>JAKFHU010000243.1:0-1227473 GCA_023783475.1 Daubentonia madagascariensis
TGCTCTGTGATGCCCTTGTCCTGACTGGGTAGAAACCCAGCTGCCCCTTCTCTGGCCTCTGAGATCCCTTAGCAGAGTCTTTAAAGTCCATTCATTCTCTTCTCCAACTCTGTTGGTTTACAACAGGGTTTTTTCCACCTTGGCACTATTTGCAGATGGATAATTCTTGGTGGTGGCGGGCTGTCCTGCACATTATAGGTTATTTAACAGTATCCCTTACCTGCTCTATCCACTAGATGCCAGTAACACTCCCCACCCCGACCCAAGTCATGAAAGTAAAAATGGCTCCGGACATTGCCAGATCACCCCCAATTGAGAGGCTCTGGCTTACATTTCCAGCAGAGATGAGTTTACCGTGATCTGTAGAGATTTTACTCATCAATTTCTCTTCTAGATATTTATTTTTAATTATATTAAGCTCAGATCGTGCATAAATCCTGGGAACATCTCACTATTTCCATGTCTCCATACAGAAAAACAAAATGAATCATTCCAATTTGCTGCCAAATTAGAATCAAAAAGTTACCCCCAGGCACCAAGTATCCCCAGCTGGTAAAATAGCAACTACTGCAGATCCCTATCACATGCTATTTAAGTGCCCAAATGAATCTGGTCCTGTTCTGTCCACTCAGATATCCCCACCATGAAAGGAGTCGACACCAATAGAGTGCTGACTTTGCAGCAGATATCGGGCTAAATGTTTTACATGTTTAATGCTTTTAATCTCAAGTTCTGGAGATGGAGGGTGGTGATGGTTGCACAACCGTAGGAATGTTCTTAATGCCACTGAACTGTACACTTAAAAGTGGTTACAATGGTAAATTTTGTTATGTATATTTTATTACAATTTTTAAAACATTGCCCACAGGGATTATTATTTAGCTTATTTTTTATTTTTTTGGATGAGAACACAGAGTTTTGAGAAGTTTAGTGACTTGTCTAGCATCACCCAGCAAGGAAGTAACAGAGTCAAGATTTGAACAAAATAAGGATCTAATTCCAAGTTCCTTGTTTTTGCATCAGGCTTTCATGCACATCCCCAAATTCCATTCATAGATGCTCAGGATTTGCGTCACACGTGCATATGCACACACACACGACTCTCCTTCACCACTCCTAGGTCGTGATTTTTGGCTAATGGGTGGTCATGCCCCAGTCTGTCCTGGTAGAGAAACCACACTCACCAACTCTCATGGTCTACCCTACAACTGTTCTTGGACTGGTATTTGTCCTGCTATCAGGCACTGTGGATGGTGTCTGCCTTGAGACTCCAGAGCTCTCTCAGGGAGAAGCCATGAAGGTTGACATTTGGGTCTGGAATACAGTGCGATCACCCCACCACTTGTTGCCCTAATTCTTCTTCTGCTTTCAAAGACAATTATCTGGTATCATACACACACACACACACACACACACACACACATGCTCCTGTGTGCCCCAAAACTCACCTTTTTCTCAGGGTGCCCAGGTGGTCCCACTGTCTTTGATACATCTAAAAAAAATGAAAACTCCTGGTTTTGGGGGATCTCCAGCCAGCAGTTCCTTTAACCTAGTCATGATCCCCTCATGTCCTAAGATTTTGACATACTCTTTCCTCCAAAAACATCTTTCAGAAAAAAGAATATTCCCACCCATCCAACATCCCCAGCCCCTGCCCTGCAGTAAGACAGGCAAAGCTCGAAAAAGCAGCTGTGACTCACTCCAATCTGGGCTGCAATATCTCATGGTGATTCCTAAATCAGTCCTCCTTCAGGTTGAAGAAGAGCCCCCTTGACAAGTTTTAGAGTTGTGGTTTTACCTCTGCCATTCCCCATTTTCCTCAGGGATGCCAAAATCTGGGTCTGGGAGTCCCTTGGCTGACACTGAGTGACCAGTGGAAAGGGGGGACGTTATGTATCTTCTTGCTGCTGGTAAAACTCTCACATTTGTCTACTATGACCAGGCATGATATGCACTCTTGGTCACTTTAATAACCAAATAATGACATGAGAGTTTGCAGAACAAATTGTCACTTATAGTATTTATTTAATTCTCACATCCAAGGATCCACAGCAGACCTTGCTCAATAAGTAGTTGTTAAATGAATACATCCTGCAAGGGAAATAATTTTTTTTTGTTTGAGACAGAGCCTCACTCTGTCACCCCAGCTAGAGTACAGTGGCATCATCATAGCTCACTGCAGCCTCAAACTCCTGGGCTCAAGCGATCTTCCTGCCTCAGCCTCCTGAGTAGCTGGAACTACAGGCACCACCACACCCAGCTAATTTTTTCTATTTTTAGTAGAGATGGGGTTTTGCTCTTGCTCAGGCTGGTCTCGAACTCCTGACCTCAAGCAATCCTTCTGCCTCAGCCTCCCAAAGTGCTAGGATTACAGGCAAGAGCCACTGTGCCCAGCTGGAAATAATATTTTTGTTGGAACTAATGTTACAGACAAATGGGCTCAGAGAAAGTAAGTGACTTATCTAAAGTCACACAGCTACTAAAAGGATGGACTAGGATTTGAATCCTCATCTGTCTGATTTCAAATCCTGAGCTCTCTCTATTCTGCATACTGCCTCTTTCTTGAAGTTAACACTCAACTTTTCTGCCCTGGAGTTAAGAGCTGAGAATTATTTCAGAGGATCATTATTGTGGATGGCCAGGGTGAGCTGAAGGTGCCCCAACCCATGCCAGACAGGTTGTTTTGGTCCCAGCCCCATGCTCAAAGTCAGGTGCCCACCCCTTGATGCTTCCAGCACATTTTATAGAAGGTCAGGCATGAACGTCAACATGGGTGACCTCCTGCTGTGGATAGATCCAGCCTGCTTGGGTTCCCAGCAGCAATAACAGACAAGTGAAGACATGCATTCAGTCTAAAACCAGCCATCTGCCTGCAGGTGGGCAAATATCAGAGAGATAGACAAGAACTCACCTTTCCATCCAAATACCTGTATAGACTCAACCTGACGTGCTTGTGGAAAACCACATTGCCAGTTCTTTGTGGGTCCATCTTACCACTAACATCTAGTCTCTAAATTATGCCCAGATCCCCAAGATCACAAGCCTGGGCTCCAAGCTCTCACCCTAACTCTGGGTCACCACAGTCTGTGGGCAGACAGAGTGAGGGACCCTCCTCAATGCCCCAAGAGTATGTCAATCCCCCTCATTCCAAGATAGTCCCTGATTAAAAACCTCCCTGGATTCTAGCATCATGGGCTTAATTAACAGTGCCACCTCAGTCTGTGCAAGGATAGACATCATAGTCTGGGGATCGAGCTTCCAGGGAAAGCTGTTGCATCAGAACCCCTCTGGGTCTCCCTTTCTGCTAGGGGGAAAAAATAGTTTCAGTGGAAGCCTAGAGCCCTTGATATTTGGATTTGTCCCCGGAGGCTTGTGGAAAAACATTTACTCATCTCTCAATTAACCACAAGAAGGATGGGCAGCACTTATGTGGATAATTGGACAGGGCAGATATCCAAGTCCTTTTGTTTGTATCCAGGTAGAAGAAGGGGGTGAGGAAATCCATTACTGTAAGTGGACCCCCATGCTCAAAAAGAGATCCAGTGTGCCGGAGATTTCTTCTGCATTAAATAATGAGGCAGTGATGGTGGTGAAACAGTCAGGAGACAGATTCCCTAAGTTGGGACATTGCTTCCACTAAACTCCATTTTTGAGGGGCCTCCAAGATGGAGGAGAAGCAGTTGTCTAGACAGCGTTCTAGTGCCCACGAACTTATGTGTATGTTCTCATGTGTCTACAGCCAGAGCCAGGTGAAGGGCAAAGACCAGAGAACCAAGCTACCTTGAACAGGGTAAAGTAACAGGTAAAGCTCTTGAGGCCAGGGCATACTGAGTTACCACGACTGCTTCTCAAGACAAAATTGAGTCAGACAGGTGGCAATAAGGTGGAACCAGGTGAAAGCAGAAAAAAAAGGTGACATATGTTAAGTGCCTGAAAAATAGTATGTAGCTATCAGCAAATTCCTTGTGCCATGCCACTACTCTCTACTTCTAAGCCCAGGGCAGATATTAGTAATTTGTCTCATTACTTTCTACCTCTAAGGCTCAATAGAGCATCTCAACCCAGCAGTCCAAGCAGCCAGACCTTACAAACTGAATTTGACATTCATTACGAAATCTACTTTCCAAGCAGACTCTAGAAAAGTGTTCAAAGCAGCTGTGACAATCTGCATGGAGACAAGGGGCTTATACCAGGAAGTAGTTCAACACACACTTCCTTTGTTAAGAAAGTCTTGCTGCGGAAGAAATGTCAGTTGAACTAAAAGCTTGGTGATATCATTTATTTACAATCTGTTCCAAGATCTTTTCTTCTCAAGAGACAATAGCAGTTCCTGAACCACACTTTGAGTGACACTGCCATAGACCATGAATTCCTTCATAGCAAGAGCCTACAATTATTCATTGATGTATAACCAATGCCTGAGGCACGTGGATACATCAAAATTTATTAAACAGGAAGGGATGGAGCAGACAATTTGAAAAGAGAAATCAAGATATGGAGAAGTGGGCAGTGGGCCATCAACACCTAGCATATTGACTGACATCAACTATTGGATGGTGGATGGATGGGTGGGTAGATGGATGGATGGATGGATGGGTGGGATGGAAGAGAAAGTGGCAAATAAAGTGTTAATACTCTAGATGGGTGCCTCAAATATTAACCCCTTGCACTCTGGATTCAATTTTTCTTTGACATTTCTATATGCCATCCACACTGTCATTTTCTTAATACAAGTAACTCTGGCTTAATATCAGTTGTCCATTTCCGAAAAGAAGATACAAAATTGTCAATTGACACTCTACATTCCATTATTTTAAATGGGAAAACGTTGTATTATACATCAACCCAAAACACTCAAACAACTTCCTGAAATGTAGCTGAAACCAGTAAAAGGCTTAGTATTAGTCACAAACCATCATGTTAGGATATGAGATACTTTGACAGCTGTTTCCTGTTGACCAAAAAATGAACATGATCGTTAGCAGTTGCTTGGTACGAGGTCATATTTCTCTACTATATTGCTTGCTCGCTTTTCCAAGATTCTCTTCACTCTTTCAACTTTTGGGGGACTCATCGCAGAACATTAACTCTTGCCAAAATATGGAAGGCCCGGGGGAAACAGATTCAGGACAAGAGCACAACAGTACAGAACGGTTCACACTGAGTATGACATGATGCTGAGCTGTCTTAGCACCAGCAATATCTGAGACACACACACTTTCCTTTGTTGTTACTTGGGATGCTCTTTCTACATGTCATTTTATTTAAAATCTTGTATTTATCTTGATGTAAATATAAACTTTTTCTGTATTACCATAGGCCAGAAAAAATTACATTGAGAGAAACACACATTTTATGAACTTTGGGCATTAACACCAAAAGATTTTGCTTCCGATTGGGAAAAAAGTTAACCAGAGAGATAGTCTATGGAATATACCTCCATTTTTTAAAATTATTCACTTTAGTTGTTTTTTTCTTAGAATTGACTTAATTTCACCCTTTGCGCTGACATTGTACAATTCACTAGCCATCATCTTCTGCCTTTGGAGAAGATAAGCCTAAAATGATGGAAATAGCTTTAAAAAATTGAAATGCCAAGTCTTTTCTCCGTTTTCCTAATTTTTTACTTGAAAATTTTTAGACTAACAGAAAAGTTGAAGGAAGGAACACTTACCTTCCGCCACTGATTATCTTTTTTGCCCGTTGCTTTATTAATGAGAAAAAAATTTTATTTGATGTTTTATTAACTTTTATAAAACACACACAGTTTTTTTAAATTGAGGTCAAATTCACATAACATAAAAAGTAACTATTTTAAAGTGTATAATTCGGTGGCATTTAGTACATCCACCAAAACGAAAAAGACACTTTAAGAAAACTCTAGGCCTTCTGTCTCGGACACCCCCATCATGCCACCAAAGCTTAAGTATTTGCTGAAATAACCAGCCTCAGGGGGCTTGAGCATTGCAGATGCTCCACAAAGTTCCTTCCCTTTCCTCAGCAATGCCCCACCTTCCTCTGCCACTCACTCACCCTACCACCGCCAGTGCCTTCTAAAGTGGGACCCACCTACCAAAGAACACCTGCAATGCCACCTCCTCTGTGAGAGGCATCTGGTTTTTCCCACATGACACTATCTTCTCCATGCCAGACGCAGCTGGCCTTGTTTAAAGAATCCGTTAACGCTCACCTTGGGTTATGTTGCAGTTGTGTGTATCCGCAGTGTAGCAGACTAGCCGAGAATGCGGACTTAGGAGCCAGACTTCTTGGGTGGAAAACCTGAGTCTACATCTCCGGAGCTATAAGATCACAGGCAAGTCATTTAACATCTCTGTGCTTCATTTTCCTCCCCTATAAAATGAGCATAAGGACTAAATGAGCTAACGGTTGTAACCCACTTTAGAAAGTAACTAGAGTAAGGCCAGGCATGATGGCTCACACCTGTAATCCCAGCACTTTGGGAGGCTGAGGTGGGAGGATCACTTGAGGCCAGGGGTTCAAGACCAGCCTGGGCAATAGTGAGACCCCCTGTCTCTACAAAAAATAGAAAAAATTAGCTGAGCATCGTGGCGTGCGCCTGTAGTCCCAGCCACTCGGGGGGCTGGGGAGGGAAGGATAGTGTGGGCCCAGGAGTTCAAGGTGTCAGTGAGCTATGATCACAACACTGCACTCCAGCCTAGGTGACAGAGCAAGACCCTGTTTCCAAGAAAATAAAAAAGCAAAGAAATTAACAGGAACAGTTGGTGTCAGACCAGTGTTTGATATTATCACTATCATTATTTTTGTGGCTTGTAAACAATCTATTTTTACCCTGCCTCTGGCCTGTTAACCCTTTCTTCTTCCCCAGAATTAGGGTTTTTTTCAAATTATAAAATATATATAACATATAATTTATCATCTTAAGCACTTCTATAATAACTGTGCCATTCAATAGTGTTAACTATAGTCACATTGTTGAGCAACAAAACTCCAGAACTTTTCCTCCTTGCAAAACTGAAACTTTGTACCTGTTAAACAACTCCTTTTTCCCCTCACCCAGAACCCACCACTCTACTTTCTGTTTCTATGAGCTTCACTACTCTAGCTACCATATATAAGTGGAATTTGTCTTTTTGTGACTGGCTTGTTTCACTTAGCATAACGTCCTCAAAGTTCATCGTGTTGGAGCATGTGTCCGAATTTCCTTCCTTTTTAAAGCTGAATAATATTCCATTGTATAGATATACCATATTGTGTTGACCTTTCATCTGCCGATGGATAGTTGGGTTGATTGACTGTTGTGAATAATGCTATGAACATGGGTGCACAAACATCTCTTTAAGATCCTCCTTCCAATTCTTTTGGGTATAGGCTGAGGTGTGAAATTGCTGGATAATGTGGCGATTCTATTTTTAAATTTTTGAAGAACCACCATATTGTTTTCCATAGTGGCTGCACCGCTTTAGATTCCCACAAACAGTGCACAAGTGTTCTCCACATCCTTGCAAACACTCATTATATTCTGGGGTTTTATTTAATAGTAGACATCCCAATGAGTGTGAAATGGTAACTCACTGTGGTTTTGACTCCAGCTTATCTTTTGAGGAAGATGTTTCTCTTTTGCTGCATCTCACACCCCCTCGCCAAGCAGGTCAAAACTGGTGTTGGGGCCAGGTATGGTGGCTCACACCTGTAATCCTAGCACTCTGGGAGGCCAAGGCAAGAGGATCACTTGAGGTCAGGAGTTCGAGACTGGCCTGGGCAACATAGCAAGACCCCGTCTCTACAGGTGGCTCACACCTGTAGTCCCAGCTACTCAGGAGGCTGAGGCAGGAGGATCTCTTGAGCCCAGGAGTTTGAGGCTGCAGTGAGCTATGATGACGCCACTGCACTCTGGCCTGGGTGACAGAGTGAGACTCTTTCTCAAGAAAAAACACTGGAGTTGGTCCAGGGCCTAGAGAGACTGTTACCTGCTGCTTTCTGATGTCACCATACCTAGTGCTGTTCACACCTGGAAATACAGACCATCAAACCAAAGGAACAAAGTCCATCCTTGGGTTTAGTACAAGGAGTGGACATTTAACCTGAAAGGTCAGAAATCCATTAAAGGAAGATACCACGTCATAGAAAGAGAAAAAAGCAAAGGTGCAGGAGAGGTAGGCGGCCCCAAGACATGCTTCCTTCAAGAGGGTCAGGATGAAGTGAGTTTCCATAGTGTAGTGATTATCACATTTGCCTAACAAGAGGGCCAGGCTGGCAGGGCTCTCTCCCACCATCGCTAGCTGTTGTGTCCAGTTTAAAGGCTCCACACTCAGATGGTTCAACTCCTATCTTGGCTAGAAACACACCTGTAGGATCTGGACATTCCAACCAGGGCTCTAAATAACCTAATAATACTCAAACCTTGACACTCCCCCCGAAGAATAGGTCAAAGCTAAGCTAATGGCCTCACTTCTCCCTGAAGGTGACTGGCTGAGGATGGACCACCATCTCCTGTTCTCTAACACTTGTTAACCTAAAAGAAAAAATTAGAGAAAAATATCTCCAAATATGGTGAATTTATTCACGAGTGGGAAAAGAGGATTATAATCCAGGATGCACGGAATAGCAAGCCATACATGCATCCAGCAACAGAAGGGGAAAGGGAAGCTTTTATTCACAAAAAGGGAGAGGTTCACGTAAGTTGCTTAGAAAGAGTTCATTGGTTCCAGAGGCTCAAAGCCAGAAGTGTCATCAGTTCATTGGTGGACATGCCATTACCTGGCAAGTGTTCTTTCAAGAGTATCTTATCTGAATTACTGCAGTCCTAAAGAATGTCTAGTGATAAACCTTGTCGTAGAAATATGTGTGTGTGTGTGAGATGTGCAAGCCATGCAATGCAGGAGATGTGTGAAGGACATGAAGAAATTTCTTGTGGGGTTTTTAGACATTCTTGGAAAAAGTTCTTATCTCAGACATTCAACCACATGCCCCCTTCCTCCATGCCTTCCTGGCCCTATTTTATCTGGGTCTGAGAAGAGTGACTTCATTCTGGTATCTGCAATTTCCACACACCCACAGAGGATGCTGTTTTGTGGAGAAAAACACTCAGTCTCTCACCAACACACCTACCCAAAACTCACCTGCTGATACCAGCAACACCTGCAAACAGGTTATGGGAGGAGACACACAGGGTAGAAGAGGTTGCATCACATCTGGAGAACCTGCCTCATCAAAAACACACACTCCCGTGGACTTAAAGTCGATCAATGCTGTGAAATACCCAGAGATCTGCTCTGCAGGCTGTGAAAACAGCCCCTAGCATTGCATAGCGCTAAGCATTAGTTTGCACAACACAAAGCAAAAAGTCACATGTCTCCCTGTTCTTTTCTGACCTTGTTCTGAAGCCCATGAGCATACCCAAGGAGAGACGCCCATCGGCTCCCCCACCTCACGATGACTCCTAATAACACCTCCCTGAAATGTGTCACTCCCTGCTCAGCCCAGCACTGTCTTCGCTCAAGCAGTGAAGAGCTAATTACCAAGGGATGGCAGCTTTACACTGAAAGCCTCTTCCAGCCTCCCCTCTTTCAACTGCAGAGAAAAATTAATTGCAGTGGGAGTCAGGTGCTCTATATCTAAAAATTGGCCTCAGGAGAGCATGAGAAAACAATTACAGTCTGTTTTCAGTAGACTGCAGGGAGGGAGGAAGATTGATAAGGACAACCAGAAAGTGTCGGACAATCCAAACACGATGGAGAGTCCCAAGTGAGAAAAATCAGTTAAGGCTTCTGTGTTGAAATGCAGGTTTCATTATTGCACAGGTGTGGTGAGGCTCACAGATCAGGATAGGACAGCTATTGGAAAGAGAACTTACTACTCACAGTCCCCAAGAGAAGGGGGCATGCCATGCCTCGCAGGGCCACGCGGGCCAGCGCCAGAGCCAGCTGGGAGACAGAGGGAGAGAAGGAATCCGGGGTGTAGGCTCTGGATTGGTCGCCTTGCATAGGAAACATGCAGTTGCAGGTAAATTGTTTACTATCTCTAGGAATTGGCTAGTCCCTCCAGGGTCAGCAAGGCCCCACGATGTCAAAGCATCAAAAATACAGAATAGGGCCGGTTGCGGTGGTTCACGCCTGTAATCCCAGCACTTTGGGAGGTCAAGGTGGGAGGATCGCTTGAGCCCAGGAGTTGGAGGCTGCAGTGAGCTATGATCGCACCACTGCACTCCAGCCTGGGCAACAGAGCAGGACCTTGTCTCTAAAATAAAATAAAATAAAATAGTACAGAATAAAAAGAAATGATTAATACAGCTTTCCTATTTGTTCTCCAGGGTTTGTGGCAAAATTACTCAGGTACTCAGCAGTTCTCGGGGATGAATACACAGTAGACTGACCTATGAAGCTTTTTAAAGGGTGATGCCCTTCAAATAAATCAGAATCTCCAGGGAGTGGGAACCTCCCAGCTAAAGAATGAATGGAGCTATTCGAATGAATGGAGCTATTCATTTCAACAAAGGTAGGAGGAGGTGCAGTGTTCCAGAATAACTGGGATTATCCCAGTACAAAACACCCCAAATTTGGGAGTGTGATGCTCTTTGGGGAGGGATCTACAGTGGAACTTCCAATGCGTCTTTCATGTCTTTGCTGTTTATGCTAAGTGGCAGATACACACAAGCACTTGAGATTGTGTGTGTGTGTGTGTGTGTGTGTAGTATGTGTGTGTGTACAGCCAGTCACTATTCTCAAATTTCACATTTGAGAATTAACCTACTTGCTCAAATTTATTTGTAATTCCAAAATCAAGGCTGGTGGTACTTTCACAGTCGTATGCAAACTTGCAGAGTGGGGAAAACTTTGAGTAGCCCTACACACACGCACGTTCCCAGCTGAGGTCAAACAAGATGACGCTCTTCCTTCCTGTCTGAGCTCTCATCATACTGTAAATAAGTGTCCTTTCCGTGATCTATTTGGTGCCACATGCTTCACATTTTTGTGCTTTCTGTTGGTGATTTTGCTGTTGAAAAGGGCCCCCAAGCATAGTGCTGAAGAGCTGTCTTGTATTCCTAAGCATAAGAAAACCATGATGTGCTTTACGGAGAAAATCTGTCTGTTAGATAAGCTTCATTCAGGCATGAGTTATAGCGCTGCTGGCTGTAAGTTCAATGTGAATGCATCAACAATATATATTAAATGAGGTGTCTTATGTATGTTTCTGAGGATTTGTGAGGATTTGTTATGTAAATTACAACTTACAGCCAACAGCACTATACTTGTAATTTATACAACAAACATACATAACACAAAGTTATGTATTGATTGGTTGATGCAAATGTCCTCACCAGGGGCTCACAGGAACCTAACCCTGTATTTCCCCTCAGAGCTGCAGTTCAGTATTTGCTAATTCAGTGTTCCCGGTGACTTTAGAGAACAGAACTACCACAATAAAGAGAATCAACAATACATTCTGTGTCCGTGTGCAATTTTTGTAAGCCTGAAATATTTTGTGATTTAACATGTTGAAATTTTTTTTTTAAGTCAACCCTTTAGTTTCATCTCTATTTCGGGAAGTTTTCCTTTCATCTTCCAAATGCCTGCAAAGCTAGAGACAATGCTACTCCAAGTGGAGTGCAAGGAACAGCAGCATCGGAATCCCCTGGGAGCTTGTTAGAAATGCAGGATGTCTGGGGAGGCCAGAACTCTGTATTCTGACAAGCCCTCCTGGCAATTCCAACACATGCTCAAGTGTGAGAACCTGCTGGTCTGAGAACAGCTGGTCTCAGTGTCCATCCTTTCCTGACCATCAGGGGAATTAAGAACTTAAGAATTTTGAAGACCCAGCAAGTAATCTCCCCCTTTCTGCACACTGAGATCTCTGGGAGCTTTCAAAATCATGGATGCTTGGTCTCTATTCACAGGGATTCTGATTCAATTGGTCTGGCATGCAGCCTAAACACGCAGATTTTTTTTTTTAAGTTCCCCTAGTGATTTTAATTTGCAACAAGGTTGAGAACTTCTAGCCAATACACCCAAGGATTTAGCTGTTAAACAAAAGAAATGAAGCTGGTGTTCTCGGGCACCCCCTGCTGGCAAGAGGCTGTACATCTTGTCTCCCAGCGACCTCAGGTGCCAGGGGAGGGGGGCGGGGGGTGGGCAGGAAGGAGCCCGCCCATGCAGGCTTCGAATGAGTCCGCTGCACATATCTGAAGTCTGTTTGATGTGTGCACAAGAAATGCCCTTTCCAGATAAATGCCCATTGAAATTCCTGATTCCGTTTCAAAGCTGTTGCTCAGATGATTCCAGTTGTCATCTGTTCACACACAGGAAAAACACACTTACTTGTAATTAATATAACAAACCTTCACAAAGCTCCTACTATGCGCCAGCCACTGACCTAAACACTAGCAAATAATAACTCGTCTATCCTCACAGCTGCCCTTTGAAGTCGGTACTATTATTACTCCCATTTTGCAAATGGGGAAACTGAGGAACAAAGCGGTTGGTAGTTTGCCTCAGCTATTAAAGCAGAGGAACAGGGGTTTAAACTCCAGCAGCCTGGCCCCAAATCTGTGATGTTAAGCACGTCATTGCTTGGCTGCCTGTAATCATGATGCTCCTGTATTGTTCCCTCCAGTATCCCAGAATTTACCATCTATTTTACCGCAGACACGGCATCCCCATCTCGCCCAAGAGGAAACAGAGGCTCAGAGAGTCCCAGCCTCTGTTTATATTCCATTTCGGGTGGATCTTAGACCTAGAAATTTCCCAGACTCACAGTCAGCCACTGTGGTATTTCAAATATCTGGGTTCAACTCCTACCTCTGCCTCATCGCAGCTGTGACTTTGGACAAGTCACTTCACCTCTCTGGGCTTCTATGTCCCATCAGAAAAACAGAGACATAAGCTTTGGAGACTGAGGCTGGAGGATCACTTGAAGCCAGGAGTTTGAGACCAGCCTGGCCAACATAGCAAGACCCCATCTCTAAAATAAAATTTAAAAATTTAAAAATTAGCCAGGAACGGTGGTGCATGGTTGTGGTCCCAGCTACTCAGGAAGCTGAGCCCAGGAGTTTGAGGCTGCAGTGAGTTATGATTGTGCCAACCCAGGCAACAGAAAGAGACCCTGCCTCTAAAAAAAATAAAGAAAGAAAAATAGACATAGTACCCAATTCTAAGTCATAATGTTGTTATGAAAATTTACCCAATCTCCATTCCAAACTGTCACCTAACACCCCCTTTCACTTGTCATGATGATTCTTTAAAGGAAAAAAATGTTTATTATTGTTTTAACTGGCTGTAACCTAAATTCACCAAAATCTCTTTGATGAGGTCAAGGGCCCATCCTGCAGACATGTTGAATAAGGTGGGGTGATAGGAGGCAACCTTCCCTTCCACATACAGCTGCTTCAAGAGAGGGCCAAATGTTGGGCCCTGCTATGGTTCCAATGTGTCCTTCCAAGTTCATGCATTGGAAACTTAATTCCCAATGCAACAGTGTTGGGAGGTGGGGCTTAATAAGAGGTGATTAGGTCATGAGGGCTGCCCTCATGTACAGATTATGCACCCTACTGTAAACGGCACATGGAGGGATCTAGGTTGCAAGCTCCTTATGAGAATCTAATGCCTGATGATCTGAGTTGGTGCTGAGGTGGTGATGCTAGCGCTGGGGAGCAGCTGCAAAGAGGTTTGATGCACAATAAATGTAATACCCTTGAATCATCCCAAAACCATCCCCTCCCCCATCCGTGGAAAAATTGTCTTCCATAAAACTGGTCCCTGGTGCCAAAAAGTTTGGGGACTGCTGTCCTAATGCATTGCAGAGCCTGCTATTTATTGTTGAGACAATTCTTTCCTCCCAGATGCACCTTCTCCTTTTATCTATACTGAAAGCCCCTTCTGCCAGGGGCTGGGCCCCATTCCTGCCAGGGGGAAGCAGGGAGTAATCCCTGAGAGAAGGCAGACCTCCTCCTCCCTCTCTAGCGAGGCTACAGAGTGAAAATCAGAGAGGGCTTCCAGGAAAATGAGGTATCAGGCTGAGATTTGAAGGGGCAAAATCCTGTTTGGCAAAAATGGAAGAGGAAGTGAGATCCAGGCAGCTGGAATAGCAGAAGAGACAAAGAACCTAAGGCAGGGGTGTCCCTGTCTCTCCCCACTTCTCTCCACCCCCACCCCAGGCTGTCCTGTGTCTCCTTTTGGAAACCAGAAAGCCATGCTAGCTGGCCACCATCTGATTAATATTCTGAGGATTAACAATCTAATATTAATATCAGAGGCCTGTGACCAGCTCTCCACCACTACACTGTAAATAGCTTCACCGCAAGGTACCAAGACAAGGATTCCGGGTCTCCCTGGGTTCTGGAATCAGGAAGCTGGGTCACAGGCCCCTCCTCTGGAACTCTCTATCCTCCTGGGGGGAATCCAGTATAGACGAGGGCCCTGGGGCAGGCAGGGCTGGGAGGGGCCCCATCCTCGCCCCTGCATTGTGACGTCTTCAGAAGGCCGAGGGGGCAGTGACGTCATAGACTGCTGGCACGCCCCTCTCCCTCTCTCCGCCCACCCACTTGCCGCTGGCACGGCCTCAACTTCTCCCCACACCCCCACCACCAGAGGAAAGTCTCGCCAAGCAGCCTCGCCGGGCCACCTGCAGCCATGGATGCAAATGTCCCCCAGCCTCCAGAGTCCAAATCCTCCCCAGAGGCTCCCAGGACCGGCCTGAACCCCAGCTCGATCCTAAAGAACAAGACCCTTCATCGCGACGCTTCCAGCATGGTGGGGGACAGGCTGCCCCCAAAGACGGGCGCGGTGGTTATAGACATGGGCACAGGCACCTGTAAGGTGGGCTTCGCCGGGCAAGCCCGGCCCACCTACACCGTGGCCACCATTGTGGGCTGCCAACCCCAGAAACAGGCCACCGCGGCGCAGACCTGCTTGGAGACTTTCATCGGCGAAGCCGCCCGCGTGCGCCCGGAGCTGACGCTCGTGCAGCCCATTCGCAGCGGCATCGTGGTGGACTGGGAGGCCGCCGAGCTCATCTGGCGTCACATGCTGGAGCACGACCTCCGAGTGGCCACCCAGGACCACCCGCTGCTGTTCTCGGACCCGCCCTTCAGCCCGGCCACCAACCGCGAGAAGCTGGTGGAAGTGGCCTTCGAGTCGCTGCGCTGCCCTGCCATGTACGTGGCATCCCAGTCGGTGCTGTCCGTCTACGCCCACGGGCGTGTCAGTGGGCTGGTGGTGGACACCGGCCACGGGGTCACCTACACGGTGCCCGTCTTCCAGGGTTACAACCTGCCCCACGCCACGGAGCGCTTGGACCTGGCCGGCAACCACCTGACCGCTTTCCTGGCGGAGATGCTGGCCAGCTCGGGCTTGCTGCTTGGACAGCGGGACCTGGACACGGTGGAGAGTATCAAGCATCGCTATTGCTACGTGGCCTCCGACTTCCAGAAGGAGCAGGCCCGTCCCCAAGAGGAATGCAAGCAGACGCTGAAGCTGCCCGACGGGCGCACGGTCACGCTGGGCAAGGAGTTGTTCCAGTGTCCGGAGCTGCTGTTCAAACCCCCCGCGATCCCAGGGCTGTCGCCCGTGGGCCTTCCCACCATGGCCAAACAGAGTCTCCGCAAGGTGCCCCTGGAGGGGCGGGCGGATGTGGCCCAGAACGTGCTGCTCTGCGGCGGCTCCTCTCTCTTCACCGGCTTCGAGGGCCGCTTCCGGGCCGAGCTGCTGCGCTCTCTGCCCCCTGAGGCCCACGTGGTGGTGGCGGCCCAGCCCACCAGGAACTTCTCGGTGTGGATCGGGGGCTCCATCCTGGCCTCGCTGCGAGCCTTCCAGTCCTGCTGGGTCCTGCGGGAGCAGTACGAGGAACAAGGTCCCCACATCGTGTACCGCAAATGCTACTGACCAGGGCAGGGGTGGGGGAGGGGGGTGGGGAGTAAAGTCTCTGCTACCCAGCCGACTCTGTCCTGTGGTTGCCCCAGGACCCGGCCCCTCCACTCTTGGACCCACCCAGACACCTCGACGTAAAGCACCTCCCTGTGATTCACCCCCTCGAGACACCCCAAATCTGACCCCCTAAACCCACCCTCCCTGGGATCAATCCCCCAACACACCATTATGTTCTAATCCTGTCAACCCACTCTTCCAGGATCTGTGTCCACCCCTCCCCCAGGTACCCTCAGGTTGGGACACCCCCCCCCAGCTCACCCCCAGGACATTCTCAGAGCTGTTGCTTTTATTTAGTTGGGGGGAAGCAGAGGCAGGGGTCTTGCTATGTTGCCCAGGCTGGTCTCAAACTCCTGGCCTCAAGTGATCCTTCTGCCTCGACCTCCCAAAGTGCTGGGACTACAGGTGTGAGCCACCATGCCTGGCTAATCTATTGCTTTTGATAGACCCTCCAAACCCCCCAGTTCACCCTCTTTGATATTCACCTCAAGGACCCCCAACCCACCCCTCAAGGAACTTGCATTGGAGTTCTCCAGCCCCCTCCCAGAACTTTTCCATGGGTGCTCCAACCCCTACGTGCATCCCTTTAATCTGCCCCCTATTTTGAATCCCCCTAAATTCCACTTGTCAAGACACCCCTGGTTCTCAGCACCCCAAATCCACCTCTTCATTGGTTTCCCCCAGAATCTCCCACCCACAAGGGCTGAACCTCCACATCCACCACAGAGACCCATGTTCTGACTCTTCAGGGTCTTCCCTACAATGGCTCATTAAAGGATGCCCCTGGTATCCAAAGGTCACCCCAAGTTCCACTTCCCCATAAACTCTCCCCTCCGCCCCATCCCCTACCTACCAGGTGCTCCCATAACCCATCCTCCATCCATACTCCCAAAGCACACCATGTTCTGAGAGCCCCCCAAATCCCCAGGATAGTGCCCATTGCTCTAAGACCACCTCCTTGCCCTGAATCTCCCCCAGAAATACTCCTGCACGTTCTGTCTCACAGAGCCCATTCCTCAGCCCCTCAAATCCTCCCAGGGAGTCACCAGCCTCCCAAATTTGGACCATGCTCTGGCCCCCAGGACCATCCCATAATGGCCCCACTGGACCCTAGGCCCTCCAACTCCCTCCTCCACAGACACCCCCCAAAGATGCCCTCCCAGGGGCACTGCCTGCTGAACGCCCGGGACAGCCCACCCTGGAGCTTTTGCGGACTCCCCCGGAGCCCACCCTATCAGTCGAGATGTGGACACCAACGGGTGGTGACATTCCTAAGGGCTGCCCAGCCCACCTGAAAACCCAGGTCAGGGCTTCACCTGGACGCTGGCTCTCTCTGCCGGCCCTTCCTGAGCCGGCCATCCCCATCTGCCTCCATCCCACCAGAAGTTCATCTCTCAGCCTATTCCTGCGACATCGCCCCTAGGACCTGCCCTGGAGATGCTGTTTGGGACAAGGAGGCTGGGCATCCTCCCCACGGGGTGCCCCGGGTCCCCTCCAGAAGCAGGACCCTCTGCCTTCACGCCCTCCAGCCCAGCCTGGGGGACGTCGGACCCCCCCCCAATTTACCAACACAATACACAGGAACCACTAGAGCTTATCTGCCCATGCCATGCCGCCTTCTCCCTCAGCCCAAGGAATCATTCATTCCTTCCTTGCTTCAGCCAGTCGCTATTTATTGAGCCTCTCACGGGCTCTGTGGGCTTCCCCAGTGTCTTTCCACGCATCTGTTTATCTGGTTTTTTATTTGCTCACTTGCTGTGTTTCGCTCTCTCTCTCTCTCTCTCTCTCTGCCTCACCTGCCAGCGTGGTCCTTATGCAGGAGTTTCCCAGAGTGGAAACCCGTTTCTCTGTGGGGCAATGAGGTGACCCCACCTACCCCCCAAGTCTGCCACCAGACAATCCCCACCCACCCTGGCCCACTGAGTCCTGGAGACTAGGCTGTGGCTCCAGGCCCACCCAGGTCTCCTGTGAGGTCCTCAGCTTTGGCGGGGGGGTGGGGGGTGGCCCCACACACAAGCCAAGATCCCCAGATAACAAACACGCAGGGTTGGACCTGGCACCCCCTCTCCCTGGAAAGGGCAAGAACCCTCCCAGGTTACAGGGTGTTGAGGAGACACTTCTTCCCACCAGGGGGCAGCACCTCCAAGCTCAAGGCTGGAACGGCTGCATAGACTTTAAAACCACCATGCTTGAAGGGAGCTAGGCCCCCAGACCTCAGGGGAGACCCACCCCAAGTGCCAGCCACATACGCACAGAATGAGTGTGAGTCAGGCTGAGTCTCAGTTGCCACAGGAAGTGAATGGAGTGCAGAAACCCCCCCACCTCCCCTTTTGCTGGGAAACCCATTTAGACCAGACTAAGTTTCCCCCAAATTCAAACCTTTCCTGGGGCAGAAATTTCCCCCACAACCCTCTGAACAGGTGTCCTACCCGCTTACACACTCCCGGTGATGGGGCTCTCACTACCTCAAGGCTGTCGTTAGAAATCTCACCTCCTTCTATGGATCATAGATAGGCCTCTACCCAACACCCACCCCCAAACCCAAGCATCAAGAACAAAAAAGACCCTGACTCCCCCTGCCATTCCCCTACACACCCCTAAAGTCTGCTTTCTGCCAAGCCACCTCCCCAATTTCTTTAATTTCTGGTTTAAATCCTTCATGCATTCATCGAATAAACATTCATTGATTACCCACTATGTGCCCAGCACTGTGCCGAAATCTAAGGAAACCACAGCGAACAAGACACGGGATCTCTGCCCACCATGTCCTCCTTGAAGGCTCTGACCAGAGAAGGTAGATTGATCACTTCCCTTGTACAGACACATTTTGTCCATCAACTTCCCACTGGTTCCTGTCTGTTTCACTCACTGATCCACAATGCCTTTCCTTCTAAATGCCCCCCAAACTGCCCGCCTCTCTCCGTCTTTCCAATACCAACCCTGGATTCATTGTTCACCTGGATGATAGTAGGAGCCTCCTCCTTGGTGCCCCGGTCACCCTCTCAGAGGACCCTTGCAGAGGGCTTTTGCAAAACATAGCTCAAAACATATTATTTCCCACTCAGAACATCTTGGTGGCTTTTAGTCACATGCAAACAGAACCAAGTGCTTCCTGTGGCCCTGAAGCCTCTGCCAATCTCTCTAAACCTCTCCTTGGTCATCCACCTCAGCCCTCTTCAGCCTGGCCACACTGTCCATCTTTCTCTTCCAGTTGTGGGACGTGTCGTGTTCCCCCCAAATTCCTATGTTGAAGCCCTAACCCCCAGTAGAATGGGACTATATTTGGAGGTCAGGACTTTAAAGAAGTAATTAAGTTTAAATGAGGTCATTAAGGTGGGCCCTAATCCAACAGGACTGGGTTCCTTAGAAGAAGAGGAGATTAGGACACAGACACACACAGGGGGGTGATCATACGAAGACACAGAGAGAAGACAGCCATCTACAAGCCAAGGAGAAAGGTCCCAGAAGAAACCAACCCTCTCGACACCTTAAATATGGACTTCCAACCTCCAGAACTGTGAGACAATAAATTTTTGTTGTGTAAGCACTTTGTTACGATCGCCCTGAATACACTAAAACAGATTTTGGTACCCAAGAGTGATTCTGAAAGTAGTTATAAATACCAGGTAAAACCACGTGACCAGGTACAAAATTGAGGACCGAAATTTTCACCAGTATTTCTTCCTTAATTTGTCATGAATATGCTCGTGCGTGTGTGTACAAAATATCTTTGTTTTCTCCCCTCTTGTGTCCCTTCATCATGTAACATGAGATGCATTAGCTTCATATCATAGCATTTAAGTATCGTTAACTTTACATCACACCATTTAAGTTATATATCGAGGAGAAGAGTGAACATCACCCAGGGACTTCACATCCCCTTCTGAAGAAAGAGTTAGTGAGTTTCCAGTTTACACCGGACAGCTGTGTCACATTAGGTGGAAGGATGACCTCATTACCGCCTTTATTTGGAGATTAAGCATGGTTTAAGGAGACGCATACAGGTGCCAAGTTGACAAGGGGTGGACGCGTGCTGGTGGCTTTTATGTGTCAATCTGGGTGGGCTACCGTACCCAGCTATTCGGTCAAACATTATTCTAGATGTTTCAGTGAAGGCGTTTTTTAGAAGCAATTAACATTTAAGTCAGTAGACTTTCAGTAAAGTAGATTACCCTCCATAATGGGGGTGGCCTTCTCCCAATCAGTTGAAAAATAAGAAGGAAGAAAGAATTCTGCCAGAAGCTGCCTTTGGACTCAAACTGCAGTTCTTCCCTGGGTCTCCAGCCCACCAGCCTACTGCAGATTTTGAACTTGTCAACTTCCACAATCACATGAGCCAACTCCTTGAAATAAATCTGTCTCTCTCTCTCTCCATATACAGCCTACAGGTTCTTTTTCTCTGGAGAACCCTGGCTAATATACATGCCAAGCCCCTTTCTACCTCAGGACCTTTGCATCTGCTAATGGGCTCCTTCCCACCTCCCACCTTGATTAAAAGTAGCCGCACTTCTCAGTATGACACAAAGCCCAGAGGCCATAAAAGGGATGTTTAAAACAGTTGCCTTCATGTAAACATCAAAAAAAAAAAAATCTGCAAGGGAAAATTCACCCTCACTTGTCTGCCTTCAAGTTGACAAAAAAACAAAAATCACCCCCACACAAAGTCAAATGACAATTTAAAAAATAACAAATAATTTTTAAAGACACATGACAAATGGAAAAGACTATTTGTAACTCATAACACAAAGGGATATGTCTGTCATATATAAAGAGCTCTTGGAAAGAATCTGTAAGAAAATTTAGCAAAGGATATGAACATGGACCTCACAGAGAAAGAATATCAAACGGTTCTTAGACATAGGAGAAGATGTTCAATTTCATGCAGGAAATAAACATTTTAACTATACTGTGATATCATTTTTAACCCATCAGATTGGCGAAGATCAAAAGGTTTGATAACACCCACTGTTGGTGAGGTTCTGGGGAAACTGGCACTCTTTTGCCTTGACAATGAGAGAGGAAATTGGTACAACCCCATGCAGGGCATGTTGCCGTAAATATTGAAATGTCAGATACACACACCTGGCCCAGCTATGGCACTTCCAGGAAATTCACCTTCAGATACAATCAACTCATTTGCAAAATGATGTCAGTGCAGTTATCCATTATGCGTGGCAGCACTTTCTGGTAGCAAAACATCGGAAACAAGCTATATGACCATCCACACAAACTGGTTTCAAAAATTGCATTCCAACACAACAGAAATACTACGCAGCTGTAAAAAGGAACCAGCAAGCTTTGTTTACTGACATGGAGTGATCTCCAAGATATATTTTAAGTGACAAGGAAAAAGAGATAGGCCCAGAATAGTATGTTATCATTAATATAAAAGGAGGAATAAATGGATATGTGGACGTTTGCTTTGAAATGCACATTTGATCTATGTGGAATTTTAACCATGTGAATGTATTTTTTTAAATACAGATATTTACTTTGGGTTCCTCCGGCATCCAGCCAGGCAGCTCTGTTTTCTTTCCTAATCTTTTCCGTAGCTGTGATCACCAGATTTATATTTGATTCCTTGTTCATGGATGGTGTCACCTGCCTCCACCATGAGTTCCAGGAGGGCAGGGGTTACCACCACATTCCCAGCTTCCAGCACAGCACTCATCACCCAGTAAATATTTGTTGAATGACTGAATGATCCACAACGTTCAAACATTTATTGAGTGACTGAATGAACAAGCTGTGATGTTCAAACGTTTGTTGAATGAATGAATGCCCCACAAAGTTCAGACATGTGTTGAATAACTGAATGAGCCATGGCATTTCAAACATTTATCGAGCGGCCGAATGAATGAACCACGACTTTCCAACGTTTGTTGAGTGACCAAATCAATGAGGCAAGAGGAATCCTCCTCTGTGAGGGCCCCCTGCCCCCATCCACCTCCAGCTTTGAGTTCAAGTTAGCTTCCTCACACACTGTGCGACCTTGGATAAGGGATCTGAGCCTCACCTGGAAATCGGGACAATATCAGTGCTCACTTCGGGGGGGTTTTATAAGGATGAAGTGAGATCACTCAGGCACTCCCAGAAGTGTGGAAGAATGCAACCCAGATTGCCTTTGAGATGGGTTCACATGCTTAGTATACAGCAAGTACCGATACATGGTGTCGAGGCTGCTGCTGCAACCAGAACGTGCCAAAAACAGACCCCTGAAGTCCAGCCACAGACTCACCCTTCCAACAGCCACCAGCAAGGGCCTGGAAACCCTTCCCCAAGGATTTGAGCAGAGAGACAGGCGTCCCTCACCCCCACCGTCCTTTGAGGGACCCTGGAGAGGAAGTATTTGGGGTCATCCCACCAGGCAAATCGCAAACCCAGCAGAGATGATGTTGAGGTTAGTGATACAGGGTTAGCAAATACCTGGGCAGAGCTTATCTTCATTTTAAAATTTGACACCTTGTTCCTCATAGAACTTTTTGCATTAATTTTGATTTTTTAAATATTGCATCAATTCCAGGGGCTGCAGGGAGGGAAGAATAGAGAGTAAATCTAGTGGGTAGGGATTTCTTTTTGGGGTGATGAAACTGCTCTGCAGTTAAACAGAGGTGATGGTTGCACAACCTTGCCAATGTACTCAATGCCGCTGAATTTTACACTTTAAAAGGGTGAATGTTATGGTGTGAGAAGTAATCGCGATTTAAAATATTGCCCTAGAGAAGCAAGATTGCTCCTAGTTAGCCCAGGAATAAATTCACATGTAGCATAAAATAAAAATAAAATAAAACCTGTTGTGGACTGAAAAAAAGAAACAAAGAAGAAAAGAAAATATGAGAAAGAATATTGCACTGCAATATTATTTACCTTGTTTAATGAGATTTTTTTATTCCCCCTTAAATTTTGCTCGCGTGAGAGGGAAGACTCACTCCCTGTACCCTAATCCCAGCCCCACAGAGAAAGACACCAAGCGAGTGGACTTGAAAGTCTCACCACTGGAGATTCAAGGGGCCAAGCCCGTCAGGACCTGGCATGAGGCTGGCCCAGAGGGGCTTGTGAAGAGGCAAAGCCGCAGGGCCAGCTTCCCATGGGGCCCAGGAAATCACCCCCACCCCCACCTGCAGCAGGGGAACCTCCAGCTCCTGGGCCCACCCCACCCAGGACACTGTCCCAAGAACAAGAGGGACCCGGCCAACACCTCACCCCAGCACAGCAGGATCAAACCCAACCCAGGGAGGAAAAGCATAATTCCCAACAGACAGGGAATTCTGTGTTTTTTTGTTATGGGGAGGTTTGGTTTGGAGGGGGATGGGTTTTTTTAAGATGGGGTCTTTTTCCGTCACCCAAGCTGGAGTACAGTGGTGTCATCGTAGCTCACTGCAGCCTCGAACTCCTGGGCTCAAGAGATCCTCCCACCTCAGCCTCCAAAGTAGCTGGGACTGCAGGCATACACCACCATGCTGGGCTACTTTTTTTTTTTTTAGAGACAGGGTCTTGCTATGCTGCCCAGGCTAGTCTCAAACTCCTTGCCTCAAGCGATCCTCCTGCCTCAGCCTCCCAAAATGTTAGGATTCTGGTTTCAGCAGGATCATTCACACACACACACACACACACACACCCCTATACCCTCACCCCCAGCTGTGCACCTAGGGTCTCCTAAAACTTCACTGGACAGATGTGGCTGCCAGATGTGGGGAAGAAAAGAAAGACAGGGCTGGGCTGAGTCGCAGAGTTCAAGATCTGGGGCTAATGGATTTTTCCAGAACCCCACTGATGGCTGGCCAAGGTGGGCTGTGAGTAGAAGCCAGGACCAGCCCACCAGGTTGGCAGTTACCAATTACCCCCCAGATGACTCGTCTTACCTCCTGCACCTTCCTCCCTTCCATCACCTTCTGCCCAGCCCCACGCCTCCCCCCAGACCAGGTTAGACCTCCTCCTCCCTCCTGGGCAGCCAGCACCTCCCTTCCCCTTCCGGTCTACCCCCCACCTCGGAACCCTGTGAATCTGTTCTGCAAGAACCAGATCTGACCATACACCTCTCCTGTTCAACATCCTTTAATGGCTCCCCATAGCCCTGGGGACAATCAATTTTCCCAGAGCCCCACAGATGATTGACACCCTCCTTGCTCCCCATGGCATTCCACATTCCAGCCCACCCCCACCCCGGCCTCCCTCTATTCCCTCAAACTCAGCACCTTCCCTCCCACCTCAGGGCCTTTGCATGAGCTGTTCCCTCCACCAGGAACATTTTCTTTCCTCCTGGCTGTCTCTAGTTCACTCCCACCCCTACTTCAGATCTCAGGGAAGCCCTGTGTCACCGTCCAGGCTGCTCAGGTCTACCCGGCACCAAGCTTGAGTCCACCCTAACATTTATTAGGATCGTACATTATATCTACACAGGTGATCCAAGTCAGGTCAGCCTCCCCCAGCAGACTGCAACTTCCAGGAGGGCACAGGCTGTGGGTGCCTTGTTCACTGCTGTATCTGGGAACTTGCACTTACTTATTGACAACCTCAGAGCTTTCTATCCAGTGGAAAGAACAGACAATAAACATGGAAATAAATAAGAATTTCAGGTGGCAAAAAATTCCCTGAAGAAAATCAAAACAGGGCAATGTGACAGGTGATCACAGAGGCCCTGAGGGGATGAAGAGGAAGAGATTTCTACGCAGAAGGAATTACAAGGGCAAAGGAACAGGGGTGTTTGAGGAACAGGAAAGGGACAACTGTGACAGGAACAGAGTAAGTGAGAGGGAGAGAGGGAGAGTCAGGAAGGTGACAGGGGCAGTTTGTTGGAGGCCTTGTGGACCATGACAATATTGAACTCGACCCAAGCCCTGTGATCCCGGAAAACAGTGAAGGTTAAGAATTCCCCTACCCTTTGTGTTCTGAGAAACTGTCTACTGCACAGAACCACAGATGCCCACTGTGATTGTTAATTTCATGCATCAACTTGCCTGGGCCATGGGGTGCCCAGATATTTGGTCCAATGTTATTCTGGGTGTTTCTGTGAGGGTGTTCATGGAGGAGTTTAACATTTGAATCGGTAGACTGAGTAAAGCAGATTACACTCCCCAATGTGGGTGGGCCCCATACAATCTGTGGAAGGCCTGAATAGAACAAAAAGGCTAGCCCTTCCCCAAGTAAGGGGGAATTCTTCCTGCATGACTGTCTTTGAGATGGGTCATCAGCTTCTTCCTGTCCTCGGAGTTGAACTGAAATAGCGGCTCTTCCTGGGTCTTGAACCTGCCAGCCTTTCAACTGGAACTACACCATTGGCTCTCCTGGGTCTCAGGTCTTTGAACTCAAACTGGAACCATCAGCTCTTCTGGGTCTCCAGCCTGTTGCCAGCTGCCAACTGCAGATCTTAGGACTCAGCCTCCACAATTGTGTGAGCCAATTCTTTCTGATAAATAAATATCAATATCCATCTATCTCTCCCCTCTGGTCTGTTTCTCTGGAGAACCCTGAGTACAGAGGTCTTTGTTTTCCTATGACAAGGCCAGACCCAGATCCTCCAAATTCCCATTCTTTGCCTCACAAATAGATACCTGAACTGTTTGTCTCCACTGATTGGAACAAAATGTTTGTTAACCAAACTTTGATTACACTTCCCTCCTTCCTTAAACTCCTAAACTTTGTCCTACACTCACTGTGGGCCAGCTGATGGCCCCTTCTGACAACAAGCTGGCCTCTGGGTAAAATAGCCCCTGATCGACTATCACACCCCCTCATCCCACTGCCCCACACCTGGTTCTTTACAGCCTTGTTGACTCCCCTTTAAAAAAGAAAACCCCTTTTGCCTGACTTTTGAGATGTTTGCAGACTTTATAGTCAGAGAGTTTCTGCTATTGCAATAATACACACACACACACACACACACACACACACACACACCCCTTGCAATAATTTTTTGGAATAAAGTTTCTCTTTACTCAGCCCAGATTTGTTTTTTATTTGGCAGCCACAGGGAGGACTTTGGATATTTTTTTTCTAGAATCAATAGGCAGCCGTGGGAGGATTGAGAGCAAGGAAGTGGTATGGTCTGCGGCAACCAAGTGGATTCAGAGAAACCAGGAGGAGGCAAGAGGTGGTGGCAGAGCTGGGAGGTGGGCAGACTCAAGCTGCATTTTGGAGGGCAGGTGGGCAGAAGGATGAGAGTTAGTGGCAGGTCTCTGGAAATCCCAAAACCTCCAGCACAATAAATGCTACGAGTTTCACAATTTGACCCAAGAACAGCTACAAGCCCAGCTAACGACAGTGGCATCGGAAGAGGGAGCAAGCTTGAGGTGAAGGGTGCAGGGTGAGGGCCCCCTGGAAGGTGTAAGGCCATAGAGCACTGGGGAAACTGAGGCACCCGGTGGTACAGTGTCTTGCCCACAGCCGTCAGCATGTCCATGGCACAGCTGGTGTTACCGAGCAATCAATCAGCTCATTTCCAATGTGCATAGAAACGAAGACCATGGCACCAGCCTTTGGGAAAAAGAAAAGCTTTACTGCAAGTCAGCTGGCAAAGGGACAGGCAGAAACACTCAAATCTGTCTCCCGGAGCTGGGAGCTGGGGCCTGGGTCGGATTTTATAAGCATAGGATAATGAGGCGTGATCTGATTGGCTCTCACAAAGAGGCGCTACCAGGAGGCGTGATCTGATTGGATCATGCAGGGGGATGATGCCAGAACTCGATCTGATTGGATTCTGGATCCTGCCATGCGGTGTCCTGTTCTTAATTCAGCCCCCGCTCCTCCTCCGCGGGTGAAGCACTTAGGTTCCGCCCGTGCTTGTGGGCTTGGTTCATCTGGGCATGCCCGGGTTACGCGACCTTCAACCTGGGGGGCCCATGGCAACTGATAAACAACCCACAACTATGTTACGTAAAAGTCGAGCCAGATGGGTCTGATGTGGCTACACTGGGGTTCAAAGCCAGGTTTCCTGCCTGCCACCACCCTCCCCTGTTTGCTGAGGAAATAGGATTTGCGCCAGGCTTTGCATTATTCCTGGGTTTGCGCAGTGGGAGAGGGACGAGGGCATCTGGGTGCGGGAACAGCCAGGGTGAAGGTGTGGAGGCCGGAATGAGCAAAGCAAGATGCAGGAAGCGAATAATGGCAGCAGCCAGCGTGTAAGGGGCACTGCCCGGCTCTGCTCTAACCACCCCACAGCCCTCTGAGGTAGGAACTGTCAACGGAAAAGAAGCCAAACTCTGTAAAATAATTTAAAGAGGTTTATTCTGAGCCAAATTTGAGGACCAGGGCCTGGAGCCACACCCAAGAAGCCTTGAGCAAGTGGACTCGCTGTGGTTGGGTTTCAGTTTGGGTTTATACATTTCGGGGAGGTGGGGGTTACAGGTAAAGTCATAAACCAATGCGTGGAAGGTGTACATTGGTTTGGCCCGAAAAAGTGGGACATCTCAAAGCGGGGGGGAGGGCTTACAGGTTAAAGGTGGTTTTGAAGACTTTTTGACTTGTAATTGGTTAAAGAAATGAAGCTTTGTCTAAAGGCTTGGACCGTTTTGAGTTACGATAAGGAAGTCTGTTAATCAGAGACTAGACAGGCCTTGTATTTGCTGTGTAAATTGAGGACCTGCAGGTTTGTCTTGTAGCCTTAGGCCTGTTACTGAGTCACAAAGGACATCTCCAAGAAAGGAGGGGGGCATGGTGAGGCGTGTCTGACCTCCCTCCTCATGGCCAAAAAATCAGTTTTTGGGTATCTCCTTGGCCAAGAGGGAGTCCGTTTAGTCAGCCAGTGGGGGGACAGGAGCCTTAAGATTTTATTTTAGTTCACAGAACTATGATAGTCCCCATTCTACAGATGCAGAAACTGAGGCCCAGAGAGGTGAAGCAAAGTCATCAGGAGCAGAGCCCTCTCCCCTCTGTCTGGGGACCCCGGCCGGGACGAGGGTTCCTAGTCTTTCCCTACCCCCAACCAGGCCCCAAGACAGGAAGACGTGGCCAGGGCAGCCCTGCTGGGTGTGGGTGCCGGTGGGGAGGGGCCAGGCCCAACCACAGGACATGATTTCTCAGAATTTACAGTATAGCGGGGAGGCTGGGGCTGCCCCATGGCCTTCACAATGAGCGGGGAGAGATGGGTTGATGGGTGACCACATTGGTGGCCTTAGGGGAGGGCGCCCTACTCTCCCCTCCACCTCATCCTCAAGGCTTCAGCCCCACAACAGGGCATGGGGGGAGCCACATATGGAGATTGAGGGGGGGCCCTGCATATCCAGGCTGAAGCACACACATGTGTATGTGAACATGTCTCATAAATGAATATATGTACACATACGTGTCATGCCCACACCTACACACCCTGATCTGAGCACACACGTGTACGTGCATGTGCTGTGTCCCACGTGCACAAATGGGCTGGAGCGTGTATACGTGTGTAAGTCACATCCCTACCCAGGCAGGTCAAGGCGCCTCACACCCAGTCACCCAGACACACCCACAAAGCTGGCGCCGGCTGGGGTCCCTCAGCCACTTCCCCAAGTACAGACCAATGAGGGACACCTCCTCCCACATCCTTGTCACACTCTGCACCCAGTTCCCTGATCTGTCTGTCCTCTTTGATTTCTCAGATGCCCACTATCATCTGGGCATGGCAGACTCACTAGAATTTATTTTTTAATTGAGGTGAAATTCCCATAACATAAAATTAACCATTTTAAAGTATGCCATCCAGTGTGGCCTTTTGTACATTCACAATGTTGTGCAGCCAGTGCCTCTACCCAGCTCCAAAACATTTTCATCATCACAAAAGAAACCCCGTCCCCATGAGCAGTCATTCCCCATTACCTGTCTCCTCCAGCCCCTGACACCCACCAATCTGCTTTCTGTCTCTGTGGATTTGCTTGTTCTGGACATTTCGTATAAATAAAACCAGACAACATATGTTCTTTCACTTACTCACGTTTTCTAGGTTTTGGTTCCAATGTCACCTCCTCAGAGGGACCTTTCCTGACTTGCCCAGTCCCTGAATGCCCCAGCCATCCGCTCAGAGCCCTCAGTAGCATCTGACATAATCCTGATCATCTATTTTGTTCACATGAAGATTTGTCCATTTCCTTCTCAAAAGGGCAGGTTCTGAAAGGCAAGGAACAGGTTTCATTCTCTCTGGAAAGTTGTGAATGAGTAAGTGAATGGATGGATGGATGAATAAATGAATGAATGAATGAGGGATGAATGAAGGGCCTATGTGACACCCTCCTTCTTCCTTGTCTCCCTCTGCCCCATAATGCGGCCCCTGCTTCCTGCTGAAATCTCAGATTCAATTTGACGGTATTTATCACACACCCACTGCACGACAGGTCCTGTCCCAAATACGGGAGCTTTTGCTGTGAACATGACAGACAGGATCCCCATTCCTGTGGCACCTTCATCCTCCAGGCGGAGACAGACCGTAAAACCTGGTGACGCAGGATTTAACTACCGTCGAAGCTGCTACTAGGAGGATCATCTGATCCATTTCAGTTCGTTGACTCGTCCAACAAATATTTACTGAGCACCTGCTATGTGTAGGGTCAATGCAAATAACGGGCTGTTTTAGAGCGGGTGTTCACCTTTCTGAGAAGGTGGCATTGGAGTCGAGACCTGAACATAGAAAAGGAAAGTCACTTGAAGAATCAGGGAAAAGCATTCCAGGAACAGGGAACAGCAAGTGCAAAGACTTCAAGGAACAGAAAGTTGGCCAGCGACGCCAGTGCAGTAGTAACAAGGGGGGATGTGGCGCAATCACTGACTATGAATAAACGCATGGATGGATGGATGAATAAGTGAATGGATGGATGGATGGAGGCAAGATATGTAACTGCTCTGAGCCTCAGTTTCCCCATCTGTTAATGGGGATCATAATAATGAAGTCTTTTTCAGAGGGTCAAAAAAATTCTGGGGACAAATCACTGGCACAGTCACTGGCCCAGAACAGACATCTGGGAAATGAGCCCCCACCAGTCATGGCGGACAGACCCTCAGGAGTCATGGTAATTGCAGGGCAAGTTTAAGCCTCTACCTCCTTCCTCCCCCAGGTTTTGCATGGCCCCTCCTCCCAGTGTCACCAGCTTATCCCCAACTTATCTCCAGCTCTACCTGTTTACCTGAGCCCACCATGTGCTGCCTCGTGGGCTATTCCTGGCCTCTTCCTCACTGACCACCCTCCCACTTCAGCCGGCCCTTCGCCCTTCCAGGATCCCACACACACACCCAACACTCCTCCCTCCCATGCTTGTCAAAAATGTTTATTTAATGGAAGGCAGCTTTATAAAGAAGAAAAGAGAAATATCTGTGGGAGTTTTTTTCCATGATTCTGCCTCATGGAGCAGCTTTACCTGCCCTTCCCCTCATATCTCAGAAAGGCATGAGCAGAAACAGAGGTGGCATGAGCACCCTGGCTCTGAGGACAGAGAGTGTGTGGCCACTCATGAGCAGATGAGTCACAGAGACATCATGGTTGGTCACCTGCCGCCCCCACCCCAGACAATGAGCCAGCTCTCTTGCACTTCTGTGGTGGATTTATTTATTTTCACCCAACCTCATGCACCACAGGATGGGGGTAGGAGGATGGTTACAACAGAAATATACTCAGAAACTCCCCCATCACCCCTATCTCACACAGAAAGGAAGCCAAAGTCCTCACCTCGGCCCACAAGGCCCTGCACGACCTGCCCCATCACCTTCCTGGCCCTCCCTTCCCTTCTCTCTCCCCCTCACTGTGCTCCAGTCTCACGGGCCTCCTCACTGTTCCTCCAACATGCCAGGCACCATCCTGCCTCAGGGTTTTTGCACAGGCTGTTTTCTCTGCCTAGGAAATTCTCTTCCCCTGATACATGCATGACATATCATCTATGGCTGCTCTCATGCTACAATGGCAGAGTGGAGTAGTCACAACAGAGGCCATCTGTCTCACAAAGCCAAAAACATTTACCCTCTGCCCCTATGCAGGTAATGCCTGCCAACCCATACTCTGGATTAATGCTGCTCAAACTTTAACAGGCATGTGGATCACCCAGGAATCTTGTTAAAAGACGGGGTCTGATTCCACCATTCTGGGAGGGGCTGGAGAGTCTGCATTTCTAATAAGCTCCCAGGTGATGCTGGACCATGGACCCCAATTTGAGCATTGAGGATCCAGTTAACTCAGGGTTCATCTGGGATGTGTCTGAGAACCCTTGTAGACAAGAAAGTAAAACATGACCACATCAGCATCTTCAACTCATTTTATCTCTGCCTCTGGCAATCACCAAGCAAAGCAGGCAAGAACTTTCCTTCAATGTTTATTATACATTCTACGTGGACCAGCCACACCTGAAGCAAGAAAAGAGTTTGACACATTCATATCCAAAGAGATCTCACCAGCCTGGAAGGATGGATAGAAGAGGAAAGGTAACATGTGGTTGCATAACATCCTAAAATTCAGTCCCCACGTCAATCATGAATCTGATAGACATAATCGGAGGGTCACATGGGTGTCCCAGGTGGAAAATGGCTCCACCTGGAGTTCTTACTGCAGCAGTTTCCAGGAAGCCACATGGAAAGTTACCAGCTGCCCAGTGGCTCTTGGAGGGCAGAGGACACACCTGTGGCCCCAGGGCCCAGCACAGGAGGAGAATAATTGACATATCTTGGGTGAATGTTCTAGATTTGTGCAAGTTTTCCTCTTTCCACAAACTCAGTCTGGATCACTTTCTCCCTCACCCAGTTCCTGCTTAACACATAGTAGGAGCTCAAAAAATATTTGTTGAAAAATATATTTGATGAATGAATAAATGATTCATATTCCATTCCAGGAGCCATCATATATAAATAGCATTGACAAAAAAATAAGAGGCAGGCCAGGGCAAAAGGAACGAATTTTCAAGAATGAGTGGACATTTCCCCTGAAGAGAGATCACTACTCTGGGGATGGGAACATGAGAGCTTTCTAAAAAGGAAAGAAAGAGAGGGGAGTTAACATTTGCTGTGTGCCAGGCTCTGTACAAAGTGCTAGGCACAGAATAAATGAGACTTAATCTTCCCAAAGTATCTGAGGTAAGTGTGATGGTCTCCACTTTAGAGAGGAGGAGCTGCCACCATGCCAGCCATCTCCAAGCAGGGGGAAGGAAGAGGGACAGGGGGTCTGAGTGGACCCCTGTATGAAGAACAGGATCAGAGGTGGATGTTTGCAAGAAATGGGTTTTGGCTCAACAGAAGGAATAGTGGGGTGGCTTTGCAGGAAGTGAGTTTTCCATCTCCAGAGGTATTCAAGTAGACTGGATGACCACTCACTGACAGACTCTGGAGGCCCCTTCTGATGTGGAAATTCTGATTTGCTTTAGGTGGCTCTTTCTCTGGGCTTTTCCAACCTGGACCTCCCTCCCTCCCCAGTGTACCTGCTCCTGGCTGTGGACACTGGCTGGGGATGCCCCCTCCAGGAAGGCCTCCCTCTTGCCTCCCTAGGACACTCGGAGAGATGTGAGTCTCCAAACCAGGGCCAGAGGTAGGGAATAAGGCAGGACACTGGGCCCCTGCCCTACCCACACCCAGGGGCAGCAGTGGAGCTGGCAGTGCAGGTCCTCAGAGGGGGAGGGGCTGACTGCCGCAGCTGTGACCAGCAGAATGGGGGGGCCTGACCAGGTCTTTGCTCTCTGCTCCCACTGGAAGGCCACACACGGGGTGGGAGGCAGGACCTGACCTCGCCCAGTTCTTGCCCTGGACAAGAACCAAAGGGTTAGTAGGCAGAGGAGGGCCCAGCTATGTTGTGCAGGGTCCCAGGGCCGCCCAGTGAGAGCAGGGTTCTTGGTCTGTATGGTGACACTGCCCACCTTTTGTACCAGTGAGAGGGAGGCAGCCTGCCTGTCCCCACCCTGCACATGTTTATGACAGTGATAAACCCGGTGTGGCCAAGAACTAGCCTGGCCATGATCGGAGTCGGGGTCTTTTTATCCAGAATCTAATAAAATCTCTGACATGATCTTAAAAATAATAATAAAGGGAGAGAGGACCCGGGCGAGAAGCTGAGGAAAGTGTGGCCTTTTATCAGCCCTGGGAGTCCAGGGTCCCTGGGAGACCCTCCCTGGAGAGAGGCCATTTGTTCCTCCCGACTAGGGGAGGTGTGTACCTGGTCGTCAGGGGCAGGGAGCAGCTGGGGAGAGAGAAGACACTGACCCCCCACACAGACAGATATCGCTGACCTGTTCCAGCGGCTCGAGGTCCTGATCTAAGACACAGAGGAAGCCATCTGGATTGCGTAAGTCCAATCCCCAAACTGGGTGATTAGCAAACCCCCGAGGGGACCCAAAGAGGTGAGGATTCAGACACCCCGAGACATTACCTCCGCCTTCAGTCTGGCCCTCAGCATGTCTCTTCCCGAACCCCCATCCATACCCTTCAGAACAGGAATCCCAAGGCCAGGAACGTGTCCTCACGTTTGTCACTAAGCTGGGCACAGAGGGAGGGTCGTTAGTGGGTGGGTGATGGGACAAGTGAATTGTCAATAAATGAATGAGTGACTAAATGAATAAATGAAAGGATGGATGGACAGATGGGTGAGCGGGTGCATGGATGGAAGGATGGATGGATGGACAGATGAACAGATGGGTGGGTGGGTGAATGGCTGGATAGACAGATGGAAAGAAGGAAGGAAGGGGAAATGTGGCAACCCAAAGCGTAGATTTTAGGGCAGGGCAAGAGCCATGGTAGAATCCAAGGTGGGACCCCATCCCCTCCTCCTAGAGGCCTGGCCTGGAAACTGGCCTCCCATCCAGGCCACCCCCTTCGTCCTGCAAGGCCAAGCCCCTCACGAGCGACAAACCCACGCTCATCCCCAACCACCCCCTTGCAGGCCTGGCCCTGCCCGGGGGAAGCCCTCAGAGGGTGCCCCGGCCACCCTCCCTGCTGGAGGCTCGGGATTTAATGCGAAGTTTGTGGGGCAGAGAGGGCTGAGTCAGACCCTCGGGACTGTCCCCTGGGACAGGGCAGGTCACCCCGGAAGGCAGCCCCGTGGGGTCAGCAGTGGGTGTCGGCAACACATCCGAGGGCCCCGAGGCCTGGCATCCAGGGAGCGTGGAGGACCACAGCCCCCAGCAGGGCCTGAGCTCCGGTCTGGGCCCCACACGCCCATCCAAGAGGTGACAGCTGAAGAGTGCGGCTGGGAGGGCAGTCTGCAAGGCCATGTCAATTCTGTGGGGGGTGCGGGAGGCAGGCTCCTGGGCGGACCTGGGAGAAGTAGCCAGGCCGGTCCACCTGGGAGCCAGCAGGCAGCTCCGGCATCCTGGAATCCCGGCGTCCGGGGAACACGACCTTAAGAAGCAGCCGTGGGAGGCAGGCAGGAAGGAGAGTGGTTCGGCCCCAGGGCGGGGGTCCCCAGTCCAGGGGGCGTCCCATAGCAGAGCCTGCAGGGGCAGGGCCCGGGGGCCACCAGCGGGCTGCAGGGGGCCAAAGTGAAGCTTGAGCGCCCGCAGCTCCGCCCTGAGCCGGGCGTTCTCCTCCATCAGTGTGGCCAGCCTGTCCTCAGTGGCCGCGTCATTGAGACGCCGCTTCTCCCGGGACCTCTTGGCCGCCTCGTTGTTCTTCCTCCGCTTCTCCCAGTAAACCGTGTCCTTCTTCTCTTCCGGCATGAACTCCCGCTGCCGACGCATGGCAGGGCCCCTGCCCCGAGCCCCCCACGGGGTCTTGCTACAACCCTGAGATGCATCTGGCAGGTCCAAGAGACCCACGTCCATAGCTGCTTGGGGGACCTGGGGAAGACGAGAGAGGTCTTGGGATGGATGACCCTTCCCTCTAATTCATCCCGTGTCCCCACCATCACCGATGGAGGGGGCAGGTGGAGTTGGAATTGGGCTGGAGACCAGGGTGCAGACAGAAAGGGTGCAGTAAAGAGCAAGCGGAGGTGGTGGGATGGGTTGATGCCCTGTGAGCAGTGGCGGCTTGGCAGGGAGAGGCTTAAGAGCAGACCACAGTCATCCCAGAGAAATGGATCAGCCCTGTATCCTCAGGAGGACGCAAGGTCCTCCCCGGGGCATTCTCCTTACCGCTGAGAAGGTCAGCAGATAAGCCAAGGGCTCCGTTCAGTCAGAGCTCCAGGGCAAGATTCTTGGAGACCCAGAGGGAGAAAGAGGGAAGACTGGACCTAGAAAGACAGAATGTGTGTCCACGGAGTTAAACTGAGCCACGTAGAGGTCAAAAAATAAGCTGCCATTCACCTGAGCTGTGCCCAGATTGTACCCTGAGATCTCCTCAGTCTATGGCCAGAATTTTGCACCTACCCATCCATCTATCCATCCATCCATCCAACTACCCACCTATTCATCAGGTCACCCAGTCACCCATCCATCCACTCAAGCATCCACCTATCTCTCCATCTAATTGTACAATCACCCGTCGCATCCACCACTCACTGTCCCATCCATCCATCCACCCAACTGTCCATTCACTCACTGATAGAGTCATTTTTTAAATAATACGTTTCCTTTACTAGGCACCTTTTTTAAAAAGCAATTCTTGAGAACCTCTCACACGCTTAGCGTTGAAGAACCAGGGTGTTAAGAACAGGGACAGAGAAAAGAACCAAGGTTGTAATATTAGATTCCCAACTCCTAGGGTGGAGCCCAGAAAGGATGCCCAGTGTCCCAGGGATGTCCCAAGGATGGGGTATCACCTCCTTTGCCTCAGCCCAGTTTCCCATATCGGTTTTCCTGAATATTCTAACACAAAGGTCTGGGTTCCCTGTCACTAGGATGTCAGCACCTTCTCCCCTCCAAGTGCTAACCAGGCCCGACCCTGCTTAGCTCCCGAGATCAGACAAGATCGGGGGCGTTCGGGGTGGTATGGCCGTAGACGAGGATGTCAGCACCTTCTATGATTCTGATCCAAAACAAGTGGGGACAAAAACTGCCGCAAAGTGGAAGGGTTCTGCCTAAGAATTCAGAAAAACTTCAAGAAAGAGGGGACATTGAGGGCTGGCATCTCTATTCTGAAAACCCATGACTGTAGCCACCATAAGGCAAGTAGGTTTGTTTTTTGGGTTGGTTTTAATTTTTTTTTTGTTTTGCCTACCGTTGTATCCCTGGCACACAATTCAGGTCATGTTTCAAAGAGGATAAAGGTATACACAAACAATCAAACAGCAACACCCCTCGGAACTCTGGCCATGATCCTAAGACCACATTTCCCAAAGTATGTTCTCAGGAACCCCAGGGCTGAGGCTGCTCTGCCAAAAAAAAAAAAAAAAAGTACAAAGATATTTGAGAAACACTGCATACCTTATTCCTTATTCCTTCAAGGAAAATCACAAAGTACATTAAAGGCTCTGAGAAGTCCTGCAAAAAAAAATGTTAGTTTTGGTTTGACTTAGAGGTTTTCAAACTTATTTGCCCGCAGAATACTTATATTTTACAAAACACCCTGGGGTGCCTATTTAGTCGTTCATTCATACAACACTGCGCCAGGTCCTACAGTGGACACTGGGGCAGAAGAGGAAAATCAAACTGCCTCCCTGCCCCCAGTCTTATGGAAGAGGTAAGAGTGAAATAATAATAGAGAAGTAAATAGGCCCAGAGAAGGTCTTTTTATCTGCCCAAGTCACACAGTAATTCAGTGGCAGGACTAGGATTTGAACCCAAATCTGCCTAATGTGTGAGTCTATTCTGCCGCACCATGTGGTCTGCTCCTGTGTTCAAGAGACCTCCATGTCTGGAAATCTTCGTTGGGCTTGAAGAATAAAAAATTAAAGCCCTGTGGGGTTCTGTAGTTGCCCAAATCAGTGAGAACTCCTAGTCATTGGGCAGCCTCCAACGCCTGTGCCCTGGACCCCCTCCGAGAAATCCTGGTCACTGGGGAGACTCCAGCACCCAATTCCAGGACCCACTCTGAGGACCGACAGGCATCTAGGCCACCTGTGCACCTGCTGCTTGCTGCCGTGGTAGGCAGCCCCCAGCTGCCCACATCACACGGGCTAGGGAAGCATCTGCAGGCACCAGGTGGGGAGCTCTGGGTTTGCACTTGCCTGCGGCCATCCCTGGGCTTTGTTCCTGGCAGCCAGGCTGATAACATCACATTGCTCAGGTGTCCAAGTTCACTGAGCCCTTTGACACCTCAGTGGGGACAGTACACGCCTTCTGTCAGGAGTGTATTGTCCCCACTTACAGATGAGGAAACTGAGGCTCAGGAAGTTACGTGGCTGGCTCTGGGATACTTGAAGATTCCACAAGGAAACCTGCATTTTCCTCAAAACATGGTGAGTACCACCACCAACCCTGACCCCAAAGCTGCTACTGACACCCCTCAAATCCTTCTCCCCAGGCCCCATTCACCCCACTTCCCACCAGTCCCCCTCCCCACAGCCCTGGCCCCAGCCCAGGCATCTCCTATCCCACCTGGGCCCCCACCAGCCTCCATTCCGGTCCCCCCAAGTCCACCATCAGCCCAGAGGAGGCTTTCTGTACTCCACTCATCCTCAGCTTAAAAGCCTCCAGGGTGTGCTTAGGGAAGTGTGAGCATTTTAGACTCTAAAAATCAGTGTTCATAGACCCTTCAGTTCACCCCCACCTCCACCCCAAGGCCAGGGAATAAATGAAGGAGGAAGACACTGCATGAATATTTTTTGGAATTAACTAATGAAGGCATGAATATGTTTTTGGAACGAACCAACAAACACATGAATATTTTGAGCAATGAACCCATAAATGCATGAATATTTGAGTAAACTAAAGACTGAGTGAAATGTCAGTGAGTGAATGATGGATGACATGAAGTAGACCGTGGGGGTGGGGTGCGGTAAGTGAAAATGGGTCCCCATCTCCCTGAAAAGGGCTCAGCCTGGGTCTTCCACAGCCCAGACAGCTCATCTGAGCCCCAGCCAAGCCTCACACAGGGTCCCTTGTCCCAGCAGCCACCGCGTCGTCCTGCCGCCCGCCTAGCCCTGTCCTGGGGCCTTCCGAGCAGGCCCCAGCTAGCACTCCAACTTCAAGGGATGCTGACTGGAGCCCAGGAATTGATGAACACCTGCCTGGAGGTCAACAGCACATCCCAGGGTCCTGGGGCCAGCGTCCGGAAAGCACCACCTTGGCTCTTGGAAGGAGGACAGGGCCGGCAGGCAATCCCTAAGATGACCACACCAGAGCTGGGCTGGAAAGGGAAGGGGACACAGCCCCAGGGTCCTCAAAAGCCAAGCTGGAGCCAGTAGATGCCCAAGCAAGAAGACCAAGCGTGGGCTGGTAGTCAGATAAAGGAGGGACAGGCCGGAGCGGCTCTGGGGCAGTCAGCTCTCACACCAACCCAGTGAGGAAGAGGAAGGCTCAGTCTCGCTGTGGCCTGAGTCCCTCCTCTCTGTGGCTTGGCCTGAGCCCCCCTAATTACCACCCTCCACACCTCCACAGGAACCCAGAGGGAGATGGGGCGGCAGATAGCTCCACTGCCTGAGTTTATTTAGAGAAAACGCAGTGAGACCTGGGCTGGGCCTTCCTGTGGTCGCAGAGAACGCATTCATGGAGGGCAGCAAGACAGGGGCACTCCCTGCAAAGCGGCCGGAGGGGGGACGAAGAAAAAGGAAAAAAGGCTCCCTCAGAGATGGCCCAGGCCAACTCCACCCCAGCCCCAACAGCCCCCGCAGCCTCCCTGGCCGGCGGCAATCAAAGTTCTGCTTGGTTCCCTTGTGTGACGGGGAGCTCACCCCCCTAAAGTCAGCCTCTGTCATGACCTCTGCCTGAGGTAGTACAGCCAGAATCCAGGTACAACAGGCTCCAGGGCACAAACCTTTTCTAATATATCAGGTTAAACCTCCCAGCTATTTCCACTTCTGTCACCGAGAACACATTTTGAGTTCATGTACCACCTCTGAAGGGCAGAGGTTGGTCTCCACAGAGGAAAAAAAGGGTCCAGAAGCCACACAGCTAACAACAGGGCAGGGCTGAGATTAGCACCCACGTTGTCAGGATGTGATGGAACGGACAAAGTTAACGCATTCACTGCCATGTGAGTTGTATTTAACTCACGCTAGTTCTGAGCCCGGGGCCTCGTGAAGCGTATGTAACTCACCTCTCTTCACCTTGGGAGCTGCGTGAACTCTTTTTCAAGTTGCATATAACTCAAGCACAGAAAACAATAAAAAACAGCAAATTTTTCATGAAATCAGAAAGGATCGTTTTGCTTTTGAAGTTTTTATTCCATTTTCATAAGAAAATACCGTGGCCCCAAAGACAAAAATTTTTTTTCTAGTGTGGCAGTCAATGTGTTAAGGACACCTGCTTTTACCGGGTTCAAATTCTCCTTCCTACCTGAGTTTGCTTGGGCAAGTCAGGTCACCTCTGTGAGCTTCCAATGCCTCACCTATAAAATAGGAATAATAGTAGTGCCTACTTCATGGGTTACATGAGGAATAAGGGAGGTTAATATGTATTAAGAACTGGGACCTACTAATAGTAAATGACCCACGTGGCTATTTTTTATTTGTTAGTATAATTGTTATTGTTAGAATCCTCTCCCACTAGAGCTTTGCTGCCAGACCCTGTGTTATCTGTGTTGAAAATATCTGTGAGAACCTTCGCAGATCACCCAACACAACTGTATCCATTCCCAGATGATGAAATTAGACTTCCATTCAAGATGGTTGGCTGGGCGCGGTGGCGCATGCCTGTAATCCCAGCCCTCTGGGAGGCTGGGGCAGGAGGAGCACTTGAGCCCAGGAGTTGGAGGCTGCAGTGAGCTATGATGACACCACTGCGCTCCAGCCTGGGTGACAGGTGAGACTCTGTCTCAAAAAAAATAAATAAATAGATTGTACAGCATGCTGGTTCTCAGACAAAGCTACAGTTACTTGGGGACCCAGCAGCCAACAGAGGAAAGAGAAATTTTAAAGTTTGAAAGGACAAAAAAAAAATTAGGTGAGAAAAAAAAAAGTAAATCAAAGGAAAGGAGGGTAAAGCTGCCTCACAAATTCCCCACCCATGTGGCCAGAGGGCAGCCCACAAGCTTTCCATTTGGTCTGTCTAAGAGGGGAGCTAGAAGTGACCACAAATTCTCCAGTGGGTGTAAGACTTTTTAGCACTCACGGGCAAGAGGTGGCATTTGCGAGGCCAAGGCCCACCTGGAGAAATTGTTTACCCTTGTCATTTTCAAGAGAAATACCCGTTTGTTTTTGTTTACACGAGATACCCGTTTTTCCTGCTGAAATCGGCAAAGATTTTTTTAAATGATAAAACCCGGTGCTGGCAAGGATGCGGTGAGATGGGCACTCATGTACCTAGAAGGTGGGGGTATAAATTGCTTCCTGGAGAAGCAATTAAGTAATATGAAACAAAGTTGGTGGGTCCTGTTTGGGGATTAATGTAGGAGGGTATTGCTTCCCTCCTTGGGTCACTACTCCAGATTTCCCCCTAGTCCTTTTCTGGCCTCAGCAGCCCCCATATCCCTCCTCAAACACACCACTCCAGCCACTTAGACTTCCTTTCATTCCTAAAAGGATATTCCCTCACCCCCCCCATTAGATGTTACCTCCTACAGGAAGCCCACCAGACTGACTCCTACCAGGTAGACCAGGAAGGAGCCTCTTGTAGGCTGCCAGGACCCAGTAGGCTATTCCACCATCACTGCAGCGATCACTCTGGGTCTGTCCCATGTGTGCACAGATCTCCGGAACAGGCACTCAAATAAGTATAGCATGTGTGAAATATTTGAAGGACAGGGTGTGCTCTGTGTGGTCCCAGAAGGCTGAGCCATGGAGAGAGGAGAGAGGGGTGGAGGTACAGGTTTGAGCCAGCATCTGAAAGAATTTTCTGAGAATTCTGGCTCACTAACCCAGCAGAGGTTGCCTTGAGAGGTAATGAGCTGTCCATGATGGGAAGTATGCAAGCAAAAGGTTGGAAACTACTTCTCTAGGTCCATCTCTCTGCCTTCTGCACCCCTTCTGCCCAGATGCAGGGGGCCCAGGGTAAAGACATTGCCTTCCTTCCTCCCCAAGCTGTTCCATGTTGGTTCTCCTCTGAGTCAGAAGGCTTCCAGGGAGGACAGGGGACCCACAGGGGCTGTTCCCACAGCCCTGGGCAGCTCAGCCAGTTTCTCGGAAGGGCTGCAGAGCCCCAAGAGGCTACACTCTCACCGGGTTCGGGGAACCCGGTGGAACCTCGGGGCTCTGCCTCATAAAAGCCCCCAACGAAACCGATCTCTAAAACCGAGAAGCTTCTGTGGGAACTCAGATTTCAAGGGGAAAATGCAAGGCACGCTGGGACCTGTGGCCGGCCCTCCCCCTCACCTCGGCCCCCTCCTGGGGCTCAGGGGAGAGGCCGGAAGCCGTTGGTACCTCCTGTGCCCAGCCCACAAGCCCAGCTGGAGTCCTGGGTGCCAGGAACAAGCTGATGGGCAGGAAGCGGGGGTGGGCAGGGGTCCAATCCCCCCTCTGCCCAGGACACTCTCAGATAAGTGCCTCCTCTTCTCTTCTCTGAGCCTCAGTTTTCTCAACTGTCAAAGGGGCACAAAGTTGGTACAGAGGCTGAACAGGTAACCCAGGTGCATGCTTCGTCCGCAAACACAATAGGTGTTCAGTTCTTGAGCTCACCGAGCTCCAGGGAAAACCCTCAGGGTTCAGGGCGTCTGATCTAATGGCAAGGCCATATCATGTGACGGAAATTCACCTCCCAAAACTCGAAAGGAGCAAAATTCATCTCTGGCCTTAACCTCCCAGTCCCTGGCCAGACGGGTCCTTCTTCAGCCCAAACTGCAACAATCCCCCAAAAGAGAGAGGCCTCAGATTCCCTCCCCTTCCCTGGGTGCCCCGGGGGCCGGGCTAGGATCCTCAGAAGGACCGTTATTAAGCACCACCCAAGGTCCAGCCACCTGGTGGGAGCTTGAGACCTGCGTGGTGTCGCCAGGAAGAGCCCAGCCCCGGTCACCACACACGGCCCCAAAAGAAGGAAGCTCAGAGGTGTCCTGTGTCCAGCCAAGGCCAGACCCCAGCCAGCCCCTGCTCCCATTAAGACCCCAGCTATGAGGGTCTCTCTTCCAGGTGCCTGAACCCCTTCTTTCCCCAGAACAGGTGGCCAACTCCCCCCCACACACACACACACACATCTCATTAATCCTACATCGAGCCCGTGAGCTTTCCACTCCTGACCATCCCCTCCCCAAATTCAGCACTCACGGGGCATTTGCCTCCCAGATGCGCCCACCTGGGGGTCTCATGAGTGCCAAGCACTCAACGTGGCTGAAACCCAGAATCTGATGTTCCTCGCCACCGGCTCCCGCTCATCTTCCCCATCACATCAACAGTAGCTCCATCCCTGCCCCCCTACAGGTGCTCAGGCCAAACGCCCCGGGGTCATCCTCAACTTCTGTTTTCCTCTTGCCCCCCATCTGTACCCAAGTCACAAAACTACCAGCTTCACCTTCAGAAACCAATCTAGAGCCAGGTGAAATGGCTCATGCCTGGAGTCCCAGCTACTCCAGAGGCCGAGGCAGGATCGCTTGAGCCCAGGAGTTCGAGACCAACCTGGGCAAGATAGCAAGACCCTGTCTCTACAAAAAAATAAGAAAAATTAGGCAGGCATGGTGATGCGCACCTGTAGCTCCAGATACTGGGGAGGCTGAGGCAGGAGGATCGCTTGAGCCCAGGAGGTGGAGGTTGCAGTGAGCTGTGATGACACCACTGTACTCCAGCCTGGGTGACAGAGTGAGATCCTGTGTCTTTAAAAAAAAAATCTAAAATCCTTCCACCTGTCACTCCCTCCTGGGCTCACCTGGACTGCTGTGGTCCCCTCTCCCCACCCTCCCCTCCTCCCTCTCTGCCCCTCCTCACTCTGCTCAGCCACACGGGCCTCCTTGCTGTGCCTCCAACACTCCAGGTGCGGTCCCACCTCAAGGCCTTTGCACAGGCTGTTCCCCCCACCTGGAATGCTGTTCCCCACATACTCACAAGGCTCCTCCCTCACCTTCTTCAGGTCTCTCCTAGTGTCACCTTCTCAGCAAGGCCTGCCTTGATGCCCAGGCTAAATAGCCACCCACCCACACACATTCATTTTCTCTCCTTCTTATCCTGCTTTGTGTATCTTCAGGGCACCATCACGTCCTTCCTTTATGTTTTCGCTTTTTGAAAATGTTCAATTGACAAATAGCAATTGCATCTACGAGAGCTGTCCGGAAAGTATCCAGCCAAACGGAGCCATTTATTCTATTAACAATGGCTGGGGTACTTTCTGGACAGCCCTCGTATATTTGCAAGGCACGAAGGGATGTTTTAATAGATGCTTGCATTCATGTCTACATCTATGATACAGGTTTACAAGGTGGGACGATTAGATCAGGCTGATTGGCAAACCCATCACATATTGAAATCGGTAGGAAGAGATCTCTGTACTCCCATGTTCACTGCAGCATTATTCACGATAGTCAAGACATGGAAACAACTAAGTGCTCACGACTGGATGACAGGATACAGAAAATGTGGCACGTACACACAATGGGACACTACTCAGGCCTAAAAGTGGGGAGGTGGGGAAACCCTGTCATTTGAGACAACATAGATGAACTTCTTTACTTTTTAGTTACTGCCTGATTGATTTGCTTGATTTCTGTCTCTGCCACTAGAATGCCAGCCCCTCTGTGTCCTAGGACAGCACCTGGCACATAGTAGGTGCTTAATAACTAGTTGTTGAGTGAATGAATATAAACAATGTTGTTGAATTCTCACAATGCCCCTGGGAGGCACCACACCTCTCTTATGCCATGGAGGAAACAGAGGCTCAGAGAGGGGCAGTGACTTATCCAGAGTCACACAGCCGGTCACAGGGGGGTTTGGGACCTGGGCAGCTGGAGCCCAGAGCCTGCCCCTCTCAAGCCTGAGATGGGACCAGAGCTGTGAGCAGGTCCCTAAAGTGGCTTCAAGGCCAAAATACCACTCCTCTGGGACCTCCTACGGAGCAGAGCATGAGGCTAGCATTGCAGCTCAGGACTCAGTGCCCGTGAAGTCCCAGGGCCTCAGTTCTCCCCTCTGTGAAATGGGCCCAGGGAGTGTGCTGAGAAGAGCAGCTTCCGGCCCTCGGAGCCCTGCCCCACACTCCAGGGATGGCTGTCCCTCCCCCATCTTCGAAACTATGCTCAAAACAGGCACATCACTTTTCCAGGGCTCCGCCCCAAGCCTGGAAAACGCCAGGGTTCCTGGGGACAGACCAGAGCTGCATCCCTGAGGACCCGGAGAGAAGGGACAGGATCCTGTGACCTCTCTGAGCCCCCAAAATACCCATTGGCATCATCCAAGTCCTTTCTGGGTGCCTGGCACCGCCTGTGCTAAGCACTTTACAGACACTATCTGTGGGAGGGATCTTTTTCACCACACAAATCAGATTATGCCACTTTCCTGCTTAAAACCTTCAACAGATCAAGAAGACCACACTCCCTCGCCCCACGCACAGGGCCCTCAAGGTCCAGATGGAGCTGGTCCCAGCCCTGCTGCAGCTACACTGGCCTTCCAATGTTCCAACTCACCACAGGACCTTTGCACATGCAGCCCCACTGCCTGGACAGCTCTTCTTCCCATCCCCTGGTTTCTGCAGTCTCATCCTTGGATCACAACTTCTTGGGGAAGCCCTCTAGGAACCCCCAGGGTATGTCAGGTGCCCCTAATATGCACTTACTGAATACCAAGTGTATCTGCTTGTTAGCATTTAGTATCAATGTAATTATTTGACTAACATCTTTCTTTCATGACACCATTGCCTGTGTCTTCTCCCTACTCTATCCCCACCACAGGGCCTGGCACATAGTAGGTGCTTGATAAATACTTGTTGAATGAAGTGGTTCTAAACCCAGGGGACTTTTGTCCATGTCTGGAGATATTTTTGGTTATCACGACATGGGGGGTGCTACTGGCATCTAGTGAGTAGAGACCAGGGCTGCTGTTAAACATCCTAAAATGTACAGCACAGCCCCCCAGGACAAAGGACTATCTGGCCCCCAAACGTCAATAGTATGTGGTAGAGAACCCCTGCTTTAGGGGAAGTACCCACATATGAGCCTGTTAGAAAGATGTGCACCCCAGGCTGGCTACTGGCTCAGAAGTGGTGGCTGGAACTCTGAACTCACCAGCTCGCTCTCGATCACTCTGTCCCGGCCACATGGGCCTCCTCCCTGTTCTTCCAGCATGCCAGGCACGGTCGGGCCTCAGGGACTTTGCACAGCCAGGAATGCCCTCCCCCTAGATATCTGCATGGCTGGTCTCCTCTCCTGAAGCCTGTAACCCTCTCTGTTCCTCCCCCCAGGGGAGAGTCCCTGCACCCACCCAAGACCCCCAGGCCTGCCGAGCTCCCCAATCCCCCCAGCCCTAGTAGCCTTAGCCTTGAAGTTTGGGGAATGAGGCCTGGCCAGGGTGTGGTCTCTGAAACACAAACATCCAGCCCTTTTGGTCCAACTGAACCGATGATTCTCACCCTCGGTGCCAACCACAGGTGGTAGGGAAGGGAGGGTGTGTCTGGGGGCCCGAAGTTCCCAGAAGGCTGCTGAGGCCAGATGCTGGCCACACAGTAGTTATTGCTCAATAAATGTTTGGATGAAAGTTCAGTATGGAGGGGCAGAGTAAAAGAGGTTGGGGGGGGGATTGCCACTAACCCACTAACTACAACCCCACGCACAACAATCAGACTCCAGCAAACAACAGCTGAAGGTCTGTAACCACCGATTTGCCTGCAACAGACACTCCCACCCTCCATGGCAACTGGAACCTCACAGCAATCACGTTGGACCCCGACTATCAACCCTGGAACAACAGGACCCTACAGCGGCCAGAGCCGCCATCAGCCCCTTGCAGATGACAGCAATCACCGGTCTTCTCAAGGGACACTCCCTACTGGGGCCAGACCTCCCCGCCAACTCCCTGACAAAACCACCCCAGAGGCTGAGCGAGGTGGCTCGTGCCTATAATCCCAGCACTTTGGGAGGCTGAGGCAAGAGGAGCCCAGGAGTTCAAGACCAGCCTGGGCAACATAGCGAGACCCCATCTCTACAAATAGTATTATAGAAAAATTAGCCAGGCGCGGTGGCATGCACCAGCTATTGGAGAGGCTGAGGCAGGAGGATCATTTAAGCCCAGGAGTTTGGGGTTTCCATGAGCTATGATGACACCACTGCACTGTAGTCTGAGTGACAGAGCAAGACCCTGTCTCTAAAAAATAGCAATAATAATAATGAGCACCCCAGAGGGGCAGAGGAGCCAGACTCGTGCAACAGCAGAGCCCCCAGAACAGCGACCCCCAAATTTTTACAGCTGGATCCCCATAACAGTCAGACCCCAACAAACCCTGAGGACAGGCACGCTACACACAGCAGCTGGAATCGCCTAACCACCAGCTCCCAGAACAAAGCTGGACTCTCCACCCCTCCCCTACAGCGGACCCCAGAAATAGCAGCCCCTAGCGCCACACAACAGCCAGACTCTCCCTGCTTCCTAAAGCATCATCTTCGGAGACCTCCAGAGCCCCCCAGGTTACACAAACACACACACACACACACACACACACACACACGGGTGTTGTCACCCATGAGGACCAAAGATATTAGGTGCTTTGCAGAGGGGCACGGAGCCTGCACTGCTCCATTCAGGTAGCGCAACAGGCTACAGCTGGTGAACAGCGGGCAACGGCAGCCGTGCTGCGTGGGGCTGGGGTGAGGGCCGCACCCACAGAATAAGAAAGATGCAGGACAGGAGGGGTCAGAGCCTGGTACTAAGAAGGGACAAGGAGAGAACGGGGAGAAGCTGGGCTCCAGGTGGAACGCTGGCTTCAGGGAGAAGGCAGGCTGCGGGGGGAAAGCCACTCCGAAGGGCCTCCCCAAATGAAGGCCAGCGTGGGGGTCCCTCGGCAGCCTGATGCTCCCTGCATCGGCCCCATGGGGTGGGCCACACTCAGCACCTGGCCCTGGGCCCCCACCCCACCCAGCCAGCCCTCCCGGCCCCTCTCCAGGGACCAGGTGTCAGAGGACATAGAGCCCAAGAAGAAAGAAGAGGGGACCCTTGCAGGGGGTAGAAGCCTGTTCCCCCCACCCTGAGAGAAGGGGCTGGATGGGCAGCAGAGACAGGCGTAAGGAGGCAGAGACAGAGAGGGAGACACAGAAAGCGAGAGACACACAAAGAGAGAGAAACAGGAAGGGAAGGTACAACAGAGTGAGAAAGGCCCAGGCAGAGAGAGACAGCGCCAGAGAGAGAAGGGACAGAGTTCAGAGGGTGGGGGAGAAAGAGACAGAGAGACAGAGTCAGAGACAGAGGCTGAGACAGGCAGGAGGAGGCGGTGCGGGGTCCCCGAGGGTCCCCCAGCCCCCTGAAGGTTGGCCAGCCCAGCTGGTCCTCCACCTGCACGCAGCGCTCACCTCCTCCAAGTGGCTGTCTCCCCAGCGAGTCCCGCCTGAACCACATCAGCCGTGTGGGGCCTCCAAACTCCCCTGCGGTGGAGGGAGTCACCAGTGCTTCCGTAAAGGTGACACCCGGGCCCCCAGCCTGCAGCTTCGCGGCCTTCCCTCCGGGGCTGTCCCCCCACCTGGTGTCTGCCCAGGGAGCAGGTGCTGTGGGCTGGCCCAGGCTCTGGGAGATCACCGGAGAGCAAACAGCCCTGCCAGGAGGGTATGCGGGAAGAGTGACTGGCTGGCCTAGCCCCGGGGAGCCCAAGGAGCAGGGTCTGGGCTGACCAAAGCTAGAGTCTCTCATGCCACAACCCCCTAAGACCTAGAAAGATCCAGGGCTGAAAGGAAAAGGGCTCTTTCTCTCCTTCCGTATGAGGACACTCTCCCGCTCAAACACCCTCTATGGCTCCCCATTACCATTCAGATTTTCTGATTCCTGGCCCTGGACTTTCCCTGGATAAACCCTCTCTGTCCAGCCTACCCATCAGAGGAAACTGAGGCACGGAGCAATTAAGTAATGTGCCTGCAGGGGAAATTGGGGCTAATTCTTTACGTATAGTATGGGTTTTCTGATGGGCATTCCAGGCAGAGGGAACAGCACATGCAAAGGCCCAGAGGTAAGAGTCAGCATGGATATGTCTGGGGAGCCCGGGAGGAGCAGGACCAGACTGCAGGGGCAGGGTGGGGCCCTGGGGATGAGGGAGGAACCTGAGCCATGCTCCAGGCTGGAACAGGAGTCACCCTGAGGTGCCACCCTGAGGCCGGGCTGCATTTGAGGAAGACGCGCCCTGCGCTGTAGCTGAGCGGGCCTTTACTTGGGAACAGCGGCTCCTGGTGGGCAGTTTGTAGAACTGCACGCTCCTTCGTTGGTTCATTCATCAAACGCTTATTGAGAGCTCAGAGCGTTCCCGGTGAAATTTGGCATCCAGCCAGGATCACTTTTTAATTCTCCCTTCCTATAAAAGAAACTCATCTTCAGCAATAATCATGAAATAAAACAATGAGCACAAAATAAATGCAGGCACCAAATATTTGGTTCATGTCTGATATAACAGTATTTTATGTAAATAACTGTCCAGTAGGAAAACATTCATAAAACTGAAATATCTGCAAACGGGACCATTTGGGCAGCCATGAAATCGATGATGTAAAATGATGATGAAACATTTTATTATCTTGCTTCATACTTTAGTGTTAAAACAATTTTTTAAAAATAAGTTTCCAGTAGGCTGGGTGGGGTGGCTCACGCCTGTCATGCTAACACTCTGGGAGGTCAAGGCAGGAGGATCGCTTGAGCTCAGGAGTTCGAGACCAGCCTGATCAAGAGCGAGACCCTGTCTCTATAAAAAAAAAAAGAAAGAAAGAAATTTTTTTAAAAAACCAAAAGAAAGTGGATAGTTGAGTCTACTTGTGTCTGGGCTGCCTGTATAACTGGGAGTTCTCTGAATTAATTTCCATGCAGAACACAAATTCGCTAAGAATAAGTAATAAAAATGTGCTCATTTGAAGTTTACATATAAATCATTAAAACTCAACAGTAACTGGTGAAATCCGAGTAAGGTCTGTACCTGAGTGAATAGTATTCTATCAACATCAGAGTCCTGATGTTGACAATGGACTATAGTTACGTAAGACATCTTCGTCATTGGAGGAAGTTGGGTGCAGGGTACATGGAAATTCTGTACTATATTTGCAACTTCTTGTGAGTCTTAAACTATTTCAAAATTTAAAAGTTATCAAAACAAACAACCACCCAAAAAAAAGAGGGAAAAAAACCTCAGCTGTAAACCACAGCAATTTTTTAGAACCAAGACCCATAAAAAATTGTTTCAGGGCATTTTATCACTAACATTCTTCAGAATTGTGGGCACATTTGAATGATAAAAAGCAGACTGCCTTCTGGGGAGTTTGATTATTGTTTTCAATTCTTTACAGACAACGTGCTGGGGTGATCTGCTCCCAGCACCCTGCCCTTGATACGTTGCCAGGAGCCCTCTCGCATCCCAAGCACTAGGCTGGGAGAGACAAAGGTAAATGTTAATAAAATATTAATAAAACAGGTCCAATGCCTGTCCCCGACAAGGACACAGCCAAGTGGGTAAGACAGGAAGTCATCAAAGAATCATGCTTCAAAAATGCTTAATCACAGCGTGAGGTGAGGAGCTTGAAGGAAAAGACAAAGCTTTCCTGAAACCATTATTATTACTATTATTATTAGCTGCCTGAGTGGCTACTAAGTGCCTAGCATTGTTCTAATTCTGTTATTCATAATAACCTCTCTAATCCTTGCCCAGACCTATAAGGCAGGTAACTACTATTATCCCATTTTACATATGAGGAAACTGAGGCACAGAGAGATCAAACTACTGAACCAAGCTCGTACAGCAAGGCAGAAACGGAACTGGATTTGAACCCGGGTCGCCTGCCTGCAGTGCCTGTGTCCTTGATGTCTGGGCTCTATTGGCGTAGAACAAGGGTCGTTAGGGACCACTTCTCTGAGGATATGCAACTGCTCTGGGTTTAGGATGTCAAGCCAGGTTAGCCAGAAGGAGTAGAGTAGTGATCCCCAGCCCTTTTGGCACCAGGGACCACTTTCATGGAAGACGATTTTTCCATAGATGAGGGGTGAGAGGAGGCGGAGCTCAGGCGGTGATGCGAGCGATGGGGAGCGGCTGTAAACACAGATGGTGAAGCTTCGCTCGCTCACCTCCTGCTGTGCGACCCAGTTCCTAACAGGCCACGGCCCAGAGGTTGGGGACTGCAGGAGTAGAGGAAGGGCAGTTTAGGCAGAGGGAACAGCACAGGCAAAGGCCCTGACACATTTGGCAAGTTGGAGAAACAGAGAGGAGCCCGTGGGGGTGAATAGTGAGGTGGGAACAACAGTAGGAGAGGAGATGGGAGGTGACAGCGGGAGTCGCATTGTGGTCTTTAGCCCAGGGGCCTCGGGGAGCCACTAAGGGTTCTAGGCAGAGGAGGAGTGTCTCTTATTTCCTCTCTCCTGTTGTGCAGCCTCTGGCACCACCACGAATCAGTCAGGGCTCCTCTGGGTGTAAGAAACAGAAACAGGAGGCAGAATTGAACACAACGTGAGGGATCCAGGCATCCTGCCTCTGCCCTCCCCAGCTGTGCAGTGGGAATCGTAATGATAATAGTACCTACCTCAGAGGGTTGTCGGGAGAATTAAATTGGTAAATACATGTCAAGTGGTTAGAATAAGGGTCTGGCAAATAGTAAGAGCTATATAATGTCACATATTATTATCATTGTTATCACAATTAATATGGATTCACATTACTGAAAAGCGCACAGCTTCAGGTGAGGCTTGATCCAGGTGCTCACATGATCTCACCAAGTCTCGGGTGTCTCCCCTCTGCCATCACAGGCTGCTTGGGCTTTACATTCCGGCTCCAATCCCACGCCTGTGGTCCACAAAGCAGCCACTGCCATATCTCTTACCCTCATCCCACACCATCTAGGGCCAGATTGGAGGTCTCTTCCAGTCGCTCCCAAGAAAGAAAAAAGAAAATGTGCTTTCCCAGAATGCCCAGCAAGTCTCCTCGCCTCGTGTTGGCTCTGAGTGAATTACATGCTCACTCCTGAGCCGGTCGCTGTGGCCATAAAGATGAGGTGTTGGCTGGGAGCCGGGGTTGGAGCCAATCATAGCTGAGGCTGGGGGAACATGGTCGGGAAAGAAATGCGGGGTTCTGGTTCTACTTCACCTGACCTGCTGGCTTCTGTGCTGGAGTCACAGAAAGAGTTCCAGCTGCCCCGATTTTCCATTTGGGGAAACTGAGGTGGCAAGAGCTCGGGCACTAATCTTCTCCTGAATGGGATCGATCAGGCATTTGGGGCTACAGGTGGTGAAGAATCCAGCTGTGACTGGAGTGGCAGGTCTGTGTGGTAGAATCACCCGAAGAGACTCTAAAATGCTTCAAAGTATTTCCCTTGGTCCAGGGTGGTGGTTGGGGGGGGGGCGGGTGAGGGTCTGCATTTGTTAACAGCTGCCCAGGGGACCCTAACGTGCAGCCAGCGTGGAAAACTACCCTGCTTATGCAACTCATCCATTTCTGCAGGTGGAGAAGCTGAAACTCGGCAGAACGTGACACCCCTCTGTCCCCTGTTAACTGAAAAATCACACAATTTATATAATTTAGAAAGGAGAATTTGTTTCTAATAAAAGGTTACATCCTGACAGGTTGGTAAGCGTAACCTCCAGCAGAGACCAAAAGGCAGGCACTGGAGGGAGGGCAGGGCGGAATAGGAATTTATGCTGAATGGGTTGGCCAAGTATTCATATTCAACAGGCTACAGGAGGGGCTATGAATATTCATGAAGGGGGCCTGAGGCATGCATATCAAATGAACACGAGTGTTACATGCGCCCCATGTTCACTTCATGGTGGAGACTTAACATTTAAATGCTTTACAGTTAGGCCCTATATGTCAAAGGTGAAGCAGGAACACGAAGGCACACAGTGCACAGTCTCTGTAAACCAACCAGAACAGTCCGTGGTCAGTCGTCTCTTATCAGGAGAAAGTGACTGAAATCATTCTCTTGTCAAAACAAGGCTGTGGTCATGGCTTGTGGAACAAGGGAGGGCACTCAGAGGGCTTGGGCCTTGCCCATGCACATGCATTCACTGGACAAATATTCATTAAGTGCCAGCGACGTGCCAGGTGCTCTTCTAAGGCAAGTGGTGGGCAAGACAGATGCCAAGGGCCCTTTCTTAAGCCAAAGAAGAGAGAAACAGTCTGCAAATTACCGTGGCAGGACCTGCATGGAGGATAAGAGTAGGACTGTGACGTTCCCACCTGTCCCTGAGTAGCACGTTCTACTGAGAACAATAATGCAGGAAGGATGACCGAGTTCCCAGGCTAGCCCACAAGCATCCTTAACCCATAAGGAAGGTGAAATGTAGAGGCGTAGGGAAAGGGGAGGGGGTGACAGAGGAGCACAGAAGGGTGAGGAAGAGAACCCCACCACAAACAAAGAAATGCTCGTCCGACATAGAGGAAGTCACTTTTCATATGAAGACCAGTGGGCTAGCCTGGAGTTTATGGTCTCTAATTATAAAACCCATATTAGTCTGCTCTGGCTGCCACAACCAAATACCATAAACTGAGTGACTTAAAAAACAAAAATGTATTTTCTCACAGGTCTGCAAAACCATGATATCATATAACTGTCTGCAAAATCTTTTATAATTGTCTGCAAAAGGCTGTATGCCTCTGCTCTGTTTTCTCATGTGTAAAATGAGAGAACCAAACTAAATCAGAGGTTCTTAACCTGGAATCAGAATGGGCTCCATGAATGAGGTTCTGGAACAACCATGATACCACATAATTGTCTGCAAAATATATTTGCAGGGGAATGGGCAGCAGGTCAGAGTTGGTCTTTAGATTTTACTGGATTTGCAAATGAGTCTATCCAAAGCCAGCCTTTGCAGAAAACAGTCTTGGGTATACAGTCCACATCACAGCAGCGCTGAACTGCAGTCAAGGTTAAGAGTCACCCTGGTCTTCTTCCAGGCTTGAGTGGAATGCGTCCTTCCAACACACCCTGTGGCCTCATCTTGGAATCAAACCAGTTGTAGGCTTGTGCCATGCATCATGACCTGCCCAGGGAGGTTCTTCTCACCCCTGCACCATTCAAGGTTGTTGCTATAACTTTGACCTCTGGTCTCTGACTATCCACACCCTGAGAAAGCCATTAGTGATTACAGAAACCATGAAGAAGAATCTACAACAGATTCCATTGGCAGCAGCCCTTGCCTCATTTCCCAGAAGTCTGGCTCAACGTGGCTGGTTTCTGGTCTCTTGATGTTTGCCCCAGGGGATGAGCTGCTGTCCCTCATAGCACCACCACCTCAACTTCTCTGGACTGTGCCAGCTTCTATAGCCCTCCCCCCAGTGGCAGCATTCAAAGCAGTTTGACAACTAAAGCACCTCCAGCTGCTCGCAGGCAGCCGTTGGCCCTGGGTGAGCTTCCTCTTTACACACAGCCTGGTGAATGCTAAGCCAGTCACAACACACTGCTGTGTTATGCAAGAAGCGGTGCAAACTTTTCCTGCTGGCGGTGGAATTCTTTGTCAAGCAACATCTTACTGTGCAGGAGCTCAAACAATGTTTAAAAAAAATATCGGCATGGCAGGATCTTAGGGAGGGCGATGCATCTTGCAGGGGACCTGCAAGCAATCCAGTGCCTATGCAAGGGTGGTCTGGTGGAAATTAAGAATACAGGGCTGGTTCCCCCAAAAGGTCAGCCCCGGGAAGGTGGGTGAGAGCGAGGGTTCAGCAGGCAGGAACTGGAGCCAAGAAGCAACCATGAGAACAGAGGCCCTGGGAATTCACAGACATCTCAGGGAGGGCACTGGGCTTCCCGCAGGTCGTGGGAGAGAGGCAGGCGCCAAATCTCTGAGGCTCGATTGACCCCAGCTGACATCTGGGGAACATCTGTTATACAAAAGTGCTGGGTCCCCAGGCCAAAACGCGGCAACCTCAGCAGGGCTTTGAAACACCCGGCAGGGTTTTTTAAATAGTGTTAGAGAGATTCTTTCTCAACAACAAATTCACTAATGGCCACCTGGCCCAGCTGTGGCTCAGACACGCCCCAACACACACACACATGTCCACCACACATAATAATAACCTCACATTCAATGCATGTGTAATATACACCAGACATTGTACTATCATTTTACACATATTAATTCACATAATCCTTGTAACAACTTTTTAGGGCGGGCACGATTATCACCCACACGGCAGCCACAGGGGGGTTGCTTCAACACATCCCAGGGTAAAAGCTGGAGTCCTCTCTGCAACTCTTAAGATCTTACGTGATCTGCCCCATCCCCTCCCTGCCCTTCCCTCCTCCCTCTATCCCACCAGCTAACTCTGCTCCAGCCACAAGGGGCCTCCTCCTTGCTGTTCCTTGACTAGCCAAGCAAATTCCTGCCCCACGGCCTTTGCACTTACTCTTCCCTCTGCCAGGAGGACTCTCCCCTTCTCACCACCAAGCGCTGCATTCCCTTTACCTCTCAAAGTCACCTTCTCAGGGACCCACCCCCCAATCTAAAACTGCAACCGCCTGCCCTGGTACACATGCATAGCACTGCCACCATCTGGGATACTGTAGACTTGACCTATTCTACATCTTTATCGTCTGCCTGCCTGGCCCACCAGGGCGGGGATTTGTGTCTGTTTTGTTCACTGCCACCACCCCCAGTGCCTGGAACGGAGCCTGGCACACAGGAGGTGTTCCGTAAATATTTGTTGAATGTGTGAATCCACACTGAAAGAGGAAACGGGCAGGAGAGAAGTCAGGCAACTTGCCCAAGGCCCACAGTGCTTAAGTGGCAGAGTTGAGATTAGAACCCACACGGTCCAACTGCACGGGCTTCCTAACCGCTGTATAACCTTTCCCCTTTGCACACAGGCAAATGCGCATCATGGCTAACACACGTGAACACTCATAAACGCGTCTGTGGGGTTGCAACACGTTAACTGTGGGATCTAGGGGTGGGCATGCTGGTGTTCAGTTCTTTCCATTTTTCTGCATGTTGGATAGGTTTTCTAATGTTGTGAAAATCCGTCTCCTAGCAGCTACAGGTCATTTCTCTGTTTAGGTGGCCCAGTAAGGCACACAGCTGTGTTGGGGGAAGCTCTGTGGGGTGCTTCTTAGTTCTGCAAGTGTAAGGGGAGTATGAGGAAGCTTTTGAAGGTTGAGATGGGTTGCTGGGTCCCTGGGTGCTGTAAGACATGCAGGGTTGGAGCCAGGTCCAAAGGGAAGATAAAGAAGCTGGAATCGGGCGAGGTCTGGGTCATAGTAGCTAGAAGAGGGGCTAGAATCATCATTCTAACCAGATATTTGCCCGGTTAAAAAAAATATGGGCAAAGGATCTGAAAAGACATTTCTCCAGAGGAGATACACAAACAGCCGACATGGAAAGATGCTCAACATCACTAATCATTAGGGAAGCGCAAATCAAAACCACAATGAGATCCCACTTCACACCCACGAGGATGGTTATAATCATCAAATAATACCAAGTGCTGGTGAGGACATGGAGAAATCAGAACCTTCATACCTGCTGGTGGGAATGTAAAATGGTGCAGCCACTGTGGAACACAGTCTGGTGGTTCCTCAAAAAGTTAGACACGGAGTTACCGTAGGACCCAGCAACTCCACTCCTGGGTATATACCAAAAAGACTTGAAAACAAGTATTCAAATACTTGTACAGGAATGTTCATAGTAGCATTACCCACAACAGCCGCAGGTGGAAACAATCTAAGTTGTGCATAGATGGATGAACAGATACACCAAGTGTGGTCTAGCCATAGCGTGGAATATTACTCAGCCATGAAAAGGAATGTGGTTCTGATACGTGCCCCAACACACAGATGAACCTCAAAAACGTTATGCTGAGTGGGGAAAAACAACAGTCACAAAAGACAATATACTTATTATATTATTCCACTTACAGGAAATTTCCAAAATAGGTAGATCTGTAGAGACAGAAAATGCAGGGCTAGAGAGTAAAGGGGAATGAGGAGGGATTACTAATGGGTACAGGATTTCTTTTTGTGGTGATGCAAATGCTCTAAAATTTGATAGTGATAATTACACAACTCTGAATTTATTAAAACCATTGAATTATACACTCTAAATGGGTGAACCATATGGTATGTGAACTATGTCTCAAAGCTATATAAAAGAGGGAAAGAGTCAGGAGGATGGCTTGAGCCAGGAGTTTGAGACCAGCCTGAGCAAGAGCAAGACCCCATCTCTACTAAAAATAGAAAAATTAGCTGGCGTGGTGGTGGCACCTGTAGTCCCAGCTACTCAGGAGGCTGATGCAGGAGGATCACTTGAGCCCAGGAGTTGGAGGTTGCAGTGAGCTGTGATGACGCCACAGCACTCTAGCCCGGGTGACAGAGCAAGACTCAGTCTCAGAAAAAATGAGACAGAGAAAGAATCAGGACTTGTAGGTATTTACCCAAGAAAAATGAAAATTTAAATTCACACAAAAACCTGCACATAAATGTTTATAGCATAATTGCCCATACTTGCCTGTGAATTTGGTTATTCATAACCACCAAAAATTGGAAACAACTCAAATGCCCTCAACAGACAAACAAATAAACGGTGGCACATCTGTACCATGGAATACCCCTCAGTGAAAAGGAACAAAATGCTGATACACCAACAACACGGACGAATCTTAAAACATTCTCGCTCTGTCGCCCAGGCTGGAGCACAGTGGTGTCGTCACAGCTCACTGCAACCTCCAACTCCTGGCCCCAAGTGATCCTCCTGCCTCAGCCTCCCGAGCAGCTGGGACTACAGGCTCATGCCACCATGCCTGGCTAATTTTTAAATGTTTTGTAGAGACGGTGTCTCACTATGTTGCCAGGCTGGTCTTGAACTCCTGGGTGTAAGTGATCCTCCCACCTCAGCCTCCCGAGAGTCGAGAGTCGCTGGAACTAACAGGCATGTGCCATGGTCACCTGGCTTTTGTTTATTTTATTGAAAGAAAGAAAAGAGCTCGGAGGAAAAGACAACAAAATAATAGCAACAACTGAATAGGAAAGACAGGGCTGTCTATACTCCCCAAATCCACTTCCTCCCCCCCGCCACGCCTCCAAATTGGGCCCCCTCCTCCCCGAGACTCTGCTCCCTTGACTGCCAAAGGGCTGGGGGGCTTGTCCCAGGACAAGAGCTGGGGGTAGGAAGAGCTCAGCCGGTCTTCAGGGCTGGAGGCAGAGGCGGGAAACCATCCCCAGCACGGGGTGGGGCGCTCCTCCCGGGCTGGCAGCCGGTGCACCTCCAGAAGCCAGAGGTGGAGGCAGGCAGACAGAGGGGCAGGGTCTGGCCCTTGGAGCCCTGTCAAGGGCCCAAGGTCAAGGTGTCCCAGAGAAGATGCATTCCCTGTCCCACGACCACTAATGCTGACAACAGTAATAATAACCCCCATACTGCATGGCCCTGTATCTGCCTCCGCCTCCTCCAGCATGTCCCCAGGCCTGGAGTGACCAAGTCCCTAGGGTCCCCACAGCCAGAGATGCTTGGAGAGGCCAGAGGGGGGGACAGAGGAGGCAGAAAGTGAAAGGCCGGGGGAGGCTGAGCCGCCACAGAAAGGGGGCTGAACCAAGGCCTGGCAGCCGGACAGAGGGGACGCCAGGCCAGCATGGCCTGTTTACTTTCGGAAGAGCAAGAGTAGGGGCCAATCTGCGGCCTCCCGCTGTGACCCTGGACTGGGGAGGTGGTAGGGGGACAAGATTCAGATGTTTCTCTACTGAGCTAATCCCTGGGCTTTGTCCCAGGGGACTCCTCGGCCTTCCCAGAAGACACGCCTACCTCCGGACCCCCCCAGAGATCAAGGGGCATTATTCTATCCCCGGGTCAGGGATCCGGCTGCTCTGTCCTGCATCACCCTGTGCACCCCAAGCCCAGCCCCCAGTCCTGCCTGGGCTGACCCTGGCCAGCCTCCCCTTAAGTTCCTAATTTGGCCTGCCCAAACTTTGCAACCCCACTGGGCCACCCCAGAGAGAGCCGTGGGGTGCCAGCCTTGTTCTCAGTACCCAGGTCCTGGGAGGAGGAGGAGGAGGAGGAAACCTTTGATGCTTAGCCAGAAGTCTCTGCTTAAAATTCCACTACTCAAGCTCCCCCTTTGGGTTAAAGCAGTATTTCCTACCTCTCTTCCAGACACCCCCTAGTACCCCAAAAGTGCTACAGAGGGGGAAAATATGTCAAGGGAGCAAACAAGTGTTGGAAAGCTGTGCAGAGCTCGGGAGTGTATTAAAGGCTCTGAGAAGACCTGCAAGGTACGGTCCCATTTAGCTTTGCTTAATCCCCTTCCTTGGCCACGGTTTGATGGAACATAGCCTGAGCCTCCAAAGCCCCAATTAAACGCACATCATGAGAGCCCAGAGGGGAGACGGAAGCAGCCAGGCTGCAGAGAGAACAAGCCAATCCGACTGCACCCAGGTAGGGGCGAGGGTGACCCAAGCCAGGCCCAGAGGCCACCCTGAGTCAGAGACCAGAAATGTCATGCCCACGGCACCGGAAGTGGGGCTCAGCCCCTCACTGCTACCACCTTGCTCCCTGGCTCTCTGAACAAAACTCCAGTCTTCTTCCCAAGCCCTCAGGTTGACCCAGAGCCGTGTTTCCAGCTCCTTAGCCCCTGGCCATGGCAGGAAATCCTGTGCCCATCAACAGAGCTATAATGAAGGCATCAAAGCCATTGTTGTCAGCCAACGAAATGCCACGATGGTGACACACATATCAAACATACGGGTTTGCATTTAGGGGAACACAATGCTCGTGGACAGTATGAACACCCTCATATATTATTCCTGAAACCCAGAGGGCACACGGGTGTGGATTTGAATCATGGATCCCACCGCTTAGTAGCTGTGAGTTAAACTTGCCAGACTTCATTGGGAAAACCAGACGAGAAAAGAAGTGTCCAACGCCAGGGGATTGTGCAGATTCTGCGAGATACTGACCCCGGGGCATGGCCTGCCTTTAGTGCTATCCTGTCCTTCTCTGGGGTTTCATGTCCTTCCTCTGTCTACAGCCTTCCAGGGCTCCCATGCTCCCACCTCCCTCAGGATAAAAGCCCAAGTCTTCCTTGTGGCTTAAAAGGCCCTGCACCAACTGTCCCTGTAACCTCCCTGCCCTCACCCCCCCACACCACTCTCTCTAAAACCTGAACTGGGTTAAATAGTGTCCCCTCCTCAAAACTCATGCCCACCTAGAACCTGTGAGTGGGACCTTATCTGGAGATATGGGTCTTTGCAGATATGATCAGGTTAAGATGAGGTCATTCTGGATTAGCGTGGGCTCTAATCCAATACCACTGATGCTCATAAGAAGAGGGAAATTTGTTTGTTTTTTAGAAACTGGGAGGCATCCCTGTCTGTCACCCAGCCCGGAGTGCAGTGACACGATCATAACTCACTGCAGCCTCAAAGTCCTGGGCTCAAGCAATCCTCCTGCCTCAGCCTCCTGAGTAGCTGGGACTACAGGTGTGCACCATGACACCTGGTTAATTTTTTAATTTTTTGTAGAGATGGGGTCACTCTATGTTGCCCAGGCTGGTCTCAAATTCCTGGGCTCAAGCAATCCTCCTGCCTCAGCCTCCCAAGTAGCTGGAATTACAGGTGCAAGCCACCGTGCCCAGGTCAGAGGTGGGAAATAGAGACACAGAGACACGCAGACACACACAAAGAAAAAGTCTATGCAATGACAGAAGCACAGATTGGGATGATGCCACTACAAGCCAAGGAACACCAAGGACTGCCAGCCGCCACCAGAACCCAGGGAGAGGCAGGGAAGCTTTCTCCCCACTAAAGCCTTCAGAGACAGTGCGGCCCTGCTGACAATTTAATTTTGGGCTCCTGGCCTTCTGAACTGTGAGACAATGAAGTTCTGTTGTTTTAACTCACCGGTTTGTGGCATTTTGTCACAGGAGTCCTCGGAAGCTAACATGCACCTTCTCTTTCTGTTCCCAAATGGGCTTTCTTTTTTTCTCTCCCAGAATGAACTCATTACCACCTGAAATATGATACAGTTGATCCTCATCATTCGTGGATTCATCATCATAAACTGGCCCACTCGCTAAAATTTATTTGCAACCCCAAAACCAATACTGGTGGGGCTTTGGCGGTCACTTTCAGACATGCTCGGGAAGAACTGCAAAAAATTTGAGTGGCCCAACGCACTCGTTCCCAGCTAAGGTTAAATGAGGCGACGCTCTGCCTTCTTGTTTCAGCTCTTATACTGTCAACAAGTATCCTTTTTGAGGTCTGCTGAGTGTCACGTTTTTTGCATATTTGTGCATTTTCTTGGTGATGTCACTGTTGAAATTGGCCCCCAAGCATAATGCTGAACGATGGTCCTGTGTTCCTAAGCACAGTTCTTACTCCATTTTGTGCTGCTATAAAAGAATACCACAGACTAAGCAATTTATAAAGAACAGAGATTTATTTCTTATAGTTCTGGAGGCTGGGACAGCCAAGGCCCAAGGGCCTGCATCTGGAAAGGGCTTTCTTGCTGCGTCATCCCATGGCAGAAGGGCAGAGAGTAAGAGAGATCGAGCTCATTAGCTTCAAGTCCTTTTAAAATCAGCATTAAGCCATTCACGAGGGTGGAACCTTCACGTCCTAACCACCTGTCTCCAGGCCGCACTTCCCAACACTGTTGCATTGGGGATTAAGTTTCCAACACATGCTTTTGAGGGGCACATACAGGCCACGGCACACAAGGCAGCTGTGAGGTGCCTCACAGAGAAAATACGTTTGTTAGAGAAGCTTTGTTTAGGCATGAGTGATAGTGCTATAGGCTGTGTGTTCGGTGTTAATGAATCAACAATATGTATTACACACAGTATCTTTAAACAGAAACACATATAAAACAAGGTTACATATTGATCAGTTGATAAAAATGTCGTGGCCAGAGGCTCATAGAAACCTAACCCTGTATTTCCCCTAGAAGCAACAATTTGATATTCCCAAATTCAGTGTTCACGGCAACTTTATAGAACAGAACAACCACGAATAATGAGAACTGACTCTGTGTGTATTAGTTTATTGGCTCTCTGTCTTTTTCCCTTGCTACGGGAGTGGAGTTATTGCTCTATTCTTCTGCCTATACAAGCAAGGCACATAGTAGGTGTTTGTTGAATCAATCAACTCAATATTAATAAAAAAGGCAGGCCGGGCATGGTGGCTCACACCTGTAATCCCAGCACTTGAAGAGGCCCAGGCAGGACAATCACTTGAGGCCAGGAATTCGTGACCAGCCTGGATGACACATCAAGACCCCGTCTCTACAAAAAATAAAAAAATACATATATACAGATATAAAAGGCATAGTCCTAGGGTTGCTGGGTTGGGAGTTAGGGGTCATTTGATGATCAGAACAGTCTTGAGCTGGTTTTATAGAAGCCACAGACACCAGGTGCCTGGAAAGATAAAGATATGTAGCCTGCTGGGATGACCCAGGTCACCTCTGGGCTTCTCTAGAATCTGTGCCTCATGGCAGAGGATGAAAGACCATGGGGGCTTCCATAGTTTAGGAGTGAATGGTAGAGCCAGAGACTTCCTCCACTAATGCTGAAGTTTTTGCACAGGCTGTTCTGGCCCACTGCCTGGAACAGTACTCACTTTCTTCTCTGGCCTGGCCGCATGTCTGAGGTCCCAGCTCAGTATTCACCTCTTCCAGGAAGCCTTCCCTGATTCCTACTCTCCCTCCCCCCAAGCTGAACCAGGCATCTCCTCTGGGCTCCCAGGGGGTGCTGAGGAGCACATATAACCAGGGCTCATCTGCCCCTCCATCTCTTACCAAGCAGAGCTTCCCAGGCAGAGCCCATGGCTATCTCTTCTCCCACTCAAACCCCTGTTTCCTCCCAATAAATACCTGTCAAATGAACAACAATAATTATAATAGGCCAGACGCAGTGGCTTACTCCTATAATCCTAGCACTTTGGGAGGCCGAGGCAGGAGGATTGCTTGAGGCCAGGAGTTTGAGACTAGCCTGGGCAACATAGTAAGACCCCCTCTCTAAAAAAAAAAAAAAGAAAAATTAGCCGGGCATGGTGGCACATGCTTGTAGTCCGAGCTATTAGGGAGGCTGAGGCAGGAGGATCACATGAGCCCGGGAGTTGGAGGTTGCCATGAGCTATGATGATGCCACTGTACTCTAGCCCGGGTGACAGAGTGAGACTCTGTCTCAAAAAAATACATAAATAAATAACCCATTTAATCCTCACAACCAACTATAATTAGGCCCATTTTCCAGATGAGACAACTGAGGCACAGAGAAGTTTAAATAATGGATGAAGAATGGCAAGGTGGGGTTTGAACCCATAGCCCACAACATACAAGGAGAAGGAAGTATTGGTTGCAAAATGGTAGAGGGGGCTGAAGGAGAACAGGCTGCAGGTGGAGCTCCAGAGGGGTGCATTTAGGGGCTGTATGGGAAGGGAAGCCTTTAGGTAGGTTGGAGACTTCTGGCCCCTGGGAACTCCTAACCTCTGCAGGGCACTGGCCCAACAGCCACCAAACTCTTTTGGGCCCCAAAACTGCAAGGGGTGGGGAGGAGGACAGAGGAAGGGGACCCAGCCCTTGGATCATTCTGGGTTCAGCCTGCAGATAAGATCTTCTGCAATACCCAAGTGCAGGGAGATGAATGTGCCTTTTGAATTTCTAGAGGGGGCGGAGAGGGGAGAGTTGTGTTGCCTTTGCCAGGAGGGGTTTGGGTAAATAGTCACTCCAGGAGGAAACTGACCACCTGGCGTTCACCTCCCACCCCCAGGCCTCTGCCCATGCTGTGCTGACAGCCTAAAACTCTCTACCTTCCCCTCTTTAACTGCCCAAGCCTTTTGGACAGGACACTCCCCTGCCCCAAAATGGGAATGGGGACCAGGTTTTGTCGATTTCACCTGACCCTTGAGCAGGCACGATTTGTCTCAGCATTTCAGTTGATACCAAGCCATGCATCTGGGGAAAAACATCTGGCAGTGGGGCTAAGAGATGCACAGTCTAGCTGCTGGGAAAGGGGACACCCCTCAGCACAATGATCCCAGGGCCTCTGCTGGGTTTCCTCCCACTCTGGGGGTTAGGGGGTGGGGTGGGGTTCAGCCTGGAATCTCACCTGCCTTCCCCCTAAGTGGTCAGATCATTGGTGACTTTTATCTTGGTTGTCCTTTTCTGGTTCTGCCACTCCTAGCTCAGCGACCTTGAGCAAGTTACTCAACCTCTCTGGGCCTGTTTCCTCATTTGGGAAATGGATGCCAATCTCATAAGGCCGCCGTGAAGCTAAAACAGGCCTAAAAGCCAGTGCTCCATCATCACTATTGTCATAAAGATCATTATTATTATTTGTTCTAGTTTCCCAGTTCCTACAGCCTAAGGGTAACAATGGTGTGCCATTGCGCCCTCCTGTGGCAGAACTGGAGTACTGCATCCCTCCAGGCCCAGCATCTCTCAGGATTCTAAAGGTTGCAAATTACACGCCTCCTCCAAAAAGTTTTGAAGTCAGTCCAAGCTGGTTTAACTCAAAAGAGAGTGTAATGGCCACTGGAACCTTGCACATACTGTACCCTGCTCCTAAGAATGCCTTCACCCCCGCTGCCTCCTTCTTAACGTTCAAACCACAATGTCAATGTCACCTCCTGACAGCCTTTTTCCAGCTCCCTGTTTATTCAATACTGAGCACCGACTTGTGCCAGACCCTGTTCTAGGCACCAGGGATACTGCTGTGGACCACACAGATGAAAAGCCCTTCCCTCACGGAGCTGACCTTCTGGTGGGTGGGGACACAGAAAAATCAACAAAAATAAGAAAGTTTTCCATAGAGTAGGATGTCAGGTAGGGACTCATGCCAAGGGTGAAATAAATCAGGAAATGGGAGAGGACATGTGTGGGGGGTGTAATATTGAGGTGGAGAGTCAAGGGGCGTGATATCTGACTTGAGACTTAAAGGACAAAACAAAATCCGTGGGAATATCAGCGGGAAGAGTTTTCTAAGCAGAAGGAACAGCAAGTGCAAAGACCCTGAGGCAGGACAGTGTTCTCAGTGGGACAGAGACTGTTGTTGTTCCAGGTCATGTCCCCCGTACCTAGATCGGCACATGGGCAATATAGTGTCAATGAGACTGTGTGAATGGATGAAAGCCCAGCTATGGGCTTCAGGAAGAGCTTGCTCAGGGCTCAAATGGTGATAGCCCCAGGGCCATTACCTTCCTCCACCTGGTGACTTCATTCTTATTAGAGGCCTCCCCCTGTTGTCTAAGATGGGGACTCATCTTCAAATCCCACTCGAGGCACAAGTCTGTTTCCCAGGGTCCCTGCTTAGGGTGGGTACCGTGTCATCCCCTAACCAATCTGTCAGGCCACGTGCCCCAGAGGGGAGGCGACCCCACGGGAAGTCTGGCGCTGTGCTGTGAAGGAATGGATGAAACAGCCAAAGTTTCACAGAATAACTATAATAAGAGGTTTCACAGCTAGTAAGTGGCAGAGCCTGGGAGAGCCTGGCTCAAGGCAGCTCTGAAAATCCCAGTGCGGTCTGGAGGCCACCCATCGCCACAGTAGGGACAGGTGGCTGGACCAGTCACTGGGCTAACAGTGGGCGCTTTTAGCATTGAGGGCAAACTGAGAATGCAAAGGAAGCCACCTCTTTGATGGAGGAAGAGGGACCTGCAAGGCAGCCCAGGACCGGCTCCCAGGAGGCCCGCAGGTAATGAAGAGCTAGCAGAGGCCAGGCATAGCTGACTTGGACTTGTTCCTCAAATGGGGGCTGGAGAGGCCCTGGGAGGAGGTGGGCAGCAAACACGAGGGTGGGCTGCCCCTCTGATCTGGCTTGGAGTCCCAAAGAGGTTGGCGTGAGGTAGGGTGGTGGGAGCTCCAAGAGGAGTCTGGTGTTTATGGAGTGCCTGCTGTATGCATGAGCCCTGACTTGTTCCAAGTTCAAAAGGAAGTTCAGGGTTGGGAGGCTGCTCTACCTGGCTCTTACTACCCCCACTGGGGGGGGGGGGGGCGCGGTGATTAAACCCAGGCACAGAGAAGGCCAAGGCTCTGCCCAGCTCCCTGCCCCCTCCTCGATCCAGCCAAGCACCAAACCCGGCTAACTAGGGATGGCATCCCACCCGCATTCATGTATTAGCTGTTCATTTATTGAGCACGGACCCAGGGGTGACCAAGACCCAGAGGAGGGCACCTGCTCTCCGGCCTCAGTTTCCTCATGTGGGAAATGGGACCAGGCAGGCCTACATCACAGTGAAGGAGTTAAAGCACCCAGAGAGGCCAAGGGCAGGCCCAGGGCAGATCAAACCCCTCAGAGGGGAGCTCTGGGAGGGCGGGGCCAAGTTGGGACTTACTCGCCCAGTCCCGGGCACCGCGCCTGGCACACGGGAGGCGCCCAATAAATGCTTGTTTGAGTGAGGACCAGCCTTCAATAAATAACAGCTGTTGTCGATCCCGCTGATGCTGGCGAGGAAATGGGCTCTCCCCTCCCCCACCCCGCCATCCCCCTCCTCCCCATTCCTTGCCCGCTCCCTTGCTCCTTCCCCTGGACCCCCACCCAACTTTGCCCCTTCCTCCGCGCCCCCACCTCCTCCCACCCCTTTCCGTTCAAACTTCCCCCTCCCCCAACCACCCCAGTCTCCCCTTCCTCCTTCCCCCTACGCCCCCCACCTCTCCCTCCCCATCCCCCACCTTATTCCTTCTCCCCTCCCCCACCCGGGATCCCCGCCCCCACTCGATCTCCCGCCCCCCGTGACTCCTCTGCCCCCCCTCCCACGGCGGGGCGCCGGCCCGGGCGGGGCGGCCTGAGCTCCCGGGCCCCTGGCTCGAGTCCAGCCCGCGGCCCAGGCCGGGCGGCGGCGGCGGCGGCGGCGGGCGGGGTTTCTGGGCGCGCGCGGTTTGGGGGTTTTTTATAACCCTGGCAGGCCGCTCAGGAAGTGCCTTCCCCGCGCCCCCTCCCCCGGCCACGCCGCCGCGCGCGTTCCCTCCCTCCCTTCCTGCGCGCGGGGCGGCGAGACGGCGGCGGGACGGAGGCCCAGGCGCGGCGCAGGTAAAGGCGCGCGCGCGGGACCGCGATCGGCCGGGTGGGGGGCGCGGAGGGGGGCGGTGCGTGGCTCTGCGTGACTTTGCGTGTCCGCGTCGGCCGGTGTGGCCGGGGGCCGTGGCCCGCCGGACCGTCCCGCCCGCGGTGTGTGCGGGGACGGTGCGTGGTGTCCCCAAGTGTGCGCGCCACGGAACGCGCCGGGCTCGCGGGAGCGCCTGTCTGGGCTTGTTTGCTCTGTGTGTGTGTGTGTGTGGTCATCCACGTATGTGCAGATGGTTGTGCGCTACATATGTGTGTCTGTCAGTGTCTGGGGAGGAGTTTCTGTTGTGTGTCTGCCTGAGTGTGAGTGTGTTGTGCACATAGGTGTCTACTGTGTGTGTAAATGTCGAGGTGAGTTTGTGTGTCTGTCTCCAGGCATCTGTGTGTTTGTCTCTGAGTGTTATGAGCATGTAAGTGCCTGTGTGCAAGTGTGTCTGGTGTGGGGGATCTAGGTTTGTGGGACTTGTGAGTTTGCCTGGTGTGAGTGTGTAAATGTGTGTATGCATCTGTGTGTAGGCCTGTGTATCTCTAGGTTGTCGTGTGTATGTGTGTAAATGAGTGTGTCTGTAGGCCCCGGGTGTGTATATTTGTGTGTCCGTGTGTTTGTCTCTGGCTTGTCTGTGTGTGCAAGTGTGAATGAGTGTGTAAGTGTCTGTGCACATAGGTCTAGGGAGTGTGTACTTGTGTGTCTCCATGTGTTTGTCTCCGAATGTGTACTGAGTGTGTTGGCGTGTGTGTCTGGAGGTGGGAGGAGGTTCTTTGTGGGTCTGGGGTGCCCAAGCACTGGTCCCTGGCTGCACAGGGTGTGTGTGTCACTGCCAGTGTGAGTTTGTGTGTCTGGGTGTGGGAGTGGCGCCGCCCACTTCCCCTGAGTTGGTCACCGAGGCCACAGCCATCTGTCTCAGGGTGTCTCCAGCAGTCCGGCTCAGGGCCTTTAATTAGTGGCTGGTTTGGGGGGGGACCAGCCGGGGCACCGGGGAGGGCCAGCCCCCTCCTTGCACAGGCCGCTGTGCCTGGCCTTTGTCTGCTCTCTGGGCAGGGGCTGCCTCCCACTGTCCCAGCCAGATGTGCAGACCAGAGCCGGCCGGCGGGGGGCCTCTGCCTGGGCAGACACGGCCTTGGCCTCCACTGGGACATGGCGCAGCCCTGTGCCCCCCAGCCTGGCCACAGAGGGCTGGATGTGGAGCTGGTGGTTCTTCCGGGATCCCCAGGATGGGATGGAGGGAGCGGAGCCTCAGTTTCCCAGCCATTTCCGCAAGGCATTTCCTCTTCCAGTCCTGGCACTCTCCCCCATACAAGCCACCTCCCTCCTGCTTTCTGGGAGGAGGGCTGGGGGGGTGGCGAGGCCTGGGTGTACATACAAACAGATACACACACACAGTTACACACACTTACACAGGCACACACGTACATGCAGCAGTGCACATACAGTACAGATCCCTTGCTAACATCCTCTTGCTCACACCATCTCTGCCCCTGACCGGCACCCTCATCACATCTCCCCCAGACCCACCCAGAACCACCAACTTGTTTGTAGCCCCCCTGCCCAGTGCCCTGGGCTATGTGACACCTTTCAGCCCGGGCTCAGACACCTGTGAACTCCCTCCAGACCCCTGTCCTCCCCATCCTGTGCACAAGTGACTCCCGTCCCCCTGCCTCCACCCACATATTCTGGGTCCTTCCATGCTGTCCCCTACCCCCCACCTGAGCCAGAAGCCCAAGACAGGGTATGAGGTTGTTGGGAGGAGGGTCCCCTCCTGCCCCACAGGAGGAAGATAGGGCGCCAGTCCTGGCAGTGGAGAAGAGGAGAGACAGAGCCATGGGAGGGAGGGGACAGCTCTAAGCCTCACCATGCTGCCACCTGGGGAGGGGGTGATTTAAGACAGGAGCAGGGCCAGCAGAGCCAGACCAGGAAGGGCCTTGATCCCAAAGTTGGTGGAGGCCTGCAAGGAAGGAGTAAGGGAGAAGCAGCAAGAAGAGAGGGATGGGGGGCCGGGGGGGAGGCTTTTGAGGGGTGGGGGAGGGTGTTAGGAGCAGAGGATGAAGTCCAAGAAGAGATTCCCCAGGGGCAGGAACAGGAGCAGAGTTTCCTCAGCAACCCCTGAACTACAGACCCAGCTCAGTGCTCCAGACCACCCTGGCGACTCCTCTTTGCCCAGGGTCCCACAGAAGAGGCAGCCAAGGCCCAGAGAGGCTCAGGGAGCAGTGGAGGGAAGGACTCACACAGGGACCCCACACCACGCCACCAACTGAAGCCCCCGAAAGGTAAAACAAAACAAAAACAAGGAGTGGACATTGGCCCAGCTGAACAGAGCAGCAGGGTCACAAAATATCTGTGAGTGAGCTCCCCGTCGCTGGAAGGGTCCAAGTGGAAGTGGGGAATGTGGGCTTCTCGGGTCAGCAACTCAGGAAGAAAACCTGGTTCCCTCCCTCCAGGGCCAAACTGCCCTGTTTGGGGATCAACTCTCAGACTTGGCTGGGCTGCAAAAAAAACAAGACAGTGTGTGATTAAGGGGGATTTTGAACAGAGAAGGAGGAGGAGGAGGAGGGCGGGGACGGGAGGGCGTGGGGGAGGATTTGGCACAGGGTGGTGGCCCAAAGTGGTGTCTGCGGCAGGCTGGCCTGGGGCAGATGCTGGAGAAACAGATCTGCCCAGCGAGCCTGGAGGTGCCTCGGGGACAGCCGCGCCGGTGGGGTGACTGGTGCTAGCCGTGGCAGAGGACAGGGCTCAGGACAGTGGGTGGAAATAAGGAGATCTGGGGGACCTGAGCACTGGCCTTGGCTTTAATCCATCTTGAAAATTCACACCAGCCTTCCAGTGTATCTGATGCCAGCCTCCCCTTGCCCTCCCCCTTGCACCTGCCCCGCCTGGGTCCCTGCCATGCCGCACCCTGCCTCTGTGCCTCTGCCTTTGCTGTTCCCTGCCTGGTGCACCTTCTGTCTCTGCACACGATTGGTTTCTTCTCGTCCTTTGAACCTCTGCTTCCCAATCTCCCCATTAAAACCCCCTAGAGAGGACATCACAATCTGGAATATTCTCCATTGACTCATCTGTCATCTGTGGCTCCCAGGAGACTGAGCCCTACAGGGCCTGGGGTGGTGGGGGCGGTGGCGGGGGGGGGCTGGAGGGTGACTGTCCATGTCATGCACAGCTGTCTTCCCCCTGGAGCTCATCTTGGTCATTCCCCAATGAATGAATCTGAGGGTTCCCCACTTTCTAGTCATGTGACCCTGGACAAATTCATCACCCCAAGTCTGCTTCCTCATCTGTAAAAGGGGAATGATGAACGTGGACCTCTCAGAGATATTTTTGGAAATAAAATGCAATGGTGTGAAAACTTTTGGGCCAATGGTTGGCACCTAGGAGGTGCTCACAGTGGCGTCCCGGTTGCTGCCTGTCCTCATCTAGGAGTGCAGGGAGGGTTGGATGGGGAGATAGGGAGAGGGGTGCTGTTGAGTGAGAAAATGCATTTGGAATCTTGGGGAGGGGGGCCTTGGCCATCCTTGGGGCCTTGGCACTGGTTATGCTGGGCAGCAGGACCAGGCCCCCCCTCTGACCTGGCTCTTCCCTCCCAAGACCCCAGTGATGCTGCCCAGGCTGTGAACAGGGGAGGTGGCACCGTGGGGGCTGCCGGCAGCCGGGGCTGGGGAGAGACATGTGGACACGTGGCCTCTATGGCTCCCGCCTGCCAGATCCTCCGCTGGGCCCTTGCCCTGGGGCTGGGCCTCACGTTCGAGGTCACACATGCTTTCCGGTCTCAAGGTAAGAGCAGTCTGGGGGTGGCAGTGGGGAAGGAAAAAGAAGTTGATGAGGCCAGTCAGGCCCCAACAGAAAAAGGGGTTAATGGGTGGAGATGGGCGTCATGGGAGGAAGGCCCTGGGGTCATTTAGACCTGAGCCTTGCAGCCAGTGACCTGGATTCGGGAGTCAGTGAAGCCAGCATCACCTGCTCCAGCAGCCAGGACTCAGAGGTCAGCCGAAACCAGGGCCCACCCAGGCCTCTGACGTTCACCCACAGATGAGTTCCTGTCCAGTCTGGAGAGCTATGAGATCGCCTTCCCCACCCGCGTGGACCACAACGGGGCACTGCTGGCCTTCTCACCACCTCCTCCCCGGAGGCAGCGCCGGGGCACAGGGTCCACAGCTGAGTCCCGCCTCTTCTACAAGGTGGCCGCACCCAGCACCCACTTCCTGCTGAACCTGACCCGCAACTCCCGTCTACTGGCAGGGCACGTCTCTGTGGAGTACTGGACACGGGAGGGCCTGGCCTGGCAGAGGGCCGCCCGGCCCCACTGCCTCTATGCCGGCCACCTGCAGGGCCAGGCCGGCAGCTCCCATGTGGCCATCAGCACCTGTGGAGGCCTGGTGAGCTGAGAATTCTGGAAAGCAAGGGGAAATGCCCACAAGTTTGGAAGTTAAGAGAAAACCCTTCTAAATAGAAGTCAGAGAAAGAATCATAGTGGGACAGTTTTTTAAGCATTTTGAGCTAATCAAGACTTTTGGGATGCAGCTAAAGCAGTACTTAGAGGAAAATGTATAGCCTTAGGTAAGGCTGAAAATTAATGAGCCAAACAGCCATCTGAACACATGAGAAAAGGAATAGCAAAATAAATCCAATAAGATAGGTTAGACAGACGGACAGACAGGAACGAGATCTTAAAGACAGAGAAAGAGTCCTGGGGTCCTAGGATTGAGAACCTGACCTGAGCTTTCTGTCCCACTCCTCAAAACCCAGCATGGCCTGATTGTGGCAGACGAGGAGGAGTACCTGATTGAGCCCCTGCAAGGTGGGCCCAAGGGTCCCCGGGGCCCAGAGGAAAGTGGCCCCCACGTGGTGTACAAGCGTTCCTCTCTGCGTCACCCCCACCTGGACACAGCCTGTGGAGTGAGAGGTACATCTGTCTTTCTGGGGATGAGCAAAAGGAGATGCACAACATCTTTCCCTTGAGACAGAGGTAGACAGGTAAGCAGTGGGGTGGTTGTATCAGATACTCGAGCAGTTGTACGGTCAAGAGGTCAGATTTGCCACCAGACTGGTAGGAGGACAGTTGTACAACCAGACATTTAGGGAATGGGAGAGTAGGGAATCTCTGCAACAATAAAATATTTACCAGCACTATCATACAGTTAGAAAAACAGATCAATGTTGGGTGAAAAGCAGAACAGTGGGACATTGAATGGGTCGTACAATTGGATAGTCTGTGAGTAGGACACTCTGGTAGACATACAACCACCATTGGTTGTACAAGTAGAAAAGGTGGGTGATGTCACAGTTGGGTGGTCAGTGGGACAGTCTGGTTGTAGTACAGTCAGACAGTTGGACCGTGCATTGACTGGAAAGTTGCTTGGTTGGATGGACCTCAAGTTGTACAAGTGCACAGTTCAGACAGCGAGACAGGCTGCCCCACACCAATACATCAGGTAGCAGAATTGTCAGGGGTTTATACAATCATGCTGATTGTAATGGGACAGGTGTTCAACCAACCAGCATGGCAGTGGTACAGTTCTGCAGGTGTTCAGTTGGACATTTGGGTGTTGAGGCAGTCTGGTTGCTGAACATCTGGGCATTCAGGCAATGGGACAGCTGAATTGTTCTACAAGCAGACAGTGGGGCCAGGTGCAGTGGCTCACACCTGTAATCCTAACACTCTGGGAGGCCGAGGCGGGAGGGTCACTTGAGCTCAGGAGTTTGAGACCAGCCTGAGCAAGAGCGAGACCCCTGTCTCTACTAAAAACAGAAAAAATTAGCCGGGTGTGGTGGTGCACACCTGTAGTCCCAGCTACTCAGGAGACTGAGGCAGGAGGATCGCTGGAGCCCAGGAGTTTGAGGTTGCAGTGAGCTGTGATGATGCCAGTGCACTCTAGCCCAGGCAACGAGCAAGACTCTGTCTCAAAAAAAAATTTTTTTCAAAAAGACAGTAGGGAAATCAGTGTCTTATTCAATGCAACTATTTGGCAGTGGGATAGTCATTGTAGACCCAAATATTCAGATAGTGGGACATCATAGAACCAGACATGGTACTTCCAGAATACCCAGTAGCAAAAGAATGAGGTGTTTGGCAGCCTGTTGGGCAGATGGACCATCAGACAGGTCATTGGACAACAAGAGCAGGCAGCAGAATGACCAGAAAGTGTCTGTCCAGCTGTTGAGTAAAGAGTTAGGGGTTGTACAAGACAGTTGTCAGGCAGCTGTGCACCCTACCAGCGAGGCAGGGCTCAGTTGCTCTCTACCGGGTTCCCCAGACGAGAAACCGTGGAAAGGGCGGCCATGGTGGCTGCGCACCCTGAAGCCACCACCTGCCAGGCCCCTGGGGAATGAAACAGAGCGCGGTCAACCAGGCCTGAAGCGATCAGTCAGCCGAGAGCGCTACGTGGAGACCTTGGTGGTGGCTGACAAGATGATGGTGGCCTACCACGGGCGCCGCGACGTGGAGCAGTACGTGCTGGCCATCATGAACATTGTAAGTGCCTCCCCCTCCCTGGGCATGGAGCCCTAAGTACCTGGGGCCAGCCTCCAGATGTCAGGAAAAGGGGTGTCACCATCCCACCCCCGATCCCTGAGCTGGGGGCAGGGTGAGGAAGGATGGAGGGCTGCACATGGCAAGGAATGAGGAAAGGTAGCATAGCACAGTGGCTGGGAGCAAAGGTACCCTGCAACGGAGGTAGCCTGCCTGGGCTTAAATCCCTGCTCTGCCAGTGTTTAGCTTGTGCCCTTAAGTGACGTACTTTACCTCTCTTCCTTGGCTTACCCATCTGCAAAATGGGGGTAATAATGGTATCCACCTCATAAGGTACCTACCTCGTAAGGCTAAGATGGATTCAGCGCATTGATAAAGTGCTTGGAACAGTGTGCTTGGCACACAGTAGGTGCCATATAAGTGTTTGCTGTATATAAAAATAAATGCACAGGTCCAGCACAGTGGCTCACGCCTATAATCCCAGCACTTTGGGAGGCTGAGGCAGGAGGATCGCTTGAGGCCCAGAGTTTGAGACCAGCTTGAGCAACATAGTGAGACCCCCATCTCTACAAAAAATAGAAAAAATTAGGTGGGTGTGGTGGTGCACACCTGTAGCCCCAGCTACTCAGGAGGCTGAGGTGGGAGGATCACTTGAGCCCAGGAGTTGGAGGCTGCAGTGAGCTATGATGATGCCACTGCACTCCAGCCTGGGTGACAGAGTGGGACTCTCTCAAAAATAAATAAATAAACAAACACACAGCTTGCAGGTATTCGTTGAGGTTAGCAGTACATGTGCAGGCACACGTCTGTATGCATGCGGAGTTCTGTACAGGCACCTACTCCATAAGCCACCCTCAGATATACTCAGTTTCCATACTAGATCCGAGTCAAGACTCTTGACCTCTCTCAGCCTCAGCTTCCCCCTGTGTAAAATGGCGTTATAATGGTATCTACCGCAGAGGGAAGCCAAGTAGAACACTTGGCACATAGTTAAGGGCTTGATGAATAGCGCTCTTGTTTCACTGAAGCAAAAGGGAAGACGAAAAGTTTAGCACACAGACAGATGGCTCGAGATATTGACAGAACATTATCTCTGATACCATTATGTTCTGCCTGAGCCTGGCCTCCCTCCCTTGGGCTTTCAAAGTTTCCTTAATTCCCGGGGGTTTCCAGATCCCTGCACAGCCTGACCTCCATCATCTGTGCCCACTCACACCCTGAGATGCTTCCTCCTTCCCTCTGACCACTGTCTCCAGAGCCTCCTGCCCCCACAGTGCCATCTTCCTGTGGTGATGCTCAAATTGGTACCTTCATACAGCCATGGGATGAACCGTGCACATCCCTCAGACCACCGCTGGGCAAAGACACTCAAGGCAGGCAGGGGGGTGAGTAGGGATTGGAGGATGAGTAGACAGATAAGCTGGGCCTGGGGCGATCAGAAAGAAACATGCTGGTAAGCAAGCCAGACTTGAGTCCCACTTATGACACCTACCAGTTGTGTGTCCTAACCTCTCTGTGCTCAACTGCCTCATCTGCAAAATGGGGATGATAATAGTATCTACTCATGCAAAGATAAATGCAGCAGGTTTAGCCTAGGACCTGGCACACAGTAGGTACTTAATTAAAACAAGCTGTTGTCATTGTTTTGCTTTTTGTTTTCTACTCTGGGCTTCTCTTAAGACTCGGTCTCTCTTGTTTCTTGGAGGTCAGGTTGCCAAACTTTTCCAGGACTCGAGTCTCGGCAACACCGTGAACATCCTCGTAACCCGCCTTATCCTGCTCACAGAGGACCAGGTGCGGGGGTGGGGGCGCCCACCCCTTCCCCTCCACGCCAGCACAGCCTGCCGTGCCCAGGGTGGCGGGCGCCCATGCACCTCACTCTGTCCATCCCCAGCCCACTCTGGAGATCACCCACCACGCTGGGAAGTCCCTGGACAGCTTCTGTAAGTGGCAGAAATCCATCGTGAACCACAGTGGCCATGGCAATGCCATTCCGGAGAACGGCATGGCCAACCATGACACGGCGGTGCTCATCACGCGGTGAGGGGCAGGGAGGGGCTCCAGGACTTGGGCGGAGGGAACACGTGGTCCCGGGGACTGTCGCAATGCAAGCAGGGATCACTTCTGCTGGGGGACTAGGGGAGAGGGTAAGCTTTAGCCACCAGGGGTGGAGAGAGGCTGCTTGCGAACGAGGGGAGGGAGGTGTTGGGCCATTTGGGCACTGATGCGCTCATTCACTCACTCAGTCAGTCATTCTTGTACCCCCAGCATGCCCAAGGCCAGTTGCTTGGCTCCAGCGGGGGCACAGCATGAGTGAGAGGCAGGTAATGCCTCCAGGCAGGGCTCAACCTGCAGAGCTGGGCATGGTGGCGTCAGCCCAGCACCCTCACCTTTGTCTCCTCTTACAGCTACGACATCTGCATCTACAAGAACAAACCCTGCGGCACATTAGGTACCTGAGCCCCATAGGTTTCAGGCACCTGTGAAGGATGAAGGCAGTGGGCTGGGGTGACCTTGGCGCTGGGCTGCCATAAGACCTGGCAGGGTGGATGGGGCAGCCAGCACAGCCCCACCCCACACACCCATTTTCCCAGGCCTGGCCCCGGTGGGCGGGATGTGTGAGCGAGAGAGAAGTTGCAGCATCAACGAAGACATTGGCCTGGCCACGGCGTTCACCATTGCCCACGAGATCGGGCACACGTGAGGCCAGGGGACACGGGAGGGGGAGGACAGGAGGAGCTGGGCGGGTCCCCCCTCCCGGCGCCCGGCAGAGCCAACACCCCTCTCCCCAGATTCGGCATGAACCACGACGGGGTGGGGAACAGCTGCGGGGCCCGTGGCCAGGACCCGGCCAAGCTCATGGCTGCCCACATCACCATGAAGACCAACCCGTTCGTGTGGTCGTCTTGCAGCCGCGACTACATCACCAGCTTTCTAGAGTGAGGACGCACCTGCCTGTCCTGCCCAGTGGGTCGCGCTCACGTGGCAGGGGGGCGGGGAGGCTCTGGAAATCAGGCAGCCCCATCCAGCTTTCTCTCATCTTAGCTCGGGCCTGGGGCTCTGCCTGAACAACCGGCCCCCCAGACAGGACTTCGTGTACCCCACCGTGGCACCCGGCCAAGCTTACGACGCGGACGAGCAGTGCCGCTTCCAGCATGGAGTCAAATCGCGTCAGTGTAAATACGGGGTAGAGAGAGCCTTCCTGCTTTCCTTCCTGGGCAGGGAGGGGGCCGCAGGGGGTGGGCGGGAACTCCACCAAGGCACCCGCCCACCTGGGCAGCTGAGGGTGTGGGAAAGCCGGGAAGGAGGGTAAGGTGAGCCCCCGTGGGGACCTGGGAGGAGGACAGAGGCGCGTGGGCTGTACAAAATGTCCCAAGCAATCAGACAGTGATTGGGGACAAGAATGGGGTCTCCTGCTTCTCCAGACGCATGAAGCTGAAGACCTGCTGGCTTCCTGCTTCAGCCACCAGGGCTTGGCCAGGGTCTGCCCCTCCTCTGCCCACATCCCTGGACTCTCTGACACACTCCCCACACGGCAGGCCCAATTCTCCATACCCCCACGACTCAAAAGGATCCGAGTTTGCGTGGCCACGTCCAAGCCATTGCCATGTTAACGCAAAGCAGGGAGCGGGCAGAACCGCCACAATGCCCTCGCTTCATCCCACTGCGAGACGAGGAAACAAACCCTGAAACAATTTATATTTCATTGATTTTCCACTCTTGCCCCCCACTCCCCACCCTAACTTAGCTGGTAACTACAGCACCCTCTAATGAACTCCTAAAGAATTCTGAAGCTCCCCTGAACATGTTCTGTGTCCCGGGTATCCTAACGACGACGATGATGTCTGACATTTACTGAAGGCTCACTATGTGCTAAGCATGTGATAAGTATCATCTCATCTAAACTCCTGGCTATCCTGTTATCCCCAAGTTGCAGATGAAGGGGCTGAGGCATAGGGGGAGTGACTGAGGCATAGGGAGAGCGACTTGCCCACAGCCACAGGTTGAGAATATGGCAGAGCTGGGATTTAAATCCAGGTCTTTCTGTGACTCTAAATTTTACAGAGAGGTGAGGGAGGGGAGGAGCTGGCTGAATATGAAGCATGGGCTGGCACTGGCTATATGTTGAATTGCGCCTGCCTTTTATTTTTTTGTTTTCTCTTTTATTTATTTATTTTTAACTTTATTTTTATTTGTGTGTGTGTGTGTGTGTGTGTGTGTGTGTGTGTGCGTGCCATAGTATTGGCTTCTGCTTTCATATGTTTTTTTAATTTTATTTTTCTTTTTGCCTTTTAATTTTTGAAGGAACATCTTTCTGGCCCTCCTGGCAAAGGGAAGAATTATTTACTACTTGTAAACTGGTTAATATATGTAAAAATCTCAGCCTAGTGCCTGGTCCAGGGACAGCTGTGGTCATTGTTACCTCATAACAGGGCATTTAGGCAAGCCCTTTCCTATGTACACTGTCACACCCTCACAGGTATTTATGTAAGCAAGGCAGGCATTCGGCTGCCCATCTTGTAGATGAGGAAACTGAGACCCAGAAAGGGAAAATGTGTTGCAAGTCAGTGGCAGACTTAAGGTCTCCCAGAGTGGCCTAGGACTCATTCATCCACACTGCATCTATACTATACTACTTGTGGGAAGGACATCAAAAGCAGGGATGGAATGGTTCTCTTTCAGAGGTGTCAGAAGTGGTACTGAAGCCAGAAAACCAGGCTGAGTTTTTAGCTGAGAAGTGTCCTCTATGAGGCAGAAGGCAGGGACTCTCTGGAGGAGGTTTAAGGGAGTATGTTTGAGGACAACTCTTCAGACTTCTCACATGTGTGCAGGTATCTCTCAGGGGCTGACTCAGGAATGGCCTTCCTATGGCCATTGCTGGATCCAAACCCAAATCATCACAGCTTAGAAGGACTCAGTTCAAAGAGGGGTTTGTGCCTGATTCTAAGTATGGGACAAAAGGATCTGTACTTCTCAGGTGGAAGGCCCTGGGTGGTTGGTCAGGATGGACACCAAGAGAGTCTGAGATTTGCCCACCCTTGAACCCAGTGGGGCTTCTTCAGGGATTTTAACCTGGACCTAAAGGGTGAGAGTGAGGCCCTGGGAGTGGTCCAGCTTCCTGCTGTGGACAGGGCCTGGATCAGCCTTAGCAAAATTCAGGCAGGAAGAAGGTAGGGCTGAATTTTCACTGGGGGAAATAGAGGAACATCCCACACAGACCCAGCCTGGTAGTGTCTCCTCCCAAACTCCCACCACCCTCCCCTTACAGCTTAAAAGTGTGAGGGGGTGGGGGACTAAAAAGAACCACTGGCTGGGAAAAAACAAACTATAGATGGGGCCCTTGACCTGGGTCATCAACCAGGCACAATTTCTCAGAACCGCTACTCTCCCCTAGGCTGCTTTGCCTCTTCCAAAAAAGAAGCCAGAATCCTTCCTATTCATTCCGCAGCAGGTCCCAAATCTCCTCCTAGAAACTCTGAAGTCGCCAGGAGCTGAACTGCAGAGTTCATTAGAGCCCAGACCCTGCGTCAAAGATCTGGGTTAGACTCCAGGCTGCCCCTTAGTAGCTGCGTGACCTCTAGCAAGTGACCTCACCTGTCTGAAGCTTGGTTTCCTCGCGGCGAAATGTGAATAGTCCTGCCTAAAGGAGTTTATGGCATACTTAGGTGGTCCATAAATGCAGCTTATTGGCAGAGGATGAGGCCCAGGCCATGCCCCGCAAGGGAATCCAAGAAGACACTGTTGAGACCCAGGAGAGGAACGCTTGGGGGACCCCCCCACCCCCGCTCCGGGCGGGCAGTGAGCGGGACGCCTGGGTCCCCCCGAGCCGGGCGGGCTGCCCCAGGGAGGGGTGGGGGCGAGCCTGAGCCGGCGCCTCGGCCCGCAGGAGGTCTGCAGCGAGCTGTGGTGTCTGAGCAAGAGCAACCGGTGCATCACCAACAGCATCCCGGCCGCCGAGGGCACGCTGTGCCAGACGCACACCATCGACAAGGGGGTGAGCGCAGGCCCGGCCCCCCGACCCAGCCAGGCCACGCCCCTCCAGCCGCTTCCCGCGTAGGCCACGCCCGGCCCGTCTGCGCTCTCCGCCCTGGCCACGCCCGCTGCCCGCAGGTCCCGCCCCTGGCCAGAGGCCGCACCCCGTCCCAAGCCACGCCCTGCGCGCTTGTCCTGGTGCCACCCTCATCCCCCCCACGCCACCGTTCATGACCCTAAAGTGAGGCCACGCCTCCTGCTCGAGCGGTGTCTGGCTCCCTGGCTACTACGCCCCTGTGCCACCGGACGGTCCCCGTCTTCGGACCCCGCCTTTGTCCAGGGGCTGAGACCTCTGGGGCGTGGAGAGGGGGAACGGGACACCGCGCCCACGAGTGTCCGCGGAGCCGGACTCGCTCTTCCCCATCTGTTGCCACCCAGTGGTGCTACAAGCGGGTGTGTGTCCCCTTCGGGTCGCGGCCGGAGGGCGTGGACGGAGCCTGGGGCCCGTGGACCCCGTGGGGCGACTGCAGCCGGACGTGCGGCGGCGGCGTGTCCTCTTCCAGCCGTCACTGCGACAGCCCCAGGTCAGCCCCTTCCCGGGAGAGCGGCGCGACGTCGCGCCCCCCCCCCCCCCCCCCCCCCCCCCGCTGCCCGTCCCGGTCTCCATCTCCCCCTGCCTCATCTCTGTCCTGAACCCCCCGCACCCCTTCCAGGCCAACCATCGGGGGCAAGTACTGTCTGGGCGAGAGAAGGCGGCACCGCTCCTGCAACACCGACGTGAGTCCCCGGGGAAGCCCAAGCCCTGTCTTCGGGGTGGGGGGGAGAAAAAAAGGCATTTTTAAAAGCTAGCAAATTGTCTCAGAGGGGCGCTTGCCACCTCCTCGGGAGCCTGCAGCGGCCACCCCTTTCTTCCCTGCCCTCCCTGCACCACCTGTCCCTAGACACCCCCCCTCACCCGGCATTTCCCCAGAGATCTGGCACTTTCCAACTATCTTTCTTCCTCCTGTCTTCAGACTCCTCCAGGACATGAATCTCCCACCTTGAAATCATTGCGTGGCCCTTACAACACCCTGCCATCCAGTCGGTCCCTCCCTTCACAGGCCGAGTTCCTCCAGAGAGCAGCAAAGCTGCTAGCTGGGTTTCCTCTCACCAAATGCAGTGGCACGTTTCTGTCCTCCTTTGCTCGTGCCCTCATCTGACCTGGGACCACCACCACCTTTTTGAAACCCCTGTCTTGCCTGCTTTCCTGCTACAGTCTCCCTTGGGCTTTTCTGCTGCTCCTTCCTTAAATGTTGCAACTCCCCATGGCAGGGCCCTGGGTGTAGACACCCAGGTACGTACCCAATAAACAAGAGGGTTACTGGAGGAGGGAGGTTCAGAGGGCAGGGAGAACTTTCAGGTGAGCAGTGGCTTTCCCAGCTCCCCTCCTGGGAGAGGGGGCTCTTATTCCCATAGTCTGAAACCACAAACCTGAGTGTCATCCCCAGTATGCCCACAAACCTCTAATGCGTCACCCAGATGCCCTTTGATGCCACTGGCCAGGCCCATTCTTACCTGGACCATCATAGCCTCCCTGACCTCCCTGCTTCCCACCCATCCAGCTCTGTGTGCCGCTGCTCTGCCCTAACTCCATGCCCCCCACACCTGACATCCCTCCCTCTCCCCTCTCGTGCCACCAGGACTGTCCACCTGGCTCCCAGGATTTCAGGGAAATGCAGTGCTCTGAATTTGACAGCGTCCCTTTCCGTGGAAAATTCTATACATGGAAGACGTACCGAGGAGGTGAGTGGGTAACTCTGGAGGCCATGGGCTGTGTCCAGCAGCAGAGTCCCAGCTCGACTGGAGGCTGGGAACCCCCCACTCCCTATGCCCAAGCTTCCCATTCTGTCGGGTCTGGGGTCTGTCCCTCTTGGCCTCACGTCCCCGCAGGGAGTGAGCAGGGGGTCCAGGGTGGCCTGACCTGTGGTCTGACGGGGCCGTGCCCCCCAGGGGGCGTGAAGGCCTGCTCGCTCACGTGCCTAGCGGAGGGCTTCAACTTCTACACGGAGAGGGCAGCGGCCGTGGTGGACGGGACGCCCTGCCGCCCAGACACGGTGGACATTTGCGTCAGTGGCGAGTGCAAGGTGGACTCCCGGGGAGGTGGAGAGAGGATGAGGGGGGAGATGGGGAGGTCGCCTCGTTCACCCCCCCCCCAACCCCCACTCCAACTGCCCTCTCCATGCAGCACGTGGGCTGTGACCGGGTCCTGGGCTCCGACCTGCGGGAGGACAAATGCCGAGTGTGCGGAGGTGACGGCAGTGCCTGTGAAACCATCGAGGGAGTCTTCAGCCCAGCCTCACCTGGGGCCGGTGAGAGCCTGGTCAGGGACCCCAAAAAGTCCTGGAGGCACAAACAATACCCCAGATCCGGGTCAGGAAGGGCCCCAGTGACTGGCTTGGGCTCTGGTGCCTAAACCTTGGCGATTAGAGTGTCTCAGGGGTTGGGGACCCAGATCTCTCCCCTCTGCCATCCTGGGGTCCTCATGCCCGGTTTGGGTGGGAGGCGACCACTCCCCAAGGTCTGTGATCCACAGGGGCCGGGGGACTCTGTGCTAGCAGGAGAGGCTTACTAGGGGAGGGGACATTCAGAGAGTGAGGAAAGACACCTTACCAGCATGGGCTGAGGGAGAAAGTGAGGCAGGATGGTAGGCCACTCACGGGCCACCCGGAGCAGATTGCAGAGTGTGGCTTTCATTCCCCAGGCAGGGACCCATTGGGGTTTTATAACGGGCAGCCTGGTCCCTGGCATCTAGAGTGAGACAATGTGGTGACCCAGAGTCAGGAAGGGGCAGCAAAGATCAAAAAAAAAAAAGGAAATGGATTTGAGACCAATTTAGAAGCAGGATGAGAGGCCATGGGCCTGTCACGCATTGTGGGGTGGGGGAGGGAGGAGTCCATGCCAACATCCAGATGACCACTTGGTGGGTGGGTGACCAATGGGACTGTCCCCAAGAGGGGGACTGTTAGGGGGAACAGGAAAGGTGTTGAGTTGGCACACGGGGAGGTTGAGGAGCGCAAGGGACACTGTGGTGATGTCCCGTAGGTCGGGGAGAGGGGGAGAGAGCTGAGCAGAGGAGGAAGATTGGGAGTCCTCAGGCCTGGGGACACCTGATCCCGACCGCTGGGGTTTCACGGAACCAACTGACCCCTGCCCTGGGGGTAGGAGGTTGACTAGAATGGAATACAGCAACCTGGCCCTGTGGGAAGGGGACAGTGTAGGGGTCCAGCCAGATAAACCAGAACTCTTGGGGGAGGGTACGGGTGGGCGTGCATAGGGGTTCAGGTGCCAAGACCATCCAGGTAGTCAGTGGCAGAGCCTGCTGCAAACCCAACGCTGCCTGCTAAAACTCCGCCTTGTCACCCTGTGTAGGTTCTATAGGGCCATGGAGGTCAAGGTAATAATGCTCCCCGAGGCACGAGTCAAGGGCAAGGTGAAAACGCCTCTTGTGGTGCCTCTTCTCCTCTGCCCAGGCCACGGCCTGCTGCTGTGCTTGTTTGGGGACGTGAGGAGTTGAGCAAGACCATCTTAGTGGTTACAGACTCAGCAAAGTTTGGGTTCAAATCCCAGCCCAGCCCACTCCCTAGCTGCAAAACCCGGGCGAGTTGCTTAGCTTCTCTGAGCCTCAGTTGTGTCATAAAAACGGGGGTGTCGGTGCATCTGTGTCACAGGGGTGGAGAGGGACACACGCAGTGGGATGTCCTTCTGTGCACTTAGCGCGGTAATGGTTAGCTGTCATCATTGTAGCCAGGGACAGGGGAGGCAGGCAAGTGTGGGGGACATGCCGAGTGGGTGACATCTGAGCTTCACTGTCCAGGGTATGAGGACGTCGTCTGGATCCCCAAAGGCTCTGTCCACATTTTCATCCAAGACCTGAACCTCTCCCTCAGTCACCTGGGTGAGTAGATGAAGGAATGAGGGGCATGGGGAGTGGAAGAGTCAGTGTGACTAGAATTCTGTCACACTGTCACCCTTGTGCTGTCGCCCCCAGCCCTGAAGGGGGACCAGGAGTCCCTGCTGCTGGAGGGGCTACCTGGGACCCCCCAGCCCCACCGCCTGCCCCTGGCTGGGACCACCTTCCAGTTGCGACAGGGGCCAGACCAGGCCCAGAGCCTGGAAGCCCTGGGACCCATCAATGCCTCTCTCATCGTCATGGTAACAGCTGGGCAGGGGGTGGCGAGGTGCCGAGAACATTAGCATCCTTTGGGAATGGAGGCTCCATGTGACTCTTCCGTTGGCTGCCACCTTCCTCCCCCACACACCCAGGTGCTGGCCCGGACTGAGCTGCCTGCCCTCCGCTACCGATTCAATGCGCCCATCGCCCGCGATGCTCTGCCCCCCTACTCCTGGCACTATGCGCCCTGGACCAAGTGCTCTGCCCAGTGTGCGGGGGGTGAGGCCGGGCTGGGGTACAGGGCACTGGGCACTGGGGCTGAGGTTCTCTGGGCTGGGCAGGGCTGAGCGGGCCTCTCGCTCTCCCCCAGGTAGCCAGGTGCAGGCGGTGGAGTGTCGCAACCAGCTGGACAGCTCGGCAGTGGCCCCCCACCACTGCAGTGCCCACAGCAAGCTGCCCAAGAGGCAGCGGGCCTGCAACACGGAGCCTTGCCCACCAGAGTGAGTGCCCGCCAGGGGGCAGCATTGCTCAGGGTGACATGAGGGTGCTCCCTGGGGTCAGGGTGAGTGCTCCAGGGGTGGGGAGCAGGTGGGTTGAGGGGGGGCTTCCGAGTGCTGGGGCAATAGTGCTATAGGGCTAATGGGAATTGGGATAATACTGCTCCCCAAGGTAGGGGTCAAGATTGGATGGCTCAGGAGTCAGAATGATGGTGCTCCCTTGTCAAGCTAATTGTCCAGGATTTGTCTCTCCTTAGGGTGATGCACCTCCTGCCCTCAGTCTGGGTGCAGGATAATGATGCTCCAAGCATGGAATTGGGGGGGTCCTCCCTGCTTGGGGCAAGAGCCGCCCAAACTAGTGACAGTTTCCATATGATGCTGGTTGTTGGGAAGGTGGGGTAGCCTACTAACCCCAGCTTCGGGGATGGGACCCCCTGCCTGCATCCTTCATCTCAGACCCCGGCACCCCCCACAGCTGGGTTGTAGGGAACTGGTCGCGCTGCAGCCGCAGCTGTGACGCGGGCGTGCGCAGCCGCTCGGTCGTGTGCCAGCGCCGCGTGTCGGCCGCCGAGGAGAAGGCGCTGGACGACAGCGCGTGCCCGCAGCCGCGCCCGCCGGTGCTGGAGGCCTGCCAGGGCCCCGCCTGCCCTCCCGAGTGGGTGGCCCTCGACTGGTCTGAGGTCAGCCGTCCCCTTCTTTCCCACTCACACGCAGCGCACACCTATGCAGAGAGGGGCAGGGGCTGGGATGTCCCTGTGGGGTGCCCACCGACGTGCCTCTCCTGCAGTGACAGTGTTCGGTGACCCCTTCCTCCCCTCCCACTGGGCCGGCACCCTGCCCACCCACTGAGCATGAAACGCCCCCTCCAACTGCAGTGCACTCCCAGCTGCGGGCCGGGCCTCCGCCACCGCGTGGTCCTTTGCAAGAGCGCGGACCACCGCGCCACGCTGCCCCCGGCGCACTGCCCGCCCGCAGCCAAGCCGCCGGCCACCATGCGCTGCAACTTGCGCCGCTGCCCACCGGCCCGCTGGGTGGCAGGCGAGTGGGGCGAGGTAGGCGGGCAAGCCCTGGGGGCCGAGGGCGGAGACTGGGGTCTGGGCCAGGGCGGCGGCTCAGCTGCGCCTCTCCGCAGTGCTCTGCGCCCTGCGGCGTCGGGCAGCAGCAGCGCTCGGTGCGCTGCACCAGCCACACTGGCCAGCCGTCGCAAGAGTGCACCGAGGCCCTGCGGCCGCCCGCCACGCAGCAGTGTGAGGCCAAGTGCGACAGCGCGCCCCCCGGGGACAGCCCCGAAGGTACGTGGGCGCCAGGCCAGGGCGCACCAGGAGGGCCTTTGGCCTGGCCAGGGGAAAAGAGCGTGTGTGGGTCCTCACCGTTATTCCTAGAGCTTCTCGAACCTCTGAAACGCCTTGCTCTGTCTCCACGAGGCCATCCTTCACATCCCCTCCCCGGAAGGATTTATTAAGTGCCACTGTGTGCTAAGCGTTTTTAAGCACCTGACCCTTCTGGGCGACCAAACTTGAGTCATTTCCCCAAGCGCTTCCCTAACCTTTGCCCTATTCATCTTCACCTGTAGCACTATTTGCCTAATATTTTTTCTTTAAATCAGAGTTTCTCAACCTCAGGCACTACTGACATTTTGGTCCAGATGATTCTCTGTCGTGGGGCGTGGGGGCTGCCCTGTTCTTTGTAGGATGTTTAGCAGCATCCCTGGCCTCTACCCACTAGGTGCCAGTAACAGCCTTCCCCCAGTTGTGACAACCAAAAATGTCTCCAGACATTGCCCAATGTCCCCTGGGGGTCAAAATCACCTTCCCTTGAGCACCACTGCTTTAAATACACCCATTTTTTTTTCTATCTGTGTAAATTTATTTTTGATAAGAAACAATAGATTCATTACTCTGGGCACGGGACCCAAACTATCTGGTTCACCTTCCAGCTCCGTGCCTCGATTTCCTTATCTGTCAAGGGGGGGAGATAATATATTCACTTGAGGGGATGTCCCATTCGGGAGGTGGAGTAAAATAATCCATGTGAGGCCGGGCACAGTGGTTCCCACCTGTGATCCTAGCATTTTGGGAGGCCGAGGGAGGAGGAGCGCTTGAGCCCAGGTGTTCGAGGCTGCAGTGAGCTATGATGATGCCACTTCACTCCAGCCTGGGCCACAGAGCGAGACCCTGTCTCAAAAAAAAAAAAAGAAAAACAGAAAAGAAAAGAAAAGGAGCGAGGCTTACAGCCCCAGGCGGATATTCTCTCCTGGGTGGTATTAAAAGGTTCGGTGGAAAGGGAATACTTTTCTCGGTAATAATTTGTCCGCGTCGGCTCCAGACCCTGCACTTTGTAAATCCTCCAAACAGCCCAATGACATAGGTACTGTTATAAGCCCCCTTTGCCAGTTGAGGAAACTGAGGCACAGAGAGGCAAAGTCACCGGCTAGGAAGCAGTGTGCAGGTAGCAGCCGGCGCGCCCCTGCGGGGGAGGGCAGCGCACACCTGATTTCCCGCCTTCTCCCGCCCCCCCCAGAGTGCAAGGATGTGAACAAGGTCGCCTACTGCCCCCTGGTGCTCAAATTCCAGTTCTGCAGCCGAGCCTACTTCCGCCAGATGTGCTGCAAAACCTGCCAGGGCCACTAGGGGGGGCGCGCGGCACCCGGAGCCACAGCCGGGCGCTGGCGGGGGGATGGGGGGGGTCCCAGCTCCTCCCCTCCCCCAGCTCTGCAGCTGGCTGGAGGGGGCCCCAGGGGGGCGGGAGCTGGGCGGGAAGGGTGAGATGGAGCCGGAAGTTATTTATTGGGAACCCCTGCAGGGCCTCTGGCTGGGGGAAGGGGAGGGGCTGGCTACCCCCTCCAGGGTGGGTGTGGGGAGGGGACAACTGTTCGCCCCAGCGCCCTTTCCGCCCACCCTTAGGGAGTCCTGAACACTCCCCCCGCCAACCCCTGGATCGGATTATGTACTGTGAAGAGTGGGGGTGGGGCGGGGCCTGCCAATGCCCTGCCCCCCAGCACTGCCCTAACCCTCCACTCTGAGCTGAGGGGGGTCTATGTCTGCTATGGGGGAGGGGAGTTAGCACCACCTCCCTGACACCCTCCCCCTGACCTGACCAGGGGGAAGATCCACCCCAACTTCTGCCCTGCGTGCCCCAGGGGGACCCCAACATCCAGGCCCCCCCCATGGTGCTACAGGCCCTGCCCTGGGGCCCACACACTCCTCGCCAGGAAGCCCTCCATCAATAAAGTTCTGTCTTGTGTAGATTTCCGCGTGTAGGTGTGTGTGTGTCCGCGTCTGGCAGCCCCCGCCCAGGCTTGGAAGGGGCCACAGCCCCTCCAGGGTCGCACCCATCAGCCAGAAGTGGGCTTTTAACAATGCAAACAAGAGCCCAGGGATTTTAGGACAAAAGTACAGTTTCTCAGGGAGGTTATCAAAGCCACATTGGCTGACACCTGCCATCCTGGCCACCACATTCCTCCTGTCACTCCGTTCCAGCCACGCCAGCCTTCTCCTTGAAGTTCCTCAGTGGCCCTAGGTCTTATCTCCCGGCCTTTGAATGAGCAGTTTTGGGGGCCAGGTGTACCTTCCCTGCCCTTCACCTGGTTAACTCCAACTTACTCTTCAATGTCAGCACACAAACGTTGCCTCCTCCTGGAAGCCTTCCCCACTACCCCCTACAAGGTGGGGTCCTCCTGCCCATTTAGTCACTCTTAGTGCCTGGACACTGCTGAGGTTTGCAGGCACCAAGCTCATCAATTCAGCAAACTCGCTGAGGAGATTCGAGGAGAGATGGGGTCCTTCCCTCCAACTGTGGCCACTACTTGGCATGGTGTCTAAACAACCTCTGGGAGGAAGATGTGCATGTGCCGCCTGGTCCTGAGGCCTGGGCGGGTACCCACCAGGCTCTTCCAGGTTCAGGTTCCGTCTCAGCCACCTCCTCGCTGGGTGGCGTGGGAGGGAACAACCTCTTGGAGATGCCATTTCTTCAGATGTCAAGAGGAGACTCATACGTGGTCTGCTGGTCTCTCAAAGATCAGGACAGGGAATGGGCACTGCTGGGAGGGCCGGAGTTCCTGTTTTGCAGAGAGAAAACAGGGTGACCAAGTCATCCAGGAAGTAGCAGAGCTGGGGGTTGTTAAATGCAGATCTGACATCCAAAGCTGGTCACCTGAAAGGTGCACCTGTCTCCTGGTACCCTCCACTCCCCCTGACACAAACACACACAGTCATGCTTGGATCTCAAGAGTCATTCTGGAGGTAGGACCATGGGAGAGACAGTTCTGGAAGAGGGAGTTTGCCTGGGGCTGCCTGGAGGAAAGACATCTGATGTGGTGCTTCCCTTCCCTGGTTTTGAAAACTGGGCAGCCCAAATGATTCCTGGGGTCACCCTGAAAAGACATGGTCAGTCCTGCAGCCAGCTGACCTGAATGCTTTTTGCTGCGGCCCTTGTCCCCAAGGAGTTGGGGAAGGGGCCTTCTGGGGTCTGGGAGTGGCTGTCATCAATCTTTGGCCTCTCCCCTCAGGCTCAGAGCCCTAAAAAGCCAGCCCCCCCTCCAGCCCTGCCAGAGCTCTCTCCCCGCCCCGTCCCTGCCCCCAGGGCCAGCTTCCCTCCCCCATGGGGCGCGGCCCCTCCCCGCCAAAGGAAGTGAGAGAGGGGCTGTTGTAAGAGGAACTAAAGCCAGGAGCCAGGTCAAGGAGCAGGAGTATGGCAATGCCCGAGCCGTCCCCAAGAGGCCACTGAAGCTGCACCCCCTGTCACGACCCATTCAGGTGCCCCCCCTCCCGGGAGCTCAGACACCAACTCTCAGCATGGTAAGTCCTGCAAGGGTGGGTTCTGGAAGCGCAAGGGTGTGAGGCACCAGCCAGGTGGAGGTGGCCTGAAAACCACCATCAGAAAGTAGGGCAAATGAGAAGGGCACGGAGGACCCTTTGGGGGGGATCCCTCAGTGCAGCTCAGGTACCCCCGGCATGCCTTACCAGGGACCAAGCTCCCATCTGATGGCAGAGAGGATGCCAGGGTGGTGATGGTGACCAAGGATGGAGCAGCGACTAGAAGATAAAAGTCAGCCCTGGCAGAATCACAGAATCTGCAGAGATGGAGACATACCCCTTTGCTGGGGCTTAGGGGACTCAGATGAGTCCCTCATCTCCCTCTGTGGCCTTGGGCAAGTCACTTCCCCTCTCTTGGCCTCCATTCTGACAGATAGCATATTTGGAAGTCAGTCTAGATGTGGAAGTTGTTCTTCGGGGGTCTTTCGGTTGGAACATTCAGAGGGTCTATGAGTTCAGCCACTCTGAGTGCACAGCTGGGAGAGGAAGCTGTGTCTAACAGGCAGTAGGGGTGAAGTGACAGCCTGCTTGTGTGGGCCATGGGGGGTTTGGCTGTAGCAATCACAAGAGTAAGGAGATGGTGAGACCGAGTGCCATCCCTGATAGTCATACATGCGAGGCTGGCAGCGGAAATACTGCAGCCAGAGGTGTCGCTGCCTGTTGAGGTTGAGGTCTCTTGGTGACAAGGCTGGGGAGACCGTTGCGATCCTGGGTCTAGACCCAGCAGTCATGCACAGCGAGAGGGAGCCGGGGCTGGCTGGAAACATCACCCCACAGCTTCATGCATCCGCAGGCCACTTCAGCTTTCATTTCTTGTCATTGTGCCAATAAGGGTGAGGGCATGTGGCTGGGACAGAGACAACTGCAGAGTGCTTGGCAGTTGCAGCAGACAGCTAACCAGGGCAGAGGCAGGGAGGTGGGGCGAGAGGCAGAGGTTGTGTTAGTCAGAGAGAGAGCCTCTCCCGTTTGCAGAAAGCCAATGATAAACAGGGTATCCCTGGCCAAGGACCCCCCTGGGTGACTCACAACCAAACCAAACCATCAGCTGGAGCTCTGAGCTTGGGGTGGGAACCCTTCCAAGCCAAGCCAGGGAGGCTCAGGAGTTCAGATGGGCAGATTTTGATGAAAAAAACACAGGAAGAGATTTGCTACTTTAGAGAAAAGCAACCCCTCCCTAAGGAAGCCGTGTGAAATGCTTAGTCAACAGTCTACGTGGCAGATGGGCTCTGGGAGGGAAGAAATACATCGAAGAAGAGGGTGGTGGCAGAGGAACAGAGGGCAGCCCCTCTGTGAAGCCAATACCTCTGTCTGGGGTTTGCTGAAATCTCCGTGGAGGGGTGTGGTGGATGCCAGGAAGATTGTTGAAGGATTCAATGACACAATGTTTGCAAAGTCCTTTACGGGGCACATAACATGCACTCGACATGTGGTAGCCGCTGTCACAAGGACAGGCATTCATTGCTGGATTTAGTGATGGGGATGTGTGGAGGTGACATTATTGGTTATTGCAGAGAGGTTGCTGTGGGTGGTGGTTGTTGGGTTGTTGGTGTCACTGGTTGTGATGGTGGTCATTGCTGTTGGTTCTTGCAGGTTGGTGGTAACAATGGCTCTCGTGGGTGGGTTGGTGGTAGTGGCTGTTGTCTTTGGTGACAGCTGGTATTTAACGCTGGTCATTGGTGGTTGGTTGTTTTCAGCTGAAAATGTCGGGGAGGGATACTCGGTGACCGATCGGTGGAATGATGGCAGTCGGTGATTGCTATTATTTGGAGTTGGGTGGTGTTGATGGTATTCATTGCTGTTGGTGGTTAATTGTTGGGTTTTGGAAACAGCAAGCAGTAATGGTGGTAGCGATTCTGTGTTGGTTTTTGAATGGGCTGTGGTTGATGCTGCTTCATGGGGTTGCTAATGGTAGTCAGTTGTGTGTAGTTGTTGATGGCTAGTTTTGGGTTTTTTTTTTTTTTGAGACAGGGTCTTGCTCTGTCGCCCAGGCTGGAGGGCGATTATAGCTCACTGTTACCCTCAAACTCCCGGGCTCAAGCGATCCTCCTGCCTCAGCCTCCCCAGTAGCTGGGATTACAGGTGCCTGCCACCATGCCCTGCTAATTTTTTTTTTTTTTTGTAGAGATGGGGTCTTGCTATGTTGCTCAGGCTGGTCTCGAACTCCTGGCCTTAAGCGATCCTCCCACCTTGGCCTCCCAGAGCACTTGGTTTACAGGTGTGAGCCACCGCACCTGGCCTAGTATTGTTGATGGTGGTTGGTTATTATGGGTTGGTGGTGGTGGTGACTGTGGCGAGTGATCATCGGGGAGGGTGACGGTGGAATTGGTTATAGTCTTTGTCTGGTCTTGGCTAGTGGAGCTGGCGTTGAGGTTTTACCGTTTCTGTTTGGCTTTGTGGGGGGCTGGGGGAGAGGATGGAGGTGGCAATTTGTTGCCCTCAGTTGGTGATGGTGGTGACAACAGGGTAATGGTGGTTGTTTTTAAGGTACAGTCACAAAGCAGGGAGAACAGTGATGTGGCTGCTTGGTCCAGAGGTAGTGGCAGTGAGGAGGGACCGAAAAGGCCGTCCACGGCCAAGGGATTTAGGAGGAAGAGTCAATAAGACCAGCAGTTCATCAGACGCAAAGGATGGGGGTAGCAATGCGTCGGGGACAAGCAGGTTTCTGCCTTGGGGACCGGGGGGATCTCATCCCAGAGGCCCTTCCCCAACAAGCAGGAGTAAAACTGGGATTCCCCAGCTCCGGCCTCTGCATGGGGGTGTTTGAGGAGGTAGTGACCCGACCCTTGGCAGTCTCCAGCGACTAGACAAAGAGCTCTAGAAAGACAAGGGTCCCCCCCATGTTGGATAATGGTCTCCAGCCAAGTCAAAAAAGAAATTGAGCCCCACCACTCCCCCAGAAGAGGGGGAGACCCCGGGAGCCTTTGGAGGTGCAAATATTGTTTGCACGGTGCAGAGGTGAAGGGTGTGGCCTCAGAACCCCGCCAAGCTGGGGGCAAGCCTTCAGGGGCACACCCCAGGGGACTGGGGCAGGGCTTGGGAGCTGAGAGCCAGTTCCAGCCACAGCTGCAGCGAGTTCACATCTTCTGCCGGCAACCACAGCTCGCTGGACCCCGGCGAGGAAGGAAGTGGCTATTCTGTTGCTCCCTCCAGTCTGGGGCACTGGCTCATCACGCCCAGGAGCAAAGAGCTTGGAGTTGAGCTGAATTGCAAAAGCTCCCTTGTCCAGCCCTTCTTCCTGGCCCTGGGGCCTGGGCCAGTGGGACCGGCCAGCTCGAGGTTATGTTTGAAAATCTTTGTCTCGTTGAATCCGCACAGCAGCCCGATGAGGTCTGCGGCCCTACATGTTCCCATTCTCCAAATGAGGAAACTGAGGCAGAGAGGTTAGGCGAGCGGCCATACAACCCAAAGTGAAGGAGGATTTCAACTCAATGAAGGTCCCAAGGTCACACTATGAACAGTCACCTTGACCACAACCTCCCCTTCTCCTATGAGATAAGAGACCCCCGGGGTTATGAGCTGACCCCACACACGCCCTGGGTTGGTCCATTCCTCCAGCCTCACTTGGAGCTCGACTCCCTGTTCCAAAGATACTAGAATTCTGGCGTCCCCCACATACCCAAGGCCCTCTTGGCCGATGGTTCCTGCTGCCACCACCAATTCTGCCTGGGAAGTTCATGTTGCAAGACCTTGCCTCCTACAGGAAGCCCCCCACCTCTCCTCAGTACTCCCTTGGGCAACTCGCGTCACCACCTGCAAGACTCTGAACTCCCCAAGGGCAGGGTCCAGGCCTGGTCCCCCTAAGCCTGGTCTCCACCTAGCTCCATGCACAGTAGGGGCTCAGGAAGTGTGTTCACTGCAGGGCTTGAATGCCTCAGCCCCACAGGAGCCATCACCTTGACGACAAACAGCCCCTCCCCACTTTGGCACCAGGAAAACTGTCCCCTTCTGCCCTGGGGCGGGGAGACCTCTCTGAAGAGCTGAAGGAAGAAGCTACCCCTCCTTCTCACCCCAACCACCTCAAGCCCCTGATGGCCTTTCACAAGAGCCCCAGCAGGTTGAGTCATACTTGGCTTGTGGTCTACTGTGACCACAACCTCTTCGTTGCACCCCCCCCACCCCCACCCCCAAGGAAGGGACCTTGGAACAAACATTTTCAACTTGACCCATAGAGACTTGGGGGCCACAGAGAGAGAGATAGCTGTGAGACAGGGCAGGGGGCAGCCTCATCCCAATGGTACTTCATTCGTTCCTTAATTTATTCTACGAGTATGTACTGACCAGCTCCTACCTATATCCAAGCCCTCTGTCAAACACTGATCACTTAAATACTTTTGGAGTCATTGGCTGCCATTTCCTGAGGGACCTCAGTGCATCTTTTCTCTGAATTTGCCCATTTACGCCTCTCAGTGACTCCCGGGAAGGAGATCATTATAGAATCCATTTGACAGATGGGGAAAGGGGCTTGGAGAAGTGAAGTGGCCTCCCTGGAGTCACACAGTCAGTCAACTGTCAAGCCAGGCCTGGACCCCAATCCACTACATGCCAGAATTCTTGACTGTCTTTCCCCATACACGCTTGAGCAAAGCCCTCTCTCCGTTCAACGCAAACAACCTGTAATTTTTTTTTTTTTAAGACAGGGTCTCGCTCTGTCGCCCAGGCTGGAGTGCAGTGGCGTCATCATAGCTCACTGCAGCCTCCAACTCCCGGGCTCAAGCCATCCTCTTGCCTCAGGCTCCCAAAGTGCTGGGCTTACAGGTGTGAGCCACTGCACCTCGTGATTTTTGTGATTGGCCGGAGCTTGGAGTGGCTGGGGGGTCTCGGGGCCTGGGCAGGAGAAAAGGGAGAAAATGGGAGGAGGTACAACAGAGAGCCACACAGCCGGATGAGGGAAAAGGGGAAGAACAGGAAGAGGAACCAAGTCCTGAGGGCCAGGGGAGCCAGGCAGGCCAGCGGGCCCAACCAGACACAGCTGGCCTCAGGGCCTCTGACCCCAGCAAGGGGAAGTGACCTTGGTTCTCAGCTCAGCCCGAGGGGCCTAGCAGTGAAGATTGTGCTGGGGATGGACAGCCTCTTGTGTCCTCCCCCTAAGGCCCTCTCTTCCTGCACCTCCATGTTCCTGCTGTGTGACCTTGAGGAGGACACCTAACCTCTCTGTGCTGTAGTTTTCTCTTCTGTAAAACAGACCCAATGATAGGACCAACCTCAGCACTTGTGTTGAGAGGATGAAATGAAGTCATTCACGTAAAAAGCTTAGCCCATTAGCACTCTGGGAGGCCGAGGCAGGAGGATCGCTTGAGGCCAGGAGTTCGAGACCAGCCTGAGCAAGAGTGAGACCCCATTTCTACTAAAAATAGAAAAATTAGCTGGGCGTGGTGGTGCACGCCTGTAGTCCCAGCTACTCAGGAGGCTGAGGCAGGAGGATCGCTGGAGCCCAGGAGTTGGAGGTTGCAGGAAAGGAAAAAAAAAATAGTTAGACCAGAGACCAGAGCCTTTGCCCAGAATAAGTGCTAGTAGGGTGTTAACTTTTGTTGCTGTCCTTGTTGTTGTTTACTGTTGTTACCACCCAGTCTCCACCCTCCAGCTCTTCGGAGAGAGAACCTACTTCCTGTCCTCCCCCCCACAACTTACAGGGCTGAGCCTGTCCGTGCCCCCTCCCCAGACACCTGCTTAGGGAAAGAGCAGGACCCCCCCACCTTCCCTACCTCCCACCCCGGCCTCTTCCCCTCTTCCCCTTCTCAGCCAGATAGTCTGAAAGCCATCCTCACTCCCTGCCTACACTTCCTCACTGCCCAATCCGAATTCTGACCCTAAGGCCACCAACACCCTCCCTGGGGCACCTGTGAGTCTCCAGGAACTCAGACACTCTTCAAGTTGTAGTCGATGGTTGCCTCCCACCTCCCTGGCGGCTCCCACTTGGCCTGTCTGCGGTGGGCGATGTCCTCAGCCCCTGTGCGCCAAGCTGCTCCCCACGGCTTTGTTACCCGCCCCCCTTCTCAATGCATCTGGGGCTCTTAGTGCTTCCCACCCAGCACCCCCTTCTAATAACAAACACCTCGTCAGGCCCCTTAAGTCCCTACGTGAGCTGGGCTGCGGTGGCTCACACTTGTAATCCCAGCACTCTGGGAGGCTGAGGTGGGAGGACCACTTGAGGCCAGGAGTTCAAGACCAGCCTGGGCAACATAGCAAGACCCCATCTCTACAAAAAAATTTTTTAAATCAGCCAGGTGTCGTGGCGCACACCTATAGTCCCAGCTACTCAGGAGGCTGAGGCAGGAGGATCGCTTGAGCCTGGGAGTTCAAGGCTGCAGTGAGCTGTGATGACGCCACTGCACTCCAGCCTGGGTGACAGAGCAAGAACCTGTCTCAAAAAATAAATCCTGACGTGAAATCCTTAGATAATGGGACACACTGATTAATGAATCCCTTGTAATTTGGACCTTACAATAAAATGCATGTGTAGATATGAAAAGTGGTCGGACCAGCAGCCGAAGAAGGCCCAGGGGAGCCTCCAGGGGTGTCTCAATAAGCACAGCAGCCCATCCCCCAAAAAGGCCACTTTCAATGCCACCAGCAGCATGACCTTTAGCGATGAGAGCTTCCAAAATGCTGACCTCTTAGTGAAATCTGAACAAGACTAAAATCTGCCATCCTATGTGGTAGTCACAGTCCTGGAAAACTCAGTGAGTATCAACTGTGCAAAGAATAAATAGATTTTCGGCTGGGTGAGTGGCTCATGCCTGCAATCCCAGCACTTTGGGAGGCCCAGGCAGGAGACCAGCCTGGGCAACATAGCACTGAGACCCAGTCACTACAAAAAAATTTAAAAATTAGCCGGGTGTGGTGGTGCACACCTGTAGTCCCAGCTACTCGGGAGGCTGAGGCAGGAGGATCCCTTGAGCCCAGGAGTTAGATGATGCCACTGCACTCCAGCCTGACACAGCCAGACTCTGTCTCTATTTAAAAAAAAAAAAAAAGAATATATAGGTTTTCTCTTTATACATAAAACAGTTTGGTTCTAGGTTCCAGTGATTATAAACACCGGATTCCCTGGGCATCCCTCACCATAGCCTGGTCCACGTGCACATCAGCCCCATCTGTGAGCCCCCGAGGGCAGGGACCCAGTGCCAGGCTTAACAAAGTGTCAGGGCTTGTCTGAACGAATGAATGAGCGAGGGAAGAGGGAGTGGCTGAATGACTGGAGGCAAGGTCAGCCGGGGCCAGGTCCTGAAGGGCCTTGAGGCGCCATTGCACAGTCTGGGTGCGCTGAGAGCGGGGAGTGTGGCCGAGTGGCCGTGCTGTGGAACGCTCCCTCGCGAGCCTCGGGACAGAGGGGGGACACGCCCGGTGGTGGGATCGTCGGGACGAGGGGTGAAGACCCACGGCCAATCCACTCCACCTCCAGCAGACACTCGTATCGGCGACAAACCAGAATTCTTTGTTGAATGGACACGTGGGAGGAGGACGGGAAGCCACAAACAGGTTTTCATCCACGGAGCGATGGGATCAGATTTGCCGTTTGAAAATTCACGTTGACAACTAGGGCCGGGAGCCGATTGAGGGGTTCAAGCCCTGACCCCCCAGCTGCATTCCCTCCTCCTCTGCCCTCTGTGCTGGCTGTTGTCACACCCGTGCTCCTTTGCGCGGGCACTTCACTGCCTGGTGCACCCTTTCTCCTGGCTGTTCATTTTGGGGGTTCAGAAAATAGTACCCCAAAATGAAGTCCCGACAAGAAAAAAGTTCTTCTCTGACCTTCGCCCATCCTCCTTCTCTGTTCCACTCTCCCCCAAGGCGAGGCACAGAAAGTAGAATCCCTCTTCCCCGAGGACAGTCACAAAAACCAGAACCCCTCTTCCTGAAAGCCAGCCATGAACACTAAAATTATTCTGTGTAAAAACTGGCCATAAAGAAATTATCTGACCTATTGCGTTGGATTGTAGGTCATAAGACCCCCCCCCCATTCCAGAGGGGGTCCTGCCCCACACCCAGAAGAAAGGAATGCTGCTCAGAGAGGCCAGGAAGAATCTAGACAGACAGGCCTTGCTGGGTTTCCCCACTCAGCCTGTAGCATCGGATCATACTCTTTCTGTCCAATCATATTTCTACATGGCTGTCCATACTTTGTTGAACCTAATCATAAAAATGGACAATTTCCCCTATATCTTTGGGTCTTCATTCTGAAGGCTCCCATGTATACACGTTAAATAAATTTGTGTGCCTTTTTTCCTATTAATCAGTCTGCATCGTGTCAGTGATTTTTCAGAGAACCTTTAGGGGCCGAGAGCCTTGGTCCCTGCATTGTCAAAAGCCTTCTCAGCACCAGCCCAGCCTCTTGTGGGTGTAGATTCAAGAACCTGTTCTTTGCTGCCAGGTGGATCTGGGTTCAAATACCCCACACCCTTGGAAACAATATAACTGTGTCTTTAGTCAGGTGTCTTTAGTCAAGCCACTATACCTCTCCAGCCTCAGTTTCCCTCCTAGTTTACATCACACTGAGATGACCTCTTACAGTCAGGCATGACGTAGGTGCTTGGCGAATGTTAATTCTGACAAATGCTCCTCAGCCTGGGACTATCCTCACAACTACCCAGGCAGGGAAGGGGCCCAAGCCCTGCACCCTGACCTTATTCCCCTACAGTGGTTCATCCTCACATCAACCCTGGGAAGTGGGGCTGCTTCTCCTGTTTTACAGATAAGGCAATTGAGGCTAAAGCACAGTATCAAGTCAGCCAGTCCGGATTAGAACCCAGATCTACCCAGCCCATGCCAAAGGCTGGGCTCATTTAACGCCCATAGGCATATTTCAACAAATCCCCCGTCTGGCCGTCAGCATGTCCAGAATCTGACCATGCACTCCCCCCCACCCCACTCAAGAACATTCCATGGCTCCTCAGTACCCCAGGAGAAACTGGCTCCACCTGTGCCCTACAGTTGCCCACACTGATTCTCCTGCTTGTTCCCAACATGCCCACCTCCTTTTCCTGGAATCCGCTGGCAAACACAAGTCCTCTTTAAAGAACTGATTGCAATTCCCAGCATCCTTTGCTCTAGGGGTTTTCCTCTAAAGCTGGCTTTCTTTCCTTGCCTTTATCCCTTGTCCATTCAACAGATCCTCCCTGCCAGGGCTGAGGAAAGACTCCCCCAGTCCCTGCCTCAATGAGTTCCTGGTCTGGGGGTAGGGAGGCTTCCTGGAGGAGGATTTTTTTTGGACAGCCCATGCCTGAGTCTCCTTCACGGGGCCTAAAGGAGGTGACATCTGATGAAAAACTAAGGGAGAAACTGAGACAGGAAAGTGGGAGCCTGGGAAGGTGCTGGAGCTGCTGAGGGGCAAGGCAAAGGCACCCGAGGACAGAGAAGACCTTGGCAGGGGCGGCGGGAATACTGGGGCAGGAGTGGAGGGTGGAGCTGAGGAACAGGGTCACCGGTGAGCACAGAGGGAAGAGGCCACAGTCACGTGGTGGCCCTGGAGGAGCTGGGAGTGACAGGCTGGGTCACAGGACCACAGGAGAGGAGGAGGAGTAGGAGGGAGGAGGCTACCACACAGCGGGTCAGATGCCACAGAGAGGTCAGGGACTCAGCCTGGGCCTGGGCAGAGAGAGGGGAGCTGGGCCGACTCCCCGACAAGCCGTCCTGTCTCCCTCCTCCCCTGCCACAACTGCTGGAGCCACCCACTAAGAGCACCCTATGCCCCGCCGAGCCTGGCATCCTTCATGGCGGGGCAGAGGGGGTACTAAGTGGAGGGATGGACAGACAGAGGGACCAAAAGAGAGGGCTAAGGGACGGATCTGAGCCGTCCTTCTGTCTGGGGCAGGGAGCATAGCCTGGACCTTGCCCACCTCTTGGTGTCCCCAAAACGGGGAAGGAGAAATGAGGTTGTAGAGGAGGAGATCCAGGCGCTGTGCCCCCCTCTGGGGACTCACCCCCACCCCGCCGCCCCCACCCCCAGGGCAGCAAGGAGCGCTTCCACTGGCAGAGCCACAACGTGAAGCAGAGCGGTGTGGACGACATGGTGCTGCTGCCCCAGATCACCGAGGATGCCATCTCGGCCAACCTCCGCAAGCGCTTCATGGACGACTACATCTTTGTATCCTGGGTCATGGAGAGAGAGGCGGTTGAATGAGCAGAGGGAGAGATGGGCAGTGGGGGCACCGGGTGGTGTGATGGGGGATGGGTGGAGTGACAACAGGGCTCTGGTTGGGGGCCACTGTGGCTCCCACTGCTCACTCTGCCCTGGGGTAGCCCCGCTGCATGCTGCATAGCCCATTTCCTTCCTTCTGAACCCAGCCCTGTTTTTTCCTAAGACACTCGAGGTGCATCTGAGTATCCCTATCTCTTCCTCCAAGCAGTGGGGCTCTAGGGGGCCTCAGGGGAGCAGGATGTGGGGACAGGGACCCAAGGGGGTCAAATCCTACCATGCCACCTTAACCACTTCCCAGACCTACATAGGCTCAGTGCTCATCTCCGTAAACCCCTTCAAGCAGATGCCCTACTTCACTGACCGCGAGATTGACCTCTACCAGGGCGCGGTGAGGCCGGGGGCCAGGTGGGGGACACATCCCCAAGACCCCATGGCTCTCCCCACCTGCTCTGGGCTAAGACCTGGTCTCCCCCGCCAGGCCCAGTATGAGAACCCCCCACACATCTATGCCCTCACGGACAACATGTACCGGAACATGCTCATCGACTGTGAGAACCAGTGTGTCATCATCAGGTACACGCTGGGAGGACACGGACCCTGCTGTCCGGGCCCCCTGCTCAAACATCGTCGTCACCTGCAGGGAGGTGTGCCTGGAACTCCCAATCTGATCAGAGCCTTGCTGTCCCTCTCGGCCCAACTCCCTGTTTTGCTTTCCTTGTTACCATCTGACTCATGATATACTTAATTTATTCACTCTGTTGTTATCCATCTGTTTCCTCTAAATTTCAGCTCCATGAGGGCAGAAGGGCAGGGATTTTTATCTGTCTTGTTCACTATTATATCCCCAGTACGTGGAATAGTGCCTGGTACACAGTAGGTGCTCAATGAAGGACTGAATGAATGATCAGGCACTAAAAAGGGCCCTTCCCCCATCCACCCCCAGTGGAGAGAGTGGAGCTGGGAAGACGGTGGCCGCCAAATACATCATGGGCTACATCTCCAAGGTGTCTGGCGGGGGAGAGAAGGTCCAGGTGAGGCGAGGAAAAGACGAAGACGGGTTGGGTCTCCCCCACAGGCACGGAAGTTCAGCCCCGCCCATCCCCACACCTGCCCCAGCCTGACCTCTTCCCACCCCACCTGCCTCTGCCCCCAGCACGTCAAAGATATCATCCTGCAGTCAAACCCACTGCTCGAGGCCTTCGGCAACGCCAAGACCGTGCGCAACAACAATTCCAGCCGCTTTGTGAGTCTCTGCAGCCCTGCTTGGAGCAGCTGCTTCCTCCACGCTGACCCTCTGTGTGTGTGTGTGTGTCTCTCTCTCTCTCTCTCTCACACACACACACACACACCCACCCCTGTATTGCCAGGACAAGAGCACTGTGGAAATCCAGCAGGAAATACTTATTTCAGGATGGGAGACTCACTTCCTGCTTTTGGTCCGTTTGAAAAAGAGTCCCCCATTGGCAGAACTATGGAGGCCATGACACCTCTGTGTAACATCTTTAAATACTCCCCTGGCCACGCTACATCTGTTCCCATTTACATTTCAGATCCAATGTATTCCCTCATTCATTCCTTCTTTGTGTCAGGTGCTATGTTGGGCCCAGTGGGTAAACAGACCTGGATTTATGGTCCAGTTGTGTCACTGTTTAGCTGTGTGGCCTGGACAAAAAAAGAAAAAAATCAATGTAACTTCCTGAGGCTCCTCTGCTCATGCATAAAATGGGGATGACGTTAACATCTCCACAGACCTCAGTAATTTCAGCACAATGCTTGCACATGGAAATGGCTTAACAAATTCCATACACTAAGATTTTTCCCTAAAATATTAGCTTTGAGTTATATTTTTATTTTGTAACATTTTGTCCTATAATTGTATTTTAAGTATTTGTCCCAATATTTTATTAGAAAATTTTTCAAATACACAGAGAAGTTGAAAAAAATAGTACAGTGAACACCTGTGTGCCCGGCTCCTAGATTCTATCATAACTGTTTTACTATTCATTCAGCCACATTATTTTCTGATGCACTGCAAGTAAGCTGCCGACACCATACCCTTCCCCCAAATGCTTCAGCATGTAGATCATTAGTTATTGTCCAATATAAATTTGCAGCTCTCTTTTATTTCTTTGTATATAGCAGAATATATACTTTATCTGTAGGGTATTGGTTCCAGGATCCCCTTCTGATACCAAAATCCAAAGATGCTCCAGTTCCTTTTATAAATAATGTAGTATTGGCATGTAACTCTCACACGTCTTCCCATATACTTTAAAACATCTCTGGATTACTTATAATACCTAATTCAATGTAAATACTATGTAATGGTTGTTGTACTGTATTTTTATTTATATTATATTTATTGTTGTATTATTTTTTATGGATTTTTAAGAATATTTTTGATCTGCAGTTAGTTGAAGCTGCAGATATGGAAACCTCAGATGCAGAGGGGAGGCTACAGCCAAAGTTGACCATTCACTGAGTTTGGACAAATGCATACACCTGCGCAACCCAAACACCTATCAACATACAGGGCATCAAAATCACCCCATAAAGTTCCCTTTCTAGTCAATCTCTGCTCCCACCTTACCCCAGAAACAACCATTCTCCTGATTTTTTTCACCATAGATTAGTTTCAGCTGTTCTAGAACTTCATCTATAAATGGAATCACATAATGTGTTTTCAAACTACTGATACATGCAAAAACATTACATTTTCTTTTACATAATTTTATTGTGCAATAGAGTAAGTATATATTATATATCACAGGTGTCTAATTGTGTAAAATGATGATACAATTTGCCTTGTTATTAGAAGGAGGTGCCACAAAGGAGAAATAGGGAACTTCTCTGCCCTTCAACCTCTGGCCAAAGCAGAATCCACATGCTGTCAGAGACCAGAGAAGGCACCTGTGGGGCCCTTGCTCTGGGTTCAGGGAGGGCATATGGGACACACCCAGAATCACTGGGATCAGGAGCATCCCGTAGACACACGGAGGCCTGTGTGTCATGGTGGAGGGACTGCAGAACTAGCCAATAAAATGTCATGTTTCTGGCCAGGCATGGTGGCTCACACCAGTAATCCCAGCACTTTTGGAGTCCAAGGTGGGAGGATCACTTGAAGCCAGGAATTTGAGACCAGCCTGGGCAACACAGTGAGACCCCATCTCTACCAAAAAAAAAAAAAAAAGAAAAATTAGCCAGGGGTGGTGGCATGTGCCTGTAGTCCCAGCTACTCAGGAATCTGAAGCAGGAGGATCACTTGAGCCCAGGAGTTGGAGGCTGCAGTGAGCTACGATGACACCACTGCACTTCCAGCCTGGGCGACAGAGTGAGATCCTGTCTCAAAAAAAAAATAAAGTGATGGTTCTATGTGCCAGGCACAGGGCTGAGTACCCAGAGGGAGGGCTTGGAGCATCAGAAAGGGAAGAAAGGGCGTTCCTGGCCCAGAACACAGCCTGAGCACAGGCTAGAGGGCAGCAGCTGGTGAAAAAGGCAAGCCGCCAAAAAGTGGGAGGTGGGTCACAAGTCAAAGTCAAGGTCCTTGGAAAGGTCACATGGGAAGAGGGGCCGGACTTGTGAGAACCCTCCCCAATCCTTACCCCACCTGCACCCTCGGGACCCCGCCCAGGGGAGGGGGGCAGCTGATGTGGTTCTCTTGGACTCAGGGCAAGTATTTCGAGATCCAGTTCAGCCGAGGTGGGGAACCAGATGGGGGCAAGATCTCCAACTTCTTGCTGGAGAAGTCCCGCGTGGTGATGCAGAACGAAAACGAGAGGAACTTCCACATCTACTACCAGGTGCAGGGAAGGGGGCCGTGGGGCTGGGGTAGAGGGAGCCCAGCCTGGGCTCAAGAACTCCCTGGGGGGAGACGATGGGAAGGTCGGTGTGCGGGAGGGAGGACCAAGGGGATCACACGGGCTGTGCCAGGCCGGCACCAGATGCACGAGCGTTGCACACCCTCCAGCTGCTGGAAGGCGCCTCCCACGAACAGCGGCAGAACCTGGGGCTTATGACGCCCGACTACTATTACTACCTCAATCAATCAGACACCTACAAGGTGGACGGCACCGATGACAGGAGTGACTTCGGTGAGACTCTGGTGAGAGCACCGGCCACCACTCCAGCCCCCAGCCAGACTCTTGGCCCGGGGAATCCTCCCCAGTTACGAATCAGGAAACCACAGCCCAGAGAGGTGCAGGGACTTACACAAGGTCACACAGCAAGTGGGTGAAAGAGAGAAACAGGGGAGGTGTCTTGACACCCTCAGTCTGTGCTGTGGCCCCAGAAGCCTGACACCCGGAGGCAGGGTGGAGGCCAGGACTGGAGGCTCAGTTTCTGTCCCTGTTGTGCCCACAGAGCGCCATGCAGGTCATTGGGATCCCACCCAATGTCCAGCAGCTGGTCCTGCAGCTGGTGGCAGGGATCTTGCACCTGGGGAACATCAGCTTCTGTGAAGACGGGAATTATGCCCGGGTGGAGAGCGTGGACCGTGAGTGTGGGTGCCGGGAAGGGTGGGGTGGAGGCCTGCATGTGGGTGAACCGCTTCCTCCTAGTTCAGCCCTGGGAGGGTGAGAAGCCACAAGGACAATGACGGCATCATTAGGGAACTTGGGGAAAGGAGGAGGCCCCCACGTGAGGCCCAGGAGCCTCACCAGATGCCCTCTTTTGCCCTGGCCTGGCAGTCCTGGCCTTTCCTGCCTACCTGCTGGGCATCGACAGCGGGAGGCTGCAGGAGAAGCTGACCAGCCGCAAGATGGACAGCCGCTGGGGTGGGCGCAGTGAGTCCATTGACGTGACCCTCAATGTGGAGCAGGCGGCCTACACCCGCGACGCCCTGGCCAAAGGGCTCTATGCCCGCCTCTTCGACTTCCTTGTGGAGGTGAGTGGGGCCCGGGGCTGGAGTGCTGGGTGGATGCTCTGGGGCAACAAACATTTATGGAGCACCTGGTGTGTGCCCAGCCAGGTGGGGGAGACAGGCTTGTCTGTCATAACCTCACCAATTCCTGGGCGGGAGGGGCTTTCAGCATAGGCAGCAGGTGGATCCGATGCAAGATTTAGAGACTCCTTCCAGCTCCAGGAAGAGGAGGCTGCTGCAGCCACCCAGGCCCTGGACTGGGATAGGCGATGTGGGCAAGGAGAACAGTGGGTGCACGTGAGAGCCACGAGCAGGGCTTTCAAGGGGACAAAGTGAGGGAAGGAACGAGGGTGGAAGGGAACAGGAAGCGTATACAGCACTTAGTGTGAGCCAGGCACTGTTCTAAGCGTTTTATGTGCACCAATTTCTTTAATCCTCAGAAAAAGCCCTATGAGGTAGTTGCTATCATCAACCCATTTTAAAGATGAGAAAATAGGCCATGTGCGGTGGCTTATGCCTGTAATCCCAGCACTTTGGGAGGCCAAGGCGGAGGATCACTTGAGGCCAGAAATTCAAGACCAGCCTGGGCAACATAGTGAGACCCCATTTCTTCAAAAAATTTAAAAATTAGCTGGGCATGGTGGAGCACGCCTGTAGTCCCAGCTACTCAGGAGGCTGAGGCAGGAGGGTCACTTGAGCCCAGCAGTTGGAGGCTGCAGTGAGCTATAATGATGCCACTGCACTCCAGCCTGGGTGACAGAGCCAGACTCTGTCTCAAAATCAATCAATCAATCAATAAAGACAAGTAAATACAGGCTCGGAGAAGTTCTGCAGCAGAGCGGGCTCCCCATTCAGGAACCCAATGCACTAACACTTGGGTTTCTCCTATGGTGACTGATTGGCAGGTAGGGGGCTGTACACCAAGCTGGCGGGAGGGGCCATTGCCTATGAACTTGGCTGACAGCTTATCTAGAGGGTGGTGGGCAGGGGGGTGCAGGTCTGACCTGTCCCCTCCCGCATCCCAGGCCATCAACCGTGCAATGCAGAAGCCGCAGGAAGAGTACAGCATTGGCGTGCTGGACATCTATGGCTTCGAGATCTTCCAGGTATGGCCCCTTTCCCTGGCTGGCCCACGTCTCGTCCTTCCTGGAACTCCCAGGGCAGCCCAGTGGCCACGAGAGCCTCCAGTGTCAGCCCACCAAGGGAAGGCCCCTTTTCTTCCCTCCGCAGAAAAACGGCTTTGAGCAGTTCTGCATCAATTTCGTGAACGAGAAGCTGCAGCAAATCTTTATCGAGCTCACCCTGAAGGCCGAGCAGGTGGGCAGAGGCGGCCAACCGGCCAGGCACAGGGCAATTCTGAGGAGGGACCATGAGGGTCACCAAGCAACTGGGGGACAACCCAGCCCCTGCCCTGTTCCCACCTCTCTCTGCCTACCTGTCCAGGCTCCGTTGTGATATTTCCTTGGGGATATTTCCTTCTGCTTCTGAAGCTTTGTTCATTCGTTCAACAATTATTTACTGGGCACCTGTCGTGTGCCAGGCACTGTTAAGGGTGCTAGGGGAGAGACAGCCATGAACAAGAAGACAAGAATCCCTCCTGTATTCCCAGGAGTTCACGACAGCAGTGAGCTATGATCGTGCCACCGCACTCCAGCCTGGGTGACAGAGCAAGACCCCCCACCCTGTCTCTTAAATAAATAAATATTTTTTTTAAAAAAAAATTCCCTCCTGTTTGGAGTTTGCCCCTCCCCCAGAAGCAGAGCCTGAGGCAAGGACTCAGGGGCAAATGGTTTATCTGGGAGGCAACCCCAGGAAGCACCAAAACAGGAATGAGGAAATGAGACAGGGGTTTAAAAAAAAAAAGTCCAAATAGGGTGTTAATGAGCAGAACCGGGGCTCAGTTCTTCTGGGACCCGTGGAGACTGCACAGAGCACACTTCAGAGGCGGCGCAGCAGAGGCGCGAGGGAGCTGGGGTGTTTACCCACCAGCTCCTGTTGGTGGTTGTTCAAGGGTTCCCAGAGACAGGGACATAATTGCCTGGCACTCACTCAGGGGCAATGGGCTTGGTTGCCAGAGACAGTCCTAAGTGAAAAGGTGGGGAAGGCGGAAGGGTCTGGGGGGGACAAGGGCCACACTCCCTTCAACCCCCATCCCTGTCCCCTCGCCCATCCCCAGGAGGAGTACGTCCAGGAGGGCATCCGCTGGACTCCCATCCAGTACTTCAACAACAAAGTCGTCTGTGACCTCATCGAAAACAAGCTGGTGAGGGCTGGGCCGACTTTGGGTGGGGGGTCTCGCTGGGTCCCGGAGCTGGGCCTCAGAGACCTGGGAGGGGGTTTTGGCCCTCTCCGGCCCCTCTCTCCCCAGCACATGGAGCACTACTGAAGTATCCCCTCAGCCACTTCATCCATTCATTCCAACCACCTGCTCACCTTTCACTTGGTCACTCAACAAACATTCCCCTTGGGTAGCCCTGCTCAGGGTCAGAGGGGTCCAAGTCACAAGTCCCCCACCTCTACCCCGAAGGGACCCCAGTCTTGGGAAGGGGGAAAGAGGCATGGATCACTTATGGGGTGTCCTCCACCCCCACCTGCGCCCCAGCGAGGGCACACCCGGGCCACTCACCACCACCTTTCCCACTTGGATTTGGAAGCTCTCTCCCCTGCATGCCACTGCTGGCTCTAATGCTTTGCAATCTCTCTGCTGGCAAGCAATGGGATGGGGCAGGCCAGGCCACACTGAGCTCCCGCCCACCTCCCCACGCCCCGCGCAGAACCCCCCGGGCATCATGAGTGTTCTGGACGATGTGTGTGCCACCATGCACGCCACGGGTGGTGGCGCTGACCAGACGCTGCTGCAGAAGTTGCAGGCAGCCGTGGGCACCCACGAGCACTTCAACAGCTGGAGCGCCGGCTTTGTCATCCACCACTACGCAGGCAAAGTGAGCCTCCCCTGCCACCTGCTCCTGCCCCCACCCCAGGGTGCCTCCTCTCAGACCCCAAGGCTCCCAGGTCACAGCCCCCCAGCACCCAGACTGCAAAGAGCCTGCCAGGGACCCCCCCAGCCAGGGCTGCAGAAACCCACTGGCCCCTGAGCAAGGCCATAGCTTCCCCTACCAACCGGGCATCTCCCCTAACAGAACAGAATCCCCTGCCCCAGCCCGCCTCCTTTACCCCAACTTGGGCAGCAGACCACCAGGGCCCTCACCTCTGCCCACAGACCCCCCGAAACCCCAGTGGAGCTGCAGCCCCCTGACCAGGACACAGCCCCCCTCCTTCTAATCCCAATTTGGAGAGCACATCTTCAAGGTGTCAGTGCCCATGCTGTAAGCCACCACCCCTCAAAATGGGCAGGTGCCCCTTATGGACCCTTATCCAGGGCTACAGAAATCCACTGGCCTCTGACCCTGGCCACAGCCCCCTCCCCAATTGCTGGGGACTATAGACTCTCCCCTTGTGCTCCCATGATGTCAACGTGAGCAGCTGATGTTCCCAGGCACATCCCTAAAATGGGCTGGAGCTCCCAGGTTCCCTTGGCCCAGGAACAAAAGCCCTGACCAGGACTGCAGAGAGCCCCAGCCCAGGCAGCAGACCCAGCCTACAAGCCTGGCTGAAGCCCCACCACCAACAATCCCTAGTCAGCGATGGAACATCCCCAACACAGGCCCAGCTCCCTAAGTGACCAGGACACAGACCTCCCCCACCTCCCCTCTGACCCAGGCGGTAGCCCCCACCTTCCAACCTTGACTTGAACATCCGACCTCCAGGGAGTCTGACTCCTACTCCCTATTGGGGAAAACCGTAGGTACCCCCCACCCAGAGCCGTAGGTACCCCCTGGTCCCCTGACCCCACAGTAAGCCCCATGGGCCCCTGATCCCCCAAGCCCTCCACTTAGGTCTCAGCCCCTCCTCACCCCCTCCAGGTCTCCTACGACGTCAGCGGCTTCTGTGAGAGGAACCGAGACGTTCTCTTCTCCGACCTCATAGAGCTGATGCAGACCAGCGAACAGTGAGTGGTCCCGGGTATGGGAACGGAGGGAAGACCACCAGGAACCAGCGCACCTCCCCCACAACCCCATCAGCTATGCCCAAGTTCCTCATTCCTAGGCCAGGACTGGGGCTCAGTAATTTCTAACGAGTTCCCAGGAGATGCTGACTGCTGGTCCAGGGACCCCACTTTGACAACCACTGCTCTAGTTCTGTGGTTTCCAATCTGGCAGAAACTGGCCCAGGAGTTTGAGACCAACCTGGGCAACATAGCCAGACCCTGTTTCTTAAAAAAGAAACCAAAACAACACTAAGTAGGTAATAGGCTAGATTTTTTTTTACTTTCTTTTAATTGGGGTAAAAGACGCATAACATAACATTTATCTTTTTTTTTTTGGGGGCGGAGACAGGGTCTCGCTCTGTCACCCAGGCTGGAGTGCAGTATAGTAGCGTCATCATAGCTCACTGCAGCCTCAAAGTCGTGGGCTCAAGCGATCCTCCTGCCTCAGCCTCCCCAGTAGCTGGGACTACAAGTGCACGCCACCACTCCCAGCTAATTTTTTAAGTTTTTGCAGGAAGGGAGGTCTCACTATGTTGCCCAGGCTGGTCTTGAACTCCTGGCCTCAAGTGATCCTCCCTCCTTGGCCTCCCAAAGTGCTCAAATGAGCCACTGTGCCCAGCCAACATTTGTCTTTTTAGCCATTTTGAAGTGTACAATTCAGTGGCATTAAATACATTCACACACAATGTTATGCAGTGTTCAAAAAAAAAAAAAACTGCTATCTAGTTCCAGAACTTTTTTATCACCCCAAACAGAAACCCCATAGCCATGAAGCAATCCACTCATGTTCTGTCAGGGATGCTCAGGGAAAGTCTTACTGAGGAGATGAGGGAGGGAGCCGTCAATGCAGCAAAAGTTACTTAATCCATCCCCAGCTGATGGACAGTTAGGTTGTTTCCCATCTTTTGCTGTCACACACAGGGCTACAGCAGGGAGCGTCTCTGTACATATTTCTTTGCACACACATGCCACCATGTGCGTGTAGAATGGCTCCGACCAAGGGACCTTCCCCTGTTTCCCAAGATGCTGCACCCATGGATATATTTTGCTATGTCATTTAACTTTATTCTATTTTACTTGCTATTTTACATGCATGATCACGGAAGAAGCTGTAAAAAGTGCATGGAAATCAAGGGACCAAAAAGACAAAACCAGCCTTCCCTGTCTCACCCACCACAGCACACACACCCCACATTCAGAGAGAACCATATTTTGCATCGTGGCACTGAGGCAGCCCCACCTCTGGCGGAGGGAGCCCCAGAGTCCAGTTGCACTTCCGACCCCCCTTTCCCCCGCCCAGGGCCTTCCTCCGGATGCTCTTTCCCGAGAAGCTGGACGGGGACAAGAAGGGCCGCCCCAGCACTGCTGGCTCCAAGATCAAGGTGGGCGCCCCCCGCCCGGTGTCCCGACTCCGCTTCTCTCGTTCCAGTGTCTGTCTCTCCCCCATCCCAGGGCCTCTGCCTCTGTCTGTGTCATCCTCTGTCCAACAGGGTCTTCCTCCAGCTCTGGGGTTAGGGGGCTTGGACCAGTTTCCCTGAGGTCCCCCTCAACTCCTTAAATCCAGAAGTGAACCATCATCCTAATAAATTTTTTGATCTTTTCGTTATTTACCACTTTTTTATAAATTGTGGTAAAATATACATAACATAAAATTTGCCATCTTAACCATTTTTAAGCACACAGCTCAGTGGCATTAAGCACCTTCACAGTGTTGTGAAACCGTCACCACCCTCCATCTCCAGAACTTTCTCATCTTCCCAAACTGGAACTCTGTCCCCATGAGACACTAACTCCCCACCCCCTCCCCAGCCCCTGGCACCCACCATTCTACTTCCTGTCTCTGTGGCTCTGACGACTCTAGGGACCTCCTGTGAGTGGAATCACACAAGATTTGTCCTTTGTGTCTGGCTTATTTCACTGAGCACGATGTCCTCAAGGTTCACTCATGTTATAGCCTGTGTCAGAATTTCCTTCCTTTTTAAGGCTGAATAATATTCCAGTGTGTGGATGGACCACATTGGGTTTATCCATCCACCCATCCATGGACACTTCGGTTGCTCCCACCCTTTGGCCCTTGTGAACAGTGTTGCTGTGACCACGGGGGTCCCGTTTTAATAACCATTTATTGAGCACTCACTCGGTGCTGGCAACAAACATGGGACACTTTACATATGTGAGGAATTAATTTAGACCCACCTGGAAGATGGGGACACCAAGGCTCAGAGAGGGGCAGCCACTCACCCAGGTCACACAGCAAAGCCTCACTTGACGTTCTCCCCAGTGTTCCCACCTGGAACAACTCCCTTTCTGGTCTCCCTCCTTCCCTGAGCGACTAAAATGCATAACCAAAGGTGACCTCTCAGGCACACATGTGCACGCTGGTGCACTAGTGCGCACATGCACACACACACACACACACACACAAAGTCCTGACTTCCAAAGTACCTGTCTCCCCAAAGGACAGGCAGAAATGTCCTCCTGAGTGCTCTGTTACTCAGTCAATAAACATTTACTGAGCACTTAATATGCGCCCAGCTAAGTGGCAAGTGTGGCAGCTGTGAGAACTCCTGGTCTCAGGGTCGAGGGCCGAGTAGACACCCAACATCAGTCCGGAGTGCTGGGCACTGATGAGGGATGCACAGACCTGGGGGACGCCCAGCCCCTGTGGTGCATCAGCTGCTAGTCTCCACCCACCCCTCGGGGCTGTATCCAGGGTGGGGAGAAGAGAGGGGCCCGAGGGTCCCACCAATGCGTCCCCCACCTACCCCTGCCTTCTCCACCTCAGAAACAAGCCAATGACCTGGTAGCCACACTGAAGCGGTGCACACCCCACTACATCCGATGCATCAAGCCCAATGAGACCAAGAGGCCCCGAGACTGGGAGGAGAACAGGTGACAGCCCCTCACCATGTGACCCCAGGCTGATTTCCCCCATCCAGGATCCACCCCAGGACCCGCACAAAACCCCTCAGGGCCCCAGGGTACACCTAGAACTGACCAAGACCTCCCGTAACTGCCAACCTCCAGGACTAGACCAGCCCCCCAGCCCCCCAAGCCCCACCTCTAGAACTGACTCCCACGCTGACCCCTGATGCCCCCCCCAGACCTCAGAACTCAACCCCCAAACTTCCCTGGACCTCCCCCAGGCCCCAGATCTGCCCTCTCTACCACCCCAGCTCCAGCATCTCCCACCCCCCAGGACAGGTGAGACCCTGCTCCAGGGACTCAGGCTGCCCTTCCCCACAGGGTCAAGCACCAGGTGGAATACCTGGGCCTCAAGGAGAACATCAGGGTGCGGCGGGCGGGCTTCGCCTACCGCCGCCAGTTCTCCAAGTTCCTGCAGAGGTGAGGCGCCCCTGCCCCCCGGCCCTCCCCACAGCGACCAGCCCGCCCCGTCTGCTCCAGACCCTCCCACACCCTGGCCCTCTGCCACCAGGTACGCCATCCTGACCCCCGAGACGTGGCCACGGTGGCGTGGGGATGAACGTCAGGGCGTCCAGCACCTGCTTCGGGCGGTCAACATGGAGCCCGACCAGTACCAGATGGGGAGCACCAAGGTCTTCGTCAAGAACCCGGAGTCGGTAAGAGTGGATGTGAGACAGAGACAGAGGAGAGAGAGGTATTAAGAGAGAGACAGAGAGAGACCAGCCAGGTGCGGTGGCTCACACCTGTAATCCCAGCACTCTGGGAGGCCGAGGCGGGAGGATGGCTTGAGCCCAGGAGTTGGAGGCTGCAGTGAGCTATGATGAGGCCACTGCACCCCAGCTTGGGCAACATAGCAAGACCCTGTCTCCAATTAAAAAAAAGAAAGAAAAAAAATCCTCAAGTGTCTTACCTGCCTGTTGGCTTTTATGGCCCATAATCCCAGGTGTACTAGTTTGCTACGGCTGCTGTAACAAAGTACTACAAACTAGACGGCTTCACACAACACAAGTTTATTCTCTCACAGTTCTGGAGGCCACAAGTCCAAACTCAATGCGTCAACAGGGCCACGCTCTCTCTGAAGGGTCTAAGAATCCTTCTTTGCCACTCCCTAACTCGGTTCCCAGCGATCTTTGGCCTACCTTGGCTCACAGATGCATCACTCCAATCTCTGCCTCCCACCTTCACATGGCCTTCTTCCCTCTGTGTTATCCATGTCCAAATTTCCCTCCTCTTACAGACATCATATTGGACTGGATTTATACTGGATTTAGGGCCCACTCTAATGCAATATGGCCTCATTTTAACTTGATTACATCTGCAAAGACCCTATTTCCAAATAAGGTCCCATTCACAGGTTCCGGGTGGGCATGACTTGGAGGGGACACTGTTCAATCCAGTATAACAGGATAAGCTCAGATTTATTTAGGTCTCCTGCCTCTTAAGCACGCCAACCCCAGCCCTCCATAGCATGAAGGACATGCATTTTAAACTCTTTAGACAGGAAGATTCATTTCCCAAATTGAAAACAGGTCCTCTTCACTGGGCAGAAATAACCTCTCAGCAAACCACAGTGTACTTATGCGACCTCCAGACATGCTGCATGAGGCACTGCACACAGACCCACAGAATATTGGTCTGGGAAACAGAAGAAGATGCAAACTCTGCTGAGCTCCCTGCAACCTACAAAACTGCAATGCTATTTTTTTTCTTCCTGGTGGGACAACTTCCCACTTTTCAGAAATAGTTATAAACCCCTACAGCTTTGAAAGTCCTCTAAGATATGTATTTTTAAATGCATTTGAACCAAGTATCTCCAGAATTCTCTTAGTCCTTGCAAGGAGCCCTGAGGTTCCTTGGAGACATCAGTTTGAAAATCACCTTGGCTAGAAAAGCAGGCAGCAGGGCCCTTAGCAGCAAAGTGATATTTATGTACTTGAGAAATCCCTCCGGGTGAAATGCTAATTATTTTTCTAAATAAAGCCCAATTTTATTTTCAGTAATATTTCCCATCTTCACTGATTGACAATGCTGTCCCTTTTATCCCTAAGTTTCTGTTTGAATTAGGATGTTTTCCAGGCATCTGCCCTATTCCAATTGATTGTTCTATTCTCTGGCCAGTGCCTCATTGTTTTTATTACTGTAGATTTGTAATATTTTAATATGCAAAAGGTCCCTCTCCTTGTTCACCTGTTATTATTATTAAATACAAATGAACATACATTCTTCACAGCGTTTCCACTTTGGCTTGCTCTATGTAATTTATCCTCTAAGTCCTCTCTGGACCTAGCCTCTTGTAACTCAAAAGCCTTTTCTCTGCTTTCTGCAAAAGCTTCCTTTCTGGCGCTGCCATGTGTGGATGAGCAGGTTGTACACTGCACAACCACATGGTTGCCAGTCACATCACAGTCCTATACATCAGATTTTCATATTTACTATATTTTATTGGTTTTCTAAGATGCATACTGGTTCTCATTTCTACCATGTCTGAAAATGGGGTGCACCTTACATGGATGGTGTGTATTAGCTTCATTAGCAGTGTGAGAAACCATGATGTTATACTGTTTCTGGCCAGGCCACACAGCTAGTTAGTGCCAGAGCTGGGATTTGAAGCCAGAGAGACAAACCCACTGTTATATGATTTAATGCAGAAGTGTGTACCCCATTTTGGGAGGGTACCCCGGGTCCAGTCATTTGGAGGAAGAAAAAAAATTCTGACCACATGTGTGTGAGCAAAAGCATGTGAGTGGGGTGGGCCCGGGGGAACCAGGGACTGCAGCCAGGACCCACCACCCAACTTCTTGCCCAGCTCTTCCTCCTGGAGGAGATACGAGAGCGGAGGTTTGACGGCTTTGCCCGCACCATCCAGAAGGCCTGGCGGCGCCACGTGGCAGTCCGGAAGTACCAGGAGATGCGAGAGGAAGGTGAGAGGCTTCGTTCAGGTGGGAGGCTTAGGGTAGGGACAGACAGATCTGCAGAAGCCGGGCCACAGTCTCCACCTGCCCCCACCCCATGTCCCCACAGCTTGCAACATCCTGCTCAACAAGAAGGAGCGGAGACGGAACAGCATCAATCGGAACTTCGTTGGGGACTACCTAGGACTGGAGGAGCGGCCGGAACTGCGCCAGTTCCTGGGCAAGAGGGAGCGGGTGGACTTCGCCGACTCGGTCACCAAGTATGACCGCCGCTTCAAGGTGAGGCACTAGTGGGTGGGCACACCTGAGACCCTGGCTCCAGCCCGGCACCCGCACCAGAGGTACACCCTCCCCTGGCCCAGACGCACCTGTTCACAGGTATATATTCCCCCAGCCTAGATACATCTGTCCCATCACAGGTACACTCTCACCTGGCACAGACACACCTGCCCACAGGTGTACACTCAACTATGGTAGAGACAGCTGTCCATCAAACATGCCCCCATGTAGCCCAGACACACCTGTCCATCAGATACACCCTCACCTGGCCAGACACATCTGTCCACAATTACACATTCACCTTGCCCAGAAGTCCTGACCACAGGGCCACCCTTGTCTCTCCTGGACTTATCTATCCATTAGGTACACACCCTCATCCAGGCTAGAACACCTGTCAATTAGCTATACCTTCACCTGGCCCAGATACATCTGTCCACAGGTACACTCTCATCCGACCCAGGCAGCCTGGTCTATAGGTACATGCCCAGCTGGACCAGATACCCCTGACCAGGTGTATACTCTCAACCTGGTCCAGACACTTCTGTCCACAGGGATATACCACCTGACCTGTGCACTCACACTTGGCCTAAACATCTGGGCACCTCCACCACAGATACATCTAATCACCTAGCCTGGACACTCCTGTCCACAGGTACACCCACACCTGGCCTGTGTACTCTCACCTGGGCCAGACATTCCTGTCCAGCAGGTACACCCTCACTTGACCCTTATCACATCTCATGTCCCAGACACTGTCACCTAGCCCAGAAACTCACCCTACCCCCACCTTAGACAGCCCTATCTGGTAGTTACACACTGAGATAACCTATACACCTTTACCTAGATAGACACTCTCACACAGCCTGGACACCCCCAACTTGCCTTAGACAAGTTTATGTGACAGGTACACCCTCCCGTCGTCTGTACAACCTCATAACCCAGACCTCCTTACTAGGCTTGGGTACCTTCACCTGACCCATACACCTTTACCTGCTTTGGACAGGAGTATGTGGCAGGTACACACTGTCAGCTGACTTGTATACCATCACATAGGATATTTGCACCTAGGCGGGTATCCCCACTAGACCCAGACAGCCCTGACCACAGGTACAGCTCAGCAGACTTGCATATATATTCACACTCTCACCAAGTACACCCTCATCTGCCTTCCTATACAAACCCATATAGGTCAGACACACACCTGCTGCTTCCTACCTCTCATGACCTAGAGGCCTTATCTAGCTACCTGACTTGTACACCCTCACCTGAACCATATACTTTTACCTGAGCTGGCTATAGTCATATGATCCAAGCACTTTCACCTGGTCCAAGGGCTCTTATCTGGCCCAGACACTTGTGTCTAGCAGATGCTCCACCTACCCTGTACCTGTTCACTGGTCCAGACACCCCTTTCTACCCAATACACCTTCACTTGACCTCCTTCTATTTCTTATATAACTTAACAACGCATATACCTTCACCTGGAGGGATCCCCCATCACGTGACCTGGACACCTTCCCCTGACCTGCCAGCACCACCCCTCTGCCTGGGGTTGACCCCCTGGGGCCAGGCTGCCCAGGCCCAGAGCTCCAGCCACCAGCCTCTGGTCCTGCGTCCTCATAGCCCATCAAACGGGACTTGATCCTGACGCCCAAGTGTGTGTATGTGATTGGGCGAGAGAAGGTGAAGAAGGGACCCGAGAAGGGCCAGGTGCGTGAAGTCTTGAAGAAGAAGCTAGAGATACAGGCCCTGCGGGGAGTCTCCCTCAGGTGAGGCCAGGCCCCCACCTGCCCCTCGGTCACCCTCACCTGTCCCCTTGTGATCACAGCTGTCCTCATACCTGTTACTCCACCTCTCACCCTGACAACCTTGCCTGCTGCTATACCTGTAGGCGTCTCTTGGCCCTACCTGTCACGTTCACCTGTCCCTACACTCATGATCCTTACTTGCCAACAGCGTCCGTCCCCCACCTTACCCTCCTCCTAGCAGACCTCACCTGTTCCCGCCACCTTTGTTGCCCCTTATCTGGCACTATCCTGTTGCATCTATCCCAGAAGTCCGTTCTTCGGCCACCTTCACCTGTCGCTCTCGCCTGCCTTTCCTCCCGCCCCTCCCCAGCACGCGGCAGGACGACTTCTTCATCCTGCAAGAGGACGCCGCCGACAGCTTCCTGGAGAGCGTCTTCAAGACCGAGTTCGTCAGCCTGCTGTGCAAGCGCTTCGAGGAGGCGGCGCGGAGGCCCCTGCCTCTCACCTTCAGCGACACGTACGGCCTCCCCCGCCCCGGGCACCGTCCTCGGGCTGGCCTCGGCACGGCGCCCCCCTCGCCCACCTCGGACCCAGCCCAACTGCGCCTCTGCCCCTGCCCACGGGGACCCCGGCTGGCGCCCGCAAGCTTCCTCCTCTCCCCACAGACTACAGTTCCGGGTGAAGAAGGAGGGCTGGGGCGGAGGCGGCACCCGCAGCGTCACCTTCACCCGCGGCTCCGGCGATGTGGCGGTGCTCAAGGCCGGTGGCCGGGCCCTCACGGTCAGCGTGGGCGACGGACTGCCCAAGAGTTCCAGTGAGTCTGCGCGGAACCAGGGGCGAAGGCGAAGGGGCGGACGGGAGAAGGCGGGCCCTGTAGAAGGCGGGGCCAGAGAGGGAACCAATCAAGGGCGTGGGGCGGGGCCAGCGGGGCTGGTCGAGAGTGAGCGAGGGCCATTGCGTGGCGGGTCTAGAAAGATTGTTAAAGAGAGGACGCGGCTTGGGGCGGTGACCAATGAGTGGGCGAGAAGTGAGGAGGGGCGTGGCTAGAGAGGCCACCCGGGAAACAGGCAATGAATGAGGGCGTGCCCTGGAGTGGGCGGGCCCAGGGAGCGGGGCTGTGAGTAGATGAGGTTGGGGGCGGGGCCAATTGCTGGGCGGAGCCAGTGTGCCAGTAACTACGGGGGGGTGGGCGTGCGTATGGGCGAGCCAATGAGCCTGAGGGGGCGTGGTCAGGAGGCGGAGCCACAGAGTGGACTGGGCTTGTGGGCGGGGACAAGAATTGGGTCTGGTCTGGCCGCCACTCAAATCCCTGCATCCCTTCCCCTTCCAGAGCCTACGCGCAAGGGCATGGCCCAGGGAAGACCCCGGGGGTCGGCCCGGGCCCCTACCCGGGCGGCTCCCGGGCCCCCCAGAGGTGAGGAGACGCCCCTCACTGTCTTCCCTTCCCTCTGTGGGCTCCAGACCTCCAGTCAACGGAATCTGTTAATAACAAGCACAATTGACCACTCTCTTCTCTGTCCAGAACCCTCCATAGCTTCAGATCTCCCACAGAATAAAGGCTAAGCTTAGTTTGGCATTCAAAGCCCTTCAAAATCCAGCTAACCACTGACTTCTTCGTTCCTCCCACCCTACACTCCTGTCATGCAAACCATCTTCTTTTGCCAACTCACCACATTTATTCTTGCCTCTAGGTCTTTGCTTGGTGCTGTTTTCTCTGCTTGTCTCCCAAATTCCCACTCCATTTGTTGAGCTCTTATTCATCCTCCAAGACTCACCCACAAAAGCCCTCCTGCAGAGGAGGGGAGCAGGAAACTTCCCCCTGCAAAGCTTTCCTCTAGGCCCTTACCACACTGGGTTGAGAGTGTGGCTGCCTCCTCCCTCAGACTGGGAACCTGGAGTTGAGTCCTCCTCACATGTTCCTAGCGTCACCCTGATAAATGCCCTCATCCTTGCTCCTGCCACAGGCCTGGACCGCAACGGGGTGGCCCCCTCTGCCAGAAGGGGCCCCCTGCCCCTGGAGATCACGTCTGGAGGGGTCTCCCGGCGGCCTCCCCAGGGCCTTCCGTCCTCAACCTTGGGGGCCAGCAGACGCCACCGGGCACAGCCACCGTCGGAGCACAACACAGAATTCCTCAATGTGCCTGACCAGGGCATGGCCGGGTAGGTGGGGTGGGAGGGCAGCCCCAGGAGGTGGGCAGGGCATAGGGGAGTGAGTGTCCAGGGCTGTGGTGAGCACCCCTTGTGCCCACAGCATGCAGAGGAAGCGCAGCGTGGGGCAGCGACCCGTGCCTGGCGTGGGCCGACCCAAGCCCCAGCCTCGGACACATGGCCCGAGGTGCCGGGCACTTTACCAATACGTGGGACAAGACATGGACGAGCTGAGCTTCAACGTGAATGAAGTCATCGAGATCCTCATGGAAGGTATGTGTACCAGGGCAGAGGTTGGGGTGAGGGGCGTTCTCAGAACGCTGATGTGGCCATGCAGCCCCCCATCAATGCACACCCCTCCCACGGGAGAACAGAGATGACCAGCTCACAGCCCACCCCCCGCCCCCCCGGCAGAGATGCGCTCTTCCATGCCAGCGGCTGCATGGGCTAGATGGCCCTGGCCCTGGAGGCCACCTCCTAAGCCACCTGGGGGTCAGGCCTCATTGCATCACTCCCAGTATTCGAGCCTCATTTTTCTCACCTGTCAAACAGGAGGCTAATAGCAGAACCTGCCTCAAAGACCCCTTGTGAGTAGGAAAGGTGTCACATCTGGATGGCCCAAGCCACCTCCTACTTTAGTCCCTAGAGGGTCCAGAGACTCTGCTGTTGGATGTGGGAGCCCTGTGGGTGTCGGGAAGACCTGGTCATTCCTGGGGGAGAGGGGGTTGCAGAAGGAGAGGGAAGAACACAAGCAAATGCTCTAGAACATGACAGTGTGAGCCAGTGGCTGGGAAAGACCCTGTGTCCCTTCCTTTCTCTACCCAGTCCTTCCTTCCTTCTTTCCTTCCGTCTGCTGACAACTCTCTCTTCAGCTGCTGCCTTGTGCCAGGTCAGGAACATGGAGATGAATGAGGCAGACAACAGAGCTGGCATGAGGACTTTCTCCAGGGCCGGCTGGATGCCACTTTAAGCTCTCTTCTCTCCCACAGATTCCTCCGGCTGGTGGAAGGGCCGGCTGCACGGCCAAGAGGGCCTCTTCCCAGGAAACTATGTGGAGAAGATCTGAGCTGGGGGCTTGGGATTCTGCCCTCCTGCACACCCGCCCACCTGCCAGGGAGCCAGGCCCTGCCCACGGGAGCCTCGTTTATCTTGACTGCGTTAGCCTGAAAGTCCAGTCCTGTGGCCTCCAGCCCAGCCCAGGCCCTGGGTCTCAGGGTCACCACTGCAGCCCCCTCCCCAGGGTCCCAGTCTCACTGTCACACCCAGTGCCCAAGTCTCCGTGTCTTCATGTGTCAAACGGAGCTAACAGCAGAATCTACCTCCCAGCTGCCCTGTGATTATGAAATGAATCATGTCCTGTGCTGTTGGCAAAGTGCTGGACACAGTCGGGGGGTGTCCTCGACAAGCGTGACTTTGCTCCTTCTGAGGCAATAAACATTTGCCGTGTGAAAGCATGAGTGTGCAGAGACAATCAGTCACTTACTCAAGGCTCCACAGAGCCAGGCCTTGTGTTTCATATATGCCCCCTGCTCCATGAAGCTTCCACATTCTCTTCCAGAAGCTGCATCCTAAATAGTCCAGTGGGTCCTGTCAGCCTTGAATCTGCAGGTGCCCTACCTCCCTCCACCCCCGCAAACCCATCTGGGACCTGATTTGACCCTGGGGAGGGAAGCGGGTCCCACATGCTCCCCCCATTCAATCTACCCTGGGTCACCCCTGCCCTCTATCCCATGTCTGTGCCCACTTAGCCTTTGCTCATCTGTAGTCAGGACTTGATCTGACAACATCTGATGGCCCAGTATGGACATCCCTCCGCCCCTCAGAAAGAAGACAGTCTGGAATAGAAGGGACCAGACTGGTGGGCAGGGCAGGGGGGGCGCCAAGGGCTCAGGACTGGGCCAGAGAAGGGACAGGTGAGGTGCAGATGGTCTTAGCAGATCTCAATGGCAAACACCACTCAGAGTGATCTAAGCTGTGATGGGGGCACTCCAGGCAAAGGACACCTACCCAACTGGAGAATGGGGGGGCCAGGAATCAGAAATGCTGAGCCCTCTGCAGTATCAGCATCTCCCTTCTGTACTTACCTTGGGAAGCTGAGTGTGGCTGGGGAACAAAAAACGTCCCCAAGGCTGCAGTTGGGTCTCAACAGCCCTTTTATGGTCAATCGTTATGTGGATGGAAAAAAATCCAAATTCTAAAATAATTTAAAGTAGTTTATTCTGAGCCGAATGTGTGCAACCAAGGCCTGGGGGGGAAATTCTCAAGAGATCTTGAGAAAATGCACCCGAGGTGACTGGATGACAGTTTGGTTTTATACATTCATGGGAACAGGAATTACAGGTAAAATCATAAATCAATACATGGAGGGTGTATATTGGTTTGGCCCGAAAAGGCCGGATGCCTTGAAACGGGAGCTTACAAGTCATAGGTGAGTTTTAAGGATTCTTTACTTGACAATTGGTTGAAAAAGTTAAGCTTTGTCTAAAGACCTGGAGTCAGTGGAAGGAAATGCTTAAGATAGAGGCCTGGGGGTGGGCACAGTGGCTCACGGCTGTAATCCTAGCACTTTGGGAGACCTAGGCAGGAGGATGGCTTAAGGCCAGGAGTTTGAGACCAGCCTGAGCATGAGCGAGACCCTGTCTCTACTAAAAATAGAAAAATCAGCCAGGCATGGTGGTGCGTACCTGTAGTCCCAGCTATTTGGGAGGCTGAGGCAGGAGGAACTCGCAAGCCCAAGAGTTTGAGGTTGCAGTGAGCTATGATCGTACCACTGCACTCTAGCCTGGGTAACAGAGTAAGACCCTGTCTCAAAAAAATTTTTTTAAAAATAATTTCTAAAAAGATAGGGGTCTGCTAGGATGCTTGAGTTAAGATAAGAGGATCTTCTACCTCTCATGTGATGCTATACCAGAACCAGGTTGGGAAGTAAACCACATTATATCTGGTTAACAAAACCTGTGAGATTTTATTGTTTGTAGGCGTGACTCACCAGGCCTCTTAGAAAGGAATTTGGGCAGAAGAAAAAGGTCAGAGTTCAGTCCTCAATTACATTTTTAGCATTTAACAATCTCTTGAATGTCCCTGGCACTGTCCATCTCTGACTCTCTGATTTTCTTTACTCCCCTGCCCAACCACCACTGTATGCCTCTCTCTCTGCAAGACTTAGATATGAGGACATGCTCAGGGAGAACCATCAGCCTCATCAGCTGGGCATTTCCTAGGTGCTGAAGAAGAATCAGGGCTTCCATCTCCCTTCTCTGCCCTTGAACTCACCAGGGAGGCTGTCCTCCCCTTCTTGGAACTCCAGGGTACAGCCCCGTGACCTTGCTGCCATGGCAGGCACCCCGTTTGCAGGAAGTAGAGCCTTTTAGGCAGGACAAATGAATGAAGTTTGAGCAGGGCATCGGGAACAAACAGGGGGTGGGTTTGGCTTCTTATTTATTTTTTTGAGACAGGGTCTCACTCTGCTGCCTAGGCTAGAGTGCAGTGGTGCCATCATAGCTCACTGCATCCTTGAATTCCTGGCTTCAAGAGATCCTCCTGCTTCAGCCTCCCAAGTAGCTAGGACTACAGGCATGCACCACCACACCTGGCTAATTTTTCTATTTTTTGTAGAGATGGGGTCTCCCTCTTGCTCAGGCTGGTCTTGAACTCCTGACCTCAAGCGATCCTCCCACCTCTGTCTCCCAAAGTGCTGGGATTACAGGCGTGAGCCCCCACGCCTGGCTGTGTTTGGCATATTCTAACGGACAGTGTCTCCCATCAAGGTTAGGGACATCTTCAGACTGCCAACCTCAGTCACCTTGGGCCTCCCCCACCCTCAGCCCTACATCCTGTTGACTCTTACACAAAATTTCTTAAGTCCTGTCCCTCCTCTGCCTTCCTTGGGTTCCTGTCCCTTCTGCTGCCTCACCCCATCCTCCTTCCCTGGATTGCACCAGTCCCACCTGCACACACACACAACTCTCCACCCTGCATCAAAATGATCTTTGGATTTTTTTTTAAGCAAATGAGTTTTTAACTGAATGTATGATAATTTAAAGAAAAAATTTAAATTCAAACAACACAAAAGTGTAAGAAGTCAAGTCTCTCTCCCATTCAAAAATCCCTGTTCCAGCCAGGCAAGGTGGCTCACACCTGTAATCCCAGCACTTTGGGAGTCTGAGGTGGGAGGATCACTTGAGGCCAGGAGTTTGAGACCAGCCTGGGCAACATAGCAAAACCCCATCTCTACAGAAATTTTTAAAACTAGCTGGGTGTGGCAGTGCGTGCCTGTGGTCCCAGCTACTCGGGACCATTTGAGGCTGGGAGTTTGAGGCTGCAGTGAGCTATAATGATGCCACTGAACTCCAGCCTGGGCGACAGTGTGAGTGTTTTTTAATGTCTCCTTCTAAGGGTATTCTCTGCCCATAGGTACATCTCATTTCACAGATGGAAATACATTGTTCACAAAGTCTACACTTCTAGAACTCAACAAACACCTCTTGGATGGTTGAATAATGTATTAGAGATTTAACACCGGAGATCTACTTTACCATTCTCCCAATAGACCATCCTCCATATCACTGCCAAGGATCAGATGGTGTACCTCCCCATGCTAAAAAGTCATCAGTGGTTACAACAGAAACCACACTCCCTCGTTCCACCACCCACAAAGTCCTGTATGACCTGCCCTGCACCATATATTCACTTTTTGACTTTCACATCCCACCTTCACTGTGTTCCAGCACCGCGACGGTCTCCACTCTGCTCCTTGACAAAGACAAGCCCGTCCCTCCTGACCCAAGGACAGTTGCATCAGCTATCCCTAGAGCACTCTGCTCCCCTGACCTTCCACTGGCTCATTCCTTGACCACCAGGCAACAGCTCAGAAGTCACCTCAGTAGAGCTCAGAAGAGAAGCTTCCCTGACTCATCATTATGGCATCCTTCTGCTTTGTTTCCTTTTGTTTTCTTCTTTGCACTGAATAGGACCTAAGATCGTTTGTGCATTTGTTGATGTATTATCTGTTTCCCCATTTTATTTTATTATTTATTTATTTAGAGACAGGGTCTCACTCTGTCACCCAGGCTGGAGTGCAATGGCCCAATCATAGCTCACTGAAGCCTAGAACTCCTGGGCTCAAGCGATCCTCCTGCCTCAGCCTCCCAAGTAGCTAGGACTACAGGTGCCACCACCACGCCCGGCTAATTTTAAAAAAATTTTTTTGGAGATGGGGTCTCGCTATGTTGCCCAGGCTGGCCTCGAACTCCTGGCCTCAAGCGACTGACCCACCTCAGCCTCCCAAAGTGCTGGGATTTCAGGGGTGAACCACCTTGCAGGGCCTGTTTTCCCATGTTAAAATGTGAGCATGCCCCGAGGGCAGGGATTGTTGTTTGTCCTGTTCACCCTGCGTCCCCAGTCCCTAGCCAGAGCCTAGAACACAGGAGAAACGTAGGATGGACAGGAGACCCATCCTCGGGGAAGCACACTTCTCCAACCTGAGGCTACACTCCTTTATTAAGCCTGAGGACTGACCGTTTGTTTTCCGCCCTTGACTGTTACAATGGGCCCATTCCAACTGCACAACTAGGTGCATTGAAAATGTTGATAACCGTTGCCAATTTCCCTCCAAAGCACAACCCAATCAAGAAGAGAGCGATTAACAACTGCTGTTAATCGCCCTTCCAGGGTTGGAGACGGGAGAGGACGAGAGGCGATGAAGGTGCCCATTTTGCAGACGAGGACACCGAGGCCCGGAGAGATTCCTCATCCCGGATCTCTGCGCGCGGATCCTGCAAAAGGTGCGCAGCGTCACTGCCGTCGGCTTGCACCTTGACACCTGCCTCCGCGCTAAAAGCCCGGCCAACCCCCGCCTCAGGCCCCGCCCCCTCGCCTAGCGCCCCGCGCAGGCCCCGCCCCCATTCTCGCGAGAGCTGGGAGGCGGAAAATGGCGCCGACGTGAGCGCGAGCCCGCATCGCCGGGAGGGTAGTCGCCGTCTCAATCGGAGCAGCCGGAGCCACGGGAACAAGAGGCCGAGCTGAGTCGAGGATGGTGAGTGCGGGGGCGCGGGCGCGGGCGCGGCGGAGCAGCTGGGACTGGCGGGGAGCGGCCCTGTCGCGCACACACCCTCTGGTCGACCCCGCCCCCACATCCGGGCTCCCGCCCTCCGCTGGCTGTCACTCGGCGAGCGCCCTATCCCTACTTCCGGGCCCGGCTTCGACTGGGCCACGCCCACCAGGCTCGGGCTCCGCCCCTAAACCTTACACCTCCGGGCGCCTAGCACCTCCAAGATCGTCTACACAGCTCGAGGCCGCCCAATATATCTCGGTCCTCAAACAATCCATTTCTGGCCCCTGCATTATCTTGCTAGCCGCACCCTGCCCAGAGCCCCGCCTTCCTACCCGTGACCCCGCCCACTGCCCCTAGGCCACACCCCTGCTGCGTATGGGGCCTTCCACCTGCCCAAGTTGGGGGCGAGGGGATGCTTCCCATTTCCCATATATTTAGGGAGCTCAGTCCACCCTTACCCCAGCTGCCCTCTCTTACTGGTGATTCTAGGATGGGTACTGACTGCGTCATGGAGGTAGGGGTCTTTCAAGAATGTTGAGCCCATTCAACAGGTCCTGGCGGAGTGGAGGGGTTTCCTGGCTAACCCAGGCAGACCCTGAGCCCAGAAAGGTTCTCTTCGCCTCTTCCTGCCACCAGGAGGAGGAACCCTCGGGGCCCTGCCCAGAAATGCCGGCCACTGAAGAGCCTAGCTCCAGTGAGAGGGACAAGGAGGTGTTGTCCCCTGTTGTGGCTGCTGCAGCCACCACCTTCTCCATGGCAGAGGAGTCAGGCCCTGACCAGGAAGCCACACCCCCATTGTGGGAACGTGGAGGGCCTGGAGGGACACATCAGGGTGCCTCCCCAGTGCCGGACAACTGCCAGCCTGGCCCTGGACCTAGCCCTGGCTCGACCAGCGAGGACCTTCGGCCTCCCAGACGACGCCCACCACCAGGTGACCTGTGATGGGGCCTTCTGGGGAGTCACAGGCCCTGGAACAATGAGAATGAGGAGTACAGAGTATCTCCAAACTCGGGGCCCATCTAGAGGGATGTCACTCATTATTTCTGAGCAAAAAGTATATGGCAGGCTGTGGCTCCAGTGACAAGCCTGGCAGATCCAGTCCCCGCCCTGTGGCAGATCAGTCTGTTGGGGGAGGCTGAGGAAAAAGCCCGAGTAGGAAACTAGCAGGGTGATTCCAGCATCATATATGATATATTTCATAAACCAGTGGGGTATTTCTAGCATCACATATATGCTTCTCTGGGGCAAAGCCCTGGAGATAGGGGCAGCATTGTTGGGGAAGGGACCAGTGACCCCTATTGTGTTCATCCTGCAGGGAAGCAAATTCCTTGCTCCAGCCCTGGCTGCTGCCTCAGTTTCCCCAGTGTTCGTGACCTGGCACAGCATCTGCGAACCCACTGCCCGCCCACACAGTCCCTGGAAGGTAGGGCCAGGACAAGTGGTGGGGAGGCAGGTTAGGGTGGGAGGCAGGCAGAATCACCCACCCCGACCCCGGAGCCAGCCTTGGCCACCCCACCCCACTCCTCTGTCCTTCATCCGTGCCAGGCAAGCTCTTCCGCTGCTCAGCCCTGGGCTGCACCGAGACCTTTCCCAGCATGCAGGAACTGGTGGCACATGGCAAGCTGCATTACAAGCCCAATCGCTACTTCAAGTGAGACCCTGACCACCCGGACCTCCAGCCTGCCCCAGCTCCACCCTGTGTGTGGGGTCCGGGCCTTTCTCCCTTCCTAGGCACTGGGGGGAGGGGGGCCTCGAGCAAGCCCTGCCCTTACCTGGCCAGAGGAGAGACTGGTACCTAGAGCAGGTCCCACTGGGACTCAAGGACAGAGCTCGGAAGGGGCGGGGCAACGTGGGTGTGGCTCCACCCAGCCTCGCTTTACCTCCCAAGTGGAAAACCCACCACCTAAGTTAAAATCGAGACTTCCTCCTGCGTTTTTGGGTCACCGACCCGAAAGGGTCGCGGCCATAGTTGGGGAGGGAGGGCTTGGGCAAGCTCCTTCCCCGCAGGTGGGGGACCTGCCATTGGCGATTTAGGCCCAGGTTCCCTTCCCATGCTCGAAGGGCGGGTCCCCAGGTGGCATTGGGTAGGCCCCTACCTTGTCGCCCAGGAGGCCCAGCCCAGCCCTTTGCCCGCCCCCAGGTGTGAGAACTGCCTCCTGCGCTTCCGCACGCACCGCTCTCTCTTCAAGCATCTGCATGTTTGCGCAGAGCATGCGCAGAGCCCAGCCCCGCCGCCACCCCCTGCCCTGGAAAAGGAGCCACCTGCGCCCGAGCGCCCCCAGGAGTCTGACCCTGCGTCGGCGCAGGGCCTGCAGTTCCCGCTGCTCGAGCCTTTCACCGCCCCCGCCCCCCCCCCCCCCCCCGGGCCCTTCCGCCCTATTTGAACCCCGTGCCCTTTGGCCTAAGCCCCCCACGCCTGCGCCACTTCCTGGCCACCGCGCCCTGGCCCCCGGCCTCCAGCGCCGCCGTCTGGAAAAAGAGCCAAGGTGAGTGTGGGCGCGGAGCCGCCTGAAGGGGCCGGCTGGGCTCGCCCTGACTTTGAACTTGACCCGCCCCTTCACCGCAGGTGCCGGAAGCAGCCCTCGAAGACCCCAGGGCGGCTCCGACGCGCCCTCAGGTGCGTGCAGGTGATCACCGGGGAGGGGTGGAGGGGTTTTCTTTCCTGCGCCCTGCGGGGTCCAGTGGATGCTGGGGGACAACAGTGCCTGCCCCATTCTCAGGTGGCCAGAAATGCCACCCCCGAAATACAGGATTTTGCCTTAAGAGTTACTGGCACCTGCGCCTTCATCTGCGCCGGCGTTCCCGTGTAAACCTCGCGCCCCGTTCACCTGGGATCGGGCCTTCTCTCCTGCGATGGACCGGGGCATGGGAGTAGGGTACGCGGATAAGCCAAGTTTAGCTCCCCTAAGTACAGGGGCAAACAGGCCGGGGAGAAAAGGATCCAGCCAGGCCTGGCGCCCCAGAGCTCATAGGGTCCTACTCGCCCGTGTCCACCATGCACCGTCCTTGGCGGACTGGTCCCACGGGTCGGGCCGGAACTGACGGGGTCCCGCCTGCCCCACAGGGCACGCGGCCCCGAGCCGCATCGTGTGGGAGCACACGCGCGGCCGCTACTCATGCATGCAGTGCGCCTTCTCCACGGCCTCGCGGCCCGCCATGACACTGCACTTGGAGGACCACCGGCCCGGCGCCCCCGCAGCCCCGGCGCCCGGGCCACCGCGCCCCGACGGCCCGGCGGGTAAGGCCGAGGAAGGCGTGGGCGGACAGGGCGGGGGTCCAGAGGCGAGGGGCAGCGCTGAGGCTTAGGCGCCCCCCTCTTCTGCCCCACCCAGAACCAGCCCCGCTTGCACCCAAGGTGTCGCCGCTGCTGTCAGAGGGGGAGCTTCCGGCTTTCTCGCCACTCTGAACTCCGCTGCGTTGGAGTGGGCCATGGGGAGTAGGTAGTTTTGTAATTTGGAGGAGGGAGGGGATAATAAAGGAGGCGCGATGAGCCAGCCTGTGCTGTGTCTGGGTCCCTTGCCCCTCCGATGCGCAGTGGGCCAGCACCTAGCCGTCCTGGGGCGCTCACACCTCCGGAGGGCTGCTTGGAGGTCACTGCACAGGTGGAGGACCAGTCCCCTCATGACCCACCTGTGTCCATCTCCCCTGTCACCTCAACACTGGGACCCAGGTCTTCAGCTTTATGCCACCTCATCCAGCTGTAGGTGGGGTAGCCAGTGCCCACTGTCCTGTAGCCCCACCCTCAGAAACCAGATGGGTTGGAATTTTCCAGTTTTGTTTTATTTTAGGTTATTAAGTATGAAATGTCCGATTTCTTTACTAAATTTGACAGTTGATACCTCTGACATTCACTTTGACACTTCTTGTTCTATTTTTATTGTGAAGGTACACCTCAGTCTTTCAAATGCACATTTTGCCTTGTGATTATCTTTCAAATTTATTTTAGAGCAATTTTTTTGTGAAACCACGGATAAGTCAAAAATTGGTGTTATTTTCAAATATGAGTTCCGTCATGGAACCAATGCAGTGAAGACAGCTCGTAATAGCGACAAAGTGTTTGAGAAGGTTGTGGCTAATGAACGCACAGTATGTTGATGGTTTGAGAAGTTCCGTTCTGGTGATTTTAATCTTGAAAATGAGCCACATGGGCAACCTGAGACCAAGGTGGATAATGATGAGCTGAAAGCTGTAGTGGAAGCGAATCCATCCCAACCCACACATGAATTAGCAGTGAGGTTTGACGTTACTATTCCAACAATACTGGACCATTTGCAACAAATCAGCAAGGTAAAGAAGCTGGATAGATGGTTCCACATGAATTAAACGAGCATCAGAAAATAAATCGTTTTGAAGCCTGCTTTTCTTTGCTGTCACAACATAAAGGCAAACCATGTCTACACTGTACCGTTACGTGTGGTGAAAAGTGGATTCTTTTTGACAATCACAAGTATTTGGCACAATGGTTGGACAAAGATGGAGTGCCAAAACACAGTCCCAAACCAAATATTCATCAAAAAAAGCTAATGGTGTGTGTTTGGTGGGCCAGTGCTGGTATTATCCACTATAGCTTCATGAAACCTGGTCAGTTGATTACAGCAGATGTCTACTTCAACCAATTGGATGAAATGATGAGGACGCTTCTGTTGAAGCATCCAAGACTGGTCAATAGAGACCAGCCAATCCTCTTGCAAGACAACACTTGACCACATATCACACAAACAACGCTGCTCAGACTACAGCAGCTGGACTTGAAAACTCTCTGTCATCCACTGTGTTCACCAGAATTTGCACCAACTGACTACCACTTCTTCCAGGCTTTGTACCACTTCTTGCAAGGAAAAATACTCAATTCTCAAAAAGCTGTGGAAAATGCCTTTCACGATTTCATGGCAGCTCGCTCTCCAGGCTTCTTCGCTGCTGGCATAAACAAGCTACCGTTAAGATGGCAAAACTGGGTCGATAGTTTAGGCACATACTTTGATTAATTGTACTGCTTCTCATTTGAGATATAATAAACTACACTTTTGATTTGAAATCAGACATTTCATATTTAATGGCTTAAAAATATCTTTGAGACAGGGTCTAACTCTGCTTCCCAGGCTAGAGTACAATGGTGCAGTCACAGCTCACTGCAGCCTCCCAACTCCTGGACTTGAGCTATCCTCCGGCCTTAGCTTCCCAAGTAGCTGGGACTGCAGGCGTGCGACAGCACACCAGGCTAATTTTTGTTTTTTGTAGAGACAGCCTGTTACCCAGGCTGGTCTTAAACTCCTGGACTCAAGCAATCCTCCTGCCTCAGCTCCCAAAGTGCTGGGATTACAGGTGTGAGCCACCGTGCCCAGCCAGTTTCCTCCTATTTAAAAAGTAGGGTCGGGAGGAGTCGGGAGGAAGGCTGAGAGGTTGGTCCTGTGAAAGTGCAGGGGCTGGCCTGGCTGCGGCCCCCAGATCCTCAGGCCATGCTGACTCAGGAGGGAGGAGCATCCTTTGGCAGGGCAGGGAAGTCTGGAAGCAGGATGGGGGCCCAGGCCTCATCTTCATCTCCCTTGCTGTCCTCTGGACCCGTGCCCTCCACTGCCCCAGCTCTGGGGAGGTGGGTGGGTCCTGCACTCCCTCCTCAACCCTGCCCTAGCAAGGACCCTCCTCTATCCCATCGTGGAAAGCCAGGCTGGGGTCACGGTTCAACCTCCAGTGTCACACTGCTGTCCCGGTCCAGAGTCCAGCCAGCCCAGCCTCCTGGGTATGAAGTCACAGGCATTGTCTGCAGCTTCCCCTTGGAGGCTGGCCTTGCTGCCTCCATCTGGTTCTCTTCTGTCTAGGTCCTGCCAGCCCCGGGCCCCCTAGGCCAGGTCTCCACTCTCCCCCTCCTACCCATCCCCCCAGCCTGAACATCACTGGAAACAGGCTGTCTTCTTATTGTCCGCCCCCCACCCAGTACCCTTCAGTGGCTCCCCACGATCCTCTAGATGAAGACCCTGTTCTCCCAGTAGCCCACAAGGCCCCACCTTGAATCTCCCCATCCCTTCCCAGGGCCATACTCATTGTCTCCCTCCTCTTCCTCCTGGGGAACACAGACATCCTGTGAGCAAGAACCCTCAGGCCTCCTTGGCCCTAACCCACCTTGTCCCACTCACCTCCTCCCCCTTCTCCATCTTCTGAATCCACTGCGGAGTTGTCTGTCACCTCTTCATCATGGTATCTGCAGCCAAGACCCCAGGCATCCCCGGGCAGGGTCCCCAGACCACACCCCTCCCTCACTGCCCTCCCACCTTCTCCTTGTCCCCCCCCCCCATCCTTGGAATCCTGGTCCCCCAGCATGGCCACTTTAGGCTCTGGGTCGAAGCCATCCAGGTGGACAAACCGGGGCATCAGCTCCACACCTGCTCCCAGCAGCACAGCTTCTGCGTCACCTCGCAGTTGGACATTTCTGGGCTCTGTGGGCCCTACAGCTTCTCAAGGGGCAGTAGGGGCACTCAAGTGCCCTGAGGACCTGCCTGCCTGTCCTGCTGCCGGCGGCCTCACCAGGGGCCTCAGGGCTGCTGTGTCCTCAATGGGGCCACAGCCACAGCTCACGTGGCTCAGGCTGGGTGTCCACTCTGCCAGTACCCCGAGGCCTCTGCTGAAACGGTTGTCACTCAGCACCGGCTGTGAGGTGGGACAGGCCATCAGGGGACCCTGGGGCTCCAAGAACCTGGGTGGGGCAGGGTCAAGGGGCCCATTTTACAGATGGAGAAGGCAAGGCTAGACTAACCTGACTGAGCCCTGCTTCTAGCCAGGCCTTGCTCCAGGTCGGGGGTAACTCTGTACCATCCCGGGAGCTGGGCACAATGACCACAGATGAGAAAACCCTGGTGGCAGGCCTGTAGGATACTCCCCTGTTACCAAACACCCAGGGACCCTAAACACCCTTTGAGATCTGGCTCTGGTCCCAGCCTTTCCCTCACCTCCAGGGACAGGGCTGTGCTTCCTGTCTCCTGGGACCCCCAACCCATCTCCAGGGTACCAGAGACCCCAGGAGTCCTCCTCCCCATCAAGTTCCAGGCCATGCTGCTCCCTGGTCTGCCAGCACCTTTCCAAAGAGACTCACAGCCAATACCACCACCCACGGAGATGGAACAGCCCCTCCCCTGGACGCAGCGGGTCCACAGCCCCCACGCTGCCCTCTGGAGCAAGCTGAAACTCTGCCCGAGGCCTAGGGAACTGGGTCAGGAACTGGCTTCCACTGAGCACCCTGCCCACTCCAAAAAGTACCTCCTACCCTCGCCTTGTCCCCACTCACGCCCCACCTGTGCTTCCCTGGGAAGCCGTACTGTGCCCCCTTTTGGGTCCGCCAGCTGCTGCCCGCCCTCTGGCCAAGCTGTGACCCTGTAGAGGGTCCCCCCGCCCCCACCTCTGGGATGACCATAAGCTGGGTCCTCTTAGGGCCCCGGCTGCGGCCAGCCGGGGGCGCCCAGGAGTGTCACACTGCGGGATTGAAAGACCGCAGCAAGCGCACCCACCTGCGCAGCGGCCCCGCGGGGGCGGGTTGGCCCGAGGCTGCCGGCTCCCCTCGGCAGGATGCAGCTCACAGCCGGGCAAGGTGTCCAGCACCAGCTGTGTCACCTGCGGCTGCCGGTTGGGTGACCCTCACCGAACCCGCACTTCCCAGGGCGGCCCCTGGCCCGCGCTCACTTCGGGCTTCCGGTTCCGCAGCTCCAACTGGAGCCGCCTGTCGCTGTCATTCCACGGCCCGGCCGCGCCGCGCGGACCCCTCCGTGGGAGCCGCCACGAAGGCGCCAAACACACAAAGGGAAGTGGGGGGACACGCCCCCTGGCGGCGGTGCCCGAGCGCCGACTGCAGGGGTGCGGAGTTGGACCCTCCAACCTGCGCGTTCCGGCCTGGGGGTGTCCACACGGAGTGGCCGGCCCGGGAGCCTGGGGAGTCATCAGCTGTCATTCAGTCCTTTAGTTTACCTTGATTGAGCGCCTACTGTATGCTCTTGGCTAGTAATGCCTTGTTCTTTCATACTCTCACTGACCATGGGCTTAGAGAACCAGAGAGGACCCAGACCTCATGTTCCTTGTCCTCCCAGGACTCCTGTTTGGAGGGGGACCCACATCTGGGAACCGTGACGCAGGGCGGGGCAGAGCAGGCGCAAGAAGGGCTCCTGCTGGGAAAGCCATGTCCTCCAGACAAACGAGTCTCCCCTCCAGTCTCAGCTGGACTCTTCTTGTTCCGATAAGCTCACAAAAGCTCATCTTGTTGGTTCCCAAGAGCCATCTCCGTCCTTGCTACCCCAGGTGTGGTCCACGGACTCGCAGCACTGGCATTACCTGGGACCTGACTCGCCTGAGTTAGAACCTGTGCTGTAACAGAAGGTCAGGGTGACTCTGGGGAACCGGTGATTGTCAACTTAGTCATGCACTAGAATCACCCACCAGGGTCTACAAACACCCCCTTGCTCAGGCCACACCCCAGACTCATTAAGTCAGAATCTCTGGGAGGTTCTGTCTCTTTATAAAACTGCTCAGGAGATTCCAACGTGTGGCCAAACTGAGCATCGGGGCTCTACACTCTCCTCGTGGTGTTTTCTCCCTTCATTTGCTGCCACTGAGGTGGTTACAAGTTCATCGCCCCCAGATGCTCAAGAGGAAGCCATACACTGAGACAGCAGGGGATACAGCAGAGAAAGAGTTTAATGTCGCTGGACTGGTGGCTCACACCTGTAATCCTAGCACTCTGGAAGGCCGAGGCGGGAGGATTGCTTGAGGCCAGGAGTTTGAGGTCGCAGTGAACTATGATGACACCACTGCACTCCAGCCCAGGGTGACAGTCTAAAAAAAAAAAAAAAAAAATCGCAGGCACCATGCCAGGAAAAAGGAGGAAGTTCTCAAATCCTTCTCCCTGAGAATTTGGGAGAAAGGGGTTTTTTTGGGTTTTTTTGTGCTGCTGTTGTTTTTGAGACAGGGTCTCACTCTGTTGCCTGGGCTAGAGTGCAGTGGTGTCATCATAGCTCACTGCAACCTCAAACTCCTGGGCTCAAGTGATCCTCCGGCCTCAGCCTCCTAAGTAGCTGGGTCTACAGGTGCCACCACCACGCCCAGCTAATTTTTCTATTTTTTTGTAGAGACGGGGTCTTGCTATGTTGCTCAGGCTAGTCTCGAACTCCTGAACTCAAGCGATCCTCCTGCCTTGGCCTCCTAAAGTGCTGGGATTACAAGCGTGAGCCACTGTGCCCGCAGAGAAAGGGTTTTGAAAGATAGTTTGGTGGGCAAAGGGCAAGACAGTGGGGTCTGCTGATTGGCTGGGTTCAAGGTGGAACCACAGGGGTGTAGAAATTGTCTTCTTATGCTGAGTCGGTTCCTAGGTGGGCGCCTCAAGACCAGTTGAATTAGTTCTTTGGTATGGGCCACTGGTTGGGTGGGTCAGCCCATCCACTGGAATTCAGGGCCTGGAAGATATCTCAAAAACTAGCCTTAAGTTTCACAAGGATGATGTTATCTATGGGAGCAATGAAGAAAACTAAGAATATTTATGACCATCAGCTGTGTGACTCCTGAGTAGTAAGCAATTATAAGAAAGCAAGCCAGGAACAATGGCTGGTTATATATATTTCTTAACTATGCCTACACCTTTGCAGAGTTCAGGTCCCTACCACAGTTCCCACCTGGTGGCCCTTTATTAACTTTATAAAGGACAGTTTCAAGGTCATCTATCTCCTGGGGACTGAGCCCTGAGGTCAGGGATCGCCCTTATCTGGCTGAACCTCTGCACCCTACCTGATGGCCTTCACCCCGTCTTGGCCTATGTCTGTCTTCTGGTTCCTTCTCTGTCCTCTACCTTCAACTTCAGGGAACCTGGGGTATCCTCAGACCCACTCCTTCCCCCGCTCCACCCCCCCAAGGCATTTGACACCACCCATCTACCCACCCCCAAATCTCCCATCCCAGCTGAGTCCTCTGCCCTGGACGCCAGCCTGGTCCCTTCCCCATGACCCGTGAGACATGTGCCCCCATAACAGGTAAGTCCCGCGCAGAGCTGGGAATCAGATTGTGGGGAAGTGTGGAAATGAAGAAGACGGATGAGGCAACCAGGGCAGGCAGATGGGGCCTCACACGTCACACCGGCGCCCATGTCCTGTGTCCCCCAGCCTCCCCCGGAGCCTCCTATGCCCCAGAGCGGACCATACCCCTTCCCCACTGAGATCTCCTCCTCCTGTGGCTTTGTAGCGCAGGCTGAATTCCTGAGGTCACCAGGGCCTGGCAGAGTCCTCCCAGGTCAGGACACAAATGTGGTAGGAGTGAGGGGGCACGGCAGAGAATCCAGAAACGAGTGACCATGCTAGGAGCGTGCTGACACCCATGCATGCTTGGGGACGGTGGCCTGCAGGACAGGAACTCAAGGGGGATAGAAGTGCCCGGCAGGATCTCGGGACAGGCTGAGGCCATCCCCGCCTCCCTTCCTTCCTCCTCTGCCTTCCCCACCCCTCTCCCCGGCAGCCCCCACCCCGTGTGCTGGCTGTGCTGGCCCGTGGAGCAGAAGCCACAGTCACTTCCTGAAGGCAGCAGCCCCAGCTCGGGTCCCAATCGCCCTGTGGCCCATCACCTGCCCGCAGCCATGGTGAGTGGGGGGAGAGGCCCGAGCTGGCCGGGAAGCAGGGGCGCAGCAGGTGGGATTGGAGGGCATGTTCCACGAGTGGGGCGGCAGACAGGGGCTGGGAAACGGGGATGGTCAACGCCAAGGCCTCCGAGGTGGGAAGTGGCCGGGGCGCAGCTCCAGGACAGCTCACGCTCCTGGGGCCCAAGCTGGGGACGTGACTGCAAGGGGGACAGGTGGGACTGCCCAGGACCACTCTCCTCTGCCTGGGTCAACATGATCAGCAACCTGGGAACAGGCAGCCAGGGTGAGAGCAAGAGGCTTCCTGCGGGGTGACAAAGTGGGTTATGCACCCGCTGCCCTCTTCTCCCCCCCGCACCCCTGCCAGTCACCTGAGTCATGACCTGCTAACCCTGACTTGTGTAGCCCTGCGGTCACCGGCAAGTGCTTCCCTCAACACTCCCCACCCAGGCTGGAGGCTTCAACAGAGGCATCTCAGGCCCCAGGCGGGAACTGCCACCTTTGCAAGGTGCGCTCCTCATGCCCTGGCCCTTGGATGGGGAGAGTGAGCCACTGACAGGAGACAAAGGCCACAGGCTTCTGCCCTTCCCCTCCCCCAACCTCCATGACCCCAGGTGAAGCCAGGCTTGGGGGCCTGAGGCAGGGCCACCTCCGGAGGTGTTTTTAGGTCAGAGGAGGCCTGGCCTATGTGTGCATCTGCCTGCGTCTGAGACCGATGTGCACAGCCAGCCGTGAGGGCACTGGGATGTTCTGGGTGTGCCAGAAATGGTGCATGTGCGTGGTGGCGCCCACGCTTTGGGGCCTGCCTGCTGGTCCTCGTAGGCACCGTTGACTGTGAGCGTCCCTGACCATCAGCCCGTGTGTCAGCGACAGTGTTGAGAGACCCCGTGCCCACATCTGCCTCCCGGTCTCTCTGCAAACATTTCTGTGTGTCTGTGACGCTCAGGCTGAGCACCTGGCTGTTTTGTGCCCCTATATATTCTTTATTTCAGCAGGTATTTACTAAGCACCTGTTATGTGTCAGGCACTGGGAGGAAAGCGATGAATGAGCCAAGTCTCTGCCCTGTAGGGGCTGAAGGACTGTGGGGACTGGGTGTAGAGAGACAAAAAAACGAAAAACCCCAGTCAAGGCCCAGAGCGGTGGCTCACGCCTGTAGTCCCAACACCTTGGGAGTCTGAGGCAGGAGGATCGCTTGAGGCCAGGATTTGGAGACTGCAGTGAGCTATGATGACGCCACTGCACTCCAGCCTGGGTGACAGAGCGAGACCCTGTCTCTGAAAAAACAAAACCAAAAACACCCAGTCAAGACACATTAAAAAACAATGTGAGTAAAATAGTGTGATACCTGGGGCAGGCATGAAGACAAAAATCATACAGTTTGGGGAGGAAGGGTAGTACAGGGAAGGGGGAATCTATTTAAAACAGGGTGGTCTGGGGAGGGCTCTCTAATGAGGCACTGTTATCGCAGAGACCTAGAGGAGGTAGAGGAGCCCCATGGGGTCCAGGGGAAGTGTCCCCAGTGGGCGAGGGGCAGGGCAGAGGCTCTAAGAAGGGAGGAAGAGTGCTCAAATGTTCAGGGAGCGGTGAGGAAGAGGTGGCTGGGTTGGGGAGGCCTTTAGCTTGAACGGTGGGGACATGAGGAAACACTGCCAGACTGGGAGCAGAGGGGCACAGAGACTCAAGGCTCAACCTCCAGCTGCTGTGGGGGAGAATGACCGGAGATCGAGTTGGGGGCGCACAGTGGACCAGGAAGGAGCCTGTTACAGTCACCCAGGCCAGGGGGGACGGTGCCTCCAGCCAGGCTGACAGTGGTGGAGGCAGTGAGAAGTGGGTGGATTCCGGATGTATTTTGAAATTAGCACAGAAGGGACTGGGGACATGGCAGGGATGTGAAAGAAAGGGGTTGAGGGTGCCCGGGAGGCTCCACCCACTGGGGGGAAGGCATCAAGGGCTTGGGGCCTGCTAGGAGGAGGCTGGGTGCAGATTCGGGGCCTGCTGGGGGGAGGCTCGGCACCTAAGAGAAGTCAGGAGGGTGTGGTTTCCCAGAGCAGAGGGAACAGGGTGGTAGTGGTGGTGGGTTGTGCCTGAGGGTCCCCAGGTCCCTGTCACTCCACGATGCTTCTGTGTGTTAGAGCCCCTGCCTGACTGGCTCCTGTGTCCCCTAGGAGGGCCATCAGGACTTCCGAAGCCTCCAAGCAAGGTTCCAGGCCTCTCAGGCCGAGCCCAGTGAACTCCCCAGAAAACCCCCGAAGCCTGAGTTCAACAAACTCAAGAAGGTTCCCCAGCCTGAGCTAAGCGAGCAACCCAAGAAGCTCCCGCAGCCCGAGTTCGGTGCAGTGTCCCTGAAGCCTCCGCAGTCTGAGCTTGCTGACCTCCCCAAGAAGCCTTCCAAACCTGAGTTCAGTGAACTTGCCAAGAAGTTCCCACAGTCGGAGGCCACTCAGTTTCCCAAGAAGCCCCCGCAGCCTGAGTTTGTCGACCTCCCCAAGAAGCCCCCGCAGCCTGAGTTTGCCGACCTCCCCAAGAAGCCCCCGCAGCCTGAGTTTGCCGACCTCCCCAAGAAGCCCCCGCAGCCTGAGTTTGCCGACCTCCCCAAGAAGCCCCCGCAGCCTGAGTTTGCCGACCTCCCCAAGAAGCCCCCGCAGCCTGAGTTCAGTGAACTCTCCAAGAAGTTCCCAAAGCTCGAGGCCACTCAGTTTCCCAGGAAGTCCCCGCAGCCTGAGGTCAATGAGGCCCCTCGGAAGGCCTCACTGCTGGAGCCCAGTACCCTTGTCCCAAAGCCCCAGCAGCCCGAGCTCAGCAAACCTGCCAGACACCCCTCGGAACCCAAATTCAGTGCATTCCCCAGGAAGTTCCAACAGCCTGAGCCCAGTGAGACCGCCCTGAAGCCCTCGCAGCCCGAGTCCAGTACCTTTCCCAAGAAGCCCCTGCAGCCTGAGTTCAATGTGCACCCCAGAAAGCCCCCGCAGCCTCAGGTCGGTGGCCTCCCTAAGAAGTCCCTGCCGCAGCCCAAGTTCAGCGAGGTCCCTCAGATGCCCCTCTCAAAGCCTGAGTCCAGTGAGCCCCACCCCCAGGGCCCAAAGCCTGACATCATCGCATTTCCCAAAAAGGCCCCGCAGCCTCTGCTGGGTGACCGCCCCCAGAAGCCCCTGCAGCCCGAGTTTGGTGACCTTACCAGGACATCCTCAGAGCCTGAAGTCAGTGCGCTTCCTAAGAGGCCACAGCAGCCTGAATTCAAAGCGCCTTCCAAGAAGCCCCTGCAGCAGCCCGAGCTGGGCAGCCTCCCCAGGACGTCCTCGGAGCCTGAGTTCAGTTCACTCCCCAGGAAGTTTCTGCAGCCCGAGCGCCGAGGGCCACCCCGCAAGTTCTCACAGCCTGAGCCCAATGCTCTGCCCAAGAAGCACCTGCAGCCTGAGTTGTTCGGTGATCTCCCTAGAAAGCCTCTTCTCCCTAGCTCGGTTTCTGAGAGCTCGCTGCCCACTGCCGTGGCTGGCTCCAGCCACCGGCTTCTGTTCAGCCCTGGGTTTGGAGCCACCGGGACACCCCGCTGGAAGTCAGGAGGCCTCAAACCCGGCCAACCACCCCGGCGGAGGCCTCTGCCCTCTCTCAGCAGCCTCGGACTGCCTCCAGCTAAGCCCCCGCTGCCCCCGGGCCCTTTGGACTTCCAGCGCTTTTGGAGACCACCCAGGGCAGCCGCAGGTGGGTCATGGCGGGCTGCACAGGCAGAAAGAAGGGGCTGAGGGCCCTGGGCAGAGCCAGCCTCCCTCCTGCACTCTCTCCCTACAGATCTACGCAGGACCCGCTCTTCTGCTGGGATCCGCTTCCAGGCGCGACAGCTCGAGGACACCCCGCAGTGAGTGTGGGGAGTAAACGCAGAGGGGTGCAAGTTGTGGGGCTGGGCGAGGCCTCATCTCTGGTATCCCTGCAGGGACCCAGATGAGATCTATGAGATGTACGATGATGTGGAGCCCACAGAAGACTCCGGCCCCGGCCCCAGCCCCAGCCACAAGGGCAGAGGTTTGTTGGTGGCCTGCCCGGGCACCACTGAAACATTCGTGGCAAGGGCACTTTCTGCTGCAATCCAGGTCCTGGTGGGCGGGACTTGTGAGGAAGGGCAGCCCAGAGGCCACGGCCAGCCGGTGAGAAGGCTGTGGCAGGCAGAGGTGTGGCCCAGGGTGGCAGCAGGAGGCTTGGGAGCAGGGAAGAAGTGAGAGGTCCCAAGTGTGCAGCAGGGCGAGAACAGGCAAGCTCACGGCAAGGATGAATCCCAAGTTTTGAGGGTGTGCAGCAGAGCCACCCCCTGGGTTGGGGACAGGATGCCAGGTTCCACTTTAGACCCGCATGTCCAAGGCCCCTGAGGGGATGTCCAGGCAGGACTTGGGCATGGGGCGCAGGAGAGAGGCGTGGGCTGCAAGCAGGTGTGGCAGCTCTCACTCTGTCCAGGACCCTGGGCAGCCCTGCTTTCAGGGCACTGTCTGCTCTGACATCCCAAGGGACTCTCATCTTCTAAGTGAGGGCAGGGCGAAGGCTGAGTAGGCCTATGCAGGGTAAATGCGTTCGTGAAAACACCAAGGTTTCCGTGCAAGCACTTTGTGTGCATGTCCCTGAATCTCACCCCCATTTCACAGAGGTGCAAGTTGGAGGATCTGGAAAGCCCCAGCTCACACAGCCAGTACACAGATCTCTGCCGTTAGCACGCTACCACACTCTCACCACCTGCCCAGGGTCCCGGTACAGAGCCCAGCCGCACTTGCTCCTTCCTGGGCCCCTTCTGCTTCTCCCGAGCTCTCCCCAGGAGCTGCTTGCGACACCGCCCTGTTAGCACACAACTTCCTGGCAGGGCTGCTCCTGCTTCCGCTCCAGGGCAGGCTCTGTGGCCTGGGTCTGGGGGCCACTCTTGAGGACGTGGATGGCCAGGAGGGAGGCTTGTTAAGAGCCTGGGCCAGGCTAGACACGGTGGCTCATGCCTGTAATCCCAGCACTTTGGGAGGCCAAGGCAGGAGGAGTGCTTAAGGCCGTAAGTTTGAGACCAGCCTTAGCAAGAGCGAGACCCCATCTCTAGTAAAAATAGAAAAATTAGCCAGGCGTCGTGCGCACTCCTGTAGTCCCAGCTACTCAGAAGCTGAGGTGGGAGGATTGCTTGAGTCCAGGAGTTCAAAGTTGCAGTGAGCTATGATGAGGCCACTGCACTCTAGCCCGGGTGACAGAGCAAGACCCTGTCTCAAAAAGGGGAAAAAAAAAAAAAAAAAAGCCTGGACCAGTCACAGCCTGCCTCTGGCCACTCCCAGCAGCCCCGCAGGCACGCCCCACCCTCCTGAGGTTAGGAGCTGCCCCCTCTCCCCAAACCCCACACACACCCACACACCCACCCTTGGCTCACTGTCCATGTCACCAGACAACCTTCTCCCCATTCCTTGCCAGTCACTGTTCAAGATTCCAACCCAGTGCCCCCCTTCCCTGATCTCTCCCTTCTCAAGGGGTTGCATGGGCCTCACTGTTGGTACTCTCTCAAAGGCAGCTTTGCCATTTGCCGGCCTACCCTCCCATGGGCTGGGTGGGGCCGGGGCTCCCAGCTCCCAGCTCTACTCCAGAGGCTCCTGGACAGGCCAGGGGCTGGGGGGTGGGTTCTATGGAGTGAGGGCAGGGCCCAGCCTTTCCCACAAAGTGAGCAGGCCCTGTGGGGAAGGTGGGCTTGCTGAGAGTGGCTGGCTCAGGGTCACGCTGCAGGTGGACCACGGCTGCCTGCGTAGCAGCACCCAGGGAAGTGCTCTTGGCTGTGCTGGGTCTGTAGGGGCCCTGGGGTGCCAAAGCCAAGTATGCTCCTGGCTGGGTGACCAAGAGAGGCAGGAGCAGTTGGAGAGACTGTGCATGGCCAAGCTTGGCATCTGTTGGGGTGGATAGGTATGACCCAGGTACCCCTGCCTGGGCTGCTGGAAGGGAGGGACTGCTGGCCTGAAATGTCCAGAGTGATGCTCCAAGTCATTCACAGAAGGCAAGCTGGGGCTGCAGGTTCCAGATCCTTCACTCACCTGGGGTTCCTGGAAGCCAAACCTCTGGCCAGCAGGGCTTGCACCTGGAAGCCTGGTCGTTTGCCAGGTAGTGACAAAGAGGGCACATGTGGGCCCTCACTCTGGGAGATCCCTCGATCCACAGTCTTGACATCAGTCACCAGCCCAAGAACCCCACCCCGGAGGCTTTAAAAAAAATTTTTTTTTAATTGACACACAGTAATTGTACATATTTATGGGGTACAATTTGATGTTTTGACAAATATCTATGTTGAAAGTTATCCATCACCTCATACATTTATCATCTTTTCGTGGTGAGAACATTCAAAAGCCTCTTGGAGCTATTTTGTGACATGCAATATCGCACTGTTAACCGTTGTGACCCTGCTGTGCAACAGAACACCAGAACTTACTTCTCCTTGTTGTCACTTTGTACCCTCTGACCGTCCCCCCATCCTCCCCCCGCCTTATTTTTTCACCAAATCTCATTTATACTTCCCAGAACCCAACCTGCTCTAAAAGGCAGAAGTGAAATGGGCCTATAAATCAATCCTGCCTCCACCACTTAGTAGCTGGGCAACCTTGGGCTGCTTGCTTGCCCTCTCTGAGCCTTTATTTCCTCACGGGCAAGCTGGGAATTGACAGTATCACCTACTAGCATGAAAATCATTGCTGTGAGGGTCACAGTGAGTGAACGTGGTCTAGCAGTTTCCGCCACACAGAGCATTCGGCAGGAATTAAGGAAACGGAAAGCAACCCACTAGAACTGATAACCCCCCCACCCCCAGAAGGGCCTGGGAAGAAGGTGGGCAGGGTGAGGGCTGGGAGGGGACCTGACACAGGAAGGGCTTGCTCAAGATACAGCCACCAGGGTAGAGGCTGAACCAAAGATGCCTGTCCTGTCTTGTCATCCTGACCACCCCCAGGTGAAATGCCACGGACCCAGCAAGCCACCAGGAGGCCGTCGCAAGACCCAGAGCCCAGGTGCCACGGGGCAGAGGGGGCAGGGCAGGGTGGGGCTGAGCTCTGGGAGGACAGTGGAAGGAGGAGCACGTCTTGCTCACAAGCACCCCAATTCCTCGGGTGGGGGGGATCAGGAAGGAGAAGGCATCCCAGCCACAGCAGCTGCCGCCCACGGACCCAAAGTTGCTGAAGCAGATTAGGAAGGCGGAGAAAGCTGAGAGAGAGTTCCGGAAGAAGTTCAAGGTGTGGACACCAAGCCAAGCAAGAGTCCTGGGAGGGCTGGGACCCGGGCCCCATGAATCCCGTCCTCAGAAAGAAGACAGGTGCCCAGGGGTGGCAGCACGAGCCAAAGCTCTGACGTCTCACCCCCCAGTTTGAAGGGGAGATTGTGGTCCACACGAAAATGATGATCGACCCCAATGCCAAGACCCGTCGCGGGGGTGGCAAGCACCTGGGCATCAGGCGCGGAGAGATCCTGGAGGTGATCGAGTACACCAGCAAGGAGGAGATGCTGTGCCGGGACCCCAAGGGCAAGTGTGAGTGAGCCTGGCCCCGCACACCTGGGAAGGCCACCCTGTTCCCCGGGCCAAGAACCCACCTATGCCTGCTCTCTCCACAGATGGCTACGTGCCCAGGACAGCCCTCCTGCCCCTGTGAGTACCCCGACCGGGGAAGTAGGGGGGTGGGGGTGGAATGGGCCAGGGTGCCCCATGCTGACCCTATTGTGCTCTCCGCCAGGGAAACGGAGGTGTATGACGATGTCGGCTTCTGGGGTATGTGGGTGCTCCTGGAGGGCTGGAGGGGGCACGGTGACGACCTGGGGGGCTGCTCGCTACCATGCTTCTGGGGAGAGGGGTCAACAGGAGTCACCCTTCCTCGGCAGACCCTCTGGAGAGCCAACCACTACCCCGGGGACCATAAAGCCGCAGGCCTGGGCACCCAGGACAGCCACCAGCCCAGCACCCACTCACCCAGGAGCCCCAGATCCCAGCTTGGCAGAGTCACAGGGAGGCCCAGGCTCCATCTAGCCACATAAAGCCCCTCTTTAAAGCAACGCCTGCTTCCTGTCTCTTCTTCCCTCCTGATTGGCACGCACAGTGCAGCAAAGGCACAGGAAGCCACCTGATCAAGCGCCAGGGAGGGGGTGTGTCTGTGGGGGCACCACACCCCATGGTCTCAGCCCTCGGGGATCAAGGTAGGACTATGGGTGATCAGACCTGTGTCAGCTGCCAGGAAGGGGGGCAGGGAGGGAGGTGGGCAAGACATGTGCCCACGCCCTACGACCCTCCACATCCAAACAGGACAGCAGCAGCCAGGGCACCGCACGGCTGCACCCACCTGTCTGCCCAGTGATCTATGAGGGCACTTCATGGGGTGGGGGGACAACACCCAATTCTGACAGAGCCTGGGTATCAAATTCAGCCTGAACCTCTGATGGGGGGAATACGCTTGGAAACTGGCACACTGCTAGGTCTGTTTTAGCAAAGAAAAGCCAGACTGGAAACAAGCCTGACACAGGGCCTGTGCCCCACAGAATAAAGGCACAGGAGGGAGACAGGGTGGCTTTCAGGACAGCTCCAAGCAGCCAAACACTCCATTATCAGCACCCCCCGGTAATAATTAAAGACCACTCAGAAGGTGTTTCCACAGAAGAGTTTTCCAAGGTCCTCCCACCCCCGGGGCCCTCGGACAAGCAAGAACAGGGAGAGGCCCCTGGTGGTCACTGCTCCCAGGGAAGCCGGGAAGCTGAGCGGCCCTAGCTCCCAAACCTCAGATGGTCGCCCCATAGCACAGACACACAAGCAAGCCGATTTCAGGAACTGGTATTTATTATCAAAGTCATATTTGATGTCAACAAGATGCCACAACTACAAAAAAAATTGCGCACATTGCAATCTCAATGCAAACAGTCAAATGGAACCCCGGTCATTAAAAAAGTAATTCAAATTACCCCAAAAAGCAACTGAATTTTTTAAACATCTTTATACATCCAGCCAACAAATTAAAATGGTTAACAAGAAAAAATACAAATTCAGAGGTCTGGTATCGATGTTTAAAAAAGGCAACTGCTTAAGCGTTTCTATCGATTCGAACATCAATCTCTCGGCCACTCAGCTTCACGCCATTCATCATCCGGCAGGCTCTCTCAGCCACCTCTGGAGACTCAAACTTAACCACACCGCACCCCTTGGACTTCCCGTTCTCCATCTTGATGTCAGCATACAGCACGTGGCCTGGCACAGGGAGGGAAGAAGAGACCACACTCATCAGGCAAACCCAGAGCTCAGCCTGTCTGGGCTCCACTCAGTCCTGATCACCTGTTGGATTTTGGTTGATAAAGTCAAAAGGGAAAGCGGCCCCCACACCTGGAGCACGAATGCTCAGAACACGATGGCGGGAGCCAGCGACTACGGGCCCTTGGCCACATTGCCATTCTCCTGCTAACAGGGCAACAGTCTGAGTGCACCATGATAAACCTTCCTGGAAGCTTCAAATGTATGTATGTCTTTACGTTCCAGAAGGTTCCAAAAAGAAGGGGCCACGTAAAGCCAACGTTATAGGCAAATTTTACAGAGGCTTCATTTTCAATACACCACCACCCCCGGTTATAAAGCCATCGCCAATCCAACTGACACTTCTGTACTGCCCAAAGGTAAGCCAGGTCATAATAAGCAAGCAAGTTATACTTATTCATTCAAGCACCTGTTAAGCATCGGGGTATGTGTCAATACCGCAGAAGCAGGTCAGGTCTACAGGGTACACACCCTAGAAACCCAGGGTTCTACTTCAGTGAGTGCCAATGACACGACCATGCAGATGGTGCTACAGGCCCACAATACCAGAAGCACTAGCTCTGCCAGGGAGAGGACCAACATGGGTCGGCGGGAGGGAGGTCTCTCAGGAAAGTTCTGAAATAGCTTGACTGCAAATTCGCCAGAAGGAAGACTTGCTGGAAACAGCTGGCACCAGAGCATTTTGGGGGACTTGCAGCACTTGTGGCTCAGATTCCGGGACAAAAGGAAGACAGAGGAGGAGGATGGGACCAAGTCTTCAAGGGGCTGGAGTATGGACTTTCTCTTGTAGGCACAGGGCCCTCCAGGCATCTCAGAAGTAGGGGGAGTAGCATGATCCCATCTGACTGTTGGGAATATCTCACTATGATGTGAAAACTGAGGAGTGCAGGAAAGGCAAAGGTGGCGAGGAGGCAGCTGTGACTCAACAGCTTGCCCCAGAGAGGGACGAGGGAGGAGCAGCAACGGTGGTGAAACCTGAGCCACTGCTGAAACAGGAAGAGAGAGAACCATGAGGAAGCCCTGAGGTGGCAGCCACCAAGCCTCCTCTGGCTTAATGTTGATAGGGCTGAAAAGCATAGAGGCTGGGGTGAGGCAGGGGCACACCCAGGAGGGCAGGAAAGAAGATAACTTAATTTCCTTTCAGCCATGGAGGGAGCCTTCCAGGAGGGTTGTCCGGGTGCCAGGAAACCATCATCAGGGACCCTGAGCCTCACCTCTGCACGGTGTTGCGTGTGCCCCGAGCCACTGAACTAGCTGTGCTGGGGGGGAAAGCTTTGCCACTTGGAAGTCATGCACCCTCAGGAAAGTAACTTTGCCTGACACTTGTGAAACGGGGACAACACTAACTCCTTTCAAAAACCCCAAAAAGGAAGAAAAGAAAAAAGCTAAGGATGACATGAGAACACAGGGGAAAAGCATCTGACACATGACAGGACACTCAACACCTGCTTGAATATCTGCACAGGCAGGAAAATGGCAAGGCCCATCAGTCCTGCGGAGTCAATGGGAGGGCTATGAAGACCAGGGAGGAAGCTTCACTGCTCAACTCAGCAGTGCCACAACAAGCCACAGCACACAAAAGCACCTAGCAAGCCCTTCTCACACACTTACCACACTCGTTGAATTTGTCCTTTAGCATCTTCCATGTAAAATCAAATGGGAGCTGAGGGGGCAAAAAAGAAGACTGATGTACGATTCGACCACATCCTAATGCCCAGACCCCACAGCTGGCTCTGAGGCCACTTCGAGGACTTCTCATTACGCAGAGAAGCTGGCTGCCCTTCAGGCTAAGCACAAACAAAACAAGTCTATCTGGGATGAGGCTGTGAGGCGGCACAGCCAGTTCACGCCCCAGGGCTCTATCTGGGACGCTTGGGGCCTGTGATGTGTGGCCCACAGAACCCCTCAACAGTGGCTACAGGTGGCCGAGTTGGGAAAGGTAATTCAATTACATCTGCCTCTTTCTCTGAATCATCCCGCCAAGACTCAGTAGCTTTTCAAGCCACAGGATCAGAGCCTTTTGGCTCACAGTCTGCTTTGTGGTCTAACATGTTGGAAAAGCCCAGGCTCTCCCAGAACCCAACGTTCTTGCCATACAAGTGCCGAAAGTTCTCACACACCCTGCTCGTCCCACCAACACCAACCTTTGGGGACAAGGACAGGTGTGCCATCCATGCTACTTGGTTCCCCTTAGAGGGGGTAGGGGCGGGAGGCGCGGGGCACGCATCACCACTAACCTGTACCTGCCACCATTCAGTCCCACCACCCCCTGCTTCCCTCGTCCCCTCGCGCGTAACAACAGCGAGGGACACTCACATTTCTCACAAATATCTGGCAGGCCTTCCTGGCCACCCCAGGAGCATGGCCTCCAGCTCCGCCAAAGGAACCTGCGAAGCTTCCTCCAAAGTTGCCACGCTCCATCTCGATGGCGCGGTCAAAGCTGGCACCGCCACCGCCACCCATGGCCAGGCCCATGCGCTCAATGCCAGCACCCAAGGCTGGGCCCATGGCAGGGCCCATGCGCTCAAGGCTGTTGGCACCCATGCGCTCCAGGCCCATGCGCTCGAGGCTGTTGGCGCCCATGCGCTCCAGGCCAGTGGCCATGCGATCCATCACGGGGCCCATACGCTCCAGGCCAGCCCCCATGCCTGCGGGCACCATGCGCTCCATGCTCAGGCCCATGCGCTCAATGGCAGGGCCCATGCGCTCTACACCAGAGCCCATGCGCTCAATGGTCTGGCCCACGCGGTCGATGGGAGCGGCCATGCGCTCAAGGCCGAAACCCATGCCAGCGCCCATGCGCTCCACGCCAGAGCCGATGCGCTCCATGGAGCCCATGCGGTCCATGACCAGGCCCATGCGCTCAATCTCAGAGCCCACACGATCCATGCCATGGCCCAGGCCTGCGCCCATGCGCTCCATGCCGGCACCGCCAATGCGGTCAATGCCAGGGCCCATTCTCTCAATTCCGGGGACGCTGCCTCCACCTCCACCTGAAACAGGGACACAAAACACAGGTGGGTGTCAGGGACTGAGGCATGTGTGCACACATAGTGCCAAGCCTGGGCACTTCAGTTTACAAGCACAGATCAGGAATTAAGCCCCACAATAATTTACCACTAAGACACCCCTCAAATGTTGACAACGTTTAAAAGCTGGGTAAGTTAAGTACACGGAGCACTTATCATTTTTCCTACTCTGCCACAGTTGCAATTTCTATAACAACATTGAGAAAGAACAAAATCCCACCTCCATGTGGATTCTCAGGTGCTACTATCTGGCTACTATCTGTGACAAGCTTTGTGAGCTACACATGTCAATTCCTGAGACCTATGAGGTTTCCCCTTCATCAGACATTGAGAAGTGCTCTCGGGGAAGGCGTGGAAACCCCACACTCAGGAGGGCCGCCCAGTGTAAAGGACAGGAGTTATATGGACACGATGCAAAGTCACTCACAACCTTTACCCTCTCCCGCCTGTCCCTCTAAGATGCTCTGCTGGTGGCCAGTCTGGCTGCATTTTCTTAGCATTTCCAGGGCACAGAGAAGCGACTAGACAGCCACGTAATCAAGCAGAGAGAAAGAAAACAAACAGAAGCACCAAAGTGATGCTCTGTATACAAATGCACACAGCTGGCCACTTCCAGGGACCTTACTGTCAGGGACACCTGTGTCTAACTTTGCTGGCTTTGGAAGGAAGACATCAGTGGCACTACAGAGTGCGCTTGTGAGGAGGCCTAGGGTCAGTCAGCAGTCCACAGGGATCCTTTTCTGTGGTGCTTGCAGCTCTGGACAGGGAGGGTCTGGCTCCCCCAGCAAGGCCACTAGCCCCCACTTTGCACCCGCTGAGCTCAAGGTCCCTCTCTCAAGCTTTGCACCACTGCCCAGCTGAGAATGGCTGGTCCAGTCCAAAGCCAGCCCATTACTGACCAAGCAGCCTAGTCTCAATGCAAATCCAACAGGACACTCAGCAGTTTCTCTAATGGTTCTATAACTGACCACGGCTGTGACCGCGACAAGTCACTCCACTTCTCCGTGCCTGGTTCCTTAGCTGAACAGCAGCATACCGAGTGGCAAAAAACAAGCCCAACTTTAAGAATATCTGCCTCTCAGAGCAGATATGTCTCAGAGACTATCTAACTTCCTCCCATTAAAACAGGAAAAGGTTAAGGGACCTACCAAGGATGGGTAGTTTGCCCAACGGCATCAGAAACGAGGCAACTCCCAATGCCAGCAGCAGTGGAGAACTAGAAGAGCCAGTGCCCATGTGGAGCTATAGAACCAGCCCACCACAGCAGGGGAGATGCCAAGGAAATACCAAGACACTCAGAGCCTTGAGGAAAATCGGGCTGAAAAGCATATTTAGTACTAAGAACCCATTAAACTGCATTAATGGAAGAACATAGACCAAAATGTCCACGGCGTTCATCACTGGGCAGCGGGACTTCAGACACTATCTACTTTCTTCACAAGTTTTCTGAATTTTAATAATGAGTACACATGTATACTGTAGTAAGCTTTTGTTATGTATTACGTGTACTTTCACTCTTACAATCAGCTTTATATAAGGAAAAAATATTTACTTTTAGGAATTTACAATTTTAGAGTATGGATAACAAGAAAGTCCCCAAATCACAGGGGTATTGTAATAATGACAATGGCTAAGACTTACATAGCACTTACATAAGTGCTCATATGCATTAGCTCATTTACTCTTCACAACAACCCAGAGGTAGATACCATTACATCCCCACTCTACAGATTAGTATGAGAAACAGAGAGGTTCAGCGACTTGCCAAACGTCACACAGCTAGGACAGGGAGAGCTGGTCCCACCCCGGGCAGTCTGTGTCAGAGCCCGCGCATGTCGCCGCTACACTCTACTATCCCCGGCAATAACAGCCTGTTCTACAAAACAAAACATCAAACTAAGCGTTTCCTACCTCCTCCCTGCTTTGCAATGATCTCTCCTCTCTTCAGTGCATTACTTAGGATTTCTAAGAAAATCAGGAAGAAAAAAAAATTAGCCAAATTTCTCTATAGTAATAGAAATTTGCTCATTATAGATTCCAGAATTGAAATACTACCAATAAAAATACAAATTAAAAAAGAAAAAGGGAAAGGGGAAGGGGTTGAGAAATACACACACACAGACAAGATCATTTCACAGAAAACTGAAGAGTCCTTGATGATGGGTCACAATGCTAGGATCCCATGTAGCTCCAGAGTCTGAGGCCCAGTTTGCGGGATCACCTGCGAATGCACCCAGCACAGCTAGGAACCATGTGCGTCCATGGACTGAACTCAGGCAGTACAAGAACAGGGCTGTCAGCCCTTGTCCAGTGGCATGGTTTGCTAAAGCTGGTCCAGACCCCCAGGACTGAGGCCTCCCCATCTCACCCGAGCTGGAAACTAAGGCCTCTCTCTCTGGAGCCTCCTGTTCAGAAGGCCAAAGCCTACATTCATCTACCCAGAGCCAGTCAGCATCGCTCGTTACCCTATAGCAAGTTAAAGCTACAGCTCCACTTAAAGCCTCAACAGTGAAGCCAGCAGCACCTGCACACAGCTCTGGGAATATCACATAACTAGTGAGCTGTGTGTGCAAATACTTCAGCAACCTGAGCACACCAGCCCTGCCTGAAATGAACTGGGTGTAACTGTGATTCGGGAAAATAAATACCCTCAAAACACACACACACACACACACACACAGTCACAAACAGAAAACAGTGCTGCTTGCTTGCCCACAGCTCACCCAAGCCTCTTTAGTTTGTCAGATGTTATCATTAGTATTACCTTTTCACGTTTCTGGTCACGCTTTTGTTATGTGGAAGATACTCACTTGTACCCACCTTCTCTGGTCCTAGAGTATATGCTCAGCAACCCGGACACTGGCCATAAAGCACATTTTGTATTATGACCATAACCACAAAGTTATTCAAACCTGTTTGAATCAGCTGTTTCTTGTACTCCAACTAAACGCTAAAGGAAGGAGGTAGAGAAGTATGCTAAGAAACAAAGAGACTTCAGGCTGGGTATTGTGGCTCCTGCCTGTAATCCCAGCACTTTGGAAGGCCGACGTGGGAGGATTGCTTGAGCCCAGGAGTTTGAGGCCAGCCTGGACTTTGTAGAGACCCCATCTCTACAAAAAAGTTAAAAAAATTAGCCGGGTGTGGTGGTGCATGCCTGCAGTCACAGCTACTCTCAGGAGGCTGAGGCAGGAGGATGGCTTGAGCCCAGGAGTTCAAGGCTACAGTAAGCTATAATGAAGCCACTGCACTCTAGCCCAGGCAATAGAACGAGATCTTGTCTTAAAAAAAACCCAACCAACCAACCAGTCTTTAGGTTGCTAGCAAGTACAGAGTTACTCTTCCATGACACCTGCGGTTCTGCTTGTCATACCTGAGCCTAGACTGGCTTTCCTAAGACAATAGTTAGATGAAATTATCCCCTGCAAGGGCTTTCCACCAGTCACTGATTTGAAGAGAAAGGCCAGAGACTTCCCATTCACAGGCCTCCCTGCATTGACTCCCAACTTGAACCCGTTCTGCCCATGCTCAACCCTGCCTCAGGGAGACCCTCACCTCGAGGACCCTGCACCGGATGGCATCAACCACTCTACCTGCAGCACATCAGCTGCCTGTGTCAAGCCCACTTGGACCCCCAGCCCCTCCAGCTGCAACTGCATCTCCTGCATGGTAATCCTGCCCTCCTGCAGATCCAGTGCTTGAGCAGTGTGTGTCACCTGCCATCTAGAGCACAAGCTTCCTCACTAGGACACTTCGATATAATGGCCTCTGGCGCTGTCCTGAGCCACTCTTAGTATGGTGTCCTCACTACACCATGCCCTCCAAGATCAAAGACCACAGACCTATCTATATCTCTGAAGGACCAAGCACAGCTGTTTGCATGAAGAAGCGCCAAGATCTATCGCCTTGATATAACAGAAGGGAGGCACCACAGAAAGTAGCACCACAGATTCAACTCTCAGGTAAACAACCCAGAAAAAAAGAGATCAAGAATTGAATCTGAAATCCAACCCAGACACGCTCCATAAAAACCCAACTTGAATACTTGGTAGACCATTTTATTCACTTGGGTCTGATCCCAAGTGGCAGCAGGAATTCCAGGACAGAGACTACATCATCCCAATCAGAAGGAAAGTGCCACAGCAGCAGGAGACAGCAAGCCCTGCAAACGATGCCTCTATGCAGGTCAGGACAAGAAGTTTCCTGTTGCCACATGAAGTCACCTCACGGCAAGAAGCCCACATCCCCCTCCTGGTGTGCCGCTTGCGCACACCAAGCAGGACAAGGTCGACAGCTTCATCACAGAGGTGAGAGGTGCCGCAGAGTGACAACAGATTGAAGGCTCACAGCAAGAAAGAGTTCCTATGGGAGTAAAGTCACGTTCTTGCCATAGGCATCCACAAATTAGTATGTGCAGCCAAAAGACAGTAAGTTTTAACACATTTTCTTAAATACCCTACCATTCCCAAACATACAAAAATGAAGCCAGTCATGACAGTAGGAAACTTTAAACAACCTAGTCACATACAGATATGAACTCCCCCCTAAAATTCTAAAGCTTTAAAACAATCTGGAATAAAGGTGTACAGTCAGCCATAGCAAGCAAGACGAGAATAAAATAAGTCTTCGCTAGTGGCCTAGTAGGATGAAAGAAAACCATTCATACCTAACCATGGTCACACACACACACACACACACACACACACAAAAAGAGAAACAAAACTCTCCACCAAACAACAAATAGTCCACTCTGTGGGGAACGGATTCCAGTACTTCCTGATCTTCAAAAAGGACGTAAAGACAACAGGAGGCCTAAAGATAACTTGCAGAATTAAGAATCTTGCCCCACTGATGCGCTGAAGGGCAAATCCGAAGACAACCTTCGTGGGGCCTTCATAAATTCTAAGAATACAGCTAATAGAAACTAGATATAAACAGCTTAAAATCCTCACACCCTACCCACAGGTATCCCACAAAGAAAGAGGCTGAGGAGCCTCGTATTTGCACAGGATGAGCAGCAGAGGAAGGTGGGTGGAGGGGGTGTCCATGCTCCCAACGCCTTTCAGAGAAACAACTTCAGAGCCCAAGAACAGCCAGTCTCCCTGCTCCACACGAATGATGGACACCTAAACTGATATTCTCAGAAACATCTAAACTCTAAATGGAGAAAGACAGCCATGAAAAAGTAGAGAAGAAACTGCTCTGCCATGCACCCAACACTGAAAAAAGAATTTCTCTGCATTTAGGTGGGCCCAAATACTCAACGCTTTCCAATGTTAGAAAACCTCCCTCATCAGCCCAGACCTCTCTCAAAAGCACCACAAGCACTTGACTCCATCCTGCTGACTTGACCACAATGCTGCAGCGCCCTGGAGTGAGGGGACTCCTGCCCCACTTCTGAGGGCCTGAAAAACCCTACCAGGGCTACAGAGCCAGCACGATCACGTCAATGCAGCAGTTTTCATTCCTACAACACACAAAAGCCTTATGCCAATTTTTAAAAAGAAGCCATTTGAAAAGACTCAAAGAGACAGATGGTGTTATTGACATCAACAAAAAATTAAAGGACCAAAAGTTTTTATCCAGGTCTAGAAAAAATACATTTTTTTAAAAGCCTAAGGAACAACAGCAGACTTTGCCTAAGAAAGAATCCTAACATCAGGGCGATGTCAGGTGAGCCTCGGCAGCCTGTACCCAGGGGGAGGACCCTGCCCACATGGGGCCCATTGGGCCTTCTTACCCATTCCTCTGCCAAGGGGCTCTCCAAAGCTTCGAGACATTCCCATCTCGTTTCTGGCAAAGTCTCTCTCAAATCCTCCACCCATGCCACGCTCCATCTCTGTGGAAAAAAATATTACCCTAGGCCTTTCCAGGAATGCCATCACATTTTAGACGTTAAAAACAAAACTACAGACACACAACAGCCACCACCAAGTCAGTGTGCTGAATTCTTCTACAGGAAGCCATTATTCATCCTTAATTCCTTACAAAATAAAGCCACCACAAGCGAACCCCTGAAAACAACCTACCTGCCTTTAGTTCCCTAAGGACTAACTTACAACTTGTATTACAGCCACACAATGGGTACACCAAGCACTCACTACTACAGTAACTGGTGGGTCCCCTGCAGTGCATGCTGAGGAAAGGCAGGCTGCACAAAAGAGCTGCAGCAGGACCACCTACTGGGCACTCAACACCCGCCCGGGCCAAGGGCTTAGTGTGCATTACTATTCCACCGAATCCTCACAACCACCCTACACACCTGTTACCCTCCACCACCACTGCCCCCTTCTGAAGAAACTGAGGCTCAAATGATTTAGTAACTTGACCAAGGTCACATGCCTGGTAAGAGGTGAGGCAAAGGCTGGGACCTAAACTTGATACAAAAGTCCATGCTCTAACACGGAAGTAACCCAAATAGAGAAATGTGCCCACACATAAAGATTTCTCTACTGACAACTGGAGGGGTTTCATACATACAATGGGGTTTGGGTAACAATTTCGTCATTTTTTTACAACGTCTTTTAAAAACAAAGCTCTTAGCTTCTGTGGGGAAAAGCCTGCCACAGCTGCCACCTGCTTGAGAAAGCCTTTCATGATCCCTGTCGCTGGCTGCTTCTTCTCTTACATCCACCTCATGCAAGACTTAAATATGGACCACACTTTGCCTCCCTCCATACTGAGAGGTCCTTGAAGAATGTAGTTTTACTAACCTTACTCCTCAGAAATATCAGGTACAACAGGTGCTATATAATAGACATTTTGTAGTATACAACTACAAAAAAGGTCTATATCCAGCCGGAGTCCCTACCCTTTCAATGAAGTAAACAAGCCCCTTAGAGATGCGGAAGCAGGCAAGCATTATGAACTAACAAGGACTGGCAAGGATGGGCTTAATATGCATAGTCTGAATAAACCCATGTGAACCCCACAGGTTAACAGCATGTTATCTGCTGGAAATAAATCTGACTCCTACGAGCCAGAGGGTGGTGGGCAGGGGGCACTCAGCTCAACAGAGTGGGCAAAAGGGAACTCCCAGAGCGGCAGCATAACAGAGCTCTGCTGCTCTCCTTTCATCTGAAGATAAGCCCACCAAGAAGGCAGCATCCCCGCTCTTCAGACAAGGCTGGCAAAGGCCTTGGAACCCTGCGTGAACTTCAATTCACTCACCTCACTCCCCTCAAAAAAAGGTAGAATCAAATATTGCCTCAAACCAATATGGTATTTGACAATCTTTTGATTTAAAACGTTTCTAACTATTCTATCAAGATTTGACCTGTACTGATCGATTGGCCCTGAGAATGTGACTTATCATCAGTCTCATGTTAGCACCTGTGACCATAATGGATGCATTATGGTTATGAACTAAATATAAATTAAAACCAAAATGTCCATCAATTCTTTCCCAATGTGATTTAAACTTTCCCAAGGGCTCTAGAGCTCGTTTCACCCAAATCTCAGAACACTGGTCAAGTGTGAGGAAGTCCCTGTTCTCTACTGTGGAGGATGGAGAGGGAGGACTCTCAGTGTATCTAGGAACATCTAAGAACACAGAACAAGAACACATACTCCATTTGTGAGTCTTCTGTCACCAGGCTCATATCTTGACTCCTGAATTACACCTGCCAGTTTACCACGGACTTTGTCACACGGCTCAGCACAGGTCCCGGGCCACCCACTCTGGTTTTCATTTACTTCTCCACTGCACCACTCCGCTCCTCACAGCAACAGCCTGATTCCTTTCTAATACCAATCTGTTGAGTAACATTTTAATCCAGCCAGACTTCTCAAACTCACTTTTTGCTAAAATCCCATGTACACATTAGCTACAGGCAAGCCTGAACGCACACGGAAGCACAGACCTTTGTCCCTTTGTTACTAATGGTGATAACCTTCCTACACCTTTTTACCACCTTCCAAAACAAGGAACCCATGAAGAAGGCAACAAACATCCTGCCCCCCTACTCCCTATGCTCTGGAAGAAGGCCAGCCTGTTAATCGTGAGATATCCACCTTTCAAATTTGACAGTTAATGTCTATCCTTGTAAGGTTCTTGCTTGCTGTATACTATTTTCACATCATACATTACTACAAACCAGCAAAGAAACCCCAAATCCTTAATGATTTCCCATTCCAGGAAAAGTTGCCATATATAAAATAAGCTGCTTTCTTGCAGGTTGGGGGGCCAAAGAGTCAACCAGCAGAGGATTTCAAAAGGAGAGACTTCTGATTTCTCATGCACACTTTACAGCCCCACTGGTGCCTAGGGGGAAGTGCTGTGCTGGAGGCAATTCTAAAAGGCAGGATCACCGCAAGATGAAGAGCCAGGCCCTGGAACCAGACAGCCTGGGTTCACATCCAGGCACCACCACTTACTAGACACGTGACCTTAGGCAAGTCACTCTCTGTGCTTCAGTTTCCAAAGAAATGGGGATAACAGTACCTATGTTATGTGGTTCTCACAAAGACTAAATACATTGTTATTACAATTATCATAATACTTCTGTTAAGAGGTGGGGAGGGCTATAGGATTTGAATAATAGCAAATCAGAATTTATGCAAATGTATATAAAAGCTAAATTAAAAGAGTCTGTGGTTTTCATTAATGCCTCTGCCTGCAACTTGCAGCCAGGGCAGATGATCAAGAACTACCCGTTCCAGCACTCCTAGGGAAACATAAACCTCATCAAAAACTCCAAAGAATCCCTTGTACTTGGAGACTATTTTAAAGTGTGCAAAACATACCCACAGATGTGCACATACTTTTTAGTGCTGGAGGCAAGAAAGCTTTACAACTTTATTGGACAAATACTAGGGAGATTTGGAACACAGGACATCTCAAGAGTTTAGTGACTAAGTGAATTTAGTGTATTATTAAGTCTAGCTTTTGAAATATTTAAGGCAATTCACAGACATTTGACTCAGTGGGAAAGTGGAAGTGAGAAATCATTTATTAAAAAGTGGGCCTGCATCCTTCTGGGATTCTAAGGTAAAAAAATAAAAAATTAAAAAAAAAGAAAGAAAGTGGGCCTGCAGCCTACAAGTCACCTGAGAGTCAACAGCCAGCAAAGGGTAGGTGAAGGCAGGAAGGAAACAATTCTTACCATTTATTCTGCCCATGTTCATCCCAGATCCAAATCGACCCATGTTTTCCATACCACCACCAAAGGGTCCCTCCATGCCTGCAAGAGAGGTTTGCATTTCAGCACTATCCCCACAAAACAGTTTAGACTGATAGGGAAAGAAAAAGGTTTTCACAAGTTTCAACTTGGGCATTTTCTGCCAAGAACTTTCTTACCAAGGGCTTTTGAAAATCAAAAAATGCTGGTGCCCCTGTTTAAAAATCACATCTTCAAAAACTGACCTGATCCAACCCCCTCAATAAATAGACAAGCAAAAAGAGGTCCAGAGAGACGGAGTGATTTGCCCAAGGTCACAGAGCTAGTTAGTGAGAAAACCAGAACCAAAAGCCAAGACACCCACTAGAAGTGATGGACAGGTGAAAAAGTAATTTCTAGACTCAAATTTTTAAGAAACCAAAGTGAGAATTTCATGCAGGGTTTAAAAGACAAGAAAGAAAAGAGGAAAAAAAGAAAACTACACCTAAAAGTGATTACATTTGTACTTCATTTTAAATTTCTTACCTCCCATTTTATTTATTCCAAATCCTATGCCTTCCATTCCCATTCCTTAAAAAGAAAAAGTCAATGCAAACTAAAATTATGTCAAAGCAGTAAGTAACGTATGAACTTAAAAAGCACAAGAAATTCCAAACCAGCAAATGAACAAGAACAACAAAAATCCCTGATGATGAATATATTTTAACTGTCAAGAAAATAAAAGGCCCTACCATTTCAACTGTCAAAAGATCACATTCCAAGAAAACTACTTAAGATTTTAACAAAATAATCACCATGTGGCTTAAAATTCTGTAGGGTCTACATGGTTTTTTACTCAATGACCAAGTAGACAGTGTTAAACAGAAATATAATTATCAGACACAGACCATGGAACATTCACTTTTAAAAGATTATTTTAGGGAACAGAAATGGATTTTTAAAAATGTGTTAAAAATAAAATCCTCAAAAATAAAAGGCAGTTCCTAAAAACACTGAGGCTTCCTCCCCCACCACTAGCCTTTCTTTTTAGGTGTCAGACACAGGGTATGTGTGACGTGAGGGTTCAGACTGGTGGAGCCATTTAAGGTTGTGGCCCAGGGCTTTGAGGGCAGCCACAGAGTTGACTCTGGAAGAGAAACTAGGGACATACAAAACTCATAGTGGTAGGATATAGGGGCATCTATACCGTAATTTCAAAGGATTCCAAGAAAGACCTAAGTCTGAGGTCATAAAAATGAAATAGTCCTTAATAGCTCAGAAGTATCTCATTACATAGAACTGAAAATGCTAAACAACAAAGTTTAAGTTCATTCTACATGTTAAACCTTTCATTCATTAGCTACTCCTTGTCTTCTTAAACAAAGACAACACTGTCCACCATTTTCCCCATGACACCGAGGCCCCCCCCCACTCTTCTGCATCTATCAATGCCCCTGCCTCTAGAAGCAGCTGTGCCAACACCAGGTGAGAGCCCAAGAGGGTCTGGACAACGTACTTATCAGCGTGTACTACAGCAGTGCTGTGGTCCCATGGTCAGGAGACCTGCAGTCTCTGTCATTAACTGACAGTGTGACCTTGAGCAAGACCAACTCTCTGGCTTGCCTCCTAAATGGCATGACTATCTCAGCTCAGAAGGTTGTTGTGAGGACAAAATGAAAATGTATAATGGCTTTTTTTTAAAAAAGGACCCAACTCAGTAAAAATACAAAATATTACCTTTATCAAGATGAAGCTGAGATGAATGAGGGAATTTTGTCCCAATTAAATCTTTATTCCATTTAAAATATTCAAGGTCCCATTATCCCAATAATTAACTTTTAGTAACTTTAACCTCCCCAGAAACCCCCAAGCAAGGTGCATTGTAATTCTCACCTGCAGGCCCTATGTTTCCCATTCCGATGCCTTTATTCAGGTGATTGGCATCAATAGGCTGCCCTCCTGGTCCTAATCCCATGCCAATGCCACCAAGGCCATCTGGAAGGAAAAGAGAGAGTCAGAAGTGTAGATTCTCCTTCCTTAGAAAGCCCTGGCCCTCTAAGGCACAGAGTCTTAGCTTCTTGTGCTGCAACTGCCACACTGCAGCCTACTATCCCCTCCACCCACAAACCAGCGCCTAATGCAGAATTTAATACCAGCACACTCCACACTGGGGAGAGCCCCCTTTAAAGCATAAGCTTGTACATGCAACCACAGACTGGCATGTATGACGTGTGTACAAGAAAGGCAGCTAAAAATCAGTACACCTGAGAGCTCCCAACAATCAATCCAAGATTCTCAAGCACCTATTTGTGTCCCCAACCCACAAACTGAGAAATGTTTGATGAAAAGGTGACAAGACATCACGTGGTGAGCAGCACAAATGTGCCAAACACACCAGCCCAACCTGGTAGCCCAAAGGACTTTCCTCAGGAAAAACTAATGCTATAAACCAGCCAATCAACACATTGGGTGAACACTATTCTGAATCTGGGTGGTTTTAATAACAATGAAGCTAACCTGTTCAAGGAACTTATCTTCCTGCCCAAAAAGCTTCCTAACCTACGAATGGATACGCAGCCCACCCTCAACTCCAAACCTCACAAACACAAACAGGGACACAAGACTACAGACCGGACTCTGGAAACAGGCAACAAGGCCTGACACTTGCAATACTCTGGGTATTAGGCTTAAGCCAAGACCAGGTGAGATTTATTTTTTTCTTTTTTTATATTCTTAATTATAAAATATACTTTTTTTTTTTTTTTTTTTTCATAGAGACAGGGTCTCTCTCTTGCTCAGGCTGGTCTCCGACTCCTGAGCTCAAGCAATCGTCCCACCATGGGCTTTCAGAGTGCTAGGATTACAGGTGTGAGCCATCACGCCCGGTCCAGGTGAGATTTAAAAAATGGAAAATGGGCGTAGTGGCTCACGCCTATAATCCCAGCACTTAGGGATGCTGAGGTGGGAGGATCACTTGAGGCCAGGAGTTTAAGACCAGCCTGGGCAACAGAGAGACCCTGTCTCTACAAAACATTTTTAAAAATTAGCCAGGTGCCGTGGGGCATGCCTGTAGTCCCAGCTACTTGGGAGGCTGAGGCCAGAGGATCACTTACGCTCGCCCTGACAGAGCGAGACTCTGTTTCCAAAAATCCCAGCATCTGGGAGGCCGAGGTGGGAGGACTGCTTGAGCTCAGGAGTTCAGAGACCAGCCTGAGCAAGAGCGAGACCCCATCTGTACCAAAAATAGAAAAAAATTAGCCAGGTGTGGTGGCACACGCCTGTAGTCCTAGCTACTGAGGAGGCTGAAGCAGAAGGATCGCCTGAGCCCAGGAGTTGGAGGTTGCAGTGAGCTACGATGACGACACTGCACTCTACCCAGGGCAACTGTCTCCAAAAAATAAATAAATAAATAAATGGAAACAAAATTCATTAATAAGAAAAAAAAAAAAACTGCCACCAGTTCCCAGGTATTTAATCTGATTAAAATCCCCATTTTTAACTGCACAGCAACAGCAGCAAGAGATCACCAAGGTTACTTAATTCCCTAAAGCACTGAAGGCTTTGAAGTCAACACTCTGAAATGTGCTGGGAGACCAAGACCCAAGGATAATGGGCCCCCAGGGCCCAGTGAGCGCCTAGTCCACCTCCCCTGGGGCCCAGGGCGCTGCTCCTTCTCCTGCACAAGAGTCAACAAGAGGCACAGCCCTGGTCGTGGGTGATCACTGCTCAAGTAATCACACTAACAATTTACTCAGGAAGTGGGTGTGTTATAACCAGGAAATGTGGCCCTTCTCTAAATAAAGGTACCTTTCAACAGGTAAGCCTTCTTCTACTCTTAAAGCCACTGACTTCCCCCTCAAAATCCACCTCTATTATGCTGCCATAATCCTAAACTGCAAAGGCACTCGAGAGTCAGTATTCTGGTTTAAGCTTCTGTTGAACTCAATCTGTCAGTGGGGTCCTCGGCTTGAGCTGGTGCTCCAAACCAGAGGCCCTCACTGGCCCTCCAAACAGTCAACCCCAGCAGGGCACACAGGGCCCCACCCACCTTCCTTCTCCAGGCTACCTTGCCCCACCGCCGACTCCCCGCAACCTCCCACCCCATCTATGCTCAGGATGCACCTCCCCAGCCCCGGCTTATCTAGGACTTCACACCTGCACCCATGTAGTGACCAATCAAGCAGCCTTCCCTGTCGCCAGACAGATTTCCACCTGGATGTTGCAAATAGCCAATCGCTTCTCTCTCCTCATAAGAATTATTTGACCAATACACTCCACATACCATAAAATCCACCCAAAGTATACAATTCAGTAGTTTTTAAGACATTCAGAGCTATGCAACCATCACTACCATCTAATTCCAAAACATTTTCATCATCCCAAAAAGAAACCCCGTCCCCATTAGCAGTCACTCCCCACTTACCCCTCTCTCCAGTCTCAGACAACCACTAATCTACTTTCTGCCTTTCTGAATTTGCCTATTCTGAGCATTTCCTATAGATGGACTCAAGGTTCACCCATGTTGTAGCATGTGCCGGTACTTCATGCTGCTATGAACATGTGTACAAATTTTTTACGTAGATGTACAGTTTGAACTACTGGGCAATATGGTAATAACCAATCGTTTAAAATCCAGTGCAGCCTGGCATTAATTCCCTTTGCAGTTTCCGATTCTTCTTTCCCTAGGGCACTTTCAAAACGCCTAACCACATCTTCTACATCCTGTCTCACCAGGAGGTAATCCTAACAATCCCTCTTATATGGTGAATCTCTCTGCCCATTTCTCATCCTGAAAAGTCTATAGAAAGAACTGGCCAGAGAACTGCAGGCGAACCTGGTGCAAGTTCAAGTAAAACTGTACTGAAATTTTCTGTTTAGTATAACTCAAATTCAGAATCTCAGCCACATGCTCGATGTCTCTTAAAAAAAAAGAAACAATCTCAGCCATAATCACTGACACACTCACGGGGAAGTTGTTGTGGACGCTCAGGAGGGAAAAAATCTCCCTTTGGTAAGGCCCTCTCATCCTGAAAGAGAAAGAAAACGAATAAATGTTAGTATCCACTGCAGCACTGTTTGTAATAGCAAAAGACGGAAACGACCCCCATCAACAAAGGACCGGTTAAATAAATTACGGTACATTTGTTCCAAGGAATAATATGCAAGGGTGAAAAGGCGTTTGGGAGTGTGCTTGCTACCTTCTGTGGCAAGGGGAGGGATAAAAATACACATGCATATTATTGTGGGAGACAGTAGGGACCTGGGCAAGAAGTGTAAGTGGGACTCTCACACTATCTTTTCATGCTTTATGACTTTTGAGTCACATGAATCTATTTATCTATTCAAAACACTAAACGGAATATTTAAAGTTAACTAAAAAGCTGCTTTATGGTTCCCTTTATCTTCTTCCTGAATTTGAGTCCCAACTAGATTGCCCTCAGCAAGTTCCAGTCATGCCTGTATTAACTATTAATCTTTGGCACAACTATAGCAGGGCTTATGTTTATTAAGATTGAATGCTTCAACAGACCTTTATAAGCTGTCTGAATCGAAGACTTTTAATTATGTTTACAACAGATTTAATGCTAACTAAACATTATACTGTCATACTCTGAAAACTGGAAACTCACATACATAACCACTCTTTGAAACGGATCACCTGCTCAAGGATACTCAACTGACTTCCTGAACATGCCATTAACAGCCAACTGTGCAAAGAGAAAAATAGCTAAAGAAGCCAAGAGCTGTGTGTGCAAAAGGTTATTTGTCACAGATCTGCTCAATGTACCACACCCTATTTAACTTAGACCGATCCATAAATACTGGATAGTGGCCATGTGTACACTCTTAACAATTCCACATTTCTGCTAGATTTATTTGGGTATATTATGGGGAAAGAGATCCTATTGACTTACCATTTTGACGTGCATTGGTCTATCAAATAGCAGCTGGCCATTGAACATAGCTGAAATTACAATTAAGGCTATTTCTTGCAATTCTAGAAACATACACGATAAGAAGGAAATACAAAAATAAAAAAGAAAGAAAGAAAACTACTCCAACTGCTACCAGCCCCTGTAAGTGATGAACTTATGAACAATTTCTTTGTTTCATCATACTTTCAAGTTATCTGTCTCTTCAATAAGCAAACCACCCTCTTAAGCAGTGGCATCACAGTCTTTTGTAAGTGGCCAATGGGCCAGGTGTCTTACCATTCTCTGAAGGATGTTTTCTGGGTAAGACACTCAGTGACAGCCTTGCCTGAGGTGAATGACTATGTTCATGTGTGGTACTCTCCATGTGATTAAAAAAAAATGTAACTCTAGGGTAAGCCTAAAGTCAGGGAAAAGTGCCTCTTCCAAAATGATGTCTACCCTCAGAGAGGGTCCTGTTAAGGATTTATTGTGTGTGAAATAACAGCCCAGGTGCAGTGGCTCACACCTGTAATCCCAGGGCTTTGAGAGGCTGAGGTGGGAGGATCGCTTGAGGCCAGAAGATTCGAGACCAGCCTGAGCAACTTAGTGAGACCCTGTCTCTACGAAAAATTTAAAAATTATCCAGGTGTGGTGGTATGTTCCTATAGTCCCAGCTACCCGGTAGGCTGAGGTAGGAGGACCCCTTGAGCCTAGGAGTTCAAAGCTGCAGTGAGCTATGATGATGCCACTGCACTCCAGCCTGGACGACAGAGCAAGACTCTGCCTCTAAGTAAGAAAGAAAGAAAGAAAAAAAAGAAAGAGCAACCCAATTTCTCTCTAGTGGTGCATTCTTTGGCAGTCCCCCCTTCAAACTCAGACTCCTTTGAAAAGAAAACACTGGAAAAGACCACTTCATGGGCATGTGCTAGTGTTCCGAACATCCCTTCTGTCCACACTGCATGGAATCAATTCCACCCCAGAGAACTTTCACATTTCACAGTAATGCATTCCCTCTAGTCACATAAAATACATCAATACACAAAGTTACCTCTTCCTCACACAAACACCTATATCACTAAAACAGCAATTTAGGTCAAGCTGTTCACCATGAGTTGAATTCCTGCAAAAGGATACATATAGCCTGCACAGCTTCAATGGACTGTTCAAAAGTAACAGTGCCTATTCCACGACTTTTCCCATCTTTATCCTCAAGAATGTCTGCCCGGACCACCACACCAGCCATACTAAATACTTCCTTCAGTTTCTTCCAGCCAACTTTATAATCCAGCTAATTGAGAGAGAAGGGTGTAAAAACCTCAATGTAAACATCTTTTTAAAAGTTTACAACATTTTTACTACATGAATGAGACATGCTTTGGTTAGAAACAAGCATTAGGAAATAATGTCACAAAAACTAATCGACTACAGTAGAATTTTTCAAATTGGATCATAAAGCCTGGCCTTAACTGTACTATTTACTGTCTCTTTTCTCAGAAGGAACAGCTTAAGTCACCTCAAACTTTTCAAATTAATAGTTATTTTTTGAACATTAAAAAAAATTTGTTCCCCTGCTAAGGTTTACCTTTGCCCCTCCCCCTTCTTCTAAAAATATTTCCCTCTGCAGATGATAAAGGTATTATCATTCACCCCAGACACAGAAGAGGAAAGTGTCAGTGTACTGCCACTGCTAGTACACTTTTACCTGGCACCTGAACTGCACCAAAAAATATCCACAGAGAATGCAGATCCCATTACACTTTTGTAAACACCTGCAAACCTCAGTAAACGCAGCCCAATAGGACCACGTTCAAGCTCTGACTTAGGAATGCAGTGGTCATTCGCAGACACAGCCAACCCCAGGGCTGATTTTTAAATCAAGAAGATAACATAACCCACATTAAATTTTTCCTCTCAAATGTCAGAATTACTTTCATAATATTGACAAGGTCGTTTCATAAAGTTCTGTTTTTCTACTTCAGATAATGGTTCTATTTACTTACATTTGCTACAAATACTGTGCTTCCAAGTCTTCCAGCCTGTAATGCATGGATAATCTCATTTGGGATGTTAGGATTATTTAGGATACTGGGTGGGATATTAATCATTCCTGGGCCACCTGGTCCCATACCCATCCCACCAGTCGTAGCCATCACCTTTTGCATTGCTCTCCTGGCATGTTCACCATCAGGATCCTAGAACAAGCATAAAAGCGTTACGTTTAACTGACCCAGTGACAACTAAAACCACGCCTGCACAATAAATGATATTCTCAAAACTAGAGATTAAAAGGTTGTTTGGAAAGCATCTCTCAAATCTATTAACAAGGAAGTCAAATGAACTAAACCACCAGCCTGGGAGGAGTCCAGCTAAAGGAACAAGAAAGGAAGAAAGGGCATGAAACTTGTCCTGAAACCACAGCACTCAACTGAACTAAGTGAAAAAGAAAAAGGGAAGGGGAGGGTGACATGATCACTAATTCAACGGGGTTTTGTACTTTCTGCAAACCCCATTAACGATTTTTCCAAAAGTCTGAAACACAGTTCTAGATCACCCAGGTACCCCCATCCTCCAAGTCCTTCAGGTGTTTGACTCATATGTATAAAGTCTGGACAGTGTGACAACATCTGGGCAGGTCTGTGAAGCTCTGGTATTGATTGACTCTTCTTGAACTTTGTCCTGTCATTTACCACCATCAGCACTAAAAAAGACACCATCAACACATGAGACACCTTAAACCCTACCACATGCTCTCCTTTTCTGACCTTTGAGAATACTGATCTTCCTCCCCAAGAAGAAGAGGTAAGAAGAAGTTAAGAAGGAACTGTAATCAACAACAAAACCCTCTTCCTTGAAGAAGAGAAGGAAAGATACTTGATTTGGAACAGATACAAAAGAGGATTTGAGTAATGACAAACTCACTTTAAAAAAAGAAAAAAGGTGGGCCAACAACAGGATTCAGACTGGGTAAAACTGTAGGTGCAGAGTCCTTTAATTGCACAAACCCATTTTAAAAATCCACGGGATCAGTTTGAGCGTCCCTGAGACAGACAACAAGGCCTCAGACAAATCACAGAAGGCAGTCACCAGTCACTCTGCTCAGTCACCACTCCAAAGTTTTTGCAGGAGTGGCTGCTAAGGGCTGTGTCTGGCCTCTTCACTAAAAACAACAGGCTGGTCTGCTCTGTACAGTGCAGTCAAGGCCCACTACTGTCTTTTCCTAACTCCCAGCAATCACACGTGGTACCCCATGTTAAGCAAGAGCTTACTTCTTTGACTTTCAGTGGTCTTCCACTCAGACTATGCTTGTTGAGGACTTCTGCGGCTTTTTTCATGCTCTCTTCCATCTTGAATTCAACAACACTATAAAGAGTCAAAAGGCAATGAGTGAAACCAGTCCCACAAGTTAGAAGGCTCAAATGCCAATAGGTAACTAGACGATACTTACGCACATCCCTTTGGGAGAAGCCACGGACCAGTCAGAAGAGCAAAGGGAGGAGAAAAAAGAAAAGAAAAAAACAGTAAATACCTAGGACAGTTATAAACAAATTAAAATTTATGATTTATGTAACAAAGTTAGTTTTTTTAAAATTAACCCTTCTAAGGGGAAGCTGACAGAAGTGCCTCGCCTAGCCTTCCTCATTAAAGCTGGGCTCCTTAGCATCTCTTTCCCCTACACGTTACCAGCATTGCACTGTGGTTACTGAAGTTATAATAAGCAGACCTAAATTCAGGTTCTCCAAGAAATCACACAAACTTTAGATCTGCTTCCCTCTGTACTCAATCAATTCCTTATACTCCTCCTAAATCCATCCCTTCCATAAATTAAGTTCATCCTGTTGATTATTGTAAGCCATTCTATTGCACGACAGAAAATAGTTTATGTTCTCTTTAAACTAGGCCAATTTTGAACGTTCAGGTTTTTAATATTTGGTTTACAATTTACTGGCACAAAGGCAACTTTTCAGAATCTTTGGTTCACACAACTTTCAAATTCAGCAAACAACCAAGAGTAACATTTTCTAGACAAGAACACACGTTTTACATTAAATTATACCACCGCTAAAATTCCATGCATAATTCACACACAGCCAGTTCCTCTGTTAACAAAGAGACAATGCTGCTATTGGTCCCCAGTTATCCAAATTGGGCATCCAAACAGAATACCAAAAAGCTCTTTGGCCAGCCATTTGGAAAAGCGGGACTCCCGTTTGCAAATCCCCTCCCACCCCACTCAAATGTTTGGCAAAATCAAACATAGCTACTGTAACATGAGCACTCACTGCCTTCCTGATTTCATTCGATTCCACGCCACCACACAGTTACATTTTTCATGTAGTAAATCCACAGAAGAAATTCTCTCAGACACTTACCCTTGACTTTCCTTCAGCGTCCATTAAGAGCTCCACGTATGTTACCTCACCAACTACAAATCAGTTTCCAGACGACACATAAACCAAGGGAGAAAAGCCAAGAAAACAATGGGAATTTAGAACAATCATCAGCAACCTTGTATGGAGCCTCTGCCTTATAAGAAAGCCCAGAAACACTCCATATGCTCTAAAGCACCGCACTAGGCATTACAGGTGTGCAGTAAAAGTAGGTGAAACACGTTCACAATATGTCCTTGATTTTCCTCCCACCACAAACAAGCTATTTCCACAGAATTTCCATATCAATTTCCCTGTCTGGAAGACTCATTCATGACTAGAGGCAATCCAAATCTACAGGAAAGAAGTCTGCAGGATTCACTTTTTTGGGGAAGGGAGGAAAACAGTTTTACACATACACTCTTGCTGGTAAAAGCAGGTACAGAGCACACATGCTGCAATGCCATCACACTGGGCTCACAGGCTATAAATACAAGGATGCCTGTATGTGTACATATAAGCTCAAAGGTGCGCACACACGGCCACAGGGCCAACTTCAGGAGTGTGCATTCACACAGAGCCCCGTGCTCAGGAGGGCCCCAAGCTTGGTTTAACACTGTTATTGCTGTAGTGAACTATCTTAATTTTTAACAAGAGGCCCCTTGTTTTCATTTTGCACTGAGCCCCACAAATTCTGTAACTGGTCCTGCACTAGGCTCCACAAATGTTAGAAGCAAAATGTTTGAACATAAGATCACAAAACCAGAGCAGCATCTGGATTCTCTTCAGTGTATTGAGCCAGGCTTTATTCTTGCTGCTTTCTAAACCTCCCCATAAAAGGACAGAAATAAATTCATATTGAGGGCTCAGTTTTTGCATCTAAACAGTTAAACGGACTCACATGATTCTAACCTACACAAAGGGGAAAAAACCAAAGCATTTCAAAAGTTTCTGCAGATTTTCCTCAAGGTTTGGATTGCCAATTCATGACCACCATGACCAGATGTTAGAATCCATCAAGACAACCACCAAAATGGCTGCTGAACTTGAAGATGGCACACGGAAAACAGAAATGTACAGCGTTAACTTGGAGAAAACCATCTGTAAGCAGGCTCTCCAAGGTCAACACAGGACTCTTGTTCTCAGGAAAAGCTTTTTTTTTTCCCTTGAAAGATTGTTTTTATGATGCTAAATCCTTCTCCAATTCAATTCTCAAGTTTGGTTTACCAGTAAAATGGTAAAAATATCCCACGGAATGGCCTCCACAAGTCCCGCCTATTCCAACTCCTTTGTTAAAAAGACATTAAAATTGTGATGAGGATTTTCAATTAATATAGCAAGGAAAAATTTACATGAAAAACAGGATAAGATTACTTCACAAATAAAATTAACAATTTGAAGGACATATTTATTAATGGTTCTGCACAGAGGCTAAAGGCAAGAAGGACAAGTGTCAAAGGTTAAGTCTATAGCCTCACCTCCCTTGTCCTTTCCTGAAATGTTACAGAACCCAACTGGCACTTTGCACAAAACAGGAAGGGGAGAGAAATCAGTGCAAAGGAACTCGGAGGGACCAGTACAGTTTAACTTTTGGAGTTATGTACTCTTGTAGAGCAAATCGAAAAATCATCACAGCCAAGGGATAGTTGTACAAATTGACTTTATTTTACCCTTACAAAAGTAAAGTAGTTCTAAAACACTGGTGGCCCTTCCTGAGGCCATGTTAAAAGCCATTTATTTCAACAGCAGCAGCCATTCCAGGACCAGCAACCCTTGTCTCCACTTTGATGAAAATGCCATGTAGTGTCGAAACAGTGAAGAGACCCCAAGTTTATTTCCTACCAGCTGTGACTACCACCTAATAACCCTTAAAAAATAAAAGAATCACAAAATCTAATTCAAGACAGCTGTAACCATATTGTCAAAATTCAAATACTGTTGCATGTGAAGTTTCTAGTCCGTGTCCATAAAGACACTTTAATCAAAAAGCTGTTACTGCAACCCAGAAATCAAGCAAGTCCAAACCATACGTTTTCCCATGGTCATAACCCATTTTAACAGAGAGGTTTAAAAATCAGGACTTTTCCCACGTAACATTCTAGTGATGGCACACACCTGACTTCAATGCTTTACACTAAAAATCTGCTTAAAATGTTGCCCCCTTTCTTTCCCCACCAACTGGCATAGTTGTGTAACAGTCATTTGTGGCGCCAGCATGAGTAGTGCTGTCCGGAGATCACCAGTAATGACAATGCTCCTCATAAACTCATAAAATTCATAAAATCTCTACCCTGACAGACTTCATCACATCAGTGTCATGGGATCTGCAACAGTTGCTAATTCATACTTCCCTACAGGAAAATAATTATGAAGGCTTTAAAAGACCACCTCTCTTTTGATCCTACAATACTGATGTCTTGTTTTGTGTAGTCAGTACAACTATCAACAAGAATTTGAAGGCAAAATTTGCCAAGTAACCACAGTCGGGTCACTTTCCATGAAATGAAGTGTAAAAGAGCAAACCATCCAGAGCAGATTGGGACCCGGAGGCAGAGGCGACAGCATGGCAGTGGGAGCACTTATTAATGAAAAATACTGTTGCTACTCTTCCTTCCCGAACACGGGTGGAATTCATGGAATCCCAAGTGTAGGCTGCTAAGACAAATTCTACTGCAGCTTTAAACATCAAAATACCAAAATGAAAAAACTAAGACTGAAAAATTTAACACCAAATGTTATCTACCTCTATTTAAAATGCTCCAAGAAATCATTTTTAACCAACATTTAAGTGGATTATTAAAAACATTGGCCTTAAGAATAAAACACATCATGAGGATAAGCAGATGAGCAACCCAAAAAAGAACTCAGGTAGTCCCATGAGCTGCTCTGATTTCACACTCCTGCACAAACTTTTATCAGAATGAGTGTTTTTGTGCTCCCATTTACTGCTCATATCTGAAACAGACAAAAAAGTAGAGGGAACACAGAGGCCGAGGCTTCACTGAAGAGAATTCATATGTGATAAGGCCTATAACTTTTTTAAAGGGAGGAGGAGCTTGAAAGGTATGTTGTCAGCTAAATATTCTTCACCTTGTAATAGTCAGTTCTCAGGCAGCCACCCTAACGGAGGGGTGCACAGAATAAATGCGCATTCTTTAATACAAAGACAACTTGAAACATGCCAAAATAATTATTCTACACGACTACTTGACTTACAGACAAATTAGAAAAGGATTGAGCCCACACTTGTCCTTAAACCCATGGCAACAGCCGAAGAGCACTACCTCTCTAACTAGACCAAAGACCACAGAGTAAGCCAGACAGGTTGCACTTCTGCGTTCACACATATGAATGCTTTGGCAAAACAGACCTTTCTAAAGTGCAGGCTGAATTTTCAACAAAGGAAAACATGAAGGAGCTAATAGACTGGGTAGGAACTTTATTTAAACAGAAAATAAAGTTCTGCCTCATAGACCCACAATGCAAATTATCTCCAAGAGCCAAAGGAGGCTTTCTATAGGACTACATATGCCCTCTGGGCCTCAGTTTCCTGTCAGCTGAAATTGGAAATTTACTTAAAGTGATGCATTAAATAATAACAGAAAGATTAAGTACTTAAAGAAATCTTTGCTTCCACAAGTTAAACTGACTGCTGCTAAACTCCAGATCGATTTGAAAGTAAACTACACTACTGACCTTCCTTTCTTCCTGAAACTGGGCGCCGTTGTTTACTCACTGCTGGCACAGCACAGTCCTGCCTCGGTTGCAGCTGCCCCACCTCGATGCCGGCTCCCTGGTTAGGCCAGGAGAAGCAGCAGCGCAGCGGCGAGCTTTCTTCATCCACACGGGATTTTAAGGTCTCAAACTAATGTAGCGCAATGCTATTTAAGTTCAAAATGCCTACGATCACTTTTTGCTCACAAATTTTTTTGTTTTTGTTTTTGTTTTTAAAGACAGTATCTTGCTCTGTCGCCTGGGCTAAAGCTCACTGCAGCCTTGAACTCAAGTGATCTTCCTGCCCCAGCCCCCCAAGTTGCTGGGACTACAGGCCACACATCGCCACACCCCGATAATTTTTTGTATTTTTTGTAAAGATGGGGTCTCACTCTGTTGCTCAGGCTAGTGCTCACAGAAATTTTAATTTTTTCTGCCCAGTCCTTATGGTAAACCACTTTAAGATATGTATCCGATTACCTATCATAATAGCTGTGGACTGGCAAATCACTTCCAAAGGCCTAAGGGACCAGCTCACCTAATATATGGATTAACAGGATCTCCAAGAATGCTGCTAAATGCTAAAATTAAAGACAGAGAATATACACCTGGTGTCAAACAGAGGCAGATGATCAGGGAGGGGTATGTGGGACAATCTCACACTTAAGTACCCTTAAGTACTTTAAGAAAAGTCCTCCCTTGCTATCTCAAGGCTAGCTACATTAGTTCTGAGAAGCTGCAATTAGACACCACTGCAATGACAGAAAATTTAAGTTGACAACTAATTTCAGTTCTTGTTCCACTAGCTTCCTGAAACCACAGGGCTAAGATTTCATCAGGAATGAACTCTTAAAATGCAGACTAATAAACAGTGGTTGGACTAGGACAGCCCAAATCTCTGTGGTTTGGGATGATTTTAAGACTTAACGCCTTTAGGGTGTAAGTGCCTCTCTCTGCCATTTTTTCCTGTGCAGTAAGTCTTCAAAAACCTTAAAATTTATTGGCAACAGATTTCAAGTAAATATTTCAGATTTAAAATAACCATTTAAACATATTTTTTGTATACTCAGTCAGGAATAAAAATGTATTTTTAAAACCTCAAAATGAAAAGAATAACATTTCTTAAGGACTCATATGCTTGTAAACACAGTAAATTTCTTGAGACTTCACATACTGAATGTAAGCATTACCATAAAAAGATTACCTTTCTCTTATGAATCACTTTACCCACAATCCAATACTGCTAATAATTTAATTAAACAGCAAAGTAATTAATTTAACCAATACTGGGGAGCTCTAAACAAGAACATTTTAAGGTTCATTAAAAATAACTGATTTACTGCACACCTGTAATTCTAAATTACACCACCAAAAATACACTGAAAGGGCTGAGCCTGGGCATGCATAGCAGTATGCCAGGGGAATATGAGAACCAGTTTGGAAGTATCCGAATAAACCACCAGGCTGGCTCCACACTTAGTAAGAGTGCAAAATAGTAAATTGAGGTGAACTGCTTCTACATCCAGAAACGTCATGGCTGCTGCTGCTACCAGCTTTAAGGCTTCCCAAACTGAATTACTGAATGGTAAAGCAGTAAAAATGTCACCTACTTTATCCATCATGTCCCAAAACTGGTTCACACACTCCTAAAAATAAAAAAATAATTTGGCCTGCAATCTCTTACAAAATTCTAACAATTGCATTTTCAAAGCCACATTCCTGGTTCTTGGAACTACTATACCTTATTATCAATGGAAATAGCAATTCAGCAGTTCAACCAAATCACGAGAACACAAATTTGGAGGTTATTCCAAAAGCTAATTCAAATGAGACCCAACTGTACTGTACAGAAATCCCAAGCTTGTATTGAAGCAGCAGTCCCAAAAACCAAGAACACTGCATCTGGGATGCCACATGACACGCCCTTCAGACAAAAAGAAGAAACTTCACTCTTGCCCTAGGAGCATTGAAAGGAATGATTTGGCTGATCAAGGCAGGAAAACAAATCTCACACCAAAACATTTTTCCATCTGTGTTATCTGGAGAAGTACCACATGGGAGCAGCACACATGACTGTACAGAGAGGTTCACGGTGCCTAGTGCTTCTTGCATGTCATGGTCAAAATAAGTGATGGGACAAGGATGGCAGTGCCATTCATAATTTCAAAACCCAATTCGGGGAGCACCAGTACACATGCCAAAATGGCCCATCCACAGGGCATCTCTGTCACTGAAATGTTAATCATTTGACAAATCAAGCTCACATCTCTTTTCATTATGAATGCTCTAGAAAACCAATACCTTTCAGTCCTTCAAAGACTCCAGTAAGGGTAATTTGATTCTAGGTGTGAGGGGTTGGGCCTCAAGGCATTATACAAATTGTTCTCTATCAGTATTTTTGTCTAAACCAGAGCTGAGCAATCTCTTGAGTCCTAAGTGCCACCAGCAGGGCCAAGAATCAGGAAAGAAAGGAAGACAACAGCAGAACAGGAGTGAAGATGGAAAGAAAGAGGACACACAGAGTGTGCACAGAGGTGAGGCAGAGGACCACGAGGCCAGCCTCCTCAGACCTCCTGGTGGCAGCAGAGCTTGGTTGCTTCCCCTGTGCTAGGCCGGAATTTGGACACCTGGGCTGTGCCCAAAGTGCACCTTAAGGCACAGTACAAAGCAGATACCTTATTTTAAGCTCTCCAATTGCCAATCTATCTTTTTCCAGGGGAGGGGAGGGGAGCCTAACAGTTTAAATACACACTGATGCGTTATAGTTTGGAATGTGAGCAGCACAGGTCCAGCTACCAAATTTTGATCCCAGGAAGACATCCACAAAATTTAAACAAACTATCTTCCTGCCAGATTTAAAAAGCTAAAAAAAAAAAAGAAAGACAGAAAAATTTAAAAATAAAAAAAGAAAGAGAAAGAAAAGAAAGAAAGGGAAAACCTAAGGCGAAGAATTTAAAAAATTTTCTTAACACAAAAAGGCTCCCCTCAGGCCTAATCAAAGCCTTATTAACCATACTAAGCCAGTAGAATCATCTGTAGGCCAAGGGACCATAGAGACCACCCTAAAAATACTACTTTCTTTGACCACAAAAACACTGGAGTGGGATAAGAGGGCTTAACGCTCAAGTCTGGACAGAACACATGCTCTACTCAGAGCAGCTTCCACTGACCAAAAATAACCAAGGAATTAGCCACAGAAAAGATGACACACCAACCTTCTTACCCTACTCAACCACCAGTACCATTACCTTTTTCTTTAACCAGGTCTTTAAGTGACTGCCATTTCACATCAAAAGGTATGTTTGTGATGAAGGCTCTGTATCTTTTAGTTGGATTGGCATATGGCTCAAAGCGATTGCCTCCTCTTTTTATGTTTTTCTCCTTCCTCTTCTCATTCTGAGTAGGTCGTTCTCCTTCACTAAATGCAAAAGAGAAAAAATAAAGGGTTTACATGTTAGCACAACATGAAAGATGATTTTGATTTGCCAGGTTTACAATTCCACACAAAGTTATATATGACACAGACTAATATTGGTTTCTATATGAGACATTCAAACTAAAGTGCTCCAAAGGGCAGAAAGGTATAGCAGTATTCCTTAGGATCCTCCTACCAAGAAAAGTGCACTCTCCTACGGGCTGTAGCAGAGACAAGAGTGAGGCCAGTCTGCTGCCCTAGGTGCATCAATTCCGAAACAGGAAAAAAGAAGGGAAGACTTCCAAGATTTCACAGAACAGAAATATGAAGTGGTTCACATAGGCCCAACCAATTTTAGCTTCACAAATAAAAGCATCTTTTGTTGTGTTACAAAAAAAAAAATTATGATCAAAAGGAACATGTTAAAAAAAAAAAGGCAGAAATGTAAAATGATGCAGCCACTATGGAAAACAGTTTGGCAGTTACTCAAAACTAAACACAGAATTACCATATGACCCAGCAATTGCACTGCTAGGTATATACCCAAAAGAATTAAAAGCAGGGACTCAAATACATGTACACCAATGTTCACACCAGGATTATTCATAAAAGCCAAAAGGTGGAAATAACTCAAGTGTCTACCAGATGAATGGGATAAACAAAATGTGGAATATCCACACAATGAAATACTACTCAGCCACAAAAAAGAAGAAAATTCTAACACATGCTACAAAACATGGATGAACCTTGAAGACACTATGCTCAGTGAAATAAGCCAGTTACAAAAGAACAAATTCTGTATGATTCTGCTTATGAGATATCAAGAATAAGCAAATTCATAGACAAAAAGGAAACTAGAGGTTAAGTTACCAGGGTCTAGGGGGAGATGGAAGTGAGGAAGTTATTAAACAATGGGGGCCAGGCGTGGTGGCTCATGCCTGTAATCCCAGCAATTTGGGAGGCTTAGGCAGGAGGATAAATTCAGCCCAGGAGTTGGAGGCTGCAGTGAGTTATGATCACACCACTGTACTCTAGCCTGGGTGATAGAACAAGACCCAGTCTCTAAAAATAAATAAACAAACAAAATAAACAATGGACACAGAATTTCTATTTGGGAGCATTAAAAAAAAGTTACAGGAACAGACAGTGGTGATGGTTGCACAACATTATATGTAATCATTTACTCAAGACAGTTAAAAGGGTATGTTTTATGTATATTTTAACCATTATTTTTTTTTAAACCAAAAAACAGGAGAAAGATACCATTCTCTACACAACTCTACTATTAATACTTTGAAGCCAGGAAACTGCAAGTCTGAACAATCTTGGTAGGTAGAACATAACACACAAACAATCCTACCGTCAACAAAGAGGGTGGATGCTTTTTTGGTATGTGATACTCTTTACCTTTGTGTGTTAGGTTGTCTCCACGCTGTAACCTTTTATCTCTAAGCACCAGACATCAAGCTTGCATGCCCGTGTGTGTATACTAGCCAGGGCAGGGACCGTGCGTTGATGGACCAGAGCTGTTCCCTCAGCTGCTGGCTCAAGTCCAGTCCTCTCTGACTATAGGGAGGCACTGAGAGAGCTGACCAGGAACAGGTGGGGAGCCAGCGTAGCCACAACAAGTTTCTCAAGCCAGTGAGCCTTGCACTTTTTGTCTTCCAACCCTTGTGCTTTCCACCAGCTCAGAGAATCCAGCAACTGCCAAACCACAGGCTCTAACAGAGTTGTGATCCATGACAAAAATGGAAAATAAAAAGCCAACACTATCATATTGATGATTTGTAAAACTACCTTTATTTAATTAAAGGGATGATCTTTATTCTGGGATATGTCTTCCTTTTGTGGGGGAGGGGCAGTGTTCAAACTTGATAGTAGCTAGATGACCTCCTTTTAATGTATTTATTTGGAAAAATTTTAAAGTTAACAACTTTGTATAGTTCCCCAGAGCCTTTTTTACTGATCCTCCATATCCAAACACAAAGGTGCCAAGAGGTATCCCAGTGAAGGTATCATACTAGTGTGAGCCACACCCCCCCTTGACACAAGGTAAAACTAAAGAAAGCAGCTTCTTCCATGATCTGAACTATACCAATACAAAATCAATAGGCTTCCCCTCACAGAGGCTGGCAGACAAGGTGATGTTATGGCTACTCCAACCCCCAGCTGCCTAGAGTGCAGTCTCCCCAAGTCCATTAAGGGTGGCTTCACACCACAAAGCAGATCCCAAAGGGAACCCACCACTGTTACACAGGCCACCTGTCTACTCCATAAGAAAGTCCTGCACCAAAGTATGCCAAACAGAACATATCTGCCAAAGTGTCTTACTCTTTCTTGGCAGACGATAAGGAATGTGTTAGAAAAATTTATAAAATATAGATGAATCTACATATCATGGTCCACCAGAAGGCCTGTACATAGAAATGTATTTTAATATACCTTACTTTTAGAACCCCAAATAGTTTAAGATTTACAAAATAAAAAACATTATTGTGACGCAGGGTCCATGACACAGTATTTCCAATCTGTGTTTTCCCAAACTGCTCAGCACACCTATTAGTTACAAAATGTATAAATTAACAAATTACAGTCAAAGCAGGTAACAAAGTGTCTAGCCCATACTCTGTTGATGCATATTATAGCTAAGAATAAACTATCCAATCTAACCACAGAAGCTGAGCATTTGGTTTAGGGTTAATCCACATCACATGATTATACTCACCATTGAGTAAGCAGCTCATTGTGTTTAATGCCCAAAGTAAGGGTGGGGGAACAGCACCTCTGTAAACAAATCCTCTGGCTAATCATTTCCTCTCTCTGAGAAGTTTCCTCGTAAGTAAAAGGGGTTAGTCTCTCACTCTGTTGCCCAGGCTGGAGTGGCTCGATCATAGCTCACTGCAGCCTGTAACTCCTGGCCTCAAATGATCCTCTCACCTCAGCCTCCCAAGTAGCTGGGACCACAGACGACACCACACCTCGCTGGTTTTTTGTTGCTGTTGTTGTTAGACATGGGCTCTTACTATGTTGCCCAGGCTGGTCTCAAACTCCCGGCCTCAAGCAATCCCTCCCCCTCAGTCTCTCGAGTAGCTAGGATCACAGGCATAGGCCACTGCACCCACCACCAATTCTATGCTTGGTAGAATTGTACAGAACGACCCTCAAAGAAATCTCACTCAAGACCCATATTCAAGTATAGATGATATGACAGTGTAAAAGCAGTGTCCTGAAAAGTTCATTTTTCTCATGTCTAATCCTATCTTCTCACTATCTTCAGGATATAAAATTAGGGAGAATATCCCTCTCTAGCCCTAAAATATATATAATACTAAACTACGAAAGCCTTTTAGAAGTACATTTTTAAAAAATTCTTTTTAAAGTGGAAATCCCTTTATCTTCTAAACATTTGGCGGGGGGTAGACAAGGTCTGGTTCTGTCCCCAGGCTGCTGTGCAGTGAGTGGCCCAATCATAGCTCACTGCAACCTCGAACTCCTGGGCTCAAGCCATCCTCCCACTTCAGCCTCCCATAAAAGTACAATTTTTAATAGGCAGATTATAATTTGGCAACATTGATAAAATAAATTCCTTTAGCCTAATATACCCCAAATTTGGAATGTTAAGACATCAAAATGAGGTTTATAAAGAATCTATAACAAAAAAATGCTTAAGTTAAATTTTAAAAGGAGGATCCAAGATTATCTGACCACACATCCTAGCACATAACTTCTGTACCTGATAGCTATTTTTATGGGAAATAAAATTAAAGCAGTATTTAAGGAACTTAGAATTTAAAAGTTTCTTATAAAAGTTTTACTTATATGCAAAAAAATGAACTAAGATCCACACCTTGTACCATATAAAAAACTTAAAATGGATCATAAATCTAAAAAAGGAAAACTGATAAATTGGTCTTCAAAATTAAAAACTTCTGCTCTGTAAAGCCAGGTGCAATGGCTCATGCCTGTAATTCCAGCCACTTTGGGAGGCTGAGGCGGGAAGACTGCTTGAGGCCAGGAGTTCGAGGTTACAGTGAGCCAAGATCACACCACTGCACTCCAGCCTGGGCAACAGTGCAAGACCCTGTCTTCAAAAAAAAAAGAAAGAAAGAAAAAACGAAAAACTCCCACTCTGCTCTGTGAAAGACAGTTAAGAGTATGAAAAGATAATGCCACAGACTGTAAGAAAATATTTGCAAAGCATGTACCTGGATAAAGGACTTTATCCAGAATATATAAAGGAAAAGAACACCCAAAACTCAGTAATAAGAACCCAATTTTTTCACATGGGCAAAATACTTAACAACAACTCACCGAAGATACATGGATGGCAAATAAGCACATGCAAAGGAACTCAACATCACCAGCCATTAGGAAAATGCAAAATAAAACGAAGATACCACCATACATCTGTTAGAATGGCTAAAATTAAAAAGAATGACCATACCAAGGATTAGCAAGGATACAGAGGAACTGGCAGAAATGTGAAATGGTACAACCACTTTGGCAGTGTCTTAAAAATTTAAACATATACCTACCAATCTATGACCCAATCATCCACAACTAGCTACTTACCCAAGAGAAAATAAAGCATATATCCATACAAAAACTTGTACCTGAAAGTACACAGCATTATTTGCAATATTTCAAAACTGGAAACCCAAATGTCTAAAAGGTAAGTGAATAAACAAATTGTAGTGTATCTATATAACAAAATAATACTGAGCAACAAAAAGTAATGAGCTACATGCACTACCATGGATGAATATCAACATAATTATGCTCAAAGGAGTCAGACAAAAAAAAGGAATATATACCATATGGTTCCATGAACTCTAGAAAATCTTTGGCTGGTCCTATGGTAGTGGGTTATCAGAACTTATTAACATTAGTGTCACTAAAGTTGGTATACAACCCCCCACTGCTGAATTTGACTGGCTTAAAAAAAAAAAAAAGAAAATCTTATCTAGCAAACTATCTGTAGCAGAGTTTCTCAACCTCAGTGCTACTGACATTTTTGCGCCAGATAACCTTTGTTGTGGGAGGCTGTCCTGTGCCCTGCATGATGTTTAAAAGCATCCATGGCCTCTACCCAAGATAAACCAGTAACCCTTGCACCAAGTCATGAGGTGAAGATCAAAAATATCTCTAAGACACTTCCAGATGTCCAGGGGTTCTGGGGGGTCACCCATTGAAAACCACTGATGTATTCTGATGGAAAATTTGTCAAGGGTTGCCTGGGGGAAGGGGAGTAGGTACAGGGAGGAATTGTGGGAGAGAAGGATTACTAAGGGGAAGAGAATACTTCTGGAGGTTATGGATACGGATAGCTTGATTTCAGTGAGGATTTAATGTGCCAGCACTTATCAAACTGTACATTTTAAATATGTGCAGTTTATTATGCCAATTATACAACAGTCTTGCTTTTTCAAAAATAGTTTCTACTTAACATTTGTTAAATTTCCAACCTAACCCCAATAACTTAACTTGGTAACATATTTGTCATCTTTCGAAGAAACTGAAGCCACAATAGGCAGATCTACCTAGGCCAGCTATATATCTTACTAATATTTTCCTAACTGGCTAAATCTGATTCTAGCACCCAATCATGCACACAAAGTTCTAAACAGACCCAGTATAATAAAAAATCTTGTCTTTTCTTTCTTTTTTTTTTTTTTAAAGAGACAGGGTCTCGCTCTGCTGTCCAGGCTGGAGTGCAGTGGCATCATCACAGCTCAATGTAGCCTCAAACTCTTACGTTCAAGTGATTCTCCTGCCTCAGCCTCCCAAGTAGCTGGGACTACAGGTGCACACCACCACACCTGGCTAATTTAAAAAAATTTTTTGTAGATACAAGGTCTCTCTGTTGCCCAGGCTGGTCTCTAACTCTTGGCCTCAAGTGATCCCCCTGCCTCGACTTTCCAAAGTGGTAGGATTATAGACATGAGCCACCATACCTGGCCAAAAACCTTTTCTGCCATCCTATCAACCTACTATTTCACAATATATTGATAAAGACAAGCCTAAAATATTTGCTAAGTACCTTCCAAGCCATTAAAACACAATTATGTTTAATATGGCTTTGAAACAATTTCATTGAGTTCTTTGAAAACTGACGATTTATCATGTTACTGTTCCACCCTACTAGAATTACACTGAACATAAAGATCGCAAGTAATAGAAAGATTGTGTGCCTACTGCACAAAAGACTGCTATATTTACTGTGTAAAACAATGAACCCTACCCTCTTATGCCTTCATGCCCTTCCCATGTATAACACTCATTTTTTCCAAGTTTCTCAATCAAGGGAAGGGTGTAATTTGAAACAGCAATCCCAACACCCTGAAATTGTGATCACATTTCCTGAGGGACAAGGACCTCCCCTCCCCCTTGAGAACCACCCCTTAATTGATTCTTCACAGAAATCCTTTAAATCCTGAGCTCCTCTAATGCACTTAAGATGTGGAGCACTATTCATAGCTCTAGTCTAGCTCCAGGTCCACCCCTGAACTACTCACGTGGCTCAAGCTCTTTACCTCTCTGGTTCTCTACCAGCAAAACCAGCATAACCTGTATCCATATTAGCTCTCAGGGATGCTGTGAGAATCAACAAACAGCATCACAAAAAGCAGCTTGGAAAATATCTCAGGGAACAGTACTGCAGGTGATTAAAAGCTAGGGTCTAAGCCCCAACGTCACCGTGTCTTCGCTAGGCCTCAGTCCCCTCATCTGTCAATGCAGGTTACTACCTACCTTGCAGGTTTAAAGGACAGACTCTTGGTACACAGCAAGTAACTGTGGCAATTATATATTTTTCTACCAATAATTTTTTTGGGAAGGGTAGGGAGGGGGATTGATTCACTCCTAGCCTTCTAATGTTGCATCTACTGACCAGGCTCTAAAAACTAGCCAACCAGGGCCATGGGTTAGGAAACCTACACATTATACTCATTATAGGCTACCAAAGGGGCAATTCAGCTTTTAACTGTGACTGCAAAACATGGTAATGGGAGAACCCATTTGAGAGACTCTCCCGCAAAAAAAAACCAAGCAAGCTAACCTTTGCAGGCTAATATCTCCTTTCCTAACCATAAATAAAATCAAAGGATGAAGTGAAAGCAAAGCCCTGGCAGCATGCATTCATATAATCCAGCACCCCCATTCTAATCTAGAGCTCACAATCTGACCTGCCTCAAAAATCCTTTTTACCAAGTACACAATTGCTTTTTAACGTACAGCAAACACTCAAATCGTTGCAAAGCAGAAAGAATCTGGTCTAAATAAACCAATTCAAATGACTGTTTAGTTAGTGGTTACCAGAGTAATATTACGGAAGCAGCAAAGGCCTGGAGTCAAGATGGCCTCCCCTGGAGTCTATAGGTCAAGTTCCTTAACCTGTTTTTCTTAATTGTTTTTTAAAAAGTTTTCTTGATTGTAAAACAGAGTCAATACCAACAGTACCTCCTCAGGAATCTATGCTAAATGTAAATCTTTTTAAAAAATTTTTTTAAAGAAAAACATTCAATAAGGGATAAATTTTTATTTTTAAAATATCCAGTCTGTTTTCTGATTCAGCCACAAAAATTAATCAGGAAAAGGAGTAAAGTCACTGATTTTAAATACATGCTGCAACCTTTATTTAAAAAAAAAAACACGAACCTAAACCTAAATGAATGTTTTTTCCCCCAACTAAATATATCCTAACTCTAAATCTTGACTGACTTCAAATGGAATAGATTTCTTATCCAAATAAAGCAAATCCTCCTCTCACATCCAGGAAAGAAGTTAACTGCAAAACAAGATTTCCAAACTGGGGTCGTCCTCAATCAAACTCGATAGCTCACTACACCTTTTCGGTCTGCTGCACACTCCACCCCTGGTGGAGACAAAGGTCAAAAGAACCAAGTTTCTATTTTCTTTCCATCTCTCAAAGACTTTCAAGGTAAAAATCCAAATTCCTTAGCCTGGAATTCATTGCCTACCAGCTGGCCTCCAGGACTCCAACCTTAAAGGCTACTGTAACTTTAATTCTTTATAAATAAAGCATATGGTCTTTAGGTACTCTCCTCTCTGCCTCCCCAACCATCTTCTCCACCATCATGGTCCTTGTCCTCCTAGAGGAACCCCCAGCAGGCATGGGGAGGGTCACTTCCTCCAGGCCCCCACCCCTGCCAGGCAATTCCACTTAACTTCTATCACCTCACAATTACCTATGTCTGGGCAAGGTCTTCTAAAGCTTTGCTTCAAGAGCTTTGTAATGCAAAAAAAAATTTTTCACAGGCCCCCTGAAAAAGATCTAAGTGTAGCCAGCTTCCTAAAGTATCCTCTATTAAGTACAAGACTAAAGTTTTTTTCCAACAAGGACTATTTCACCTCTAAAACTTCCAGGTTCTAACAGTCCACGTGTATTTGTCAAACGACTCAGTCACAAAATGACTACTTGAAAATGGACGGCGGAAAATGGAAAATTTGAAAAACGTACCTCAGGTGCTATAATCTATAAGTAATTCAAGCTGTCACCTAACAAGGTTCTAGCAGCACTCCATCTTGTATACAGGAAATACATTTATCCTAAAGCCCTCCAAATATGGCCCTCAGAAATCCTACCAAGCTCCCCTAGACAGTGAAAAAGTCTAAATGAATACATCCCTTTTCAGAGTTTTCAACAGTAAAGTGTTGGCAATAATCAAAGGAAGCTTTTCTCTTGATTTCTAAGGACCAGTAACCATGGTATTTTGTTCCTCCCCACCCAAGGGGAGAAAGAATCTGAAACTTTTTCCAGATTTGATGTCTAATAATACAGCTAGCACTCAGTGAACGCTCATTCACAGAAGTGCTTAATTATATTCACTTGTAATCCCCATAAACTCTAAGTTTCACACATTAAAACATGAGAGAAGGCAAATGTATATAGAGACAAAGTGTAACAGACATTACTGGAGAGAGGGGGAATGAGGGGAGTCCGTGTTTATTGGCTACAGTTTGAGATGATGAAAAAGTTCTGGACACGAATAGTAGTGATGGTTGTACAACATTGTGAATGTACTCAATGGCACCGACTTGTACACTCAAAAATGGCTAAAATGGCAAATTGTTACGTATACTCTACCACTATTTTTAAACAGTAAATAAATAAGGGAGAAATACAAAGTGTGCGCAGGCTTCCCCTCCCCCGCTCCCCGGCCGCTGGTCTTGGAGCCCCAGCATCCGTCGCAAGAGACTGTAATCACAATGAGTGGGTTTCACGGGGCCATAAGCGGATGCTACCTCCTTTAAATGAACTTTAAAAACCACGGAGCCGAGAGCGAGCGAGCGAGCTCCCTCGAGCGGGACTCCAAAAGGGGACGGAGTCTGGAAGTGGGTGAACACTCCTAACGACGGCGTATCTTCCCCTGAAACAAGGAAGACGGTGTTTATCCCCCCCCACACCCAGGCCCCGACTTTTTGTTTGTCTGTTTCTAAGGGTGAGCCCTGAGCCAGCACATCCCCTCTCCCCGCTAATTCCTCCTGCGCACCTGGGGGGGAGCGCGGGAAGCGGCGAGGGACGGGAGCCCGGGCCAAAGCGTGGGGCGAGGGGCGGTTCCGAGAGAGGCACTGCCCGCGGGGCGGGGAACCGGATCGGCGCGCGCGGGGGAGGGGGGCGGAAGAGGAGCCCGGACCCAGCCCCGCGGCCCCCGACCCCGGCACCTCCCCAGCTCCCCTACCGTTTACCGGGGCCGACCGCGCGCAGACGCCACGGGCGCGCGCCCCCGCCCCTCCCCCGCTTCACGGATCGGGAAACTGAGACCCCGGCCGGAGTGGAGGTGGCGGGTGAAACCGCGCGGCCAAGGTCACCCGCCCGGCAAGCGGCAGGGCTGGCCTGGGACTCCGGGGCTCTCTGGGCCTGGGCCCGCGCCATCCCCGCTGTGCGCAGCGGCCGGGCCCGAGACCTCGGTGACGGCGCCGGAACCGGCCTGTAAGGGCTGCGGGAGCTGGGGTTCGAGGCTTGGGGTCCGGGGCGATCCTGGAGGCGCCCCCAGGGCCGCCCGCCGGCCCCTGTCACGGCCTGGGCCGCCCCCACCCCGGGCAGGCCCCTCCGGGAGAGGCCGGGGCTAGGCCGCCAACAGACCTAACGGAGCCGCCGCCGGCCGCCAACCGCCGACAGAAAGCCCGCTCCGGGGTTAAGGAACCGTGGAGTACTCACCCCTTAGGGCCCGGAGCCCCGTTGCCGCTCGGCACTCCGGGCGCGCCGCTCTCCTCCTCCATTTTGATCTCCGTCGCCGCCACCTCGGCTGCCGCTTCGACCCCTGCCGCCATTTTCTCCGCGTCTGGGCTTTGTGTGAGGGAGCGGGTTGCGCGCTGCTGCGCCTGCGCGCTCACGTGACCCGGCGCGACCAGTAACGCCTGCGCGCGCCGCGGCCGGCTCCCGCTGTCGGCCCCGCCCCGCCCAGGGCCACGCCCCTACTCCGGGCCACGGCGCCGCTGCGCGCAGGCGCAGACCAGCAGCTGTCGATTCATTCATTCCCGAGACCAACTCGCGTTAGGCACCGCCTGGCTGTGCCGCCCGCCTGCCCTCCAAGTCCGGTAGGGGAGGCGTCTCCTCTTCCGCCCCACACACCCCCACACACCCGCACCTAGTCACTCTCAGCTTTCTGTAACCAGAGCTGGGGCAGAGAGGCAGAAAAAATTCTGTCTGGGGGGTTCCTGGAAGGTTTAGGGGATTACTGAAGACGGGCTAACGCCAAACTAAAATTTTCTTCTCGCTGTCATGCAAAGTATTAGAAGAGATTTGCAAAGGAAATGACTTTCTCTCTTCTTGATGGCATGTCCTGGAGCATCTTTACATCATCTCCAGGGGCACCACACTCCAAAGCTGGCTCGAGGAGAGGTGGGTGCCAGGGGGTGGAGGAAGTCCAGGTGCAGGAATGAGCAGGGCCCCCAAGGGCCCGCAGAGCTAATGCACTTGGGTGTGATCCTGTGTCTCAGCAGAGCACCAGCCCCTCAGCCACCCTACAAAGCCCTGCCCATCTCTCTGACCCCCTGCCCCTCAAACACTACTCCAGCCACGTGGTCCTCCCTGCTGCTCTTCTTACAGGCTAAGTAGGTTCCAGCCTCGGAGTGGCCTTTGCACTTTGTGGTTTCCTCCACTCTCATAGCCACACTGGCTTCACCTTGCCCTTCCAGTCGGGGCAGAAAGTGTTTTTATTCCTCTGTGGGTGAGCTACATACCAGCCAGGGATTCATGCAGAAAACAGATTTGCTCAAGGTGAACCCCACCACTCCAAGCCACAATTTGCTCATCTGCAAACATGGTTATTAAGAAACCCCCGGGGCCAGAGGAGGTGGCTCACTCCTGTAATCCCAGTACTTTGGGAGGCCAAGGCAGGAGGATCACTTGAGGCCAGGAGTTCAAGACCAGCCTGGGCAACATAGCTAGACCCCATCTCTACAAAAAAATTAATTAGCTGGGCATGGTGGTGTGTGCCTGTTGCCCTACCTACTCATGAGACTAAGGCAGGAGGATGGTTTGAGCCCAGCAGTTCAAGACCAGGCTGGGAAACATATGGGGACCCCCTCTTTATAAAAAAAAATTTTTTTTTAATTAGCCAGGCATGGTGGTGGAGTCCTGTAGCCCCAGCTACTTGGGAGGCAGGAAGATTGCTTGAGCCAGGACTTCAAGGTTACAGCGAGCTATGATCACACCTCTGCACTCCAGCCAGGATGACAGAGCAAGACCCTGTCTCAGAAAAAAAGAAAAAAATAAATCCCCAGAACTCACCTTTCAGAGCCACTCTGAGCATTAAAAGTAGGCAGATGCCAAAAGCTCTTAAATTTAAAAAGCTCACCACACAGAAAGCACTCAAGGAGTAGGTGCTATCATTAGCATGACCACATTCTGCATCTTTCCTGAGTCCTCATGGGAGGTGGGCCACGAAGCTCAGCACTGGAGCAGTGCAGACCTGACCTGGGGTCACCCCAACTCTACTTCCTATAGGTGTGGGAACTTAGATAAAGGCTTCCCTGCCCTGGGCTTCAGTCCAGGTAATAACTACTCCTGCTAAGGGTGGTAGTGACAGTCGGAGGAGGGAAGTCTCAGAACTGGGCCTCGTCCGTAGTGACCTTTAATAAATGGGGATATTGTCACCATTAGTTGTTAGTGAGTGTAAGGGGTCCAGCATGGTATCTGGCCCCTGGCAGATGCAAAGTAAGTGGAAACTGTTCTTCTTACATATATTTTTAAAATCAGGCCAGGCACAGTGGCGCAGTCATATAATCTCAGCACTTTGGGAGGCCAAGGCAGGAGGATCACTTGAGGTCAGTAGTTCAAGGCCAGCCTCAGCAAGAGCGAGACCCTGTCTCTACAAAAAATGGAAAAATTAGCCAGGCGTGGTAGCATGCACCTGTGGTCCAAGCTAATCAGGAGGCTGAGGCAGGAGGATTACTTGAGCCCAGGAGTTTGAGGTTACAGTGAGCTATGATGACACCACTGCACGCTAACCCAGTCGACAGAGCGAGACCTTGTCTCAAAAAAAGGAAAAAAAAAAGAAAAATTAGCCAGGTGTGGTGGCACGTGCCTGTAGTCCCAGCTACTCGGGAGACTGAGGCAGAAGGATCACTTGAGCCCAGGAGTTTGAGGTTGCAGTGAGCTGTGATGATGCCACTGCACTTCAGTCTGGGCAACAAAGTGAGACTCTGTCTCCACAAAAAATAAAATAAAATCATTTATTATATAACCCGGCTACCTGCTCTTCACTTGAAAACTCAGGCTTTGCTTCTTCCTGTGGGCTTCATAACAGATCCCTCAAAACAAGCCAAGTGGTCTTTATTTTTTACCTCCGTGTGGTCCCTCACTGTGAGTCCTTGGTTCAGAAATGTAACTGACAAGTCCATTTTGTCCAGCAAGGGCTCCTTTTATTCATTCAGGGGTGGGTTTTTGAAACACAGTGCAACTTTATATAAAGTTGAGGGTGCCAGGAAAGCAAGCCTGCAAGGTGCAGAGAAGCGCAAGAAGCTTGCTGGAAACTTCCAGCCCAAAGGGTGCCTTGACACACTGGCCACAGTTGCTGGCCCAGAAGGTGCCAAATGGACCCCAGAATGAGATCAGAGTGCCTGTTCCATCCGAAGCCCAAGACCACCATGTCCGTCTGTCCTTGTCGTGTACAACAGTGTGCAAAAAACCTGAAAATATATTCACACGGGATCACAGAATAGGCTCCACTTGGTGTCTCTTGGCCTAAGAAGCATTCTGGCCGTGCAGGAAGGTTCGGGCAGTTTCTGTCCTTCCAAACACCAGGGCATCACCAGCTACCTCTGGCCTCTCTGCTGCAGGGCCCCGCCAGCCTGCCTTCACACGGGTGTCTCCTCTGCCACCTTCTTTAGGAGGCCGGCTGCCAGAGGGGAGTGCTGGGGGCCCTCAGACCCATCCACATGCCGTATCTTCAGGCGCACTTTCTGGTTGGTCCTTCTCCACTCAGAGTACAACTGACAATGGTAGCGGAAGGAAACCTGTAGGGCAGTCCGGTGGTGAGTGGGGAGGCTGAGAAGGTCTCCACCCCCAAGGAAGGAAAACAGGCCCCCATGGCACCTGTCTGGGTCCCAACCAGGACTGAGCTCCCGCTTCCAGAAGCAGAGCTGGCATCTGGGCGTTCCTTGTACAGACTGTGCACACACAAACACATTCACCCTCCTGGAGAGACTCCCCACCAGCTTTCAGAGTCCTGCAAACGTGAGGCACCCTCCTTGCCCCAGAAGGGAGCTCCCTTTCTGCCTCTCGGTGGGAAGGGAGTGATACAGCCTCTCAGGAGGGATTAAATGTCAATCAGTCACACAACTGCCAAAACTTGAAAGTAACCAAGATGTTCCTCCATAGGAGCTATGATGATGCCACTGCACTCTACCCTGGAGAACAGAGCAAGACCCTGTCCCGAATGGATAAATAAACTGTGGTGCAACCAGAAAATGGAATGTCATTTGGCACTAAAAAACATGAGCTCTCAAGCCATGACGTGGGAGGCCAGGTGCAGTGGCTCGTGCCTGTAATTCCAGCTACTCGGGAGGCTGAGGCAGGAGGATCGTTTGAGCTCAGGAGTTGGAGACCAGCCTGGGCAACATGGGGAGACCAAGTCTCAAAAAAACAAAAACAGAAGAAGACGTGGAGAACCTTAAATGCCTATTCCTAAGTGATAGAAGCTGATCTGAAAAGGCTACATACCATATGATTCCAAGTATTGGACATTCTAGAAAAGGCTAAACTCTGAAGACAATAAAAAGACTAAGGGTGGCCAGGCGCAGTGGCTTACGCCTGTAATCCCAGCACTCTGGGAGGCTGAGGTGGGAGGATCCCTTGAGGTCAGGAGTTCAAGGCTGCAGTGAGCTATGATAGCATCACTGCACTCCAGCCTGGGTGACAAAGGGAGACCTTGTCTCTAAAAAAAAACAAAAAAAATTAGTGGATGCCAGGGATTGAGGGGAAGGATGGTGGGATGAAGGGATGAATAGGAGGAACACAAAAGATTTTTAGGGCAATGAAAATACTCTGTGCAAGATCGAGGACCCAACAGAAAGGAAAAAAAAAAAAGAAAGAAAATACTCTGTACAGTAACATAATGGTGGCTACATGTCATTATACATTTGTCAAACCCATATCCAGGCACGGTGGCACACGCCTGTGGTTCCAGCTGCTAGGGAGGCTAAGGTGGGAGTATCAGACCCCCTCTCTAAAAAAAAAAAAAATTAATGATGTATCCATCAGTTGTAACAAATGCACCTCTCTGGTATAGGATGTTGATAGTGGGGGGGCTGTCCATGTTGTGTGTCGGGGGGGTGATATAGGGGAACTCTCTATACTTTCTGCTTAGTTTTGGTGAACCTAAAACTGCTCTACAAAATAAAGTCTATTTAAAGACTTAAAAATCACATGTCAGCTGGGCGCTCTGGTTCACGCCTATAATCCTAGCACTTTGGGAGGCCGAGGCAGGAGAATCACTTGAGCCCAGGAGTTGGAGGCTGCAGTGAGCTACGATGAGGCCACTACACTCCAGCCTGGGCGACAGAGTGAGATGCGGTCCCCCAAAAATAAATAAATAATAATAAATGTCAGTGGTTCATACCCTTTGACCAAGTAAGTTCCCAAGAAACATTTGCACAGGCGATGCCCAAAGGGCTGTTCATAATGGTGGCAAAAAAAACGCAAACAAAATTCGGGGGGGAAGAAAAGCGCACATGGGAAAGCATCCCAGTGTCTGTCAAAAGGGATTGGTTAAATAAATACGGTTCACCCATACAATGAATGTCCGCTGGGTGGCTGCCTTGTTGTTGTTGTCGTTTTTTTTAAACGACCCTAGCAAAATGAAAACAAGCAGAATGCAAAACAGTAGCTATGATTTCATCCTATTTATATTAAAAACATATGCTAGTTGGGGGGGCTCTTTCTCTTTAAGCAAGGGTTCTAATTCTGTCCAGAAGTCTAGAACAACTCCCCCACCCCAGTCACTCTGTCTCTGTCTTTCCCAGTTTCGTTCTTGCTTTTTTCTCTGTTTTATTTTTTTATTTTTTTTTTTTTTTTGGAAACAAGGTCTCGGTCTGTTGCCCAGGCTGGAGCGCAGGAGCGCGATCATAGCTCACTGCAGCCTCCAACTCCCGGCCTCGAGTGATCCTCCCACCTTGGCCTCCTAAAGTGCTGGGATTATAGGTGTGAGCCACCGCCCCCAGCCAATTTCTTAATATCTATCCATTCTCCCTCCATCTTGCTCTCTCTGAATGTCTTTCTCACTCACTCTTTTGCTCTTTCCTCCCTGCCCACCGCTAGCTTTGGGGGGTGCATGGATGGGAGGTGCAGCCCACATTCAGGACTGGCAGTCAGGTGCACGAGGACCCTTACAGCACAAAGCTCACACCTGGCTCAGGGCTTCCCTTCATCACGCTCCATGGAATGCAGGGTGAGCTCAGGGGCTCCCTTCCACCCGGGGCCAAAGGCAGAGGCAGCCAACCAGGGAGCCCTAACCCCCCAGTCACTGAGCAGACAACCCTGGACCCTGCTGCTCCGGATGGGACAGCCCCAGATGCCTGCCCTGCGGCTGGCGGCCACTCACCAGTGTCCAGAGGACGTAGATGGTGAACAGGGCGATGGTGAGGGCAATGAGCCCCACGGCCTCAAGCCGGCTGTGCAGCCGCAGGTGGTCCTGGGCCCCACGCAGGCACAGCCAGCCCGAGATGGCAGCCAGCGGCGTGATGAACAGGAAGCACACCATGTCGCAGCACAGTGTCCGCTTCTCCGTCCGCGGCCCTGGGTCCTTCAGCCACTGCAGGGGGAGCCAATGGGGGAAGGGGCTGCTCAGGGGCTTGGAGACCAGGACCTCCAGGCTCCGTTCTTTCCTTCTTTCAAACACTTATTGGGCCTACAGTAAGCCAGGCCCTGCTAGGCGCTGGGCACTTTTGCACTCATGTTACAGATGGGGAAACTGAGGCACAGACGGGTTAACTCGTTTGCGCAAACTCACACAGCTGGTAATCCACAAAGCCAAGGTCCGAGCCCAGGAAGTCTTGCTCCAGGGCCTGAGCACCCTTGGCTGATATCCTGCTATGCTTGGCCTCCCCCAGATGACGGGCAAAGAGAAATGGGCTTGACTCATGAAATCCTGGTGCTTGGGACTGAAAGGGTCCCCGCCCTCCCATGCTAGCTGCGGGAGGTGTGACGTGGGTGAATGGTCAGGGAGGAAAAGGCCTTGCCATGGAGGTGACCTTGAGAATGGAAGGAACCACATGAAGAATGGGAGAGACGGTGCTCCAGGCCGCAGGAACAGCACGTGCAAAGGCCCTGAGGTCGAGGGTGCAGGCTAGACAAGGTGCAGAGGGGAGAAGGCCTGTGCGGCTAGAGCATGAGGACCAAGGGGGCAGTGGGAGGGGGTGTGGGCAGGGGCTGGATCTGCCTCCCACTGTTCTCCCTAGAGCCCAGCTCCCAGTTGGGCCCCTAAGGTGGCCCTGACTGCTGTGCGGCCTCAGGGATGGGCTCTGCTCATCACACTTCGGCCCCATTGACACGCACCCTGCAGTTCTCAGCCACCCCATGCCAGGCCGGGCAGGGAGGAGCCTGGTGGCACTCAAGCAGCCACCCGTAGTGCTCCGGTGAGCGGCAGTGAGGGCACCCACCACGCCTGGGAATGCTCTGTCTCCACCCCGACCCATCACAGTCAGGTTAACACACTGACTGCCATGTGAGTTGTATTTAACTCAGGCTAGTTTTGACCCCCAGGGACGTGTGAAGCAAAACCCTGCAGTTGGTTCATGAAAATCTTACTTGTTGATGTTCTTCTTGTTACAATTAATATTGATGATTTAATTCTAAAAATGTGGATTGCATTGCATATAACTCACGCACAGAAAACAGTAAAAAATAACAAGTTAGAAAGAATTGTTTTGTTTTAATAAAACACCGTGGCCCCAGGGAAAAAAATTTTTTTCTAGTGTGGGAGTCAATGTGTTAAAGTCTAAGCTCTTGAGCACAGCCCACAAAGCCTGGTGTGGCCACTGCCACCTCCTTTCAGGCCTCACTCCTACTCCTTTAATTCAATCTGCACAGGCTTTGTCAAGGACACCAAGCTTTTCCCACCCCAGGGCCTTTGCACTTGCTGTGTCCTCTGCCAGGACTGCCTTTCCTTAGGTTCCCTGGTTCCTTTTCATCCCTCCAGCCTCAGCCTGGGACTTCATCCCCTGTCAAGGCCTCACCTGACCCCCAGGTTGTTACCCCGTACATGCCCCACTCCCCGTAACATGTTCCCACCATAGCACTGTTGCTCCCAGCAACCAGCTGCTTCGTTGATTTACTGGACTTGAATCTCCATGAGTGCCAGTCACATGTGTCTTGTTGGTGGCTGGGTCCCCAGTGCATAACAGAGTGCTGGGCATCCTGGAGGTGCTCAGGACATACTTGCTCATGAAAGAGTAAATCAAACAGCGAAGGTGTACTGGGTTTGGTAGGTCTGGAAACTCAGGCATGGTCCCCTACTCCCGTCAGCAGAATCTACCTGGCGATGGTTGTAGGGAGGTCTGCCCTGTGGAGAAGCCACTTCCCTGACCCACCAGAATACTCTAGGGTAGCTCCCACCTCTGACCCCCATGCCTGCCTTCTTCCCTTGTGCCCACCCCAGTCTCAGGCTCCCAAGGGTACCTCTGTGAGGGGCCGGGGCCTCTTCTCCACCGCAAACTCCGTGTGGCACAGCTCACAGTAGCTGGTGTTGGACGAGGAGAGCCATCTCTCTAGACAGCTCTTGTGCACAGCTCCCAGTGTGCCGGTACAGCCACACGGAGACAGCAAGCTCTCCCCGTTTGCTCCCTCGTGGCAGATCCGGCAGAAGGGACCATCACTGGACACAGAGATAGGACCCATTAGCAGTGATTGGGCTTCCTGCCTGTACCTGCTTCACTACCTGCTAGATCACAAGCTCACCGTTGTCTCCAAGCTGCCACTTGGTGAACTCCTACTCATCCTTCAATGCCCAGCTCCAAATGTGCTCTCCTTTGGGAAGCCTTTCCAGACTCCTACAGGTAGAGTGATGTGCTCCCTTCCAGGACTCCTGTGGCACCTTTTTAAGCCCAGGGTGAGCATCTCTTGTGCCTGCCTACCCAATGTCCTCCCCTCCTTTTCCTACAATACCACCCTGATTGTCCTGGGCAACTACCCCACTCTCAACTCTTGGTCCTCAAAGACTAGGGTAGAGCTGATGACACCCCTGATGACCTCAGGCCTGACCACTCAGGACACCACACACCCCTGGTCACAGGGACCGACTCAGGGAAGTGCTTGTGTGATGTAATCAGAGCCACTGGTAATCAATTCCTGAAATTCCTTTTTTTCTTCCCCTAAACTCCAGAAGTGTCAGCAGCAAGGCTGACGTAAGCCAGGAGCTGCTGGCAGCCGCCTGGTCTCCGCACGGAGCCTGTGAATGATGCCAACACAGAGGAAAGCAGGGGCGAGAGACGGGGAAAGGGGGATTCTTAAGGACATCATCCGAGGCCCTGGATCTAGCCACAGCTGAAGGCCACACTGCCTGAGAAACCTGTGCGTCCAGACAGGATTGCTCACCTGCTCCTCTGCTCTTTTGAGAGGAAAACAGACATAGAAAGCATCTGCAGAAAGCTGCCTTGGGAAAGTCTCCAGTCCCAGGGGATGCTGGGTCCTTCCTGGGGTAGCTCAGGAGGCAGGGGTGTGGCCTTGGCGGCCCGAGGCTGTCCTGCACATGAGTCATTGTTTCCCGAACATTTCTGCCCAGAAAGCAGACATCCGCCAGGAGACGCACAAAGAAGAGCTCTTTTCCAGATAACACGAGTTTCCCCTCGGAAATGACTGTTTTCTACCCTCTTCTCGGACTCTCCTGCCGTGGGGTGAGGCCTGGCTGCTTTTAAAAGAGCCCGCTTTCTCGGCAGTCCTGTGCCTGGGCTGCTATCTTCTCCTGCGGTGGCCAGAGGGCATGCACACCCTGGTCACACCCTTTCTCCCCACCACACTCACAAAAAAACGTTAACAGAAAAAGACTTGCTCCAGAAACCAACTTGGGAAATGGAAATGACAAGAACCGTTAGGAAGAGCTGTGTCCGTTTGGACTTGGTTCTGGGAAACCCTGGAAAACTTGGGAAGAGCAAATTCAGAGAAAAGAAAAAAAAAAACACAAACCCAAAGCTTAATATTTATTGAGCACTTACTATGTACTAGGCACTATTCTAAGAGCAACATTTGGATTAATTTCTGTCATTCTCACAATGAGCCTGTAAGGAAGATGCTATTTTTTTTTTTAAGAGACGGATCTTGCTCTGTCACCCAGGCTGGAGTGATCAAGATCCCGTCTCTACAAAAAACAAATTAGCTGGGCGTGGTGGTGCGCACCTGTCGTCCCAGCCATTGGGGAGGCTGAGGCAGGAGGATGGCTTAAGCCCAGGAGTTGGAGGCTGCAGGGAGCTGTGATGACACCACTGCACTCCAGCCTGGCTGACAGAGCAAGACCCTGTCTCTACCAAAAAAAAAAAGGAAACAGAGAAGGGCTGGACATGCAGAAATGCTTGAGGCAGCTTCGAAAAGGGCTCAGCTCATTCATAGCCTGGTGGGCAGAGAGCCCAAGACCCCGAGCCTTAGGCTTTGTGGACTGTTCTGGGCCCTGGAGACGCCTCCTGGGCCTTCCTCTTTGACCTCTACAGGTTTCAGAGTCCAGTACTCTCCGCCCCACCTAGTCTCTGCCAAGTGCCCCCAGCAATCAGGGTCTCCTTGGAGGCAAATGGAAGGCTTGAGTTCTGTGGTCTTAGAACCAACCAAGGCACTGGGTGTGACATCTTTAAGTCCTACTGTGGCTCTCCCAGGTCAGACGCTTGCTTGCTCGCTAAGAAGAGGAGTTACAGGGTCAGCAGGGGACCCTGGTGACCTGCTGTGTGTGGCCTCTGCCAAGCCCAGCTCCTCCCAGAGGTGGTGGGAGGAAGGATCCCCATTTATTTCTTGAGAGACTGGCAGGAGGCTGGAGGGAAGGTCACATCCCTGGGCCTCTAGCCTGGGAAGGTTTGGGTTGAGTTGCCTGCAAAGGCAGAGGGAAGAACAAGAAACGAGACCCTCAGGCTGCTGAGCTGCCGGCAGGGCCAGAAGCTGCCCGCAAAGGAGCCAAGAAGCAGATCCAGGAGAGCCCTGTGGTCTCAGGGTGCCGGGCTGTCCTGACCACCAGCCACACCTTGATTGGGCAAGACCTAAGAAAGGGTCCCTGAGAAGCAGCACGTAGTGGCCAAGACAGGAGAGGGAACATCCAGGACCACACATGGCTGCCCATCACATGCCTAGGGCTCTGTGGGCTGGTGGGACCAAAGGAGCTTCCCTCCTCTGAGCTGGAGCCCTGGGCTCAAGCCTCAGCGATGCTCAAGAGCCGTGGCGTGGCGGGTGTCCACCTCCCCTGGGGCCTGGGTTTCCCCAGTTGTAAAAGGGAGGGTGGAGCAAGGTGCGGTCAATTCACTTGGTCAGCACTTCCCGCGTGCACAGCTCCTCAGGAATCCCACGTAGGGAGACCCCAGCTACGGCCAGCCTCCTCCCTCCCTCCTTGCTCTGGCAGCCCTGGCGGGAGGCCCCTGCACCCACCAAGGGTCCCCTCACTGGGGGCCTGGCTCGACCAGCATGGACTTCTTTCTTGCTTTCTATCTAAGGAGATGGAGACATACAAGCCAACACCTGGGAAGATGTCGGAAGGAGAACATCCCATATGATCTGGGCTCAGGCAAGGCTTCCCAGAGGAAGCGACGCCAGGCAAAGACTTAGAGAGCAGGTTCAAAGTGCCTTGAGGCTTCCATCGGCTTATTTTTATTTCTGAATAAAAAACTTTATCAATGGATTCTGACACTTGCTACCACATGGATGAACCTTGAGGACATCATGCTTCATGAAATAAGCCAGTCACAAAAGGCCAGATACTGTGTGATTCCACTCTTAGGAGGTCCCTAGAGTCGTCAGATCCACAGAGACAGGAAGTAGAATGGTGGGTGCCAGGGGCTGGGGAGGGGGTGGGGAGTTAGTGTTTCATGGGGACAGAGTTTCAGTTTGGGAAGACGAGAAAGTTCTGGAGATGGAGGATGGTGATAGTTGCACAGCAATGTGAGTGCGCCTAATGCCAATGCCACTGAGTTGTGCCCTTAGTGGTTAAGATGGTAAATGTTATATATATTTTATCACAATTTTTAAAATTTGGGGGAAAAAAGCTTATAAATTAAATTGTACCAAATAAACTTAATAACAATTCATAAAACTTGAAAAACTGAAAAGAAAAAAGAAATCATTTAGAATCCTATTCCCCTAGCCAACCTGGTGGCTATTTTAAATCCAAGCAAGTTAAAATGGATTTAAACGTGGGAGAAGTTTCCATAAGACTCCTCCCCTTGCAACTGATAAAAAGTTGGCAAACCAGACAGATTCAGCACACAGATGGGTCTGGAAGGCCAACACCGAGTTTTAAACAGATCTATCAAATGTTTACTGGGTGTTGAACCAGTCCCCTTGCAGACACTTCATGTGGACTATGGCATTGTATTCCCAGAACAACCTAATGAGGAAGGTTGTCCCTTCAGAGGATACGGTGGTGAAGTGACTTGTCCCAGGTCACTCTTGGGGACTCAGGAGGATGTGAGCCCAGGCACTAGCTATCCACAGCTGGCACGCCTAACCGCTCCCTACCCTGCCTCCCCAAAGCGTGAATTACTTGCCAACGTTTGACCTTCAGATTTCACATCATAATCTGGAATTTTGGCTTTTCCTGGAGAATCAGACCTGACCAGCCTGGGCCTTTATTTCCACATGGTAATTACTGTTTGGGCCCCTTTCTCTAGCATAGTTACACACCTGGCCTCTCTAGATGGTTGGACTTCTGACCCCAGACTGGGAGGCCCAGAGAGATGTAGGAGGGAAGGCGAAGACACCGGCCGGTCACCACTCACTCACCTTGGCGTGTCCAAGGCCCGGATCACGGTGGAGAGGAGCCGGCCGTCCCTTGAAGTCACCTGCGCCACATACTGGGGTGGCCCGAGGCCTGTGGCCTCCACGACCTTGGACAAGGCAGGGCTGCCAGAGCAGTCGCACAGGGAGCCCGGCAAGTGGCAGCAGTCCCCCGTCGTCATGGCCACAGGGAACCCTGCGTCATCAGGGCCCAAGGCCCATGGTTCCAGGAGCCTGGGGAGAGGCCACCAAGGAGGTTAATGAGCCCAACAGACCGGGGGTTGAGTCCCTACTTGTCAAGGCTCTAGGGACCACGGGCAAGGACTTGCCTCTTGGAGCCTCAGTTGGCCCAATCTGTAACATGGGCCTTTGTGGGGGCCAGTGAGGATTCAATGAGGGGACACAGGTAACTCAGCCAGGCCTGCCGCACAGCAAGGGCTCAGGTTATATTACCTCTCACTCCCCTAAGAAAAGCTAGGCCTGCTGCCGCCACCAAAGGCCACCTTCCAGTAATATCACCAGTATCACCTTTCCAGATATGGTAAGAGCACCTGACAGTCATTGAGCATGTCCTGTGTGCCAGGCCTCATGCTTGGTGCTTTCTGGAGCCAGATCTGTCCCGTGCCCACCATTCACGTATGGACTTGACTTCCGAGGATTAAATTTCTGTGGGGGACTGGGCCCAGAGCATGCAACTCTGCCTCTGAATGGAGCAGACCTGAACTAGAAACTTGGCCCTACAGACCAGAATGGTGAGTCACCTTGACCCTCCTAGTTCATGGCCTTTCGCAGGACTGTGCACTCCTTGGTAGCTCAGGCCATCCAGGAAGCGGCAAACAGTTAGGGAGGACAGTGGCAGCCTCTGTCCCCACCAGACCAGCTGCTCTGAGCCGCACATCTGTGCCCAAGGAGAGGCTATGGGAGACGGCTGGAATTTAAGGCAGCAATTCTGAAGTCTGCTCTGGGACATGACAGCAGGATCCTACCGTCTGTTCTGGGGTCTGACCAGCAGAAAGAAACCCTAAGCAACCTTCTCCTCCACCTCCATGCCAGCCGAGGAGATTTGAAGAACAGCTTCCAGGCCCTGCTGTTGTGTTTCCCTATGAGAATTTCATGAAAGTAACAGAGGCCTCTCTAGAGACCTCCTTAAAGCCAACACAGGTGCCCTGGAGCTAAGGATCTCTGTCACCAGCTTTTCCAACCCCTGGGCCTTTGTCTCCAGGAGCTCCTGAGGCAGGCCCTATAGTGTCTAGAAACTCCAAGCGAGGGAGGCAGTCAGGTACTTGCTGAAGTACCCCCACCCCTACCCAAGACAGCTTTTACCAACTCCTACCAGGCAAAAGCAGGGAGCCCCAAAGCAGGGAGGAGCAGTGTAAGTTACTATTATTGTTTTTAGAGACAGGGTCTCACACTGTCACCCAGGCTGGAGTATAGTGGCACAATCATAGCTCACTGCAGCCTCCAACTCCTGGGCTCAAGTGATCCTCCTGCCTCAGCCTCCCAAGTAGCTGGGACAACAGGAGCCCGCCACCACACCCAGCTAATTTTTTAAGTTTTTATTTTATAGAGATGGGGTCTCACTATGTTGCCCAGGCTGGTCTTGAACTTCTGGCCTCAATCGATCCTCCCGCCTCGGCCTCCCAAAGCACTGGGATTATAGGCATGAGCCACAGCATCCAGCCCTGTAGGTTACTGACTAACCAGGACACTCTTCCGATGGATCAACAACCCTCTGAACAACTCAGCCAAAAGCACTCCTGGCCCAACATGGCCTTCTGAGCCTCCACGGTAGGGCCCCTGTAGGCCAGATAAGCAAGTATCAGCCAAAGGCAGGAAAAGACTGGGAGGAAGGGCTGCAGGCCTAAGATAACACCCACAGGACAGTGGCCAGGGCTGCCATGTTTTGCATGCTGCTCTCCCTCCTGAGCACCTGCCACCAGAAACCTCCGGTGCAGAAGTCAGAGGGGAAGCCACTGGGCCCTCCAGGGGAATATGGGCACAGAGGAGTCCATTCCTCCTGCTCCTCTGAGGATCGGTCTTAACATTTCTGCAAATAAATGGGCACTACAAGAAGGATCACAGCTCCTGTATATTATGTTCTACCATTTCTTCTGCTATCAGAGGGAAAAAAAAAAACCCCACTGATAAATCTGCTAATGCAAGGCCTGCAAATGGCCAAATAATAATGGTAGCTACTGTTTATTAAGGACTGGGTACTGTGCCAAGCAATCTGTATATGTGTTAATTCATGTCACTGAACTCTAAACAGTTGTTATAAGTGTCCCCTTCAAAGGTCACCTTCCAGGAGGAGCCTTCCCCAACCACGCTGGCTAAAGTGCACTGGGGTTCACGTTACTTCTCTCGTGGCATGTGCCCATCTCTGAAATGTTCTATAATACACATGCACCTACTTATTTAACCATGAATGTCATCCCACTCTGCAGTGAACTCTGGAAAGGAGGGCCCCTGTGTCCCCAGCCGTCCCCAGCACCCCGCCGTCCCCAGCACCTGTGTCTGGCTCAGAGTTGCTGCATTTGTTGTCACTGGGGTCATTTCTCAGTCCCTATCTGTGTAAGAACAGAGTGGGAGAACCCCATCTCTTGACTCTAAGACCCTGGGCTGCCAGCCCCCGTGGAGGGAATCAGAGATGCTTGGAGGATAGAGGTTCGTGCAAACCACCCAGGTCTGGGTTTGGAAGAGGCCACACTCGGGGCTGGGCACAAGGATACGGTGGCTGCAGGCTGGACTCAGCTCTGGGGCTACTGGAATGGGAGATTGAGCCAATCCCTTGGCAAACTTGGTCCAATGCCCAGGAGACAGATTGCATAGAGTCTTCACAACAAACTAACAATCACCCCTATATGATAGGTGAAGAAGCTGAGACTCAGAGAGGGGCAGCTACTTGCCCAAGGTCGCACAGCTACAAAGGGACAGTGCCAGGATTTGAACTTAAGACAGTCCCATGAGTGGGTCTGGGCCTCAAAAGACCTGGGTTCTTTAAGTCCGGGCTCTACCACTGACACTGTGTGTCCTGGTTCAAGTCACTTGGCTTCTTTGGGCCTCATCCTTCTCCTTTGTCAAACATGCTGATGGAGCTGGTAGACTGTGTCTGCTAAGGGTTCTCCACAGAAGGAGCCTCTTAATCCCTCCAGCAAAGCTCACCCTTAGCTAGGTTTGGGGTGGCACGGAGGCACCCCAATCTTTTCCATGCCTTCCCAGCCTCCAGCCTCCTTTTCCTGAGAACAGGGAAGTGAGGGAAGAGGAGTCAGAGGGCCCTAGCTCCCCATGGTATGATCTTGAGCAGCTGCTTCACTCTGTGAGTCTCAGTTTTGTCATCTGTAAAATGGGTGTCATAATGATACCCAGTTCATAAATAGGAAAACATCAAGAAGTCAATAAATATTAGCTCTTGTTATAATTACCCTTATCAGCTTACAGAGCTGTTGGGAAGATTTGATGAGAGGACACACAATTAGCATCTGGCACACAGTAAGTGCTCCATGAATGCCCACTGTTATCATTGTTTAGGATAAATGTGGAGTCTGTCAAATGCATTCACTCCTCTTCGCTCACCCAGAGAGGCTCCTATGTGTCCTTCAGTACCTCCATGGCCCTGCATCAGAAGCCAGGTTCCAATCCCAGCTCTCCTCCTTATTTGCTGTGTGGCCCTGGGCAAGAGACTTAACCTCTCTGAGCCTCGATTTCCTCATCTGGATAACAGGGAACATTTCTAGTGCTTCCACCTAGTCAGTATGGTTCCTAGAGGGCTGAATGAGTCGATCATATAAATGGTGACGACCCTGTTTTGAGCACCCACACACAGCACAGAGCATCCCGTTTGAGCATCTTTGTGCACAGTGCCTGGCTTGTTATAATGTTTACTATTTTGCAGGCAGAGCCCCTCTGAGAAAGAGGTTGGGGAAGGACACTTATTGACCGACTGTTGTGTGCCGGGCGCTTTCCTCATCAGCCAGCCACCTCCTGAAATCCTCCCAGCAGCCCCATCCGGTTGGCAATGGGATGACCCAGTTTCACAGACGGGGAAACCGAGGCTCGGAGAGGCGCCTACTGTGTGCCAGGCTCCAGGTACCTCCCACCGGCCTCGAGACGGGAATCGCGATCCCCGAGTCTAGGGGAAGGTTGCGGCCAAGGGTTCGAACCCGGCTGTCCCGCCCGGGTGCCGAGCTCGGGCCTCGAACCCGGGCCCAACCCGCGGACCGGCGTCCTCCGGCCCTACCTGCCGGCCTGTGCCTACCTGATCGGTGGCCGGGCCGGGCGGCCGCGCAGGCCCCTCGGTTCACCCCGGCCCGGGTCCCGGCCCGGCCCGGCCCGTCAGCTCCGCTAGCTCCGCTCCTGCCGGCACCTGCGTCCGGGCACCGCCCGCCGAGGCGACAGCGCCGCGGGCCAATGGCCACCGCCTCTCGCCCGCATTCACCAATCACCGTGCACGTCCCGCCCCGGGAGGCGGGGCCGGGGGCGACGGGGACGACCTAGGCCCTCACAGGCCCCGGGACGCCGCGGCTGCTAGCTCCGCCCCTGCCGCGTGATGGCCCCGCCCCCAGCCCAGGCCCCGCCCCAGCCCAGTGCAGGGAGGGAGCGGAGCCGGCTGCGCCACCTGCTGACCGTCCGAGGGCTTTTTAATAAAACCGTTGCAGAATTCAACTTGACAGGGGTTAGGGCGCCGTGCAGGAGCCTAAAGCCAACATCATTTATTCATCATTCATTCATTCATGCAGTAGATGCATTCAATAGATGTAGTAAACATCAGTAGGAGGGCCTGTTAGGAACCAGGCACTGTGCTAGGCGCTGGGGACACCATGTTGTGTGAGACAAAAATTGCTGCCCTGTGGACCTAGTCTAGGGAGTGAAACAGAATTAGTAACAAAAATTTTAAAATATTAAAACCAGAACATTTAATTCATCGTTGAAATTCTTAAAGTAATCAATTATTAATTGCAAATGTGATAGAATGCAGTAAGTTAGGAGAGCGTATCATGTTATGAGAACTTGGAATATTTGGGAAGTCTGAAAATATTTCCTTGACGAAGCAGCAATTGAACTGACATATAAGGTACGAGCAGAGGTTACCTAGGAGAAAAGAGGGAAAAATGGTCCTAGGCAGAGAGTTCTGGAACACACGAAGACCCTGAGATAGGATGGAGAATTACCCAGTACTCTTTCCCCCTCTTGCCCTGCATTTATTGAATATATAGATCAGCTCAACTACCTCAGTTCAATTCTGTTGTACTGTGCTAGCCTATATTTTTTTAAAATGGAGAGATAAATCATAACACTTTTTAAAAGATTACTTATAGAGGGAAGGAGTAGGAGGGAGGGGACAAAGGATGGAAGCTAGGCTTTTAAAAATATATCTTGTGTTGTATATTTGACTTGACATGTATGTAAATATTTTATATACAGTCATCCCTTGGTATCCATGGGAGATTGGTTCCAGCACCTTCCTCAGATACCAAAATTCATGGATGCTCAAGTCGCTGATATAAAATGATGTAGTGGTTGCATATAGTCTATGCACATCTTTATTCTTTATCCTCTTGCATACTTTTTTTCCTTTTTTTTTGTGACAGGGTCTCACTTGGTTGCCTAGGCTGGAGTGCATGAGTGCAGTGGTGAGATCATAGCTCACTGCAGCCTCAAATTCCTGAGTTCAAGTGATCCTCTCACCTCAGCCTCCCAAGTATCTGAGACTATAGGTGCGCACCCCTACACCCAACTAATTTTTAATTTTTGTAAAAGTGGGGTCTCTCTATGTTGCCCAGGCTGGTCTGGAACTCCTGGCCTCAAGCAGTCCTCCTGCCTTGGGAGGAAATATATACTGCAGTATATATTTCCTAAGTATAAGCACACTTTTCCACATAATCACGGTATAACCTGCAAAATCAGGAAATTAATATAGATCCAATATTACCATGTAATTCCCAGAGCCCATGCAAAGGTTCCAAAAATTCCATCCCAGGATCAAGTGTTGTATTTTGCTGTTATGACTCTAGTTTAGTCTCTTTCTGTCTAGAACATTTCCTCAACCTTTCCTTGTCTTCATGACCTTGATACTTTCGAAAGTTACAGACTAGTCATTTTGTAGAAAGTCCTTCCATTTGGATTTGTCTATATTTCCTCATGATTATACATTTGCGGCAGGAAACCATAGAAGCAATATTGTATTCTCAGGATGCATATAACGTCGATTTTGTCCTCCACTGATTACGCAAACTTGGTTGAAATAGTGTCTGCCAGTTTCTACAGTGTGGTTTAGTATGTCGTACTTATTAATAAGTGCTTTATGGGAAGATACTTTGAAACTAATTAAATATCCTGTTCCTCAACAAATTTAATATCCACCAATTTAATATCCATTGAAGATTCTTGCCTGAATCAATTCCTATTATGATGGCTGCCAAATGACGAATTTCTAATTCCATCTTGGAGCACCTTCTTACTAACCGGCTCACCAAGATGTTCTGGGCTGACTTGTCTTGTATTTTTCCTTGCCCCAGCCCTGGAATCAACCATTTCTCCAAGGAGCCCTGGTTCCTTTTAGTGGAGAATGATATTTAGAAACCAAGATCTGGGTGCCCAGTGTACTCATGGCTACCATGATATCATTAGTTCTTGGCTTTCTCATCGTAATACATATGCATGTTTATACCTATATATAGACATTTACATATCTATCTATAAAACCATAAGTAAACACAATACCTCTAACTCTAATCCAACACCAAGGTTTATCCCAGACTCTTCCATGTTTCTAACTTCCTTTTCTCACTGTGAAAAGCCTGACTCCACTATCCTCAGTTCCTTTACTCCAGACTCCAAGACAAACACATTGGCCAAGACAGAGCCCCAGACGTACTGCCTAATACTTCAGTCCACTTCCCATTGGACATGCCAGTTGAAAGCTTGGCCCCATCAAAGGGGCTGAATTAATTCATGCATTTTAACTAAGCAAAAACCTTAATCAGTCACTTTCTTTTTTTTTTTAGAGAGAGAGAGATGGGGGTCTCACTATGTTGCTCAGGCTTGCCTCGAATTCCTGACCTCAAGCAATCCTCCTGCCTCAGCCTCCCTAGTAGCCGAGACTACAGGTGTACAAGCCTGGCTTAATCAGTTACTTCTGAAGGCTACTTGGGAACCAACTCAAAATCTTGTAAAAGCATGAAATTTGAAAATTGAGCAAAATAAATAAGTATTTATACTGACTTCTACACACTCTGTACCTCAAGGTAACTACATAGCAGATGAGGAGAAATTTCTCTTTCTAGAAGCATTCAAGAATTAAACAAAGAAGGAATAGAAGTTGAATATCACCATTTGGTAACCCCTAATGGATTATGAATGTAGATGATGCATATCAGCTGCTGACACCACAAAAGAGAGACACGCTGACGTTATGTGCCTCCTAGTATATGCACATGGCACTACCTAGGAAGTGCTCAATCTTGAATCTAATAGAGCCTCAAGATTTAACTATGAGTTTACAGGTAATGCAAAGGACAAAGGGACATGTTAAATGACACCATAGGTCCAAGGGAACAGAAAACAGATTGATGGTTGCTGGGACCTGGGGGAGGGGTAAATGAGGAGTAACTGCTTAATGAGTACTAGATTTCTTTTGGGAGTGGTGAGAAAGTTCCATAATTAGATAGCAGTGATGGTTGCACAACATTGTGAATATACTAAAAACCACTGAATGTACATTTTTAAATAGTTAAAATGGTGAATTTTATGTTATGTGAAAAATTTTTTTAAATTTTGTAGAGATGGGATCTCACTATGCTGTCCAGGCTGGTCTCAAACTCCTGGCCTCAAGCGATCTTCTCGCGTTGGCCTCCCAAAGTGCTGGGATTACAGTTGTGAGCCACTGCACCCTGCTTGTTATGTGACTTTTATCTCAAATTTTCTTTTTTTTTTAGCCACTAGACCACCAGGGATTATCTCAAATTTTAAAAAACAAAAAACGTGATGCTGTAGGAATGCCACCAGCAAAATTCAGACTGAGAAACTACAATATAAATGATGCATTTCTTTGAAGAAGAAAAGAAAAAAAAAGAGATAAAAGGACAACCTATAAGTTAAAAGAGACCGAGGAGACACATCGACCAATTAAATGAGTGGACTGTGTTTGGATACTGATTCAAAGAAATCAGTAAAAAATTTTATAAAACAATCAGGGAAATGTGAACATTGGCTGGAAGGAATGACTGCTCATTTATTTAGGCGTGATAATAGTATTGAAATTATGTTACCAAAAAAGTCTTTTTGTATTTTAGAGGTACATAGTGAAACAGTTACAGCTGCAGTATGTCCAGGATTTGCAAATGGCAGAATAAGGAACAGTGATGAAATCAGATTGGTCTGTCACAGCTGGGCGATGGGCAGATGCAGGTTCATTAGAATATGCTCTCCATTTTTCTATGTTTAGATTTTTCCATAATAAAACATTTAAAAAATTTTCGTATGCTTCTTCCCAGTCTTTTATCTGGCCATTTTAACCACGTCTTAGAGCTTTCGGGCTCATAGAAGGCGCTCAATAAATATTGGGAGAGGCCTCGTAATTTAGTGGTTACACACACAGCTCTGGGTTGGAAACCTGCTTGCATGTTACTAAATTGTCAGACCGTGAGTGAGTCAAATTTCTGTTCTCCATCTATAAAATGGGGCTGGTATATTATGCCCACCTCCAAGGGGTGTTGCAAATACCAACCAATGATGTGTGAAAGATTGAACATGGTTCCTAAAAAAAATAAACATAGAATTGCCATACAAACCAGCCATTGCACTCCTGGATATACACCCGAATTGAAAGCAGGGTCTCAAACAGATATTTGTACACCAATGTTCACAGCAGCATGATTCACAATAGCCAAAAGGTGGAAGCAACCCAAGCGTCCATCAACGGATGAATGGATAAACAAAATGTGGTACATTTAAACAATGAAATATTATTCAGCCTTAAAAAGGAAGGAAATTCTAGGCTGGGCTTGCTGGCTCATGCCTGTAATCCCAGGGCTTTGGGAGGCCAAGGTGAGAGGATCACTTGAGGCTAGGAGTTTGAGACCAGCCTGGACAGCATATCGAGACCCCGTCTCTACAAAAAGTTTAAAAATTAGCTGGGTGCAGTGGTGCACGCCTGTAGTTCCAGCTACACAGGAGGCTGAGGCAGGAGGATCGCTTGAGCCTGGGAGTTCAAGGCTGCAGGGAGCCATGATGGCACCACTGCATTCCAGCCTGGGTGACAGAGCAAGACCCTGTCTAAAAAAACAGGAAGAAAATTCTGACACGTGCTATGACATGGATGAAACTTGAGGACATTATGATCAGTGAAATAAGCCAGACACAAAAGGACAAACACTGTATGATTCCATTTACATGAGGTCCCTAGAGTCATCAGACTCATGGAGAAAGTAAGTATGAATGGTGGGTGCCAGGTGCTGGGGAGGGGGTGGGGAGTTAGTGTTTCATGGTGACAGAGTTTCAGTTGGGGAAGATGAGAAAGTTCTGGAGATGGATGGCAGTGATGGTTGCACAACACTGTGAAGGTGCTTAATACCATAGAACTGTGCACTTAGAAATGGTTAAAATGGTCAGTTTTATGTTATGGATATGTCACTGTAATGATAAAAGACCAAAAACAGAGCCTGTCACAGAGTGAGCATGATGTGCTTATTAAATCACTGAAATTAGAGTAATTAAAATAGCATCACTGGCCTGTGACTCCTAAGGGGACAGAGAGCATGTCAGTCTCTGCCTCAGGCCTGGCAAACAGAGGCGGCTCCAGAAATATTTGATCTTTCGACTGCTTGAAACTCTTTGGGGAACCTCATTGCTTCCCCAGGCTCCCCTGAAGCTTCTGCCCACCAGATACCCCACCCCGGGTCTGTGTGAAGTGGCCCTGGAGCATGGGGTGCCCTGGAGCTTGGGGTGCTCAGCTGTTCCCCACTCCGCCACCATTAGCCTTGGCCCTTGGCCTAAAGCACACACCCTGGCTCCCTCCAACTCCCCTGTCTAAACAGCTCCCAGGCTCAGAGCTCTTCTGGAGGGCTGTGTCTGGGATTGCCTGTCCTTCCAGGCAGGGAACCAGAGCCCAGAATCAAGAGGGAGCCAGCCCTCCTCTCTGGAGTAAGTGCTTCTGTAGCCAGAGGCTGGAGTTTCCACAACAGTGGCTGGTTGCACTGCCCAAGTCCAGGAGGTCACCTCGGGCAAGGTGGAGGGCCTCGCCTCCTCACCAGCCCAGCCCTGCCCATGTGGATGGAGAAGCTGGATGCTGGGAGGGGCTGAGGAACCACAGGCCACCCACTTTGCCCCTGTCACGGGTATTCCCCCACTGGGCCTTCCTCCAGTGGCAGTCTAGGGTGGAGAGAGCTGGCATCCTCTGGGCAAGCCCCCCTTGCCAGGAGTCCAGGTGAGCAGGTGGCCTTAGGCAGGGGTTAGAAGTGAGGTGCAGTGAGCACAGCCCACTGCGCCCATCCCCACCAGGGGGCGCCCTCAGGCAGCAGGGCTGCCCGTCCCAGAGCCAGGGAGTTTCAAGGTCAAGGACACCCTCTCAGGCCACACCCCAAGCCATCCCTCCCTCCCTGCCACACCACCCCACCCTCACCTGGCCCCGGGACCCCCGTGGCTATGCGGTGACATGTGGAAAACCTGCTGGGTTAGCTCAGGGGGCCTCCACGTTGCCCTGGGCAGGTGCTGGGGCCCAAAGCCCCCCCAGGGCTCCAGCCTGGTCTTCTAGCTCCCGTGGGGCTGGGACTGGGCCTGCGGGTGTAGGGGGGTCCTGCCTGCGTTGGGGAATGTGCAGCGAGGGGCCTTGGCTCAGGAGGGGCCGCCTGGCGGTGAGAAAGAAGACAGAGGCGCAGTGGCAGGTTTCTGTACAGGAAGTCGGATTATACATTTTAGTAACGGGCCAGAGAAACGAGGCATGGGGCCAAACAGTGCAGGGGCCACAGGGAGAATAAAAGATCGAGAGCTAGGGTTTGGCGTAAATCTTACAAAGTGTATAAAGAATCTGTGTTTCTCTACAATAACAAAAACCAAAGGCTACAAGAGCGGTTGTATATACAAAACACGGAGATATTGCTTCACTTGCAAACAGGTTCCAGACCAGACAGGGAGACAAGACAGAGGGGGGGACGGGGAGGGCCGAGGGGGTGCGCTGCGTGCAAGAAGAGGGTGAGACAGGGACGGGCTTCTCCCAGTGACAATCTACAGGCGGAGCTGGGGTGGCGACGCACAGAGGTGGGAGGCCTGTGCGCTGGCTGTGCGCAGAGGAGTGGGCAGGCGCCCAGAGCCAAGACGGTCCGCCTGTCCGGGCCCCTGTTGCCTGGCTCTCCGGGCTTCCAGAGCGGGGTTCTGGGTGGGGCCAGCTGGCCAGAGAGGGAGGAAGGCAATCGTTCCTTGGAGTCTGCCGAGGAAAACAGGAGAAGCCGGCTCCATCTGCCCGTCCTCCTTGCCTCTGGCCGGCCTTGTCCATCCTGCCGCCCTCCCCAGCCCGCCAAGATGCCCGCAGGGACCCGAGTTGAGTGGGAACAGCAAGCCAGGGCTTCTAGCTTTCCCTGGGCAGGACTGGAGGTGCCAGTGATTCCTGCTCTTCCTGGGCCCCGGCCAGGCCGTGCGGAGCTCACTGGGAGGGCGGGAGCGAGCCGCTCACAGAGGGACAGTGGGAAGGGGCTGGGAGGACACCGTGGTGGGGGCAGGCGGAGGACGAGCACGCACGCTGGGACGGAGGCGCGGGGCGGTCACAGGTTCTGGCAGCACTGCAGCTTGTTGGGTTTCTGTCCGTCGGTGGTGGGCGGCACGCTGATGTCCACCACGTTGTTGCCGGGGGACTCATCATGGGCTGCACGGTCAGCAATCTGCTTCTGTGATACGATGCGGTAAATCTCTGCCAGAGAGGGGAGGGGGGTGCTGGGTAAGTGAGCCACATGCCCTGCCCACCCGTGGTGACCACCTTCCTGCAGGTCTCTGGAGCCTCCCCAAGCTCCCCACTGTGCCCCACGTACACATCAGAGACAGCAAGGACAAGGGCTGGGCTCCAGGGGCTGCCACCCACTTGCCCAGTGGTGAGCTGTGCACTCACTTCTAAGGGCAGGACCCACATCTGGTCACAGCCAACCCTGGCCTCTTGTTCCCCAAGATCAGAGGCCCCCTCCTCCCTCAGAAGTAAACTCCTGGAAGCCAAGGGGTTCTGGGCCACTGTGGCACCTGCCTCCCCAGCTGGCCCCACTTGTTTGGTTGTGGAGCCGAGGCTGGGCCCACCCATGGGAGCTGGGGCAAGGGGTCTCTGTGTCCCACATGCTAGCAAGGCCCAGATCTGGCCTGACCCCAGGGAGCATGCCACATCTGGCCTTGTGTCCAGACAGACCAGCAGGTTTAACAAATGAAGGTTCAGGGGCTGCATTCCCCTCTGTGAGGCTGGTACCCTCCCCAGGCCCACCAGGCCCTGTGACCACCTGTGAGGATGTTCTTGAACGCTTCCTCTACGTTGGTGGAATCCAAGGCTGAGGTCTCAATGAAGGACAAGTTGTTCTTTTCTGGAACAGAGAATACTGCCCAGGTGAGCGGGGAGGTGGGGGTGTGTGGTGTCTGGCTCCCACCCTCTGTCTTGGGCACCCCACCTGCCCACTCGCCTGGCCCAGGACACCAATGGCCACTCTTCAGGGAGGGGGGCTGGTGCTGCGGCCAGGGTCCCCGACACTGTGGGGGGCCTCCCGCTTTCCAGACATTTCTCTGATGCTTCGGTTTCTGTCCTGCTCTCGGAGGCCCGGCTGGACTCACCTGCGAAGGCGCGGGCCTCATCAGTGGGCACAGCCCGCAGGTGGCGCAGATCACTCTTGTTGCCCACCAGCATGATGACGATGTTGCTGTCAGCGTGGTCCCGCAGCTCCTTCAGCCAGCGTTCCACATTCTCGTAGGTCAGGTGTTTGGCGATGTCGTACACCAGCAGGGCACCCACCGCGCCGCGGTAGTACCTGTGGGGCAGGGTCCTGTGAGCCACTCTGGGCCTGGATGCCCTCTGGGGCCATGGGCAGCAGCGGCCTCATGGGAACGTGGCACATGCGTCATGCACAGGGCCCAGCCGAGGGGTGGCCATTGTGGCCTTAAGGGAGGGATACATGTCCAGAGGCCCCAGCTCTGCTCCCTACATCCAGCTCTGGAATGTCGGGACTGAGAGGGAGCTGGGGGGCTGGGGGTAGAAGACACGATGAGGTCATCAGAAAAAGGGGAGAAGGAACAGCAGCTGTGCAGAGAAAAGGCTACTGCTGGGCAGAGCACCGATGCCCCCCGTGCACGGCCAGGCACGGACCACCAAGGAGACAGATGGACACATAGGCACCAGAGGGCTGAAGGAGACGGGGAGGGAGTCCAGGGGACAGCAAGGTGGTGGAGTGACTGGTGATGGGGAATGCCCAGGGGCGTGAGGGGTCCAGGAGGAGGCAGCCCAAGTGGGTCCCAACGGCTGGGAGGCCTCAGGGAGGCACAGGGGACCAGGCCGGGGTGGGAGGACAGGATGAGTGTGGACAAGGCGTGAGTCACAGCTCAGAGGGGAGCAGACGAGGAAGAAGGCTGGGGAGGTGGCCTGGCAGGGCTAGGGCAGGGCTGAGGGCGGTGGGGAGTAGTAGCCCAAGCCAGGCCCTCGCTGCGCACCTGGAACCCAGAGATTCCCCAGTGCCCCGGTGTGGCCAGGGCTGGGCGCTGCTCTGGGGCCCTCTGAGGGTGGGGGCTGGGTTGTTCCTCCACCCTCCACTCCCATACTCTCACCTCATCCCGCCCAACTCCTACACAGGCTTCCAAGCCCACATGCCCACGCCCCCACTCAGCAGGGCCCCAGCCACCCGACACGCACGCAGAGGTGATGGCGCGGTAGCGCTCCTGGCCGGCTGTATCCCAGATCTGCGCCTTGATGGTCTTGCCGTCCACCTGGATGCTGCGGGTGGCGAACTCCACGCCAATGGTGCTCTTGCTCTCCAGGTTGAATTCGTTGCGGGTGAAGCGCGACAGCAGGTTGCTCTTGCCCACGCCCGAGTCCCCGATGAGCACCACTGGGAGGAGGAGGCAGGGGAGGGGAGGATCTGTGAGTCCCCATGCACCACCCACGTCCACCTGTAGAAGCTTCCCGGCGGTCCCCTGGGCGCTGCGCAAATGTGGCAGCCAACGACACAGAGGAGCCCACAGGTTCTGTGTTAACTGGCGCAGGAGTAAACAGGGGCTCCTACCTTCCAGACACAGTCACTGCAGATGGCACAACACCCCTGCCTGTCTCTGGTCCTCAGAGCAGGGCTGTCCCTGCTGGGGCACAGGGACCTAGGCATCCCGGCAGGTGGTGGCTGGAGACCCATCAACCCCTGAGCCTCCACCTGCGGCCTGGTGGCTGGGCAGCTGGGTACAGCCCAAGAAAGCTGCAGAGCTGGGTGACCTTGGGCAAGTCACTTAACCTCTCCGGGCTGCCTTTTCCGACTGTGTGGACAGGAAGGCAGGAACAGCAGCTGTCTCAGGATGAGGAAGCGAGAGTGTGCGTGGTCGTGACCCAGCCAGCACCCGGCACACAGGAAGGGACACGAGGGAGCAGCTGTCAATATTACTGTTGTGGTTTTGGCCAGAGCGTGGGAAGGGTCAGTGTTCCTCCAGGTTCTTACCTATGAGGGTCTGTTTAAGTGACAGGAAATGAGGAGCAACCCCCCACCCATGCCCTCAACCCTCCAGCCAAACCCACATTCAGCTCCAGCCGAGTGTTCAGTAATGAACAAGAATGTGCCCTCTGGGGTGTGGAAGGGACAGAGCCTGCTGCCAACTCCCACCACCCCTGCCCCTGGGGTCGGGATGCCCTGCTGACTTGGTGCAAGGGGAGGTCACACACAGGTGTGTGCTGCCTTCCTCAGCCCCTGCCTGAGAGCTGGCCTCAATGGCCAGGGAGGGACGGTCTCCACCCAGCCCAGCCCAGCCCATGCCTGCCTGTGGGCCACAGCAGCTCAGCAAGATGAAAACCCTCGCCCAGAAGGGGAGTCAGGGCAGCAGGGCTGGGCAGAAGATAAGGGACTGTGGGTAACAGCGCCCGCTCAGGGCCGTTGGGAGCAAGAGCCCTCCGAGCAGAGCAGCCACGGGCTGGTCAGACTGGGGGGCATCCCTCCCACCCCCGGAAAGCGTTTCCTGCCCCAGCCTCAGAAGCACCGCCTCTACGGCCCCATCTGCCCAGGCTCTGGGGTGGGGCCATGTGACATGGTCCAGGAGGGGCCTGGACCCAGGGCATAAGATGCAGGGGAGATCGGTGTGTGTATACGCGTGTGTGCACGCACCCAAGTGCATACGGTGCAGATGAAACAACAGGTAGCGGCCAACCAGACGCCCCAGCCAGACATGCCACGGACCCCCAAGTGTGGGCCTTGGGCCCTGGCACCTGAGAGAAGGTCTGCCCAGTGGATTGGTCACCCATGGCCCTGAGGAAGGGGCATGTACTGAGGATTAGACTCCCTCAACCTGAGCAGAAATGGACAGGGCTGGCCCTCCTGAGCTTGGGGAGCTGCAGGCAGCCAGGTGGAGCCCTGGCTGGCACAGAGGACCCCGGCCCCACCTCGAGTCCTGCCCCGTTGATAGAGCAGGGCCAGAGCCCACCAGGCCACTCTCCCCTCAGCCATGCTGCGCTGCTGTGCTGACATGCTCAGAATTCTCCCTTTAGAAAAGATTCACATCCCAGAACTGACCCTTCAGCACCTTCAGAGCTGATCCAGGAGAAAGGAGGCTGATGGGTGCCCCAGGGGCTGGGGATGTTCTGTTTCCTGAGCCGCATATGGGTTACGCGGGTGAGTTCAGTTGGTGAAAATTCACTGAACTATACACTTACATGGAATTTACTTTCCTGTCCAGATGCAACTCTTGGGAGGAAAGCTGTCTGCGTGCCTAGACTTCTGATCACCTTCACTGCCCCCACCTTGGTCCAGGCCACCACCATCTCTCCCTGGGGTCCCCACGTTCACGCTCATCCCCCAACAAAACCCTGTCCTCTCCACAGCAGCCAGAGCGCGCCTGTGAGCACCTAAGTCAGGTCCTGTCCCTTCTCTGCCCACAGCCCTCCATGGCTCCCACTTCCCTTGGGAAAAAGCCCACGTCCTCCCCACAGCCCACAAGGCCCTGCAGCACCAGCCCCGTTCCCTCCCTGCCCTCCCCTCCTCCCTTTCTCCCCCTGGTTCACTCTGCTCCAGCCACACAGGCCTCCTTGCTGTGCCTCCTGCCTCAGGGCCTTTGCACGGGCTGTGCCCGCTGCCTGGAACACTCTTCCCCAGACACCTGCCTGGCTCCTCCCTCATCTCCTTTGTAGGGTCCCTCAGATGCCACTTGGCCAAGGAGGCTCTTGCTGCCATCCTACTAAAACCCTACTCCCCCAACCTTCCTTGTTGCCTGGCCCGGCCTTTCCTCTACCACTCTCGCCACCCTCTAGCTTGCCAGGTGTCACTTACTTGTTTTTTGCCAGTCTGCCCCAAGGCCAGGAATCAGGCCCTGGCACAGCGCCTGGCACATCATAAGCACCCAACGAATGTCTGTCAAATGAACAAACAAACGCCAAAGCGGCTGGCAGAGCCTCCCAGGCCTACCCCCCAGACACGCAGTGGAGGGTGCCCAGGTCACCACTCTTGGGCCACAGGGGAGCACAGATCAGGTAGCCCCCACAACCCGGCCCAGCACCCCCTCCAGCTGGCTGCTTTAGAGCCAAGAATAACAAGAACAAGAACATGAAGAACATTTAATGAGTCTGTGCTCAGGAAGTTCTTGGTGCATCACTTCGTGGAAGCCTCACGTAGCCCATTTTACAGACGAGGAAACTGAGGCTCAGAGGGGGAATGACTAGCCCGAGGCACACAGGGTGGGAGGGCAGAGAAGGGGTTTGAGCCCCTGTATATTTGCAGGCTCATCCCCACCTCCCCACCGTGCCCACCAAGCAAGCAGTGACTTGTCCAGGGCCACCTGCTTGGGAAGTCGTCCAGGCAGGATGTGAATCCAGGTCTTCTGGGTCCACGGCCTGAGCTCCTTCCCTCCCAACTCACTGCCTCACCCGCTGTCCTCCCCCACCCCTCAGCATGTGGCTCGGGGGTCTTGGTTCCACCTCATGGGGGGCATTAAGGCCCCAGGCACCCCAGCCTGTCCGCCTCTCAAGCTCCCACCGTCTGGTGCACCCCGTCCCCCTGGGGCAGCCAGCAAACTCCTGCTCATCCTTCATGACCCCCTTGACTCAGGCCCCATCTCTGCCCGCAGACCACCACCTGGCTGGCACACGAGACCTGTGACAACAGGGCCAGCATCCTCTCGTGACACTGTAGGTGCCCAGCACTAGACCGGTGAGTTGACTTCAGAGAAAGGTGACAAGAGATGGAGCGGGTGTGGGCCTGTGCCCAGGGCCAGGGCCTCCCAACCATACCGACGGGGCAGGGAATGGGCTCCCAGGCCACATGGGGCAGGGCTGGGGGACCACCACCCACACCACCAACCCCTCCCCTCCTCCCCACGGCAGCTACAGGAGCCTGGCCACAACTGCGGAGGTTCGCTCAGTTCGCACATCCTCAGGAACGAGACATGACACTTGGGCCCTGCCTGGGTCCCCACCCGCCTTCCCAGCCAGGCCCCAGTTGCACAGCCTTGAGGACCCCTTGGCTCCGTCAGTTGTGCTCCTCAGTACCTGGGTCAGGCCTGGTCCTAAACGCTCTGCAGGCCTCAGTTTATCACAGTCTCAGGGCCACCCTCGGGACACATGTAAATATTCTTATTCCCACGGAACAGTTGGGGACACTCAACCCACAGTGACCAAGGCCCCAGCCCAAGGTTACCCAGTGAGAACAGTGGAGGCCAGAGCAGGATGAGGGCCAACCAGCCACTGCCCAGGTGAACAGCAGGAAGGCTGTGCTGCCCGGGCAGTCCCAGGCACAGGGTGTCCAATGCAGAAAGGTGGCCGGCGAGGCAGCAGCCGGGCTGGCCCCATATGCAAGCTGGAAATGAACACGGCATTGTCGAGGGCACAGAAAACAATTTGTTGTCTTAAGGAAATAAAGGGCCCTTCAGGACACAGCTCCCAGCATTTCCAGAGAAGTTGGTGGCTCCACTGGCCAGGAAATAGCCCCCTAGACACACCACTTGGCTCGCAGAGCAGGCAAGCCTAGTTGGCAAAAACAAAGAGCTGGCACTTCTCAGAGCTCTGGGTGCTCTGGTCTGTCCCATCACAGTGTGGCGCCCCCGGGGCCCAGACCCTGGCGCTCAGGTGGGCTGAGTGGCCATTCAGGGGGCTATGCCCCCCGTTCAGGCAGCACCAGGGCCCCGCCCCTTCTCTGGATAGGCACTGGTGGGCACTCTTGCCTCGGCCACTCTCTGGTGAGAGGTGTCCAAAGCTGGGGCACGGGAGGGGCCCCCATTCTAAACAAGGAAGATGGCACGTCTGGGTCTCCAAACAGCAACTGACAATAGGCCTGGTGAGGGCCTGCCCAGGCAGGAGGGCTGGGAGCTGCCGTGGGAGCTGGCCTGTTCCCTGGGGACCAGCAGCCACTCTCTCCTTGGGCAGGGTTGGACACAACCCAGAGGACAAGGCCTGGGGCCACCGCAGTCAGTTTCCCACACAAGCCATGTCCTCCAGGCCCAGGGGCTCCAGGGATGGGGGAAGGGCCCTCAGAGGGCCTCAGTGGCCCTTGGGGACACAGCTGTTCCCACTATGGACCCCACAGCCCAGTGTCCATCTGAGAAAAAGTCAGGGACACCCCCAGGGATCAATGTGCAGGCTGGGAAAATGGCCCATGGTTGGCAGGATAAAATGCTAGGACAATATATGCAAGGACCTATAATTAGGTACAAATACACAATCTCGCTCCCGGGGGAGGTGGAGACCGTTCAGGGAGAAAAACAAACATCGCAGGGGGATCGCCCAGGGGATCTGCTGGCCTTGGCTGCTGAGGTCAAGGAAGCCAACGAGTGACATGGCCTCCGAAAAAAACAAGGCAGTGGCTGGGGGGCGACATGGGGGCAGCCAGTATCCCAAGCAAAGTGGTGTGGCCCTTCCATGCCAAGGGAAGGCGACTAAAGCCTCGGGCAGGGAGAGGGGCGGTGAATCGAGGCAAGCCTGGCACAGCATGGGGCGGGAGGATCACTGTCCTCTCGATTCCTGGGGGGCTCCCCCCAGGTGGCAAGGCCAGAGAGCCACATGGTGACAAAGTTGGCCCTCATCAACACTTCTGGTATAGTTGTGACTTGGACGTCTCTCCAGGGCCAACCTGTCACCCTGGCTGGAACCTCTGCAGGCCCGGGGGTCAGCACATTTGTGTTTCCATTAACCTGCCACATTTATGGCAAGCGATGTGATGGTAGGGGCCTGCCTGCCACCTCCCTTCCTTCCTTCCTTTTTAATTTGCCAGAGCCATAGGCAGTGTCCTTTTCCTACTTAACAGAGTGAAAATCTGAGTGGATTTAAAGACAAATATTGAAAGAACAGAGGGGTCTTCCAATGAGGTCTAAGTTATGAAAGTCAGACATCAACCGACCAGTTGGGGGAATGCTGACCTTATGGGTTAGACTTTTGCTACCAACCAGCCCGAGAAGGTCAGCAGGGCACCTGTTCAACTCAGGGAAAGGAGGCCAGGGGAGAGGGCAGCAGGGCAGGCAGGCACCTCCCCACCCCATGCCAGCTGCCCCAGAAGCCAGATCAGTGTTTCCAGGAAGTGGAACCACATGGCCTCACTGCTGCCCCTGACCCAGTAATTGTACTTCTGGGAACACACTTCAAGGAAATAACCCAAAGGGCAAAAGGGATGACTCGGGCAAACACTCAGAGGTGGGGTATTTGTAACAAGTGAAAATAACAAGCAGGGAATAACCACAGAAACCTAGATGTGGCACTTGGGGAGAAATGCCCCCTGCCCTGGCAGTGCCACCTCTGGGTAGGTGCCCAGCCACAACCTGGGAGCAGCTGCCCCAGGGTGGAGTGACTGGAGGTGGCACTGGCTGCGACAGGACCAGAATCTGCTCCTCCGTCACCAGAGGGGGCCTTTTGGATCTCTAGTCCCCAAAACCCTTCCAAAGCTTCCATTGGCCACTAGGGTAAGACCTTGGGCCTGACACCTGCCAACCACACAGCCTCACCTGTGCTGACATTCTAAACCTGCATGTAGCTGCCAGAGTCCACAGTGCGGTGGGACAACTCTAAGCCTTTGCAAAGGCACTCCCTCTCCCTCTGCCTGGAAGCCTTTTGCCATACGGATAGCCCAGGTAGGCAGACCTGAGCCCACCCTCCACAACCCCAAGATGCCAGATGATACCAAAGGCTCAAGGGTCATCCAAGGGCAACTTTGGACACAGAGCACACTCCCAGGGATGGCCAGCTCTCCCAATGAGGTGAAGATGCCAACGGCTGGCATAGGAGGCAGACCCTCACAGAACAGGCAGCAGGGCAAAGGAACCCTGCATGGGCCCAGGGGTTAGCTCTCAAGGGTTGCTATTGTCAGGCAGGGAGCCCAGCATAGACGGCACAGGGCCTGGCCAAAGTCCAGCTTGGCACAGAAGGTGCTGTGAAGCCAGTGACCCCTAAACCAGCCCAGCTGAGAAACAAGGGACTCCAGCAATGTGGAGGGAGTCTCCCCAGCTTGAGAGGCAGGGTGAAGGAACTTCCCAGCTGGCCCCAAACCAGCAATGGCTGCCTGATCTGCCTAGGCCTTACTTGATGTTCCTAGAGCCCTCCAGTCCCTTGGGTGGGGAAGATCCTCCAGCAGCATGGCTGGGGCCCGGGCCATCAGCACGCGTGTGTTGTGGGGAGGTGATCTGACAACCCCAAGTCCCCGACCCTGGCCGCAAGGCCCCCAGGATGCACCCCCAAAGTGGTAAGGTCCACAGCTGGCCTGGGTTCAATCCTGCTCCAACTCTTAGGAATTATGTCCTTGTTTCTCTGGGCCTTAACATCCCAGCCTGTATAAAGTGAGGTTGGATAATATCGACCTCCCAGGGATGCGGCGAGGATTTAAATGAGTTCTTGTGGGTAAAGTGCTCAGAAAGGTGCAGGTACGGGGTTAGTGCTATTAAGAGTTCTAAGAGTTAAGAGACAGAATTGTTGCCGCACACACAGGAGCCCCTCCACGCAATTCCGGGTCCGCACCCCAATCCAAGGCTTCCCCCCAAAACACACCTCGATCCCCTACCTCTACCCAGCCACCATTGTCCGCCCCTCCCCTCCCAGGCTCCGCCTCCAGACGCGCTGCCCCCAATGAGGCCAGGCTTCGTGAGAACCCCGCCCCCACCCAACCCACTTATCGGACACGCCCACTAGTCCTAGCCCCGCCTCTAGCGGCCCCGCCCCCACGCCGAATACCGTTTTCAACCCAGCCCGACCCGCCAAATCCAGGGGAAGCCCCGCCCCCTCGCGAGGCCGCGCCCCAACGGCCTCGCCCACCACTCCGGGCCCCACCCACTCTGGGCCCCGGCCCCGCCCCGGCGCATCCTGGGCCCCCAGGCTTCCCTGGGCCACCAGCTCCGCACGGCCGCACACCCCGGCCCGAAGCTGAAGGAGCCCGACCTGCCCCGGCCTTCTCGGCTGCCTGAACCGCCGGGCCCCAAGCCTCGGGCTCCGGCCTAGGCCGAGCGGCCTGGAGCGCGGCCTCGGCCCGCCTCCCCGCCGCCTCGCCGCCGCGCCTTCGCCCGTCTGTGCCCCGCTCGCCGCACCTTTGAATAGGTAGTCATACTCGTCGTCCCGGGTCCCCATTGTCCTGGCGCTTCCGGCGGGATCGGCGACTCCGCAGCCCCACCACAAACACCCGACGGGGGCGGAGCCGGCCCCGCGCAGAGCGAAGGCCGGATGACCAATCAGAGACGGGTGGAGTAGCGACTGGCATCCAACGCAGCCAATGAGAGACGGAAGCAGAGCCTCGGGGCGGGCGCTACTTGGGATCCGCTCTCCTCGCCCTCGGTGTCCCGGAGAAAGGCGGAAGGAATGCGGACCTTTCTGAAGTGAAGGCCGCGCTAGCCTATCAGAGGCGAGCTCAGGAAGGCGGGAAGGAAGACTGGAGGAATGAAACAGATTGACGAAGCAAGTAGCCAATGAGAGGCTTGATTCAGATCCGCCCCAACTACCGGAGGACCTGTCCGGGAAGGGAAATGAAGCTACGTCCAGGTGATGCTACGCTGCTAAACGTCCCGATGACGTCATAGGTCAGTGCCCGCATCTCCGGCCTCAATCCCGGGCCCGTAAATGATCGTTTCCGGGGGCCTCTATGCGGGGTTTCTTCTCTACGTTGCAGTTTTCATTCTTGCATTGGTGACAAATTACATTACCCCTCTGTGCCTTAGTTTCCTCCTCGCTAAACAGGGAGGGAACCCACCTCAAGGAATCTTTTGAGACTAATTAGATCATTTCCTCGAACACATACCAACCTGCCACTTTCTCCCATTAAATCTTTGTTTGACAAGTATTATAAATCCTTACTGGGCACTAGGCGCTCTCCAACATGACCTCCTGCCCCTCTTTGTCCCTGCACCCTGTTTTATTACCCCCTTGCATAGAAGTATCGCTACCTGACATTAAACTTTGTGTTTATTTTATATATTTAAGGTATACAACATGCTGTGCTTTGTTTTTGTCTTTGCTTTTAGAGACAGGGTCTCGCTCTGTGGCCCAGGCTGGAGTGCAGTGGCGTCATCATAGCTCACTGCAGCCTCCAACTCCTGGGCTCAAGTGATCCTCCTGCCTCAACCTCCCGCGTAGCTGAGACCCCAGGCGTGTGCCACCATGCCGGCTAATTTCTTTCTTTCTTTATTTACTTATTTATTTTTAGAGACACGGTCTCACTATGTTGCCCAGGCTGTTCTCGAACGCCTGGCCTCATGTGATCCTCCCACCTTGGCCTCCCAAAGTGCTGGGATTACAGGTGTGAACCCTCAGGCCCAGCCAGATTTGTCTAGCTTATATTTCTCTCTCCTGATTTCTCAGAAAGTTAAACAACTTAGTTTCAGTTTGGTGACCTGGAACTTTAGCATGAGTAACTCCATTTTGGTTTGATCTGCTGGGGCCTAGTGCAGGAGCTCAGTTCAAAATAATGGGCCCATATAAGTTTTGTATAACACATCCCATACAGAGATTTGACTCTTCCCATATCCACTCTTCCTTCTGTGTCTCCTCCCCCCTATTAAAACCAGAGGTCATGGACTCCCCTTTTCTCATCTTCTCTCTGCTTCTCTCCCTCCACTCCCACCATTGCCTCATTTTGTCCCTCCTCCCTCCTACATTTTTCCTGATTCTGAGCACTTCTTACCCCTTCCACTGCCACCACCTGATCCTGGTCCCCTTCCTCACTCCCTGGACTGGTGCAACTGCTTCGCCCACAGCAGTCTGGGGGAGTTTCTAAAAACATTAAGTCAGATCATATTACTTCCGTGTTTAAAAGCTTTTTAGGAGGCAGGAAAGCATCCTGGAAGAAGTGGTATTTGTACCAGGTCCTGAAAGATGAAGAGGGGACCATGGGAGGGCGAGGAGGTAGGGGGAACAGCATTTCAGGCAGACAGGATAGCAAGTGAGAAAGACTCGGCAGGGTAAGAGAAGCCAGAAGGCCACGGTGGGTGGAGAATGGGGTTTATGGCGCCAGAGATGAGATTAGGCAAAAAGGCAAGGCTGGAAGTCAGACCAGGAAGTACTCTACCGACCTTTGTCAGCAAACTCCTGGGCAGTGGGCTTGAAGCCTTGCATATTCTGGCCCCAATGCCCCGCCCAGCCTGTTGGCCACCCTGATTCCTGTGGCAGCCAGGTGGGACTACCCACCACTATGCCTTTGCTCTCACAGTGCCCTCCTCTTGGAATGGTCTCCCTAATAAATTTATCCTTGTTAGAAAACCGACTCAAGGCTGGGCGTGGTGGCTCACACCTGTAAACCTAGCGCTCTGGGAGGCTGAGGCGGGAGGATTGCTTGAGGTCAAGAGTTCGAGACCAGCCTGAGCAACGAGCCAGACCCCATCTCTACTAAAAATAGAAAAAATTAGCCGGGCGTGGTGGCACGTGCCTGTAGTCCCAGTTACTTGGGAGGCTGAGGCAGGAGGATCGCTTGAGCCCAGGAGTTTGAGGTCACAGTGAGCTGTGATGATGCCACTGCACTCTAGCTGGGGCAACAGAGTGAGACTCTCTCAAATAAACAGAAAAAGAAAAAAAGAAAAAGAAAACTGACTCAAAAGCCACCTCCATCATGAATCCTTCCTTGCTCCTGTCTCAGTCACTGTCCCCCCCCACAGTGATAATAATATTATTAATAGTAATGATGGCTCGAGTGTATTGTGTGCTTACTGAGAGGCAGGCACTGTGCTGAGTGTTAATGCCACATTAACTCCCCATGGCACCATGAGGACAGGAAAGGGAGGTAGGGTGGAGGGGCAGAGTATCAAAACCATCCCTGTTTTCCAGATACAGGAAAACCATCCCTGTTTTCCAGATACAGGAACTGAGGCCGCAGAGCTTGAGTGGCCTGTTCCCGGTCCCCCAGGAGTGGGATGTGATTTACAGCTCCAGCTCTGGGAGCCTCCTGCCTCAGCCTCCTGAGTAGCTGGAACTATAGGAGTACAGCACTGTGCCTGGCCAAGTTTTAAAAAAATTTTTTTTGTAAAGACAGGGTCTTGCTGTGTTTCCCAGGATGGTCTTGAACTCCTGGCTTCAAGTGATCCTCCCGCTTCGGCCCCACTCAAAATGCTGGGTAGCCACTGCGCCCGACCAGTTTTTCTTTTCTGTTGTTCCCTGGGGGGAAGGGGCAGGAAAAGCTTTGGGGTTAAGGTGGTTGCAGGGAAAGGGACAGGCTTAAAGAGATGAGCCTGAGAATGAAGAAGGCATAGCTAGGGGACCCCCACCCCTGCAGGCTGGACTCCCCACCAGCTCCAGCCACAGTGGGCTCAGGTGAGACCCTCTGAGCCTGCCCAGCACACAACACCCCCAAACAAGGAACCTGGAGAGGGTCTGGCCTCAAGGCTCCCTGGCCTGGCAGCTGCAGGACCTGTTTCTACAATGCTGAGGAGTTTGCCACCCATACCCAGCCAGGGCCCTGGGGAAGCCACTGTGTACCCACACCTGCCGGGAAGAGTCATGAGACCGAGAAATCACAGAGGTTTTCCTATAGCACAAGAAACCCCGACCAGCTCCCCAAGAGACACTTACAAGAACTGTTTGGAGAAGGTTCCTGAGGCAAAGTAGGCTAACACAGCACCTGGGGCTCAGGACATGGACAGATGTTGTTTTTCCCAAATACATGTCCTAAAGAATATCCCATTATTGGGGCTGGGTGTGGTGGCTCATGCCTGTAATCCCAGCACTCTGGGAGGCGGAGGCCGGAGGATCGCTTGAGCTCAGGAGTTTGACACCAGCCTGAGCAAGAGTGAGACCCCATCTCCACTAAAAATAGAAAAATTAGCCGGGCATGGTGGCAAGTGTTTGTAGTCCTGGCTACTTGGGAGGTTGAGGCAGGAGGATCACTTGAGCCCAGGGGTTTGAGGCTGCAGTGAGCTATGATGACACCACTGCACTCTACCTGGGGTGACAGTGAGACTCTGTCTCAAAAAAAAAAAAAAAAAGAATATTCCATTGTTAATGACAAGCTTCTCAAGGTTTGGGAAGCCTGTCGAGGGTGATAGGGGTGATCATTTTAGGTGGTGTGTGAAATAATGTGGAACCACGTATTAGGAAAGTCCTCTCGGGGCTTACTCTCTCTTATCCATCTCTCCTTTTAACACTTTTCACCTCTCATCTCACCCCTTTTATTATTTTAGGAGATGTGGGGGGGGGGTGTCTTGCTCTGTTGCCCAGGCTGGTCTCGAACTCTTGGCCTCAAGCGCTCCTCCCGCCTCAGCCTCCCAGAGTGCTGGGATTACACAGGCGTAAGCCACCTGGCCCAGCACATCTCCCTTTAACCCTTTTCAACTCTGAGCTCCCTTTTTAACAAATCACAGATGCAGGCTTAGAGCCTTCAGGAAGCAACAGTGTGTGGCTGGAATTTTTTTCCCCCATTTTGTGAAAAAATTTGCAACATTCAGAAAAATGGAAAGAATTGTACAGAGAACACCCATAGCCCCACCACCTAGATTCCACCATTAACGTTTTGCTTTTACCACATATCCATCCCTGTATCCACCCATCCATCATCTTATTTTTTGATGCATTCCAAAGAAAATTGCAGACAGCAGTCCACTTCACCTCCAGACACTTCAGCAAGCATGTCATTAACTAGGGATCAATACGGTGTGAGGCTCCCTTTTGTAGTTTGTTGGTTTTCTTTTAAAGTAAAATTTGTACACAACGAAATGCACAAATCTTAAGTGCACAGTCCGCTGAGACAAAGGCAGACACCCGAATAACCCACTCGTCTCAAGGTTCAGAATGTGAGGATGACTCCAGAAACTTCCCTCATTCTCCTTCCCAGTCAATCCATCGGGCATCTGTTCAAAGACAAGCTTCCCGACCCTTCCAGGGGTGGCCACTCTTTGGATTTTTTCCACCATAGATCAGTGTGCAAGCTAGGTTTTTAAAGCATGGGCATTGTTTTATTTTCATTGACTTTACCTTTTTTAAAAAAATTTATTTATTTTTTCTTTTTTAGGCTGGTCACGTGAAGCAGTGGGCGTGGAGAAGGAGCAAAGGAGTCTGCAACTGGTTGTGATCGATTAGTTGTAAACACCACTGCACGCAGACCACCAATTTTCCTTGACTTTAGTTTCACCAACCTGTTGATGGCCGAAGATACCAGTTTTCCAGATGTTTACATCTTTAAAAACTGGGTTGGTAAGTCCCCATACGTCTGGGAGTGAGCTGCTTACGCCTGTCATCCAGCTTGATTCACGGCACCTCATTTCACTCTCATAAATGTCCCAGTTTAGGCTGGGTGTGGTGGCGAACCTGTAGTCCCAGCTACTCGGGAGGCTGAGGCGGGAGGCTCACTTGAGCCCAGGAGTTCAAGGCTGCAGTGAGCTATGATCGCGCCACTGCACTCCAGCCTGGGCGACAGAGTGAGACCCTGTCTCTAAAAAAAAAAGTGTCCCAGTTTGGATCATCGATTACAGGTCACCGTCTCTAATGGGAGACACTTTGAAGGTTAGATCAGAGAGGGCAGGGATCTTTGTGTTTGCTAGAATATCCCAAGCACCTGACACAGACAGAGCTTGGCATATAGAAGTTGCTCAATAAATATTGGTTGAATTTATATTACTGAAAAAAAAAGGGTCAATTTAAAGGAAAACTTGAAGTAAATTCCAGCACAGGAAATATTTAATATGCAGATATAGCAAAAAAAAGTGAAGAATTTATCAAAAATCCTATATTAGTGTTTCTACCATAATGCTGTCCATACATGGCTAGTCCAAATTGAGATATGCACTATGGTGAAATACACACCAGATTCAGATGACTTAGAACAACAACAAAAAAAACCAAGGTCAAATATCACAGTAATAATTTTTATATTGATCACATGTTGAAACAATATTTTGGACGGATTGGGTTTAATAAAATATATTTCTAAAATTCATCTCACCTGGTTCTTTCTACTTTAACCTGGCTACAAGAAAAAAATAAAATTAAACATATGAGACACATTGTATCTCTATTGGGTGGCAAGACACTCAGGTTACCTGTGATTGGGAAGGGATTTTCATTTTTCCTGTGACCTGTAACAATTCTGTAACAATTGGACTATAGGAGGGTTTGGTTTTTTAATTTTGAAAAGAAAAACAAGGGAGATACACATCCTGAAATCATAAATGAAGGAAATTGCAATCAGCTGTTAGAGGTGGGAGGAATAAACCAGTGTTGTTGACAAGGGACCCGGGAGTTGTCGACCTCCACCCTGGGAACATGTTTACGTGGACTTTGAAACTGTCCACTTTTTATAACAAACCAAAGGACAGAGAAGAACGAAATGTTCTGAGGTTGCTTTTATTCCAAGAACTCTGTGAGCTCCGCCTGGACACCGCTGGCACCAGCTTGTGCCACGGGACCCACAAACGACAACACCGTGAGGGCGTCGCCCGTGGCCCCTGGGAGCCTTCGTCCTCCAGCCAGTCAATGTGACTGAGTCCGCCAATGAGGCCGGCCTGGCCAGCCCCGCGTGGTCCTTCTGTGTCCTCACACCTTGGGCGGGCAAGGAGTGGGACTCAATGCCCTGTGGTCCCACGCTTCCAGGGTCAGTGCATGCCCTGTGGCCCCGTTCTCAGAGGGCAATGCATGCAGCCCTCCACGCAGAAAGGGGGCCTCTCTAGTCGTGGACTTCCTCTCTGTCTACGAGGCTCCAGATGGCCTCTGTTTGGAGCCCCTGCCTGGGCAGGGAGTGGCCACCTCCTGGGCCAGAGCCAAAGTCACTGTCCTCCATGAGCCTGGGACCAGGCCCCAGCTGGGAGACTAGGAGGCTGCTGTAGCTGCTGTGGGCTGGATCAACATGGTGGTGGCCTGCAGCGGGTAGTAGCGGCCCCGCCAGGTCTTCCAGAAGATTCCCTTCTTACGCTGCTGCCGCTGCCGAGGGATGGAGCGGAAGTACTGGCCGTTGAGGTTGGAGTGGCTGCAGGTGCCGAACCACCAGCCACCTGCCGGGGTCAGAGGAGAGGGAACATGGTCAGGTCCAATGGGGCTGGGGATGGAGATAGAGCTGGGACAAGGCTGGGCTTCGGAATTTATGATTTATTTATTTTTAAAAACGTTTTTTAATAGACGGGGTCTCACTATGTTGCCCAGGCTTGGCTTGAACTCTGGGGCTCAAGTGATCCTCCCACCTCAGCCTCCTGAGTAACTAGGACTACAGGCATGTGCCACCACACCCAGCTAATTTTTTTTTTTTTTTGAGACAGAGTCTCGCTCCATCGTCCAGGCTGGAGTGCAGTGGCATCATCATAGCTCACTGCAGCCTCCAACTCCTGGGCTCAAGCGATCCTCCCACCTTAGCCTCCCAGGTAGCTGGGACTACAAGTCCACACATGCCTGGCTAATTTGTCTCATTTTTCATAGAGATGGGGTCTTGTTATGTTGCCCAGGCCAGTCTCAAACTCCTGGCCTCAAGTAATCGTCCCGCCTCAGCCTTCCAAAGTGCTGGGATTACAGGCATGAGTTACCGAGCCCAGCCTGACATCATTTTTTGACCCATCAAGAGGGAATCTCATGTTTCATTTTCACAGAGCCCAAGCTCTGCCGCTGATTTCACACGTTGTCTCATTGAATTTTCCATTATAATCCTAGGGAGTGGGCACTGTGGTTATACCCATTTTAAAGATGGCCAGACTGAGGCTGGAGAGGTTAAGTCAGTGGTCCACGGGCACAGTGCAAATAAGGAGGAGGTGGGGGCAGGGAATAGATGCCATGTGGGGTCGGAGGCAGGACAGGGCAGCAGAAAGGAAGGAGGGGAGGCCCTGGCTGGTGGAGTATGGTGGGGTGGGTGGGGCAGAGCCTGCTCACCGGAGAGGCTCTTGGCACAGTTCTTGTCCCCGCGGAGGTCGTGATCCTGGTCCCGAGTGGAGAAGGGCAGGGAGAGGCCGTCGGGCGTGACCGTGGTGGCGCCCAGTTTGCTGGCCACGGGTGCCGTGAGCTGCAGGCTGTAGGCCGTGTCCTCGCCCCCCAGGTGGACGGGGAACTGCAGCGACTCTGCATTGCCATCCCAGTCCTGCAGCTGCACAGCCAGGTGGCTGCCACGGTCCCCTGTGATGCGGTGCACCTTTTCCAGGCCCAGCCAGAACTCACCTAGAGCAAGAGAGGCCACTCAGTGAGGCGAGCCCAGCTCTGCAGCCCCCTCCTCCTCCCCAGCCTCTGGCCCCACGGGAAACACCCACCTTCGGGGTCCCCAAAGCCAGCCTTGTAGGCTTCCCAGGGCCGGTCGAAGTCCACAGAGCCATCTTGACGCCTCTGAATTACTGTCCAGCCCCCATCTGCCCAGAAAGGTATAAGGTCACCAGGAGGTCCCTCTGCCCCAGGGGACCCCAATCCCCACATCTGGCTCCCAGACTCCAAACCCAGGGAAGGCAACACCCCCACAGTATTCCTCCCTCGGACTCACCCCGGGAGGACGGGAGGAAGGTGTGTCCCAGGGAGAATACTGTGGGCTGGCCCGTAGGCAGGGGGATCAGGCCCGGATCTTTGTCCCAAGGACCCAGCAGGGAAGGAGGAAGGGAGGGAGGGTGCAGTGGAAATCTGCAAAGCCTCTCTGGGCCAGTTGACTTGGTCCTCCCCTGCGGTTGTCAACCAGAGAACCCATCCCTGAGCTTGTGGTGGAAGTCAATGGGGAAAAGGGGTGCATTTTTTGTCCTTTTGTTTTTAGAGATGGGGTCTTGCTCTGTCACCCAGGCTGGAGTGCAGTGGCAGGATCACAGCTCACTGCAGCCTCGAACTCCTGGGCTCAAGTGATCCTCCTGCCTCAGCCTCCCGAGTAGCTGGGACTACAGGTGCCCACCACTGTGCCCAGCAAGGGCTACATTTTAAAGAAAAATAACAGGACCCATGGCAAAAGGGCTGCCTGGCAGGGCCAGCACATCCTACCTGAGGTCATCTTGCAGTTGACCAGGAACGGCGGGGACCCCTCAGGCTGAATTTGAAACAGTCCGCTCTGCCTCTCACCCTCCTCAAACAGCTCCTGGCAATCCCGGGGCAACCCTGCAGGTAGACAAAGTGGGAGGTGGGGGGGTGGTTAAAACAGAGGGGCAGCCTGTGGGGGTCTCAGGAGATGCCCTGGGGGTTGGGCAGCAGGTGACAGGGAGGTGAAGGGCAATCCTGATCTCATGACCACCCCCTGACATCTACCTGAGATCCTCCATGGCTCCCTATGGCCTTCCTCAGCATGGTCTACAAGGACCAGCCCCTGAGCCCATCCTCCCTCCTCCCACACTGCACCCCACACCCTCCCGCCAGAGGGACTTTGCACATGCTGGTCTCTCTGCTTGGGACTCTCTTCTATGGGTCTCAGCTTCTGAAAGGATGCCTTCCCTCACCTGCAGACCAGGGCACACCTCCCTATACGGGCACAGAGGACTACTTCCCACCCCCCAACACTGTGGTCACCTGGTGATCTTTCCCCTACTCCACACACACGCCTCCTCCGCCACTGAACGGGGGGGGCCCTCCATGGGGCCAGCGACAAGAGGCGGCTCTGCCCAGTCTGGCACCAGCATCCATGGGAATCCAAGCCCACACCAGCATTCAATAAATACTGATTGAGGGCCAGAGCGGGGACAGAGGGAGCTGAGCGGAACGGGAGGGGCTCTGGTCTGTCTGGTGGGGGCAGGCTGATCGGGCCTGCTGGGGGCTTGGGGGCACAGAGGCTCTGCCCGGGATCCCAGCTATCAGAGGGAGAGAGAGGGCAGGCGGGAGGAGGGAAGGACAGCGCTGAGCAGTCCTTGGAAAGAACCGCCCCCAGCCCAGCCAGGAAAGTAGGGGAAAGGTCGAGTGAGTTGCACAGCGGTGGCGGGGGTGGGGGCAGGCCCAGAGTGACCGAGGACACTTTCGGCCCCTCAAGCATCTCCCCTTTCCCCTACTTTTCCCTCCCCTCCAATCAGGACAGGCAGGCGGCCAAACCACCAATGTGGCTTCCATTAGTGCCAGCTGTTTGTCTCCCCAGCTCTGAACTTTTGCCTACTTGGCAGAGCTGCATCCAGAATCTGGGAGTCCCAAACCCACAGGACACACCCCCACGTACACAGCATCTCCCAGCTGGGACTTGTGCCTGCTGGCCCCAGAAACCCCTCATTCCTGTCTACCTCCAGTAGTGGTCTGGGAGGGGTGTACTGGCCCCTTACCACCCAGAGATACCAGGCATGGGGTGGGGGGGGGAGAAGAAGGAATGTGGGGTGGGGACAGCCCTCAGGACTGCAGTGCTGGAAGCCCGCCACTGACCCTGGGGCGTGAGGGGGGGATCTGAACTCTCACCCAGTTGGCTGTGGACAGCCACAGATGCCGGGGAGGAGGACCACAGATGCCGGGGAGGAGGACCACAGGGAAGTTGGGTGTGGGGCTGTGAACTTAACATTGGGAACTGAAAGTCTGTGTCAGAAACACACGGACATGCTGAGGTTTGAGGTTAGGGTAGCTTTGGAAATAAAGGACTTAAAACTTCTGATGGTGGCAAAAGCCCACTTTCTGCAGGGATTGGTGGGGGAGGAGGATGAGCATAGGAGAAGGGGAAGGAGAGGGCTCTGTGACCAGCAACCCTGGGTTTATAAGATGCAAGAGGGAGTGTTTCTGGCCTGGGAGCTGGGTGGGTCCCTGCCCTCATTCCCCCTGCTAGATCCATACTCCAAGAGACTACAGGGAGCCCAAATCTCAGAACCCCCCAACCCAGCAGCCTCTTATGCATCACACCCTCCTAGGAGGTTCTAACCTTCAGGACTGGCTTGGGGACAGTCCACAGGCTGGCTGGGAAGAAGGGTGGGGTGACCTGGTAGGGCAGGGTCAAGGCTGAGTAGGGAGATGCCTCCATCAGCCCTTCACTGGAGACTGGTGAGCCCACAAGGACCCAAGGCCAGGATCCCTCTCCTCCTTAAAGTAGACTTGACAAGCAGCAGGACAGCAATGGCAAGCGGAGGGGTCAGCGGAGCTGCCTGAGGACAGCAAAGGGCCAGACACTCACTGTGCAGGCGGCTGGCATTGTGAGCAGGGCCAACAAGCTGGGCCATCTTGGGCAGCCTCTTTCTTCTGGCAGGCTCGGCCATTCCCTTGCTCAGGTGCGTGGGGGCCAGGAGGCCAACCTGGGATGGGACAGGAGAGGGCGGACATCAGGTGCAGCTGGCTCAAGCTGCCTGACCTGCCTGGCTCCACACCAGGACTCACAGGTCCAGCTCTGATGACCTCCCTCCCCATCTGGGACAGGCCTAGGGTACCTGGCTTTGCAGATTCTGGATTCTCAGGTGCTGCTTCTCCAGGTGCCGCTGCTGCTGGGCCACCTTCTGAAACAGTTGCTCGATCCTGCTGTTCTGAGCCTTGAGCTGTGTCTGGGGAAGGGTGAAAACCTTGGTGAGGACCCAGCCTTCTGCCTCCAACTTCTCCATTTATCCACCCGTCCATCCTTCCAAATCTCCATCCTTTGAGGCCAGGACAGGGGAACACAGGGAGCTTCGGATGCGCCCCCTTTTCCTGTCCACACCCTACCAGGCCAATAGGAGAGCCAGTAGGGGCGCATGTACCTGCAGGCTGCGGAGGGCCTCTGGGGCCGCCTTGCCACCGGGGACCGGGCTCTCGGGGACTTGGGGGGGCGCGGCAGATCCCACGGGGCTCTGGCAGCCTGTCCCGCATGCGCTCAGGCGCCGCTCCAGCGCGCCCAGGTGGCCTCGGGTGCGCTCCACGTGTTCGCGCAGCCCGTGGCCGAGCTGCAGCAGCCCGTGCGCCAGCACATTCATCTCGTCCCAGGACGCGAAGCGCGGCGACTCGGGCGGCGCGGGGTGGCCCTGAGCGCTCAGCAGCCCGGCGGTGGCTGCACACAGCACCAGGGCTGCGCCAGCCGTCGGCGCACAGAGCATCCTCTCCGGCAGCCTGGGCGCGGGGACGCGGGGACGCGGGGACTCGGCCACGCGGGCGCTGGAGATGCGAGGGTTGGAGATGCAGGGGACCTGATGGAGACTCGCTCGCTCCGGTGCAGAAGCCACTGGAAAGGATCAGACCGCAGCTGCAGGCCCGCTCACCTCGGCTTGTTCCCAGTGGCGCCCAGCGCCCCCTTTTATAGCAGGGTGCGGGAGTGGGAGGCGGGGCGCGGGGAGTGCCGGGGGCGGGGCGTGTGGCCGGGGGTGGGGTCCTGTGCGTCGGAGGCCTGGTAGTTCTGGGGGCAAGGGGGCTCCTGGGGGTGCAAAACTCTGGCTTCCCCGCCCCCGCGCTAGGCTCTGGCGTGCCTTTCTCTGCGATCCATGGGAGAAGTGACCCTCCCTCCCCCGACGATCCCCCTCTGGGCTCCGGAATTCCAAGCCCCCCATCCTTCCCCCGCTGTGTTGAGGGGGGGGGAAGGGCCCTCGCCTTAGCCCGGACTGGACGGCATTCCCGACGCCCCTCCCCACATAGAGAGGGCAGTGGGAACAGCTAATAAGAAAATCTCTTCCTGGTGCTTTGAGTACAGCGGGGCGGGGCGCGCGGGAAGCCGGGGACGCCCCAAACATCCCCGCCCTCGGGGGAGGCTTCATGTGATCTCTATCCATCCCCAAGACCAGAAGGGACATCTCCGCACTGCCACCCTCCTTCTCGCTCAAGGGTTCGCCATTGCGGATGTATTTGTGAGATTCTTTGATGTCCTTATTCTTCCCTGCCCCCCAAATTGGGAGTGCCCTAGTAGCAGGGCCTTGGCCTGTCTTGTACAGTCTCCAGCTGAGGGTCTCACCGCTCATTGCCCACCCTCCACCGCCAGGGTCTTCAGTGTCCCAGTCTTTGCCTATATTAAAGCAGGTATCTAGGGAACAGAAAGAGGGGGCAGTAGAAAGGCCCCCTCATTCACTCATTCAACAAAGAGACCTGCTGCCCTCCCTGCCCAGACCCTGTATGACGTTCCCAGGCTGGTGGAGAGACGCCAACACTCTGAGTCTGGGGTAGAGGCAGGGTTGGAACAAAAGAACTGAGTGAGGCTATGAGGCTGGATGGTATTCATGCCTCAAGATTAAACATTCATTCAACAAACTTACACTGACCTCGTCCCCCGCCTTCCCCATTCATTCCCCTATAGCCTGTCTGGAAGGGGAGGCTGGCACAGAAAACCCACCTGCCAGGAAGAACCCTGGGGCAGTTTGGCTCAGAGCACTGGACAAGAAGACCGCAGTTGACTCAGCAAGGCCTGGAGCCAGCTCAGCCTGTGGAATCTGAAACTGCACACCCCAGGGCTGACGTGCCTGAGTGCAGGCCACCGCTTACACACTTGGACCCGCCAGCTGGGCCAGGTGCCAGGATGGCTGGTCCCGGCAGCAGTGACAGAGACAGGAATGGCAGGGAGGAAAACCCTAGTGGGGAGTAGGTTCAGATGGCCACCATCTGGCCTATCCACCGCCCAGCCCCCAGCCTCTCTGTCAGTGGGGGACATAGTTATCCCAGGCAGTCCTGGAGTGCCAATCCCTCCTCTTTCCAGCTTCTTGCACTGAGAGAAACGATCAATTCCTTCCCAACCTGATGGCCTTTTCATGAGCCATTTTTCAGGCATTTCTTCTTAGAGGAAGGTGCTATGAGCAACCTACAAAGTAAATGGCATTAGCAAGTTGACCTGTGAGCTGGAATTTCTCAGCAGAAAAGGGAGCTATTTTAACTTTAGAATATGTACTTAATCATGAGCCACACAGGGATGTCTCATGCCGTGGTGGTGCAGGAGGGAGGAAGAAGAGTCTGCCAGAGGGATGGCCTGAAGTCACATCTCCAAGGAATAGACCATAATACATTTAACAAGCCCCTTATTAAAAGATATTTGTATATTTTTCCAGTTTTTTAAAAAAATTGAGACAAGGTCTTGCTATGCTGCCCAGGGTGACCTTTAACTCCTGGGCTCACCTGATCTTCCTGCCTCAGCCTCCCAAAGTGTATGGGACTACAGGCACACGCCACCATGCCCCACTAATCTTTAAACATTTTTTTGTAGAGACGGGGGTCTCGAACTCATGGCCTCAAGCAATCCTCCCACCTCGGCCTCCCAAAGTGCTAGGGTTACAGGTGTGAGCCACTGCGCCCCCTGTGTCAACTTTATGCTTGAAATTTTTCACAGTGAAATCTTGGATGCAAGAGATAGGAAGGAAGTGACTGCTTAGTGGGTACAGGGTTTCTGTTTGGGGTAATGAAAAAGCTCTGGAACTAGAAAGTGGTGTTGATAGTACAACATCATGAATGTACTTAATGCCACTGAACTGTATACTTTACAATGGTCTTAGCCCAGTGTGGTGGTGGCACCTGTAGTCCCAGCTACTTGGGAGGCTGAGGCAGGAGGATCGCTTGAGCCCAGGAGTTCAAGGTTGCAGTGAGCTATTAAGAGGCCACTGCACGCCAGCCTGGGTGAAAGAGTGGGACCCTGTCTTAAAAAAATAAAATTAAAATTAAAAATTAAATCAAATTAAATTTAAAAATTAAAATGGTGAGTTTTGTGTTATGTGTATTTTACTACAATAAAAAAATCTAAGCTAAAAAAACCTTGGGAAACAAAAAAGTAATAAATTTGAACCTGAGATTCCGTTGTTTTTTTTTTGGCAGTTTCTATGATTTTATTTAAACATAAATAAAACATGCCCATGAGCTGTCTATTCATTTCCTTCACTGTGCAGCCTGGCATTGGAATTGGTGTCTCTGATCACAAGTTGGGCTGCCCTTTCCCCGATGGCTTTGCAGCTCTTGGAAGAAACATTGTGAGCGATCTCAGCACAGTGAGGTTTTGTCGGACTTTAGTGTCAGCAGCACTTCCAGCTCCTTGACGTTGGGGACAAGGAACTTCCAGAAACCACTAGACAGCACTGTTTTCTTTTCTTTTCTTATTGAGACGGGGTCTCACTCTGTCACCCCAGGTAGAGTGCAGTGGCGTCATCGTACCTCACTGCAGCCTCCAACTCCTGGGCTCAAGCGACCCTCCTGCCTCAGCCTCTGGAGTAGCTGAGACTACAAGTGTGAGCCACCACACCCGCTAATTTTTCTATTTTTAGTAGAGACGGGGTCTTGCTCTTGCTCAGGCTGGTTTTGAACTCCTGAGCTCAAGCAATCCTCCTGCCTCAGCCTCCCAGAGTGCTAGGATTACAGGCGTGAACCAATGCTGCGCCCAGCCAGCATCGTTTTCTTGTTGCTCCCATAATAACCAGTGTCGGACATCAAGATATGGCTGTTGAATCTTCTACACACCCTGCTGTCAGTACCTCTGTGTTTCTGCCAGTTACGCTTAATTATTTTTTCTTTTTTAGAATTAAATTTTAATCCTTTTTTTAAAAGATGGGGCCTCGCTATGTTGCCCAGGCTGGGTTTGAACTCCTGGGCTCAAGAGATCCTCCCTCCTCAGCCTCCTGAGTCACTGGGATTACAAGCTGAGCCTCGGCACCAGGCTAGAACTCTCAATATTTACACATATTGCACACGGGCCCTACAAACACCAGGGATGGCCTTTTCTGTGGCACCGAGGATTCAACACAAATCAGGATCCCATGTTGCCCTCAAGGAGGTTTCAGTCCTGGGGGTCAGACCTAGCACAGACTGACTTCATTCATTCATCAAACATTGCTTGAGCACCTACTGTGTACCAGACTCTGTGTCATACACAAGGAATAGAGCCCTGAGCAGGTAGACACGGTGCTGCCCTCAAGAATTCAAAATTCACTGGAGAGCCCAAGGTTCTGGGTGAATGATCCAAGTGGAGTTTGGTTGCAGTTAAGTTTTGATGTCGAGATATGTTTTGTAGACATTTAGTTAAACATGTATCCACTTTGGCATTGTGAATTTTTTTTTCTTTCCAAATTTGGGAGAAGATATGCTTTGTTTTCAAGCCTCGAATATTTTTGTAGAGGCTTGGGAAAGGTCTTACACTTTAGGCTCTTTGTGGGAAAACTTGCCCCAGGGGAAGCCAGACTAGGTAACCCTGCAATTTCTTTCTTTTTTTTAAATTTAAAATTTTGAAGCCAGGAGCAGTGGCGCACATTGTAGTCCCAGCTACTCCGGAAGCTGAGGTGGGAGGATCGCTTGCGCCCAGGAGTTCGAGGCCAGCCAAGGTAGACCCTGTCTCTAAAAAAAATTTTTTTGGAAATAATTTCAACTCCCAGAAATGTTGCAAGAAGAATACAAAGACCTCCTGTTTATTTTTCATAGAGATTCACCAATTATTGACGTGTTCTTCCATTAGCTTTATTATTCTGTGTGTGTGTATCTCATACACAGAGACATATATATGCATATATAACATACCCACAAATACATATATAATATACACACAAACATATTATGGAAAGAGATATATAATACACAAATCTATATGTAAATATATGTAATAAAACAGATACAAATAATATACACATTTATATATACAGAAATGCATACACATATATAATATGCACATGTATGTAGAGACATTACTACACACACAGATATATATATAATACACACGAACATATATATATGGAGAGGGCCACATTTATATATAGACACACATATATATAATATACACACATATAATACACAAGTACATAGATAAAATACACACACATAGAGACATATATAAAAATATATATAATATAGACACAGAGAGAGCAAGATGATATACACTTTTGCACACAACCCCACATTATTTTTTTCTGAACTACTTGAGGGTACGTTGCACACATAATGTATGCCTTTTGTCCTTTGCTAAGAACAAGTACAGGCTTATATAACTGCAGTGTAGTTAGCAACTTGAGGAAATTCGACCCTGACAGTACTGTTATCTAATCTATGGTCCATATTCCAATTTTATCAATTGTGTCAAGCATGTCCTTTACAGCTGTGTTTTTTCCAATCAGGATCTCATCCTTTGGTCCTCTCTGGTCCTTCAGGACATGGACTTTTTCTTGTTTTTCTGAGACAGGGTCTTGCTATGTTGTCCAGGCTGGTCTCGAACTCCTGGTCTCAAGTGATCCTCTTGCCTCAGCCTCCTAAAGTAGCTGGGACGACAGGTGTGGGCCACAGCACCTGGCAGGACACTATATGTACATTTTTGAGGTATACACATTGATTATTCATTTGTAGTACTTCCCTCACTTTGCATTTGTCTGATGTTTCATCCCGGTGAGGTTCCCTTTATGCATTTTTGGCAGGGATATTGTGTCCTTCTCCGTGCATGATATCAGGAGGCACATGATGTCCATTTGCACCTTATTGGCACCATTAATTGTGATCATTTTAATCACATAAGTTGAATCCTGGATGGTCAGCACTATAATGGGGAAGCACACAGGACTAGAAGAGCCCAGGAAAGGAATTAATCTCAACAGGTAAGGCTTCCTGGAGCATGGATCCCAGGACTGAGACATTCCTGGGACATATCTAGACAAACAATGTAGAGAACAGGTGACCCAGGTCCAGGGAAGAGTGTGAGATATGCACCCTGGCCTGAGACGTGTGTCCTATTCTTCTCAGACAAGCCCATAAGGGTGTTAGGGCTATGTATTCAGACACTCTGTCCAGGGAGTGGCCTCCACAGCCCCTAGCAGCTGACCATGGACTTTCCTGACACCTTGCTCACATCCATGTCACCCACCAGGAAAGGTTAGTCCTAGGGCACGGACGTCAGAGGCTCGAAGCAGAAAAGATGACTCAGAATCTGGGCTGAGGCTCAGAGAGGGTTGGAGCTGCCTCTCCTCCTCCTCCCTCATCAGCCCCACCCCACAGATCCTCCCAGCCTGAAAGCTCATGCACCGCAAGGCAAACAGCCCTGAAGTCACTAAGAAAATAATAATAACTAGAGTAATATACATTTATTTAGCACCCACCTTTATACTATCAGATACTTGTGCAATCCATTTCATGTCATCCTCAGATCAACCCTGGAGGGAGAAAGTTCCTTTCCTTTTTGTAAATAATGAAAGTAATTTAAGGCCCAGTGATGTGGTACAGGTCTGTAACCCCAGCACTTCGGGAGGCTGAAGCAGGAGGATTGCTTGAGCCCAGGAGTTGGAGGCTGCAGTGAGCTATGATGATGCCGCTGCACTCCAGCCTGAGTGACAGAGTGAGACCCTGTCTCAAAAAAAAAAAGAAAGGAACTGAGCTTCTGAAATGTTCAGGCATTTGGCCAAAGTTATACAGCTTAGAAGGGCCAAAATTTGAACCTACTTCTCTCTAGTTTCAAACCACGAAATCTTTTTGTGTTTTAAAGCTCCCAGGTGCAGAACAAAGACAAGATAGAGGTCAAACCTACCCTGAGACACCTGCAACATTGACTCTTCCTTCACTTCCTTTTTCTTATTTTTTTTGTTAAATATATTTTTTTCTTTAAAAATAAAAATTAAATTCTATCTTTTTTCTTTTATTTTTACTAATCAACATCCTGCATTTTTTAAATCAACATCTTACAACTTCCTTTTTCTTAGAATGTTCACCTTAGCTTACGTAAAATGTAGATTTATTGGGCACTCATTAAAGGCTCACAAAAATGTAATCATTTGCCTCACCGCCTACCCCATCTCTTCCTACATGCCCTCTCCCCTTTAAAGAAATATATAAATACTGAACCTTCTGAAAACTTTTCCGCCAGAACGATCCACAGACATTTCTGTGACTCATGTTTTCCTTCCCGGGTGTGTCCTGAAGCTCTGGCTCCATAAACCACGAATGATTCGGGAAAAAAACCCAAGAAAACCAAAAAGCTGTTGTTGTCTCCGAATTTATAGTTTTTAATGGGTAAGACGTTTACATATTGCCAAACCCCTGAAGTCTAAAAAGCATAGCCAGAGAAAAGTCTCCTTCCCCCATGGATATGTCCACCAAAACCTTGTTCAAGAATGTTTTATCCACAATCATGTTCAAGTTTTTTGTATGTATAAACAGCTTCCTTTAAAGAACAGTGGGAAAATTTTTTTCCCACTTTATAGAAATATAATTGATACACCATAATCTGCATGTGTTTCAAGCACACAATTTAATAAACTTTGACATATGTATACGCCCATGAGATTATCACTACAGTTAAGATAATAGACATATCTACCACACCCACGTTTCTTTGTGCCCCTTGGGAAAACCTCCTGTGTTGTTCTCCCCCCTCCCTCTCTAGGTAATCCTGATTTTTTTTTCTATCACTGTACATTAGCTTGCATTTTCTAGAGTTTTATGTAAATGGAATCACATAGGATTTACTCTTTTTTGTCCGGTTTCTTTCACTCAGGATGATTCTTTTGAGATTCCTCTCTGTTGGACTATGTGTCAATAGTTCGTTTATTTTTATTGCTGATGTAGAAACATAAACCACAAATGCTTCATCCATTCATCTGTTGAAAGGCATTTGGGTTGTGTCCAGCCTTTGGCTACTATGAATAAAGCTGCTATGGAAATTCATGTATAAGTCTTTGATTGCATGAATGCTTTAATTTCTCTTTGGGGAGGATTTTGTTGTTTTTTTGAGACAGAGTGTCGCTCTGTCGCCCCGGCTAGAGTGCAGTGGTGTCATCACAGATCACTGCAACCTCAAACTCCTGACCTGAAGCGGTCCTCCTGCCTCGGCCTCCCAGAGTGCTGGGATCACAGTTGTGAGCCACCCTGCCCTACCACATTTCACATAGTTTTTAATTTTCTCTAAGTATGAGATTAACTTTTCAAATGTTTAATAGCCACTTTTATTTCCTTTGTCAATTTTTTATTGGTATGTTCTTTTTTGTTATTGATTCCTAGAAGGTCTTTATTAGGCAGATGAACTTCTTTGTGATAGGAATTACAAACTTTGTTTTTTCGGTTTGTCATTTGTCTTCTGACTTTGAACATTTTTGCTATACAGAAATAGTATGTGCGTTAGAGAGACAAAGAAGTGATCAAAGTGCTCTTTTATGGCTTCCGGGTTTTAAGTCATATTATATTTAGAAAGTCTCGGTGGCTCACACCTGTAGTCCTAGCACTCTAGGAGGCGGAGGCGGGAGGATCACTTGAGGCCAGGAGTTCAAGATCAGCCTGAGCAAGAGCGAGACCCCATCTCTACAAAAAAATAGAAAAATTAGCCAGGCTTGGTGGTGCGTGCCTGTAGTCCCAGCTACTCGGGAGGCTGAGGCAGGAAGATCGCTTGAGCCCAGGAGTTGGAGGTTGCAGTGAGATATGATTGTGCCACTGCACTCCAAACTGGGCAACAGAGTGAGACCCTGTCTCAAAAAAATAAATTAAAAAAAAAAAAGAAAGAAAGGAAGTCCCACAACATTAGGCTTGGCACAGTGGCTCACGCCTGTAATCCCAGCACTTTGGCAGACTCAGGCGCGAGGATCATGTGAGCACAGGAGTTGGAGGCTGCAGTGAGCTGTGATGACGCCGCTGCGCTCTAGCCCGGGCAACAGAGCGAGACCCTGTCTCAAAAAAAAAAAAAAAAAAAGATAGTTACTGATACTTGCATCACTAAAGAAAGCCAGCCTGGTATTATGTGCCTCCTTTTTTCCTTTCTCTCTTTCTTGTTTTTTTTTCTTACAGACAGGGTTTTGCTGTGCTGCCCAGACTGGAGCGCAGCAGGTATTCATAACTGCAATCATAGCTCACCACATGTGGAACTCCTGGCCTCAAGAGATCCTCCCACTCCAGCCTCCTGTGTAGCTGGGACCACAGGCGCCTGGTTTACATGCCCCTTACTGAAAGTGCACGCCACCACCAATGAAGTCGCCTTGCTGAAAAATCAAACCTGAATCTGAGAAAATGTCTAGGATGTCCACTGTACAAAACCAATGTCCAAAACAGTAGCTATGGGTCACCTGTGGCTGTCAAGCACTTGAAATGTGGCCAGTTTGAATTGAGATGGGCGATCAGTGTAAAATACACAACAGATTACCGGATTTGGAAGACTTGGCTAAAAAAAAAAAAAGGATGGAATGTATCTGACTAACTTTAAAATATTGATCACATTGGGGCTGTGCTGGATTAAAATTAAATAATTAATTTCTTTTTTTATCCTTTTGAATTAAAGTGACTATAGAAAATATAAAATTACACAAGCGGCTTGCATTTATGGCTCATGTTACATTTTTATTGCACAGCACTGGCTTCTAGATCTATTTACCAATTATTAGCAAATACAAAGGGTTAGGAGCATGAGAAATGACACCATGGGGAAGCAGTCAGCTAAATCCAGACTGTGGGAGATGCTACAGGATAAATCTGGTTTCTTTAACAAATAAATGGAAAGAAAAGAAAAAAAGAGAATTTTTAGATACAAAGAGACTTAAAAGACATTTCTTCCAAATGCAACGTATGGATATTTTGTGATCCTGATTCAAAAAATCCCTAAAATAATAAACCCAAACATTGTTATGGACTGAATGCTTGTACACACCCCTACATTTATATGTTGAAACCCTAACCCCCAGTGTTGGCTGTATTTGGGGATAGGGCCTCTAGGAAGTAATTAAGGTTAAATTAGATCATAAGGGTGATAGCATTAGCTTCCTTATGAGAAGAGACATCGAAGATCTCTCTCTGAGCCAGTGTAGAGAAAGACCACATGAGGACACAGCAAGAAGGTGGCAGTCTGCAAGCCAAGAACAGAGCCCCCACCAGAAACTGAATGCTGCTGGCTCCTTTTTTTTTCTTTTTTTTTTGAGACAGGGTCTCACTCTGCCACCCAGGCTGGAGTACAGTGGCATCATCATAGCTCACTGCAGCCTCCAACTCCTGGGCTCAAGTGATCCTCCCACCTCAGCCTCCCAAGTAGCTGGGACTACAGGCATGCACCCCCACAGCCAGCTAATTTTTCTCTATTTTTAGTAGAGACAGGGTCTTACTCTTGCTCAGGCTGGTCTGGAACTCCTGACCTCAAGCGATCCTCCCACCTTGGCCTCCCAGAGTGCTAGGATTACAGGCATGAGCCACTGTGCCTGGCCCCTGCTGGATCCTTTATCTGGGATTTTCCAGCCTCCAGAATTGTGAGAAAATAAATCTCTGTTGTCTAAGCCACACAGTTGTGGTGTTTTATTATGGCAGGCCTAGCAGACTAATACAATAACAAAAATAAATTATACTGGTACAAAAGCCAAATATGGTGGAAAGAAGGTAATAAATAAAGAGAAATAATTTTTAAAAACCAAAAATAAATTATAACATTGATGAGACAATTGAAAATGTGAATACTGAACATTTGATAATATTAAGTATAAAATATAATAATGCTATTATGGGTTTAACAAATTTAAAAAATTTTTAAATTATTATGAATACATAATAATTGTATATATTGTGGGTGTTTTTAAAAAAATAGTCCCTTATCTTCTAGAACACATACTGAAATAGTTATACACGATGGTATGTCTGGGATTTGCCTCAAAATAATCCAGTTGCTGAGGAAGTGGGACGACAGGAGCAAATGAAACAAAATTGAACCGATGGGTCAGACAAGGTGGCTCACGCCTGTAATCCTAGCACTTTGGGAGGCCCAGCTGGGGTTTTATATCCTTTTCTAGAGTTTCTTAATTTTCTACAATGAATATGCTATTTTTCTGAAATGTAGAAATTATTTTTATAACAATAGAGATGGATTTTTTTTTCCCTCTGAAGGAAAATTCCTTCTCTGTTCTAAGTATTCAGGAGAAAACCTTGGGTCCCCAGGGTTTACCCGGGAGAGATGCGCCCCCTGGTGGCGGACCCGAGAGAAGCCTTGGAGACTGCGCGTGCGCGTTCCTTTCTTGCTGTTCCTGGGATCCCCGAGGCTGAGCGACCCTCCTTGTCGGCGGCTCATGAAGGCAGAGGACGCACCGGAGGAGATAATGACCTTCTCTTCTTCCTTTCAGGCCATCTCATTTATTTAACAGCAATTCATTCATCCAGTCATCAAACATTTATTGAGCACCTACTGTATGCCAGGCCCTGTTCCAAGACCTCGGGACAAAGGACAAAGGCCTTTGCCCTAATGGAGCTGACCCAATTACTGTATAGGAGTAATAAACAAGATAAGTCAGGAAAATATATAGCAGGTTACATGGTGATAAGTACTAAGAAGAAAAACAAATCCAAAAAGGGAGATAAGGCAGATACCTAGTTGGGGGTGGAGTTTTGTTTTATTTTATTCTGGAACGCTGCACAAATTTGTGTGTCATCCTTGTGCAAGGGCTGTGCTAATCCTCTCTGTATCGTTCCAATTTTAGTGTATGCGTTGCCCAAGCAAGCACTGCAGTTTTAAGTAGAGTGGCCAGGAGCCATCTCACTGAGAAGACACCATTTGAGCAGGGAGTGAAGGAAGTTAAAGGGCAAGCCAAGCAGATATCTGGGGGAAGATCATTCCAGGCAGAGGGAATAGCCTGTGCAAAGGCCCTGGGGCAGGACAGCATCTGGCGTGATAGAGGAACAGCAAGAAGGCCCATGTGGCTGGAGCAGAGTGAGGAGGGGGAGAGAGGGAGGAGGGGATGGGGCGGGTCCTTGTGGGCCACCTCAGAAGGACTTGGGCTTTTATTAATGGTGGGAACCATGGAGGGTTCTGAGCAGAGAGACGACAAGATAAGACTAAGACTTAAGTGTTACCAGACTCTTTTTTTTTTTTTTTTTAGAGGCAGGGTCTCACTCTGTCACCCAGGCTGGAGTGGAGTGGTGTCATCATAGCTCACTGCAGCCTCCAACTCCTGGGCTCAAGCGATCCTCCTTTCTCAGTGTCCCAGAGTGCCAGGATTACAAGCATGAGCCACTGTGCCCGGTCAGCTTGTTTTTATAAATAAAGTTTTATTGGTACCCAGCCATGCCCATTCATCTGTGTATTGTCTATGGCTGCTTTTTGCTACAACAGAAGAGCTGTTGGGTAGTTAACATGTATCTTATGGGCAGATACACTGGACCTATGCAAATATCCTGTTGCTCCTGAAACTTTCACCCACCAGTTTCCCCATCCATTGATGAGTCCTGCCTGAATTGTTCTGATTGATTGCTTTTAATAAGAGTTTTAAATAAATACTGAATAAGAACAAAAAACTGCTTTTAACATATGTGTGAGGTGTAAAGAGTAAGAATGAAATGCACACCCATGTAACTTTCAACCAGCCTAAGAAAGACACTTCAGGACAAGTGAAACCCCAGCACGCGGGGAACCCTGGGACCAGACGCATGCCAGGGATGGTGAAGTCTTTCATTACTAAAGCTGGGAGACAGGGATGAATTCCAGAGCTATTCGGGTGGTGAAACTAACATGATGTAGACAGGCTGGATTTGGAGACTTGGGAGGGAGGTGGAACGTGAAGCTGGGGACTGGGTGGGCAGAGTAGATGCCACCCTTTGAAGCCCCCAACTGGGGCCAGTCAGCTCGCAGGTCGGGGGTGTGAGTGCTGAGAGACAGGCACAGCCTCTCTGGGGCAGCTGGGCATTCCAGACTGGGGCAGGGGCTGCTCTGGAGCTTCCAGGAGGCCCTCGAAATGGCAAAGGGGCTGAAAGTGGCTTCCAAGGGGTTCACGTGTATTCTGGAGTGGCCAAGAGCCTACTCCTCCCTCCCCCTTTTCTCTTCTGACTCAAGTCTCAGCCAGGGACAGGGTGGGACAGAAAAGGATCATATTTTCTACCATGAACACACAGGGTATGAAGAATCCATGGGGGAAATAGTTACTTAAGAGGTCTAAGAGCATTGCATCTCTTCCCCTCACCGCTGCAGTCAAAATTCCTTCTCGGCCAGGTCAGGTGTCTCAAGCCTGTAATCCCAGCACTTCGGGAGGCCAAGGCAGGAGGATCACTCGAGGCCAGGAGTTTGAGGTTATAGTGAGATATGATTGCGCCACTGCACTCCAGCCTGGGTGACAGAGTGAGACCCTGTCTCTAAAATAAAAAGCCTAATTCATCACCTTCAGAGGATGGTGGAGAATCCAGTCATTATTTTGCTTTTTCAATTTTTTAAAATTTTTTTGGAGATGGGGGTTTCGCTCTGTCACCCAGGCTGGAGTGTGGTGGCACACATAATCATAGCTCATTGCAGCTTCAAACTCCTGGGCTAAAGTGATCCTCCTGCCTCAGCCTCCTGAGCAGCTGGGACTACAGGTGTGCGACCATGCCCAGCTCATTCGTTATTTTGAAAACAGGCACATAAAGGAAAAGGACGAAGTTCTTGTCTTGCCTTTCCTCTGTGACTGTGTCATGGGGAAACTAAGTAGTACATAAGGAGAATTATCCTCCAAAGGAAGAATTCTAGCTAATAAATTAGGAATACAAAGGAGAGGACATCACTATTTTGCAACCCCCAATGAGTTAATCCTCAGTGACTGCTAGCCTCATGAAAGGAGAGACAGCCAAACCAAACAGCACAAGTCTCTCACAAAAGGACATACCACCACCCACAGTTGTGCCAAAGGAATCAAACCTGAGTCTGATCCTAGTTCTAGAACCAACTGCCAATTTGCAGGGACAGAGGACAGAGGAACATGCTGAACTAACTACACCATGAGTATAGGATCAGCAACACCCTAGATTATGGGAAATGCTTCAGGACAAGCAGCGACAGTTAAGCAATCCTTTTATTTTAGGGGAAGGAAAGGGGTGCAGAGGAACATGTGAATTAAAACAGGCTTCAAAGACATATTGTGTTCTTTTTGAAAGGGTAAAACTAAACTCCACTGTCTAGAGAGTCATACTTGGGTAATAAAACTACACAGAAATGCAAGGCAGTGATTACTAAAAAAGTCACAACTATGGTTACTTTGGGAAGGGAGGGGACAGCTGTGATTGGAACGCAGCCGCGAAGGGGCTTCTGGGGGAGCTGGTGAACTGCTGTTTATTGACCTGGGTGGGGGTTACAATGATGTTCACCGTAGAGCTGGGTTTCTCAAACTTGGCACTATTGACATTTGGGCCAGATAATTCTTGGTTGTAGGGGCTGTTCTGTGCATTTAGGATATTTAGCTGCATCCTGGGTCCCTACCCACTTGATGCCAAAAACACCCTCCTCCCCCAGTCAACCAAAAATGTCCCTATATATTGCCAAATGTCCCCGGGTGCAAAATCACCCCTGGTGGAGAACTCCCCCTTAGAATAACTCCTTAGGGTGTACATTTGTTTTATGCAGTTTTTTGGATCTGGCTGTGTGTGTGTTTATGTGCACTTTATTTTACAATAAAAATATTTTTTAAATTCCAGTGGAGGCCAGGTGTGGTGGCTCATGCCTGTAGTCCCAGTGCTTTGGGAGGCCAAGGTGGGAGGATGGCTTGAGCCCAGGAGTTTGAGGTTGCAGTGAGCTATGATGATGCCATTGCACTGTACCCAGGGCAACAGAGTGAGACTCTGTCTAAAAAACAAAAAGCAACAAAAAAACACCCTAGCTCAAAAGTCCGTCTCCATTTCTCAGCTATAAAGCCCCCCCCACAAAAAAGCTATAAAGCCCAGGACAGCTGGGATTGTGTCCCCTCAAGAACCTACACAGCGCTTGGCACACAGTAGGTGCTCAATAAATGCTAAATTAATACAGGGGAAAACAATCTGTATAGTCACTTTAGATCATTCCAAATGGGTTAAAGAGTTAAATGTAATGTTAACCTATTATTATGATGTTTTGAGACAGGGTCTCCCTTCTGTTTCCTGGGCTAGAGTTCAGTAGTTTGATCATAGCTCATTGCGGCCTCCAACTCCTGGGCTCAAGCAATCCTCCTGCCCCAGCCTCCTGAGTAGCTGGGACTACAGGCACATGCCACTATGCCTGGCTAATTTTTCTTATTTTTTGTAGAGATGGGTTCTCACTATGTTGCTCAGGCTGGTCTCTAGCTCCTGGCCTCAAACGGTCCTCCCGTCTTGGCCTCCCAAAGTGCTAGGATTACAGGCGTGAGCCACCACGCTGGACCTTTAAGTCATTATTTTAACAAACATTTATTAAGCACCTACTTTGTACTAAGGTCGCTGGATAAAGCAGTGATCAAAACCAATCAGTTCCCTTTTCCTATGGCGCTGACACTTTAGTGGGAGAGACAGATGGCAAACAAGTAGACTAATAAATGTTTCATTTTGTTAGGTTCATAAAGCAAAGTGATGGGGAAAATATTGACTGGGGAGGGGTCACATTAGGCGTTTAGGGGCGGGAACACACAGGTTGAGCCTCAAAAAGTAGTAGAAGGTGGCCACAACAGGTGCAAGGAAAAACATTTCAGGAAGGTGGAACAGCATGTGCAAAGGCCCTGTGGTGGTAAAGATCCAAGGTCCTGGTATCTCACACAGACACTGGAAAATAAGCACCAGTCACGCAAATCACACTGGCTTACTCTTCTGCTCAGAGTCCTCCCATGGCTCCCTAGTGCCCTGTGGGTCAAATGCAAGCTCCTCAGCCCCGCGCTGGGCAGGACTTGACCGCAGCTGGGGCGCCCGCCCTCCCTTGAGTAGTGTCAATTCAGGCCACGCCCCCAGCTGCGACCCACACTCCAGGCCCCGCCCACGAGTCCCACCCCGCCTCACCATTGCATAGCTTGGAGAGCCTCGAGTGCTGGTTGGCTGGAGTGGCCGTCAGTTAGAGCCAAAGCCTTGATAACCGGTCCCAGAGCTTCGAGGGGGCGGGCTCCGGTGCGGGCGCAGCGGGGGCTGCGGCTTCAGGTAAAGCGCCAGCTCGCGGGGACACCGACCGGGGCGTCCTGGGGAGGGATCCGGGAGCGCACAGGGACGCGGCGCGGTGCTGCGCTTCCAACCCGTCTTCGGGCGCAGCGCGCTGCGACGGGGCGGGCTCCGTGTCCTCCGGCTGGGACCCCTCCTGCACTGGGAGCCCCAGGTGGGTAGCGAGCAGAACAGGGGGGCTCTGGATTCCTGAGGTCGCCCCCCCCTCGCCCTTCAGTAGCCAGTCGGGGGGACTTGTTCGCTCCCGTGGCGCCCCAACCGGCCCTGGGACCCTTTCCAGTGTTGCTCCCGGACAGCTGGGGGTCCCGGGTCCAGCCCCTCGCGCGGTGGGTGTGGGAGGGTGATACGGAAGCGGTGTTACGGGGAGGGACGGATGGCCCCCGGACCTGCAGACAATGGGCAGCGGATGGGACCGCCCGGCGGCGTTTCCTGTAGGAAACTGCTCTGTCTCTGCGAGGCCGACCTGGAGGGGGGTGGGTGTGCTGCTGACCTGACGACGCCCCCTACTTCTGTCATCAGCCTCCCCCTCAACACACACACCTCAGGGGTCTGAGAGTCCCGCCCCAACATTAGGCCACCACCCAGGGTCTCCTGGAAGGCGCCCCCTCTCCAGGACTGAGCTCAGCAGTGGCCCGCCGCGTCCGCCACCCTCTGGTTTCGTGATCATAGCTCGGCGTCCTGAAATAGTCCCTGGGGCGGGAGAGGGGGCGTATGGCGTCGGCTGTGACGGCCTAATGAGGGGGTCTCAGGCAGAGGATCCGGATCTAGTGACAGCCAAGGCTCGGAGTGAGAGAGAGGGGAGGGCAGGGGGCGGGGGAGAGGGGCCCCCACTCCAGTGAGTCTATAGCCCCTGGAGCGGCAGAGGTGTGGGCCTGTCCTTCCATACTCCCCCCAGTCCCAATCGGGGACACAGGCAGAGACTGACACAGGCGCAGGCTGGGAGAGCCAAACCTCCTTAGGCTCCCTGCCCCTCCTGGCAAGGGGAAGGGGATGTTTCTAGAAGCCATTCAAGTTGAGGGGCCAATTTAGGGACCTCTGGCCAAGCTACATGGGTTCAAATCTTGCCTCTGCCCATGTGTGACCTGGGACAGGACATTTAATCGTGGCTCAGTGTCTCCATCTGTACAATGGTAGAGGACAATGATAATAGGAAAGCCAGTCTCAGAGGGTTTAGCTAGGATTTCAAAAAATAACTCAATACCCTTAAATTGCTTAGAATAGAGGCTAAACCCATAGTAAATGCCAAAAGTGTTGTTATTGTTATTTGCCATTTGGGGGGCATCCACCCATTTTTCAGCCCTGCCTCTGGGTCCAGCTGCTCCAGCTGGTTTAGGTCTTAGGAACGGCCCACAGATGTTTTCTGAGATCCCAGGGGCTCAGATTTAGGTGTGACCAGGTCACCGGAGGAGGGAGCTGACCTCATTGAGTCACACAGCCAGCCAACTGTGGGAGAGGCAGATGCAGACCCCTAAGCCTTGGTCCAGGCTTTTCCCATAACCCGGTTCTTCCCTGGCAATTTCCTGAAAACAAGCTGTGAGAGGCACTGGCTGTCCTCCGGGATGACCTGCTGCCCTGCTGGCCTGCCCTTTGCAGCGGGTGTGAGGGGACAGGAAACAGCTGCTTGGGGACTGGAAAGGGCTCCCCCACCTGGCCTTGGGGTGGGAAGGAAGGTGTCAGGGACTCAGGGTGACCAGAGGTGGGATGTGGAAGTGGTGGAGCAGGGTGATGAGTCAGACAGGCTGATGGGTGCTCAATGGCTGGTGGTGTCAGGCACACAGGTGGTCATCTGGAATGTGAGAGGTCGGAATGGGTGGCTGGGAGGGTTGCCAGGTGGTTAGCACAGATGGCAGTGGGCCAGGGAAAGCATGAATCAGGTCTGGCAGGTACCTGCCAGTGGAGGGCTAGACAAACAAGTGGGTAGTGAGTTGTGGCGGGTCTCTGCTAGCAAGGAGTCCCCAGAAGGTGGGTAGAGCCCAATCCGAGGTCATTCCCCACAGGGAATTGACTTAATTGCTCTGTGCTTTGGTCTCCCCATCTGTAAAATGTGAATGATAATATCTACCCTGCAGGATTATAGAAGGGTTACATTTAATCAGGCAGGGCAGACAGTAGGCACTCAATACAAGCTGCCTTCCTCTCCCTGAAGGTTTTCCATGTGGACTCTCCAAAGTTCCATCTTTCCCACCCTGTGCTTATAAACCAAAGTTCTGGACTGAGTATTTGTCCTTGTTAAGTACCACATTATTCGATGTAGCCCAAACTGCCTTATTTTCTTAGAGCCTCCATCATGTCACCTAAAGAGTCACTTTCCCAGCAAGTGGCATGGATAGCCACAGCTCTGACAACCTAGGTGCTTATGGTTCCATTACAAGCTCTTACAAGCCAAGGACAAAGCCTTGTGGCACTCCACTAGAGACATTCCAGGGAGACAAGTACCCATTGATCTGCATCCTTGGTGCATCCAGCCCACAATTCTCCATCCTTCCTACAAGGGTCTCCCAAGTGTCTTTGGCAAAAATTCAGATGCACAATTAAATCTTGTTTGCATTTCTCTAAAGAAAAAAAAATTCAAATATCCTGTTCATATATATATGTATTTGCAGAATCTGTCGAGAGGAGTTTTTAATGAGCCCATGAAAGGCTTCCAATTCTCTCCTCTCTTATCTAAAGGCTCACAGCCCACCTCTTTGAACATGGATTTCTTTTCTTCTTTTCTTTCTTCCTTCAGAGACAAGAGTCTCACTCTGTCACCCGGGCTAGAGTGCAGTGGCATCATCATAGCTCTCTGCAGCCTCCAACTCCTGGGCTTAAGCGATCCTCCTGCCTCAGCCTCCCGAGTAGCTGGGACTATAGGCGGCTGACACCATGCCTAGTTAATTTTTCTTTTTCTTTTTTTTTTAAGAGATGGGGTCTCACTCTTGCTCAGGCTGGTCTCGAACTCCAAGGCTCAAGCGATCCTCCTGCCTCAGCCTCCCAGAGTGCTGGGATTACAGGCATGAGCCACTGTGCCTGGCCTTGAGCACAGATTTCTAATTTTCCCTAGGAGTTGACAGAAACCCCAGCAGGTCTGAATGCCTCCCCCACTCCCAGCTACTCTTGTTTCCTTGTCCGTCTTCCTCTCTTTGCTTGATGCCTTTCCCGCCCAGCAGGCTGAGGCCTGGAGATCCCTACATTCACTCAATCCGAAGTTTCCAGGTCTCTTCAGGGAGGAGGAAGGAGAGGGCATGTGTGTGTGGGGTGGGTGGGTGGGTGGGTGGAGAAAAGCTCTTGGGTTGCTTTACTCAGGCTCAAAGGTGAACCCTTGGCTCAAGCCAGAGGGACAGGGACTGGCCCCACCCTCACTCCCTCTGGGGCCCTTTTTCAGGGTCTGTCTGGCAGCTACTGGAGAAAACATGGCCAAGTTTGCCCTGAATCAGAACCTGCCCGGTGAGTGTGCAAAATGGGATACATGTGTGCACAGATCCACACTTGGACACAGCCCTGCAGGTCCTTCCTTTACAGAGTGGCCAGAGAGCCCTTTCCAAAGAAATAGTAGGCAATGTCATGACCCTGCTTAAAACCCCCAGGGTCCCCTACTCTGCTCAGGGCACCCTGGCCTCTTCCCACTGTGCCTCCAGCCACCCTCCTTAATCCACCAAGGGTCTTTACATGGGATGTTTTCTTCTAGAAACCGTCTGTCCCCAGCTGCCTCCTCCTCCTTGTCATGCAGAGCTCAACTTTTAAGTCCCCTCCACAGGAAACCTTCTCTGACAATCACAGCCAAAGTCTTGCGCCCTCCAGTTATTCCCTATTTCATCGTGCTGTTATTATTATCGTCCTAAGCACCATTTGGAATGATTAATTGTGTTTATCTGCTTTCTACAAGAGGGCAGGGATGTCTGTCTTGCTCACTGCTGTGTCCCCAGGGCCTAGAAAAGTGCCTGGCACACAGCAGACGCTCAATAAGGCGTGATAGCATGACTATTTGGGTGCAGATAGGTGTGCGAGCCTTGGGCATGGGTGTGTGCTCTGGCAGTCATGCAGACGCGTGGTGGGGCGGTGGGCGACACGCTCCGTGACCACGCCCCCATGCCCCTGTCATACCCGCAGACCTGGGCGGCCCTCGCCTGTGCCAGGGCCCCACCGGGGGTGCCCGCAGCCCGAGCTCGCCCTACTCAGTGGAGACGCCCTACGGCTTCCACCTGGACCTGGACTTCCTCAAGTACGTGGAGGAATTAGAGCGCGGCCCCGCAGCCCGCCGCGCCCCGGGACCCCCGCCGGTGCGCCGCCCCCGCGCGCCCCGGCCCGGCCTCGCGGGCGCGCGCAGCCCAGGCGCCTGGACATCCAGTGAGTCCCTGGCCAGTGACGACGGCGGAGCGCCGGGCGCGCCCTCCCCGGGCGCGCCGTCGGGGCTCTTGCTGCCGCCGCCGTCCCCGCGAGCGCCCGTGCGCAACCCGCGCGTCGAGCACACGCTCCTGGAGACCAGCCGACGGCTAGAGCTGGCGCAGGCGCACGAGTGCGCGCCCAGCCCCGGCCGCGCGGTCCCGCTCAGCCCGCGCGGGTCCGGCCGCAGCAGCCCCGCCCCCAACCCCGCCCCCGCCTCGCCGGGCCCCGCGCAGCTGCAGCTGGTGCGCGAGCAGATGGCCGCGGCGCTGCGGCGCCTGCGCGAGCTCGAGGACCAGGCGCGCGCGCTGCCGGAGCTGCAGGAGCAGGTGCGCGCGCTGCGCGCCGAGAAGGCGCGGCTGCTGGCCGGGCGCGCGCAGCCCGAGCCCGATGGGGAGGCCGAGGCGCGCCCGGACAAGCTAGCCCAGCTGCGGCGGCTCACCGAGCGCCTGGCCACCTCCGAGCGCGGCTTCCGCGCCAGGGCCGGTCCCCGGGCTGACGGCCCCGACGACGGGTCGGCTGCCAGGCGCAGCGAGGGCGCGCTCCAGGTCCTCGACGGCGCGGCCGGGACGGCCGACTGGGCTCCCCAGACCCGGGAGGCGGGCGCCGAGGCCATGCCCGAGACCCGAGACGAGGGTGCCCAGGCGGTGCCGGAGACCCGGGAGGCCGGCGTGGAGGCGGCCCCCGAGACCGTTGAGGCGGACGCGTGGGTGACCGAGGCGCTGCTGGGGCTGCCCGCGGCCGCCGAGCGCGAGCTGGAGCTGCTACGCGCCAGCCTGGAGCACCAGCGCGGAGTGAGCGAGCTCCTGCGGGGCCGGCTGCGGGAGCTGGAGGAGGCCCGCGGCGCTGCGGAGGCGGAGCCGGCGGCCGCCCGGCCCCAGCCACGCGAGGCCGCCACCCAGACCCCGTGGAGATGTACCGAGACGGCCACGCAGACCGAGCCCCCGGCGGAGGCCCCGTCCCTCACTCAGGAGAACCCGCCGGGATCCACGGAGGGAGACAGGGCCGTGGCCCCCGCGGGTGAGTCTGGACCCCTGGCTGAGAGAGCCCTGGCCTGTCCGCCCGCGGACTGGAACTCAGTGTCCTCATCTGGTCCCCGCCAGGCACCCTCAAATCCATCATGAAGAAGAGAGACGGTACACCTGGTGCCCAACCCAGCCCCGGACCCAAAAGCCTGCAGTTTGTTGGGGTCCTCAACGGAGAGTGAGCACCTCCCCCCTCCCCATGGCAGCATCTGCTGCGACGTAAACTGGGGTTTGATGTCCCAGCTCTGCTCCTCTGCTCGCAGCGTGGTCTTGGCAATCCTCAGTATCCTGGTCTGTGAAATGGGGGCAGCCACTCCCACCTCGCAGGACGCCCGAACGGGCCCGCGGGGGAGGCTCAGCAGACGCCTCCCACCCTGCCCCCAGGTATGAGAGCTCGTCCAGCGAGGACGCCAGCGACTGCGACAGCGAGGACGGTGGCGCCGAGCTCCCTAGGAGCTCCTCGGGCTCCGGGGACGACAGCGGCGGGGGATCTGACTCCTGCCCTCCTAGCAGTGAGGATGTCCGGGACCCTGAGCCCGAGGCAGAGGCAGAGCCTCAGCCGGTGGCACAGGGGAGGTGAGCGGCTCTAGGGCTTTGGAGCGGGGGCGGCTGCACCCCTCCCTGTCACCGCTGCCCTCTGATCCCTGAGCCTCCCTCCGCCTCGGCAGGTGCGAGCTGAGCCCGCGGTTGAGGGAGGCGTGCGCAGCGCTGCAGCGGCAGCTGAGCCGGCCCCGCGGAGGAGCCCGCGACGGAGCCCGCGACACCGTGAGTGCCGTGCAGGAAGAGTCCTTCCCAGGAGAGTGGCGCGGGCCCCTCCAGGACCTTCCCTGACCCCAGCTCTCCAAAGGGATCTCCGCCTCAGGACAGAGCCAACGTTTCCTTGGTTCCCCAAAAGGGGCCTGCTCCCTAGCCCTACTGCCCGACTCCTCAAGGGCAGGCACTCACCGCGTTCCCGCGCTCCAGGTCGTGTCACAGATTCTTCCCCAAAAGGGAAGGACCCGCATCCCTTGTAGCCTGGGACCGCCCTGGCTGTAGTCCCTCTCTGATTGGGTTGCAGCCCCAGCCCTCCATCTGCGTCCCCATCAGGAGAAGCAGTGACCTGCCTTCCCTGTCTGAGCACCAAAAGGGTCTTCCCAGCCCCAGCCGCAACCCCGTCCCTGCCACCGCCCCTGGACCATCTTTGCTCCTGTCGCGGCAGGGCGCGGCACGCTTGGTGGCCCAGGAGTGGTTTCGAGTGTCGAGCCAGCGGCGCTCTCAGGCACAGTCTGTGGCCAGGGTACTGGAAGGGGCGAAGCGCCTGGGACCCGAGCTGCTGGCACACGTGGTGAACCTGGCAGATGGCAACGGGAACACGGCCCTGCACTACAGCGTGTCGCATGGGAACCTGGCCATCTCGAGCCTGTTGCTGGATACGGGTCAGAGCCAAGGAAGGGTGGGCGGGGAGACCAGGGAATGTGGGGGGGCCCTGGGGTGAGACCCTGGAGAAGAACGCAGAGAAGGGCTGGCTGGGCACAGGGCGCCGCTGGCCCTTCGGGTTTCTGGTTTCGTGGTGGATGGATTACCAAGGGCCTTTTGACCCCACCGCTTCCCTAGCTCTGCCCTTGAGCCACCTCCCACTTTGCAGGCCAAGGCACTTCTGGGCTCTAGGCTTAGGTAGACCTCAGTTTAAGGGCGTTACTTCGGTTTGGGAGGCCCAGGGTGAAGGATCACTTGAGGCCAGGAGTTTGAGACCAGCTTGGGCAACAGAATGAGACCCTGTCTCTACAAAAAATAAAAAAAATAAAAAATTAGCTGGGGGTGGTGGCGTCTGTAGTCCGAGCTACCGGGGAGGCTGAGGCAGGAGGATTGCTTGAGCCCAGGAGGTGGAGGTTACACTGAGCTATGATTGCACCACTGCACTCTTGCATGAGAACATGCCCTCTGTCCCTGAATCTCCAGCCTGGACATTCACAGAGTTCCAAGCCCCTATGTCCACCCTGGAGGGGAGGTACTCACTAGGCAGTGCTCTGACTGTCTTCCTGGGCTGGGTCACTGGGCCTGCCGCCCGCACCCCTAGATCCCATGCTGCCTCCATTTCACAGATTTCTGTCACCTGCCTCCTGCTGCTCATCCCCTGCCTCAACTTCCCCCCTCTGGAGCAGAGAGGCACATCCAGATGTTGCTGAGGGCACAGATATTTACTGAGATATTTACTAGGCACCAGTGCAGCACTAGCGAGGGAGGGGGCCACCCACATCTAGCTGCATTCCCCATGGGATGCCACACTGTCTGCCAGGACCCAGGGATCTCCTGTAGGGGACCCTCCTGCAGGTCCAGTAACCTCTGGGATTCACTGTAGGCCGAGCTGGGTCTCACTGTGTGTCCCCCACCTCCCAAACACACAGCTCCCTCCTATCCCTGCAGGTCTTGGTGACCCCGGGAAGAATAGTTGCTCTGGGGGCTGGGGGACAGTGAATGAATCCAAATGAATTTCCTAAGCATCTTGTGCCTTAGAGAGGGGGCTGGGGCTGCAGTAGGATGAAGCAGGTACAGACATTGGTCACCAGAAGAGGCCACAGACTCTTTGGGCCCCTTTTATTCCTTGCATTTTTTTTTTTAGAGACAGGGTCTCACTTTGTCACCCAGGCTGGAGTGCAGTGGTATCCATCATAGCTCACTGCAGCCTCCAACTCCTGGGCTCAAGTGACCCGCCTGCCTCAGCCTCCTGAGTACCTGGGGCTACAGGTGCACACCACGCCTGGCTAATGTTTTTATTTTTTATAGCGATGGGGTCTTGCTATGTTGCCCAGGCTGGCCTCGAACTCCTGGCCTCCCAAAGCGCTGGGATTACAGGCATGGGCCACCACACCCATCCCCTACATTCTAATCCCCATGTGGCTCCCAGACCATCCCTTGGGCCCCCCAGTTCTCACCCATATTCTGCTGCTGTCATGTAAACCTGGGGGCTCTCCCTCCCCAGGACCCTGAGCTTCCAATGCCCCCCCCCCCGTATGGGGCTGTTTCTCTTTCCTTGCCCTGGAATTCCACGCCTGGAGGTAGCTGTGTGTCCACCTTGCTTTACTGTCCACATCCAGACTTTTCCCCTCCCTTTCTCCCCAAACCCCACTTTGGACTCTCTTGTCATCAATCAGACCACCACCCCTCATCCCTTCTTCTGCCTTCTCCCTCTGGCCTTAAGTCACTCCTTGTTTCTTGAATTTTTAGCCCCTGGCCAGTTAGTTCTCCCTGTCTCCCTCCAGCCTAATCCTGGCTGCAGAGCAGGTTCACTGTCACTGGCTACCACATCAGCCCGCTGCAGCTTGGACTGCACTTTCCCTACCTGCCTAAGTCCAGTGAGGCAGAACACTCACTCACGCAAGTCACACAGAGCTTGTTTCTTACTCACAGATGGGCAGCAAGGGACACAGAACCCTGGATGAGCCAACTCCCCAAGGCTCAGGAAGACTGCTGCCCCAGGTGGATGGGCTCTGGCCTGTGTGTGCACACACTCTGTAGGTGAGGGACCCTGGAAAGCAGCCCCCCCAGCATTTTACAACCTGGGGTACGTGACTTGCTGGGCTAAAGCATTGGAGAACATCCTGTTTGTGGGTGTTACCCACAGTAAGCCCTCACATGTTTGTTGAATGAATGCATGCACACACTGTCATGTTCAACTGTGAGTGTGTGTATGTCAGGGTGGGTGGGTGAGGGGGGAGTGGAGACAGACAAGTATCAAATAAAAGCATGGGCTGGGTGCAGTGGCTCACACCTGTAATCCCAGCTCTTTGGGAGGCCGAGGCGGGAGGATCACTTGAACCTAGCCTGAGCAACATACCAAATCTCATCTCTAACAATAAATTTAAAAATTAGCCAGGTGTGGTGGCGTGCACCTGTAGTCCCAGCTACTCGGGAGGCTGAGGTGGGAGGATCGCTTGAGCCCAGGAGTTGGAGGCTGCAGTGAGCTATGATCATGCCACTGCACTCTAGCCTGGGCGACAGAGTGAGACCCTGCCTCTTAAAAAAAAAAAAAAAGAAAGAATTTCAAATGGGGATTAAGGGCCATGACAAAATACAGCCAAGGCATGAAATCAAGAAGTATGGTGACCCTGTAGCTAGGCAAGGCCTCAGGGTAGCTCAGAGAGGGAAGATGGGTGGGGCCCCTGGCTAGCCTACAGAGACCCCACTCTGGTCATGTCTGTGTGCCCCCTCCCCACCTGACATCCTCTACTGGTGGTGTAGTGGATGGAATGGACACCCGCAGGACATGCCCCACAACTAGGGAATGCCCCTCCACCTGTGACACCACTCCCCTTTGCCCCCCAGCCCGCCACCTCAGATTCCCTCCCTCACTGGGGTAACTGTTCCATGACCCGGATCCAGCCCCTTTCCCCAAACCCTTCACTATACGCCCCTCCTACCCATTCATTTCCCCAAACCACCCCTATCCTCATGGAGTTTCCAGAATGGCAGAGGAAACAGGCATTAAAACTACCTCTCCAGGAAATGTGGTCCACACAGAGGTAGGTGCTGTGAGAAAGAGGGCCAGGACAGTAACAGAACTGACCCCAGAGGAAGCTGAACTAACCTTTGTGTTTAACTCAGGACAGGCAGCATTAACGAGGCTGGATTTGTTTCCTAGGGCTGCCATCAAATGTACCACTATGTGGTACTTTTCAAACAACAGAAATTTATTTTTTCTTTCAGCTCAGGAGGCCAGAATTCTGAAATCACGGTGTTGGCAGGGTTGGTTCCTTCCTGGGAGCTCAGAGAGAGAATCTGTTCTGTGCCTTTCTCCTCGCTTCTGGTAGCTGCAGGCAATCCTTAGTGCTCTTTGGCTTATAGCTGCTTAACTCCATTCTCTGCCTTCATCTTCATGTGGTATTCACCCTGTGTTTATCTCTGTCTCTTCTTGTATAAAGACACTGATCATATTGGATCAGGGCCACCCTAATGACTCCTACTTAACTTGATTACAAGTACAAAGATTCTTTCCAAATGAGATCACAGTCACAGGTAGTGTGGGTTAGGACTTCAACATACCTTTTTGGGGAGACACAATTCAACCCACAGCACAGGCTGCAGGGGAAAGGATTCCAGAAGAAAGGCCAGAAGCTAGATAACTTGGAGCCTTACAGGCCATGGCGGACAAGCGGCCTGTATTCCAGGAGCAATGGGGAAGACACGGGAGAGTTTCAGTAGGCGGGTGTCTGGGCCAGAATTTTTTGAATTGTTGCTCCTGGCTGCTGCAGGGAACCTGGCGTGGATTCAGAGACCAGGGTGGAGGCTTTTCTGTATCGGAGCAAGGATGGTGGCTTGGTGGGTGGTAGCTGTGAAAACAGACATGCATTCATTCAGTTGACAGACGTTTACTGAGCATCTGCTGTGTGCTGGGTATTGTAAGAACTGAGGGATACAGCAGGGAACAAAACCCAGACCCTGTCCAGTCTGAAATAGGGAGGTTCAGGAAGGCTTCACCGAGGTGAGATTTGAGGGAGGGACCATGTGGCTATTTCGGGGAGAGCGCTGGGGGGACCACCACAATTACACAGATGACATACCTGAGGCTTGGGAGGAGGTGAGTGGACCAGGTTGGGCTGGGGATGTTGGCCTCTTGGTGGATGGCCCCCTTCTCTCCCAGGAGTCTGCAAGGTTGATGGCCAGAATCGAGCCGGCTACTCGGCCCTCATGCTGGCTGCGCTCACTTCCGTGGGGCGGGAGGAGGATATGGCTGTGGTACAGAGACTCTTCCACACGGGTGATGTCAATGCCAAGGCCAGCCAGGTGCGTGGACACCCCCGCTCCAGCTCCGAGTCCAGGGGCTGCTTCCACATTGGGAGTCAACCTGTCTCCAACCTCCCTTCCCCACATCCTGCCCCAGCCGCATCCCCTTGTTCCCACTCACCAGACAGGGCAGACGGCGCTTATGCTGGCCATCAGCCACGGCCGACAGGACATGGTGGCAGCATTGCTGGCATGCGGAGCGGATGTGAATGCACAGGATGCAGATGGGGCCACAGCACTGATGTGTGCCAGTGAGTACGGGCGCCTGGACACCGTTCGGTTGCTGCTGGCCCAGCCAGGCTGCGACCCAGCCATCCTGGACAATGTGAGCCACCACCATGAGGCTGGTGTGTTTGTGAGGGTGCCCATGCTTGGCCCAGGGACCTGACCATCCCTACCATTCCTCAGGAGGGCACCAGCGCCCTGGCCATCGCCCTGGAGGCTGAGCAGGATGAGGTGGCTGCTCTGCTGCATGCCCACCTGAGCTCGGGCCAGCCTGACCCCCAGGTGAGTGCAGCCTGAGAAACCCCGGCTCCCAGCTGTAAATCCAGTCTGAGGAGAACATTAAGTACACCCAGGCCTCCCTTTCTGCTCTCCCAGGGTAGCAGCAGGGGTGGGGAACTTGTGTCTGGATTCTCCCACATGGCTGAGATTTGACCTCTAACCTGCAAAACACCCACGACACACACACACCCTCAGGTCACAAGACCAAGTCCTCAAGAGGGGAAGTAACCTGGCTAAGGTCACATAGCGGAGCTGAGAAAGACCTAGCTCAGACCTTTCCCGCGTCCCTGGGCTCCTGTTACCTGCCCCCAGGAGGCTCACATCAAAGGAAAAAAGAGCCCTTTGGCTTTAGGCAAGGTGGGGAAGAGGGCGCAGGCTCAGAGCTCCAGGACTAGACACTGGGTGACAGCCTGCCAGCAGGGAGGAGGGCACGTCTGGGAGCAGGACACACAGGGCTCACCCCGAAAGGGTGGAGGCTTACACTCACGGATAAGTGCCAAGCTCTGTTCTCAGCACTTTCATAATCAAAGTCATCTAATCAGCCCGCCCATCTGGTCAACTTAAGATAGGCTTTGTGTTAGACAATTTTGCCCACCTGTAGGCTAATGCAAGTGTTCTGAGCATGTTTAAGGTAGGCTAAGCTAAGCTATGATGTTTGGCAGGTTAGACGTATTAAACATATTTCTCACTTACAATATTTTCAACTTACCATGGATGTATTGGGACACAACCCCGTCACAAATCAAGAAGTATCTATACTCGCCCCACTGTAAGAGATGTGGGAAGAGAGATCAGGTGCCTCTTCCAAGTCAGAAAGGGGCAGAGGTGGGATTCAAACCAAGCAGCCTGGCTCCAAGGCAGAGGGTGAGGTCCCTCCTTAGGAATGACTACTGTGGAGAGACCTCCACCAAGTTAAGCATCCTTAAGTCCGGTGGGGCTGAACCCCGCCCTTCTGCCAAAGGAGACTACAGCAGGATTCTCTCTCTCTCTCACCAGTCACCCCCTGACTCCCCCACAGCCACACCTGATGTAGGATGCAGTGACAATGGTGGGGACCCCCAGCCTCAGTGAGCTTCTGGGCTCAGTGGACCTGGATGAGGAGAAATCTTTCCTTCCCCCACCTCAGCCTCTGGGGCACAGCAGGGGCCAGGGTCCTCTGTCCAGATGATAACCCTGGCCCAAGAGCAAGGCTGTTTCAGAAGCTTTCAGAAGGCTGTGTCAGGGAAGGGCTCACACCAGACCCACGAAGGTGAGGTGGGGGCTGAGGAGTGATACAACCCTGGTCCACTCACTTCCCTAAACTTCTTTCCCAATAAAAGATCCCTACTAAGCTTGTGTTTTGTCTGGAGTGGGGGCGTGTGTGCACACGTACAAACGCATGGTTCCCTCTCCCGAAAAAGGAAATGCCTCTGGGCAAACTCCCCCATCAAGGCTTCCAGAGTGCAGAGAGTTGACCACCTGTGGGACACCCAGGAAACCAACAAAACCTTAGTCAGACAACCCAGACAAGAACCGGAGTTTACATACAACACACACACTTTATTTTATGGTCGCAGGTCATCCACGTTGGGCCAAGTGGTCGCGACCCTGACATCCAGGACCCTGTAAACAAACCCAAGCATGAGATGCTGAGAGGCGCCCCGCCCCCCGCAACCGGCAAACTCCCCTCTTGCCAGTCTCTGTACACCCTTTCTGCCTCCCAGACTTTCTCAGCCGCGGGCTTAGCGAAGCCTCCCTACCACCAGCCCAGCGTCTAGCAGGGGCCACCTCTCCGCACCCACCAGCAGCCAAGTTCAGCGCAGCCTCCGAGCTTCCCGCTCGGACTCTAACAGGGTGAGCACGTCACCCTCGCGCACGGGGCCTTTCACGTTGCGGATGATGGAGCGGCTCGTGTCGTCCATAAACTCCACGCGCACCTACGGGCCCGACGGGAAGGAGTCAGGGCGGGCCACCGACAGGCACCGCGGGGTGGAAAGCAGACTTGGGTTCAGAGGACGTGTTGGGGTCGGATCGCGGATACTTATAAAGGGAACATTGGAACCCAAGGAACGGGCTGGACGGAGCTCGAACCTGGTTGGCAGGGCCTTGGTGAGGGATGGAGCCCTGGAATAAAGGGAATATGGGCTTTCGGACTCCAGCTGGCACACGGCTGGGGAAGGGCAGGGGCCCCCATCAGCGCTCAGACCCCGGGAGTCGTCCGGCCGTCCCCGCCCGCTCACCTGCGTGCACTGTCCCTGCGAGCCGGTCCTGCCCAGCACCTTGGTGACCTGGCAGAAGGAAGCTGGGGTCAGATCTGGCCCGCCCGGCTCCTCTACTCCCTCCCCTCTTCCCCCGACCCCCAAATTCGGACCCCCACCTCACCCTGGCCAGCTTGATGGGCTGCACGCGGCTTGTGTCCATAATGGCGGCGCGGCGGCGGAGGTCGGGCGGAGAGGAGTCACGTGTCGCGGGAAGCGACTTTATACGGCAATCTAGCCCCGCCCCCCGCGGCTCTCGCGAGACCGTGCCGCAGCCCTTCCCAGAAGCCCTCGCGGTAGAGACGTCAACGGCGCCCTTCAGCGCGGAAGGAGGATGGCGTCCGCTACGCGTTTCATCCAGCGGCTGCGGAACTGGGCATCCGGGGTGCGCGGGGCGAGGGCGGGACCGCGCTTGGGGTTGTGGGCTCGGTGTGACCCGGACTCGCTCCCGCTCTCACCTCCCTCCTCAGTCGGGACCCCCCCAAACTGGTGACCCCTTCAGCCTGGGGCACACCTGCCCGACCCCGCCAAACCTTGATCCCCTCCTCGCCGGGGACCCGCTCAGACCTGGGATCTCCCTGGCTTCCGACCTTCGTCGTCCTGGGTCTTGTGGGCCCGCACCCCGGCTTTCTTCTTCACCTGCAGGGCCCATATCCCTGTCTTCCCCTGCTCATCCCCGGGCCATCCCTGTTCGCTCGCCCTCGCCTCTCCAGAGGTGTCCTGCAGGCTGACCTCCTCTTTCCTCCTCCCACAGCAAGACCTGCAGGCGAAGCTGCAGCTGCGCTACCAGGAGATCTCCAAGCGGTGAGCAGGCCCCGCTCGCTGCCCTAGGCTCTGGCTCTATCCTTCCTCCACCAAAAATAAAATCCATGTTCCTTTAGACTCCTGGAGCGCTGGGCTGAGATCCTGCCTCCAGCCCCCTGCGAGGCCATGGAGGCAGAGGTTTGCCTTTAACCTTGTTGGACCCTGTGGAGACAGCTCTCGTGGAATATCCATGCTGGGCGTGCGTTCTAAGTGGGAATCATAAGTAGGTTTGCAGTCCTCCGTGTGGCCATGCTGGTTAGTGTTATCCCCAAACTACAGATGAAAAAATAAAGAGGCCCAGAGAGGCTAAGTCATTTGCTTAAAGTCACGCAGAAGCTAGAAAGTGACAGCTGGGATTTGAACCCAGAAATGTCCTGATTTCAAACTCATTTATGTCCAAAAATTAGTTGATATTTACAAGCCCTGCCATGTATGTCCTCAGCCTTGGGGATATCAGTGTTAACACAAGTTCTTATCCACATTCCTTTCGTGGAGCTCACTTCCTGGGGAGAAACATAGTAGGGAAACAAACACAGCAGGTACCACCGTTCTGCAGTGCTTTGAAGACAAAACAAAATGAGTGGAAGCTGGAGACCTGAAGTCAGGTGGTTGGGAAAGTCTCTCTTTAGATATTGGCATTTGAGTCACCTGAGTGATGGGAAGGAGTCAGTCAAAGGATAATTACTGAAAAAGCTTTCTGGCCAGAGGGAACAATAAGGGCCAAGGCTGTGAGGCTGGACAGAGCCTGAGTAGGCAGGAGGCCAGTGTGGCTGGAACACATTGAGGAAGGGGCTGGTGGTATATGAAGTCAGAGGAGTAGGCAAAGGGAAGGCAGTCACTGAGGGTTATGAAAGGAAGAAAAATAGCATTAGAATAACCAAACTTATGTGAATGTCTGCATGTTATTACTAATTTCAAATATGAAAAGTACTGAATTGACTTTGGGAGGCCAAGCAATGCAGGAGGATTGCTTGAGGCCAGGAGTTCGAGACCAGCCTGAGCAAGAGTAAGACCCTGTCTACAAAAAATAGAAAAACTAGCCGGGCATAGTGGTTAATGCCTGTAGTCCCAGGGTCATTTGAGCCCAGGAGTTTGAGGTTGCAGTGAGCTATGATGATGTCACTGCACTCTGGCCTGGAAGACAGAGCAAGACCCTGTCTCAAAACAAAACAGAACCAAAATACACCTACTGAATTGCTTATCTGTCAGGGTAGTTGGTAAGCCAGTTGAAGAAATGGTTTTGTATAATTTTAACTTCTTTAGGGTAACAGCGCCCCCTAGTGATTCACGTGGGCCATCCCTTTGGGCCCTCGTTCTTTTTACCTTTTTTCTGTGAGGGTGTAGAAAACCATGGCCTTGCATATCATCTCTGTATTCCTTAAGCAAATTCTACCTTTCACATAATACCTTGCTTTCAATATTAAAAATTTTTATATTATTTGTATCCGTGTTTCTTATTTTTTAAAATACAATAAGTATATCACTTGTTCTAAGAAAAAGTTAAATCCTAGCAAAACGGTTACCAGACAAAAAAGCTGTTTAAAAACATGGCTAAATGAAAACCAGATCTTTTGTTTGTTTGTTTAAGAGACAGGGGCTCTTGAGCAACTAATGCTCTTTTGGAAAATTAAAAAAAAAGAGAGAGAGAGAGAGAGACAGGGTCTCGCCAAGTTGCCCAGGCTGGCCCCAAACTCCTGGGTTCAAGCGATCCTACCGCCTTAGCCTTCTGAGTAGTTGGGACTACAGGCACGTGCCACCATGACTGGCTAAAAACCAGGTCTTTTTATGACTTCTTCCCTGTCTTCTCTGCCCTCTCTCTCTCTGGGGGGCTACTCTTGTTTTGAGCTTAGCATTTCCGTTTAAGGCCTCAGGCTTCTAGGTAAATTCAGCCCAGGGTTTAGCCCAAGGCAGGGCTGAGTTCTGTTTAGCCCTTCACCCTCCTCTGGCTGCAGAGAGTCTTGGTGTCTGACCACATGGTGGCAGGAAATGCAGAGCCCTGGGCAGGCGCCAAGGGCAAGGTGTTCTTTGAGTAATAAATAAGCCTTGATCCCAGCAGGGTTCTCCAGAGTTCTTGTGCTCACAAGAAACCCAGGGGTTCATAAAAAAGCCACACCCTTTGTGGGGGAGGGACATGTCTGGGCCTCCCCCTCCTTGGGAGCCTTACAAAGTATCCTCCATTCCCACCACATATGGAGCAGGTAGGGGACCTGGGGTGGGGTAGACCCCAGCCTCGCCTTCCAGTACCTTCACGTCCAGAGAAGGGGCTGCCACCTGCTTCTGGGCCCTGGACCCCTTCCCAAGCATATGTCCATGCCAGTGTACCAATGGACACCCCTGGCCTGCAGCCTATCCCAGTGGCTGGCTGTGTACTCCCAGGGCAAATGACTGTCCCTTTGCTTCAGTGCCAATGTTCTTTTCCCTCAGAACTCAGCCTCCTCCCAAGCTCCCCGTGGGCCCCAGCCACAAGCTCTCCAACAATTACTACTGCACCCGAGATGGCCGCCGGGAATCTGTGCCTCCTTCCATCATCATGTCCCCACAGAAGGTGCTGGGGTCGGGCACACCAGCAGAGAGGTGAGGATCTCCAGCCTTGCTTACCTAGCGCTCCCACACACCCGGCTCCTGCATCTGACCCTTCCTCCCGCCACTGTGGGCAGGGTGCTTATCTACATCCCGTTTATTGAGTATCAACTGCATCAGGAAATGTGCCGCCAGGGGCTTTTAGTCCCAGAGCTCATTTAATCCAACCCCACCCAGGGTAGGGGTTAGCACCTCAGCCAGGGGTGGGCATCCTACAAAGCAGATGAAGTTCCAAGGTCCCTTCAGGGGCCCTGGGAGAAGCCCGGACTTACTGTTTTTGTAATTGTATATTACTTATTTATTTATTTAAGAGAGAGGATCTTGCTCTGTCGCCCAGGCTGGAGTGCAGTGGTGTCATCATAGCTCACTGCAGCCTCCAATTCCTGGCCTTGAGCAATCCTCTGGAGTAGGTAGGACTATAGATGCTGCCACTGTGCCTGGAGTTAATCTTCATAATTAATATTTGTAAGCTCTTAGTCAATGCCATGCCTGCCTCCTAATAACTCCATGAGTTAGACAGAGATGACCCCTGTTGCAGAAGAGGAAATCAAGGCTCAGAGAGACCAAGTGGCTGGCTTGGGTCACACAGTCTGTGGGTAGCAGAAGCAGGATTTCAAACCAGTTTGCCTGGACCCCCATTGGTGCCCGGGCTCTACAGCTGACTCGTTGTGTGGCCTTGAGACAGTCCCGCAGCCACCTTGAGCCTCAGTTTCTTCATCTGTAAAACGGGGGCAGTAGGCTTGCGGTGTGCTAAGATCTGTGAAATGATGGGGCCAGGCAGGCCTCTGCTGTGTAGTTAGAACTTGGTGGACAAGCCAGATGTGGTGGTGTGATCCCAGTGAGGAGGCCAAGGCAAGAGGATCACTTGAATGGAGGAGTTCCAGACCAGCCTGGGCAATATAGTGAGACCCCGTCTCTATTAAAAAAAATTTTAGGCTTGGTGCGGTAGCTCACTCCTGTAATCCTAGCACTTTGGGTGGCTGAGGCAGGAGGATTGCTTGAGCCCAGGAGTTTGAGGTTGCAGTGAGCTATGATGACGCCGCTGTACTCTAATTCAGGTGACAGAGCAAGACCCTGTCTCCAAAAAAAAAAAATCTAAAATTTAAAGAAGGCAACTTGGGAACATTCAGTGAAGTGGTGGTCCCTGTCCCTGTTGTCACCTTCCAATTCTCGGGAGTCTGGCACCAGACTGGTAGGTGGCAAGCTACCCTACGCCCGCACAATCCCTCACTGTGCCCCTGGGGATGTCTGCATTTCCTAGGGCAGCTGCCTTTTGCCTCTTCCATTCTCTTGAGGTTCCTGGGAGGGTGGGAGGCCCTGGATCCCCTGCCCTTGGGGCCTGCTTTTAATCCAGCCCTCTTGCCCCCTTTCCTATCTTGCTCACAGTGTGGTGTGTGTGAATTTCCCCAGCCCTGGGCCCCAGGGCTCAGGTGGGTGGGAGGAGAGGGGAGGGTTTTGCCCTGGATTTGCTGGCACGGCGTTTCCTTGGGGGTCCCCTTGGCCAGCTCTGAGCCAGAGGTGTGGTTTTCAGTTGCCAGTTGGGTATTGACTCTCAGCTCCACCTTCCTGAGGGTGGGGCCTCGTTTTACTAGCACTGTGTCTACATGAGGCACCTGCCATGTGGTGCCATGTGGCTCGTGCTCAGTACCTGAGGAGGGAAGAGCAGCGGACAGGATCACCTGATTGCCTGGCCCTTTTGCCAGTGTCTTGTCCTGCGGCAGCACAAAATGTGGGGGAGGGCTTGTCCACCTTGGGGACCAAAAGTGGGAAGGGAGGAGCCAAGCTCTTCACAGTGGGTTCTGGGCCCAGGAGCCAGAGCAGGCTGCCTGGGGGTTCACACAGGACTTGGGGCAGAAAGGGGGCTTGCCAGCTCCCAGCAAGAGTTGGCTGACCCTCTGAGGTACCCCCTTGGAGGGGTTTGGGCATTCTGGAACACCCTGCACTCTGCCCATCACATCCAGAAAGTCCCAGTGAGTGTGTTTGTACCAGGGGCAGGTGTGGTCTCTGTCAGATCTTTCTGCACCATTCTCTGGAAACCTGGCTCTAACTGAAGTCTGTTCTTCTCCAGCTCAGCCGTCACAGCCTCTGAGAAGAAGGCAGTAACGCCAGCTCCTCCCATAAAAAGGTGGGAGCTATCCAAGGACCAGCCTTACTTGTGACACTGTGCCCTAGGGCCACCTGACTGCTTTTCATCCTTGGATTCAGTCCAGGGAAGAGAGTGTGACCTAATTTATTACAAATACATTGAGCTCCAGTATCATTTCTGTTTTTAATTTTTAAGTGACACTCACCTTACTTGGATTTTGGGCTGAAGCTGGTGCTGAGTCTCCCAACTCTGTCAGCACTCCAGGGGCTGGAGAGACAACGTCCCTGGGTGCAGAGTCAGGTGACATGGTGCACAGGCCCAGGAGAGAGTATCGTCCCTCTCCTGAGGGCCTGGCTCTGCCCTGAGAGTGGTGGGAATAGGTGACCCCTCCTGGGAGGTTGGGTTCCAGGACCTCTGTGGGGTTGGGGAACATTGACTGCAAAGGCAGGTGGGAAGTGGGGTGTGGACAACAAGCCAACCACAGGCTGCTCACTTCTGTCACTTCAGAGCTCCCCTGGCCATTGCTCAAGCGGACATTTATGAGCACCTTCCCACTGAGGCCCCTGCTTGATCTCGGCTACCCTGCAGCTCAATGGGGAATGCTCACCTAGGGCAGGTCAGGACAGGCCTCCCTGTGCCAGAAGCCATTATGCTAGGGCCGGGGTGGTGAGGCCAAGTTAGCCCTGGAAGGAAGGTGGCTGGTCCCTGGGCAGGAATGAGCAGGAGAGAGGAACCTGCAAAAGGAGGGGTCCAAGTCTGGCTGTAGGAGCCACGCAGTGACCTTAAGCAGGGGCGTGTCATGGCTGCCTCATGGCACAATCCTGTAATCCTTTGGTAGGTGAAAAGATTAGCTATATGCCAAGACAGTGCTGAGACTGTGCTGCCCGCTGGAAGCTTAGAGCCAGGTGGGGAAAGGCCACAGTTGGAGGTAGCAAGTGTAAGTGCCCCAGAGTGGGCCTCACAAAGATGAGAACTTCCTGGAGGAGGTGGGATTCTGGTTGGGGCAAAAGGATGCATCAGATTCAGAACGAAGGTCAGGAGAGAGAGAGAGTCTGGGCAAGGCGTGCAGAGGCCACAATGAGGGTGAGACCCCAGGCAAGATGTGCCACTGAAGGTCTCTGAATCAAGTTTTAGGACTCTGATTTGGAATTTGGCATGGGAGTGGAGTGGGAAAGAGGGCTGACACTTGAGCCCTTCCTGTGGCCCAGGAGCTGTTCTGGACGTGGTATATCCGTGATCTCAGCTCATTCCTCATTTAGAGCTAGCTCTGAGCCCAGGCAGCTGATAAGTCTGTGCTCAATGGCTATACACACATCCATGGCTTCTTCAGCTTCTATCCCCGGACTCCAGATGTCTTCCTCACCAAGTTCCCGAGCCTCAAAGGCAGGATGCTCCCCTTCTGTCACCGCCGGGCAGTCCTATGGGTCACCCTTTCCATCTGCCTCTGTACCTGTGTTCCATTGCCTCTTACTCCCTTTCCCCTGGGAACTGGGGAGATTATGATGGAAAAAACGCACTCCAAAAAGAGCTATAACCTCTAACATTTTCAAATAGTGAAGCATACCATCAACATGAAAATAATACCCTTTCTTTGAAAATCTGGACACCTGAATGCAGCCTCACGGGATGCTTGCTGGTGGGGTGGGGGGGCTGGAAAACACTTGCACACCTGTCTTGGTGCTGAGGGACAGTGACTTGTCTTGGGTCCTGCTGGCAGCTGGACTCGCTTCTCCTGATGGCAGAATTGTAGATGAGATATTTATTTTCAAGAAGAAAACACTGCCGCCAGATTAGCCTGTTTTGTTGTGGGTTTTTTTTTTTCAAGATGGGGTCTTGCTATGTTGCCCAGGCTGGTCTTTCACTCCAGGCCTCCAAGTGATCCTCTCGCCTCAGCCTCCTGAGTAGTTGAGACTATGGGCTGGAGCCTGCATGCCTGGCTGAAAAGCCTGTTTTATGCGCCTACTGTGCACTAAGGGGAAGAGAAAGCCTAAAGGTTGCTTTTGCATGATCTTTTTCCTGCAGGAGATCGGAATAATACCCACCTCTCGGGGTGGACTAAATGAGGCAGTGAGGGTGGGTGATCATATCCAGGAGAGAGGGACAGAACTGGAATGGAAGCCGGAAACTGGACGTTACATTCATTCAATAACTCACCAAATATTTATTAAGAGCCTATGCTATGAGTCAGGAACTATGTGTCAGGCAGGCACTGGCGCTACAGCAATGAGCAACAGAGTATCCCTGTCCTGCAGATGGCATTCTAGTGGGGAATCAGACAATAAACCAAAATAAGTAAATAAAATATTAAATATATAGTCTGTCAGGGGCATAATAGCAGCGGGACGGCCGGGCGCGGGGGCTCACGCCTGTAATCCTAGCACTCTGGGAGGCCGAGGCGGGAGGATTGCTTGAGCTCAGGAGTTCGAGACCAGCCTGAGCAAGAGCGAGACCCCGTCTCTACTAAAAATAGAAAAATTAGGGGCGTGGTGGCGCCTTTAGTCCCAGCTACTCAGGAGGCTGAAGCGGGAGGATCGCCTGGCCCAGGAGTTGGCGGCTGCAGTGAGCTATGATGTGGCTACTGCACTCCAGCCCGGGCGACAGAGTGAGACCCTGTCCCCCTCCCCAAAAAAAAAAACAGCGGGATTAGGGAGGATACGCTGAAGGCCCGAGGGGCGTGGCTTCCGTATTAACCAGGATCATTAGGCAGCAACATTTGCGGCAGTCTGCATGGGGAACGTGAAATAGTGTAAGTGGACACCGACAAGTTCGTTTACAATCCCAGACGTTTCTAACTGTAAGCGGGCTCGACTGACCTTGTCTCTGGGGAAAGTGGGGAAGGGCCTCAACTTTCGTTTCCCCTCGTATTCTGACATTTACGGTAACGCCTAGCCGCGGGCGCCGCGGGATTTAGGGGCGTGTCCCCTGCCCCCGAGCTGCGCGTGCGCGTACGCAGGAATAAGAGCGCGGCTGGGACCGCGCGTGGCCGGCAAAGTGACTGGGGTGGCTCGACTAGCGGCTGGATGGCGCGGGGCGGAGCGCGCCGGACAGCGGCCCTGGGCCTGGCGCTGCGGCTGCTGCTCGGCCTCGGAGTAGGCCTGGAGGCCGCCCCGACCCGGCTCCCGACCCGGACCTCGGCCCAGGCCGCAGGTGAGCGAGACCCCGCAGCGCGCGCCCCCGCTCCCCGCGCGGCTCCGCCTCGCCCCCGCGCTCCGGCGGCGCCTCGCCATTGGCTGCGCCGCACGTCCGTCCCAGACACTCCCCCAGCACGTGCATTTGGACTTAGTAGCTTGCACCTCGCCGGGTGTGGGCGCCCGGGAGCTGCAAGGGGGGATCCTCCGCTTGGGCACTGCCACCTGCCTTTAACTGCCATGCCCCGGCCCTGCGCACACCCCCACACTTGCTCTGCTTTGTCGTGCCCCCATTGTCACTTCCAAGCCGCCCTTTAGGCCAGCGTGGTCGGGAAGGCTCGTAGTAGCAGGCTCAGGTTTTCTGACCTCTAACCGTGTAGGGCCCGTCACCTGGCGCCTCCTGCAGCTGTGCCTTAAAACCCTTGCGCCCAGGCCTTGCGGTCGTTTCCTCGGGTTTCCTCGCAATCTCTCCTCCTTTGTTCTCCAGCCTTAGAGAAAGAAAGGTCTCTCCCTCCCTGGTACTCTAGGCCTTTGGAGGGCTTGGGGTCACAAGCTAAATATGTCCTCGTAGGCATGTTTGCCCTAGCTAAGTGGTGTTGGTGGCCAGGGAACAGAGGCGCCCTCTTTGAGGTCCCCAGAGGCAGCTGGGAGGGTTGGAGCGGCCTCCCTGTGTGCACAGATACCCCTGACTTTCATCTCTGAGCTGAGGTTCACACGCTTTGCCCAGCTCCTCTGTGCATTCCTTTTATTAGGTCCCCAACTTGCCCCAAAGTCCCTAACTTTTCAGGCTAAACGTTCCTGGCTCTTTCAAGAAGGCAGGGTTCACATTAACCTAGCACAAAACTCCTTATGCACAAGTGGTCTCCTTTCCAGAGGATGCTGAGGTAGGGATTCCTAGCATACACCTTTTATGGATGAGGAAACCGGGGCTGGGAAGAGAAGTCACCGTTCACTCCAACTCCTGTCTGAGCCAGTGCCCCATGAGCCAGGGTCTGACCCCCGCTCTGCTGCCTACTTTATAGAGGGACACACACACTAGCAGGTCATGGCCGTGGGTGGCCAGGCCTGGGGAGGAAGCCACGACTGGAGGCTGCCAGACCCCCTTGGGCAGGGAAGGAAGCTGGCTCCGGATTGTCCACGGCTCTTCCGGGCTCTGCACAGTTCAGGGACAGTGTGGCTTGCAGGTACATACAGTTGGCCCTGAAGGCCTGGGAAGGGGCTGGATATGGGCAGTCAGGGGTTGGAGGCCCAGGGCTGGTGGGTGAAGGTGGCCCAGGCACAGCAAAGCCAAGCCAGGGTTGGGTATTTGCCACGCACCTTGCCGCACCCACGAGGAAGCCCTAAAAGCCAATCCCTTCCTTTGTCCTCAGATTCCCTCCTCCTGCTGGTTTTGGGCCACTCAGCCCCTTCAGATGGGCAAACAGCCCAAGCCTCGCTGCTCAGAGTCTGGGAAGGCTCAGATCTTATTTGGACTCTGCTTGGACCCTTGTGTGACCTGTGTCCACTTACTGTCAGGCACTGCCCTAGGCTTAGGGCACCAGGTCACAGCCCTGACCTCCACCCAGTGTCCGGTCCATGGGAGTACAGGCACTACTGGTTCAGGGATTGTTGTTAGATGTGGGAGGCAGAGCTTCCTAGGTCTCTGAGTGGGACCTAGGAAGACCCCTCCCAGGAAGTAAGCTGAGATCTGAAGGGTGAGCAGGAAAACAGGAGGTACAGAGTGCAGGGAGGGAAGAGAAGGTGTCCTCTGATGTCCTAATGGAGGTTGGGGCCTGGGGAGTGGGGGTGTGGGGAGGAGGTGGTGACACGTTCAGGACGGGGAGGGTGGTCAGGTCTGGGAGGAACTCAGGAGGTGAGGTGATAGGGCTTGGTGACCGAGCAGGTTCTCTATCCAAGGCCTCACTTTCCCCTTTGCTAAGCAGGTGAGATAGAACAGGCCCTGCTGATTTTGACAATGAATCTGACCCAGGGCCCATTGGGAAATGGTCCCTCCCCTAGTAACAGACTTAAACATAACCTTGGAGCTTGGAAGTCGAGGGGGTAGATCATCTGGCTATCTGGAGCCCAGTAAAGACCCTGAATCAGTGAGACCCGGGTTCGAACCCTGACTCTGCCACTGGCCTCCTTTTAGCATCCTCTTCTGTAGACTGGGATGGCAATAATAGGGCTTGTGGTGAGGTTGTGGACTGCTGGGCTCCAAACCCCACACGCAGTAGGTGCTCAGCAACAGGTGGCCGCCAGTGTCACTCCTGCGCCCTGGGACCTGACCTGTCTCCTGGTGGTCACAGCCTGTGACCACCCTGCTCTTGGAGGGAGCTCCAGACTCAGGCCTCCCAGGCTTGACTTGCACGCATATCGCCCGCCCCGGTGCAGGCTCGTGCCCTCCCGCCAGCTTCCAGTGCCGTACCAGTGGCTTCTGCGTGCCCCTTACCTGGCTCTGCGACAGGGACTGGGACTGCAAGGACGGCAGCGATGAGGAGGAGTGCAGTGAGTGGCCGCGCCCCGGAGCGGGACCCGCAGGGGCGGGGCCCGTGGGTGGGAGGGTTTTGGACGTCAGGGGCAAGGCTCGTGGGGGTGGGGCTTGTGGGAAAGGCGGGGCCTTGGGGATGGGCGGGGCTTGCAAAGCAGAATGGGGGTGTCTGTGGGTCTTGCACGTAAGAAGTGAGGTCTAAGGTGGGCTTGCAGGGAGATGGAGCTAGGGGGGTTAGGGGGGTCTTGGGGCAGGAGCTTGCAGGAGGCCAGTCCTTAGAGGGTGGAGCTAACAGGAGCAGCGGGCGGAGCCTTAGGAAGGGCCGACTTTCCCAGGCCAGGTGTTCTTAGAAGGCAGGGCTTGCAGGGTACTGTGTCTCAGGGAGTACGTGGGCAATTTTGGGTGGGCGTTTGGGACCTGACCGACCCTGTGCCCCAGGGATCGAGCCGTGTGCCCAGGACGGGCAGTGCCCACCACCCCCTGGCCGCCCCTGCTCCTGCGACGGCATCAGTGATTGCCCCGACAAGAATCTCCGCAACTGCAGCCGTGGGGCCTGCCCAGCAGGGGAGCAGCGTTGCGCACAGGGCGATACCTGCATCCCCCACACGTGGCGATGCGACGGCCACCCAGACTGTGCCGACTCCAGTGACGAGCTTGGCTGTGGTGCGTGCCTGTGGGGGTGGGGAGGACTGGTGGGTAGACGAGGACACCTGCCAGGGTGTGACCAGGCTGGGGGCATGGACACACGCGTGCCGGTGGGGTCTGCAAGACGTTAAAGGCGGCGGTTCTCACCAACTTTACCCAGCCTGGGATGGGGGGTGTACCCCAAGGGTTCCCCTGGGCACCCAGCACCCCTATGCATTCCCCCCATGGCTTTGGTGCCCCCTCCTCAACTACTGAATGCCTGGGCTTATTGCAGGAACCAATGAGACCTTCCAGGAAGGGAATGCCACAACCATGGGGACCCCTGTGACCCTAGAGAGTGTCACCTCTGTCAGGAATGCCACAATCTACTCCACTGGGGACCAGTCTGGAAACCCAAGTGCCTATGGAGTTATTGCAGCTGCGGGTAAGATGGACTGACTCTCCCATGCCAGGGGCTTGGAGCTCCTGGGAGCACAGGGTCAGGGAGGGAGTGGGCTGGAGGATCCCCACCCCTTATATTCAGAGCTCCCGCCTCCCTCCCGCCTACCCCTCTGCCCGTCTGTCCCCGACAGTGATGCTGAGCGCAAGCCTGGTCGCCGCCACCCTCCTGGTGTTGTCCCGGCTCCGAGCCCAGGGGCGCCTGCTGCCACTGGGGCTGCTGGTGGCCATGAAGGAATCTCTGCTGCTGTCAGAACGGAAGACCTCGCTGCTCTGAGGACAAGCGCTTGCCACCATGTCACCCCAGTCCTGGGTGCAGCCAAGTGGGGGGAGAGCAGAGATGGGAATGTGCACTCAGCTGCCGACACACCAGCCCTCCCAGGCTCTGCTTGCCACGTGGAACCTCCAACCTGAGCTCCTGCAGATGTGGCCCTGGAGGTTGGGGATCTCCAACACTACCCCTGGACTTGGGAAGCTTGGATGGGAAACATGCCGCAGCCAGAACTTAGGGGCCGGTCCCAGGCCGCTCCCAAAGGGTGGGATGGCCCTGTGCTTAGACACTCCGGGTGCCCCTGTCTCAGGGTCATGATTAAAGTTGCTTCACATCCTCTGCCTGCCTCTGGGCCTCTGTCTCTTTGGCCAGGGCAGCCCAGCGTCTCTGCTGTGGCCCCTCCATAGTGGTGTGCCCAGCCCAGGGAAGGTGAGACATGAGGACCCAGCCCTGGGCGTCTCCTCGGCCACTCTGCCTCTTGCTTCCTGGGAGAAAGGGCAGGGGGCTGGGGTGTGGAGGCAGTTTGCATTAACATCAGGCTTCTTGGAAGAAGAACAGAGCTTGGGCAGTGCTGCTTTTTCCTTCCCCAATTTGGGGGACCCCCATCCACCATGGCTTCCTCCTCAGTGAGATTGAAGCTGGGTATCCTGGGATGGTCTCGGCTTTCTCCTATTTATTTATTTATTTTAGAGACAGGATCTCACTCTGTCACCCAGGCTGGAGGGCAATGGTGCATCCATAGCTCACTGCAGTCTCAAACTCCTGGCCTCGAGCGGTCCTCCTGCCTTGGCCTCCCAAAGTGCTGAGATTACAGGCGTGCACCACCATGTCTAGCCTCCACCCTGTTTTAAAATATAGATTTTGGCCAGGTGCAGTGGTTCGCGCCTGTAATCCTGCCACTTTGGGAGGCCAAGGTGGGAGGATCACTTGAGGCCAAGAGTTCAAGACCAGTCTGAGCAAGAGCAAGACCCCGTCTCTGCAAAAAACAGAAAAATTAGCCGGGTGTGGTGGTGGCACCTGTAGTCCCAGCTACTCAGAAGGCTGAGGCAGGAGGATGGCTTGAGCCCAGGAGTTTGAGGTTGCAGTGAGCTATGATGATGCCACTGCACTCTAACCCTGGTGATGGAGCAAGACCGTGTCTCAAAAAAAAAGAAAGAAAAAATATAGTTAACATACACCCTGACTTCTGAGTAGTGGGGCAAAGGTCTTTAACCCTCAGTTTCCTCATCTCCGAATGGCATGGTGAGAGCTCCAGCAGCTTCCTTGCAGGGGAGTGACCTGGGCACCCTGGAGATGGATGCAGGGTCTTGGGGCTGCATTGTCTTGCAGGCAGTGAGCTGGCCCCAGGTGATGCTGGTTGGGGAGAGGAAGGGGGTGCACCAGGAGGGCTTCCTGGAGGTGGTAAAGCTCAAATTTGGGACGCTGAGCTGAACTGGGGGAGAAGGTGGATGAAGTGTGTTTTGGAGTCTGGGCCTTGGGCAGTGTGTTGGGGGCCAGGTTTGTTGCAGTGGGAATTGAGGCCGCAGCCATTTGGAGGGCCCTCGACCCAAGGTGGAGCCTTCTGGGGGCCAAGGCCTTCCCTTGGCTCGGTGGCTGGAGACCTGAGCCTCTTCCCTCCTCCTCCAGTTTGGCCTGCTGGGTGCTCCCTGCCTGTGCTGGGCCAACACGTTGTCCTGCCCCTGACATGGAACTGCGGTGGGCTTCTTCCAATTGGTAGGAAGCAGTTATACCAGAGAGTAGGGCTTTATTGTTTTTAAGTTTTTCTTCTTTAACATACAGTCAGGCCACGTGTGTGCCGTGTTGAGGGGCTGGCTTCGGGTGCCACACACGACCTAAGTGGACTCCTGGGATTTGGACCTTCCTGGGGTGTTGTTTGGGTTCTCATTGGAGCAAACCACCATGCACTGGTGGCTCCAAACACCTGTCTTATTCTCTCTCGTGGTTTCAGGTTACCCAGGCTGGAGTGTAGTGGCGTGATCACAGCTCACTGCATCCTCAAACTCCTGGGCTCAAGCGATCCTCCCGCCTCAGCCTCCTGAGTAGCTGCTGGGATTACAGGTGTGCACCACCATGCCCAGCTAATTTTTCTATCTTTTGTAGAGATGGGGTCTCACTATGTTGCCCAGGTTGGTCTCGAACTCCTGGGCTCAAGTGATCCTCCTGCCTCAGCCTCCCAGAGTACTGGGATTACAGGCGTGAGCCACCATGCTGGGCCTTCACTGGTGGTTCTTTTGTTCCACATGATGGTGACTGCCACCATCCGGGGGCTGGACTGGCTGGACATTCTAGCGGGAACGTCTGTCATGGCTGGGGGAAGCTGGGACAGCTGGGGCTCTCCACATGGCCTCTGGTGCAGGAGGGCTGCATTCCTTTCACGGTGACTCAGGGCTCCCCAAAGTGCAAGGCAGAGGCTGCCAGACCAGCATCACTTCTGCCATACTGTGTGGGTTCAGCGGAGTCCAGGTCAGCCCACATCCCGTGTGTGTGTGTGTGTGTGTGTGTGTGTGTGTGTGCGGGGTGGGGACCACATAAGGGTGTGAACACCTACAGGTGGGGTTCATCGGGGCCCTCCTTGCAGTTTAGCTGCCACAGATTTGACCAGAGGGCACGAGCCAGCCTCGAACAGGACAGGTCCAAATGGACAGGCCGGGATTGGGGGCGCCATGTCTGTTTGAACCAACTGACTCACCTGGGCAGGTGACTTTGTTTTTCTGCCGCAGCTTTGTCATCTGTGCACCGGGGCAGTTGCACGTACAAATGACTTGTCACGCGTGAGCAAAAACGCCGGGATCTCAGCTGTCTTTGTTCCGCCAAGCACGGCGCACTTTGTGTTGCCAGCCGCCCCTCCTGTCCCCGCACAGCCAGCTTGGTGACTCATTTCCAGGAAGCGCCAGGTTCAAAAGGGAGTGGGGAGGCGGGGGTGGGGCGGATACTTGAGAGAGGGGACCGCAGCCCGGGTCTTTCTGCCCTGAGAGCCCAGACCTGAAGGGGTTCCACTCCCCAACCCCAAGACCAAGCCCCCCAACACGCATCTGTGGCTCCTCAGGGCCCGCCTTGTCCCCCTGATACTGAGCTGGGAATCTGCTGCCTTTTTTCTCTCTTTGCCCCATTCTGATCACTTGCCCTCGGGGAAGGGTGGATCCACATCTCAGCCCGAATGGGGCAGGGTCCCAGGGCAGCTGGGAATGCTGTTCCCACCCCACGTCCTTGGGGACTGGGGTCTGGAACCCTGGCGGAGGGGTGTTTGGGGAGCCCACGAGGATGTGGACCTGGCGGGTGCAGATCCCAGCACCTGGGGAGCGAATAAACTCCGAATGGGCTCGAGTGGCGGGAGGGGGTGGGGGCGGGGGGGGGTGCTGGTGTGGGAAGGCGGGGAGGGGGTGGGGAGCCATGTGTGTGTTCTTGCCCAACTCCTGACATTCCTCCACTTTCTTTTTCCTTTCTTTTTTATTGAGGAAAATTCACAGAATGTAAGATTAACCATTAACCATTTTAAAGCGGGCAGTCGGTGGCATTTAGCACATTCACAGTGTTGTACAACCACCACTTCTATCTAATTCCAAAGCATTGTCATCACCTTAAAAGGAAACTCCATTCCCATTAGCAGTCATTTCCCAGTTCCTGGCAACCTCTGATCTGCTTTCTGTCACTATTGGATGTGCCTGTTCTGGACATTTCCTAGAAACGGAATCACATACTATGTGGCCTTTTGTGTCTGGCTTCTCTTACTGAGCATGATATTTTTTCAACGTTCGTCCATGTTGGAGCATGTGTCAGTGCTTCCTTCTCTCTCTTTTTTTTTAGCCAGGGTCACCCAGGCTAGAGTGCAGTGGCGTCATCATAGCTCACTGTCGTCTCGAACTCCTGGGCTCAAGGGATCCTCCTGCCTCAGCCTCCCAAGGGGCTAGGATTGCAGGTGTGCGCCACTGTACGTGGCCCACAAATGGTTGTAGCAGCTGTAAGGGCAGCAAAATTCCACTTCATCCTCCTCTTAGGGTCCCAGGTAGGCCTGAAAATTAAATTGACATAAGACAGATTAGCGGGAGAAAAGCACGCACAGATTTTATATATTTATTTATTATTTACTTTTTAATTTATTTTTGAGACATGGTCTTGCTCTGTTGCTGGGCTAGCTCACTGCAATGTCAGACTCCTGGGCTCAAGCGATCCTCCTGCCTCAGCATCCCCAGTAGCTGGGACTACAAGCATGCACCACCATAGCTGGCTAAATTTTGTATTTTTTGTAAAGATGGGGTATCACTCTTGCTCAGGCTGGTCTCAAACTCCTGGTCTCAAGCAATCCTCCCGCCTTGGTCTCCCAAATTAGGATTACAGATGTGAGCCACCACGCCCAACCACACAGATTTACTTAATACAAGTTTTCAGTGGCGTGGAAGCCCTCAGAAGGGAATGAGGACCCGAACAGCTAGAGTCCATTACTTACGTACTGGATTGTGCGAGGAAGTGTAAGTCGTGAAGAAGGAACAAAATTATGTGGGAGGCTTAAAAGACATGGGTTATTTTATGAAGGTCTATCTAGAATTCTCTCGGTGTCAACTTCCCGTCCTCAAGGATAAGACGCATCGGGAGAACATCTTTCACGTGGGAACTTCAGCTCTTGTTTTGAAGAAACAGCACAAAGGTCAGAGTGATCTTTGTGCGCCTGTTCTTTTTCAAGTGCCTTTAACTTAAATAGTCAATATGCCAGAGTGGCATATTTTGGGTTGTAGATTCTAACTCCTTTAGAGCATGACTCACAATAGCCAAAAGGTGAAAACAACTCAAGTGTGCATCAGTGGACCGGATGGATAAATACAATGTGCTCCATCCATACGATGGAATATTATTCAGCCATAAAAAGAATTAAGCAAGGAGACAGGAAGGCGATTAGTGGTTGCCAGGGGCTGTGGGGACCCAGGGAATGGGGAACAACTGCTTGATGAGCACTGGGTTCTATTTTGGGGTGGTAAAAATGTTTTGGATAGAGGTAGTGGTGATGGTTGCATAGCACTGTGAATGTGCCAAATGCCACCAAATCATCTACTTTATGCTATGTGAATTTCACATCAGTAAGAAAAACAGAAGATGCATCTACACATTTGTGTGATAGAAAATCTGGTTGAGCAGTGGGGGTCCTAGTAGCCAGGGACGTGGGAGCTGCAGAGGAGACCTGGCTTTGCCTGGGTTGGTTCAGGGCAGATCGATTCTCCTAGCAGCAGGAGGGAAGAGCTATTTGTGTGGGTCCCCACCGGGGTCTGCAGGTTGGTGGAGTGCTGGCGGCCCTGGAAGTTCTCTGCTGTTGGTTTCTATTTTCCCAGCATTGCCACCTGTTCTGCCATAAAGATTGGTAAACAGGGGAAGGATGTCAGTATAATGAAGGTGTTGGAGGGGTTCCTATGCATGTTTTTTCCCCAGCCCCAGAAAGCACACAGCGGAAGGCGGCAAGTCGCCACTAGGTGGCGCTCTCTCCCCACGCCTGTGGCCCATCCAGCCCTGGGCTGTCTTTGGGCTCGGTTGGACCATGTGCCTAAGTGGCACTTCTTCCCCGCCTTTATGCATTTTGCTTTTGCTTTAACCCTCCCTCACTCTTTTTCCAATCCAGTGACCTTCAGCGTTTTTTAAAATTGTAACATCAACATGTAAATACATAAGTATTGTACTTAAATAATATTGTAAAATTGACCATTTTAACCAGTTTTAAGTGTGTAATTCAATGGCACTTAGTACATTCACATTGTTGTGCAACCATCACCACCAACCAGCTCCATAACTTTTTAAAAATGTGTCTTTATCTATTTTTTTAATTGACAAAAATTGTATGCATGGCGTACAGCATGACCTTTTGATGTATGTACTCATTGTGGAATGGCTGAGTTAAGCTAATTAATGTAGATATTATCTCGTATTATTATTATTTTTTTTTGCAGTGGGAACATATAAAAATCTCCCTTAAGCTTGTCAAGTATACAATACGTTATTATTAACTGTAGTTACCCTGTTGTACAATAGTCCAGAACTTTCTTCATCTTGCAAAACTGCAACTCTGTCCCCATGAAATACTAACTGCTCATCCCCCTCCCCAGCCCCTGGCATCCACCATTCTACTTTGTGTCTCTGTGAATCTGACAACTCTCAGGACCTCCTGTGAGTGGAATCAGACAGGATTTGTCCTTTTGTAACTGGCTTATTTCACTGAGCATCATGTCTACATGGTGCATCCATGTTGTATGTAGCATGTGTCAGAATTTCTGTATTGTTTTTAAAAGGCAAATTTTTACATTTATTTCTTTACACTTATTAGGAATTTAACAAGTCTTTCTAAAATGTGCTAGTATTTTTCTTAAGTGCATTTTGCTTTTGTTAATGCTCTGCTTGCAGACTTATAAGGTTGTTGAGTTGGCAATCCCAGCTTGTTTTTGCATGAACTTTATCATTTCCAGGTCTGATTTCACAGAGTACCTGTATGGTGTCCTGGTAAACCTAAGTGCCTATGTAAGAAGCAAGCCCATCAGCTGACCGAGGTAAATTACCTTTTTTTTTTTTTTTTTTTGAGACAAGGTCTTGCTCTGTCGCCCAGGCTGGAGTGTAGTGGCGTCATCATAGTTCCTGCAGCCTCAAACTCCTGGGCTCAAGCGATCCTCCATCCTTGGCTTCCTAAAGCACTGGGGTTACAGGCATGAGCCACTGTGCCCGGACTAAATTACATGACTTTCTAAGGGTGACTTATGTGGGCTATTTTGGCCAAACTGTACTTGGCCGTGGTGTAATCCCTCCCACCCCCATGCTGCTAGAGTTGGGTGGCAGTATTTTATTTAGGATTTTTGCTTCTATGAGCATTACTGAAAATTAGCCTGAATTTTCCAATCTTGTTCTGTTCTCATCTGTTTTGTTTTTATTAAAGTGAAATTCACATAACGTAAAAGCTAACCATTTAGGCCAGGTGCAGTCCCTCACACCTGTGATCCTAGCACTCTGGGAGGCCAAATGGGAGGATGGCTTGAGGTCAGGAGTTGGAGGCTGCAGTGAGCTCTGATGACACCACTGCACTCTACGCAGGGTGACAGAGCGAGACAATGTCTCAAAAAAACTGACCATTTTGAAGTGAATGATTCATTGGCATTCAGTACATTTACAGTGATGTGCATCCATTACCTCTGTCTGGTTCTAAAACATTCTTTTTTTTTTTTTTATGTACAATGTACAGCACTCTAAAATTTTTCATCACCCCAAAAGGAACCCTTCACTCATTAGCCCTTGTTCCTATTCCCTCCCCTCCCCTTTGTAACCACCCATCTGCTTTCTGTCTCTAGGGATTTCTCACCACACCCAGCTGTGTCCGCTTGCCCGTGCACAACGGAAAGCCAAACACCGAAGCACCAGGTTTTTGCAGCAAGAAACGTTTATTGTTAGGCGGCCAAAACAAGGAGACAGGAGTCGGACTCCAATCTGTCTGCCTGAGGTGGGGGGCAGGGGAGTTGGAGCAGGTTTTATAATCAGAGGGTAATGAGGCATGATCTGATTGGATCACACCTGGGAGGATGGGCGCCACGGCTCAATCTGATTGGTTCCTGCCACGCGGTGTCCAATTCTTAATTCAGTCCCTGCTCCTCCTCAATCCCGTCACTTAGGTTCCGCCCATGGTTCAGGCTTGGTGCATCTGGGTATGCTCAGTTTATGTCGCCTTCAACGTGGGGTCCATGGCGACTGAAAAACTCACAACTTTGTTATACAAAGTTGAACTAGATTTGGCTGGTTCTGCGGTTACAGATTTACCTATTCTGGACATTTTGTATATATCATATAACACATGGCCTCTGTATCTGGCTTCTTTTACTGAGCATGATATTTTTCGAGGTAGCCCTATCTGGTTTTGGTTTGTAGGTTATACTATCCTCTTAAAAGAATTTGGGTATTTGCCCATTTTCTTTCTTCTTTATTTTCCCCCTATTCTTGGTATCAACCTGAATTAGATAGGAAATAACTGTTACTTGAAATGCTGATAAAACTTGATTGAAAAAGCCTCTGGGATTTTGTCCTTTAGGGGGAGGTAGTTCCCCCCCCCCCCATTATTCGGATCTCATTAACATTTATGGGTCTAGCCAAGTCTTCTGCTGCTTCTTGGTGCAATTTTTGCATTTTATATTTTTCTTTTTTTTTTTCTTTACCCTCCGCACCCCCCACATTTTATATTTTTCCACAAATGTGTTCGTTTCATCTTGATTTTTAATTGTATTGGCATACCGTTGTTCTTGCCCTTCTTATATGATTTTTTAAAACTCTGCAACCTCTGTAAGGATTTCTTCCTATTTCATAACGTGTTTATTTGGACTTCTTTCATGTCTCTTTTGCTCATTCTCTCCAGGGGTTTGTCTTATTAGTCTTCCCGAAGAGCCAGAGTTTGGTTTTACTTGCCCCTTTTGTTCCTTAGTCCTCTTGTTTGATTTCTGCTACAATCTGTGTTATTTGCTTATTTTCTTGGGTCTTTGGGTTTTCTCAGTTGCATGCTTTCTGGTCTCATGCCAGGTCCTGGCCTCAAGCGATCCTGCCTCCTCAGCCTCCCAAAGTGCTAGGATTACAGGCGTGAGCCACCGCACCCAGCCTGTGGGAAGAATTTTAAGTGCTAATTTAGTTTTGTCGTTGTTTGGCTAATACTTATAGGACTGTAGGTTGTCAACTTATTCATGAGTCAGTTTTGATAAATTGTCTTTTTCTAGGAATTTGTCCAGTGTTTGGAAGTTTTCAAATTTATTGACAAAGTTTTCATAATATTAGTTTTTAAAATATCTGAAACATTGCCACTAATGGTTTTCTATCTTTACTTTTATTTTTTGTGACTTCTTATTCTTGATTAATCTTGCCAGAAGTTTGTCTATTTTATTAGTTTTTCAAAGAACCAACTTTTGCCTTGGTGATTCTAATTTCTGCACTTATATGTTATTTTTTCTCTTTTAAGTTTCTTGTACAGTTCTTATACTAACTTCTTAAGTTAGATGCTTAGCTAATTATTTTTGAGCTTTTTCTCCTTTCTAATATAGGCATAGCAGGCTACACATTTCTCTCATAGGATTGCTTAAGCTTCATCCCACAAGTTTTGATATATTTTTGCTATTCATCTATAAGTGTGTAATGTCCATTATGATTTCTCTTTTGACCCATGAAGGTTTGTTTTGGGAGGGAATGGGGGCAATTGGTGGGGGAATACCAGGTAAATGGAATTGGAGTAATTAATCCTTGTTTCATGACACTCTGTTAATTATTGGTTTATGCAAATCCGTTTTTCATGCATTTTTAAAGGTGAAATTCATATAACATAAAATTAAGCGTTTTAATGTGAACAATTCAGCAGCACTTAGTACATTTGCAATGTTTTGCAACCACAACTTTAGTTCCAAAACATTTCCATCACTCCAAAATTAAATTGTTTACCCTTAAACAGTTACTGCCTATCTCCTCACCCTCCAGCCCCTGGCAACTTTAAATCTGAATTTTATTTTTATAGGTCTACCTCTTTTGGGTATTTCATACAGATGGAATCATAAAGTGTGTGACATTTTGTGTCTGGCTTCTTTCACTGAGCATAGTGTTTTGAGGTTCATCCACAATATAGCACCCATCCGTGCTTTATTCCTTTTTTATGGCTAAATAATATTCCACTGGATGGACCACAATTTGTCAATTCACTCCTTGGACGTTTGGGATGTTTTTACCTTTTGGTTATTGTGATTAGGGCTGCTATGAACATTCGTGTACAAGTATTTGTTTAAGTACCTGCTTTCAATTCTTTTGGGTATATACCTAGGAGTAGAATTGCTGGGTCATATGATTATTCTGTTTAACATTTTTTTCTTTGAAACAGCGTCTCGCTTTGGCACCCAGGCTGGAGTGCAGTGGCCTCGTCATAGCTCATGGTAGCCTGGGCTCAAGCATTCCTCCTACCTCAGCCTCCCAAGAAGCTGGGACTACAGGCGTGCCACTATTCCTGGCTAATTTTTCTATTTTTTGTAGAGAGGAGGTCTCGCAATGTTGCCCAGGCTGGTCCTGAACTCCTGAGCTCAAGCGATCCTCCCGTCTTAGCCTCCCAAAGTGCTAGGAATACAGGCATGAGCCACTGCGCCCGGCTCCTGTTTAACTTGTTGAAGAACCACAAAACTGTGTTCCACAGTGATTAACCATTAACATTCCCACCAGCAATGAACATGGGTTATTCAATTTTTCCACGTCTTTGCCAACACTTATTTTGTTTATTGTACTCACCCTTGTGGATGTATTTTCCTAATGACTAATGATGTTGAATATCTTTTCATGCGCTTGTTGGCCCATTTGTCTGTTGTTTTTTTTTTTGGATGGGGTCTTGCTGTGTTGCCCAGGCTGGTCTCAAATTCCTGGCCTGAAGTGATCCTCCCACCTCAGTCTCCTGAGTAGCTGGGATTACAGGCTGGAGCCACTGAGCCCCACTTTGTATATCTTTTTTGGAGAAATGTCTATTCAAGTCCTTTGGCCCCCCTACCCTTTTGGAGACAGGGTCTCACTGTGTCGCCCAGGCTGGAGTGCAGTGGCACCATAATAGCTCACTGCAGCCTTGAAGTCCTGGGCTCAAGCTATCCTCCTGCCTCAGCCTCCCGAGTAGCTGGGACTACAGGTGTGTGCTGCCATGCCTGGCTAATTTTTCTATTTTTTGTAGAGACAGGGTCTCGCTCCTGCTCAGGCTGGTCTCAAACTCCTGGCCTCAAGCGACCCTCCCCGCTTGGCCTCCCAGAGTGCTAGAATTACAGGTGTGAGCCACCATGCCCGGCCTGCCCATATTTTAATTGTGGTTTTTGTTGTTGAGTTGTAAGAGTTCTTTATATATTGTGGATACTAGACCCTCTTCAGATATATGGTGTGCAAATATTTTCTTCCATTCTGTAGGTTGTCTTTTTGCATGTCCCTTTTTAAATTGGAACAGCAACAGTAACTTACATCTACCTGAATTCCATTCCCCTACCTTCCCAGATCAAAGGTAACATTACTATTCTGAATTCTGCATTTATATTTTGTTTATTATAGTTCTACCAACTAGATAGTCATGCCTATACCACATATCTCACTTGAGTTGCTTTTGAGCGTTATAAAAGGTCAAAAATTGTACACGGTGCTGAATGGTTTTGCAAAGTAGTTGTAACCATTTAGACTCTCCACAGTAATGTATGTGAGGTTACTGGTGACCCCTCTGCCCCCATCTCCTCCAGACTGACCCTTGGGAAGCCTGTGGGATTTTACCCTTATCCCCTGCAGTGTCTCCAGGGAGGCTTCCAGGATGACAAGGGTGGGGTTCTGGCTGGCCTGGAGCAGAGGCTGCAGAGAATGGCATGGGCCTCCCCTCCTGCTTAGTCCGTGACCTTGGGGGGCCAAGCACTTGTCCTTTGTGAGCTTAGCAGCTTCTCCTCTGCAAGCCAGGTCTGTGAGATGCTGACCAAGGGCTGCCCTGGGGTGGAGGGAGGTGGCTTGTCTAAGGTGCTGGCTGGGGAGGCAGGGACTCGCCTGGGGGCAGTGGGGGTCTCTGTGCCTTGTTGCTGTCTGGGGCTCCTGGGAGTGGGCACACATCCTTGCACAGGTGGCAGTGAGTGTGCCATCAGCAGGGTACGTACATAGAGGCCGGGTTTCCTCAGAGGTCTCTGGGATGGAGAAGGACCTTTGACAGGGACCCAAGTTCTCAGAGAATTCAGCTCCGTTCAGGTTTTATTGGACCCCTTTCAGCCTGGGGCTCCTGCCTGTTGGCTCAGTCCAGTTGCCCAGAGGGAAGGAGGGAGGGAGGATGGGCGGAAGGAAAGGGCTGGAGACAGACCATTGGCCCTCCCGGCCAGCGCTGTGTGGGGCCCTCCCTGTCTCCATAGAGCTGGCCCAAGGCCACCAGTCCAGGCAGCCCCTCGAGGCCAGTCCTCAGCCAGTGGCTATGTGGCTGGCGTGTGCCCATTGGCCAGCCGCCCGGCCACCCGGCTCCGAGGGCCGTCATTGGGGGCTGCCCCATTCTTGAGCTGCGGATATGCCTGGGCTGCCTCCTCCTCCTCGCCGGAGTCTGACTCTTCCACGTCGCTGCGCACGTCCTTCTCCATCTGGGGAACAGGAAGGAAGGAGGAGGAAGCTGGGAGCAGGGTGGAGCTTGGGGGCTGGGCTGGGGACCCCAGGGAGAGGTGCATGCACCAGCCACGCCCTGCCCCGCCGTACCTGACCCTTCTTCATGAAGCTATAGAGCATGCGCAGGATGAGGCAAGACCAGAACACGTGCAGCAGCTGCAACATCAGCAGGAGCCCGTTGAAGAAGTAGTAACCGAAGAAGGGGCTCGAGTTCAAGATGGATTCGTAGTATGTGGTGTAAAGGATCCTACAGCCAGAAGGATGGAGGGGCTTCACCAGCCGCTGGAGCCCCCAGTCCTAGGAGCCTCTAACTTGCATGGCCTCGCCTGCTCCGGAACCATCTGTGACTCCCCAGTGTCCCCTACGCTTTTTCAGCTGGGTGTGCAAGGTGCCCCTGTCATCTGCTTATACTAAATCAGGACGTTCATCAACATGAACCCCGAGGGGGTGCTTAGTACCCTGGCTACTCTCCTGGGTGGCCCTTTCATACCTTCCCTCCCCCAGCAGGTGACTACCTCTGCACCCCCCTTGAGAATCCACCTGCTTCTCTCACCAGACCCCTTGATCCTCCTGCCTGCGCCTCCCACCATCTGTTCCCCCTGCAGCCACCAAAGGGCACCCGTGCGCACCTGAGTCAGGTACCGTACCCACCTCTGCCCACAGCCCTCCATGGCTCCCACCTCCCTTGGGGTCAAAGCCCAGGTCCTTCTTGCAGCCCACAAGGCCCTACACAACCTGCCCCATCCCCTCCCTACCCTACCCTCCTCCTTCTCTCCCCCTCACTGGCTCTGCTCCAGCCACATGGGTCTCCTCAATGTGCTTAGCACATTTGGGGCACAATCTAGACTCACGGCCTTCGCGTGTGCTGTTTCTCTGTCTGGAACGCTCTTCCCCTATGATCAGCATGGTTCTGTTCCTCACCTCCCTCCCGTTGCTGTACAAACGCTGCCAGCGAGGCATTCCCTGACTACCCTGCCTAATTCCAACTACCCCCCCCCACTTCCTGTTCCCTTCCCAACCCTACTTTCTCTTCAACACTATCACTCATTCGCATGCTCTGAATTTCATTTGTTTGCTTCATTTTCCATCTGCCCCCACCCACGCAATGTCAGCTTCACGAGGACAGAGATCTTCGGGTTGCTACATCTGCTGTGTCCCCAGCACCTGGCACATTCAAGAAGCTCAACAAATATTTACCGGGCAAAGACTTTGGTGAGCTGGCACCCCTGACCTCTCCTCTCTCTCCGTGTTCCCGGCACGCTGGGTAATGATGACTGTGCCTAGTTCTCGCTCTCACCTCTGGGCCTTTGCATATGCTGTGCCCTGTGCCAGGAACACCCTTCCCTGCTTCTTCCTGGAGGCAATACCAGCCAATACCTCCAGCAACCTGGGGCCAAGGGTGCCGAGGGTGAGGCCGGCCTGGGATCTCTGGCACGCCCTCCCACCTCCCCAACCCCTCCACGGGGAGGGCCGACTCACTGGGTGGGGAAGAGCACGAGGCGGGTGTAGAAGAAGACCAAGGAGAAGATGATGAAGAGGGCGTCGCACACGTGCCGGAAGCGCGTATAGTTGAACATCTTACAGGCCTGAGGAGGGCAGCAGAGAGACACGGGCTCAGGACCAGGGACCAGGTGGGAAGGGCAGGGCCAGGTAAGGCGGGGCATCCTCTGATGCAAAGGGCAGTATGGGGAGGGAGCAGGTGAGTTGGGGTGGTGCCTTGTCTCCAGGAAATGCCTAGAAAGGTGAAGAGTGGTGTGTGTATGTAGAGGTTGAGAGGGGCCCGCATCTCCCAGGAAAGAGGTGAGGGGCGGGGCTAGGGGTGGGGCCTCATCACCCAGTCAGACCGAGGGGGCGGGCCCTCATCGCCCAGGGAGGTTGGGAGGGGCAGGACCTCATCTCCGGTGCACCTGGGAGGGCTGTGTAGGGGAGCTGGGAGGGGGTCACGGAGGGGCCGCACCCACCTCCAGCAGGTAGTCAGCGGAGTCATGCAGCAGCAGCACCAGAGAGCCAATGCGCAGCAGGTTCGAGCTGTAGGAGAAGGTCATCAGGACGATGGTCACGAAGTGATGCGTCACCTGCTCCTTGAAATCCTGCGGGAGATAGTGGGTCACAGCAGGCGAGGGTCGGTGGCTGGAGAGGCCCCATCCCATGGGGTTGGAAGCAGGGGGGAGGGACTGCTGTGGCCTCAGACCCCATGGACTCTATGCCTCCTGCCAGAGGCACCCAGGGGACTTCAGGGTATGGTTTTGAGGCCACTCCTCACCACCCCAGCTCCCTGTCCAGTAACTGGGTCACGACTCCTCCATGGTGTCACTCCCCCAGCCAGACTCTTGGCCTGGCCTCACCTTGCGCTTGACATCAAAGGGCAGTGTGATTAGCAGTGAGATGTAGAAACCCAGCTCCAGGAGGTACCACCAGTACAGGGCCGGCTTCAGGGTCTGTGATAGTGCAGGGTGAGGTTAGCTGTGGGGAGTGGAGGTGCCAACTAGACAAGGGCATGGCTCAGGCCCTCTCTGTTTGCTCAAAACCAGGACCCCTGATCTTAATAAGTGAGCTCCCCGACCCTGGAGGAAATCAAGGGCAGTGGTTTCATAGCAGCTCCTGCTCTGAGTTTCCTGACCCCTTAGCTCCTGTCTGTTCCACCCAGGACTCACAAATAGTCAGAAAGCAGGATTCAGAGGGGAATCATGCTGTGATGTCTGGGTTTGGCTCTTGTGCCTACAGCTGCAGGGATTCTAATCACCCTGACCCCTCCGAGCCTCCGTGCACCCTCTGCCACTCACCTGGTTTGGGTAATTGTCCCAGCACATTGCCGGCGTCCACAACCATGACTCCTGCAGGGATACAGGTGTCTCAGGCTGCACAAAGATCAGAATCCAGCCTCCCACCCCAGGTCTGGGGCTTCTTTGGGGCTCCCACGGCCTCGTACATGCTGCTTTCACTCAGGCCTACTTTTTCCTGCCTGGTTATACCTCTGCCTTTGACTCTTGACTGGGGGCTCACTCATTGCAGAGCCTCCAGCTCCCGGTGACAGTGGGTCCTCACTGGGTACCTGCTGAGTAAACATTCATCGTGACCTGGCCAAGCTCTCTCTCCCCTCTGCCTTTGCACATGGATTTTTTCCTTTCTGGATATACCCTCTCCACACACACACACACACACCCCGGCCCTGCTCAGATCCAGGCCTGGAACATAGCAGGTGCTTGTGCGATGAGTGGACGGGACAGGTGAGCAGTCAGGTATACTCACGTGGTACAGGACCGAGAAGCCACCAACAAAGGAGCACAGATAGAAGACAAACCTCCAGCTGCAGGCAGGGAGGAAGCCCATGAGGAGCTATCAATAGGGCAGCCCCCCACCCCACTGCCCCGCACCCCAGGATCACCCTCCTCCAGCCTCACCCTGGCCTTACCTGGCCTCACAGAACTTCTTGGTCAGGCGGGGCCGATCCTGGTTCCGGCGTCTCCGGAACCAGCGCTGGGTCTGCCGTAGTGTGAGGCCACACTGGGCGGCCAGGAGGATCAGCTGGGGCTAGGGAGGGGGTGATGGTGGCTAGGGTCACAGAAGCCCCGTGGTGGCTTTCCGCCCCTGTCCCCAGACAGGCAGGACTTGGTGCTGCTCTCCCCTCCCCTGCAGCCTCGGCTCTTCCCTATAGGGAAGATAGCCATGTCTACTATGGAGAGGGAGTGTCGGGTGTCATAGGGTGGGGCCCCCCTAGAATACCTGAGCCTTATGAGAACCAAGCCCTGTTTACAGGGCAGGCAGGTCGCTGATGGGAATTGGGATTAAGAAAGACAATGGGGTGCAGCCCCCACCCCCAGGCTTTCCTGCACTACCCCAGAAGAGTCGGGTCTCATCCCAGTCCAGGCAGCAGTTGAGACCTTGCTCCCCACCCCCCATCCCTACCTGCACAAGGAGATTGACAAGGGAGGGGGGAACCCCAAGGCTCTCCACCCTGCAGAAGCTTCCCTGTGCCCCAGGGCATGGAATCTCTGCCATTCCCACCTCTATCGGGACCCAGCCTGGTACCTCTACAGCCCAGACCCTGCCTACCCGGCAGCACACCATGGATGGAATGTAGGGAGGGCCATAGGGCTGCCACTGTCACCTCGCCACCCCAGAACAGTCAGACCTTCCATTCCTCCCCAGGACAGGAGAGAAAACTGCTCCTCCTACCCCAGTCCCAGAATCTGTCCATTGGGCAGCTGTGTCCGCTGATGTCCAGCGGGGCTAAGAGGGACAGGGCCTCACTTCTCAGAGGGGCTGGGAAGGGCGAGGCCTTGCCACCCAGGGAGGATGGGAGGGGCGTGGCCCCATCTTTGGGGAAACTGGAGACCCACGTGGAGTGGAGAGTGGAGGGCATGTGGGGGTACCAGAGGCCATCATGACTTCCCCCGCCTCAATAAGTAAGCCACAGACCATCCCCAGGCCCATGCACAGGGCAGCCCTGCTGGCCCATGGGGTAGGGGACAGGAGCTCTCACCTCCTTGGGTCTCCGCCCTTCCGTGAGGAAGTGTCTCTCCAGCACTGTGTTTGGCTTCACTGGCCTCCTGGTGTGATCCTGCACACCCAGCCACCGGCTCAGGGGCAGGCCCACAAACCTGGGAGCAAGGGAGACAGAGCCCATCAGCCCAGGTGAGAAGGGACCATTTTATAGGTAGGGCAACTGAGTCTCAGAGGGGTGAAGTTATGGGCCAAGGGAACACAGCCTGCACATGGCAGGGCGTGTAAGACTTGAGGTCTTTCTTCTCCATCTGAGCAGAGGGTTTGGCTTGTGGGGTAGGACCCAAAACTTTCCATTGCTATTCCTGGCCTCACACCCTGGTGCCTTGGAGGGGTAGCGTGGCTGTTGCATGGGACCAAACATAGAAAGGCAGCTACACCTGCCTTCAGGATGGGGTGTGCGGGCCAGGGGGTGGGCTGGGAGGGGCAGGGCTTCACATCCCCGACAGCTGGACCTGTCTTCAGGAGGAGGGTGTGAAGGCCAACTTGTGGGGTACCCAGGCACTTTCACCAATCCCAAACCAGGTATGAGAGTCCCCTCGCCACCTGTCTCACAGTGGCCTTGGTCCTGATCTGTCTCCTACCAGGCTGGGAGCTCTCCATGGGCAGAGGGCAGGGTCTGCTCCCTCTCAGAACCCCCACTCCAGGGTGGGACTTGGAGGAGCAGGGACCCGGCCAATCACCACATTGGCCACAAGGGGGCTCCTGAAGTCCACAGGTGGGGACCGAATTGCCCATCAACTATGAGTGGGTCACAGAATCAAGATTCACTTTTTTTTTTTAGACAGGGTCTCACTCTGTCACCTGAGCTACAGTGCAGTGGCGTCATCATAGCTCACTGCAACCTCCAACTCCTGGGCTCAAGGGATCCTCCTGCCTCAGCCTCTGAGTAGCTGGGGCTACAGGTGTGCGCCACCACGCCCAGCTAATTTTTCTATTTTTAGTAGAGACGGGGTATTGCTCTTGTTCAGGCTGGTCTCGAACTCATGACCTCAAGTGATCCTCCCGCCTCAGCCTCCCACGATTACAGGCGTGAGCCACTGCACCCACCAGGATTCACTTTTTTTAAAACAAAACCTCTGCCTCTGTAAGTGAAAAGGCTACGCCCACCCCCACTCGACCTCCCTGTGCCTGTGTTGCCTCTTCTGTAAAGTGGGGATTATAATGGCACTACTGCCTGGGGTTGCATCAAGGATCAAGTGAGTTAAGACATGTAAACTGCTTAGAGCCGTACTTGGCACGGAGTAAACCCTCAAAAGGGGGTCTGTTAAATCAATACAGCTTCAGAGGGGTGATCGTGGGGGGTGGCAGGTGATGGGCAGTCAGGCGGGGTCTTAGGCAGGAAAGGGGCCTGGCAAGGCAGGTCTGGGAGCCGTGACCACAGCACTGGCCCATGTGGGAGATGTCAGAGCCACCTGACACAGAGGGAAGGGGCCCCAGGAGAGATGCCCACGCCACGGGAGGAAAGATTGTCCCCAAGAGGCAGACACCCAGGGAGAGAGGAGGAAACCTGGTTCTGTGCAGCGTCAGGATGTGAGAAATAGCGGAAAATTCAGAGTTTGGCAACCGGAAGGTCACTGGGAACCTGGCAGGTGGCACATACCTGGGGAACGGGAAGCCAGGCTGCAGGGGGCTGGAGGTGAACAGGGAGTGGTTGGAAAGGGGAGGCCAGGCCAGGCTCAGTGGCTCCTGTAATCCCACACTTTGGGGGACCAAGGCAGGAGGATTGCTTGAGGCCAGGAGTAGGAGATCAGCCTGGGCAACATAGTGAGACCCTATCTCTGTAACAAAAATTTAAAAATTAGCCTCAGAAAGCCCTGAGGCTTTGCTTCCAGGCAGGAGGGAGGGGCAGTGGCTTCTCTACTTGTCAACCATATCTGGCCTCTGCAGTCTGCCCCTTGGTCAGCAAAGTGAGCATATGCCCTCCAGGGTCCCCAGTTGCTGCCAGGGTTCCCATAAACCAGCAATCAGAGACCAGAAGTGTAGGTGGTAGCGGCTGGGGACAGGCTGGAACTGGGAAAAGTGCTTTGGTGCAAAGCCACCTGGGACATGTTAGGAAGGCAAAGTGTGCACGGGGCAGGAGCACACCCACGAATGACAACAGGGGTGACAGGCCGTGGCATGGAGACACTCACCTCTCGAAGGTGATGCGCAGGACCAGCAGGACCAGTGCCAGGGGCAGGGCCGCCAGCATGTCCCGGGGGTGGGCGTAGACCAGGCCATCCCTGTCCTCCAACTGGGCCCATGAGACATTGGGTGGTAACCAGAGCCTGTCCTGCCAAAGCCACTCATTGAAGCTGGACAACATCCTGTGGACATACACACATTCCAGTTAGCGGGGAGCTCTGCAGGTGGGGCGGGCGGGGCAGAGGCAGGAGGCGAAGAACTCCTCCACCCGCATCAGCTCCACTGACAACCAAGAGGCGGGGCTGGGAGACCGACCTCCCTCTGCCAGGGACATTGGAGCAGCACTCTGGTCTCAGAAGGGCAGGGCCTTGGCCACCACCCCACCCTCACCCCTCCATTGCCTGGCAAAGAGTTTATTTTATGGCCAACATTCAGGGCAGATGTGGGCTGTGTGTCCTCAGGCAAATGGACAGACCTCTCTGAACCTCAAGTTCATCAGTAAAACAGGAACAGTAATACCCACCTCTCAGCCCAGCCTGGTAAGGCACGCACAGTGCTTAGCCTAGTGATACTTAAGTGATAACAATACAGCTCAAAGCCGTAATTATTATTCTGCACTTTGCAGATGCCAAAATGGTAAATGCAAGAAGGGAGTGGCTGCTTGGGTTTTATGAACTTGAGCCCCCAAATGTCCAGGAAGTTTTCATTCCACTTCAGGAAGCTGCCTCTGACACAACCCAAAGATGAAGGATATAAAGAAATCCGGAGTTCCCTTCCTGGCCATCTTGGGAAGGCAGGCTCCCCTTTAGGTATGAATGTCGGTGGTCTCGCTAGCTCTCCCAGAGGCCAGGCTGTGGGTGGGTAACAGAGCCTGTGGCATGACCGAGCTTGCCCAATAACAGAGCAGAGATCAGGGTGGGGCAGCTTCCCACCACCAGCAGCCTGGGAGGCAGCTCCAGCCTGCAGCGCCCGAGCCTGCTTGAGGAGCCCAGACAGCTGCTCCCTTTCCTGAGATCTTGAGCTAAGCGTCCAGACACCCACACTGGTCCGCACTTGGAAGGTTTGTTCATTCATCCATCCATCATCCATCCAGCCATCCATCTGTCCTCGCATCTAACCATTTTCCCATATGTCTGTTCTTCCATCTATCTGTCCATCTATCTATGCATCACCACACATCCATCCGTCCAACTGTTTATCCATCCGTCTGTCCATCCATCCATCTGTGCAAGAGATGATCTCTGATTGACTTGTACATGCCAGGGCTGGGCTGGGCCTTGGGGACACCAGAGAGGAATAAGCAGACACATTCCTGTCCTTGTGGAGCTCAGAACCCCACAGAGAAGGCAGCCAGTAGAAAAGTAAACACATTCATAAATAAATGAGATACCAGAGTGTAATGGGGCCCGATAGAAAACAAACGGGGTGTTGTGATTTTAAATGTGATCAAGGTAATTAGCCAGGTGTGGTGTGCGCACCTGTAAACCCAGCTACTTGGCAGGCTGAGGCAGGAGATGGCTTGAGCCCAGGAGTTGGAGGCTGTGGTGAGCTATAGTCGCACCACTGCACTCCGGCCTGGGCAACAGAGAAAGACTCTCTAAAAAGTACATAAATAAATGTAATCCAGAAAGGCCTCTCTAGGGAGGTGCCATCTGAGCTGAGACTTAAAGATGAGGAGGTCTTGGATTTGTATAGAAGGAGGTGGGGCTTGGGGGAGGGGCTTTCCAGAGAAATACGCAGCAAGTGCAAAGGCCCTGAGGCAGGATGGAACTTGGAGCGTTGGGAGACCAGCAAGGAGGCCCATGTGGCTGAAGCAGAGTGAGCAAGGCGGGAGGGAGAAAGGGAGGGGAGGAGGGAAAGGAGGAGGGCAAGGAGGTGGCAGGGGGAGGGGCAGAGCACAAGGGGCATGGGGGCCACAGGGAGGAATTTGGATTATTTCCCCCAACACTTTATGATGGACATTTCAAACCTACAGAAGAGTTGAAAGAATTTTACAGCGAACACCTGTATCGCTACCACCAGATTCTCCCCTTTACATTCTGTTCTTTCTCCTTCATTGCACATCTGCCCATCCATCCCTCCATCCACCCATCAGTCCCTCTGATTTTTCTGGATCCACTTCAAAGTAGGCAGCAGACATCAAGCCACGCCACTCCTGAACGCTGTGGCATGCAGATCATTAACTAGGGTTCAATATTTGCTTATGTTTTTTTTTTCTTTCAAGGTAAAATTTACCCGAGTGACATGCATACATCTCAAGTGCACAGTTGCTGAGTTTGGACAAATCCACGTACCTAGCTAACCTAATCTCCTACTGCAAACGTTCCCTCCAGCCCCCCTTGCTGGTCAACCCCGAACTGAGTCATCCAAACGTAACTTCTGTTCCTTTTTAATTTTTTGTCATCTTAGCTTAGCTTTGCCAGTTCTAGATCTTCATATAAACGGAATCACACACTGTGTCTTCGGGCCTGGCTTCTTGCACTCTGCGGAATGTTTTTGGGACTCATCCATGTTATTGCATCTGTAAGTAGCTTGACATTGTTTTTTATTGTCACACTGTACGTACTGTGTGAATGTACCACAATTGGTTCACCATTGCTTGTTGGTGGGCATTTGGGATGCATCTAGATTTGGGCAATTATGAGCAAAGCTGCTCTGAACATTCACGAATGCATCTTGTGTGAACAGAAGTTTTCATCTCTCTGGAGCAACTCCCTAGGAGTGGCATTGCTGGGTCATATGGTGGTTGCACGTTTAACTTTATAAGCAACTACCAAAGTGCTTTCCTGGGGAACTGCACCATTTTACACTCCCACCAGTGGGATCTGGGGGTTCCGCTGCCCTTGGTTTTATTATGTAAGATGGGAAGCCTCAGGGTGTTGGTTGCCATGTAAGGGATGGCCTTTTGGAGGCCAGAAGGGGGTGATCCGGACTGTTCAGAAAAGGTGCAGTGGAGAGAAGGGGTAGGATTCCAGAGACAATTTGGAGGTAGGAACCCCCCCAAGAGTTGAATGCCCTCAGGGTAGGAGCCAGACATGGTGGCTCACACCTGTAATCCCAGCACTTTGGGAGGCTGAGGTGGGAGGATTGCTTGAGGCCAGGAGTTCAAGACCAGCCTGGGCAACATAGCAAGACCCTCTCTCTAAAATCAAGGCGTCGGCAGGGCTGGTTCTTCTGGAGGCTCCAGGGTTTAGGATCTATTTCCTGCTGTTTCTGGCTTGTAGAGGCCGCCTGCATCCCTTGGTTCGGGGCCCCTCCCTCCACCTTCAGGGCTGGCAATGGCCAGTTGAGTCTTTCTCACGTTTTGTCACTTTGACAATGCCTCTCCTGTCTCCCTCTTCTACATTTAAGGACCCTGGTGATGACCCTGGGCCCACCCGGCTACTCCAGAATAATCTCCCAATCTCAAGGTCAGCAGATTAACAACTCAATTTCATCCACAACCTCATTCTCCTTGGCCACTGAAACTCTCAGAGGTCCAATCTGAGGAACATGGTGAACCAGATGGGGGAGCAGGAGATGGGCTAAGTGTTGGACAAGACAGCAGGAGAGGTCTCAGATGTCCCTGTGGACACGTAGAGGGGGTGGCATCCCCCAGGAAGGGGGTGTAGATGAAGGGGCAGCCCGAGGACTGTGCCATGCAACGCCCAACATTCAGGTGTCAGTGAAGCATTAGGAGCAGCTGGATACTCTGGTGGGGGAGGCGCACTAGGAGTCAGCAGCCCAACAAGCAGTCAAAGGTAGGGGATGGTGGCTAGTCTAGACCCATGACAAGGCTTGGGTGGCTCAGACACAGCAGACACATGGACAGGTGGATGGATGTGGGGACTTCAACCCAGGCAGTTGATCTCTCTAGAGAAAGAAACCATCTTCATTAACAGGCAAGGTTGGCTTGATCCCAGGTACCCACTGGGGCTCAAGGACACATGCCCTGCTTGGCACTCCTGGCCCCACCTGTACTCAGCCTCACAGCCAAAGCCACAGCCACCACAGGGCATCTGCAGCCACCTCTTAAGGATCCTCCCACCTATGTGACAGACCCCCAAGTTTGGATGGAAGGGGTCTGGGTATCCCAGGAAAGCCCCCAGCCAGCCAGAGCTGGACACAGAACCCAGGAATCCAGGGCATCCAGTTCCCACGTTTTACCCCCACCCAAGGGTCTTGGATGTATCCTTGCACACCGTGGTGTGTGCAAGTCACAATCAGCTTAGGGGACATGAGAGAGCACACAAGAGCAGGCCTCTGCTGACATCCCCAGCCTCAAGGCCCACCATTCACTGGCTGACACCCTGCTCTGACCACACCATATAGTGTCACACATCCCAGCCTTCACCAATACTGCCCTCTTCCTAGAATACTCACTCATTGCACCATGCTGGGTGCTGAGGACACAAAATGGTGGGGAAAGGGAGCAAAGTTTCTGCCCTCACAGGGCTTATACACCTCCCTTGTCTGTTTGGCAAACTCCTATGCATCCTTCAAAACCCAGCTCAGTTGTCACTTCCTCCTGGAGGCACCCCATGATTACCCTGACTTGGATGCAGTTAAAGCACCCTCCCCCAGCCCTGCCTTGCTCACTGTGATCCTGGGAGCCAGCCAGGCAGTCTTTTGTGTGTGTGTGTGTGTGTGGGTGGTTTAGGAGGGTGAAGAAGGAAGCACGGCCAGTCTCAAACCCTTCAGCTGAAGCAAGCCCACCCCTTCCTGGGTAGGCCAGAAAGGGGAACAGAAATGCACTCTCCAAACCAGGGAGGCCTCCAAGGGAGCTTCAGACAGACACATCCTGCCCGCAGAAGTCCTGGCCCCAGAAGTCCTACCATCTCGCTAACCTGTCTCTGCCTGTTCCCCTTCCCTCTCTTGAGGCATAAATAAGAGATGCTGCGGTTTGCGAGGGGAACAAGTTCTGGAGCCCATCAGACTGGCCAGACTCCTGGTTGCAATGCTTCAAGGCCCTGGGAGCCTCAATATCTTTACCCGTTGGTGGGACAGGTGCCCTCCCTGAAGAGTGATCAAGCAGCACAGAGCCCCCCCTGCACCTGGAATATTTAGGGCAAAGCCTGGCATATAGGAGGGGTGCAGGTGCGGCTGTAACCAGGCACCCTGGCTAGCAAGGCCCAGACCTCTCTTCCCGAGGGGAGGGGAGAGAATGAGACTTAGGGCTGCTCAATTTCCAGTTTTTCTCTTCTGGACCCCAGGTCCTCTGTTCATTCCCTGTGACACTGTCTCCCTGGGCCTCAGCTGACCCATCTGAAAAATGGGCACAGCCAGATCTCCTTCCTGCTTTGCCAGGCTATTGTGAGACTCCCGGGGTCCCGGGCAGGGGTCGGGCAGTTCATAAACACTCTGCGCTGGCATCACGACTGATCCTGCCTCACCTGTTTACCCAGTCATGTGACCTCAGGTAGGTGACCTGGCCTATTTGTGCCTCGGTTTCCCCATAGGTAAAATAAGACCAACAATAGCTCCTCTCCCACATGGAGTGGTTGGGAATGATTCCCGGGGTGGAGTGAGCGCTAAGTACAATTTAGTGGCCATGATGTTTACCAGTAGAGAGGAGAATATTCTGGAAAGGAGGGGTGCTGGCCTGCAGCAGCTGCTAGATGGTTCTTCTCAGCCCCTTAGGATGGGTTCCTGGCATCCAAGGCGCCTCACGCTGCCTGGAAGCTCCCCCCTCGCCTGTTTGGACTTCCCTTGCAGCTGCAGCTAATGCATCCAGGCAGGGCTGGACCAGAGCAGCCGCGCGGGGTCATCTGGAGAGTCACCGGGTGGGTGGGTGGCTGGGCCAATGTGAACAGCCTGAAGCCTTTATTCTCCCGTGACCCCACCCGCCCCCAAGCCTGGCTGCTGCCTGAAGCCTCCCTGGCCCCATTCCCAGGTCTGCCCCTGCCACCTGGGAGCCAGACTCTGATAATCCTTCTTAGTGGCTAAAAATACCCCCAAACTGGGGGAAAGAAAGAGAGAGCTTTGTACTGAGAGAGCTTTGTACTGATGTGGGGTGGGGAGGGGGGATGAGCCAGGATCTCTGCGCCCCGCCAGGGGTCTGAGTGGGGCACTCCTGGGCCCCACTGTTCCCCTCGACTGCTCCCCTACCCACCCAAGACCCCAGAGTTGCTCAGCGGATCCAGATGTGCACATAGGTTTGTTTTGTTTTGCTTTAAATCTAGCTGGGAAATGCAGGACTTGCCTGGGGGTGTGAAAAAGGAAATCAATTCAGACCCCAGATGTGAGATACACACACACACACACACACTCACTCTCTCTCTCTCACCCGGCCCACAGCCTGGCCTGCTGCCTGGGGTCACCTGATTCCTGCGGGCCGGAGGCCCAGGCGGGAACACGTGATGTCCTCCAGAGGAAGGGGGTTGTTTGCAGATAACCACAGCCTGCCCCTGTGCTGAGCCCCACTGTCCCTTCCTTCTTGATGGCCCTGGCTCCCTGAGCAGGGCCCCCGCCCGCAGGCTGCTAATGACCAGTCCAGGACATTACCATACCACTCCCCCCAAAGACTCCAGGGAGGATCCCAAGTCCAGGGCTCTGCCTCACCCCAGCCCCTCATATTTGGGCTGGCCCTGCCCCCACCCCCTCCCCAAGCTCAATTCAGCACACTGCTGCCTGCTGGACCCCCAATTTACCAAGCTCATTTCTGCCCCAGGGCCTTTAATAAGCTATCACCCCAGATAGCCAGTCTAGCTGTCTTATCATCCATATCTCAGCTCCAATGTTACCTCCTCCAAGAAGTCTTCCCAGAATGCCACCAAAGAGGCCCTATTTAGTTCTTTCAGCACTTTTGTCCCACTTGATCCAGTTTCCTTGTTTACCTGTCTGCCTCACCCCAAACAACAAGCCTCAAGAAAGTGAAGAATGTTGTTTTAATTGCTGCTATACCCTGACAGCCTCAGACAGGACCTGGCCCAACATTAGGTGCCAAGTGGATGAATGAGTGGGTAGAATAGACAGATGGATGGTGGGTGGGTGTGAGGATATTCACTCAGGTGGTCGAACTCTAGAAAAAGAACCCACCTTCTTTTTATTTTTTTAAGAGACAGGGTTTCGCTGTCGCCCAGGCTGGAGTGCAGTGGTGTGGTCAAGGCTCACTGCAGCCTTGAACTCCTGGGCTCTAGTGATCCTCCTGAGTAGCTGGGACTACAGGTGTGCACTACCACGCCTGGCTATTTTTTTTTATTTTTTGTAGAGACGAGGTCTCGCTATGTTGCCCAGGCTGGTCTCGAACTCCTGGCCTCAAGTGATCCTCACGCCTCAGCCTCCCAAAGTGCAGGGATTACAGGCATGAGCCACCGCGCCCACCGCACCTTCTTTAACAGGCAAGGTTGGCTTGATCTCCGTCAATATCTCTCCCCACTTAGGAACTAGGAAGCCCAAGGCTATAAGCAAGACACAGGTCACAGGTCACCCAGCCAGCAAGGGACAGTCAGGACTGGAAGCTCCCTTGGGTGGGGAGGAGGCTGCTCTGTTCCCCTTAGTGGGCTCAGGGCCCACAGGACCCCGCGGAGTCCTCCCCTGGCCTGATTCTGCCCGTCAAGGTCTCCCAAGAAGCAAGCTCCTGTTTACAGCCACCCTCTAAGCTTTCAGGGTGTCAGGAGCTCAGTGTAAAACTTCTTAACGTCTATACCCTCAGTAGGCTTAGGGGCCTCGGCGAGCCAGGCCACGTCCTCTGGTGTCCCCAGCCTTCTCCTCTGTTGCACCTTCTTGGAACTATTCCCTGGCAACCACCCCACCCCCCAAAACACAAAAAACTACAACCAACACCGGGCCACGAGGGTCACCCCGCAGCTGCCCAGCCAACTCTGGCCTGGCGCTGGCTGCAGAGCGGAAGTGAAGAGGGGGCCCCTGCCTCCTCACCCTTCTGGAATCATCTCTCTCCCTTGTACAGCTCTATTCAAGTCCCTGTGTTATCTCAGCCACTGGCCACCCAGCTGCTAGGATTCCCAAGACCAGCCCCCAAGGTCCCAGGCTCCAGGTCTTTGCATGTGCACGTGCCTTCCCCCTATCCCAGACATGCCCCCCAACCCCTTCCCTGGGCCAGTTCCTACTTGTTTTTCAAGCTCTGGGTCAGATTAAATTCCCTACTTAATAGGCCTGCCCTGCTCTTCCCAGCTAGGCAGAGCCTCCTCCCCACCCCAGCCCAGCCCCATTCACGCCTCTGGGCCTTTCTTCTGGGCCAGCCCTGGCTCCATGGGGCTTGAGGTGCTCATGTCTGGTTCTGGGTCTGCTCCCCAAACAGTGAGGGGCAAGCCAGGGTGAGATCACACAGGTCCCTAGAGTTCGTCGGGTTCACAGAGACAGAAAGTAGAATGGTGGGGGGCAGGGGCAGGGGAGGGGGTTGGGAAATACAGTTAGCATCGAATGGGGACAGAATTTCAGTTTTACAAAATAAAGAGGTTCTGGAGATTGGCTGGTGCAGCAATGTGAATATATTTAACAACACCGAACTGCGCAATTAAAAATGGTTAAGATGGTAAGTTTTATGTTATGTGTATTTTACCACAATGGAAACAATTTTTTAATTTTAAAAATTACCAGTGGTGGGGTGGGGTGGAAGAAGAGTTGTGCTCAGTGACTTGGGATGACCACTGAGTTAAAAAATAACAATGAAATAAAACGCAGAGAGATACTAATTGCCTGATACCTAATTTATGTAATGGAAACCACAAGAAGAGTTCTGCTTCTGATAATGGCAGAGTTACCACATCAGACCAGGTCTTTCATAGATTCCAATAAATTCTGAGCTAAATGTAAAAGACAACTACCTGAAACCTCTAATGCTGCAATGTCCAATATGGTGGCCACTAGCTGCGTGTGCCTAGTTAAATTTAAATTGATTGAAGTTAAATAAAATTAAAAATTCAGTTCCTTGATTGCACCGGCAACATCTGTATATTCAATAGTAGGCTAGTGACTACTGTATTGGGCAGGGCAGATGTGGAACATTTCCATCATTGCAGAAAATTCTACTGGACCGTATCACTCTAGAGAGTGACCAAAAACAAAAGTTGGACGGGAGTCTATAAATGGAAGACAAGAATGGCACTAGGTGAGTTCCCCATTTTTTACTGCTGTTCATCGGAGATAGAAACTGGCTTAAAGTATGAAAGGACAGAGTCCAAGGAGACCACAACAGCTCAACAATAAAACAGAACATCTAGGAAAGAAAAGAGCTAGGGACAGGAAGCCCCAGATTCTACACAAAAATTCTGTGTAAGTCTCTTGCTGACCCTTGAACCATGCATGTTGGATGCACTCCAACTAGCTCAGCAAAGGCTAAAATAACTAAACCAAGATTTCACCCACCAGAGAGGAAATAGACTTTGGAGTTTCAGTCCAGCCAGGTTAATCGCCTGGTAAAAAATAATTAAATTTTTAAAAATTCAATTCTCTTCAGAGGAACATAAGAGAATCCAGAGTCTCTACAACATATCTTTCATGATGTCCTGAACACAATCCAGAATTACTAGACAGATGAAGAAATAGGAAAATATGACCCATACTCAAGAAAGTAGAATATTAATGGAGGCCAGGTGCTGTCGCTCACACCTGTAATCCTAGCACTCAGGGAGGCCGAGGCAGGAGGATCACTTGAGCTCAGGAGTTCAAGACCAGCCTGAGCAAAAGCGAGACCCCGTCTCTACTAAAAATAGAAAAATTAGCCAGGCGTGGTATGGTGCGCCTGTGGTCCCAGCTACTCAGGAGGCTGAGGCAGGAGGATCACTTGAGCCCGGGAGCTTGAGGTTGCAGTGAGCTACGATGACACCACTGCACTCTACCCAGGGCGACAAAGCAAAACTCTGTCTCAAAAAAAAAAAAAAAATTAATGGAGACTGACCCTGAGGTGACCCAGATGTTGGAATTAGCAGATAAGGTCTTTGAAGCAGCTATTATAAATATACTCAAGGATGTATGGGTAAACTAGCTCCTAACCAATGAACAAATGAGAAACCTCAGCAGAGAAGAAGAAACTATAAAAATAGACCAAATGGAACTTCTAAAACTGAAAAATACAATATCTGAAATCAAGAATTTGCTGTGTGGGCTTGATAGCAGGTTTTAAATGACAGAAGAGAGTTTGTGGGCTCTAGGTTGTGCTCTGATGGCATCTTTCCTTCACTCAACCTAGTCTGACACCTGCCCCTACTTCTCCCACCAGCTGGTGGCTAGGCGGCCCCTCTACTGCCCCTTTGTGACAGTATACACGGACACAGTTTCAGGCAGGGCCAAAGAGATGCAAAGCCAGACTGTTCTCTGGGAGAGTGGGCCTTGCCCACACCCACATCCAGGATTACCCAAGGCAACGTGATCAGCAGCATTTGTACCATCCCACGTATTGGCCATCAGACGCTTGCCCAGGGGCAGCCCCTGACTCCCTTTTCCACTGGAAATGTCAGCCACGCTCTGAGCAAGATGCTGTCATCATTCCCATTTCACAGATGAACAAACTGAGTCTTGGAGACGCTGAATCGCCTACCCAGGGTCACATAGCTGGTAAATGGCCAGGCTGGCATTTGACCCCAGCTCTATGCCACTGGGCATGCCAGATGAACACGGGCTCAGAGAAACTCAGTGCATCAGCAGTAGCCTCAGCATTCTTGGAAACAGGATTTGCCTTCATGCTTCTCCTTCACCCCTACCTCTCTCTCCCCACCCTACCACTTTGGCCTTTGCCTTTTGGTCATCAGTGACACCCTCCTGTGGCCAATTCCCTGTGCAAACGTCCGCGACTCCCTTAGCATCTCCACCCCTCATCCATACCTCCTTCCAAGAACCATGACCTCCTGGGTCCCCTCCCCTCCACTGTTCCGTCTCCAATTCGAGCTGGTTTTCCTCCCTTTTAGCCCTAAACGACGGTGGTTCTGGATTCCCTGGCGCCATGCACTCTCCCTGGGAAATCCGCCCACCCTGAGGCCACAATCAGCACGCTCGTGCTGCTGGTTTCCAGATTCCTGCCGCTCCCAGAGTTCTCTCTCCAAGGCCAAACCTGCTTATCCAACACCACCCGGCTGTGCCCTGTCCAGACTTGTCACGCTGGAGTCATCCCCCATCAAGCTGGCTTCCTTCTGTCCCGTGGCTTCTTGGCTAAGATCCCACCATCCACCCCGTCTTCGGAAACAGGAATCTGGGAGTCATCCTAGACTCTTCACACTCCCCTGCCACTCCGCCACCCAGCAATCCCACGATTGCATCCACCTTCCCTGCCGACTCCCACTGCCATGGCCTCTTGGCTGAATCATCATGGCCGCTCCTGCCTCTCGTGTTGCTGCAGCCGCCTCCCCCCATCGGCACCCCTGCTTTCCTTCTAACCCACAAATCAGACCCTCAGCTTTAAATCCTGAAAGTGCACCCACTGGCCCAGCACTGTGCTCCCCAGCACACCCCCGGGCCTTTGCACATGCCGTTCTCCGTACCAGGAACACCTTTCCTTCTCCCTGCCAAACTCCTCCCAGTTCTGTATGACTCTGCTCTCCAGACACTTCCTCTAGGAGGCCCTGCAAGTGGCCCCTGGGCTGGGTTAGGGGCTCCTCCCCTGGGCTCTGCTACCCTTTCTCGGAACTTTTGGGGCAATTGTCTATCTTCCCTAGTACCCTGGTGATGGGGACTGCTCCATCTTCCCGGCTCCTGACACACGGCAGGTGCCTGGCAGCTGTCTACTGAACGGACAAATGAGCGGGAGGTTCAGCCGAGGTGCAGGCACTCAGGATCCCAGAGAACAGCTTAGCCCCAGACTGAGGCCTTCCCACGGCCCCCACGGCCCCCACGGCCCCGCTTCCCCCACCCCTCTCCTGCCTGTGCCATTTATGCACCCACCTCTCTCCTTCAAAAGGCTCACACATTGGTTTTTTCTCCTTAAATATATTTATTTTCAGACAACACTTGACCTCCCTCCCTTAAAGGGCAAGCCAGTATCAATGTCACACGCACAGAGTAGCCATAAAAACAATGAAAACAAAACAAAGTTCAGTCCCGGCCGGTCCCTGATGCTGGCAAATCTGCCAGCCTGGGCCCCGGGCGCTCCTGGTTCAAGGAGAGGTTGGCAAGCGCCTGTCACCGCAGCTTTAAAGACACAGCAGCAGCCTCTGGCCTCAATGCCCAGGGGAGGAGGCAGAGGTCCTGGGAGGGGTGATGCTGTGAACTCTCCTGGCCCGCAAGCTGCCCTTGGGATTTCAGACTTCGAGGGAAGTGCCATCCCTAGAGGTCACCAGCGCCTACCCTCGGCCCTCTAGGTTGGATGGGGTGGGCTGGGGTTCTGAGCCGAATGGGGTGGCGCACAGAGGGGGCCCCCAGGAGGGTACACCGAGGCCACCCACAGGCCCTTTAAGGATCAGAGGTGTTTATGTAACCCGAGGCAAAGTGCTCCCTTTCAGATGACTGTTAGGGGCCACCCTTCCTCTCGGATCAGCACAGACGGAGGACAGTGAGGAACAGGAGGAGTAAGGAAGAGGCTCTTCCCCACCTGCCACCCATCCCTCTCTCAGCTGTGGTTCGTAGTACAAACCTGTCCCTTCTCCTGCTCCAGATCTCTAGGGAGGTGCCCCATGGCTCCTGGCCGGGCGTTCAAGGCTTTGTGACCTGGTTCTGCCCAGCACCCTACCCTACCCCAGCAGCCACAATGACTCTGAGATTCTCAGCTGGGGGGTGGGAGGTCCACGGATAGATTGCCAGGGTCTGTTCAAAGCTGAAAAACATCACTCTGATGCAATATCCAGATGCCACGCCTTTGCCTGGGCTGCTCCCTCCGTCTGAGTCACTACTCACCGTCCCGCTATCTGCTGCCTGGCATGGTTAACCCTTCAGGTGAGCTGCTTGCCTGCCGCTGCTTCCAGGAAGCCTTCCAGGACTCCCAGGCTGGGTCAGGGGCCTCCTCTCATCCCCAGAGTCTGTGGTTCCTCCGTTGTGCCTGGGTTACTCCACCTTGTTACTGCCCAGGGACACGTCTGTCTCCCCACTGGCTGGGGGTGGTGCCCAGGAACACAAGAACTATGTCCAATTCCCATCTCAGCCCATCACTGGCTCCGACTAAGGCCCTAGCTCAAATGTCACCTTTTTAGGGATGCCCTGACTACCCGAAATAAAGTAACTCCCCTCGCTCCCATCATGTTTCTGGAAAATTCCAGAAACACGGGGGAAAGCCCTAAATGTCCTGCCTCAGAGTCTGAGTTTCCGGGAGTCTCAGACAAAACCCAGACTTCTGACTCCTTCCAGCCCCCGGCTAGGTCCCCAGGGAGCTGCAGCAGCAACAGGTGTCGAGTGCCAGGTACTTCTGTCACCTGCATTTTGCAATTGGGGAAAGTGAGGCAGAATCACCCAAGGTCATAAAGTAGGAAGTGGAGACGTCATCATAGCTCACTGCAATCTCCAACTCTTGGGCTCAAGTGATCCTCCTGCCTCAACCTCCCAAGTAGCCAGGACTACAGGCATGTGCCACCACCACACCCGGTTAATTTTTCTATTTTTAGTAGAGACGGGGTCTTTTTCTTGCTCAGGCTGGTCTTGAACTCCTGGCCTGAAGCGATCCTCCTGCCTCGGCCTCCCAGAGTGCTGGGATTACAGGCATGAGCCACTGCGCCCGGCTAGAACTTGCCTTTAAAACTGCCACCTTAGGTACTCCCACCCCAACGCCATCCCCACCAAGCCAAGCCACAGCCAGGAGTACCCACTTGCCTGTCATCATCTCACATTTATTGGGCACCTACAGCATGCCAGCTCCATACCAGGATCCCAGCAGGGAGCAGAGTAGACAAGGATTCCCACCCCCATGGAGCTGACGTTGTGGACAGGGTGGGGACGGGGGGGAGGCGAGGGCAGCAAAGACTCTATATATTTTGTTAATTTGTTTGTTTTACCAGGTGGTGACCACTGATATAGAGAGAAAAATAAGTCAGCGAAGGGAATAAGGAGCTAGGCAGTGGGGAGAGGGCTGCGACTTTTAAAGAGGGAGGTCAGGAAGGCCTCCCCAAGAGGGTGGTGAGGTGAGAGAGGAAGCCAGGGGATAGAACATTCTAGAAAGTGGGAACAGCCAGTGCAAAGGCCCTGAGGCAGGGCCATGCGTGCTGGATTCAGGGCACAGAGACGAGGCTCATGTGGCTGGAACAAAGAGGAGAGAGCGGGAAGAGGTGAGGGCAGGGAGGTGACAGCCTTGCATTTAGACCCGCCCTCACCAGCATCTCTGATGGAGAATCGAGACCCAGAGGCCCACCTGTCTCCCTAGGTCACCGTCCGTGTGCCATCTCCCAACAGTCCAGCCCCTGTGCGCCCACCCCAGCTGTGGCCCATTGCACCCGCCAGGATCACAGAGCAGGACCAGGGCCAGGAGGGCACCCACCCCCAATTTGGATGGGGACGGAGATGACAGTCCTGGTCACAGTTACCACAGTTGGGGGCATGCCCCGGTCAGTAGTGGGGGCAGGAGGTGCAGGGCACAGGGAGGGAGGGCCAAGTCCTTTCTTTCTCCACCTGGGAAGGGGGCGAGCACAGGCTGGTGCTGGGCCATCCTCAAAACACACCTGTGCTTGGCTTTTGCTGTTTGTCCTTCAGGCCCAGAGGAACCTGCCATCCCCCCGCACCCCTAAGGGCTCTGTCTGAAGACGTCCCGGCTCCTCCGCCCAGCTCTGTGCCCTGGCTGCCTGCCCACCCAGCTGCCTGCTGCCAACACCTCCTCCCTCCTGCTCCTCTTCCTCCCTACCCCTCAACGCCCTCATCTGTATAAAAAATGTTTTAAAATTATCTGAGCGTGGTGGCACGCACCTGTACTCCCAGCTACTCGGGAGGCTGAGGCAGGAGGATCGCTTGAGCCTAGGAGTCAGAGGCTGCAGATCACACCACCGCACTCCAGCCTGGGCAACAGAGCGAGACCCTATCTCTAAAAATAAAAAACAAAGTACCAAAGCAAAAGCAGTAGGGCCCCACAGCCTCTCACCCCTTGAGTAAGGCCCCTCCAGGGTCTGCTGTGGTTGGACTGGGGCCTCTGTTGGCCTCTGCAGCCACCCGTCTCTCTACTCTCCCCAGTAACCTCGTTCACTCTGCTGTGGCCACCGCAGCCTCCTTGCTGTACCTCCAACACGCCAAGCTTGTTCTAGCCTCAGGGCCTTTGCACATGCTGGGCCCTCTTCTTCTGGACGTCCACCTGGCTGGCTCCTTCTCGTTCTTCAGGCCTCATCCCTGTCCCCCTCTGCCCCTAAGGGACATCGGCTCTGCGAGGCTTCACGTGGTTCACTGCCAGACCCAGTGCCTCCCAATGTAGGTACTTCCTAAGTGTGTGCTGAAGGAACAAATGAGTGACAGACAGACAGACAGGGGTGGAAGGGAGGCAGGGCCCGACACAAGGCAGAGGGGGGTCCCCAGGGCGTGGCTGGTAGGACATGATCCCTCTTCAGACACACCGTCGTGGGACCCTAGACTGAACTTTGGCTTCAGGAGTCCAGGAAGGGGTAGGGAGTGAGAGCAGAGCTAAGCTCTGGCCGGTTCAGTGTGAGCGACAGCATCATATTACCAAAGGTACAGAGTCCAGACCGGGGGAGGGGAAAAGCCTCCTCTGTGCTGCTCTCTGGTCAGATCCAGGCTGGGTGTGAGGGGCCTACTCAAGGGTGGAAAGAAAGCCCACCCTGAAGGGCCCAGGGAGGGGAGGGACAGCCACATAAGGGAGTAGGACCCCTGCCCCTGAATTACCCAAGCAGGGGATTCAGAGATGCTGGTGTTCTCTTCTTCCTCACCAAGCCCTCGCTCCCTTGGCTCCCGGCTGGCTGCCCACTCCTGGTTTCCTCCCTCCCTCTCTCCACTGCCTCCCAAGCTTCCCCTGGGCTTGCTTCTCCAAAGCCTGCCTGTGCCGCGCCTCCTCCCCCGCATGTCCAGCGGCATCCCAAGTTCCAAAGGCTGGAAACAGATTGCTGACTTGTACCTAAACCAGCTCCCCAGTCTATGGCTACTCGCACCTCTCCAAGACCCACCCACGTCTCACCCATCCACGCCGCCACCTGGTCCAGCCCATCAGCCACTGCTCACTTGGACCAGTGCAGCCTCCTCCACCCTGGTCTCCTAACTCCTGCCCTCGACCCCCTGGGCTCAGAATAACCACCCAGATGCCCTGTTCAAGGCCAGCAGGCTGGCTCTGCCCTCTCCCCTCTCTCCAGACCTCCCCACTCCAGACTCACCGTTCCTCCCTGGCTCTGCCAGAAGTTCCTCCAAGCACCTGGCAGTGTCTCTCCACCTAGTTAACTCCTACTCATGCTTAGCAACTCAGTCAACTGTCACCTCCTCCAGGAGGCCTTCCCTGACTTCTCCCCAGGCTGAGGCAGGTGACTCTGTTGGGCTCCCTTCCCACCACCCTAGGTGTGGCTCTGCGATATTTCAATAGCTTCTGCTTCCCAGGTGCTTACTCCCAGCTGGGCATTCATCCTGCCTAATTATTTTATTTCTGACATGATGACTGCTACTATTCCCATTTTACAGGTGGGGAAACTGAAGCACAAGGAGGTGAAGTCACCAGCCCCAAGGCACTGAACTCAAACTGGCAGGACAGGGTTGAAGGCAGGTTCGAGCCCTGGCAGTGGGAAAAGGAACAGCCTGTAATGCCCAGATAAGAGGGGAGCAGGGCAGTGTGCCCCATGATGCCTGCCTTCTTGTGTCCTCCCAAGGGTGGGAGGAGGGGACCTCGGCCCACTCCTGCTGCCAAAGACAGCCATCCCAGTGGCTTCTGCACCAAGTGCTCACTCTGTGCCAGGCACTGGGCCAATCACGCACTTTATTCAACCTGCAGACAACCTTGGCTGGGAGGTGGGCACTGTTCTGAATTTCTAAGAAGAAGGAAATGGAAGCCACAGGGCCCTGAACTCCCACCTGGTGCTGGAGCCCTCCCCCATTCCCTGGGGGGTGGTGTATATGGCAGCCACTGGGATCTGCCAATCTCGTTTATAGCCACGGCTTCCTTTGATCCAGTAACACTCCCAGGGGAAAGCACTAACAACCCATTTTACAGATGGGCAAAATGAAGCTTAAGAAACCTTTCCCTGGGGGCCCTAAGGCCAGTTCAATGACCAAGGTGCACAGCTGATTTGCATTCCACCTGGCTGGGCCTCCTGGGGCCCAGGTGTGCTGCATGAGGCTCCTAATAACACCCCCTGCCCCATATTTATTCACAGCAGCTGCTCCTGGAAGGGAACCAATTTGAGGCTGGGTAAGTCGAAGACCTCAAAGGCAACTCCACAGTCCAGGGTTTCTATCTCGGGGCAGGCCCCATACAACAGGTCTAGGTCACCCCAGTGGGGCCACCCTGGCCCCTGTGCTCAGATGCCTGGGACCTTACCGTGGCTCAAACTGGGGTCTTTGGGGGCCTTTCCCCCATCTCATTGGCATCTCACAGGTTTTGCAAGCCAGACTGGGCCAGAACTGCTACTCCCCAAGTCTCCCCATCCCAGCAATAAAAGGCCCCTCTGTACTCCTGCCTACCCAGGACGAAAGCCTCCATGCACTTTCCCTCACGGCCCACTTGCAAGCACGCAGGAAACCTAGACGACGTTCTTCTGCCAAAGTGAATCTCCAACTCTCTCCACTTCCTATCACAGGCGCCGGCGGGGTCTAGGCCAGCAGCCCCCTCCCGGATCTTCTACCCACAGCGGCTACGAGATTTTCTTCTTAAGACACAATCGGATCACGCCACTCGCTGGTTCCAGGCCTCCCTGGTCCCCGCCACCTTGAGAATGGATTCCACACACCCCTCTCCACCTTCCACGCCCCGGCCAAGCCCTCCCCACCTCCCATCCTCCCTCTCCGCGTTTCAGCCACGCTGGCCTCCTTTCCGCTCGCCAAACACTCCGGGCTGGGCCCTGCCCTGGGGTCTCGCCGATTCCTGAGCCTAAAAAGCCCTCTCTGGCTGGTGCAATCAGACCAGGATGACACCTTCCCCGAGCACCCCTCCCAGACCCCGGTCTGGGCACCTCCATCCTTGCCCCAGCTGCCTGACGCCTTGTCTTCCCAGCACTCCGGCGGGGCTGGAATGACGCGTTTCTCTGTTGAAGCGGTTCTCCGGAGCTGTCTACGCGGCCGGGCTGCGCGCTCCCAGGCCAGGGGCCCCGGCTGCGTCCCCAGCGCCGGCACGTCGGTGGCGCCCCCGAGGCGCCCCACACTCCCGTGGCGCTCCGCCCGTCCACACAGCCGGATTCCCCGCGTCACGCGGCGGGGATCGCCCCCACCCGCTCGCCCAGGTTTCGCAGCTGCGTGCTCGGGCACCCGCGGCGGCGCCCCGGGCCTCGGGGGAGCGGGGCTCTCTAGGGGAGGCGGTCCGGGCCCCGGAGCAGATGCGGAAGCCCCACAGGGCAGTGCCGGCGGGGTGACGGGGCCGGGCCGGGGCCGCCAAGGCCGCGGAGGCGGGGCCCGAGCCCGCCGCGAGGGTGGCGTTCGGGACAGGGGCGCTCGCTTACCTGGGGGCGCCGGCGGCCGGGCGCGGCGGGGCGGGGGACGGCGCGCCGGGGCGGCGGACCGGGAGCAGCCGCGGACACGCGTCGCGGGCCCGAGGCAGCAGGACTCTGCTCCCGGCCCCGCCTCGGCCCCCAGCCGGGGAGAGAAGGCGGGAGGGAAGGGGCGCGGGGCGGGGCCTGGGGGCGGGGCGGGGCGGGCGCGGGGGCGCCTCTCGGCACGCCCGGGCCCCACCCCCGACCCCCCGACCAGCCTCGTCGGGCCCCGCCCCTCCCCGCCCACCCTCTCCGGGCCCCGCCCTCAGCCCCGCCCGCGGCGCGCCTGGCCCGGGTCCGGCTGCGTGTCCACTCTGCGCCTTCTCTCGCCTTTAATCGCGGCGTAGTCTGCCGCGGGCTCCGTCCGCCCCGGCTTCACCCCTGTCCGGCGCATGTCCCCCGAGGTTCCCCTCCCGGGTCCCCTCTTCTGTCCCGGACGCTCTGGCCCCACTCGTCTGCCCACACCCCTGGGGCGCCCCGAGCCTCTGCGGCGCGCTGCTGGGTGTCGCGGAGGAGGCCCAGACCCCTCCGCTGGCCTCGGCGGCCACCCCGGCTGCCCCAAGTCTGGGGACCTGCTTACGGGCCAGGCCAGGCCGGCCCAGGGCTTCTTTCTGGGGCCGAGGCACGCGCAGGGGCCCAGCCGATTGCTGGGAGGTGAAGAGGACATTCGGGCGAAGGCTACGGTTTGGTGGGTTGCAGTGCTCAGGCGGCAGAGCTGGAGAGAGAAAGCCGCGAGATAGGCCGGCGTGGGTGGTGGCGCGGGCTCGGGTTTGGCCCAGGGCAACAGGGGAGCGGGCTGGGTCTTGCCTTGCCACGTGGAACCGAAAATGACCCGGGATCAGCCGTGAATACAGGGTGAATAGAGGACAGTCCCAGGGGGTTCCAGAGCCGCGTCTGGAGAGGACAATAAGCGTCTGTGAAACGCGGACAATAAACCTCTCCAAGTCAGGTCGGCAGCAGACCCAAGGCCGGTGAGCGAGGGTGAGGGAAGTTGGAGGTTTCCTGGCGTGGGGCCCTGGGCAAGTTGCTTAAACTCTCTGAGATTTTATTTCCTCACTTAGGAAGAGGGAGGGGGACAGGAGGCCTTTGATGCAAGTGTGGAGGAACCTGTCCCTCAGAGTCCCTTCGTGGCCTTTGCACTTACCCTTCCCTCTGCTAAACTGTTCTTTTTCTCTTTTTAAAGTGTATTTTATTTATTTATAGAGACTGGGGTCTTGCAGTGTTGCCCAGGTTGGTCTCGAACGCTTGGCCTCAAGCAGTCCTCCCGAGTAGTTGGGACTACAGGCGTGCGCCACCACGCCCCACTAATTTTTAAAAATCTTTTGCAGAGATAAGGGTCTGGCTATGTTGCCCAGGCTGGTTTTGAATTCCTGGGCTCAAGTGATCCTCCCACCTCAGCCTCCCAAAATGCTGGGATTGCAGGCGTGAGCCACCACGCCTGGCCTTCTTTCTGTTTTCAAAAGTATGCATCCTCCTCCCTCAGGCCTCGGCCTCCTCCTCCTCACTCTGGATTTATTCCTCTGTCCCCACCCTCACCGAATTCACCGGTTTATTTTCACCCCCCCAAGAACTTGTTTGCACATGGGCAAAAGAAAGATAATAAAGTGACTTTTCTCAGTTGTTCTGACTAGGCAGCTGTTGTATATCACACCTTGTACCTTCATGGGTGCTCTGAACATGGCAGATCCCTGGAGAAGTGGAGTTGGGGGGGCTCTAAAGAGGATCTGGCTGGGCCAGGGTTAGGGAGAGATTTCAGGTGGTAGGTTCTGCATGGGGCAAAGGCAGGGAGGCTGGAGGAAGGAGTCTGGGGTGGGCCTGGCCAGAAGGGCCCCTGGCTGGACCTTCTGCAGTGGAGCTGCTTAACACCTGCCCCCACCCGCCACCTTCATCCCTGAGCATGGAGCCCAGGCCTGACCCCAAGCCTGGGTCAGTGGGTGGGTGTTCAGGGCCGGCTTCCTGGAGGAGGTGACATCTGAGCCCTGTGAGATGAGCAGGTGGGGGAACTACACTGAGTGAGTGTCCAGAGAGGACAGCAGGGCTGGGCCAGCCATAAAAGCCATCTCTGCTCTGTGCCACAGTATCCTCATTCCACACAGAGCAGGTGCTTGGCACCTGGCTTCCCTCCTGCTCCCACCTGGCCCCTGCCCAGCTTTCCCTGGGGCACCTGGCACCCAACACAAGACCAGCAGGGTAACCGGTTCTCATTGGTGATGCTTCCTTCCAGGCTGGGCCCCATGCCCACCTGAGTATCCCAGTAGCTGCGCCAAGATGAGAGCCCCAGAGGCCAGGTGGGGAAGGGGCAGAGTCAAAGTGTCCTGGAGCAGCAGCAGGCGACCCGGGCAATGCCAGAGCGCTGTGCAAAAAGCTTTACAGAGGTGCACTTGAAATACTGATTTTACAGATGTAGCCAGAGTGGTGCAATGAGCTGCCCAAAGCCACACAGCCATGAAGTGGGAGAAGGGGGTGGAGGCACCTTTGAACCCAGCTCTGCCTATGATGATCCCTATTCAGCAAATAAGAAAACTTGGTCCCAGCGGTATTGTGACTAACTATCCTGTGTACCAGGGACTGAGGAGTTTCTTGGGATGGAGGATTTCTAGGGATAAGGCCAGGACAGTCCCGAGCAAACTGATCACCCTAGCAAGAGTTGAGGTGACTTGCCTGAGGTCACACAGCTAGGAAGAGAGCCCCAATGCCAACACCCACCTATCCAAGACACCGCTCCCTTTCCTAGACTCAATTGGAAGGACCTTAGAGGAGCTGCTGCCGACAGAGGTTTTTTTTTTTTTTTTTTAATAGGAGATGGTAATCTCTGGCTTGTATTAAAATGTTTTTCTTTTAAGGCCAGGCGCAGTGGCTCATGCCTATAATCCTAGCACTCTGGGAGGCCGAGGTGGGAGCATCGCTTGAGCCCAGAAGTTCAAAACCAGCCTGGGCAACATAGTGAGACCCCATTTCTACAAAAAATAGAAAAATTAGCTGGGTGTGGTGGCGCCTGTAGTCTCAGCTACACGGGAGGCTGAGGCAGGAGGATTGCTTGAGCCCAGGAGTTTGAGGTTGCAGTGAGCTATGATGACACCACTGCACTCTAGCCTGGGCGACAGAGCGAAACTCTGTCTCAAAAAAAAAAAAAAGTGCAAATTGTCTTGGGCGTTGATGTGCCAGACGCTATTTTAAATGAACTCATCTGATCTTGCAGTAGCCCTATAAGGTGGCTCCTCTTCATTCCTCTTTGGTATATGAGGAAACTGAAGCACAGAGAAGTTAGGGCACTGGCCCAAAGTCACACAGCCTGCAAGCAGCTACAACTAGAACCCAGGCGCAGTGTTTCAGTTCTCCTGCAGACAGATGCATTTTCCTTTAATGCTCCACTTTCTAGATGCAGAAGAGGCACAGTATCAAGGAGGTGGATCGACTTGCTCAAGGTCCTGGCAGTGAGTCAGTCAGTGGCCCACTAAGCCCATGTGTCTGTGTGAAGCTATCGGCTCTAGTGGCGAGTGGGCAAAAGCAGTGGCCCTGAAGGAAGCCTGCCTGGCATCTGTCCCGGTGAAGATATGGGCTTGGGGGCTGGGCTGCAGGGGCAGGGGGCTGGAGACAGGCTGGGCCAAGTCTCCCAGACTGAGAGTATGAACTGGAGATAGGACAGACCTAATCCCTCCTCCTTGTGGCACCCTGGGCCAGGCTAGACTTCCTGGTCTGCAGCAGGCTGGGGCATCCTCCGGAAATGAGAGGTGTGGGCGGGGCGGACAGAGTGGGGGAGGGGCTGGGGGTGCAGGGCATGGTCAGGGGCTGCAGCGTGCAAGCTCAGGCTCTCAGGACCTTTGGGGTCCCTGCCTAGTCCCCCACAAACCCTGGAGGAGCAGGAGACGCTCTTTGAGCAGAGGCCTGGTGTTTCTCAGTGTTTTCCAGTCCGGGAGTCCCCCGGGTGGCTCAGAGGGTGGGGGCTTCCCTGGAGGAAAGGTCTAAGCTTTTGCATATTACTTACAGCCTTCTCTCTCATTTTTATGCAAAACCCAATGTGTGTGTGTGTGTGTGTGTGTGTGTGTGTGTGTTGACTAGAAAAAAAAAAGTCAACCCAGCCCAAAGCCTCCCTGCACCTAGATCTGGGCAGGGGTAGAGGGAAGGGTCTGAGGGAGGAAGAGGCTTTCCGGAGCAAGGGCATTGACATTGAACCTGAAAGGGCAAGAATGTGCCAGGGGCAGTCAGGCAGTTAAGCAAAGCAGACCGTAGTTGCAAAGGCCTGGAAGTTTGAAGCTGCATGTTCCGGGCCAGAGGTTAATGGTGTGAGAAGCAGACAGAGTAGGTAGAGATCGGCCTGCAAGAGACCCAGGGTTGGGACGGAGAAAGTCCTCAGGAGTCACCTTAAAGACTTCCATCTAATCCTCAGGGCAATAGGGAGCCATGGAAGAGTTTAGAGCAGAGAGGGACATGGTCTTATTAGTGTGCCCCAGATATCCCCCTGGCTGTTGCCTACAGGAGGGAGTGGGGAGCAGGGACAGGTAGGGGACATCACCCAGTGCAGAGTGGATAAGGCCTGAATAGGGTAGAGGGGTGGAAGGAAGATGGGAGAATTTTTTTAATTTTTAGAACTTTTTTTTCAAGTATAGCCCACACAGAGGAAAAAAAATGCATAAGTCACAAATATTCGGCTGGAAGAATTTTCACCACATGAATGTACTATGTGGCCAGATCAAGGACTAAACATCCCCAGGCGCTAGAAATCTCCCTGTACCCTCTTCCTACTACTCTCCATGAAGGGTAACCCCTATCTTGACGTTTTTTGTTTTGAGATGGGGTCTTGCTATGGTGCCCAGGCTGGGCTCAAACTCCTGGGCTCAAGCGATCCTCCCACTTCAGCCTCCCGAGTAGCTGGGACTACAGGTGCAGGCGGCACCACAGCCAGCTCTTATCTTGACTTTCAACAGCCTAGGATCATTTTGTCTGTTATTTGAACACTATGTAAATGGAAGGCAAACAGGATGTTTTCTTTAGGTCCGGCTTCTTTTGTGTGGTTTATCTGTATTGTAGGTTGCAGTTCTTGTTCCTTGCCATTGTTGTATAGCAAGGTTTCTCAGCCACTATTGACATTTGGGGCTGAATAATTCTTTGTGTGTCCCGTGTATTGTAGATGTTTAGCAACATCCCTGGCCTCTACCCATGAGATGACAGTAGCACCCCTCCCCCAAGTTGTGACAATCAAAGATGTCTCTAGACATTGCCAGATGTTCCCTTAGGGATAAAATCACTGTATTCCATTTTTGTGAAGTTACCATAATTTATTTACCCACCCTTTTTTGGGGCGTTTGGGTTGTTTCCAGCTTCTGACTGTGATGAGCAGATGTGTTATGAACATTCTCATAGGTTTTTGGATGAACATAACCATGTACATCCTTTTTTACACCTAGGAGTAGAATTGCTGAGTCGTATAGTATAGGTGTTTATTCAGCTTTTATGGATTTTGCCAAACAGTTTTCCAAAGCAGTTGTGTCATTTTACACTCTCACTGGCAACACAGTAGTACAACTTAGTATTATCTTTTCCACATTAGCCATTCTGACAGATGTGGCGTGGCATGGCGTTTTGGTTTTTATGTGCATTTCCCTGATGACTCACGATGTCAGGCATCTTTTCATTTATCAGCCGTTTGGAGATCACCTTTTGTGAAGGGTCCATTTTTTCCTTTGGGGTTTTGGCCTTTTGTTATTGATTTGTAAGAGCTCTTTATATATTATGGACATGAGTTTTTCGGTCAGATGCTTCTACAGCAGATATGTTGGAAAGGGAAGTTTGGGAGGCATTCGGGAGGTAAGGTCAGCAAATCTGGGTTACTGGTTGGAGGTGAGGGAGAGGAAGGGGTGGAGAATGGTGCAACAATCTTTGGCTACGTGTTGAGGTGGCTGATGGGGCCATCCCTGAGGTGGGATTGTGGGAGAAGCCATGGGGGGGGTGCTGGTAGGACTGAGGAGCTGTGGGAGGGAGGACAGACTAGGTTGCTGGTGGGGATGTTCAGGTCTGGGGTTGTGATGGTTAATTCTACGTGTCAACTTGACTGGGCTAAGGGATGCCCAGATAGTTGGTAAAATTTTTTTTGGTAGACTCAGTAAAGAGGCTGGATGGACCGAGAAGGTGGAGGAAAGGTGGAAGAGTGAATTCTCTCCCTCCCTCTCTTCTTTCTTTAGAGACAGGGTCTTGCTCTGTCACCCTGGCTGGAGTGCAGTGGCCCAATCATAGCTCACTGCAGCCTCAAAGTCCTGAGCTCAAAGGTGGGAGGATTGCTCAAGGCCAGGAGTTCGAGACCAGTCTGGGCAACATGCAAAGACCCCGCCTCTATACAAAATTTAAAAATTAGCCGGGCATAGTGGCGCTCACCACCATGCCATGGAAATATCTGACTAAAAAAACTCATGTCCAGAATATATAAAGAGCTCCTACAAATCAATAAGAAAAAGGTCAAAACCCCAAAGGAAAAAAATGGGCCCTTCACAAAAGATGATCTCCAAATGGCTACTCTGGAGGCTGAGGCGGGAGGATCGCTTGAGCCCAGGAGTTTGAGGCTGCAGTGAGCTGTGATTGCACAACAGCACTCCAGCCTGGGTGACAGAGTGAGACCCTGTCTCTAAATAAATAAATACATACATAAGTAAATAAATTGGTGGACTGAGTAAAGCAAATTGCACTCCCCAATGTGGGTGGGCCCCACTTAATCTGTGGAAGGCTTGAATAGTACATAAAGGCTGGCCCTTCCCCAAGTAAGGGGCAATCCCTCTGGCCTGCCTGACTTCAAGCTGGATCATCAGCTTTTTCCTGCTTTTGACTCAAATGGAAACAGTGGTTCTTCCTGGGTCTTGGGCCTGTTGGCCCTTGGACAGGAACTACACCATCCGCTCCCCTGCGTCTCCAGCTGGTCACCTACAGATCTTGGGACTTGCCAGCCTATAGAGCCTATATAATCATCAGCCTTTATAGTCATGTGAACCAATTCCTTATAGGTCTCTCTGTCTCCCTCTCTCTCTCTATCATCCATATACAGTCGACACTTGAACAATGTAGGGTTTAGGGGCACCGACCCCCTGTACAGTAAAACATCCATATATAAATTTTTTCTTTTTCTGAGACAGAGTCTCGCTCTGTTGCCCTGGGTAGAGTGCTGTGGCATCATCATAGCTCACTGTAGCCTCCAACTCCTGGGCTCAAAGTGATCCTCCTGCCTCAGCCTCCCAAGTAGCTGGGACTACAGGCTTGCATCACTGCACCCAGCTAATTTTTCTATTTTTTTTCCATAGAGATGGGGTCTCACTCTTGCTCAGGCTGGTCTTGAACTCCTGACTTCAAGTTATCCTCCCACCTCAGCCTCCCAGAGTGCTGGGATTATAGGTGCGAGCCACTGCGCCCAGGCCCCATATATAACTTTTGACTCCCCCAGAACTTAACTAATAGCCTACTAACAGACCAGAAGCCTTACCAACTACATAAACAGTTGACTAACACAGATTTTGTATGTTATATGTATTTTATACTGTATTCTTGCACTAAAGTAAGCTAGAGAAAAGAAAATATTATTTAAGAAAATCATAAGGAAGAGAAAATATATTTACTATTCATTAAGTGGAAGTGGATCATCATAAAGGTCATCTTTGTCGTCTTCACATTGAGTAGGCTGAGGAGGAAGAGGAGGGGTTGGTCTTGCTGTCTCAGGGGTGGCAGAGGTGGAAGAAAATCCACGTATAGGCAGGCGTGGTGGCATGTGCCTGCAGTCCCAGCTACTTGGGAGGCTGAGGTGGGAGGATCGCTTGAGCCCAAGAGTTCAACTCCAGCCTGGGCAACACAGTGAGACCCCGTTTCTAACAATAAAATTTTTAAAAATTTAAAAATCTTCATATAAGTGGACCCACACAGTTCAAACCTGTGTTGTTCAAGGGTCAACTGTATGTATCTGTTGGTTCTGTTTCCTGGTGAGCCCTGACTGATACAGAGGTCCTCCCCTGGAGTTCTCAGATTGCTGGGGACAGCGGCCAGACCACAGGGGTTAGAGGACTCAGGGGGATGAGAAGGAACAGAGCACTTCTCCGAAAAGCTGGGGTGGAAGGAGGTTGCTCCCTTCACAGAGAAAACAGCGGCCACGTGCCAGGGGCACCTTCGCTCCCCACCCGTGGGTGTGAGCTCTCAGAAGCAAGGTGACTTGGCGGGTATGGCTGAGAAATTTGGGGTGTGCAGGGTGGGGAGAGGGAGTCCACAACAACAAGGAGGTGCAGGACAGGAGAGTGAGGCAGGGTGGTCCGTGGACAGCTGCCAGGGGGTGGATTGGTTCCCAGACTTGCAGAGGTGGCAGGAGGAGCAGACAGTGGGACTTGAAAGGACATCACTTCCTGGGAGGTGCCAAGGAGCCAGATACAAGGACGTTACTGCAGTGATGTTTGTGAGAGTGAAAAGTTGGGAACCACTGGAATGCCCATCAATGGGGGGGTAGAAAAATGAAAACGAGGTGGTCCTGCAGTGGAATATTATACAGCAGTGAAGAGGACCAACTAGCTGTCTCTCTGTGTCTCTCTGTCTCTGTGTCTCTCTGTCTCTGTCTCTCACTTTCTCCAGCGCTACCTCTATCTCAACACAAATGTGTCTCAAAAACAGACTGCTGAATGAAAGAGAAATTCAAGTTGTGGAATGCTAGTACCCTGTAACACTATTGATATGAATTTGAAACACAGTAGCGCTCTTTGCTGTCTGTGGATACAATTGTGCATGTGGAGGAAGATACAGATCACCGGAGGGATGGCGTCCTTGGAGAATACCGTGATTTTTTTCTTTTCTGTGTACTTGTAGCTTTCAAGTGTGTCTCCCTGCGGTGGCTGGAGAGAGTGGGTCACTGCAGGTCAGTGGCCAGGGGAGTCAGGTCAGTGGCCAGGGGAGTCAGGTCAGTGGCCAGGGGAGTCTGGTGGCCAGAGCAGAATGGGACCGGATGATTAGCACAGCCAAGGGGTCAGTGTGACTGAGGTGGCCAGCAAGACCACAGGGAAGGTGGCCTTGGTGCAACCATTTGTCCTGGGGTCCCGTGAACAAGGTGGGGCTCTATAAGGAAGCACCACCCAGGTGGGCTGCGGATTCTGGAAATTATACACAGGATGCGCCACCTTATGCATTTTTCTGAGCATCTGTAGCTTGCAGCAGGTCCAGGCACGCCACCCTTGATTCAGAGTACAAAAGTCATCAGGGTCTTATGGGTCCGGCTGAGGACAGCCGGGGATCGGGCAACTGGATTTTATTTTTTTGCGTTAAAAATTTTTTAAAAATTACAGTCCTCCGAAGAAAAGCACTTGTTAAAAAAAATTAAAAAGAAATACATTTTAAAAATTATAGCAGCTGGCACAGTGGTGTACACCTGCAATCCCAGCACTTTGGGAGGCCAAGGCAGGAGCATTGCTTGAGGCCAGGAGTTTGAGACCAGACTGGGCAACATAGCAAGACCCCATCTCTATAAAAAATAAAAAAATTAGCCAGGCGTGGTGGCGAGCGCCTGCAGTCCCAGCTACAGGAGACTGAGGCAGGAGGATCACTTGAGCCCAGGAGTTCAAGGTTATAGTGAGCTATGACCAGGCAAGTGTACTCCAGCCTGGGTGACAGAGCCATACCCTGTCTCAAAAAAAAAAAAAAATTACTATAAAGTAAAATTGACTTTTTTTTTTCCTTTTGGCATATACCTCTGTGGTTGTGGTCATGACCACAATCTGAATAAAGAACAGTTCCACCCCCACCCCCCAAATTCCCTGCCCCTTAATAGTCACATCCTTTCTTCCTTCTTCTTGGCAACCACTGATCTGTTCTGTCGCCATTGTTTGGTCCTTGTGAGACTTTCCTATAAATGGAATCACATGGCGTGTGGCCTTGAGAGACTGGCTTCTTTCACTCAAGCATGGGGCAATAGGATTTCTTCTTCAGAGACTTTATTTTTTAAAGCAGTTTCAGGTTCACAGCAAAACTGAGTGGAAAGTACAGAGAATTCCCATATATCCACCCCCACATACACAGCCTCCCCCTTATCAACATCCCCCACGGAACAGGGCATTTGTTACAACCAATGAACCTCCCACGGTCACAGTATCACCCGGAGACCACGGTTCTTATGAGGGTCACTCCTGGTGTTGTACAGTCTCTGGATTTGGACAAATGTACAGTGACATGTATCCACCATTATAGCATCACACAGAGTAGTTGCACTGCACCAAAAATCCTTTGTGCTCCCCCTGTTCATCCCTCCCTCCTCCCAGCCCCTGGCAACCACTGATCGTTTCGGTCTCCATGTGACTTTTCCAGAATGTCCTAGAGTTGGAATCATACAGCATGTAGCCCTTTCAGATTGCCCTCTCTCACTTAGTAATATGCATCTATGGTCCTTCTATGTCTTTTTTTTTTTTTAAGAGAGAAAGCATCTCACTGTGTTGCCCAGGCTGGAGTGCAGTAGCATGATCATAGCTCACTGCAGCCTCCAATTCCTGGGTTCAAGGGATCCTCCTGCCTCAGCCTCCCGAGTAGGTGGGACTACAGGTGCGCACCACCACACCCGGCTGATTTTTATTATTTTTTGAAGAAGCAGGGTCTTGCTAGGTTGCTCAGGCTGGTCTTGAACTTCTGGGCTCAAGTGATCCTCCTGCCTCAGCCTCCCAACGTGCTGGGATTACAGGTGTGAGCCACTGCAACTGGCCTCTATCGTGTCTTTTCATGGCTTGATAGTGCATTGCTTTTTAGCAATGAATACTATTCCATTGTCTGCATCTACCATGGTTTGTTTATCCATTCACCTACTGAAGGACATCTTGGTGGCTTCCAAGTAAGCTGCTATAAACATCCATGTGCAAGTTTTTGCGTGGACGTAAGTTTTCAACCCCTTTGGGAAAATACCAAGGAGCAAAACTGCTAGATCATATGGTGAAAGTATGTTTAGTTTTGTAAGAAACTGCCAAACTGTCTTCCAAAGTAGCTGGGCCATGTTGCATTCCCACCAGCAATGAATGATACTTCCTGTTACTTTACAGGCAACAGGATTTTTGATCACAGAAAAAGCTAGAAAAAAAATTCGATTTCTTCTGTATTCTGTTTTTTTCTTAAAAAGTAATATGAAAACACTTTCCATCTTGTTTAAAAAAATCTACAAACATTTTTAATGACGGCATAATGGACTTTTATCATGTTGTTGCCCGACAGTTTACTTTACTGGCCACCTCAGGCTTTGTGCCAATTGAATATCAAAATAATGATACCACAAGTATTGTTATGTATAAATATTTGCCTATTTCTTATATTTCTTCAGAGTGGGTTCTCAGTAGTGGAAATACTGGCTTGTAAAAGGCAAATATGTTATGATTCTTGGTACACGATGCCAAACGCTCTCCAGAAGGCTGCAATCTACACTGAAAGCAGCAAGCTGAATCAAGAGTGTGTAATTTAAAAAAAAGTTACTATTAAAGTAGACAAAAGATAGGTCATTTTCAATTAGCAGTTCACATCTTTTGAGTGTCCATGAAGTTGAATGTCTTCTCTGGTGGATCAGGGTGATTTGGTTTGTTTGTCTCACCAGGGTATTTGTGATGTCTCTGTTTATAGTTTTTTCCACCTCTTGGAAGGAATTAATATAAATTGATTCATATAAGGTCTATAAGTTTTAGAGAGAGACTCAGTTCATTCCTTTACTGCTTCTCCTGCTGCTCTTAAGCTTAGAGAAAGCGTTGACATTTTAGAGAGTCAAAGTCCATTTCCTTCCACTTCCTTCTAGACACATGGAAGGTGTAGTTTGATCTTTAGTATTTAACTCTTCAGAGCACCTTGGTATTAATAGCACCTTAGCTATTGTTCCATAACCAATTACTCTAAAACTCAGTGGCTAAAAGCATCAATAAGAATTTATTTTCTTTGCAATTTTCTGTGGATCAAGAATTCAAGGGTGGTTTGGCTGGGTGGTTCTGTGAGGGGTTTCTCACAAGGTTGCAGTCAAATGTCACCCAGAGCTGCTGTCATCGGAAGGCTTGACTGGTGCTGGAGGATTCACTTTGAAGGTGGCTCATTCACTTGGCTGGCAAGTTGGTGCTGGGTGTTGCCAGGAGACCTCAGCCCCTAACCACACAGCTTCTCCGCAAGGCTGCTTGAACATCCTCACAACATGGCGTCAGCCTTCCCCTAGCTCAAGCAACCCAGAAGACCAGGGTGGTCAGACTACAGCCTGTGGGTCAAATCTGGCCCACTGCCTGTTTTTACAAGTAAAGTTTTATTGGAATACAGCTATTCCCATTTGTTCATGTGTTGACTATAGTTATTTGTGTGCTACAACAGCAAATCAAGTAGTTGTGATAGAGGCTGTATGATCCACGCACCTAAGATATTTACTATCTGGCCCTTTACAGAGAAAGTTTGCAAAAAACCAAGGCAGAAGCTGTAACCTCTTTTATAATCTTTCCTTGTAAGTCACATACTATCATATTTTTTCCTCATAGATTTATTCATATCAGGACCTGGATTCTAGGGTACATTTACATAATCAAACACAAATATTCTGAAAACACTGATAATCATACTGGTCTCTATCTTGTAATTTCACCTATAAGACGACCTTGTAAAATACCCTGAAAATTATTGAAATAAAGTGTATGAAGCTCTGTAGTTTTTTGTTATGTCTGAAATATTCATTTTTTAAAAAGTATTAAACCTGACAGCCTACTCTTCTTAGGTACCACAGGCAAGAAAAATTTTTATTTCTATTTCTTTTTTTAAAGAAAATGTCTTGGCATGTGGAACTTGGAAATATTAGTAGAAGAATTGGGGATCACATGAGGAGTATGATAATACTGAGGGCTGGACGAGGTGGCTCAGGCCTGTAATCCCAACACTTTTTGAGGCCAAGGCAGCAGGATTGCTTGAGGCCAAGAGTTCAAGACCAGCCTGGACAATATAGCAAGACCCCATCTCTAAAAAAAAAAATTAAAATTTAGCAGGTTGCCGTGGCGTGCACCTGTAGGCTGCTACCCGGGAGGCTGAGGCAGGAGGCTTCCTTGAGTGCAGGAGTTGGAGGCAGTGCAGTGAGCTACGATGATGCCACTGCACTCCAGCCTGGGCAACAGAGTGAGAACCTGTCTCAAAAAAAAAAAAAAAAAACTGGGAAAAATATCCAAGATCATGAAAAATGTTGTCTTTAAATCATATTTAGATACAAATGGGTTTTATATCTATTAGATCATATTTACATACAAATCATAAGCACAACAAATTTACCTATGATTTACATATAAATTTAAATCTATTTGCATGTAAATCATATTTAGATGCAAATAGATTATTATACAAAGACTATGTAACATGTACTTTATGGAGCACAACTGGAAATAAGGGTGTGAATCCCCACCTGCTGTGGGCTTAAAACATAGCACGTTTGGACCACTCAAAAGTGATGTCCTAGAGGAATTAATTGTCACCCAGAAGTTCTCCAGGCAAGACAGTGGCTGACATACTGCTTTGACACTTTTCATGGTATCCGCAGAAAGAAATAAAATACATGTCATGCCACATTAGGAACAGTGAAGGTGAACATATACGCAAATTACATTTTCCGATGACATGCGTGTGATGCATGAAAATCACTTTGAAAAAATAAGCTTAAAGAATGTTTTAAGGAATTCCAGAATCCTTTCTTCCTTCACTACATCCTCTACTTTTGCTCTGTCCTTTTCCAATTATTTTTTAAAAATTTTTTTCTTTTTTCTTTTTTTTTTTAGACAGGGTCTCGCTCTGTCGCCTGGCTAGTGTGCAGTGGCGTCACCATAGCTCAACTTTTGGGTTGATTTTTCGATCACCCCCCCACTTCTCTCCCTCAATATGTCAAATCTGAGTTTGGTACTTCAGACAACTTTTTATATTGTTTGGTGCAGGTCCACATCTTCCAGAGACGAGTCACTTTCTTTGTCTCTCGTTATTTTTCAGGCGATTTATGGGGGTCCACAGTGGATCAGGCCAGCCCCTCTGGTGAGGGGTATCCGGCAATATCTCATTTGATCGACACCATCCTCTCCAGAAGTAAATACTATTATTTCTCCCACTTTATGGATGAGGAAATTGAGGCTCAGAGAGATTCTCTAAGTTGTCCAGTGTCACGTGGCTAATCAATGGCTAGAGATGTGATTCAAACCTGGACACAACTCCAGAGGCTGATTTAACTCCTACATGGCCCTGCCTCCTCTTTGGAGTGTCAATACTCCAGGAAAGGCACTATTTTCTCCTAGATCAACTCAAGGGATAGAAGCTATCATCAGCGAGTCACAGGAGGCTGCTGAACTCCCAGAGAGAGGTGCCCAAAACCCCCTGCCCTGTGGCTTCCCCTGACCTTTGTGTTTCTGGCCTCCCAGGGGGAAACTGAGGCAGCTTGGGCAGTAGCCAATGCTCCCAGACAGCAGCATAAAGGAGCCCAGAATTTTCCAGGGCAGAGGGAAGCGTCAGGACCCTCGGGGGCAATTACCAGAGCCTCCAGCCCTGCAGAGACCCCGGTGTAATATGCCTCCACCCACACCCAGAATCCCACTTCTTGTGACCTGTAACTAATGATGTTTCTATAGTTCCTTCAACTCTCTGATCCTTTTATCCTCATGACAGCTTTACCAAAGCCCCCGAACAGGAGCAGAAAATCCACTCATTTAATGCATCAACAGATACGAATTGAGTAGCTACTGTGTGCCAGCCACAGTGCCAGGGATTCAGCAATGAGCAGGATCGACAACGTCCTCGCTCCCTGGACAGCTAACAGTCTAGAAGGTCAACAGAACCAGGCTCAGAGAGGGCTCTTCTCTCTCTGAGCATCACAGAGACCAACAGCCTCCTCGTTCCCTGGAACCCTTTCCCTGCCTCTCAAGATCATCCCATCAGTCTGGATCATTCAATCCACTCACCAGTGGGAGCATCTGGCACAACCTGGGCTCCCCCAAGGAGGTGGCTATTGGCTGGCTGCCCACTGACTGCCGGCCAGATCCGAGTCTGTGCCCCAGGCACGGCTCCCCCAAGGGGCACGGACTTGGGCATTGCCTGGTTCTCTCAGTCACCCGAGCATCTCTACATGGCCGGCTCGTCCTTTAGGCAATGTGCCCAGGGCCTGTGAGACCTTTAGGGGCCCATGAACATGTTCTAATTTTAATTTCTTGTAAAATGAGAAGAAAGATCTGGGCACAGTGGCTCACGCCTGTAATCCCAGCACTCTGGGAGGCTGAGGCAGGAGGATCACTTGAGGCCAGGAGTTGGAGACCAGCCTGGGCGACAGAGCGAGACCCTGTCTCCAAAAATAAATAAATGTATAAATAAAAATAAAGTAAAGTTAGAAGAAAAAAGGAATAAAATAATAATGGATATATAATGATGAATCCAGACTGGATTGTACTTGTTTTTATACCAATGCAGTTGTAAAATATAATTATTGCTTTTTTTTTTTTTAATGGAAGAAGGTGCCCATGAAGACAAAAGTGCCTGGGCCCATAAGTCATAATGCAGCCCTGGTGTCCCCTTTCTAGGAGACCCTGGGCCCGCCTGTCACACCCTCCTCCCCCATCTTGCATAGGGAGATCCGATCCCACTATCCCCTGCACAATTATCACTCTGTCGCCCAGCTCCTCAGACACTCAGAACAAAAACTTCAGTCCTCGTGACCACAGCCACCAAAGCCCTCATCACCTTCCTGCCACTGTCCCCCTCCCTCTCTACTCCAGCCTCACTGGCTTGCCTCTTTGTTCAGACCCACAGAGCTCATTCCTGCCCCAGGGCCTTTGAACTTGCCATTCCCTCTGCCTGGAGCACTTTTTCCTAGTTCTTACCACAGTTGACTCCTTCTCGTCCTTCCTTCAGGACTAGCTCAAATGCTGCCTCCTCCAAGAAGCCCTCCCTGATGCCCCCAGCTAAAGCCGTCCCCTCAAGTCACGTGACTCTGCCCTAATGTCTCCATATCACTCACTGAAATTCTCTTGTTTGTTCATTTACTGCCTCTTTTCTGGTTCCAGTTATCTATTGCTATGTAATAAGTCACCCCAACACTTACCATTGTCTCTCACAGTTTGGGGGTTGACTGGGCTCATCTGGGCAGTTCTTATTCAAGGTTTCTCATGGGGTCATAGTGAGACAGTGGCTGGGACTGGAGTTACTACTAGGCTTCCTGGTGCACACGTCTGGCGGTTGATAGTGGCTGCCCGCTGGAGGCTCAGCAGAGGCTATTGACTGCAACACCTCCATGGGGCATCTCCATGTGGCTTGGGCTTCCTCACATCATGGCGGTGGGGTTCCAAGAGGGAGTGTTCCAAGAAGAAGCCAGGAAGGAGGTGAATTGTCATTTATGACCTAGCCTTAGTGGAGGTGCAGTGTTACTTCTGCCATATTCTGTTGGTTAAGGAGGACACATAGGTCTGCCCAGGCTCAAGAGGGGGGTACACAGACCCCAGCTCTTGTCAAGGGGCATGAAGTTGACATTGCAGAAGAGCCAGTGGGATGGGAGAGATTGTTATAGCTGTGGGGTTTTTCTTTTTCTTTTTTTTTATTATGGCGAAATACAAATAACATGTAATTTACCATCCCAGCCATCTTTAAGTGTATAGTTCAGTGTTATTAAATACACCCTTAATGTTGTGCAACCATCACCACCCTCCATCTCCAGAACTTTCTCATCTTCCCAAACTGAAACTCTGTCCCCATGAGACACTAACTCCCCACCCCCTCCCCAGCCCCTGGCACCCACCATTCTACTTCCTGTCTCTGTGGATCTGACGACTCTAGGGACCTCCTGTGAGTGAATCACACAGGATTTGTCTTTTTGTGTCTGGCTTATTTCACTGAGCACCATGTCCTCAAGGTTCACCCATGTTGTAGTATGTGACAGGATGATTTTTTTTTCTTTCTTTTTGTTTTTTTGAGGCAGGGTCTTGCCCTGTCACCCAGGTTGGAGTGCAGTGGCATCATCGTAGCTCACTGCAGCCTTCCATTCCTGGGCTCAAGTGATCCTCCTGCCTCAGCCTCCTGAGTACCCGGGACTACAGGCTCAAACCACCACACTCGGCTAATTTTTTCTATTTTTTGTAGAGACGGGGTCTCACTATGTTGCTCAGGCTGGTCTTGAACTCCTGGCCTCAAGCGATCCTCCCTCCTCAGCCTCTCAAAGTGCTAGGATTATAGGCGTGAGCCCCGTGCCCGGTCAATTTTCTCTTTTTAAAAAAGATTTTCATATATTGTTCCTCTTTAATTCTGAAATCATATGTGAACTTCTGGGTCACCTCGACATCCACCCTCTCTCAACCAGTTTGGCCTAGGTGATTTATATCAAGGAAACGTGCAGTAACATAGTGATTGAATTTGTCAGCAGGACTGGATGTCTGCAAAGAGGCTGCAGGACCTCACACCATGCTCTAAGAGGCAGCCCAACTGGTCTATAACCAGACAGGGGTGTTGGTGGCTTGGCTATTTCCTGGCGGGGTGCAAGGCATGTTACTTCCCTGTTTCATCACCTGTAAAATGCAATACTAAGACAGCTCTCACTCTGTTGCCCTCAGTAGAGTGCAGTGGCATCATCATAGCTCACTGCAACCTCAAACTCCTGGGCTCAGGTAATCCTCCTGCCTCAGCCTCCTGAGTAGCTGGGACTACAGGCGCACACCACTACGCCCAGCTAATTTCTCTATTTTTAGTAGAGATGGGGTCTTGCTCTTGCTCAGGCTGGTCTGGAACTCCTGAGCACAAGCGATCATCCTGTCTTGGCCTCCCAGAGTGCTAGGATTACAGACATGAGCCACCGCACCCTGCCCTATTTTTTTTTTTAAAAGAAGAGACAGGGTCTTGCTCTGCTGCCCAGGCTGGAGTGCAGTGGTATCATCATAGCTCTCTGCTGCCTCGAACTCCTGGGCTCAAGGGATCCTCTGGCCTTGGCCTCCTGAGTAGCTGGGACCACAGGCATGTGCCACCATGCCTGGCTAATTTTTAAATTGTTTGTAGAGATGGGGTCTTGCTATGTTGCCCAGGCTGGTCTTGAATTCTTGGCCTTGAGAGATCCTCCTGCCTCGACCTCCCAAAGTGTTGGGATTACAGGTGTGAGCCACCACATGTAGTCAACATCCTTCTTTTCGTGGCTGCCAACTTTGTGCTTGCTTCCTGGTCAGCAGCACGGTTAGACTCTGTCCTCTGCACACGGCCACTGCCAGCCCCCATCCAGCTCACAATGCAGCATCCCTTGGTCCCTGAAGTCACTGGCCACTCTCGGCTGCCCTGACTTCCTGCAGCATCTGGTATTGTCAACCCTCGGTACTGTCTGAAAGCCTCTGGTTTTAAAATGCAGCTGGGGGTTGTTTTAATCAGGTAAGACATGCAGACCCAGAAATGACCGTCATGAAGAGGACAACCCCCCGGAAGGAGACACACCATGCCACACAGGGCCATACGGGGTCGGTTGGGGGCAGAGGGAGCAGGGAAAAAATGTGGCCAAGAGCCTTTATTGTGGTTTCCACAGGCAAGGCAAGGCAAGTCAGGGTAAGATTTAGAATGGGCTGGTTTGAATCATTTTAGCAGACACTGGGGCATAAGGGCTGTCCCTAGTTGCCTGGTACCTGGCCCTGGAATAATCAGGGCAGGGGAATATTGGCCTGGGCTGTCAGAGCTCTGTAAAGGAGGTAGGGGTGTGAGCTGTGCATATGAAACGCATATTCCTGGGCAAGTCAGCTGTTTGTCAACTCTAGAAATTAGCTAACCCTGGGAGGGGCCGTCTCTCTGGGATCAGTAAGGCTCAAGATGACAAAACATGAGAAAATGTAGAAACTAAGCTGGGTGTGGTGAGGCGTGCCTGTAGTCCCCAAACTCTGGAGGCTGAGGCGGGAGGATCCCTTGAGCCCAGGAGTTCAAGGCTGCAGTGAGCTATGATCACACCACTGCACTTCAGCCTGGGCAACAGAGAGAGACCCTGTCTCTAAACAAGCAAACAAACAAACTATTAAAAAAACAAACTATAAAATCCTGCTAGGAAATCTAAGCAACTGCCTCTACAATCTAAGCACCAAAGAGACTTTCATAAGCAAAACTAGAAACTCAAGCTTGTAACAGAAAAAGAAAAAAGACATTTCCTTCTCTAAAAAGTAAAAACTCCGGATGGCAAAAGATACACAAAATTTTAAAGTCAATAAATCGAAGGGCAAAGAGCACATACAAATTGAGAAAAAGATAATCCCATAGGAAAAACAGGACAAAGGAATGTGAATAAGTAGTATCCAGGAAACAAATCCAAGTCACCCAAAACCATATGAAAAGACATTCAAATAGGCTGGGGACAGGAAAAGCACATTGATGTAACAGTGAGATACCACTTTCTCAGATTGGCAAAAATTTTAAAAAATGATAATACTCATTGCTGGTGAGACTGTTGGGAAAAGGGCACTCATTGGTGCCTGGTGGCAACGTGCTCTCCAATAGGGTTTGAACACTTCACCCTGGCAACATCTATTTTTGGATACATGTCCTTTTTCAGACATGTGTTTTACAAATGCTTCCTTGCAGTCTGTGTCTGGTCTTTTTATTCTCTGAACAGTGTCTTTCACAGAGCAAACGTCCCCAATTTTATAAAGGTCAACATCAATTGTTTTTTTTTTGTTGTTGTTTCACACATCATGCTTCTGGTGCCATATTTAAAGAGTCATTGCCAAACCCAAAGTCACCTAGATTTCCTCCTATGTTTTCTTGTAGGATTTTCACAGTTTTGTGGGATTTTAAAAAATCTTTCTTTTATTTTTCAATAGCTTGAAAAAAGCACTTGCAGTTTTGTGGGTCTGTGTCTCTCCCTCCCACCCTCCCTCCGTTATTTTTTCTCTCTCCCTTCCTCCTTCCCTCTTCCTCTTGAACCACCTCTTAGAGTTTTGTTTTATATGTAGGTCTATGATCCTTTGTATGGGGTAAAATATATATAACATACCATTTTACCATTTTAGCCATTTTTAACTACACAATTCAGTGGTATTAAGTATATTCATATTGTTGTGCAACCATCACCACCATCCATCTCCAGAACTTTTTCAAACAGAAAAATCTGTACCTGTTAAATAACTCTTCACCTTCCTCCCCCAGCACCTAGTAACCCTCACTCCACTTTCTGTCCCTATGAATTTGCTTATTCTAGGTACTCATTATGATCCCTGTTATGTTTATTTTTGTGAAAGGTGTAAGGTCTGTGACTAGACTTATTTTTTTTTTTTTTTGCAAATGGACATCCAATTGTTCTAGCTCCATCTGTCGAAAAGACTATTTTTTCTTCATCGAATTGCCTGGGCTCTTTTGTCAAAGATCAATTGATTATATTTGCGTGGGTCTATTTCTGGGCTGTCTGTTCTGTTCTATTGATCTGTGTATCTGTTCTTTTGCCAATACCATGCTGTCTTGATTTCTGTAGCTTTCCAGAAAGCCTTGACATTGGGTAGTGTTAGTCCTTCAACTTTGTCCTTCTTTGGCATTGTGTAGGCTATTCTAGGTCTTTGCCTTTCTGCATAAACTTTAGAATCAGTTTGTCAATATCTGTAACCTGGCAACATCTATTAGAATTAAAAATACTTAAACCACTACTCTCTTGTTGCTCTGAGAGATAGCTGCTGCTCTGTATATGGGGCAGCTTCCCTTAAAAAAAAATACATAAACTCTTCACCCAGCAACTTTGCTCCTAGAAATCTTTTCCTTAGAAATAAAATCATCAGTACCTGTGGGCATAGGTATAAAAATATTTATTGCAGCATCTTTTGGTTTGTTGTTCTTTTGGGTAGTGTGGGGAATAAAACCTATAAACCAAGTGAAAACACATCAGTGGGGGTGTGGTTGAATGAATTAAGGTCCACCCCATCATGGAAAATTATCAAGCAATGAAAAAGAATGAATTCAGGCTGGGCACGGTAGCTCACACCTGTAATCCCAGCACTTTGGGAGGCCGAGGTGGGAGGATCGCTTGAGACCAGGAGTTACAGACCAGCCTGGGCAACACAGTGAGACCCCATCTCTATGAAAAATAGAAAAAATTACCCAGTGTGGTGGTGCACGCTTGTAGTCCCAGCTATTCGGGAGACTGAGGTGGGAGAATCGCTTGTGCCCAGGAGTTGGAGGCTGCAGTGAGCTGTGATGACACCACTGCACTCCAACCTGGGCAACATAGCAAGACCCTGTCTCCAAAAAAAAAAAAAAAGAGTGAATTCAGACTTCAGAAGGTGGTTTCCATAATGTACAGTGAATAAAAAAGTATACCCAATATGATTCCATATTTATAAAACAATGACCCCCCAACCCTTTTTTTGATGTATATATTTATGTATAAATATTAATTCAATGAGCAGGAGAAAAACCTGGTAGAAAATACCATAGATTTTTAACTTGAAGAATGACCAAAATAAGAGGAAATAAGAGACAAAGAGAGGATAGTTTATGACTGTTGAAAAATAGTAACTCTTCTCTCTAAATCATCCCTGTCCAATAGAAATAGAAATGCAAGCAAAATAGGCAATTGTAACTCTTTTAAAAACCACCTTTTTTGTTTTGTTTTTGACACAGGGTCTCACTCTGTTGCCCAGGTTGGAGTGCAGCGGTGCGATCATAGCTCACTGCAGCCTCGAACTCCTGGCCCCAAGCGATCCTCCTGCCTCAGCCTCCCAAAGTGCTGGGATTGCAGGCGTGAGCCACCGCGCCCAGTCACAGAAACCATATTTTTAAAAAGCAAAACCAAACAGATGAAATTTTAATAACATGATTTATTTAGTCCAGTGTGCCCAAAATATCATCATTTCAATGTGTCATTGATATTTTAGAACATATTCATGGGGTGGATTACATTCTTTTTCTTGTACGAAGTCTTTGGGATCGGTGTGGATTTCACACTTACATCCCAGACTGGCCACGTTTCAAATGTTCAACAGCCACCTGTGGCGCGCTCTGGCAGGGACCCGCAGCCCTAAGGATTTATATTTTTATTTTATTTTTGAAATGAACGTATTTAAAATACCAAAGAATACAAAAAATGCATTCATAAAAATAAAAGGACTTGTTCTGTAAAATTTGGATTCAGTCAAAAGGCCCCACTTAAGGATCTAAAAGGCCACATGTGGCCTCAAGGCCGCAGGGTCCCCACCCCTGAATGGGAAGACTTGAGTGCCCCCTAGTGACAGACTCGATTAACTTCACCCCTCTTGGCAACTAGGTCCTCAAATGTAAATCAGATCAGGGTGCGGCTCCCTGCCTAGAACTCTCCATGGCTCCCTGCTGCTGCTAGGTCATGTCCATGCTCCTGGCTTTGAAGGCTTCTCTCAATTTCAGTCCTGCTCAGCTCCCACAGGCAATTTCCTCTCCTTCCCCCCAGCCACACCGGACTTGCCCACCATTCCTTCGCTCATCCATTGATTCAGTGAACATTTATTGAGTGCCTCTGGGATGCCGTGACGCAAGTGCGTCTTCTGCAAGTCAGCGATTCTCAGGCTTCTGGGTCTGACAGTGTGCACTCCATTGACTTTATCCTCAGGCCTCAGTCTTTGTGTCTGACTCAATCAAAGGCATCCTCAAGGTTTGTGGGGACAGGGCAGAAAGCGGCAAGCGCAGCCTCTGCCAGCAGGGAGGGGACCAGAGGGAGGGAGGTGAGGCAGATGTTAGAGCACCAGATAAGTGGGTTCAGATGGCAGGCTGGGTGTGGGTGGCAGGGTTCTCCCTTCTCCCATCAAGACTAACCCATGCCTAGCCCAGTGGTCCCAATGCTTGCAGAACCCACCTGTGGTCACCCCCTGCATAAAGCCCTTGATGGCTCCCCAGTGCTGTTAAAATAGCATATGAAAGCCACATTCCTGAGTCCTTTACTGTCTCTAGGAATTGGCTAGCCCTGTGGGGTGGGGGTGGGGTGTCTATTGGGGTCAGCAGGGCTCCAGATGCCAAAGCATCACAATGTAGAAATAAAAAGTCCTTAATACAGAGACAGACACGTCCAGAGGGAAGACCATGTGAAGACACACAGGGAGAAGATGCCCGTCTATGAGCCAAGGACCAGCAGAGGCTACCAGAAGCTTCCGGAAAGACTTGGAACAGATCCTTCCCTCATAATCTCCAGAAGGAATCAACTCTGCCCCGCTGACACCTTGATTTCAGACTCCTGGCCTCCAGACCTGTGAGACGGTACATTTCTCTTGTTCTAAGCAACCTACTTTATCGCGCTTTGTTCCGGCAGCCCTAGGAAACTAATACAGAGCCTTTCTGGAGGCAGTTTTGTAATAATCACATACATATTTCTGTTCTTAAATTAAAATAAGGCTGAATAATATTCCCATTGCATGGACAGACCACATTTGGCTTATCCACTCACCTGTTGATGGACAAGTGTGTTGTTTCCATGTCTCGGTTATTGTAAATAACACTGCAGTGAACATTGGTGTGCATGTGTCTAAGTCCCTGCACTTAATTATTTTGGGGGCATATATGTATATACACCTAGGGGTGGCGTGGAATTGCTGGATCGTATGGTGATTCTATGTTTCTCTTTTCAAGGTACCGCTGGACTGTTGTCCACAGGGGCTGCATCATTTTACATTCCCACCAGCAGTGCACGAGGGATCCAGTTTGTCCACATCCTCACCAACACTGTTAGTTTCCGTTTTATTGATAATAGCCATGCTAGGCAGTGTGAAGTGGCATCTGCTTGTCATCACAGCAAAACACAGCGTGCTTTTCCATCATCTCTGGCCCCTGGTGGTTACCCATGCCAATGTTCTCCTCGGATTTCCTCTTCATCTTCTTCTTTTTTTATTTTTTTATTATTTTTTTTTAGAGACAGAGTTTTACTCTGTCACCCAGGCTGGAGTGCAGTGGCGTCATCACAGCTCCCTGCAACCTCAAACTCCTGGGCTCAAGCGATCTTCCTGCCTCAGCCTCCTGAGTAGCTGGGACTACAGGCACACGCCACCATGCCCAGCTATTTTTTTTATTTTTTGTAGAGACGGGTTCTCCTTCTTGCTCAGGCTGGTCTTGAACTCCTGGCCTCAAGTGATCCTCCCACCTCAGCGTCCCAGAGTGCTAGGATTACGGGCCTGAGCCACTGCACCCGGCCACCTCTTGATCTTCTAATTCATGACTTTCCCGATGTGGCAGGTGTGAGTCCCTTCTTGGGAGTGTGTGGCGGGAGGCATCTGAGCGTGGGACACCCTTTCCTTTGGAGACACACGTCTGTCTTCAGCTCAGGAAATATTTGCCTGTCACTGTTTCCTCTGTTCCACTTTCTCTTTCTAGAGTGTTGGGATCTCCTCTCCACGTGGGGGGTTCCTAGCCTCGACTTCCAGGTGTCTTTGTGGTGCAGTGTCTCTTCCGTCTCTCCTCCCGGCCAGAGATTTTATTGTCTCTGCCCCTTCTTTCTCTCGGTCAAGTGACAGCTCAACTCAACAACAGGATGGCTAAGCCACGTCTGCAGCCCCAGATGCCTCTTTCGCTCTGCTGTTGTGGACATGCCCCCTTCCGATCCTCCCTGGCAGTCTGGCTTCCTACTGGGACATACTGGATATACTGGTGTCCCTTGTGCCCCTTGGGCTTCTGCTCTCTGGCAGCAGCAGATCCTGTTAGGAATTATCATCTCTCAAAGTTATCATCTACCATTCTTTTTTCTGTCCCTTGTCCCTTTGGTGGACACACTGGTCGGGTGGGGGGTGACAAGAGTGGCCATAGTTTGATAATTATTGATGCTGAGTGGCGTTATCCATGGTGTGTGTTGGGGGTTCACCATAGTGTCTATATATTCACTCTACTTTTGTGTGTGCTTGACATTTTCCACAACAAAAGATTTCTAAACTCCCTATGTGGTAGCTGGTGTGAGGTGACAACTATACAACGATATTTCCTGAAACCCTGTCTGTAATAACAAAAAGTTGAGCTCATCTGGGCACGGTGGTTCATGCCTGTAATCCCAGCACTTTGGGAGGCTGAGGTGGGAGGATCACTTGAGGCCAGGAGTTAAAGACCAGCCAGGGCAACATAGCGAGACCCCATCTCTACAAAAAATAATATTAGTCCAGCATCGTGGTGTGCGCCTGTAGTTCCAGCTACTTGGGAGACTGAGGCAGGAGGATCACTTGAGCCCAGGAGTTTGAGGTTGTAGTGAGCTATGATGACACCACTGCACTCCAGCTGGGGTGACAGAGCAAGGCTCTGTCTCACACACACAAAAAAAGAATGAACAAGTTCTCCCCAAACTGATATGGAAATATTGCCAAGATGTATTAAGAAATAAAAAGAGCAAGGGCATTCATAGTGGCCTTATTCACAATAGCCAAAAGGTGCAAACCACCTAAATGTCCGTGAACTGGTGAATGGATAAATAAAGTGTGGTTCATACCATACATACAATGGGATGCTACTCAGCCATAAAAGGGATGGAGCACAGGTACAAGCTACAACGTGAATGAACCTCAAAAACATGATGCTAAGTGAAAGAAGCCAGATCTCATTTATATGAAACGTCCAGGAAAGATGAATCCACTGAGAATAGTAAGTAGATCGGTGGTTGCCAGGGGCCGGGAGATGGGCAATTGGGGGGCGGGCGACTGCTAATGGGGACGGGGTTTTGTTTTGGGATGATGGAAATGCCTTGGAATAGATAGAGGTAGTGGTTGCACAACATCGTGAATGTACTAAATGCCACTGACTTGTGCACTTTAAAATGGTAAATATTATGTTATGTGAATTTTAACTCAATAAAGAAAACAGTAAAAAAAAAAAGGTTATCCTTGAGAGGCACTGATTTAGTTTGCAGGTAAAATACATTTTTTACAAAGAAGAAAAAAGACAAGTATGGAACAATGTGTAAAGGTGCTAACATTTGTGTTTATTAAAAAACAGGAAAGAATCTATGTGTATGTGTTAGACATAGACAGGATTCTTCTACCTTCTGCCAGGGGGTTGAGATATTGGGGTGGGGGGCTTGGGGAGTGCCCCAAGGGCATGAGGAAGGTTTCCAGCTTTGTGGCCTAGGTTCAGATTTGCCTATGTGACTCTGGTGGCTCCATGCCTCAGTTTCCCCATCTGTGTAATGGGAGGACTGCAGAGCCTGTCTTGGGGGTCTGTTGTGACTTGTCTAGCCTGACCTCCTTCTTGGGGCCTTCCCAGGTCCCCCGCCATCTCCCCACCCACCCCTGCAGCCTCACTCCCAGGCATCCAGCCAAACTCCTGGCCATGTGCTCAATCCTCCCTACGCCCAGCTGCTTCCTGTACTCAGACAAAGAGGGCTCTGTCCCCAGGCCACCCTGGCCTGGGCAGGCCCAGCACACCCCACACACCACAGACTGCAGGCATCTACCCCCCCACCCGCTCCCCCGTCGCCATGTCTCCTTGTCCCCAGCCCTGGCCCTTGGCTCCTGGGCACACCCTGCCCGCCCTGTCTCCATCCCTTCCCCAAGCCCATGCCAATGGACATCTGGGCATCTCCTGGCCCTGGGCACACGCAGTTGAGTCCTGTCTACAAGAGGAGGGGGTCTGGGACTGCTCAGAAAGTCAGAGGGAAGGTAGGGCTGAACTGACTTGGAGTGATCTTAACGGGATGACAGTGGTGGTGGGGTGTGTGGGTGTGGCTCAGGGTGACATTAATGGTGTGACAATGTGACAGCAACAGGTGACAATGCAGCAGGAACTGGGAATGATGGGAAGACAGTTTGACAGTAACAGGTGACATTATAATTAAAAAAAACACTAGGGGCTGGTGTCATGTTGGCAAGCAGGCTATGTTACAGTGACAAAAGACAATAAGGACCAATGTGCCAATAAAGGGCCAGATGACAGCAGAAGACAGTGTTGCAGTGAGAGACAACAATAATAGGACAACAGTCTGAGACCGTGGTTGACAACAGCAGGGAACTGGCTGACGGCATCAGCAACAAGGTAAGAGCAATGCAGGACATTTGCCATCTCTAAGGCCATGAGGGGATTCGACCCCCTCCCTGGATCTGGGAAATGTCCCCCCTCCATGAGACAGATCCCACAATAGAACCTCAAGACACCAGATCCCTGGCAGCACCTCTTGGACTGGGTTTTGCCAAGGGTGGGTGACACCAGTGTCCAGTGTCCAGTGTCCAAGATCACTCAGCAGCATTGGAGTCCGGGGAGTGGGGAGGTGGTGCTTGGCTTCTTCCTGGGGCCAGGTCCGTGGGTGATGTGGGTCGATTTTGCTGCCTGCAGAACCTCCAAGCTTGATCACCCTATCTGGTGGTGTCCGTTGCTTCTGGTGTTAAGAATCCTGATGCTCTGGGTGACAGTACGACCATTCATGGGAAACAAGGTCGCAGCCACAAGGTGCAGGTGTAAAGGTGACAGGAGATGGCATGATGTCCCGGCAGCCAAGTAACCAGAACACAGAAAGGTGTCACATGGATGGGTGACAATGAGACAGGGGCATGGTGACAGGCGGCCATGGCATAGGAACTTGGTGATGATGCAGTTTTGATGGGGGGGACTGTGTGATGTGCTTTGTCTCCATCACAGTCCCGGGGTGGCACTGTGATACGGGGGGCAGGATTGAGAGCCTAAATGTCCCTTCATGACAGTGAGAAGTAACAAGGGGACAGTCGGGGTGACACTGTCCATGTGACCACATCAGGAACAGGCAGCAACATCACAGTCCTGGTGTCATACCATTGGAAGGCAGAAATCACAAGACATGATGCGGGATGTGGACAGTAGCAGGGATTTGGGGGACTAAAACAAGTGCCCATTTTCTGCTGTCATTGAGAACTTCTGGGGGCAGGAACTTCCAGAACCTCCACATCTCCTTGGTCTTGTCATACCCTGTGCATTTCCTCTGCCCTCCTTTCTGGGGACTTCTAGAACTGAATCACTGCTTGATCCACTCTTCCTCCAGGAAATCCCTCCTCTGGGCTTGGCTGTGTCCCCGGTATGGGACTGTCCCTCTTCACCTTTTGCATCTACGCCGGGCTGCTTCTGGGGCACACAGTGCTTGTCCCAATGCCCATGTAAGATGCACTTGTTGGCCAAAGATCAGACCAGGGTGGACCTTGGCAAAGGAGCCTGGGAAGAGCCATCAGAGGTGTCCTGGGAAGCTGGCCCGTCCACAACAGCCCCCGGGCACTCCCACACTGAAACCCCACCCTTCTGTCACGGCGGGACCAACTTGATTCTGGGGTTCCCTCCTTAGCCCTCCCTCCCTGCACCCCACCACCCTGCCTGCCCCTTCACACAGGCCCCAGGGACTCTGCTCCCTTGGCCAAGATGACCTGGATCTGGTACATGAAATCGGCCTCTGCCCCACGCTCCCCCAGCCCAGCCCTGGGGCCTCAGTGCTCCCCAGAGCCAGTCGGAGAGCCCCCCCTTCCCATGTGAGTGCACTGTGGCCTCGTCTCACACTTTCTGCCTCCCTCGTGCCTCCTCCTCCTCCTCTTCCCCCAAATATCCAGCTTCTCTCAATTCTGGCATGTTCTAAGCTATCTCCTGCAGGTTCTTGCCTCCTCTTTTCTGATTTGCCCCTTCCTACTGAGCCTCTAAGCTCCCAACCCCAGAGAGAGGGCTCCTTCCCTCCCCCACCCCTTCTGTCCCTCTGGCTTGGGAGCGTCCAGGTCTGTTTCCTGAGACCCACATTGGGAGGCACTTGAGGGCTAGACCAAGACCTTCCAGCTCGGCCGTGGGGATGCTGGGCAGGGGTTGGGGAAATGTGTATCTATGAGGGCTTCTCTCTCTCCCCCTCCCAGTACTTCCCCTCCCCCACTGCAAACCCTGCTCAAACACCCTCCACAGACCCGGCTGTCCTTCCCTCTGTACTGCTCTCAGGGACCCACCTCCCTGCCCTAAAAATAATACGATGGGCTCATGTGAGCCTGTAGACCACCAGGGACCAGTCCAGCAAAGATTACAGAGCCCAGTCTAGCAGGTTTGACTCCAGCTCCACCACCACCAGGTACTGTGAGGCTGGACAAGCTATGTCACCTCTGTGTGCCTGAGTTCACCCATCTATAAAGTGGGGATTATGTGAGTATCTCCCTCACAGGCATTTCTGGTGATTAAAACGAGATAATGTGTATGAAACTCTTAGCACCAAGCCTGGCATGCTGTAAGCACCCAATAAATACCAGCTCAAGTTGTTATTTGCTATTTACTTATTACATTCTGGACGTGTGATGAGGGAAGCATGTTCAGCACCATCAGCTTTGGGAACTCCATAGGGTCAACTAACAATTTAGGAAGTAGGGAGGGGTTTTTTGAATTGGGCTTTGACAGATGTATAGGAGTTTTCTGGGTAGGGTAACAGCTTCAGGCCCAACAAACAGCTTCTAACAGAGCCCGATGTTAAGGGTCACCTGTGGTGTCTGTTCTCAAAGGTGGGCAAGTGGTGAGTAACCTAGAAATTTTTGCTCGGGTATAGACTCCAGATAGGGAGCTGAAATTCTTAAGTCTGGCCGCTTTATCAGGTGGAGAAACAGAGACTGTGAGATTTGAAAGCGTAGACATTTTGGATGCTTAACCTCTTCATTTTTGAGAATCAGATGAAAATGTGCACTTTTTCCCCAGGAAACGCGTCTTCACCCACTGTTTCGCTTATAGTTTTAGGGGCCCACGGATTCAGTCTGGTTACGAATCCAGGCTTCAAGCACCAGGTGAGTTTCCAAGGTCACGCTCCGAATTCTCCTCGCCCCAAGGAGGGGGAGGCGGCTTGGGAGGACGTGGGACGGCCTCCCAGGTGAGTCCCGGGACTTCCCTGCCCTGGCTGGCGCCCAGGCCGCCCCAAATAGGAACCCCACCTCAGGGCCACCTCCAGCCCGATCTCGATCCGAAAACGCGGCCCCGGCAGCCCCCACAGGCGCCCCTGAGCCCCCCGCCCGCCCTCCCATCCCTACAGCCCCTCGGAGTCTCACCCGCAGCCCCAGGCCCTCCTCCCGGCCGCAGCCTCTCTCTCCCCGCCCCGGATCGGATCCGAGCCCCCCGTCCCCGCCCCGGGAGCTAAGAGGTGCAAACGCGCCCTCCTCCATCCAGCTCCGCCCGCCCCGGGAACGCGGCGGGGTCGGCCTCTCTCGGCTTGGCGTTCCCGCCCCGGGCCCCCGGCGCCGCGGGAGCCGGCCCCACAGCGCGCAGCCCCGCGCGCCCGCCCGCCGCGCCCGCCTCCCCGCGCGCCGCCTCGCAGGTAGGGGAGGACGCGGGGCGAGATCGGGGGCGCTGGGGAGGGGGAGCAAGGCGGGGGAGCGGGGAAGGGGACCGGATGGGGGAAGGGGAGGGGATTCCTTTGTTTGCAGCCGGGCAGCCCCGGGCCCAGCCCCCTCCCCTCTCCGCCTTTCGGCTCGGGGACCCGGCGGGAGGGGCTCAGCCAGGGCGCGCGGCCCTGACCCGCAGGTGAGGGCGGAGCCAAGCGTGGTCGCGGCCCGGGGGCTTCTGCGTCCTCTGCCCTGCCCAGTGGAGATCGTCGCAGCCTGCGGGCTCCGAGGGCGCCCCCTCCTCATCGGCTGAGCCCGGGACTCGCCTCTTCTCGCTCCCCGCCCGTGCCGTGCGCGCCTTCCCGGCTCATTCATTCCACAAGCTCCGGGGCGCGGCTCAAGGAGGCAGGCGGGTGGAGGAGGGGACCGGGTCCGGCCAGGCGGGAGACCCCCGCCCGAGGCAGGCTGGGCTGGGAGGGAGGGCTCGCGGGCCCCCGAGGCTGCCTGGAGAGGGCGTCCTCGGAGCGCAGACTGGCCTGGACAACTTGGAAGCAAAGAAGGGGGCGCTCCTTTCCTGTCCGAAGACCTTGCAGAGTTGATAAGGGTCTCTCCCTTCTCCGGGGACCTCGGGGCACCCTGTCCGGCCCAGAGAGGGGCATGCCCACGGCCACAGAGCGTTCTCCCAGACCGTTCCCCAACCGGCCCGACTCCGCTCCTGCCTGGTACCTGGAAAGGACTGGGAAGGCCAATTGGTCTGGCTTCCACCCTCCAAACTTTGGCTGGTCATCTCTTCCACCATCTCCTCCTCCCATCCCTCCTGGCCCAGGAAGGAGCCACTCACCTGGGGGGGTCCCTATGACCCCCCTCCTCTCTCTCCCCTCTGCCTGGGCTTCAGCTCCAGCCCAGCCCCCCACTGATGGTGCCACCATGGTCTTAGTTTGCCTATCTGTGAAGTGGGCATGAAAGCCATCTTTTCCCTGCTGGGCACAGGGGTGTGCTCTGCACTGGGAAGTTGCAGAATGTCCAGCTGCCTCCAGCAGACTTGCCACCATCCCCGCACGCACTCCTCCCTCCCCACCCAGCCCTCCCAGCTGGATTCTGGGGTCTCCTCAATGTTCCCCACTTCCAGTGGCATCAGGCCCCAGCCTCCCAACCTGTCTGTCTCCCCTGGGGCCCCTACAGCCCCTCCCCACTCCATCTAACAAGCGTTTCTGACCTTGTTCTTCCCACTTAAAGCTTTTCAAGGGCTCTTCGTTGCCCTCGGCATACAAGTAGAAGCTCCATTGCACAACTGCGCCCACTGCTACAGCACCTGGCTCCACCTGGCCCTCCCTCCTCTCCCCTCCATGTTCCATGCCCTTCTCGCCTCTGTTTTTGCCATGCACCCTCTGCCCCAGGACCCGTCTCTTGGCTAACTCCATCTGTGAGACATCACACCTCCTCCGAGAAGCCTCCCCAGACTGTTCACTGGCTCCCACCCCAGTCAGGGCTGGCCGCATCCTTGGGCTCCCGCAGGCCCCGGGGCTGCCCCATCTGGCAATCACCCCACTCAGCGCTCCTGGTTGTGTCGGGTGCCCCGTGGCCAGGGGTGGGGGTTCCTCTGGCGCTGACTCTGCTTCCTCTCTGCAGCCTCCAAGGAACACGTCATGACTCTGGAGGGTCTGTGTTTGGCAAGGAGAGGGGCCAGAGCCCTCACCTTGGCTCAGGGCCCCCTGGCTCGGTTCCTGTTGGCCTGGACCGCCCTGTCGTGTGTGGCTGGTGGCCAAGGCCGCTGGGACGGGGCGGTGGAGCCTGCAGGTCCTGGACGTGTGCGGAGGCGGGGCAGCCCGGGCATCTTGCAGGGGTGCGTGGTACACGTGGTGCTTAAAGACCCCCGGGGTGTGGGCTGGGCTGCCTTGGGGTGCCCAGGGGATGTCCAGCTTGGCAGGGGCTCACCAGCCACGTCATGCTCTCCCCAAAGGCCGAATGTGTGTGGCTCCCGTTTCCACCCCTACTGCTGCCCTGGCTGGAGGACGCTGCCCGGCAGGAGCCAGTGTGTCGTGCGTGAGTGCTGCTGCCTTCTGGAAGTGGGGGCGCAGGCTGGGGCGCTGGGGCAGCTCTCCTATCTGCTGAAAGTCCACCCTGTTTACAAGGGGACTTGGCCAGGGGACCCTGGCTGAACCACAGGAGCTGTCCTGAGGCTCTTGGACCACCCTGCCATATTAATTTCCTTTGCCCTACGACCTCCCCCTGTCTTTCTCTTTCTGTCTCTCTCTGGCTGTATCCCCCATCTCTGTCTGTCTCTGTCTCTGGTATCCAACTCCACTCCCCAGGAGAGCCCTTCACCCCCCATCCAGGGCCCCAGCACCTCCAGCTTCTGTTCTCACAGCTCAGCTGTTCTGGCCCAAAGCCCATCTCTCTCCTGATGGCTTTAGCAGGATCCCAGAGGAGGCCGGGTGTGGTGGCTCATGCCTATAATCCCAGCACTTTGGGAGGCCGAGGCAGGAGGATCACTTGAGGTCAGGGGTTCGAGACCAGCCTGGGGAACACAGAGAGACCCGGTTTCTACTGAAAAGTTTTTTTTTTAAATCACCTGGTGTGATGGTGTGCGCCTGTAGCCCCAGCTCCTCAGGAGGCTGAGGCAGGAGGATGGCTTGAGCCCTGGAGTTCAAGTCTGCAGTGACCGATGATCCAGCTACTGCACTCCAGCCTGGGTGACAGAGTGAGACCCTGTCTCTGAAAAAAAAAAAAGAAAAGAAACATACCACCTGCCCAGCCCAGACTAAGAGTCGGGGGGTATCCCATGCAAATGAGGGTGGGGCTGCTATGAACATAGCCGGGGATGTGGACAACAGGTAGTGTCCACCTCAGTGCTCCAGCCGGTCTGGGCACTGACAGAGTGGGGACGGCACAGGGCTTGGTCCTGGCCTTGACTGCCGCCTGCTCTGCCCGTGCAGCCATCTGTAGGCACTCCTGTGGCCAGGGCTTCTGCTTCCAGCCCAACCTGTGCACCTGTGCAGATGGGACGCTGGCCCCCAGCTGTGGGGGGAGCAGAGGTGAGCGGGAAGCAGCCCCTAGTGGGAGGGAAGAGAAGGTCACAGGCTTCCGGATGCCACTAGGAGCCTGGGCTGGGCATGCCTAGCCCCGATGCCTTCCCTGGGGCATTGTGTGGCCCGTCTCTACCTTACTGTGTGTCCCTACTCCCCATCCTCAGGGTCGGGGTGCAGTGTGAGCTGCATGAATGGTGGCAGCTGCCGGGGGGCGTCCTGTCTGTGTCAGAGGGGCTACACGGGCACCGTGTGTGGGCAGCGTGAGTACCCCCAGAGGGTCGCCCTTATAGACCTGGGCCTGGGATCCCACAAGGTCAATCTCTGCAGCCACCTGCCAACTGCCCATGGGTCCCTCTTTCCGGATTAGAGATTGGAGGGGACATGCTCATTGTCACCATCTTATCATTCAGTCTGGGCCAGATTGTGGGGATCTGGGTGAAGACAGGTTTACTTAGGGTCCCAGCTCACTCTGTGGCTCAGGGCCCTCTGGCTACCTTTCCCTCTCCCTCCACAGCTGTTTGTGACCATGGCTGTCACAATGGGGGCCGCTGCATTGGGCCCAACCGCTGCGCCTGTGTGTATGGCTTCATGGGGCCCCAGTGTGAGAAAGGTACCAAGTGGGCGGTAGGGACAGGAGACTGGCAGGGGAGGGGAGGGGGTTTCCTGGCAGCCCCCGAGGACATGGCCTGGCCCTGGGAGGGTCCGGCTAGCCTCCTTCCTGCTGCTGGGGCACTCTGAGGACATTTCCTTCATTTGCTCATCTGTTCCCCAAAACATCTGTCCGTGTGCCTGGCGTGGCCGAGGGGCCCAGGAAAGCAAAGACGGGCAGGGCCCTGAGACTGATGCCAGTAGTGGGAAGTGGTGGCATCTGTGACCAAAGCTGGGATGGGGAAAGTACAGCAATGAATTGGACACGGAGGGGCTGGGGTGGGGGGGGAGGTGGCCTGGGCTCAAGGGTGGGCTTTAGGAAACTGACTTTGACAAGACAGCAGAATTGGAATATGGGCTGTTGGAGGTGGGGCAAGCTCAGGGTGGCTGGGGGGGAGTGAGGGTCAGTGGGGAGGGGCGAGAGAGGAGAGCCCTGGGGGGGGTGGTGGACAGTGAAGGCCCCAGTGGGGGGCAGGGCTAGGTGCCAAGGTTCCTGGAACTGGGTTTTGGCTTGGGGAATCAGGACAGCCGGGGGTCTCTGTGAAGCCCCTCCACCATATGAGGCCTGGAGGGGTGTGGCTTTGGCTTCTTCTGGGAGGGGCTGCTCTTGGTTGAGTGCCAGCCCCTTTATTGGAAACATCTGGAGGATGGAGACAGGAAATCACTTCTGGGCCCCATGTACAGCAGGGGTTAGGAGACCCCATGTGGCCACCTTGGGCTAGGCCTAGGGGATCCGGGATGTGATGTTATGGGCCCAGAGCATTTCGGCAGATGGTGGGTCCCTCCCCAAATTTGGGAGATTTGGCAGGGCCAGGTGTGTGCTCAAGGATTAGACAGGCTCTTCAGCCAAGCATTCACGGGTCCCTGCCCAGGTCTGAAGGGAGGGTGGGCCTGGCAGGGGGTCGGGGGTGTTGTTCAGACAGACCCTGAGCTTTGAAGGCTTGGAGGTCCTGACCTCCCTCTTGTAGGTTGGTCAGGGAATGCTTTGAAGAAAAAGGGTTTTGAAGAGGCACAGGAGTTCGTTAGGTAGGGAAGGGGAAGAAAGGCATTCTGTCCAAGAAGGGGAACAGCCTGAGTAAAGGCTTGTGGTCAGAAAAAAGCTTGGCATGTTGGTGCAGGGAGACTGAGAAGGTGGGGGAGATGCAGAGAGAGTTCTGGGGCAGGGACAGCCCATGGCCAGCTGTCCACATCTATCTGCCCCACAGACTACCGGACGGGGCCCTGCTTTGGCCAAGTGAGCCCCGAGGGGTGCCAACATCAGCTGACAGGCCTCGTGTGCACCAAGGCACTTTGCTGTGCCACTGTGGGCCGCGCTTGGGGCCTTCCCTGTGAACTCTGTCCTGCACAGCCACACCCCTGCCGCCGAGGCTTCATCCCCAATATCCGCACAGGGGCCTGCCAAGGTGAGCGGTGGAATCAGGGATGGAGGCCTGGGGAGCCAGGGCTTGAGTGGGAGCCTTCGGCTGCCTTGGTTCTTCCCTCTGACGGGCCTCTCACTCCTTGCTGGGCACCGTCCTTGCAGATGTGGATGAATGCCAGGCCATCCCAGGCCTGTGCCAAGGGGGCAGCTGTGTCAACACGGTGGGCTCCTTCCTGTGTCGCTGCCCAGCTGGACACCGACTCAGTGACAGCGGCGCTATGTGTGAAGGTGAGTGACCAGAAGGGGCAGGACCTGGGACCTCCTCTGTGTTCTGGGCAGCCCAGGCTCCCTGCAGGGAGGCACAGGGGTCGGTCTGGTGAGGGTCCCACCTCCAACCCTGCAGATGTGGACAGGTGTCTCAGCATGCCTGGCCTCTGCTCTGGGGGCGACTGCACCAATGCAGTCGGGAGCTACGTGTGCATCTGTCCTGGTGGTTTTGCCAGCAGCCTGGATGGCACCGGCTGCCTGGGTGATCTGGGGCCCCAGGGGGCTGGAGGAGGTGAGGGTGAGTCCCCTCTGGCATTCTGGCTCTCTGTCCATCAGCCTCTGTGCTTTCATAGACCCTTATGTTTCCCCCTCACCTGTTTTTAGAGACAGGGAAACTGAGGCCCCAAGAGGGGAGGTTTGCTTGAGTCAACTCAGCAAGTCTAGAACTCATAGATGATCACACCCAGCTTCCCAGACCCCCCCCACTCTCTGGGCCATGCCTCCCCCTGGAAGCCCACCCTCTTGCAACCCCCCACTCCCTGCCTGGCCCAGGCGGAACCCACCCTCTAGGCTCTCACTCCTTGTTTTGCTGTCTTGATGAGCTGGTGGTCAGGTCCTAGACGTTGCCTGCAGAGGACAGGGCTGCCCAGGAATTGGATGCGGGTGGTGGGGGATGGGCAGAGTCCTGGTTTGGGGAGAGGGGAGTGGGCTTGGCAGTTCTCCAGCGTCACCCTGGGCCCCTCAGGCTGGGTGTGTACCAGGCAGGGCTGAGAATATTGTGTTTGGAGATCGGCCAGTGTGCTGTGGCCAACTCCAGACTCCTGAGGTCTCAACCTCTGGGGGGCTGTCATGGCCAGCATGGGCGGGGAAGGTACCTTTGGGCACATTCCTCGGACTGTGGGGGCCTCTCTCAGCTGCCAAACAGCAAAGGCTGGATTTGAGCCAAGTCAGGTTGCCTCCAAACGTAGGCTTTGGAGTCAGTGCTGGGTTCCAATTGTCAGCTGAGCTGCTTGCAGACTCTGTGGCCTTGGGCGGCAAGTGACTTAACCTCTCTGTGCCTCAGTTTCCTCATCTGTAAAATGGAAGATAATAGCTCATGGAGTTGTGCTGAAGATTAAGTAAGATACAATTTGTGGAGTGATTTGTGGAGCGCTGGTACATAGTGGGGCGCTCGACACACATTCACAGAGACAAGGTGAGGACCACAGTGAAGTTGAGGCTGTGACTGCTTAGCTCACAGTGGGTGCTTAATGCAATGACAGCATCATTTTTGTTAAAATTCTTTTTTACTTAAACTTTTTTTTAGAGACAGGGTCTCACTCTGTCATCCAGGCTAGAGTGCAGCGGCATCATCATAGCTCACTGCAGCCTCCAACTCCTGGGCTCAAGCCATCCTCCTGCCTCAGCCTCCTGGGTAGCTGGGACTACCTGGCTAATTTTTTTTTCTTTTTCCTTTTTGTTGAGACGGGATCTTGCTATGTTGCCCAGGCTGGTCTTGAGCTCCTGGCCTCAAGTGATCTTCCTGCCTCGGCCTTCTGAATAGTTGGGGTTATAGGTGTGATCTACCGCACCCTACTGCCTGTTAAAATTCTTATATTCTGTCTCTGTCTTCCCTACTTGACAGGCAGTTGCTTGTCAATTCCCCTAGGGTTGAGAGATCTGGTTTCCCATCCTCCCCGCCACCCCATACACATACTTTTGCAGCTGTGTGACCTCGAGTGAGTCTGTTGACCTCTCCTTGTCTAGGCAGGCCCAGCCCCCTTTGAGGGGCTGTAATGATGCCGGGAGGAAAGAACCCAGACTCCCACATATGTATCTGGGGGGCCCCCAGGTACACGGGTGGGGCTGGGGAGGTGGAAATATTTGTGTATCTTCCCAGCTGGGGGCAGGTTTGGGGCAGCCTCGAGCTGCTCTCCCAGCTGATGGGAGGGGTTTCCCAACTGTGAGCTACCGGCCAAGATTTGTGGGTTTTTAAACCTAAAAATACACTCTTCGCGTCAGAGCCTGAGAAATCTGATCACTGTGTAAAGCTGTTGGGCTCAAGGGCATGGTGGGAAGTGGAACAGTGTCCGTGGTTCTCATACATGGGTGGTCTCTGCCTCGGTCTCCCCAGGGCCCCTTAAATTCCCAGCCTTGTAGGTTTCCCTGTAATACCCAAGGCCAGCACGTGAGGACGCACAGCTACAGATCTTACTGTCCCTGCCTGACCTCCTACCAAGGAAGGTCTTCCTCAATATGGTTGAATACCTGCAGGGACAGGGAGCTTACTACCCATACCAGCTTTGGATATTGGAACACTTGCTGGGAATGAGCCCAAATCTACCTCCATGTGATAATTTGGAAATCTTGGTAATAAAACATGACACTGAGTGAGAATTGGCCACATGCCAAGACTTTTCATCCGGGCAACACTCTTCCAAGGCGAGGTGGGTGCTCAGAGTGTCCCTGGTTTATGGGTGGGGAAACTGTGGCACAGAGAGGCAAGGAGACCTGTCCTACAGGAGGTGCTGGGGCAGTTGGATTTGGATCCAGGTTTGGTAACTGATGTCCCCCCCACTTCCTGCCCTGTGCTCACGGGCCCCACACTCTGCCCTCCTGCAGACCACCGGGCAGGCACCTGCTTCTCAGTGCTCTTTGGGGGCCGCTGTGCCCGAGACCTCGCTGGCCACTATACTCGCAGGCAGTGCTGCTGTGACAAGGGCAGGTGCTGGGCAGCTGGGCCAGCCCCTGAGCTGTGTCCTCCTCGGGGCTCTGGTGAGTAAGGCTTTTTTTTTAGATGGGGGACCCAGGGCAGTGCCAAGAACCCATCCTCACCCCTGGTTCCTCACAGATGAGTTCCTGCGACTGTGCACCCAGGGGCTTCCACTGCTGCCTGCCCGCCCTGGCCTCTTCCCTGGCCTCCTGAGCTTCAGGTCCAATGGCGTGGGTCCTGGCCTCGGGCTGTCACGACACAGCCCCCATGTGTCCAGCGGGCGTGGGGTGCCCAGTCTGGGTCCCGACAATTCCAACATTGGTGAGGCCTGAGACTTGCAGGGAGGGTTCCAAGACTGGGGGGTGGCCCTGGGCCTGGGGAGGGGGCTCTGAGTGGCAGGGGAGGGGTTCAGGCATCAGAGAGAAGATCAGGGTGTTGCAAGGGGAGTCTGGGCCCAGTGTGGGGGTCTGAGATGGGTGTAGGCCCCACCTTGGGGCCTGAATCTAAGGCAGGACATAGGGGGACAGGGTCCTAGCATCAGAATGGGTGGGTGGGCGCAGAGGCAAAGCCCAGCCTGTGCTCAGGTGCCCCCACCAGTCCCACCCGCAGGCACAGCCACCCTGAACCAGACCATCGACATCTGCCAGCATTTCACCAACCTGTGTCTCCATGGCCGCTGCCTGCCTACCCCTTCCAGCTACCGCTGCGAGTGTAGTGTGGGCTACACCCAGGATGTGCGGGGCGAGTGCATTGGTGAGCAGCGTGGCCAGGGTGGAGGGGGGTGGCACACCCTACCGGGGTTGGAGCTCAGGGTCCTCTGCCCATAGATGTCAATGAGTGTATCAGCAGCCCCTGCCACCATGGTGACTGCGTCAACACCCCGGGCTCCTACAACTGCCGGTGTCACCAGGGCTTCCAGGCCACGCTCACCAAACAGGCATGCGTGGGTACGGCAGCCGTCCATCCATCCATCTGAGAGTAGGGGTGACGGTGAGGGGGGCTGAGCCTGGGCTGGAGGGTGGAGTGGGAGGTGCCTCCTGAGTGCCTGCCTCCCTCCCCCTAGATGTGGACGAATGCATTGTCAGTGGTGGCCTTTGCCACCTGGGCCGCTGTGTCAACACAGAGGGCAGCTTCCAGTGTGTCTGCAACGCAGGCTTCGAGCTTGGCCCTGATGGCAAGACCTGTGTGGGTGAGTTGGGGGTGGGCGGGTGGGCAGGAGGCTTTTGGGCCCCTCTAGCTGCCCTTTTTGGCCATCTCAAGTCTTCATTCCTGCCCCATCACCCACCTCCCTCTCTACGATGTCTCCTCTGCTCACCTCTGAGCCCAGCAGCCCACCTTAGACCCTTGCTGTCACCTGTCCACCTCGACTCTTTCCTCCTTCCTGAATTCATTCCAATGAATCACAAGACCACACCAGTGGCCACCTGACCCTGGTCTGAATGAACCAGGGTCCCTCTTCTGTCCCAGTACGACCCTGAATGGCCTGGACACGGAGAGGGTTGGGGATCAGGACCTTGGAGAGCGCCCTCCTCTTGGGCTTCCAGCGGGCTATGGGTGGGGCATGAATCTGTGCCCTGCCAGCCACTACTTGTGGGAACCAGTGGAGACCCTCTTGTCACCTTGTCTAAGGAGATCTGCCTTAAAGTCTTCTCTCATGTGGAAGGATTTTGTCCTTTCTGCATTCATGCATTTAAAAAAAATCTTTTTAAGCATTTTTATTGATGTGTAATTCACAAACCATGAAACAGACCGTTTAAAGACTGCAATTCAGTGGTTTTTAGTGTATGCACAGGGTTGTATGAGCCTCACAGCGCTCTAAGTTGAGAACATTTTTATCACCTCAAAAATAAACCCCGTATCCACTAGTAGTCATGCCACAAACCTTATTCCTCCCCCTCCAGCCCTAGGCACGAGGCTAAATTATTTTGTGTCTCTGTGGATTTGCCTGTTCTGGACATTTCATATAAATGGAATCCCACACTATGTGGTTTTTTTGTGTCTGGCTTCTTTCCCTTAGCATAATGTCCTCAAGGTTCATCCACGTCATAGCCTGTGTCAAGAACCTCGTTTCTTTTTATGGCTGAATAATATTCCACTGTATGACTAGAACACATTGCGTTTGTTCATCAATTCATGGGCATTTCGGTTGATTGCACATTTTGTTGTTAGGGATAATGCCGTTGTGAAAACATCCATGTACAGATTTTTGTGTGTGCCTTTCACTCATTTATCCATTATTTTCTGTATGTACAATCCTTTATTGCCTAAAACTGACATTTTGGGAAAACAACTAATTTCTGTACCTGCCACCTTCCTTTAAATTAGACTATTTTCTTGTTAGCTGTTTTTTTTCTTTCCTTTTTTAAAAACCTGAAGTGGGATTCACACAACCTAAATTAATCATTTCCAAGTGAACACGTCAGTGGTGTTTAGTACATTCCCAGTGTGTGCAACCTCCACTTCATTTACTAGAACACATTTTTTTTTGCATTTTTAAATTGTGATAAAATATACATAGCATAAAATTTACCATTTTCACCATTTGTACTGAACAATCCATTGGCATTAAGTAGATTCTCAATGTTATGCAACCAGTACCTCGTTTATTCGGTTGCTTTTGCATTTTTTCTAATCTTGGCAAATTATACATAGCAAAATGTATCATTTTAATCATTTACTTTTTAATTAAAAAAAATTTTTTTAAGAGACAGCGTCTCACCATGTTGCCCAGGCTGGTCTCGAACTCCTGGCCTCAAGGGATCCTCCAGCCTCAGCCTCCCACAGTGCTGGGATCACAGGCGTGAGCCACCACCGTGCCTGGCCCATTTTTACCATTTTTAAATGAACTGTTCAGTAGCATTAAGTAGATTCCCAATGTTGTGAAACCACCACCTCATTTCTTCAACTTTGAGCAAATATTTATGGAGCACCTACTGTATGCCAGGACCAAAGACAAACCCCGAGTAAGGCAGCCCTGGGCGTGCCCCAGGGAGCTCACATCCCAGCAGACAGACTAATACACAAGCAAATATAGTCACAGACAGCTCAGACTGTGTGGCTCCCGCACCCCAGGAAAGGGGTCTTGGGGTGTGGAGCTCACCCCTGGGCCCTGGAGAAGTGAGAGGGACAGTCCCAGTGTGGGCCTGGCACCCGGCCTCACTGCCTGGACCCAGCCTCCCCCGGTGGGTGTCCCCAGACCACAACGAGTGCGCCACCAGCACCCTGTGTCTCAATGGTGTGTGCCTCAACGAGGACAGCAGCTTCACGTGCCTCTGCAAACCCGGCTTCCTGCTGGCTCCTGGTGGCCGCCACTGTGTGGGTGAGGCCCTGGGACAGTGGCAGGAGGAGGGAGATTGGAGGGAGAGGAAGAGGAGAGGGATGGGAAGAAGAGCGGAGGAGAAGGGAAGGGATGGACAGAGAGATGGGGACGGGGCTGGGACCCATCTTAGTGCCACTGCGGCCCTGCAGACATCAACGAGTGCCAGATGCCCGGCATCTGCGTGAATGGCCACTGCACCAACACCGAGGGTTCTTTCCGCTGCCAGTGCCCAGGAGGGCTGGTGGTGGGCGCGGATGGCCGCATGTGTGTGGACACCCACGTGCGCAGCACATGCTACGGGGCCCTCGAGGAGGGCTCCTGTGCCCGCCCCTTCCCCGGCACTGTCACCAGATCCGAATGCTGCTGCGCCAGCCCGGACCATGGGTTTGGGGAGCCCTGCCAGCTGTGTCCTGCCAAGAACTCCGGTGAGCATCCAGCTGCCTTGGCCTCACCCGACCCACCTCCTTCAGTCCTTGCCTGTGATGGGAGGGTCTTGGCTTTCCTGGGATGGGGGCTTCTCTCTGCCGGGGGGCTGGAGGAAGTTGCTCTCCCCATGGTGGGTGGGGGCACACCTTAGTCCCAGAGCCTTGCTCAAGACCCAGGGACCGTGTCCTTGGCCATGGCTCGGATTCTGCAATGGCCAAGCTCCCTGACTCATCTCCCTATGCCCCTCTGTCCCCAGCCGAGTTCCAGGCTCTCTGCAGCAGTGGAGTTGGCATCACCGCAGACGGTCGCGGTGAGTGGCGCTCAAACCCCCCCAAACAGGGGCCAGCATGCCACTGCCCTGGTGTCGGGAGAGTTGTGATTGGGAACTGTATGAGTCTGCTCAAGCTGGCGTAACAAAGTGCCCCAGACTGGGAGGCTTCAACAACAGAAATTTATTCTCTCACATTCCTGGAGGCCAGAGGTCTGAGATCAAGGTGTTGGGGGGTTGGTTGCTCTTGAGTGTTGTAAGGGTGACGCTGTTCCAGGCATCCCTCCCGGCTTCTGGTGGTGGCTGGCAAGCTTTGGCGTTTCTTGGCGTATGGAAGCATCACCTTGGTCTCTGTCTCCATCTTCACACAGCAGTCTCCCTGTGTGTGTGTGTGCATGTCCAAACTCCCCCTTCCTATAAGGACACCAGTCATATTGGATTAGGGCCCACCCTAATGACCTCATTTGAACTTGATCACCTTTGTAAAGACCTTGTCTCCAAATAATGTCACGTTCTGAGGTTTAGGACTTCAGCATATGAACTTGGGGGAGACATAACGCAGCCATAACAGACAGAGGTGGTGGAGATATACAAAGTCAGGCTTCCTTCCTCAATGCACAGGACAACCCTCCACGGCAAAAAATGATCCACAAATGTCAACAGTGTCCAAGCTGAGAAACCCTGGTTTAGAGGGAAATGAGGCAGGCTCCAGGCTGGAGCTCTGGCCTGGGAGAATCTGACTTTTAGAGACCCCTGGTGACACCATCCTCCTTCCATAGATATCAATGAGTGTGCACTTGACCCTGAGGTCTGTGCCAATGGCATGTGTGAGAACCTTCGGGGCAGCTACCGCTGCATCTGCAACCTGGGTTACGAGCCAGACACTGAGGGCAAGGGCTGCACAGGTGAGTGGGCCAGTGGGCGGGATGGGCAGGTGGCCTCTCTCCCCGCAGACCCCTCACCCCTCTCTCCCACCCTACCCTGCAGACGTGGATGAGTGTGCCCTCAACAGTCTCCTGTGTGACAATGGGTGGTGCCAGAACAGCCCCGGCAGCTACAGCTGTTCCTGCCCTCAGGGCTTCAGCTTCCGGCAAGACACAGAGACCTGCGAAGGTACAGGGTCCCACGCACACACGCGTTTGCACACACACATGTTTGGACATGCGCTAAGTGAGGTGCATACACACATGGGTGCACACATGCTCAAAGACACTTACACATATACCTGTATTCACACACACTCAGACACACATGTAGTATGCAGTGTACACGCATAGACACACACACTCAGACATGCACACTGCATGTGTTGTGCACACAGACACTCAGACACACTGCACATGGTGTGTACATGCACAGGCACACACATACATTCAGACATATGCTGTGTGTATGCACACACAGACACATGCTCAAAGATACTTGCATGTGCACCTGTGTTCACACACACACTCAAGGAAACACATGCATGCTTTCCACACTTGTACTCATAGTCACACACAGTTGCACATACTCAAAGGCACACACTTATAAACACATCCACACACTCATACATCCACACACTTGTGTGCACTGCCAACGCTCAGTTGTACACACTTGTGTTCACTCAAGACACACACACACATATACACACTCTCAGCCACTCCCACACCACTACACACTCACGGGCACACACACTCAAAGGCAGCATGTACTCAAGACCCCTTGCACACTTAGGTTCACAGTCACACCCACTCCCTCCCACACATGTGCACACATTCACCATTGCCCACACACACTTTGTGGCAATATCCTTGCACTCAGACACTTGCACACTCACACCAACAACGGCGCATACACTAGCTCATCTGAGACCACCTCTCCCCAGCCCTTGTTCCCCACAGAGCCTCTGGACTCCCTGCCTACCCCACCCCCACCCCCACCCCAGTGCGACTTCTGCCCCCAGTGTCACCAGTGTCCTCCATGTGTCCTTCCCAAATGCCATCATGTTCATTTTCTACAGCCGCTCAGGCCCGGCTGCCTGTTCCCTGCCTCCCCAGCCAACCCCTCCACCACGTCTGGGTTTTCCTCATCTGTCTTACTCTTGTCCTCTCTTATGCCATGACCCCCTCGAGGGTCACAGTTCCCCACTGTGCGCGCTGACGGGACCTGCCCATCAGCAGTCACTCATGGAGGCTGTGATACTGTGATTTATAATAAGGAATATACACAGGCGGCCCTCCGCACCCGCAGGTTCCACGTCTGCAGATTCAACTAACCTCAGATTGAAAATATTTGGGAAAAAACAGTAAAAAATAATAACGCAACAATTTAAAATAATGCAAATAAGTCTGGGCATGGTGGCTCATGCCTGTAATCCCAGCACTTTGGGAAGCTGAGGTAGGAGGATCACTTGAGGCCAGGAATTTGAGACTAGTCTGAGCAACATAGCAAGACCCCCTCTCTACAAAAATTTAAAAAGTCAGCCAGGTGTGGCGGCATGTGCTGGTAGTCCCAGCTACTTGGGAGGCTGAGGTGGGAGGATCACTTGAACCTGGGAATTTGAGGCTGCAGTGAGCTATGATTGCACCACTGCACTCCAGCCTGGGCAACAGAGCAAGACCCTATCTCTTTAAAAAAATAAATGGACACCAGCTGGTGTCAGAGAACTGGTCCATGTGGGAAAAAACCACACACATCCTTTCACTGAAGTGTTCTGTGCTATGTTGAAGGTGAGAGTAGGAAAAACAATTTGGTTTTCCTGTCTCTTGCAGTGCGCACACACATGGTTCTTTGAGAACACACATGCTCACATGCATATTTGATTCCCATGCTGTGTGCATGTACCTGGGTGCACCCCATGGTACGGGCTGCAGCAGCCCCTTGGGGATGAGGGGCGCTGGCCAGGTGAAGCTCCTCTTCTTGCAGCTCAGGACCTGGTGGGGGGCTGTTCCCACAGACATCAATGAGTGCCTGTCCAGCCCGTGTGTGAACGGTGTGTGCCGGAACCTGGCCGGCTCCTACACCTGTGAATGTGCCCCTGGGAGCCGGCTGGGGCCTTCTGGTACCATGTGCCTAGGTGAGTGGCCCCTGAGCCCTACAGAGTTCCAGAGGTTGGGCATCCATGGGTCAGGGTGCAGGTGTGGGCCCAATAGGTGAGACCGATGACCCGTCCCCCTCCCTGTAGACAGCACCAAAGGCACCTGCTGGCTGAAGGTCCAGGAGAGCCGCTGTGAGATGAACCTTCAGGGAGCCACCCTGCGCTCCGAGTGCTGTGCCACCCTGGGGGCCGCCTGGGGGAGCCCCTGCGAGCGCTGTGAGATCGGTAACGTCCTCCTCGGGGCCTCCCAGGCATGGCCACTGTGCCTGCCTGTTTGCCCACGGGGAGCCTTGGGTGAATGGAACAGGTCCCCCCCACCGGGGCCAGCCAGACAGCTGACTGCTCCCTCTACTCCTGTTCTCCCAACCACAGACCCCGCCTGTGCCCGTGGCTTTGCCCGCATGAAGGATGTCACCTGCGAAGGTAAACCCCTGCCCCGCCTCCTGAGCCCACACACAGGCAGGTGCGTGCCCTGGGTGTTCCAGGGGCCCCTCCCTGGAGTCTTTTGAGATTACAAAGGAAGTTCCCCCTCCCAGGTACCCAGGTTTTCCTGAGATTCCCCAGTCCTCCTGCCAGGGTCCCTGCCTGCCTATCTCCCCAAGGACAACCTGAGCTCCTTGAGACCCCAGGGGAGTAGCCAGCCAGCACCCTCCCGCTCCTGGGACCCTCCAGCTCTTGATGCTCCTTACCTCCCGCTGCCCAGATGTGAACGAATGTGAGGCCTTCCCCGGGGTCTGTCCCAATGCGCACTGCCTCAACACTGCCGGTTCCTTCCGCTGCGAGTGTCCCGAGGGCCTGACACTGGACGCCACCGGTCGGTTGTGTGTGGGTGAGTCCGGGTGAGGTCCATGCACAGGGCCACCTGCCCTTCCTTCGTGCGTTCCATCCCCAAGGACAAGAGACCCCTTCCTAGGAGCGGAGCAGGAGGGATTTAGAGGGTCCTCCCCTGGGACCTTCCACCTCCATCTGACATGTCTTAAGACGTTTAGTTTTTGTAATCCATCTCTTCATTGCTCCCTGAGAATTTAACTGCCCCCTCCAGGAGTCTCACTGCAAATGGTAAAATCTCATGAAATAATATCTACCACATTTGTTTATTCTGTGGATTTGAGGATGAAGCCCCTCTGGTATCCATGTTAAGATGCACACGGGAGGCTTTTTGCCTTGCCTGTGGAATCTCCCGGCATGGTTCACCCTCAAGTTCAAGGATTCTGAAATATTTTTCCCCTAGAGGAGGGTTTCTTGACCTTGGCACTATCAACGCCTTGAACTCGAGAATTCTGTGTCGTGGAGAGCTGTCTTGTGCATGGTGGGGTGTTGAGCAGCATTGCTGGCCTCTGCCCACTCCATGCCAGTTGTACCCCACTCCCAGATGTGGTCATTGTGGCTCTTGGTGGCCCCTGGTAGGGGGGGAATTACCCCCTGTTGGAAACAACCCTGGGGATGTTCTTTCTGCCTTCTCTGGGTGGGATCTTTTATTTTTGTGGTCCCTGTGCTTGTTTAGACAGGTTCACTAGGTTCCCCAGCCATTTCTTAGCCAGAAACATCTGTCAGCCAGCAGATAGGGCTCTGTGTTTGATCAGTGTTTTCTTCCATAGTCCCATCAACCCATTTGTAGTCTTGTTGGCGTGTCTGTCAACCAGAAGGCAGGCACATGGGCCTGGATAACTGTTCTCAATTTTATTTATTTATTTATTTTTATTTTTTTTTTAGAGACAGGGTCTCACTCTGTCACCCAGGCTGGAGTGCAGTGGCATCATCATAGCTCACTGCAGCCTAGAACTCCTGGGCTCAAGTGATCCCCCTGTCTCAGCCTCCTGAGTAGCTGGGATTACAGGCGTACCACCATACCTGACTAATTTTTAAATTTTTTTCTAGAGATGGGGGTCTCACTATGTTGCCCAGGCTGGTCTCAAACTCCTGGCCTCAAGCGATCCTCCCACCCCAGCCTCCAAAAGTGCTGGGATTACAGGCTTGCCTTGCAAGCACAAAAGCAGCCACACACCATATATAAATGAATGGGCATGGCTGTGTGTCAATAAAACTTTATTTACAAGAACAGACAGCCGGCCCCTGGGCTATAGTTGGCCAAAACCCTGTCTTAGACCTTCATCTCTGGTGTTGAGGAAGACTTGGCTACTGTCAGATTGTTCTGAGAGAGTTTTATAGATTAAACACACAACTTAGAGTCAGATTGCCTGGTTTGAGCCCCAATTCTACCTCTTAGTAACTGTGTGGCCTTGGGCAAGTTAACTAACCTTTCTGCTTCTTTGCCTGTAAAATGGGCGTGATGATGGCATTTTTCTCTTGGCATTATTTTGAGGATTAAATGGATAAAGGAGCTTAGAACAGTGCCTGGCACATAGTCCGCACGCAGGCAGTTTGAGTTATTATCATCGAGGTGTTACAGTGGGATGATGGGGAATGTTAGGGTGAGGAAGTCTCCCCCCCACACAGCCCATCCATCTGACCATGTCGGGAAGAAGGTTTCACATGGGAGTTACCAGGTGGAACCCCTGTCTCGCAGCGGACACAGTGTGGCAAGGGCGGGACCTGACGACTGTTCCTCTGTGCAGACACGAGGTTGGAGCCGTGTTTCCTGCACTGGGATGAGGACGATTGTGGGGCCCCTCTGCCTGGCAAGTACCGGATGGACGTCTGCTGCTGCTCCGTCGGGGCCGCGTGGGGAGCTGAGTGCGAGGCCTGCCCAGAGCCCGAGTCCCCGGAGTTCGCCAGCCTGTGTCCCCAGGGCCTTGGTTTTGCCAGCCAGGACTTCCTGTCTGGCCAGCCGTTCTATAAAGGTGTGGCTTGGGGAAGGGGATGAGGGGAGGGGACACAGCACAGGCAAAAGCCTAGAGGTAGAACATGTGTTGGGACACAGGGGACGTGGGAAAGTTCCGGAACTGGGAACCCAGGGAGGGCTTGGTTTATGGCTCCCGAGCTTTGGGATATCAGGGTGGTTTGATGATGATTTATGCCCCTGTGCTCCAGACGTGAATGAATGCAAGGCGTTCCCCAGCCTCTGCACACACGGCACCTGCCGCAACACCGTGGGCAGCTTCCGCTGCTCCTGTGCTGGGGGCTTTGCCCTGGACGCCCAAGAAAGGAACTGCACAGGTAGGCGCCTGCCTCCACCTCTTGGAGAGGGGGTAACGTTTGCAGGAATGGGGGCCTCGAATCAGACATGGAAACAAGGCCCGTTCTTTAGGCACTGCTTGTGTCTGCCTGTGTGCTGTGTGACCTAGGGCAGGTCATTGCCCTCTCTGGGCTGCAGGGATCCCGACTGCAAAAGGTGACCTCCAGGGGCCTCCAGGCTATGAGGAAACTCCCTGCTTTTGTCCAGTGTTCAGTTAAGGTCCCTCCACGTCCCCGGCTCCGTTTAGCATCTTGGGGCTTTTGTGCGGCCCCTCGTGTCTACAGACTTGGAGACCCCATCTTGTCCCACATCCCTTGTTCTGTGCCCCCCTCGTGTCCACAGGCAGGGACCCCCTGGCCTGTGCCCCCTCATGCCGCACATATGGCCCCCTGGCCCCCGTGCCCTCTCCCCACAGACATTGACGAGTGCCGGATCTCCCCTGACCTCTGTGGCCAGGGCGCCTGTGTCAACACCCCGGGCAGCTTTGAGTGCCAGTGTTTCCCTGGCTTCGAGAGCGGCTTCATGCTCATGAAGAACTGCATGGGTCGGTGGCTGCAGGCCGAGGGCGTGGTGGGCGCCTGGGCAGGGCGGGCATGGAGGGGAGGGAGAGTGGGGATGTCGCCGTGTGGACGTGGCTGGAGGGGGCGGGCGTGAGGAGGAGCCGCAGACCAGCTGAGACACAGCGAGTCTGGGCGCCATGGGGCATCGTCCTCAGCAGAGAGTTCTGGGGACAGAGATCTGGGAGTGGCTGGCACACTGTGGCGGGGTGAGGTCTCCGCGGGAGGGCGTAGCAGCGTGGGAAGAGGGAAGAGGACAGGACCCCGCAGAGAAGCCTGGGAAACACCACCATTTAAGAGGCCTCTGTCCCCATTGTTCACTTTTTTATTCATTTGAGGAACATGAGGTGGGTGGCAAGGCTGCCCCGATGCCTGGCGGGGCTGAGCCTTGGCTTCCTGGTGTGTGTCCGGCAGGGCAGGGTCGGGGGGCTTCTCAGCACCCCCTTCAGTGACCCCCAAGAGTGTCATCCTCGTAGCCCAAATTCCTCTGAGAATCCCAGCCTCCCTCCCTGTCCGACTGCTCCCTGCTTCTCCCAGCTCAGACCCCACTCCCCCAGGTCCTCCAAGCCCCGAGCGTCCAGGCTGTCCTGGCTTTGGCTGGGGTGAGAGGGCTGGGGAGGTGGCAGGGAGACCCTTCCACAAGCCACATCATGCCTGCCCAATGTCAGCATGTTCACACCTGCCCTCTCTCTGCACACGTGTGTTCAGATGTGGACGAGTGTGCAAAGGACCCGCTGCTCTGCCGGGGAGGCACCTGCACCAACACGGACGGGAGCTACAAGTGCCAGTGTCCCCCCGGACACAAGCTGACGGCCGAGGGCACTGCCTGTGAGGGTGAGTGTGCAACCGGTGTGTGAGTGTGAGTGTGAGGCAGTGTGTGTTAGCATGAGTGAGTATGTGTCTGTCTGGTGAATGTGAGTTGTATAAATGACAGGGTGAGCATGTGTGTTTGTCTCTCTGAGGCTGTACCTGTGTGTGAGTGTGCAAATATGTGTCAGCATGCATCTGTGTGTGAGTGGTAGCATGTGTAGGATGGTGGGAGTGTGTATTTGTATGTCTACCTGAGCATACGCACAAGTGTGTGTATCTGTGTGTCTGTACAAGGGTGAGTGTTTGCATGTGAGTGGGTGTGAGGGTGTGTTTTTGAGTGAGTGTGTGAGCTTGCACGTAGGTGTGAGTGCATCCCTGGGTGTGGATGAGAATTTACACAAGGGTAAGTGTATTTGTGTGTGAGTGGGTGTGAAGTGTGTTTGTGAATTTGGGAGCATGCATCTGGGTGTGAGTGTGTATCTGGGGGTGGATGTGTGTGTCTACCAACAGGTAGTGTGTTTGCACGCGAGTGGGTGCAAGGAGGTGTTTGTGAGTGGGTCCGTTTGCACCCGGGTGTGTGTATCTGGGTGCCTTGTGTTCTCACAAGGGCAAGTGTATTTGCGTGTGAGTAGGTGTGAGGGCGTGTTTTTGAGCGAGTGGACAGGCAAGCATGGGGGTGTGCCCATGCCGGCAGCATGAGCTCTTTGGCGTGCGTGTGTGTCTCATGGTCATGCAGATGGCAGATGGGACACAGGCCCGTCCTTCTCCTGGGCCTCCACCCCACCAGCCATGTGCTCCCCCTGTAGACATCGATGAGTGCTCCCTGAGTGATGGCCTGTGTCCCCATGGCCAGTGTGTCAACGTCATCGGTGTCTTCCACTGCTCCTGCGATGCTGGCTTCCAGGCCACACCTAACCACCAGGGCTGCATGGGTGAGACTGTGCCCATCTACTGGCCCCCAGGCGCCAATGGCAGTCCCTCCTGCCCTCACCTAGAGACCCTGCTGTGCTCCTATCCCCAGAGCAGCCCCTGCCCTACCCCAGCCCCTCCCTGTCTGCCCTGCTCCCTGCAGACATCAATGAATGCCGTGTCCGGAACGGTGGGTGTGACGTGCACTGCGTTAACACCGAGGGCAGCTACCGGTGCAGCTGTGGAAGGGGCTACTCACTGATGCCCGATGGGAGGGCGTGTGCAGGTGGGTGGGCACAGCTCCCTCCCGCTGCCTGGGATGGAAGGCAAAGAAGAGAATGCATCGGCAATGCCCCAACCTGGCATCCGGGCGAAGCCAGCCAGACCCAAGGCACCTCCTGCCTGGCATGTGGGCCTGGCCCCAGGCAGCCTGCCGACCTTGTGGGAGGGACCCTGGGGCTCTCCTTTCGTCCCTACCCACCTGCAGCCGAGCACCCCCTGCCTGCTTCCCCAGATGTGGACGAATGTGAAGAGAACCCCCACATCTGTGATCGGGGCCAGTGCATCAATATTCCGGGAGGTCACCGCTGCCTGTGCTATGACGGCTTCATGGCCACGCCAGACATGAGGACATGTGTTGGTGAGAAGCAGGGGCCGTGGGGGTGGAGGAGGCAGCGTCAGAATCCACATACCATGTCTCGCATAAGGACCTGGACATGACAAACCCCAGGTCCCATCCCTGCCATACACGGGAAAAAGAGAAGATAAAGCATTGTAGCAGCGGTTGGTGTTCTGCTCGGGTGTCCCTGGTACCCTGAGCCCACTCTCCAAAGCCCACGGGACCTCAGTTATGGAAGCAGAGCACGCTGAACGTTGTTCTTTTGAATTCTATTTGTTCAATATTCACTGTGTGTGTCGTGTCCTGTTCCAAGGGCTGCGCTTTAAGATCACCAAAGACAAAGGGGTTTTTTTTGCAGAGGAGGGTAAACAAGGTGGGAAAGAGACTTAGAACTGTGTTCTCTGAGTCCTGCTTGAGCATCCCTGGGATGTTTGGGTGGCGATCACTGTCCTGACCTGGCTACAGGTCATGTTGGAGCCTAGAGGGGAGAAGTATACTGGGTCCCCTATCAGGGCAAAGCTGAAGCCAGCGTGGGGACTTTTCAGGAAGTAACAATGTAGCTCCTGACCAAGAAGTCTTGTCCAGCCCAGGGGAGCTTAAAGTGTTCCAGCTCATAGAAGTCCCAGGGAGCTTCAGAATAGAGACTTGCGAGCAAATACATTTAGGGAATTCTGTCTACTCCATCCCCCTATGGCAGATCCGCTGTGCCCATTGGCATAAAGGCTCTGAAAAGTCCTGCAGGAGGGAAGCCTGGTTAGCTTTGTTGAACCCTGCATTCCTTAAATGTATTCGACCATAAAAATCCTTTGGGGAATACATGCCTGGTGTGTTCCTTGGAACATGCACTGTGAAATGTTCACAGCACACTCGCGGCTGCCCAGCGGTGGAAACGGAGGGAGCTCCCACCCCTGGGGACGAGCAAAGGGGACCGGCGTGGCAAGACACTCAGGAATGCCGTATCTCTCCCTCCCATCCTCAGCCTTTTCCTCTCCCGTCACCCCAGCACCTCAGGCCTCATGCCCTCTGCCCCCACAGACGTGAATGAATGTCACCTGAACCCCCACATCTGCCTCCATGGGAACTGCGAGAACACAAAGGGCTCCTTTGTCTGCCACTGCCAGCTGGGATACTTCGTCAGGAAGGGAGCCGCGGGCTGCTCTGGTGAGCCAGCGGTCAGAGGTGCAGGCAGGGGGGGAACCCGGAGGGCCAGCTAGGGGGTCATAGAGCTGGCCAAATTCATTCTTACAGATTCCCACTGAGGGGATCTCATGTTCAAGCAAGAACAGGGCCAGGTGCAGTGGCTCACACCTATAATCCCGGCATTTTGGGAGGCCGAGGCAGGAGGATCACTTGAGCCCAGGAGTTTGAGACCAGCCTGGGCAACATAGCAAGACCCCATCTCTACAAAAAATAAATTCAAAAAAAATTAGCTGGGCGTGGTGGTGTGCATCTGTAGTCCCACTACTCGGGAGGCTGAAAAGACCCTGTTTCCAAATAAGGTCCCCTTCGCAGGTTTCGGGGGTTAGGACTCGAATATACCTTTTGAGGGGACAATTCTACCTATCCCAGTTATGTAGTCATTTTAAGGTGTGCTTAAAATGTTGCATAACAGAGCATCAAACCCATGACTTCTTAGAGGTTGCTGATGTTGGTATAAAATTTTCTTTTAAAATACATTCACGTTACTAAGAATGGGGGTCCAATAAAGAAATGGTCAGTAAAATAGTAGCTACCCAGGTATTGCAGAGATTATAAGGGTGATGCAGAATTGTCTCAGGATTGGAAATGCTGGAGTGGAGGGAGGTCCTGGTTTGGAAAGGGGGCATGTGTGCTAGGACAGTTGCTCTTAACGTCTACCCTAAGTCTCTCATGCTGCCATTTCAGACCATTTCTGGAGGGCTGCAACAAGCCATGTCTGTGTAGTTTGGGGGTCTTCCTCTTGGGCTCTGGGTGAAGACGTAAGCTCCCCACACGAGTGTCAAGGGGCTTTCTGGGCCAGCCCTTCCCCCAGGGAGGGAAGGCCCTTGCTCTTTCAGCTGGGTCCCACCACTGTGCTCCCTTCCCCCTCAGACGTGGACGAATGTGAGCTCGGAGGACACAACTGTGACAGCCACGCCTCCTGCCTCAACGTTCCCGGGAGTTTTAGCTGCAGGTGCCAGCCAGGCTGGGTGGGGGATGGCTTCGGATGTCACGGTGAGTACCTGCAGGCAGGGGGTCCGGGTGGTGGTGCTGAGGGGTGTCTGTGGGGGCCATTTGGGGGTGGGGGTGGAGAGTCTGCCTCCCTGTAGTCCCCAAAGCACACACCCCGGGGGCTCTGGGCTCTGTCTCTTGCAGACCTGGACGAATGCACCACCCGTGAGCACCAGTGCAGCCCGAGAGCCAACTGCCTCAACATCCCCGGCTCCTACCGCTGCATCTGCCGCCAGGGCTTCTCCGGGGATGGCTTCTCCTGCGAAGGTGAGATTGGGGTGTGGAAGGGCAGGGGCCCAAGAGGGGCAGCGATGGGTGCCAGATTCATGGTGGCCACGGTGGTCAGTCAGCCTCCGGATTCACTCTGACCCACCCGCCAAGCCGTGGGTGCTGGAGAGGTAAATCCTCAGCCACGGGGACTGAGACTTGAAAGTCCCCTGAACTCTTAAGTGCATGGGATGCTCACTGACTTCCTGGCTGCCCTCCACCCCTGAGTGACCAAGTCCCCTCTCTGTCCATCCTGGCCAGAGTCTGAGTGTCCAGAGCCATCTGTCCCCTCCCTGGCCCTAACTTGGTCATCTGCTTCCCATTCCCAAGTCAAAGGTCTGAGTCCCCAGTGCTACTTGCCCGGGACCCTGTGATGGTGAAGGGTTTGAGTGACCAGGGGGTCTTCTGCCCACCCTGTGTGGGTCCTGGTCTGGCTGGCCCTCAGCCCTCTGCCTCTTGGGTTGCCTCAGACAGGGACGAATGTGCCCAGGATGTGGACCTCTGCGACAATGGGCAGTGCCTGAATGCGCCTGGCGGGTACCGCTGTGAATGTGAGATGGGCTTTGACCCCACTGAGGACCTCCGGGCCTGCCAGGGTGAGGCCTGGGCCCCGGCGGGGCAGAGGACAGAATGGGCAGGTCCCCGTGGCAGATAGCCAGTTGGAGTGGGCTGACCTGGGGTCCCCGCAGATGTGGACGAATGTGCTCTCGGGAACCTCTGTGCGTTTGGGAGCTGCGAGAACCTGCCTGGAATGTTCCGCTGCATCTGTGACAGTGGCTACGAGCTGGATCGCGGTGGTGGCAACTGCACAGGTGTGGGGTCAGCCGGGATCAGGAGTCGGGCAGGGGGGAGGCAGCTCGCTCCCTCACCGTCCTCAGATTTCTTCTCAAATGCCTTCCCGTCGGGGGGCCTTGCCTGACCTTCCATCTAAAATAGCTCCCCAGCACTCCCCGTACCTGCTCCTCTGCTGAATAAATGCGGTGAGTGAACGAGGTGCCCCCTGCGCCCCAGCTGCCGACAGGCTTCCCACCTGTGTGTGTGTGCTTTAAACTGGGCAGACGGTAAATATTTTTGGCTTTGCAGGCCACAGAGTTTCTGTCACAATGACTGAACTCTGCCACTGTGGCGCGAAAGCAGCCACAGACGATATGTAAATGGACGAGCGTGGCTGCATGTGCCGGTAAAACTTTATTGACGCAAACTGGTAGTGGGCCGGATTTGGCCCATGGGTTGGAGTTTGCCAAGCCCTGGTTTGAAGGTGTTTTCTAAATATGGGTTTTGAGGCCAGACATGGTGGATCATGCCTGTAATCCCAGCACTTTGGGAGGCCAAGATGAGAGGATCGCTTGAGCCCGGGAGTTCGAGACCAGCCTGGGCAACAAAGCAAGATCCCGTCTGTCTGTAAAAAAAAAAATTTAAAAATTAGCTGGGCATGGTGGTGTGCTCCTGTAGTCCCAGCTACTCAGGAGGCTGAGGCGGGGGGATCACTTGAGCCCAGGAGTTTGAGGCTGCAGGGAGCTATGATTGCGCCACTGCACTCCAGCCTGGGCGACAGAGCAAGACCCTGTCTCTTAAGTAAATAAATAAATAAGGGAACCCAGGGCAGGTAGCATTTTAAAGGGGCAAAACTCTGCCAACTAGGACAGAGCTTGGGGGGATGGGGTTCAACAGGACAGGGCAGACTGGAGGCTCCTGTCCCCTGAGGTTTCTTCCCAGGAAAAGACATGGCCTCGTGGCCCCACAGTGAGGTCTATGGCTTCCCAGGAGGAAGGGGGCTGAGGGAGGGCTCCCTGCTAAAGACAGTCTGTTCTCCCCACAGACATAAACGAGTGTGCAGACCCAGTGAACTGTATCAACGGCCTGTGTGTCAACACCCCCGGCAGCTACCTCTGCAACTGCCCCCAGGATTTCGAGCTGAACCCCAGCAGGGTGGGCTGCGTGGGTGAGTCCACACTTGGCTCTGGCTGGGGCTCTGGAGTCAGCAGAGATGGGCAGGTTGTGGTCTGGGTCAGCCCGGATGTCGACCTGTTCAAATCTACCCGCTCCTGACAGACAGGACATGCGCTGGTCCTCGGTCACCTGTCTGGATACAATCTCACACATGCTCATGCACACACGTATGCAGAGTGTTTCCTCCCCCACTTGCCAACCTTCCTTTTCTGCCTGTTCAGACACCCGGGTTGGGAACTGTTTCCTGGACACGCACAACCGAGGTGATGGTGGCATTTTCTGCAGTGCTGAGATTGGAGTTGGCATCACCCGAGCCTCCTGCTGTTGCTCCCTGGGCCAGGCCTGGGGCAACCCCTGTGAGCTGTGCCCAACAGCCAACACCAGTGAGTCCCTGCAGGGCAGACGGGCATGGTGACCTGAGCTACAGAGACCTGGGCACTTAGGGGGTCATCTCTGCTAAGGGAGAAACTTAGGTGACAGGGAAACTAAGCACCAGGGAGGGAGAGGGGCTTGTCCTGGCTCACACAGCATACTCTCTGGTAGTTCTCCAAGGTTGCTTTCTGCAAATTCTTCTCTGTGTGTTTGTATTCACTCAGTTGCTTAGTCAGTCAACAAACATTGTAAGTTCCTCTGTGCAGTGTGCTAGGGGCTGGGGATGCAGAGAAGGGTGAGCCACAGCTGCTGCACACTGCACCTTACCCTTAAACGAACAGTTTCAGGACTGTGAGAGTAGATCTATCCTAAGGGTTTGTTTGAGGCATAGCCATAGCTCAGGAGAAAGCTGTGGAGAAGAAGGGGGTAAGGGAAGGCTTCCCAGGTGAGGAGGCTTGAGTGAGGTTTTGAGGGATGAGTAGGAGTTTTCCCAGCAAGGTAGGGGAAAGGGTGTGCAATGCTGTGGGAACAGTATGGACAAAGGCCTCAGGTGTGAAACAGGGAGGTACCTGTCCACCTAGTCAGGTGTGTGCATGTGTGAACGTCCAGGGTCTTCCTTTCATGGGGGAAACTTGCAGTCGCACTAGGGTCCAGTTTGGGTTAGAAGGAATCATTGTCCCCTCTCCCCGCCCCAAGCCATGACCCCTCTGCTCACATGTTGAATGTGAACCCACGTGCGCGCACACACACACACACACACCCTGCATCCCCAGGCAGCCTCAGGAATGGCCAAGGTCTTCTTGGGCCCAAGAGGCCAAAGAGATAAGGAGATGTAGTTGGTACAGTACAGGGATGGGGGGGTCCACCCTTGAGATCCCCCATCTTCAGAAGAGGGTCTGCTCCTCTTCTGTTTCCTCTAAGTTTTGCCCAAATTCCCTGCCCCAAAGCCCCCTACAGGAGCCCGTTTCTCCTTGCAGCTGAGTACAGAACCCTGTGTCCGGGTGGCGAGGGTTTCCGGCCCAACCCCGTCACCGTCATTCTGGAAGGTGAGTGTCCGGCGGACCGTCCATCCATCCACCGAGAGGCTGACTTTTCTCTCGTCCCTGCCTCACCAAAGTGCAGAGTTGAGCAGCTTTTGGCTGGGAGGGGGCACATCCTCACCCCTGGAGACTGGGCAGCAGGGCCGAGCTGTGCTTTGAGTTTGTGTTGAATTTTTTATCTTTTCTTTCATCCATTTCTTCCACTTGTTGGTTAATTGATCCCTCCTCCTGTCTACCCATCCATCCCTCCCCCATTCACCCATGTACCTATCTATCTAGCCACCCATCCATCCATCCATCCATCCACTCATCCATCCATCCATCATCCATCCACCCATCCATCCATCCACCCATCCACCCATCCATCCATCCATCCACCCATCCACCCATCCATCCATCCACTCATCCATCCACCCATCCATCCATCCATCCACCCACCCACCCATCCATCCATCCATCCATCCATCCATCCATCCCCACCCACCCCACCCATCCATCCCACCCACCCATCCATCCATCCATCCATTCATCCACCCACCCACCCACTCATCCATCCATCCATCCACTCATCTATCCACCCATCACCCACCCACCCATCTATCCACTTATCCACCCATACATCCATCCATACATACATACATCCACTCACTCATCCATCCACCCATCTACCCATCCATCCATCCATCCTTCCATCCTCCTATCCATTGTATCCATAGAGAGTGATGGAGGTTGGAGAAGACATTCCATCCAGAGGAAACTATATGGTGGATGGAAAGATGAATTAACAGATGAAGGGAAAAGAGTTGAACTTAGGGTGACATTAATTCAAGACAGTCTGGGTCCAGCCCCTTCAAGATAGACCCTCCAAATGTCCAAAAGCCATGGGACAGCTCTTGGGGATCCTTGAGGGAGCCCTGGAGAGCCCAGGGCAGGGTGTAGGTGTCCCACAAGTCCCCTGCAAGGATTTAGCTTCCAAGCATGGCTTCCTCACTTCCTGACAGACATTGACGAGTGCCAGGAGCTACCAGGGTTGTGTCGGGGGGGCAACTGTGTCAACACCTTCGGCAGCTTCCAGTGTGAGTGCCCACCTGGCTACCACCTCAGTGAGGACGCCCACATCTGTGAGGGTGAGCATGGACTCTCCCCAGACTGGGAGAGTCTCTCCCTCTCCTCCCCATTGTCTAACCTCCACCCTCTGCCCTCCACCCGGTTAGAAGTGACCTGGCTTTGCAACCGTGCCCTGTCTTTCTTGGGCAAAAGCTGACCAGGTCCCAGAGTGAAGAATGAGAAGGGAAAGACAGGAGAAGGAACAGCCCCTCCTTCCTGCAAGCGTCACTTCGCCTGTATCTCCCTGCTGGTCTTGTTTGAACGTAATAGTAACGTTAGGCCAACAGCTAAGCAGCGTCCAGGACTGTGTGCCACCGCTGCGCGGAGCATCCTCACTTGCCCTGCATTCAGTCACCACAACAGTTGCCCCTGAGGGATGTGTTCCTATCATGATCCCGTTTTTCAGATGTAGAAACAAAGGCTCAATGAAATTAAGTGACTTGTCCAGAAGCGCCAGCTACTGAGTGGTGGAGACAGGCTCTGAGGATGGCTGTCCTGATTCTTCAGTCTGCTCTCTTTTAATGCAATATTCCAAATTTATTTATTCATTCCTTTGCTCATTCATTCATTATCCATCCATTTGCCCATCTTTTTTCTTCCTTTCGGTCAGTAGTAACCGAGCACCCACACGTAGCCACACACTGAAATCAGAACAAGGACAGCATTTCTTTGACACTGAGCAATACCGTTTAGAAACTCAAGGAAATGGTGAAGGACGAGATAGATCTAAGATCTAAATATTAATTTTCCTTGTACATGGAGGTGGGAGCTGTCAAGCCAAAATCAGGACCCAAAATGCTTGAATAGGCCGGGTGCTGTGACTCGCCTGTAATCCCAGCACTTTGGGAGGCCAAGGTGGAGGATGGCTTGAGGCCAGGAGTTTGAGACCAGCCTGGGCAGCATAATGAGACCCTGTCTCTACAAAAAGAAAAAGTCAAAATGCTTGAATAATATCTCATCCCTTCCTGTCTCCCCCAACCCTTAGAACTTTCTTTGGGTTTAGTAACTCTTCTTTTTTTAAAAAAAAGTGTAAAGTATAAAGTTAGGTTATTGACTTGGGATCTTTCTTCTTTTTTAATGAAAGCATTTACAGCTGTACATTTCCTTCGGAGCATGGCTTTTACCGCATCCCATAGCTTTGGTGTGTTGTCTTGTTGTTTTCACTCGTCTCAAAGTATCTTTTGATTTCCTGTGTAATTTCTTCCTTGACCAATTGGTCAAAATGTGCTGTTTCATTTCCAGATACTTTTCCAGTTTTCTTTCTGTTATTGACTTCCAATTTTAGTCCATTGTGGTTGGAGAAGATACTTCCTATGATTTTAATATTTTTAAATTTGTTGAGACTTGTTTTGTGGCCTAATGTATGGTCTATTCTGGGGAACTTTCCATGTGCACTTGAGAAAATGTGTTGCTGGGTTGCATGTTCTGGAGATGTCTGTGAGGTCTAGTTGGTTCATAGTGTTGTTCAAGTCCTCTGTTTTCTTATTGCTCTTTAGTCTAGTTGTTCTATCCATTATTGAAAGTGGGGTATTGAATTTTTCAACTATTGTTGTAGAGCTGTTTTTCCCTTCTTTTTTTTTTTTTTTAATCAGTTTTTGCATCATCTTTTGGGGCTCTGTTGTTAGGTGCATTTATGTGCATAATTGTTATATCTTCTCAATGAATTGACCATGTTATCAATATATAGTGTCCTTTGTGTCTTACAGCAGTTTTGGACTTAAAGTCTGTTTTATCTGATGTAGCAACACCAGCTCTCTTTTGGTTGCTATTTGCATGGAATACCTTTTCCTATCCTTTCAACTTATTTGTGTCTTTGGATATCAACTGGGTCTCTTATAAACAGCACATGATTGGATCATGTTTTTATTTTTTATCCATTCTGTCAATCTCTGTCCTTGTTCATTTACATAACTAATTACTGATAAATTAGTACTGACTTCTAATATTTTACTATTTGTTTTCAATATGTGTTATGTATTTTTTGCTTCTCAATTCCTCCACTATTGCATTCTCTTTTGATTAATTGATTTTTTTTCCTAGTGGACCTTCTTGATTCTCCTGTTGTTCCTTTTTCTGTCTTTTTTTTAGGTATTTTTTTTTAGTTGTTACCCTTGGATTACAATTAACATCTTAACTTTGCAACAATCAATTTTGAGTTAATACCAACTTAATTTCAATAATACACAAAAGCTCTGCTTCTTTACAGCACCTCCCTCCCCCTTGTGTTGTTATTGTCACAAATTACATCTTTATACATCATGTGCCCATTAACATGTATCAATAATAATCACTGTATGTATTTGTCTTTTAAATCATACAGGAAAAAAGTAGGAGTTACTATCCAAAAATGCAATACTACTGGCTTTTATATTTACCTAGGTAGCCACCTTTATCATTGTTCTTTATTTTTTTCTAATATAGCTTTGAGTTACTGTCTAGTGTCTTTTCATTCCATTTGACAGACATAGAGATAAACTTCCTCTGTTTTTGTTTATCTGGGACTATCTTAAATTCTCCTTCATTTCTAAAGGATAGTTTTGCCAGATATAGAATTCTTGGTTGACAGTTTTTTTCTTTCAGTACTTTAAATGTCATCCCACCGTTTTCTGGCTTCCATGGTTTCTGAAGAGAAATTGACTGTTAATCTTATTGAGGATCTTTTGTCATGATGTATTGCTTCTCTGTGACTACTTTTAAGATTCTCAGGGCTGCTGTAGATCTGTGGTGTGGGGGATGGTAGGCGGGCACTTAAAAATGCCACGGTGCTCTCTTACCATAGCATAGCAGCTTCTTCCTTCATGTCTTTCCCTGGTGGTTGTTTTTCCTGGATTTTTGACTGGATTCCAGAATTCTGCAAATTTCGTCAGTTTTTGCCAGCTCAACAGTTTCTTTTGTGGAGGAATGGAGCTATGGAGTTCCCTAGTCTGCTATCTTTGGTGACGTCACTTCTGGCATGCTAATATTCTGCCACCTGTTTTTGTGCACAAGCTAAGAAAACTTATTTGCATTTTTTAAATAGTTGAAAAAAGATCAAAAGAAGCATAATACTTTGTGACACATGAAAATTACATGAAATTCAAAATTTCAGGGCCCATAAATAAAGTTTTCTTGGAGCACAGCCAATACCACAGTTCAGTTACATATTGTCTGTGACTGCTTTCATGCTACAATGGCAGATTGAATAATTATGATGGACACTGCAGTTTGGCCCACAAAACCAACCTAATCTGGCCCTTTACAGAAAAAGTTTGCTGTCCCTGGACTAGGGTATTGATCAGACTGAGAATCAACTTTTTTTTCAAAGAATACTTTTTATATAGGGCTCTTGCTTCCGATTACATCACATTAGGAAGACATGGTTGGGAGCAACCATTTCTTTTTTAAAAGTTTTTTTTATTTTTATTTTTTTCTTTTTTATTCAACTAGGCACTGTTGAGGTTGCTCCATTCTTAGTAGTAATAAATTAACTCATGGGCCTAGGTTGTCTTTTTTCTAATAGAGGTAATATCATAGTAAACTTTTTCCCCCCACTTAATGCCATATTGTCTCTTTCCATATCACTAAGATGTCTGTGCATTTTAAGCTGATTTTAAAACCAAACTCAAGCCCCTGGTGAAATGGCTCCACTGGGCCTCAGGTGGGAAGTTGTCCAGACAATTTCTGGACACTGCCTGCCTGTCCCCCTCCACCCCTCCCTCCCCTGTAGATACTGATGAATGTTCCACACGCTTGGGCATCTGTGGCCCTGGCACCTGCTACAACACCCTGGGGAACTACACCTGTGTCTGTCCTGCGGAGTACCTGCAAGTCAACGGTGGCAACAACTGCATGGGTAGGAAGTGTGGTGACCCAGGGAACTGGCAGTTGCAAAAGCTGCACGTGGGTGTGGGACAGACTGCTGGGAGCCTCCAAGTCTTGGAAGAGTATAGAGAGGTGTGTTTGGGGGAAGAAAGAGAGGGAGGGAAGCATATTTGAAGTGCTGATAGGTGGCAATGAACAAGGCTGCAGGACTCAGGAGCCCAGGGCTGCCATGAACAGTTGCCCATGTTGTGTACTGCCCAAAAAAGGCTAAAAAATGAATAGCACCCCCAAGTGTGTTGTGGGGGGAGGCATGAAGCCAGTAATTTTCAAATGGATCCATGAATGAGTTTCCATATGTTTGGCTTTCCCTTCCTCTGACTTGGGCAGCCTTTCCCCACAATCTTCTCCCTAACTTCAACTGCAGATTTGAGGAAGAGCATCTGCTTCCGGCACTATAACGGCACATGTCAAAATGAGCTGGCTTTCAATGTGACCCGGAAGATGTGCTGCTGCTCCTACAACATTGGCCAGGCCTGGAATAGACCCTGTGAGGCCTGCCCCACTCCCGCCAGCCGTGAGTTCTTCCCAGCCTGGCACTTCCCTAGCATGATGTTTATGGAAGCACAGTGCACTTAGGGCTTCTGGATTAATCTGCCTTGTTCTCATGAGAGCTAGCGAGTCAAAGTTACATCCCCATGTATGGAAAGCAATACTTTAGGGTGGACAAGCCAACTTTTCTTCTATTTTGCAGACTTTGAGAATTCAGGATGGACCACTAGAGCTTTCATTGGTGGGGAAAGCCCCCTGAAGCCTCACAGAACTGGCTGGAGGTGGGGGGGAAGAAGGGGGTCAGTGAGTGCCTGGGGCCAGGCAGGAAAGCACAGCCGGTTAGAGAAACCAGGGACTCCCTGGGCTGAGAAAGGGGCAGATGCAGGGAAGCTCCAAGGAAGATTGGAACCCTGATGAGACTACTCGTCAGGCTGAGGGAGGGTGTTCCAGGCAAGGGAACAGCAGAAGCAAAGACCTGGAGGCAGGATGGAGCAGAGCATGTTGACAGCTGAGATGAGACCTGTTGGAATGATCTAGCAGCCAGCACAGGTACCTGAAAGAGCTTCAGGAGCCATCAGCAAGGGGCAACCAGGGGTTTACAGCCATGTTTGTTTCCTAGGGCTGCCATAACAAATTACCACTAATGGGGTGGCTTTAAAGACCAGAAATCTGGCTAAGCACAGTGGCTCATGCCTATAATCCCAGCACTGTGGGAGGCTGAGGTGGGTGGATCCCTTGAGCCCAGGAGTTCGAGATCAGCCTGGACAGCATAGCAAGACCCCATCCCTACCAAAAAAATAGAAAAATCAGCCAGGCGTGGTGATGCATGCCTGTAGTCCCAGCTACTAGGGAGGCTGAGGTGGGAGCATCGCTTGAGCCCAGGAGTTTGAGGTTACAGTGAGCTATGATCATGTCTCTATCCTCCAGCCTGGGCCACAGAGTGAGACTCTGTCTTTTTAAAAAAAAGAACATACACACATACACAAAAAACATAAATTTATTTTGCTGTAGTTCTGCAGGCTAGATGTCTGAAATAAAGGTGCTGGCAGGGCCATGTTCCCTCTAAAGGTTCTAGGGGAGACTCCTTCCTTGACTCTTCCTGGCTGCTCGTGGCTTCAAGGTGTTCTCCAAGTGGCTCCATCGCTTCCATCTCTGTCTTTGTCCTCACATTTGTCTTCTCCCAGTGTCTCTCTGTGTCCTCTTGTCTTCTTATGAGGACACCAGTCATTGGATTTAGGGCCCACCCTACTCCAGTACTACCTCATCTTAACATGATTACATCCGCAGAGACCCTGTGTCCAAATAAGGTCGCATTCAGAGGTTCCAAGTGGACATGGACTTTTGGGCAGGAACAATGTTCAACCCAGTGCACAGTCTGACAGGGAGCGGTCATGATCGAGGATCTCTGGATACTGGACCCTGAGCTGAGTTCTAGGAAATGGGAATAGGGAGGAGCCAGTCCACTCCTCCCAAGCTGTGCAGTCTGGGAGGAAGTTGCAAACAGACAATTCTGATCATGGGATTGTCAACACAGAGCAGATGTCACCCACAAGTTCCATGCTGGGACTTAGGTACCTGCCCCACCTCGTGCCCTGAATCTGAGGTGTGGGTAGGATAGGGCAAGGTAGGAGTCCACACCAGCAAAGGGGCTGCAGAGATTGGTCTGCTGTCATCACACCAAAGGCAGAAGAGCGAGTGAGGGCCAGGGCAGGGACCTGGGGAGAGGCAGCAAAAGTGACGCTGACCAAACATCTGCTCACGTCCATCAGGTGGGTCCAGGGACACCTGCCCAGCCTGGGGATCATGTCAGGCAGGCGACATCCGTAGCAGAATATAATTGGAGGGTGTATTGCTCAGAAAGCCCTAGGGTGACACTATCCACTGCGCAGGGCCAGAGTGGCCGGTCAGAGGGAGGCCCCCATTGGCTGCCCAGCTTCTGCAAGGTTGAAATGGGCTGCACTAGGGGAGGCAAGGGGAGAAGGGCCCTCTAGCAGATGGAATGGCATGTGCAAAGGTGTGGTGGCATAATGGAGCAGGTCACATTCAGATATGTAAGCACATCAGTGCAGCGGGAGCTCAGGCATCACTGTTGGAAGGAAGGCGGGGGCAGGCGGGAAGGGTTTGGTTGGTGTCTTCTGCTGAGGGCAGTGGGCGTGGTGGGTAGTGCCCAGGCAGAGAAGAGGTAAGAGAAATCCCATCTGTGTGTTGGAAAATCACACTGCACAGGCAAATGGCAGCCTTTACCCCAGCACTGATCTAAGTGGAAGAAGGGAGACAGCTGAGGGACCCGTTAGAGGTGGCTGGGTAAGGACTGGGCTCCAGGGATGAGGATGTGTCCTCTCGGTGTGGGAGGTGGGCACGTGGCTTGCAGACGCAGACCCAGCCCTGTTCTCCTTTGCCCAGCCGACTACCAGGTCCTGTGCGGAAACCAGGTGCCAGGCTTCGTCATTGACATCCACACGGGGAAGCCCCTTGGTGAGTGTCCGCCACCCTCCACCTGGGTCCACCTTGCCTCCCCTCACCCCCCGCACCTCCAACTCCCCAGGAATCCAAAACACTTCCTTTCTTTACAGTGAGAGTATTTTTATCAAATTGTTATTCATTTTTAAAAATAATGGTAAAATATACACAACATAAAATTTAACATCTTAACCATTTTTAAGTGCACAAGTTCCATGGCATTAAGTGCATGCAGAGTGTTGTGCAACCATCACCACCCTCCATCTCTAGAATTTTCTTATCTTCCCAAACTGAAACTGTCGCCATGAAACACTAACTCCCCACCCCCTCCCCAGCCCCTGGCACCCACCATTCTACTTCCTGTCTCTGTGAATCTGATGACTCTAGGGACCTCCTGTGAATGGAATCACACAGGATTTGTCCTCTTGTGACGGACTTATTTCACTGAGGATAATGTCTCCAAGATGCATCTGTGCTGTAGGATTTGTCAGAGCACTCCCTTTTTAAGTTAAGGTTTCTGTCTGGGTGGGGTTGCTCACGCCTGTAATCCCAGCACTGTGGGAGGCCGAGGCAGGAGGATTGCTTGAGGCCAGGAGTGTGAGATCAGCCTGGGCAACATAGCAAGACCCCATCTCTACAAAAAAAAAAAAAGAAAAGAAAAATTAGCTGAGTGTGGTGGCCCACGCCTGTAGTCCCAGCTACCAGGGAGGCTGAGGCAGGAGGATCACTTGAGCCCAGGAGCTCAAGGCTGCAGTGAGCTATGATGACGCCACTGCACTCTATCTGGGGTGACAGAGTGAGACCCTGTCTCAAAAAAAAAACCAAAAAACTGTACATGGTCTTGTACAATTTAACACCCGCATGCCAAATTTCAACTGCGCAGTGTTTAATTGATTTTCGATTGTTTAATCCCATGGATGTATTCTTCTTATTTCAAAAAAACCAGAACATGGCAGGTAAAACTCACCTCCCAGTGACCACCTCTAAACTGTCCCTTTCCCCCTCCCTGGAGGTTCCCATGCTTTACACCTGGAATATTTCTTTGTAGTTTTTTCTTCATGTATTACGCACATAGGTCCACCACCGAAAACATATGGCATTGTTTTCTGGGGAGTTTTACGTAAATTATATGATACCCAACATATTCATCTGAAACTTGCTTTTGTTGCCCAAAACGTATCTTGAAGAACCAGCTAGCTTGCTGTTTGCAGTGTGGCCTCCCTTTTTGCCTTGCTTTGGAGTATTCCATGGTGTGGATACATCCTGGGTCGTAGGCCAGTCCCCTACTGGTGGACACTTAGGTTGTGTGTGTGTGTGTGTGTGTGTGTGTGTGTGTGTGTGTGTGTATGCACATAGCTATTTATATATAACAGCTTTACTGACATATAATTCACATACCATACACTTCAGCCATTTAAAGTGCCCAACTCAGTGGTTTTTAGTATATTCACAGAGTTGTGCAACATCAACTCAATCTGAGGTCAGAACATTGTGATCATTCACAAAGAAATCCTGTCCGTATGAGCAGCCGCTCCCTTTCCCTCCTGCCCTCAGCCCCTGGCAACCACTAATTGACTTTCTGTTCCCTGTTGATTTGCCATTTCTGGACATTTCCTATAAACGGAGTCATACAAAATTTGTTTTTTTGTGTGTCTGGTTTCTTTCACTTAGTGGAACATATTCAGGTTTCATCCGTGTTGTAGCACCTGTCCGGGCTTCATTATTTTATTCCTGAAGAATATTCCATGGTGTGGACATCTCATATTTTGCTCTACGTTCATCAATCAATGTTTCCAGTTTCTTGCTAAATACAGTGTCATACAGCTCTCCTGCTCACACACAGATATACTTCTTTCCAGTAGAGCCACTGGGTCACAGGAAAAGTGTGTTTTTAATTGAGAAAAACATGCTTCCTCTGCTCTTGTTTTTCCTGTCACATCTTGCTCTCTTTCTGGTGTGAGTGGATGTATTTTGGCCACAGCAGGAGTTTTCCAGTGTGTGGACACATCATCTCCCAGACTGCAGGGCTGGTGGATCCCTTAGTTCAGGGTCCCCAGAAGTCCCTGGAGGGCTGGGATGCCCCTGATGGCTTATGCCCTCCCCAGACATCGATGAGTGTGGAGAGATCCCCGCCATCTGTGCCAACGGCATCTGCATCAACCAGATCGGGAGCTTCCGCTGCGAGTGCCCCACGGGCTTCGACTACAATAGCATCTTGCTGGCTTGTGAAGGTGTCACCTCTCCCCTCTATCCCCAGCCCCAGGGTCTGGATGGGATGCTGGCTCCCCCACTGTGCAATCTAGGAAAGTCATTTAAACTCTGTGAGCCTTAGTTTCCCCATCTGTGTAAGGGGGCTGTCACCTTTCCGAAGGGCCTCCATCTCACAGAAGCACCTTCGCTCCAGTGCTGGCTGCTTCCAGAGAGACCACCTGCTCCAAAGCTGGGATCCAGCTGTCGAGGTGGGCTTCTCCTTCATCCCCACCTCATTTGCTGTATTTGCCCAGATGTGGATGAGTGTGGCAGCAGGGAGAGCCCCTGCCAGCGGAATGCTGACTGCATCAACATCCCTGGTAGCTACCGCTGCGAGTGCACCCGAGGGTACAAGCTGTCACCAGGCGGGGCTTGCATGGGTGAGCAGGGGCCCCCAGGAGGCAGCTGGGGAGACCCCAGCAGGGCAAGGATTAGGGAGGAGGAGCTGGGCTCTGTCACCCACTGTGACCTGGGTAGGGCATGGCTCTGGCTTTGTCTGGGTCATTCTCTTGTCTGTACTAGTAGAAGGCTGGGGGGTGTGCAGAGAGCAGCTGTTAACAGAACAGTTACAGGCCAGCCACAGTGGCTCATGCCTGTAATCCCAGCACTTTGGGAGGCCAAGGTGGGAGGATCGGTTGAGTCCAGGAGTTCGAGAGCAGCCTGGGCAACATAGCAAGACCCCATCTCTACAAAAAAATCTTAAAAATTAGCCAGGCATGGTGGCACACACCTGTAGTCCTAGCTACATGGGAGGCTGAGGCAGGAGGATCACTTTAGCTGGGGAGCTTGAGGCTGCAGTGAGCTATGATGGCACCACTGCACTGCAGCCTGGGGGACAGAGTCAGACCCCATCTCAAAAAAAAAAAAGACAGTTGTGGGGGTGAAATAGGATGTGATGAAGGTGAGGTGAGAGCCGAGCGTGCTGCCAACAGCCTGAGGCCCCCAGTGGGAGCTAGATGGGGGGCTTCAAGGCAGGTCCTGGCTCCCCCATGGCAGTGTGGGAGGACTTAGGCAAAATCTGTGGGGTGGGGGAACTTCACACTGCCTGCACCCCCAGGACGGAACGAGTGTTGGGAGATCCCGAATGTCTGTAGCCACGGTGACTGCGTGGACACAGAGGGCAGCTACATGTGCCTATGTCACCATGGCTTCCGGGCCTCAGCGGATCAGACCCTGTGCACAGGTGAGGGCCCCTCCTCTCCTCTCCTCTCAGGCCAGGCTGCCTGGGGTCTGCACCTCCCCTGGGGGTTGAAGGTGGGAATGGTACTTCCATCATCCTAGTTCACGGACAGAACAGGGTTTGAGTCCTGACACGAAGATCTTGGGCAAATGACTTAATCTGCCTCCTGTGCCTCGGTTTCCCCATCTGTAAAATGGGTGTGGTAAATAGTACCAGGGTCACTTCCCAGCCGTCACCCCCAGGGGTCGCTACACAGCCATCTGGGCAGGGCTGGGTGCGGGGAGGCGGTGTGGTTCTGGCCGGCCCCTCACTTCCCAAACCACCCCCCACCCCGATGTCCTGGGTGAGATGAACCAGGTTCTTGGACTTTGCTCCAGCAGATGTCAATGAATGTGACCGGAAACCATGTGGAAACGGGACCTGCAGGAACACTGTCGGCTCCTACAACTGCCTCTGCTTTCCAGGCTTCATGGCAACACACAACAGGGATTGTGTGGGTAAGCCGGCTGGGGTTGGCAGGCAGGCCTTGATGTTCCCCACTGAGAAGTGGGTCTGTGGCCTGAGGGCACCTCCCCAGAAATAAAGGATCTCAACCCAGGGACCCCTTTGGAAAAATAATCTCAAGGGTTGGGGTTTCCTTTGAAAACGAGTCAACCACAGTTCTCCACACTCCTTCAGTTGCCGGGTACCAGTCAGGGGACTTTTGGGGGGCTCTTGCCAGAGCTGAGACTGAAGTTAATGGGAGGCAGATGGACAGGACAGAAAAGGGAGGTGAATAGTAAGAGCAAGACCCGGGTGGTGTGGCACTAGCCAGTTTAGTGCACTGACAAAAGGCATGGGGTCCCAGGTCAGGTAATGTGAGTTCAAATCCCAGCTTTATCACCTACTGGCTGTGTGACCCTAGACAAGTCATTTACCTCTCTGTGCCTCAGTTTCCTCATCTGTAAAAGGGAGATTAATAGTAGTAACCTACCACACCAAGTATCAGACCAAATAGACTTCTCAGCAAGGAACAGAGAGAGAGAGAGAGAGACGTTATATATTGAACAAGGGATCGATTCTTGAAGAAGACATAGTCAAAATGCATATGCAGCCTGAGCAAGAGCGAGACCCCGTCTCTATAAAAAATAGAAAAATTAGCCAGGTGTGGTGGCACGTGCCTGTAGCCCCAGCTACTTAGGAGGCTGAGGCAGGAGGATTGCTTGAACCTAGGGGATTGAGGTTGCAGTGAGCTATGAAGACACCACTGCACTCTAGCCCAGGTGACAGTGCAAGATTCTGTCTCAAAAAAAAAAAAAAGCATATGGATAGCAACAGAGCTTCAAAACATATGAAGTAAAAATAGATAGAACTGAAAAAGAAATAGACAAATCCACAATGATATTTGGCAACTTCACCATGCCTCCTTCAGTAATAGAGAGAATAAGTCAACAGAAAATCAGTAAGGATATCGAAGACTTGAACAACACTATCAACCACCTTGGCTTGATACTTATAGAACATTCTAGAACACACATTCTTCTCAAGTGTGCAGGGACATTTGCCAAGGAAGATCATATTTTGGACCATATAACAAACCTTAACAAATTTAAAAGAATTGAAGTCACACAAAGTAGGTTCTCAGAATGTAAGGGAATGAATCTAGAAATTAATCACAGAAAGATACCCAGAAAGTTCCCAAATATCTAGAAATTAAACAACATACTCTTAAATAACCCATAGGTCAAAGAAGAAATCATAGGGGAAATTAGAAAATATTTTGAAGTAAATGAAAATGAAAGCATAACATAGCAAAATGTGTGGGATGCAGCTAAGAGAACACTTAGAGGCAAATTCATAGCATTAAATGGTTATATTAGACGATATCAGTACAAACATCACAGAATAGTTGAAAGGTTAATATACAGAGTCTGGTACATGAGTGCTCAATAAATTGAAGCTAGTGCCATCAACTCAACTTAGTTGTGTAGAGAAGTGCAAGGGAGGCTCAGTCCACTCAAGCTTTGTGGGTGACCCCACTGCCTATCTCCCTTCTGCAGACATTGATGAGTGTACTACCCTGGCGGGGCAGGTGTGCCGATTTGGCCAGTGTGTCAACACAGCTGGCTTCTTCCACTGCCTCTGCCAGGATGGCTTTGAGCTCACAGCCGATGGAAAGAACTGTGCAGGTGAGTCTCCCCATGGCCCTGGGAGCCATCTCAGCCAGTCCCTGCTCCACATGTACATGCAGTTGTTATTATTGAGTGAATGTGGTTCCATTTAATACCCATGCATTTATGTTAAGGTATTAAAAAAAACCCAAAACCAGCACATCACTTCCTCATTTTCATGGGGTTTGAGGTTTAGGGTGAGGCCATCTTGAAAATGTAAGTTTTCTGAAGTAAGGAATATTAGAGGTGCTAAATGGATACCACAGAAACCACGGGAGGAATCTGCATGTAGCACCAGATTAGGAATCTTGCTCTCTCTTCCCCCTTGGATACCATCTAGCTCTACCTATAACCCCACCAGGGCCAGATAATCCTTCCCTAGCCATCCCTGCTGTCCTGAGTCTCAGCCCCCACTCCCCGGAGCCAGGACTGCCATGGAGAGAGCTTGGCCTAGGGCCCTCGGCCATCATGCAGTGACTACAGGTGTTAGTCCCAATCCCAGGTGAGCCTCCTGCCTCCTGGCTGGCACTGGGATCCCTCTTCTTCCTCTCTACAGACACCAACGAATGTCTCAGCCTTGCAGGAACCTGCCTGCCAGGCACTTGCCAGAACCTCGAGGGATCCTTCCTCTGCATCTGCCCTCCTGGCTTCCAGGTGCAGGGTGACCACTGTGTGGGTGAGTGTCCAGCTCCACCTCCTGGCTCTGGAGCCAGGGAGGTGCCTCTGGGCTTCTGTCTCCCAATCTGTAAAATGGGAATACCAGCTGAGTTGTCATGAGAGTGGACTTAACCCAGCTTCATACACTATTATCATCACTATGATTGTTTCTGGACTTCCTGCTTGGGGCTTTCTCTCTGGGGCCCACAGGCTTCCTCATGAATCCTACAAAATGGGCATGGATGTGGGGTCTTGCTGTACCTTAGAGCATCTGAATGTAGAACTCCTCACTTGCTTAGTGATGGACAAGGACTGGTCTGGCCTGAACTCCACTGGCATAATCACCCATAGGGGTGATATTGTACAATGTAGACTAACCTGGACCAGTCTGCCCTGATTTCTGGTCCATTCATCCACTTGGACTAGCCTTGTTCATTGTGGTCTAACCTGGACAAATCTGGCCTGAGCAGATGGGCTAGTCTGGGCTAACCTGAACCAATCTGGCCTGACCACCTCTGGTCCAGTCTTCCATTTGGGCTAGCCTTGTATAATCTGGGCTAACCTGGACCAGTCTGGCCTGGCCTCTTCTGGTCTACTCTATCTGAGTTAGCTTAGTACACATGAGCTAACTCCATCCAGCAGAGGCTAAATTTATCCAGTCTCTGTGAACTTTTCCTGACCACGACCCTTACTCTGGAGACACTTTCTGGGAAAGACCCACATATGTGCACAGTGCGCACTTCATACTGTGGCTCACACTGAGCCCTCATGGCTCCTGCCCCACTTCAGCCACTGGGCCCTTCCGGGCTGTGTCCCCACTTCATCTGCCCCTCTTTGCAGCTGAGGCCTCCTTCCCGTGGTGGAGGTCCTACTTGCACCCCCTCCAGCTCGTGTCCCTGCCCCTCCAGACATTGACGAGTGCTCAGAGGAGCCCAGCCTCTGCCTCTTTGGCACCTGTACCAACAGCCCCGGGAGCTTCCAGTGCCTCTGCCCAGCTGGCTTTGTCCTCTCTGACAATGGGCACCGTTGCTTTGGTGAGTCCGGGGCCCAGGGAGCACATGGGGCTTCGGGAATAGGGTGGGAGGTGGGGTGGGGAAGGGTCAGATCTCCCAGAAAAGAGGGCTGTGGCTTCTTGTATGTGTCCAGGAGCTCTGACACATCAGAGGGGTTTCTCTGCATTAGTGGGGTTATCCTAGTCCAGGCAGCCTCCTGGCCAGAGAGGTCACTTCTTCAGAGGGCTAACCTGGTCTATTCTGGGTTAGCCTGGGTCCCCTCGGTTTAAGTTGTCTTGTATTGGCCACAGCCATCCTCACTGGGCTAGTTTCATCCAGTCTGAGCTAGCCTAGGCCACTCTGATCTGGCTTCATCTAAGCTGGGCTAGCCTTGTCCAATGTGGGCTAGCCTCCCCCAACTTGAGCCAGCCTGTTCTCTCACAGGTTAGGGACAAAAAGGGTAAGGACAGATCCTGCAATTCAGTTCAACCAATATTTGCTGTCTGGGGGCACCGACAGCCCAGTGACAAGCCAAACCTCTGCCTGCCCATGAGGACTTCTCAGGCTGTTGGGAGTCCCAGGCTGAGGAATGGGGACTTTGGGTCTGAAGTTCAGGGTCGTCGGGTTCTCTGGAATCAGCCACTTTGCCTCTCCAGGAAGGGGCTTCTGATCCAAGAGCAACCAATGGCTGAATTTAACCTTTCTTCCTGGCACAGGGACACCCCATAGCAGTGAAGTGGGATGGGACATTTCTGCAAGGAATTCCCAGCTGTCTAGCCCAAGTCCCAGGGCAAATCCTCATTGGCCCAGAGTGGGTCACATGCCTACCCTCAAACCAATCACCACAGCCAGGGGCATGGTGTGTTCTGATTGGCTGATGGTAGGATCAGCAATGCCCATTCACCAGGTCTGGGGTTGGGAGGACCCAGAGGAGCAGGTGGGCACACTGCTGATGGCTCTTAATCAGGGTAACGGAGCCCCTCACCCCACAGACACACGGCAGAGTTTCTGCTTCACCCGTTTCGAGGCCGGAAAGTGCTCGGTGCCCAAAGCTTTCAACACCACCAAGACCCGGTGCTGCTGTAGCAAGAGGCCAGGGGAGGGCTGGGGTGACCCCTGTGAGCTATGTCCTCAGGAGGGCAATGGTGAGTGCCCCACCCCTGCCCAGGGTCCCCTCTCATCGTGTGCTCCCTCCTTCCCCTGTCATTCTCCCCTCACCCCTCCCTGCACACCCTTGGGAGTCCCGGGGGCTGACTCTGACTCCCCTCCCCGTCTCCGTGTCCAGCTGCCTTTCAGGAGCTCTGCCCCTTCGGCCACGGGGCAGTCCCAGGCCCAGATGACTCTCGAGAAGGTGAGCCCCTCAGCCACGTGCTAAGAGCCCCTCCTGGGCCAGCCAGCCCCGTCTGTGCTCTGCCTGGGTCCTCAAGTCCCAGGCTCCCTCCGAGATGCCTGGTGGCCCTGGACCCCACCAGCCTAGAGCCTGGGCTCCTGTTCCCCCAGGGTGGCTGGGGTGCTGGGGCCCACATGGTGACAGCTCTGTATCTGCAACCCCCGCCACCCACAGATGTGAACGAGTGTACAGAGAACCCTGGTGTCTGCACTAACGGCATGTGCATCAACACCGATGGCTCCTTTCGCTGCGAGTGTCCCTTCGGCTATAGCCTGGACTTCACGGGCATCAGCTGTGTGGGTGAGTGGCCAGTCCTGCCCCGGCCTCCACCCAGGAGAGGAAGGAACAGAGCAGAGGGGGGCAGACACCCCCAAGTCAGGATCCTGTCCTCACCTACTGCTCTCTCCCACTCACTCATTCACCTGTGTACTCATTCACTTATCCATTGATTTACTCATTTATTTTTTAGAGATAGGGTCTTGCTACGTTGCCCCAGCCGTTCTTGAACTCATGAACTCAAGCAGTCCTCCTGCCTCAGTTTCACTTATTCATTTAATCACTCATTTATTCCCTCCCTTGCTCACTCATTCATTCTCTTATCTGCTCACTCACTCACACGTTAACTCACTTGTTGGACATATCCCGTCCACCTGTCCCCAACCAGCTGAGAGGTGCAGGACACCTGGCCCCATCTGGTCTGTGGCAACCAACAGGGAGGCAGACAGGATGATATTGAGGATGGGGGACTATCTGCAGGTGCTGACCCCACCATTTTACCCCCACCCAGACACAGACGAGTGTGCCGTCGGCCACCCCTGTGGGGAAGGCACATGCACCAATGTCATCGGAGGCTTCGAATGTGCCTGTGCTGACGGCTTTGAGCCTGGCCCCATGGTGACCTGTGAGGGTATGACCCTGCCTGCCCAGGACCTGGGCTATGTGATGGGGACACCAGGCTAGGGGCCAGCCTGGGGAAGGGAGTGGGGGTCCCATAGGCAGACCCCATCAGCCAGCACCTCCCTTGGCCCCCCCAGACATCGACGAGTGTGCCCTGAACCCACTGCTCTGTGCCTTCCGCTGCCACAACACTGAGGGCTCCTACCTATGCACCTGCCCTGCTGGCTACACCCTGCGGGAGGACGGGGCCATGTGCCGAGGTAAGCCCTGCACTGGCAGGACACTGGGGAAAGCACATGCAGCAATGCCTGAGACATTTTTTATTGGCATCAAGTGACTGGGGTTGCAATGCACACAGAACAGCCCTCACCACAAAGAAACATCCTGTTCCCAACGTGCGTAGTGTCAAGGGCAGGAGAGCCTGGGTCGGGAGTTGGTCCCTCCAGGGCTGGTTCAGGGTCAGCGTTCCAGGGTCTGATGGAGTCACAGACCCTGACATGGGCAGGGGGTGCGAGTTTTGGGGGGGCAGTTCCTGATTCCCTCGACTTCTTGGAGACTGGGGCTGGATGGGAGCTGAGCCCTCCCCTCCTGGGAGGGATGGGCATCTGGCCGATCTGCAGGTAAGCTCCACCTGCCATGGGGTGCCTGGCTTTGGCCGACTTCTGTCCCTGGTCCTCTCAAGATGTGGACGAGTGTACAGATGGCTCCCAGGACTGCCACGCCCGTGGCATGCTCTGCAAGAACCTCATTGGCACCTTCGCGTGCGTCTGTCCCCCGGGCATGCGGCCCCAGCCTGGCTCCAGGGAAGGCTGCACAGGTACGGGGGCACTGGCGCTTTTGGGGGTGCAGGGACCCCCCCCATGGAAGGGAGAGGTCAGAACAAGAGGGCGAAGGCCGACCCAAGGGGGACCTTTGGGGCTGTGGGGGAGGCTGGTCTGGGGGCCGTGGCCTCCCTGCCCGCCTGCCTCATCCCTCCCACCCAGATGAGAATGAATGCCACGCCCAGCCCGGCCTCTGTGCTGACGGCCACTGCGTCAACACCGTGGGCAGCTTCAGGTGCGACTGTGATGAAGGCTTCCAGCCCAGTCCCACCCTCACAGAGTGCAGCGGTGAGTGTGGCCAGGCACAGGCACGGTGCATGCGGCCCCCTGCCAAGTGGCACTGCCACCTGTCCCTCCCACAGCTTGGGGAATCCAGGGCACCAAGGGAGCGCCCAGGGGAATGCTGGGCTGATGCAGATGCACGTGCCCACTGCACAGCCCCCGGCCCTCTTCCTTGTGTCCCTTCGGTCACGCCCAGGAAGAGCAGGCCACCTCCCCTTGCCCCATCTCCCATGCTTCTCCAAGCCCAGAAGTGTCACACCCTGGAATAGGCCCTCCCTAGGTTTCCCATTTCCTAGGAGCTGACCCCAGAGGGCAACCCCCTGGTGCCATCTGTCCTGTGTACCCAGATCCCTCCTGGACACCCCTATCCCTAACATCCCCCCCCCAAAAATGCAGCTTGCCCCAAAGCAAACCCAGCATCTTTGCCCCCAAGCCAGCCTCCTGGAGTAACCTGTGGCCTCCTGCCCGTTCTCTGCAGACATCCGGCGGGGGCCCTGCTTCTCCGAGGTGCGGCAGGCCACGTGCCAGGCTCAGGCCAGCAGCAGCGAGGCTGTCACCAGGGCTGAGTGTTGTTGTGGGGGCGGCCGGGGCTGGGGGCCCCGCTGCGAGCTCTGTCCCCTCCCTGGCACCTCTGCCTACAGGAAGCTGTGTCCCCACGGCTCAGGCTACACCGCTGAGGGCCGAGGTGGGTGCCCCCACCCCTGCGAGCTGAGGAGCAGGGGAGTTTGCTCGAGGTCGTGTGTCTGTCTCCTAGCAGGTGTGAGATGCTCCATGTGTGTGTGCATGTGTGTTTGTGCTAGCAGATGTGTAAGCCAGTACATGTGCCCCGTGTATGTGCACAAACTTGGGCATCGAGGGAGCCGGTGTGTGAACTGGTGTGTGTTCTGTGTTTTTTGTTTGTTCGTTTGTTTTTCTTGTTTTAGAGACAGGGTCCCTCTCTTGTCACCCACGCTGGAGTGCAGTGGTGCAATCATAGCTCACTGCTGCCTCCAACCCAGGGGCTCAAGTGATCCTCCCACCTCAGCTTCCCAAGTAGCTGGGATTACAGGGGTGCACGACCATGCCCAGCTCAGTTTTTAATTTTTTGTAGAGATGGGATCTTGCTGTGTTGCCCAGGGTGGTCTTGAACTCCTGGCCTCAAGCAATCCTCCTGCCCCGGTCTCCCAAAGTGCTGGGATTACAGGTGTGAGCCACCGTGCCCAGCCGGTTCTTTGTTCTTTGTGTGTGTGGGCTCGTTAACGAGTGTGTGGGAGCCAGTGTGTGTTGTGTGTGTGTGTCGGCTGGGTGAGGAGTCCATGCCACCCATCTGTGGACTTGACCACAGTGAGAGGGAGTGAGCCGGCCTGTGGGTTCTGGGTTCTGGTGAGTGTGTGAGCAGGTACATGAGGTGCGTGTGTGTGTGAAAGCAAGTGTGAGTGTGTGTCATTGAGCATGTCACTGAGGGTGAGAAAGGTCATCCAAATGACCAGCAGTGACATTGATAGGCCTGGGAAGGAAGCACCTTTTCGAGGATGTGTCTGGGGGACAGAGGAACCCCCAGGTGTGAGCATGTGTCCCTGTGTTTCTGCAGGAGTGTCTGAGCCTGTGGCTGGTGTGTGACACTGCACGTGTGCTTGTGTGTCCCTGTCTGTATTGGTGCCCTGAGGAGGTGTCTCTGGTGAGGCTGGAGGTGAATGTGTGTCTCCCTCCCGGGGTGGGCTGTGGCATTCCCAGTGCTCAGGGGACGGAGCTGGCTCAGGTGCAAGCCGTGGCCTGAGGCTGGAGTCCATGGGGGGCCGGGGCGCAGGGAGGGGAGAAGACTACCGGGTAGACGGAAGGTAGACGGAAGGAGGCATGCCCCGGTGGCCCGAGGTGCCCGGCCAGCCAGCCTCAGCTGCGCCCACCCTGCTTGTCCCCAGATGTCGACGAGTGTCGTGTAATCACCCACCTGTGCCCCCACGGCGAGTGCATCAACAGCCTCGGTTCCTTCCGCTGTCACTGTCAGGCTGGGTATGCGCCGGACACTGCTGCCACTGCCTGCCTGGGTGAGCCCCGCCCCCTGCACCCCTGGCCAGGCCGGGCCCCTCCACACAACCCCGGGCCCAGACTTCCCTGGAGCCTTCCAGTTTGCAGTCCTTGGTTTCATTTGCAAAGTGGTGCCCACACCGCAGAGAAAAAAGCATCCTTTGCTTCTCCCGCGCCCCAACCCCCGTTTGAGTCACTTTTCTGCTATTCCTTCTTCCTTTTATTTTTTATTAATGCATCCTGAGATTTTTGGTTACATCTCGTAGCAGGTGTTCATCTAAGTTGGGGGAAGCGGGGCAAACCAGCCCGAAGGCTGAGTCTGGCCCTCTGCTTGTTTTTGTAAATAAAGTTTTATTGTCACACAGCCATGCCTGTTTGTGTAGTTACCCTCCATGGCTGCTTTGCTAATACAAAGGCCACCAAACATACTTACTGTGTTTTTATAGGAAAAATACCGATTCTTATGTAAGTCCACAGATTCTGGGTGGAGACCCCAGCCTCTAAGTCCCCCCCCCAAGAATGTCTGTCTGACCCACCCCCCTGCATCCTGATGTCTCCCCCAGATGTGAACGAGTGTAACCAGGCCCCCAAGCTGTGTGCCTTCCTCTGCAAAAACACCGAAGGCAGCTTCCTGTGCACCTGTCCCCGCGGCTACCTGCTGGAGGAAGATGGCAGGACCTGCAGAGGTGACATCCTTCCCCCCCACCCCACCCTGTGTCCTCTGGGGCCCTGTCCCAGTGCCCCCCAGGGATGCCCCAGGCACATCTCCTGTGGTCTCACCCCCTCCCACCTGCATGGAGTCCAGCGCCACCTCCAAGGGCTTTCTCCTGCCGCCCCTATGCCCGGAGGTGGTGAGAGCAGCCCCCGGGGAGCCCTGCAGTCCCCACCAGGCCCTGCCCTGAGCCCGCCGGGATGGTCTGTGTCGCAGACCTGGATGAATGCACCTCCAGACAGCACAACTGCCAGTTCCTCTGCATCAACACCATCGGTGCCTTCACCTGCCGCTGTCCCCCTGGCTTCACCCAGCGCCACCAGGCCTGCTTTGGTGAGTGACCCCTGCCCCTCACCCAGCGTGGGGACACAATCCCGACCTTCATGCTTTTGTTCACCATAGAAGTACCAAGCACCTGATCTGTGCCAGACATTGTTGAATTAGGGGTGATTGGAACAAAGTCCTTGCTTCCTGACTGCCTGTGTCCTGGTGGCATCTAGAACCTCCTGCCTCCTTCCTTGCCCTTGGGAGCCAGGAGCCCTCTGACCTGGGCTCAGGGCATCTCCCCTTGCCCCTGACCAGTCCCTGCTTGGTCTTCCTCCTAGAGCCTCCCCAGAGAGCTCCCCAAATCCCAGGGGCTCACATAGTCCAAAGGGGAAGTTGGTTCAAATGCCAAAGCTGCAAGGGCATCTGCTACTGCCAATGTTTTTTAGTGTCTCATGGCTCCCAGGGAACGAGATCTCCCCCAAGGGCCGAGCCCAGCCAAGGGTGACTCCATTCAGGTTCCCACTAATCTGCTCATCCAGCACCTACTGAGCACCTACTGTGTGCAGGGGCAGTGCTTCAAACCAAAGAGCAGCAAAGTCCAGCCCACTGGCCAAGTCCGGCCCCCTGCTCTCCTTTGTTAATAAAGTTTTATTGGCACACAGACATGCCTACTCACTCACCTATCACCTGTGGCTGCTTGTGCACTACAACGGCAGAATCGAGTCTTGCAGCAGGGCCCTTTACAGAAACAGAAACAGTTTCCCCAACTCTGTTAGACAGCCTGGGGGTACAGCAATAAACACAAGAGGCAAAGCCTGCTATCCCCGTGGAACTTCCCTTCTAGCAGAGAATCAGATTAGGAACAGACATAACAATAAGTTAATGCAATAGCATGTTAGAAGGTGCAGTTTTGGGCTTTTTGTTGTGTTTTGTTTTTTGTTTTTTAGAGACAAGGTCTTGCCCGGGATGGAGTGTAGTGGTGCCGTCGTAGCTCACTTAACTTTGAATTCCTGGGCTCAAGTGATCCTCCTGCCTCGGCCTCCTGAGAGGGCTGCAGCTTTAAAAGAGGGATCAGGTGAAGTCTCATCAAAAGGGGACATTTGAACAAAGATTAGAAACGAGATGCATTTCTCTTTTTCTGCAACAGTAAAGTTTTGGGACCAGCTGCATGGACTAGTGCACGTGCATCCTGTGGGCATCACACACGTGGCAAGCCCACACGTGACTGCTTCCCTCACTCACTGGAATAGAGTTTAAATTCTCAGCCAGGTGGATGGTGGTCTGAGGCTCAACTTGATCAGGAGTCAGCAAACGTTTTCTGCAAAGGGGCTGAGAGTAAATATTTTCAGGTTTGAGGTCCGCACTTGTCTCTGCTGTTGTAGTGACAAAGCAGCCAGAGACACTATATAAATGAATGAACATGGTTGTGTGCCAATAAAACTTTATTGATACAAACAGGCAGTGGGCCAGATTTTGTCCTGTGGGGTCCCAGTTTGCTGATGACTAAACTAGAGAAGCAAACTCGCTCGACCACAGTAGCCCACCCTGACACTTGGTTTTCTTTGCCGAACACAAGGGAAAGAAACTGCCGGTGGTGCTAGACGTTTCCTTCTGGCAGGAGTCTACAGCTAGTCTCTGTGGCCCCTCAAGTGACAGCTCAGTCTCTCTGGCAGCTGCAGAAGCCAGTCCCACTCAGAAGTCCCATGTCCCCAATATCTGTTATGCTCGAGAGAGATTCCACATCCCCACAGGGATATGCCTAGTGTCAAGAATCTCTATACTCAGGGCCGGGCACAGTGGCTCACGCCTGTAATCCCAGCACTTTGGGAGGCTGAGGAGGGAGGATTGCTTAAGGCCAGGAGTTTGAAACCAGCCTGGGCAATATAGCAAGACCCCATCTATAAAAAAATTTTTTTTAATTAGGCAGGTGTGGTGGCATACACTTGTAGCCCCAGCTACTCAGGAGGCTGAGATGGGAGGCTTGAGCCCCGGGAGTTGGAGGCCATAGTGAGCTATGATCATGCCACTGCACTCCAGCCTGGGTGACAGAGTGAGACTCTGTCTCTTAAAAAAAAAAATCTCTGTACTCAGGGAAGCCAAAACCAGGATTTTGCATCAGGAATTTATTGTTCATTCCCTAGAACCCCAGTCCAAATGCATTTTACCAGCTCTGGGCTATTACCACCGTAGCAATGCCCCCTGGTAACCTAGCTGTCTTAGTTTGGGCTGCTGTAACAAAAAACCGTAGACTTTTAAGTGTGGGATTTTGCAATTCAAATCCAAAAACTTGCAGATATGGACCTCTGTGCCTACCACCCTACTTTTAGGAATTTATTCTAAGGAAACCATCACAGATACACACAAAAATTTACCTAGTCCTCACATTGTTTAAAATGGTGAAAGATTAGAAAAATCCTAGTGTCTTTTAATCGGCAGTTTGTCAAACGAAGCAGAGAAAATCCACACCAACCAAAGATGAGGTGACCATTAAAAATGATATGTATAAGCATACTAAGAATATTTAAAGACATGGAAAGATGTTCACAGAATATTAAATTAAAGCAAATAGGAAAAAAAAAAAACCCATACACTGGGTGGCTTAAACTACAGAGATTTATTTTTTTTACTGTTAATCTTTTACTTTTCCACTGGGCACGGTCCTAAGTCCTTTATGTGATGAGGTTAATTTAATTCTCACAAAAAAACACAGTGAAGTGGGTATTAGCATCTCCTTGTTACAACTGAAGAAACCAAGGCACAGAGAGGGTAAGTAAGTTGCTCCAGGTCACACAGCTGCGAGGCAGCAGAGATGAGATTGGAACAGAGTCCTTTGTGGGCACCATGTCAAATATCGGAGGCAATTCTTTGAGGCGGGAGCGGTGACGGATCTCATTTCACAGAGGGGGAAACTGAGGCACAGAGAGAGTGAGTGACTTGCCGGAAGCCACACAGTGGGTCAGGTGGTGGGACACGAGTCCCTTAACCACCAGGGAACCCCTCCCATCTCTGCAGACAGTGATGAGTGCTCAGCCCAGCCTGGCCTATGTGGCACCCGTGGTCTCTGCCACAACACCCCAGGCAGCTTCCGCTGTGAATGCTACCAAGGCTTCACCCTGGACAGCTCTGGCCGTGGCTGCGAAGGTAGAGCCTGGCTTGGGGTGGTGGTCAGGCCTGGTGGGGGGTGGTCACGAGGGCTGCCTGGCCAGCGTCTCCCTCTCTCTTTGTCAGATGTGGATGAATGTGACGGGCCCCATCGCTGCCAGCACAGCTGTCAGAATGAGCCCGGGGGCTACCGCTGCGGCTGTCCCCAGGGCTTCACCCAACACTCTCAGTGGGCCCAGTGTGTGGGTGAGTGGCAGGGGCTGGGAGGAAGCCGGGCCTCCGACCGGAATCTCTCCAGAGCAGGTGACTAGGAATCATTTCCCCCAAGATGTTGTGACAAGCACAGCTATCTAAACATCAGATGGGTCGGGCGCAGTGGCTCATGCATGTAATCCCAGCATTTTGGGAGGCTGAGGCGGGAGGATCGCTCAAGGCCAGGAGTTCAAGATCAGCCTGGGCAACACAGCAAGACCCCTTCTCTAAAAAAATTTTTTTTTAAAGAGAGAGTGAGAAATGCTTTCAAGGAAAACCACAGGGTTTGGGGCAGGGGCAGTGGCCGGAGGTGTCAGGGAGTGTACATGGGGGTGGGGCAGACCTAATCCAAGGGCTCAGGGTGAGCTTGCTGGAGGCTCTGACATTGGACTTGGGCTCTGAAGGGGGAGTGTTCCGGGTGTTGGGTTCCCGGGGGTGCAAAGGCCACCCCAGCCCCACCCCCACCCCCATGTCCTCCCTTACTTCCTCCCCACCTGCCCCCCTGCAGATGAGAACGAATGTGCACTGTTGCCTGCCGCCTGTGGGAGCGCCTCCTGCCAAAACACTCTGGGTGGCTTCCGCTGCGTCTGCCCCTCTGGCTTCAACTTTGACCAGGCCCTCGGAGGCTGCCAGGATGTGGATGAGTGTGCCGGACGGGGCAGCCCCTGTAGCTACGGCTGTGCCAACACGCCCGGTGGCTTCCTGTGTGGCTGTCCCCGAGGCTACTTCCGGGCTGGGCAAGGGTGAGAGACTCTAATGGGGCATACACACTCCATGCCCTGCAAGCACGTACACACATGTGCACACAGAACTGGACAGGCAGAAGCCTGGCAGCACCTATATCTGTGCACACACAGGCTCACACCACTAACATGTACTTGTCCACACAGTGTGCACTCGTGCCAGCATACCAGGGCACCCTTGTGCATTCATAGACCCCAGCATGCACACGTGTGTGTGCCCATGTCATTACCCCGGTATGCACACAGGCTCACACATGCCCACATCTCTGGGGACACTCATGTACCATTGGTACATCCTGGTTTGCACAGCTGAAAAAGCACACATCAGCTGGCCCACACTATACACATCCCCAGGCACACTCGTGTAGAGTCACACGTTCCAATAAGCACACACTCATGCCCCTGGGTACACTGAGGCACATTCATCTATCCCAGCATGTGCACATCATCTCCCTCCTGTGTTCACACCTATGCCCAGGTGAGCCAAGGGATGCACAAAACACACGCCCCCTTATGTGGGTGCACGTGCACTCGTGCACATGGGGCCACACCAGCACACACGCAGAGGCACATTTGCACGCAGGTGTTTGTAGTGTGGCTCAGAATGGAGTGTGTAGGGGTGGAGTGGAGGGGGATGGCTGGGGAGGTCCCACCAGCCTGACCCTGAAGACCCACCCTCCTGCCCGTCCTGGCCCAGGCACTGTGTCTCCGGCCTGGGCTTCACCCCCCAGGATGCCCCAGACAAGGAGGAGCTGCTCTCGCCCGAAGCCTGCTATGAATGCCAGATCAACAGCCTCTCCCCTCGGGACCGGCCACGGCGCAGCACCCACGGGGACCACCAGGTGACATGAGGGCTTCATTGGGATGGTGGTGGGGTGGTCAGGGGATAGGCCAAGGGTGGGAAAGAGGCTATGGGTCCAGCTAAGCCAAGTCAGTCCCCCAAAAACAGCACCAGACTCCACGTCCCAGTTTGTCCCCGTGTCACGGTACCTGCTCTGGTGTTGTACTACCTCAGTCCCAGGGTTTCCCCTAGGGGCTCTGTGGGGCACACATCCCCTGAGCACCCTGCCTCACTCCTGGTGGCAAGTCAGGCACCTCCCACATAGACCCTAGCTGGGCTGGGCTGCTTCCTATGTCTCCCTTTTATGGCACTTGGAGGCAGGAGGAATACCTCGGTCCCTCCAACCCTGCCTGCACCCTGGAACCAGTCTCCCCATCACCTCCTGGCTGGTGAAGCCCTCCCTTGGGGACCCTCTGGATTTAGCACCAATGGGTCCCAGAGCAGCCAGCACAACAGCCTCTGCACCGTAGCTCTGCCTGTCTCACCTCCCCGTGCATCCCTCAGGGCCATTCTCATAAACTCTTAGCCCAAGTTAAGTCCGAGTCCCTTCCCAGCATGAGCCTTGGGGAGGTGAGTGCTTCCCCTGGGAGCCCCCGGCAGAGGCTCCTCTTAGGAGCCCCCACCTAGCATCTGCCCTTGCACCCCCTTCCTGTGCCTGAGGTGTCCCTGGAGCTCTCATACCCACCTTGTCTCTGGAAACCTCAGGAGTCTTCCCCATGCCCATCAGTGACAGCAGAGCAGGCCTGTGGCTCTGTCCTTCCTGCTTCCTTGGGCCACCCACTGAGGGTACACAGGGAGGGCGGTTTTGCCACAGATTCGAGCTGTTTGCCCCACCCCACCCCCAGCCAAAGAGTCCCTGAGGCCACTGTGGGTCAATCCTGTAGCCATCACCCAAGGGATCTGAAAAGTAAATGCTTATTAAGCACCTGCTGTATGTAGGCATTGCTCCAAGCACTCTGCATTTGAAGCCTCTCAATGTTTATAACAACTCAGGGAGGTATAGATGCTACTGTTATTCCCATTTTACAGATGGGGAAACTGAGGCTCAGAGAGGTTAGGTCACATGCACAAGTCACAGAACTTGAAAGTGGTGGCTCAGGGATTCCACAGCTACTGCAAACACAGCCTTCTCTTTACGAGCAGCCCTGGTCTTTGTGGCTAGGCATTCTGGGCTCTCTGCAAGTCACTGCCTTCTGAGGTCATCACTTTATGTCATTTCCAAAAAAAAAAAATCATCACTGAGCATGGAAGCCATTACCCCAAGTTCACCCCCACTGCAGACAACTAGGACCAAAACTCCTTCACTCCACAGATTTTACTGAACACCTACTACTATGCACTGGGCACTGTAATGGAGCAACAGTGAGCTAGAAAAAGAAAAAGTCCCTGCTCTGGTGAGGCTGATATTCTAATAGGGAGACAGACAAGAAATCAATAGGTATCATATTTTATAACACATGATACATAGGATACATGATAAATGCTATGGGAAAAAACAATGCCAAAAGTGGGATAGGAGTGTTGGATCTGAGGGACTTTCAAAATTAGATTAAATATGAATGTATTGCCCTGCCTTCTCTTTCCCTGTAGTTGTTTTTTCCTCCCTTGCTGGGAAAAACTGAGGCTGTGTCTTTTATCCCATATTTACTATTATTTTCTGTAAGCTTCACAAGGGTGGATCCCTGAGTCTGTCTGATTTGCTGCCGTATTGCCAGCCATTGGTACTCAGTATGAGTGAGTGGAGTGATTGCCAGGGCTCGTTGGATGGGTACAAGTAAATTTGGGCAGAGAAGGGCTATGCTTTGTGCCTTTGCCTGCAATACCCATGGACTGCCAGCAGGTGTCAGTACGCGCATGAGTCTTAGTAACACTGCCAGGGAAGGAAGGGTTGAGTTCTCCAGTACTGAGGAGGGGCTCGGGAACAGGGATAGCTTTTGCTTGGAGTGCAACAGTGAAACACTCCAGCGGCATGTAAATGAGGCGAAACAAACACAACACTGCCCAGAGCAAAGGAGAAGAAAACACAGATAACCTCCTGTGAGATTGGACACGTCACCCAGCCCGGGGTAGCCTGCTGCTGAGGCTTTCTGGCTTATTCAGGGCCCTGTCCAGCTGCCAGGACCAGGAAGGCACTTCAGAGGAGCTCAGACAAAGAGGGGTTTGTCTTCTTCATATAGGGGGCTCTCAAAGAGGGCCAGATGCAGGAAGAGCAGCGGAAGCTATCAGGTGGCTCTTCTGTCTGGCCCTGCTTGGTGTCCTGTTTCTTTTACTGTCAGCTCCGGCATCCTTTTTGGGGCTGGCTTCTGTTGAAAGCCCCTTGTTCCTAACACCAGCCATCCCGGGACGCCTCTGAGTGACCTTAGAGCTCTGGGACCCAACACCATCAGATTGACGCTTGGCTGCTAGTTCTCTGAGGGCAAAACCTCAATTCCCTTGGCCCAGGCTGGCAGGGGGTTTGCCCAGGGTGCCTCAGCTGAGACAAGGGGTCTGGATTCCTTGTGTGTAAAGCGGCCATTTACCTGCCTCCATTTGCTTTCACCTGAGAAGCAGCCCAAGCTAACTGCTGGCCTCGTGGGTGAAAGGTAGACACGAGAAACCAAGGGCAGAGGGCACTGGATGTCCTCCTCCACTTTAGAGATTAGCTAAAGGCTGCTCTTTTTTTGTTTTTCTTATTTTGAGACAGAGTCTCGCTCTGTTGCCCAGGCTAGAGTGCAGTGGTGTCGTCATAGCTCACTGCAACCTCACACTCCTGGGCTCAAGTGATCCTCCTGCCTCAGCCTCCCGAGTGTCTGGGACTATAGACGTGCACCACCACACCTGGATAATTGTTGTATTTTTTGTAGAGATGGGGTCTTGCTATGTTGCCCAGGCTGGTCTTGAACGCCTGGCCTCAAGCGATCCTCCTGCCTGGGCCTCCCAAAGTGCTGCAATTATAGGCGTGAGCCATGCCGCCTGGCCCCAAAATTCTCCTCTTTGACCATGAATGACCCCAGGGCCCCCTACACACCGAGTCCCAATTCTCCCAGGCTCTGACAGCCCACCTGGTCTTTCTCCCCAGGTGAGCTTGGCTACCCTTGACTCGGAGGCCCTGCTGACTTTGAGCCTGAACCTCTCGCAGCTGGGCCAGACTGAGCACATCCTGGGGCTGTTACCAGCGCTGGAGGGCCTGGGAGGCCGGGTCCGCTATGTCATTGCCCGCGGCAACAAGCAAGGTTTCTTCCGCATGCATCACCTCCATGGCCTAAGCTCCCTGCAGCTGGGGCGTAGGAAGCCAGGCCCTGGAACCTACCAGCTGGAGGTGGTGAGCGTGGCAGGGCTCCGAGGTGCCCAGCCAGAGGGGTGGCCAGGACCAGGGGGCCAGGCCTTGCGGCTGAAGGTACAGCTGCAGCTGCTCTAGTTGGGGAGGGCCTTGATGGGCCCTGGAGCCCCCATGCCATCCAGAGGAGGAAGATTCTGGAACTGGGAAGAACTCATGGCCAACGGCAATGGCTGGCCAGGTGAAACCTCAAAAAACTCAGGAAGAGTGAAATGCTACACTACGACCTCAGGCGAGCCCGGCCTCTTCCCGGGCCTCTGTGCCAGCCCGGGGAACCCCAATGCTCTGTCTTTCCTGGACACAGCAAGAAGCTGTGGTGCGCACCCTCTACGCCATGGCCAAGGTCAGGGAGGGGCCCTGTGGTCACTGTATCTGGTCCATCTCAGGCTTAAACTTCTGTGCTGCACTGCGGCTCGCCCAGGCGGGTCAGCAGGACATGGGAACAGGTGGCTGGGGTGGGCGCAGGCTTGTCCCTCAGAGCAGAAGGGCCTGCGGGGCCCTGACCCCACACAGAATGGTTTGCAATGGCATCTGCTCTCCCCCTGGTCCGGGCTAGGGTTCCAAGGATGCTTTTATATTAGAAGTGGAGACAGCAATAAAGTTATTTTGGATTAACTCTGCCTGCCCCTTGGCAAGTTCTAGAAATAAGTGGACACTGCCCTCGGCAGGGCCAGGCAAAGTTCACGCGTGGGGGAAGGCGGAGGCCTGGTGGGTTCCCCAATAAGGATAATAAGGGATCCTTTTTTGGTTCATAGTGTGATAATTAGGTTTTTACTCTCATGTGCGAGATGTGCCTCCCTCAAGCCTTGTTCCGATGTTGGCACGTTACCTGTCTGACACGAAAAGGAAAAAACATACTTCCTGACCATGTACTACATAGCAGACATCGTTCTGAGTATTTTACTATTATTGACTCCTTTGGTTGTGGCTACAACCCCAGGGAATAGATGCTGTTATAAATATTACCATTCCCATTTTACAGATGGGAAAGCTGGGGCTCAGAGAGTTTAAGCAACTTAGCCAAGGTCAGGCTGGGTTGAAAATCAGGCAGTCGCCTGTGCCGTCAACCACCACCCCATCCTGCCTGGTTCCAGGTTGGGCCAAATCTACCGACATCTAATGGCTGGGATACTCATCGCCTTAATGACCACGCAGTCAGCATGTACTGTGTGCTATGCGTATCACGGATTGTGGTGTATTTAGTCCCCAACAAACCCCTATGAAGCAGGCAGTATTATCACCCCCATTTTATGGGGGGCTATAGAACTGAGGCTTAGAAAGCTTGTGGAAACTGCCCTTGTTTTAGAGACGGAGTCTTGCTCAGTTGCCCAGGCTGGAGTGCAGTGGCCCAATCATAGCTCACTGCAGTCTCGAACTCCTGGGCTCAAGTCATCCTCCCACCTCAGCCTCCTGAGTAGCTGGGTCTACAGATGCATCCACCATGCCTGGCTCATTTTTAAATTTTTTTGTAGAAATGGTGTCTCACCATGTTGCCCAGGCTGGTCTTGAACTCCTGGGCTCAAGCGATCCTTCTGTCTTGGCCTCCCAAAATGCTGGGATTACAGGCGTGAGCCACCTTGCCCAGCCCCATTTTTACTGAGACTGCATACTGGTCCCTGACCCTAAACCACCAGGGTGTCCCATAGAGATGGTATGTTTGGTTTTCATACAGAACATTCTCCATCGTGATGTAAACTTAGGTTGCCAAGGAATGAGGACAGCACAGTCAGGTGGCTCAGGCCTCCACCTGCAGGGCTTGTCACTAGTGCCTGGCCCCAGGGCTCTGTCCTTTGCCTGGGTCCTGGCCCACCTGCCTTACCAGCAGCCTCTGGGCAGCCCATAAGAGCTTGCAGAGGGCTTCTCTGTCCATCAGCCAAACACCACAGCCCTGAAATCTGGGCAGAGCAAGCCCAGTGACCCTCATTTTCCAGATGAGCAAAGAGATTCTGAGAAAGTGTGAGCAATTGTCTTTTTTTTTCCTTACCATCCTACTTTGTCCTATAGAGAGTGAGCAATTGTCTTAAGGTCACCATCTGAGAAGTGCAGGCTGCAGCTAACCGCTGCTGCTGGGCCCCTGGGAAGCTGTGTTTTATGAGGGCTGGGGGAGGGCATAGATCTTGGGGTGGGGAAGATCACGTGGGATTCACACCTCCACCCCCACTGTACCTCATAAAGAAACATGACGGGCCCCAAAGGTTTATTTAAAAGTCATAGAAAAGCAACAGTCTGGCAGGGGCATCCTTGGGCCCGACCAGAGCTTTGCAATGATCCAGAGGGACAGAAAGGCATGGCTCAGGGTGGGTGGCAAGAAGCTCCAGGCAAGAGATGTATCCTAAGGAGATGTCTCTACAAGAGTCACTTCCCAGGGTTGACTCTGGTCTCTGGAACAGCAAGGGGCTTGAAATGAGAACAACTCCCTTTTTCCAGCTGCCTGGGGGCAGGAGGTGGTGAGGGTGGAGGACAGGACCATAGCAGGCACAGGGATTAGGAGTTGGCCCAAAGAACAGAAGGGTAGGTGGCAGCCCCGGTTGCAGGGCAATGGTTGTGGTGGAGAAAGATCCGGCCCCTCTTGTGCCAGTGGATCCGGAGATGTGTGGGCTCATGGTCCTGCAGGTGGGATTAGAGAGGCCAGAGTGGAATTGGGGACTGTAAATTAATAAGAATATAGACATCAGCCTCTGCCCCTGGCCCCTGGCACAGGGCCCCTAAAGCCCTCGTAATTTCCTAAGCGGTAGGAGAATCTTGTGTTTTAATATTTGGTCCCTGCTCCCTGGTTCCTGACACAGAGCTCCTAAAACAATTTCCTGGGCGATTGGAGCATCTTTTGTTCTAAGGAGGTGATTCTTGGTGGGCTTCTGCATGGGAGCTGAGGTCACCAGAAAGACCAAGCCATGATTAGAAGCTTGAAGCCATCATCCTCCATCCAGAGAGGAGAGAGGGGCTGGAGATTACGTTAATAATCAGCCTACGTGATGAAGGCTTCATAAAAAGCCCTGAACTATGGGGTTTGGGGAGCTTCTGGGCTGGCAAACACACCCAGAGGGGGATGGGGGCTGCACCCCAATTCCTGCATTCGGGACCCTTCCAGACCTCACCTTAAGCATGTCTTCCATCTGGCTGTTTACCTGTACCCTTTGTAATATCTTTTAAAAATTTTTTTGGAGACAAGGTCTCACTCTGTTGCCCAGGCTGGAGTGCAGTAGTGTCATCATAGCTCACTGCAGCTCCTGGGCTCAAGTAATCCTCCTGCCTCAGCTTCCCGAGTAGCTGGGACTGGTGTGTGCCACCACACCAGGCTAATTTTTCTATTTTTTGTAGAGACTGGACCTTGCTGTTGTTCAGGCTGGTCTCCAACTCCTGGCCTCAAGCGATCCTCCCGCCTCAGCCTCCCAGAGTGCTGGGATTACAGGTGTGAGCCACTGTTCCTGGCCCTTTATAATAATATCTTTTATAATAAAGCAGTAGATGTAAGTAAAGTGTTTCCCTGAATCCTGTGGACTGCTCTAGCAAATGATTGAACCTGAGGAAGGAGCCCTGGTTTATAGCCAGTCAGTCAGAAGTATAGGTTACAACTTGCTGCTTGCAACTGGCCTCTGCACTGGGGGCAGTGTTGTGGGACTGAGTCCTTAACCTGTGGGATCTGACGCTATCTCCAGGTAGACAATGTCAGAATTGACTAGAATTACAGGACACCCAGCTGGCGTCCACTGGACAATAGCTTGGTGTTGGGGTCCTGAAGCCCTCCGTCCACTCTCCTGGGGTTTCATTTTAGCACTTGCTGAAGCCTCCCTGGGCTGGGTCAGGGCAGTGGACAGGACCCTCCCACACAGCCAGCCCTCCTTCATCCTGGAGGGGAATCCACTGTCCCAGTGTGAGCCGAGCTTGAGCCCTCAGCCCTCAGCAAAGGTGACAGGTAGAAGATGATCACATGGCCGAGAGTCCATACCTGGATTAGCTGTTGTTGGAAGGGAGGCGTTCCTCTTCCTGCTGCCAATGGGATCACTAAACTTGGACAGTGGTATCTTGGAGATTCCAGAACTCAACTTCTTCCTCCCAGCATGAAAGCCTGTCCGAGAGGTGGAGAGAGAAAGAGATAAGAGCTCCACCAACACCTCTCGAGCTCCTGGATCCAGCTGCACCTGAAGCCGTTGGCTGGTTATTTGGGCTGATGAGTTTTCCATTGGTCTGAGCTTTCCATCTGCAGCAATGGACAGATCTGGATGATGACTTGGTCAGTTGGTCATTCACTCCATTCCCCCACTCACCAGCAACTGGCTGTCTTTGGGGCACAGACAGCTGCCAAAGCCCCGCCCCCTCAGGGACCGAGAGGCATGGGGGCCTATGGCAGGAAGGGCGGGCCCCGTAGATGTGGGGCTGGGGTCTGACAGGATGACCACCTAGGAAGGTCATCCAGGTGTTGTGGTGAAGCTTTGGGGGAGTCTTCTTCCGTGCATCCAGAAACCTCATGGCCCTTTGCACCTCCTTGGACTTTGGGTCCCCACACACCATCCTGTGTTTCTGGCGGAAGTGGAATCTGGTAGGTGAAGAGGGGGTGCCCAGGTTAGGGTGTAAGCAGGGAACAGAGCCGCATGTGAGCCCCACCCACCACCCCCCTTGGCCCCACTCACATCACAGCAGGCAGGTTGCAGCTCCTGCTCACCTCCTGGCGCTGGTAACCCCAGGCGTGCCGGAGCACAGGCCACCCAATGCGGCGGTGGTAAGCCAGGCAGCAGTCCTCAAAGACACCTGCAACCACACGGCCGCCCACACGCTCATGTCTGTACTGGGCAGGGACGGCCACAGGCATGGGCACATACCACGACCCTTCCAGGCCTGGCTCACCCTTAGCCCTTGACATTGGGACACCCAGCAGGAGTTGGAGAGAACCCACAGCCCCTGGCTGGGAAGGACATGCAACTGCCAAATGAACAGGAGAACAAAGCCACTTCTACTCCTGCTCTGGGAGAGGGGACAGGAGGGTGCGGCATTGAGGAGGGGCAGGGACCACTCCTCCCCAACGCAGCCCTACCCTCCTCAAAATGAGCCGGCTGGTTGGTTACTCCTAAGGTCCCGGCTCCTGCTCCAGGCTGGCCCATCCCCCCATGGGACTGGCTCAAATACCTCTTCCTCTAGGTCCTCATCACAGTGACCACTCAAGTCCCCTTGGCCAGGAACTGGGAGTTCTATGTAGGTTTACCCATGGGTCTAACAAAAGCATTTAAAGAGCTCCCGCTAGATGTCAGATGTCTGGATAAACACAGGGATGAACCAGAACTAGTGTTGTCTCCAGGGAGCTCCTGGCCTGGTGGAGGGAGACAGGGAAGTGGATCTGTGCAGAGAGGGGAAAGTGCAGGCACTGAGGGTGCCCAGAGGAGGAGGAGGAGGAGGAGGAAGCAATGATGCCAGAAAGGTCCAGGAGGATGAGGTGGGGGTGGAGGCCAGGGTGCATTCCTCCGCCCCACCTTTGAGGTCCTCTGCCAGACCCTGCCTCCTTGGCATCCCCCAACCTTGGCCCCTGAGGGCAAGGGGCAGTGGAGGCAGTTGGAAGCTCTGGAACCTTGGGCTGCAGTGCCAGGCAGGTGGTTCCCAAGGCTGGGGGCCACCTTTCCCCCAGGATCAAAGGGCCACGGCTGGCTCTGATAGCAGAATAATGAAAGCAAAGCCCAGCCCCCTCCTGGGCAAAGGCTAACCTCTCAGACCCAGCCAAGGGGCAGGTGGGGTGGGTGGGGAAAGATGGGCCAGGAAGGTGGGGACATGGGTCCTCCACCCGGCCAAGTTCCTGGCCAGCTGCTGAGACTCAGAGGATGTAGACCCAGTGCCGGGACGCCTGGAGTGGGGGGCACTGCATGCCACAGCTCTGGGGCTGTCCTTTGGTGTCCAAAACCCTCAAGTGCCTGCTCTGGGGCCGGGGGTGGGGGAAGAGGGAAGCGGTTCGCCATTAATAACAGAAATGGTTATTATTGTTGCTCCAAGACACTGGGCCAAGTGTCTTCTGCAGGCATCAGCTCATTGGACCCTCAAGTCCGGTCTATGCAGTGGGAGTTTCAGGTTCCCACTCTGCAGGTGAGGAGAGTGTGGCTCAGAAAGGTTGAGTAGCTACTCTCAGTCGGACTGCGTGGATTGGGGTGGGGGGGCGGGGACAGGGATGGGCATCCACTGCTGTTGGACTCCAAGGCTCTGATCTCTAACTCCACCCCTAGCTCTGCAGGGTCAGGGCACGGCAATGTGTCCCTGGCAGTAAGTGGTTCTGCCCACAGCTGGAAGCCACACTCTGCTCCCTCCAGTTGCTGGAGTCTTGCAAAGAAGGCACCATGGGTGATGTGTGTGGGGAGGTCTGGAAGGAGCTGTGGACCCTCTGTCTCCATCCCCCATCCCAGGAATTATCCAAATGCCAGGAGCAGGAGAGAGAATTCAGTGGAGTGGGATTGGGGGAACCTTCTGGAAGAGAGGAGAGACAAATAGGGAGAGGGAGGGAGGGAGGGGACAGGGAAGGTGAATGGGTCCAAGGAGGTGGGGTAGGTATGGCGGAAGACAGTACCTTGGGTGCGGACAGCAGGGGCCCAGGCCCCCATGAAGCAGGCCACCAGGTAAGCCAGGAGCCACGGGTTCATGCTGTGGGCTGGTCCTCCTCCCTGGGCGCCTGGAGGGATTAACGGGGCCACCTTGGGGAGGTGGGGGGGTCATGAGGACTTCAGGAGGATGGCAGCAAGCACTGAGAACACCCCCATCTCAAGTTAGTCCCTGGGGCACTCAGTAAGACAAAGACATTGCACAGAACGGGGACAAGTCTTGCTGGAGGGACCTGCAGGGGAAGGACTCACCGAGGTGCACTGGGTCCAGGGAGTCGGGTCCTGCTAGGGCATCCGCCAAGCTCTCCTGCCTATGGGGCCAGCGGGCTGAAAGTCACCCTTTATAGACGGAGCCCCACCCGGCCACCACCTGCCCTCCCTCCTCCCTCCCTCCCTCTCTCCTCCTCCTCCCCACCTGCTCTTGCAGACTCTGGGCTTCTCCCTCTTGCACAGACAGACCAAGCCCTGCCCTCCACCCATGAGACCCTCAAGTCCCCTCGCCCTCCCCTATCCCGGGCCTCCTGGCCAGCACCCCTGCTGTCCCTACGAAGGGCCCCTTCTCCCTCTACACTTCCCTCACCTGCACACACCTAGACACTGACTTCCCGTGGACAGGCCTTGGGCTGTCTAGAGCCCCCGAGAGGAAGCCTTTACCTCTGCTCCTCACTCCCGTACTTCACCCCATTTTTCTCTCCTTCCACACAATGAGGTGACTTAGCAGGTCACGGACATGCCCTGGTTTTGAGAATAGGCAAGTCTATAGAAACAGAAAGTAGATTTGTTGTGGCCATAGGATGGGGGCATGGGAGGATGAGGGATGATTGCTCAAGAATATGGACTTCTTGGCTGGCTGCAGTGGCTCACGCCTGTAATCCCAGAGCTTTTTGGGAGTTCAAGGCAGGAGGATCACTTGAGGCCAGGAGTTGGAGACCAGCCTGGGCAACATAGTGAGACCTTGTCTCTACAAAAATTTTTGAAAATTAGCCAGGTGTGGTGGTATGCACCTGTGGTCCCAGCTACTCAGGAGGCTAAGGCAGGAGGACCAGTTGAGCTCAGGAGTTCAAGGCTGCAGTGAACTACGATCAAGACACTGCACTCCAGCCTGTGTGACAGGGCAAGACTCTGCCTCTAAAAGAAAAAGGGTATGGGTTTCTTTTTGTTCTGAAGTTAGATAATAGTGATGGTTGCATAACTCTGCAAATGTGGTAAACATCACAGAATGGTGCACTTTCCATGGGTGAAGTGCCTGCATGGCATGGGAATTTTCTCAAATATTATCGTGAGAATAATCTCAATAAAACTGTTATGAACAACTGCAACAACAAAGAAATGCTCTGGTTTTGGAAGAAAAGCCAGGAGCCCCAGGTAGCCATGCCTGCAGCAAGCAAAGTAAAATTCACAAAGAAGCCATTCTTCTTTCCCTGGGTCAGCAGAACCCACCTGGGAGAGGGGCGAGGGGGGCACTGCAGAGGCCTCCCAGCTGACTGCTAAAAGCCCACATCCATAGCTACATCTGACCTCCCCGGACCCCTTTGTCATTTCTCTGGCTCCACCGGGAGCCCCTCGAGGCAACCCCCCTCGCCTACTCCCCTGGGCCAGGCCACAAGGCTGGGTGGCTGGAGCTTAGAGCCGGGGCGGAGCTTAATCAAGGGCGGGGCGGAGTGGGCGGGGCTTGGTAAATGCGTGGGACGGGGTGGTGCTATTTGGGCGGGACTTATATCGGGGGCGGGGCTTACAAAGCTCAGCCCCGCCCCGCTCTAAGACTCTCCGAGGACAGGGGCGCTCCCAGGTCCCGTTGCAGCCCCCAGGCCAGGCCCCGGCGCTGCCCCAGTTCCTCCGCCTCTTGCTTTAGTGGGTGAGGCTGGGCCGGGACGCGGCTCCGCGTGGCTGCGGGCGTGGGGACGCAGCGTGGCAGGCTGGGACCAGCCTCCCCGCTACGGCCCACTGCCCCCTACCTGCCCTGCCGGCGGGCAGCGGCCAAGACTTGAGGTTAGCCAGACTTGGAGGAGGTCCCCCGGCGTGTGAGCCCACCTCCCTGCCCCACCCCTCACCCTTTGTCCCACCGGCAGCCTTTACGGGGAGGAGGGGTTCACGCAGGGTACACAGGGATGTGCGCGCTCGGGACCCAGGTGTCTGGGCTGGAGCCGCGATGCTGGGGTTGGGGTGGGGGGGACGAGGCGCTGGATTGGAGCCCAGAGTTCCGACGACCACAGCTGCTAAGGGCGAGGGCCAGATCTTCAGGGTCAGGGTTGAACTGGGGGAAGCCAGGCCTCCTCCGTTCCTGCAGCTGCTGAAGGTATTAAGTGTAATCTGCTACCAGCAGGGACCCTCTTCTCTGCAAGTGTGAAATCCGCACGGCTGGGGGGATGGAAGCCTCCCCCGCTTTCTGGCTTCTGGTCACCGACTCTGATGATGGGGGCAGTTGCAGGTGGTCTCCAGACTGTAGCTCAGACAAACTTAGGGACCGACACCCCAGAGCCAGCAGGGTTTGGAAGGCAGGCAGGGGTCTTTCTTACCCAGTCGCTCCAGTGGCTTGGTGGTGGGCAGGGGGGAGGGGAGACTCTTGGGAAGCCCACACACACCCCCAAGTGGAGGGCACACAGATCGAGGATCCTCCCTGGTGCTCACACACAGTTGGCCTAACTGTACAGAGGAGAAGACAGGGTCAGAGAGGCCAAGTCTTTTCTTTTCTTTTCTTTTTTTTGCCAGGAAAATCTGACTTTTATTTCTTAAATACGGTGACAGAAAGGGGGACAGTCCCCTAATGGGGGAGGGCCGTAGATCCAACGCCTGGGGGGTCATTAGCAAAGGTGCAGGGGCACTGGGTGGGGGAAGTGGGGGTCCTCCTGCAGTCGCTTTTGCATATCAGACCCCAGCTGCCCGCAGCTCTGCTGAAGCTTTGGTGCCTCTGGGTCCTTGCTCAGAATCTTTCTTTCGTTTTTTGTTTTTTTTTTCACCCTGCCATTAGGTAGCTGCTTGCTCAGAATCCTGGTCTCTGACAGAAGCAGCTGGGCTGCCCTACCCCACAGCATCGTACAAAACATACCACACCTCAAGTCCCCCATCTGCCAGACCTGGACTCCTACTGTGCCAACTGCCTCTTTTTTAGGAGAATTTGTTTATTTGAGATCTTTCTTCTTTTTTGACGGAGGCATTTATTGCTACAAACTTCCCTCTTAGAACTGCTTTTGCTGATTCCTATCAGTTTTGTTATGTTGTACGTCCATTTACGTTTGTCTCGAGATATTTTTTAATTTCCCTTTTAATTTCTTCTTTGGCCCATTGGTCATTCAGGGGTGTGTTGTTTAATTTCCACATATGTGTGAATTTCAGAAAATTCACACATATGTGGAAATTCCGCCCGTTACTGTTACCGATTTCTAGTTTCATACCATTGTGGCCAAGAAAGATGTTTGATATGATCGCAATCTTGAATTTGTTCAGACTTGTTTTGTGGCCTAATGTACATATGATCTATCCTGGAGAAGGTTCCATGCTCATGTGAGAGTAATGTGTATTTTGTTGCTGTTGGATGGACTGTTTTGTATATGTCTGTTAGGTCCTTTTGGTCTAGAGTGAAGTCCAATGTTTCATTATTGATTTTTTTTTTTTTTGAGACAGAGTCTCGCTCTGTCACCCAGGCTAGGGTGCAGTGGCATCATCATAGCTCACTGCAACCGCCAACTCCTGGGCTCAAGCGATCCTCCTGCCTCAGCCTCTTGAGTATTTGGAACTACAAGTGAACCACCAGGCCCAGCTAATTTTTCTATTTTTAGTAGAGATGGGGTCTTGCTATGTTGCCCAGGCTGGTCTTGAACTCCTGACCTCAAGCGATCCTCCCTCCTTGGCTTCCCAGAGTGCTAGGATTACAGGTGTGAGCCACCACGCCCAATCTTATTGCTTTTTTTCTGTCTGCATGATCTGTCCATGGTTGAAAGTGGGTATTGCAGTCCCTTATTATTACCGTATTGTAGTCTAACTCTCCCTTCAGATCTATTCATATATGCTTTATATATTTAGGTGCTCTGATGTTGGATGCATACATATTTACAATTGTTATATCCTCTTGATGAACTGACCCCTTTATCATTCTATAATGACCTTCTTTGTCTTGTTTTACAGTTTCTGACTTACAGTCTATTTTATCCCATACAAGTATAGCTACCCCTGCTCTCTTTTGGTTTCCGTTTGCAAGGCATATCTTCTTCCCATCCCTTCACTTTCAGTCTACATATGTTCTTATGCCAGCTGCCTCTTACTTTGGTCCAGATGCGCGGTGGTTGCCCAGCAACTGGATGAGGGGACAAAAAAAGGGTCTTTCCAGGATGCCTTGTAAGCCCCTGGCCTAACACTCAGGGACTTGGTTTACAGACAGTCCCTGATATAGTTGGCCCTGCTGCCTCCTGGAAGGTTGGCTTTGGGGGCTCCCCTCCCCAGGCTGACCAGGCGGCCTCTGTCTTCAGGGGGCAGCTGTTAGCAGTGGCCTGGGTGGGGGCCGTGGCTCTCCAGAGGGACTCAGATTACCGGCACTGCCAAAGTCACAGCCTTGGCCTCAGTCTTTGTGCTTCTCTTGCCCATGCAGGACATGTGAGGGCCAGACAGCCGGGAAGGGTGACTGCCTAATGCTGGCCTTGCCATCTGGGGCTGGGGGAGGTATGGCATGGGGAGAGAATGGTGGGCCCTGAGGATAGAGTTCTACAGGGTCCCGAGTCCTTCTTCAAAACCTGCTGAGCTCCACTGATCCCCTCCCTCGATGCAGGTTTTCTTTTCTTTTCTTTTTTCTTTTTTTTAGAGATAGGGTCTTGCTGTGTCACCCAGGCTGGAGTGCAGTGGTGCAATCACAGCTCACTGCAACCTCGAACTCCTGGGCTCAAGTGATCCTCCCGCCTCAGCTTCCTGAGTAGCTGGGACTACAGGCGCGTGCCACCACACTGGGTTCGTTTTTTCGCTTGTTTTTTTGTAGGGACGGGGTCTTGCTACATTGCCCAGGCTTGTCTTGAACTCCTGGCCTCAAGCGATCCTCCTGCCCTGGTCTCCCAAAAAGCTGGGATTACAGGCGTGAGCATTGGCCTCCACACAGGTTTTCTGAGTATCTCCATCTGCCGGCCACATGCTACTGGGCCCTGGGGTGATGGCAGTGAGCAAGCAGGTATGTTGCAGCCATCAAAGATGATGGTGACGTCTCTGACTCCTCAATGAGCACCTGTTTGGGACCATTTGTTAATCATTTAACAAACACTTGGAGAGCACCTACTGTGTGCCAGGCACCGGGCTGGGGGCCAGGGACAAACAGTGAAGGGGATGGTCCCATGTGCTCATAGTCTAGTGGCATAGCAGACAAGAGAAGCAGCAAAGAACAAAGCAAGAGACTCAGACTAGGACTACTGCCGTCCATCCTGGTGTGATTGCGAGAGGCTGGGGACAGGGGACCGGCTGGTAACAATAACCCTGTAAGATTAAAATTTGCCCCCACTTTATGGGGAAGAAACAATCAACTGAGGCTCAGAGAGGTTAAGTTGTTTGACTGAGTGAACATCAGATTCCAAACTCCTTCATCCCACATATACTGGTGGAGTGCTGTATTTTTTTTTTTTTTTTTTTGAGACAGAGTCTTGTTCTGTTGCCCGGGCTGGAGTGCAGTGGCCTCATCATAGCTCACTGCAGCTTCGAACTCCTGGGCTCAAGCCATCCTCCTGCCTCAGCCTCCTGAGTAGCTGGGACTACAAGCACGTGCCACCATGCCCGGCTAATTTTTAAAAATTTTTTATAGAGACGGGGTCTCGCTGTGTTGCTCAGGCTGGTCTCAAACTCCTGGGCTCAAGTGATTCTCCTGCCTCGGCCTCCCAAGTGCTGGGATTATAGGCGTGAGCCTCCACCTGGCCTGGGGTGCTGTATTAAGTGTGGCTTTTTATTCTGATACTTTGACATCTGGGGCCTTGCAGATCCTGGAGAGAAGGCCCCTCCCAGGGCTAGCCAGTTCCTAGAGATGGTGCGAGTGCACCTTTCATATGCAAACCAACCAATTCAGAACCTACACCCTCAACTACTTCCTTTGTTTGCTATCACACTCCAGGTCACTATGCACCTGCCCTAATCACCCCAGGGCCAGAACCTGCTGAAATGATTCACACTGCCCTGCCTCACACCTTCCTTTTTCCAGGAACCACAATAATGGCTCTTGCCTACGTTTTCCCTTCACTCCCTCTGCCTCCAACCGGCTCTGGCGCTTCCCTGTGTGGCCCCGCGTGGTGTGGCACACCCCCTCCTCTTAGGAACTGTGAGTAACAAACTATCTTTTTGGTGGCAGTCATCTCTTGATCTGTTGGCCTTGGCAGACCTGCATGATGATAAAACCTACATTTAAAAACAGGGGCCCAGTGATGTGTGGGGGAGCTGAGGACAGAGGGCAGATAACAGACACACCATTTCCCAGGTGGTGCTCATGCTAGTGGAGAGATGTTCACACTGCCTGCTCGGCATCCTAGAGGAACATCTGCATGCAGGCTGCAGGGCAACCCAGCAGGTGTCCAGAGGGAACAACAGCTGAATGGGACCTGAAGGGCGTGCAGGTGTTCATCGGAGGCCAGCAGGGCAGGATGCTAGAGAGACCCGCCAACTGCAGAATGGCTGGATTGGGACATGGGGGCGGGGGGGGGGCGGTTAGCAGAAGATGAGGTGGGCAGGCAGAGGCTATTCAGGGCCTCACATGCCGAGCCAACAAGGGTGACCTTCAGCAAGAGGCCACTGGGGAGCTGCAGAAGGGATTTATTTAGCCGGGGGAGGGTTGTGGTCAAGCCTGCGTCTGAGCCCTGCCAAGGTCACGAGGAAGATGCACCCGAGGGGGCGAGACAAGGGCAGATTCAAAGAAGGTCCAGCTCAGGCTGGACCCACCAGGGGGAGGTGGGCAGATCCCAGAGGCAGGTCTGTCTCTCTGGAATGGGGAGGGTCTGGGCTGCCTCCTTAGCCCCTTGAAGAATCAGACGAAACTTTCACTGCCATCTACTTTTCAAATGTGGGGACCCTGGCAGTTGAGTGGGCCAGAATGTATGCAAAGGAACCCCGGGAGGGTGCCAGTGCCCACAGGCTAAGGGGGCCCATCCACTCTCTCACCTCTGCTGCCCCAACCCCTGGCTTCTGGTTGTTCTAAGCACATGGTCAAGGTCTACTGGCTGCCCACCCAGTCCTGGGGGTGCCATACTGGAGACAGGGTGGAGAGGGACATTTGGGTCACCACCACTGTGGTTCCTCCTTACTGCCTCTTCTCCTGTGGCACCTGCTGCTCCCCCCGGGGCCCTGACTTCCACTTGCCTCCGGCACCCTCACCCTGCCCATCTCCAGCCAGTCCGCTTGACTTGGATTATTGTTTAGGCTTCTGAGCTTTGCCACCCTGAGCACCAGGGCCACATGTTGGGACTTCCCTGTTCGTCTCTGTCTGGTCCTGCAATCCTGTTGCAGATCTGCCTCCACTTTGCAGCCATTGGGTCTCGTGGAACAGATGTACCTCTATTTTCTCCTTTGCCTGTGATCCTCCCCCCATCCAAAAACAGAGTCTGAGCAAGCCCCTCTAGGGCAGGCCTGGCCTCTTTGCTGCAGGCCCCCAATTGCCCGAGGGAGCTCACACCTTGTCCAGCCCTTCACAGCCCTGTAAACCCTTCTCAGGCCCCCTTTTACTCAGCTTTTGAACTTGCCCCCACATCCCTCACTTAGTTGAGTTGTTCTGGGCTAACTTTATGTGCACCATTGCACTTGAGGCTTGCAGTGACATGTTAATATAAGCCATCCACTTACCCCATTCTACAGACAAGAATTTGTGATTTGATCAGGGTAGACTAGCTAGATGTTTTTTTTTTTTTAGGTTTTTTTTTTTCAAATAGAAAAAGCATGTATTTCTCCCTTTTGGATCCTGGGCTTTGCTCCAGGCTGTGAGTTGGATTCACCTCTTTTCTGTGTGTCTCTACATTCAGAGGCTTCCTGGGGCACATCTGTTTCATGGCAGTGGTGACATGCAACCGGAGCAGCAGGACCACGTGATGCTTCTTCAGCCTTTGTTTCGGATCTGGAGGGGGGTCCCTTCCATCCAGGTCACATTGGCCAAAGCAAGTCACACGGTCACACCCTAAGTTGGGAGATGGGCAGCGCACCCCACCCACGGGGAGCCAGGGTCAGGGCAGGAAGGGAGGAAGAATTGTTGTCTTAGTCTGTTTATGCTGCTCTAACCTGAGGCTGGGTAATTTATAAATGATAGAAATGTATTGCTCACAGTTCCGGAGGCTGGGAAGTGGATTTAGTGCCTGGTGAGGGCTCATTCTCTGCTTCTGAGAAGGTGCCTTCTTGCTACATCCTCACATGGCAGAAGGGCAAAAAGGGTCTAACTACTCCTTTTAATAAGAGCACTAATCCCATTCCTGAGGACAAAGTTCCCATAACCTAATCACCTCCCACAGGCCCCACCTTCTAATACCATCACCTTGAGGTTTAGGTTCCAACATACGAATTTGGGAGCGACACATACATTCAAACCATAGCACTTGTGAACAAATGGTACCATCCACCATGGTCACTAAAGTCCACAATGAGCGTTCCTGATTGGCTGAGGCGGGAGGATCGCTTGTGCCCAGGAGTCGGAGACTGCAGTGAGCTATGATCGTGCCACCGCACTCCAGCTTGGGCCACAGAGCGAGACCCTGTCTCAAAAATAAAAAATAAATCAGCTACAGTTACATGAAGCAAAGATTGGGGCTTTGGGGTCTTTATAGGCATAACTTTTTTTTTTTTAATTTAGAGAGAAAACATGGTCATTTTGTCTGCTTCTCCATCTCCCTAACGAGGTTCTCTACAGTACTAAGCTTGACAGAATCTGGTCCACCCAAGCCCTGACTCCTGAACCTTCTCACATTGAGTTCCCCCATCTCCTGGGAGATGCACACCGTGGACAGCAGCTGTGTGTGTCATAGGTTGTGCCGAGAGAGGCAAGTGCCAGCCTGACTGCCAAATGGCTTCCGAGTAGACACCTACAGGAGTTCCCTGTTGCTGTTGTAATAAATAACCACAAACTTAGTGGCTTCAAACAATACAATTTTATTATCTTACAGTCCTGAGGTCAGAAGTCCTAAAACCAAGGTGTCAACAGGGCTGCTCCCTCCTGGAGGCTCCAGGGGAGAACCCGTCTCCTGCCTTTCCCAGCGTCTAGAGGTCCCCACATCCCTTTGCTCGGGGCCCCTCCCTCCACCTTCAGAGCCAGCAGCGCAGCATCTTCCAATCTCTCTCTGCTTCTGACCCTCCTGCCTCCTTGTTGGAGGACCCTGGGCCCCCGGATAATCCAGGATGATCTCCCCATCTTGAGATCCTTAATTTAATCCCATCTGCAAAATCCCTTTTGCCATTCGAGGGAACAGACTCCCAGGTTCTGGGGATTAAGGGGGAAGGGTGCATTATTTCACCTACCACAACACCCATGGGGGCCAAACTCATAAGACAGGGACCCACAGAACACTTCTTGGGGGAGGTGATGTGTGGGTTTAGTTCTGGAAGATGCAAGGGGGCAGGGGAACGGTGGGGCGTGGGGAGAGGATTCCAGGCAGAGGGAACAGGGCACACAGAACAGCTCCTAAATATCCACCCTGGAGGTGACCTGGAGGCCTCTGCTCTGCAAAGCACTGGGGACATCTGGCAATGCCTGGAGAGATATTTGGCTGTCACCACTGGAGGGTGGGGTGGGCTGCGAGAGATGCCACTAAATGTCCTACAACGCACAGAACCCCTCCCCACCATGAAGAACCATCTGGCCCAAAGGTTAGTAGCTTGGAGAGCAAGAATCCTTCTTAATGCACTGCTGTTGACATCTGCTTTTTGCCCCTGTCTCTCCAGATTCAGTGGTGCTTTTCCCCCCATGGGCAGCTGGAGGGTTTCTACCTTTGGCCTTTCTACCCCCCTCCCCCCACCCCCCTGCACTGCCTTTCTTGGGAAAAGCTGCTTCTAGTTCCTCATGACCCTTGGCCTGCTCTGGGAACAGAAGCCTGTGTGTGTTGAACGCTCCTACTTCTGGAATGCAAAGCCCCCTGTGGCCTGGGCCCTGGAGGATGATGGATCTAAGAATAGTGGCGCCTTCTCCCCACACCCAGGCCTGCCTGGCTCTGGCCTGGGGGTCCCAGGCCCCTCACTGCCACCGGGAAAGGTGGGTGAGACAGAGGTTGTCCTAGGGAAACTTCTCGAGCCTGTGCTGGCCCCTGGGTGGGGGCCGGAGCTAACTAGTTCATTCCTGGGGTCACTGGCCAGCAAGTGACAGATCCGGGGAGGAGGGGATGAGTGAGGGTGGAGGGCACCCCCGCCCACCGCTCGACCTGTCCTCCCTCAGGCTACTGTTGCTGCCTTCCCTGCAGGACTCTTGTCACCAATCCCCTCCCGAACTGCCACCCCCTGGAGTTGGACAGGTTTCCTTGGGCTGGACTGGGGAGTGGGGTGCCCGTCTTGCCTACCGTGGAACGGGCCCCAGCTCAGGAGGCCTGATCCAGCGGAGTGGGGGTCTGGTGCCAGCGGGGCCTTGTGTCTGCTGGGATAAACCCACCCAATGCCCTGCTGCTGCTAGCCCTCACCTGGTCAGCAAACCTGTGCTGTCTGCTGGGCGCTGGGGATGCTGAGGGAGACAAATCTCTGCCTCCTTCCTTGAGGAGTTCTCAGTGACCAGGGAAAGCAGGGCTCACGCTTGCTGAGCACTTAGCCAACAGCCAGACCCTGTGCTGGGTGCAGGCAGAGCGGCTACATTTCTCAAGGATGCGCCAAGAGGGCGTCAAGTTGGGGAAAGGAAGGGTAGAGAAAACCCCGGTGCAATGGCACAGGGAGGATGATGAGGAAGGCCAGTGTGTGTCCAGGGAAGCCCCTGCCCCCTGGGTGGGGAGGCTGGTCCAGGGGATGGCCCATCCAGCTGCTGGCCCTTGGATTCACCAAGGCCCCGATTGCTGGGCGTTTAGCTGGTTTCCAACCAGAAGGTAACTTAGTAAATACCGTAAGGCACATCCTCCTGCAGACAGCCCTGCCATGGGTGGCTCGGGATAATTTTCAGTGGTATAATCACAGGGTCAGACTATGAACCCTCTTATATGCTGGGTGTGTAACATCCAAAGGGTCCTTCCAATTAAAGTGGCCACCATCCCTTCGGGAAGCAAGTGTTGTTGGGGTCCTGGCGGTTTTGGAACGATCCTTCACTGTGGCCAACTCTCACCTGTGGGCCCTTCCTTGCCGACTTGATAGACACACTTGCGGGTTCATTGACTCTCTTTCTCGTCCTGTGAACTGTCTGTTTCTGCTCTTTGTTCCTTGGGCTCTTATCAATTTGAGTGAGCTTTTAATAGACTGATAACACCTGGTGCTATGGTATAAATGTCCCCCCCGAAACTCATGTTGGAACTGAATCCCTGGTGTGACATTATTGAGAGGTGGGGCCTTTAAGAGGTGATTGGGTCACAAGAACTCTGCCTTCATGAGTGGATTAATCCATTTATGGGTTAATGGGTTAATGGATAATGGTTATCCTGGGAGGGCACACGGTGGCTTTATAAGAGGAAGAGACATGTGAGTGAGCATGCTCAGCCTCGTCACCACGGGATGCCCTGCGCCACCTCAGGACTCTGCAGAGAGTCCCCACCAGCAAGAAGGCCCTCACCAGATGCGGCCCCTCAACCTGGGACTTCTCAGCCTGCAGAACTGTGCAAAAAATCTCTTTCCTTTACAAATTACCTAGTTTCAGGTATTCTGTTATAAGCAGCAGAAAGGGGACTAAGACAGCTGGCTTTGCTCACCCCGTGCAACTTTCTCCTAACCGTGCACACCTGGAGTCCAGCATGTGTGATGTGCTCCGAGAAGTGCTGTGGACTGTGCTTTTTGATCTTCTATCTGGGGAGCTGGAAGGGTTTTGTGATACATGGAGAGTGGAAGTTATTGGGGTGGGGCAGAACCTGGTATTCCAAATGCCCATTCTTCGCCAGGTACTCTCGCCTCTGGCACAGCGGGTGCAGGCCGGAGGCACCTTGCAGGTAGACTCTCAGGTAGGCAAATCGGTGGGTCCCTGACCTGCTTCCCATGGGCTTCCGGGTGAGGAGCAAGGCTGAAAGAACTGAAATGGTAAACTGCCTGCCTGCCAATGACTGATATGCACAAAATTCCTCCACTTCATTCAGAAAGAAAAGATTAGAGAAAGAGTCTGGCGGTTGCTTACAAAGTGAAACATGGAGTAACGGCATGTCCCAGAAATTCCACTCCTAGGTGGTGTATGTCCCCTAAAGTGAAAACATACATTCACACTGAAACTTGTAAATGATGTTCATAGCAGCATTACTCCCAGTAGCCAAAATGTGGAAACCACCAAGTGTCCATCAGCAGATGAATGGATCAACACGATGCAGTATATATCTTATTCAGCCATAAAAAGGAATAAAGTACTGATTCCTGCTATGTATGAACCTTGAAAACATCGTGCTCAGTGAAAGAAGCCAGACACAAAAGGCCGCATATGGTAAGACACCATTTATGTGAAGTAACCAGAGTAGGCAAATCCATAGAGTCAGGAAGTAGATGAATTGTTGCCAGGACTGGGGAGTGACCGCTAACGGGCACAGGGTTTCTTTCCAGGGTGATGAAAATGTTCTGGAATAAGACAGTGGTAATCGTTGTACAAATTTGTGGCTGCGCTAAAAACCACTGAATTTTCACTTAAAAAAATAAAAATAAAAAACCAAGTGCTGCAAAAACCCAAGAAATACATGTAAAACATTTAGAGGAAAAACAAGAAAGGGAACTCATGGTGTGAAAAAGAAATGGATTAAAAAAATTGAAATCTTTAAAAAAAAAGTGATAGTGGCTCCTACAGAATGACTCATTGGAGCAGTGGGGGTGGTTTATCAATTTATTGTCCACACAGAACACCTGATGGTGAAAGCAGCCACCATCAACACTACCCTGGGACAACAGGGGAAACCAGGCCACCCTGTGACCCCAGGAACAAGGGCAAGGGCTATGGGGCTTTTCCGTCCTTTGACTTTATGGAAGATAAAATGCCCATTGCTGTTCTCACCAGAAAGAGAACTGGACTGGCAGGGTTATAGGTTGGATTCAGAAAGTGAATGCTGGAAAGCAAAACTTCCCAAGCTTGCTTTGGCCAGTGACCCACCTTATCTCCTGCGGTGTTAGAGCAGCTGAAATTCTTTCTTTTTTTTAAGAGACAAGTTCTCGCTCTGTTGCCCAGGCTGGAGTGCAGTAGTGCAACCACAGCTCACTGCAGCCTGGAACTGCTGGCTCAAGCGATTGAGGAGGTGCGGTTCTAAGGCAAGAGGTAAAGGGGCCCGTGCTGTGTTCTGGCCCCTGACCACAGTGTTCTTTTTACCGGACGGCTGCCAAGACAGTGTGTTAGGTGCTCTGCTTTCAGTGGGCTCCCAAGGGGGCGGTACCACCTGTCTTTTACAAAAATCAGAGCGAGGCTGGGGGAAGTGAAGCGACTCCCGAAGGAAAGCCAGTGTTTCTGTGCCTGCTCCAGGGCCAGCCTCTTTCGGGTCAGCACTGCACACAAATAGGAATTGTGAACCACCCACGCCTGGAAGGAGTCAGCACCGTGTGGCTACTTGCTCCTCTAATTCTGACCTCATGGGGGAAGTGAAGTCCAAACTGTCGCTAACCTGAAAATAAACTCAACTGTCTGAGAAAAAATAAACAAAGCTTCCTATTTTTCTCTATGACCGACCTACTTGGCACTTGAGATGGAATCAGGTTGAACTCAGGTTCCCAAGGAACCTAAGCTTTCTAGAAGGTTCTCCAGACTTGTTCGAGCTTGCCTGGCTTCTGTTCGCAGAACGGGTACGGGTGTTCTGCTGCAATGCCTGAGCTCTGTTTGGGGGCTGACCAGTGAACTGCTCATCTGACATTTACATATTTACACCCATTTCTTTTCTTTTTGAGACAGGGTCTCGCTCTGTCCCCCAGGCTGGAGTGCAGTCATCACAGCTCACTGTAGCCTCAAACTCCTGGGCTCAAGTGATCCTCCCACCTCAGCCTTCCGAGTAGCTGGGACTACAGGTGTGCTCCACCAGGCCCAGCTAATTTTTTAATTTTTTGCAGAGACAGGGTCTCACTATGTTGGCCAGGCTGGTCTTGAACTTGGCTTCAAGAGATCCTCCCTCCTGGGCCTACACCCATTTCTGGTGTCCCCAAAATAACCCCAACCCACATATGGAGCTGTTCAAATGGTTCCGATAGAATGCCTCTCCCCTACCTGTCTGTATCTAAGTGATCTGGCTGCTGCCTTCTCCAAATGTGACCCATCAGCAAGTCCTTAAACATCTGGAATCTACCTCCTTCTCTCCATAACCCCCCAGCCCCCACCCTGCCGTGCCATCTCTCCCTGGGTTGTCTAGACAGACCACTGGTGGGGTTTCTCTCCTCTTCAGGTTCTATTCTCTGCTCACCTCTGGTTCCCTTGGAAGGAAGGGAGGGAGAAAGGCAGGGAGGGAGGGAGAGAGGAATCACGTAAGTCTCTATTTTAAAATTCTCTCAGCTAAAAGATAAATTCTTTCAGATGCTCACTGCCTATTAATTCCCTATGGCTACTGTAACAAATTACCACAACCTTGGTGGCTTAAAACAACACGTATTTATTATCTTACAGTCCTGGAAGTAAGAAGTCTGAAATTAGTCTTTCTAGGTTAAAAATCAAGGTGTGGGCAGGGCTGGTCCCTCCTGGGGGCTCCGGGGGAGAATCGGTCTCCCGCCTTTCCCAGCGTCTAGAGGCCACCGCATCCCTCAGCTCAGGGCCCCTCCCTCCCACCTTCAGAGCTAGCAGCGCAGCCTCTTCCAGCCTCTCTCTGCCTCTAACCCTCCTGTGTCCTCATATAAGGACCCTGTGGTGACACTGGGCCCCCCTGGGTAATCCCCAATAATCTCCCATCTCAAGATCCTTAACCCAATCACTTCTGCAAAGTCCCTTTTGCCACATGAAGTGCCTTGCTTGTGGGTTCTGGGGATTAGGACATGGACATTTTTCAAGAGGGCCGTTATTCTGCCTACCACAGCAGGGATCCACAAACTTTTTCTGGAAAGGGTCTGAGAGCAAATATTTGAGGCTTTGTGGTCTATATGGTTTCTGTTGCCAGGACCAGCTACATAATTATCAGGGTCCCTCATTCATAAACTATTAAGAACTTCAAAACTCGGATAGTAGGAGGGCAGGGCCTCGTGTGACACAGTTCGCACGTCTACGAAGTGGGCCCTGCCTGTGTAACTTCGCCTCCGCTGTTATAGCTCAAGAGCAGCCCATATGCAAAGGAGAGGTGTGGCTGTGTTATCGTCAGACTTTATGGACGCTGAAATTTGCATTGCACGTGATTTTCACGTGTCACCAAATACTATTGCTCTTCTGTTTTTTTCCAACCATGCAAAAGTGTAAAAATCATTCTTAGCGTACAGGCTGTACAAAAACAGGCTTGGGCTCAATGGGGCCATGGTTTGCTGACTCCTGGTCTACAGGATCACACAGCAACTTCTCTGCCTGACTCTCCAGGGCCCTTCAAAGCCAGTCCCATCTCTCCCCTCACAATCTGCATCCCTGCCACCTGAGTGATCCTCCTGGACAAACCTGTGCGGGAACCCCCACCTGCCCCCTTCGCTGCCCAACAGCCCCTCCCTTATGGTTTAATCTGGCTCTGACGCTGCCCTCTGTGAGAGGACTATCTGTACCTGTCCCTAGTAGCCATGCTGGGTGGATTTATGTGTCCATATATCTGTCCCTCCCTCAGGGCAATGGTGTCCTCAAGAGCAGGAACCTGGGCTGAGTTGTCTTTGTGTTTCCCAACCTCACGGACCTGCAATAGCTCGTGCTCAAGGAACAGACCAGGACTCAGAGGGATGGCAAGAACCACCCAGAACTGCAATGGTTGGAGTGTCCTCTGATTCCTGCCCCTCAGGATTGAAATTATGCTTCTCCCCCCCACCCAAAAAAAAGAACTTCCTGTCTCAAATTCAGACCAAGGAAATAAAGATCTCTGAGACCAAGCAGACCTGGGTTTAAACTGCAGCTCTCTCCTCCCTAGACGTGTGCACTTGGATGAGTCACTTGCCTTGCTCTTGGGACCCAGCCTCAATGCACCACAGCCAGCTAGGCCCTTTGTGATCTGCTGCTGCCAATCCCGTGAGTCTCCTCTCCTGCCCTGTCTCCACCGCTGGCCTTCTGTCAGTTCCTAAGTGTGCCAGGCTCCTGCCTGCCTCAGGGCCTTTGCACTTGCTCTTCTTGCTGCCTGAAATACTCTCCCCGCTCTTTGCCTGGTAACTCACTCTTCGTGCCTCAGCTGCAACACTGCTGATCTGGGAAGCTTTCCTGGCCACCCCCAAATGAGGTCAGATCTTCCTGTCACATACTTTTCTGGCACTCTGAACCTCTGCAGATCATAGTCACTTGCATAACTCATTATTACTAAGATTTAATAAGCACTTTACGCCAGGCCTGTTCCAAAGTTTCTAAAAGTGGGTTATTTCCTTTAGTTCTCACAGTGCCCTCAGGAAGTACAGCTGACTCTTGAACAACACAGGGGTTAGGGGTATCAACCCCCACCCCAGACAGTTGAAAATCCCCACATTGGCTGGGCGAGGTGGCTCATGCTTATAATCATAGCACTCTGGGAGGCCAAGCTGGGAGGATCACTTGAGCCCAGGAGTTTGAGGCTGCAGTGAGCTATGATCAGGACACTGTACCACAGCCTGGGCCACACAGCTAGGCCTTGTCTCAAAACACACTATGAACTTTAGTTAATAGTAAAGTATCAACATTGACCCATTAACTATAACAATTGTATCATTCTAACAAAAGATGTTACCAATAGGGGAAACCAGGTGTGGGGGATAATGGTAACTCTCTATTATTTTTGCTGCAATATTTCTGTAAATCTAAAACTGTTCTAAAAAATAAAGTCTGTTGATAATACTAACATATAGAGGAATAAATGAAGAACTTCTTTCTTCATCACGGCAATGATGATTATAGCTCCCACATCACAGAGCTATTTCCATGATTTTGCAGGAGAATGTACATGACGCATTTGGCGTGAAAGACACTTTCAATTTAGAACACTTGCCACCATTGTACTAAACCTATGCCATCCACTATCAGAGCCACTAGCTCTATGTTGCTATTAAAATTTAAATTAATTAAAAATTAAATACAATTAAACATTCGGGCTGGGTGTGGTGGCTCACACTTGTAATCCCAGCACTTTGGGAGGCCAAGGCCAGAGGATCGCTTGAGGCCAGGAGTTCAAGACCAGCCTGAGTGAGATCCCATCTCTACAAAAAATAGAAAAATTAGCCAGGGATAGTGGCATGCACCTGTAGTCCCAGCTACTTGGGAGGCTGAAGCAGAAGGATCGCCTGAGCCCAGGAGTTTGAGGTTGCTGTGAGGTATGATGATACCACTGCACTCTAGCCTTGGTGACACAGCCACACCTGTCTCAAAAAAAAAAAAACAAAAATTCAGTTCTTCAGTGGCACTAGCCACAAGCCAAGTGCAAAAAAGCCACGTGGAACTAGTTGCTACTGAATTGGACAGTGCTGATATAGAATATGGCCGTCATTGCAGAAAGTTTTACTGGACAGCACTGCACCAAACAACAAAGAATGTAATGATTTGTTCAGTGTTCTCAACTCCTTTGTGTACTTCTCAAATGCTACCTTCACAACCTTTCTGACCATCCTCTTTCAAATTGTAACCCTCAGCTGGGTGCCATGGCATGTGCCTATAGTCCCAGCTACTCAGGAGGCTGAGGTGGGAGGATCGCTTCTTGAGCCCAGGAGTCTAGCCTGGGCAACATAGTAACACCCCCTCACTAAAAAAAAAAAAAAAAAAAAAAAAAAAATTGCAACCCTTACATTCCCCATGCTCCCTTTCCCTAACTTACTTTTCTTCTTACCCTTTTCACTACTTGATGTGGAATCCACTTGATTTCTCTTCTGCCTCCCCATCTGGCACTGCACAGTCCAATGCAGTAGCCACTGGCAACACGTGACTGTTGAGCCCTTTTGTAGCCAGTCCAATTTGAGATGTGCCCTTGAGTGTAAAATATACACTAGATTTCAAAGGGGTCTGTGGAGGAACAAAAGAATGTAAAATATCCTGTATTTTTTTATATTGACATGTTTATTTTTATTTATTTATTTATTTATTTTTTGAGAATCTCACTCTGTCGTCCCGGGTAGAGTGCAGTGGTGTCATCGTAGCTCACTGCAATCTCAAACTCCTGGGCTCAAGCGATCCTCGTACTCAGCCTCCCGAGTAGCTGGGGCTACAGGTGTGTGCCACCACACCTGGCTAATTTTTGTATTTTTTGTAGAGATGGGGTGGGGGTGGGGGGTCTCACTCTTGCTCAGGCTGGTCTCGAACTCCTACCCTCAAGCAATCCTCCTACCTTGGCCTCCCACAGTGCTAGGATTACAGGCGCGAGCTACAGCGCCTGGCTTTATATTGACAACATGTTTAAATAATAACATATTGGACGTATTGCATCAAATCAAACACATTATTATAACGAACATCACCTGTTTCTTTTTACTTACTTTTAAACACAACCAATTATTTAACACATTTAAATTACACACGTGGCTGACAAATTTGTGGCTTGCTTAAATTTCTCCTGGACAGTGCTGATCAAGAATGTCAGCTACTAGAAAATGTAAAAGTTACACGTGCGGCTCGCATATATTTCTAGGGGACAGCGCTGGCCTAGCATGTCAGCCCAGTAAGAACAAGTATTTTTGTCTTTTCGCTGCCCATAAAGTGATTGGCACATAGTAGGTACTCAATAAAAATAAATCAATGGGAGGCCGAGCCTCTACGAACTCCCTCGCTCATGGAGCGCTGACCACGTCCCCTGCCCCGCCTCCTCACTGCCCCACATAAGGAAACTGAGGCCAGGCGGCGTGACGTCAGCCCTGCCCAACCGCGCGTAGCGCGGAAACGTCAGGGTCGGGATTCGAACCCAGATCCTATCCCCATAGCCCTAGCCCGCTGACCGTTCCTACCTTGCTGGGCGGCGGCGGCGGGACGGACAGGTGTGGGGCACACGGCATGTGCTCAACAAGGGGCGCCGCTCCTCGGCCACCGTCTTCCTTCGGCCTCGGTGTGCCGAACCCCAGCGTTCCGCCTCCGCGGCCATCGCTGGCCTCCCGCGCCTCCGCCGGCCGCCAAGCCCTTCGCAGGCGGCGCCGGCCGGAAGTCCCGCCTCCCCCGCGCGCCCCGGAGCGCCGCGACAGCCACGCTGACCAATGAGCAGCGCGTCGTGGCGGACGCCGGCCAATGGGCGCGCGCGCCGGGGGGGCGTGTCCGGGCCGCGGGCCGGAGCGGGTCGTGCGCGCTGAGGAGGAGCCGCCGCTGCCGTCGCCGTCGCCGCCACCGCCGCCACCGCTACCGAGGCCGAGCGGAGCCGTTAGCGCCGCGCCGCTGCCGCCCGTCCTCCCGCCCCGGAGCAGCCCCGGGCCCGCCCGCCCGCGTCCAGGTGAGGCGGGGGGCCTTCGGCGGCGCTCGACGGGGTAGGCCGCGGCAGGCCTGAGCTCGCCTGGCCGGGCCGCGGGCGCCCGCGGGGCCTGCACCGGCCGAGGCCCAGGCCGCGCCGGGCCGGGGGAGGGGACGCGCGCGGGCCGCAGCGGGAGGGCCGGGGCCGGCCGGTGTGGGCGCCGGCGACAGGCCCCGGGCCGGATTCCTTGGGCGCCGCGAGGGACCGGCGAGGGGGACACGGCGTGGGCACGCGCCTGGGGGCTGGGCTCCGCGGCCGGGGCCCCGGTATCCTTGGAAGCGCGGGGTCCGGGGGCGGGAGAGTAGGGCCAGTGGCGGGGGAGTGGGATGAGCACTTTGAGCGCGCAGAGGTCACGGCCCACGGGTCCGCTCCCCTGGGAAATCCTACAGATTCTTTTTTGTGGTCGTTGTCAGAGGACCGCGGCCGGTCTGAGGTCCTTTAAGAAGTGTGCAAACCCTTCAGCAGGTACGGGAGTCCCGCAAAAAATATATACTGTGTCTATTTTTTGAGCGCCATCTCTAACAAAGCTGTTGGTGGGGCGTGGGATGTTAGGATTTGTAAAGTATGTGTGTGTGTTGGAAACACAAACTGCACGCAATTGAACAATGGGGGATGGATGCTCTCCCTTCCTTTTCCGGTTCCCTCTGCTGCTCGGCTTATTAAAATGGGTTTTGGTCCCTACTGTGTGCAGGTGAGGTGGAGGAGAAGTTCTGCACAACTTCTGCACGGGCTGCCCGTGGAGGGACCGATCCCCCCGCCCCCTTACCGAAAGTATTCGTGTGAGATCCGGGTGGCCAATACTCCAGAAGTGGGAAGATGGGGAGGATGATCTGGCTAGAGAAGTGTTTCTCAACCTCAGCACTGCTGACATTTGGGGGTAATTCTTGGTTGTGGGGGGCTGTCCTGTGCATTGTAGGAAGTTGAGCAGCATGCCCGCCACCCCCACCTTGCGAAGATCAAAAATGTCTCCAGACATTGCCAGATGTCCCCTGGGTGGGGGTCCTCTCCTTTTCTCTCTCTCTCCCCCCTTTCTTTCTTTCTCTTTCTTTCTCTCTCTCTCTCTCTCTCTCACACACACACACACACACACAGACACACGTGAGAACCACCACTGAACTAAATGATTTTCCACCAAAAGCTCCTCCAGCACCAACCTGATGCCCTGGGAGATACTTCCAAGACTTTGAACAAGCTCAGCTGTGTTGAGTCTTAGTTTTCTTATCTGTAAAACAGGAAGGATGAAAGTATCATGCCCATTTAAGGGTGTGGGAAGCCCACAGCATTGTGCCTGGTTTGTGCATGGTAGGCACTGAATAAGTGATCTTATAAATAATTGCCAGTATTTATTGAGAATTTACTATATGCTTGACACTTCACAGACATTTGTCTCCAGCCCTTGAGGTAGATACTGTTAAATTTTCCGTTTTAGAGATGAAGAAACCCAAGCTCAGATGGGTCTCTTGGTATGACCAGTCTTACGCAGTAAAGTGTCTGAGGCAGGATTTGAACTTGGGCCCTCTGACTCAAAGCCCTTACTCTTCACCACTGGGTTTTGCTGCTCCTATAATCACAAGAGTCCGGGGTGCCCCGAGAGGCAGTGTTTCAGGGAATTCCATTCAGTTGTCGCTGAATATCTTCTGTGTGCAGAACTCTGTGCTGGGATCTGTTATAATATTCTGCAACTTTAAGGTCCATGAAGAGGCCAAGATATATGAACATCTCAAGATGTGGAAAGAAATGGTGTTTATGTTGAAGCACTGGTTTTGAGAGGGCAGAATTTCAGTTTGGATGGGTTGATTCTGAGGTCACAGGCAGCGAGTAGAAAACGAAAGAATTGTGAAAATACTGCCTTCCTGATGCTGCCTTATTGCTTCCCACTCCCGCTCCCCATCTCTGTCCTCTTCCCACACTCCAGCAAGAGTCGCATTTTGTAAATGCAGATCAGATTGTGTCGCTCTTGATTAAAAGTCTTGGGGCAGAAAAAAAGCAAAAAGCAAATTTTGTTAACTTCTTTGGGTGGCGTAAAAGATAAAGTCAGAAGCCAGTTCTTTCACACCTTGACCCTCCCCACCCCTGCACACAGACCCCACTGACCCTCCGTTCCTGCTGCTGTCTTGGCCTGGAATGCTGTTCTCTTTCACCTGGAGGCCTGTTTCTCACGCTCTCAGGCCCAGCCCAGAGCTCACTCACCGTTTGAAGCCGCCTCTGAGTGCACCCTCCTCCACCCCCACCGAACCTGCTGTTCCCCCATTCGTGTTGCCATCCCCCATCCCATTCAGTTACTGAATCCAATCAACGCTGGTGAGAGGAGCGCAGTGCCTGCCTTTCGCCTCTAGGTGGCAGCGGTGAGGCGGCGCCGGGTCTGCGGGTCTGGGGAAGACCGAAGGAAACCAGCCTGTAGGAGGGAAGTGAGTGTCGCTTCCCTCCTTTGAACGACTCTCCCTGCTCCGCTGTTGTGTCCTAGGCCCTGCGCTAGGCTCCGGGGAGGCGATGGTGTACACGATGTGTGTGTAGATCATTTCAGCCCACTCTGGTGAGTGCAGTGATAGTTATGCACTGGCAGGTGTGGAAGCCCAGAGGAAGGACTGTTCTGCAAGCCTGGGTGGGCACAGGAGATCTCAGAATGCTTCCTGGATGAGGGGAGGCAGGAGAGGTGGGAAAGGGCTTTGCAGGATGCAGGAACAGCACGGGGAAAAGGCACGGAGGTGGGAGCATCTTAATTTGTACAAAGAGCCATGTGGTTCTTTAGGGGTGAGAAGGATGAAGTGGGTAGTGGCAGGAGTCCTCACATGTCTGCTGGGCGGAGGGCTTGGCGGTTACCCTGCAGGCTAGGTGGGGACTGCTACTGAGCAGTGTGAGCCCACTGCTGCCCTGGTCGACAGGTGGTCCCAGAGGGTTGCCTGGCTGGGGGAGAGAGAAGGAGGAACCAACTGAGAGGCTATTGCAGTATTCAGTTGCAGTACAGAGGTGGCCCTAAAATGGCTGAACCCTTTGAGGACTGGAGGCTGGGACTCCTTTATTTGTACACCCAGTGCCTTGCTGTGTGCCTGCCATGTAGTTGGCATTCTGTCTGTGCTGGGGCAAGGAAGGGTTGCAGAGAGCCTGGAAGTGACTGGGTCCAGCTACCTATCAAAGAGACGTTTATGCCAGAGGAAGGCTTCACAGGAGAAGAAACAGACTGGAAGAACTCAGTGGCAAGACTGATGTCACTGTGAACAGAAACAGGGAGACAGAAGGAAGAAGAGTAATTTGGAGGGGGAAGATGAAGGTGGGTGTGTTGGGTTTGAAATACTTGTGTGGCAGGGAGACCACTTAGAAGTTGGTCTAGGCAAGAGGTGACAGGGATCTAAATGGGGACGATGGCAGAGAGATGGAAGGAGAGTTGGAGATCTCAGATGTCAAACCGGCAGAACTTGGTTCTTGGTTAGGTATGAGGGATAGAGAGAGGTGGCTTGGGGGACAGGTGGATGTGCCATCAAATGAAGTAATTCAGGGGGAGGAAGAAGTCTGAAACAGGGGCAAGGACAGGAGAGGAGTTGAAGGTGTTTGTAACTGGGGAGGGAAGTCAGGAAGACACACACATTCACCTTGATTTTGTTCATGAAGTAGGACTAAGGGGACAGGTACTTACTTCCTGCCAGGCAGTGTGGAGCAGGTGGTGACATCCCCATTGGAGGAAACTGAAGCTCGGAGGAGGGAAGTGACTTACCCTCAATAGTGCCAGGGTTCCCGCTTATCGGACTCCAGAGCCACGGGCTTTCCTTCTGTGCCATGTTGCTCTGCACTTCTGTGCAAGCGCCCTGGGGTGCCCTTTGGCCTTGACTAGCCAGAAAGAAGCCAGAACTCTTAGCAGGGCTGTAGAGTACTTGGACTGGGCCAGACGCTGGCCACATCTGACCTGTTTCTCCCTGGGGCTTCTTGGCCTGACTGGTGGCAAATTGTTGTCACTCAGCCAGGGCTGCTCCAGCCAGGCGGCCTTCCCCAGCAGGGACCAGTAAGGGGCTGTGCGCTGCGTCCACCTGAGCCCTTGCCTCGCGTGGCAGCTATAATTGGGTCAGGTGGTGCTTTCGGTTTTTTTCTGGCACAGGAGCATTTCTTGGATGACCTAAGCCTTTTACCTTGCAGACTCAGAATTCTGCATCTGGAAAGGACCTTAGGAATAATTGAGTCCCAGCTCTGTCAGATGAGGTGTGAAGTGTCAAGATTGAGTCTGAAGATGTACTTGACTATTCTAGTTTTGCCATAGCTCACGTAGCTTACAAAGCCAGCTTCATCGCTAGAAAATGAGACCAATTCTCATATGTGCCTAGTGGAAACCAGTCTCACTGCTTTACATATGTCCCACCTGTGTATATTTTCTGTCCTATGTAAAGACACACACATCTCTCCCCTGTATATGTGATAGGTGTGCTACAGATGTGAACAGCATCGCTGATGTCACACAGACAAGCAGGATTGTTTAAAACAGTGCAATAGAGTTGAAAACCCTCAGAGGTCATGCAAACAGGACTTCTTCCTGGTACTTCCAGTTACCAGAAACGTTTCCAAATCAACAGGAATCATTTTGCTAAACTTGAAGTTTCCCTCTTAGTCCCCTGCAGTTGACTTTAATTCTTTGGGACGGTGCTTATTGATGATCCTAGACAAGTAAGTTACTGAATGTGTTACTTGAATGTCAGGACCGTTTCCAACTGGCCTTCTTTAACATAAGAGAAATACAGCAAACACACATGATTCCAGGGTGAGTCTGAGAGCCAGCAATCCCTTCTCCTGGCCCCCTCTCCTACAGTGTGATGCACCCTGGGCTTGCCTGGGGACCCTTAGATAACAGTGTATAACCTCAGCCCTCAAAGCTCTCACCACTGACATTGGTGTAAAGAAGTAATTATAAGTCGGAGTTATCAGGGCAAGAATAAAGGTTTATACCAATGGCGTGGAGGCACTGAGAACTAGAGCAACCTATTGTCCTGGGGGAAGGTGACTTTTTGAAGATGAGCTGGGAGACAAAGGAGAGGGCACACGTGCCTTGCAGAGGGAGCAGCCGAAGCGTGAAGGTCTGTGGCATGCTGGGAAGAAGGTGGAGTGAGTAGGGGGGCAGGAGGTAGAGACTGAGGCTGGGGGCCCCAATTGCCAAGGGCCGCGTGGTTCACCCTTGGGAGACTGCTCTAGAGCAACAACTCAAGGCCTGGCCCTACCACTTATTAACAGTGTGTCAGACCATGAGCAGCATAACATGAGCTCTGATCCTCAGTGGGTGGTGACACTGCTGAAAGGGAAACCAGAGGGGCAAGCATGTTGACCTGGAGCACTCTGCAGGCCTTCCACGTGGAGAGGGGCAGAGGCGGCTTCGACTTGGGAGTCCTTGGTAATTGTGACAAGGCCTGGTTGTGGTTGGAGCTTTTGGGGACAGAAGCTGGTTTGGCCCAGGATTAAAGATGCAGATTTGGAAAAGGGAAGGGCCCATGAGAGCAGGGTGGCGTGGCCTGGAGTCACCACGAAACTGTGCTTTTGGGGGGTGTGGTTCCCCACTGTTGCCAGTTGACTGAGAACTCAACCTGCAGGGAACCGCTCAGCCTTGACTGAATGTGTCGGGAAGAGCCAGCCGGTGTGGAACAGGGCAGCAAAGCAGAATTTGCATATGGGAAAATTCACTCTTTTGTTGTAGAGTTTTCTGAGTTTTGACAAATGGATAGAAGTGCGTGATAACTACCATAACTAAGATATGGGAAAGTTCAAGCTCCTAAAAAACAGCACTATTCCTTCATGCTGCCACTGTGTAGTCAACCTTCCCCCTCACTCCCTCCCCTGGTGACCACAGGCCATAGGGTTTTGCCTTTTCCAGAATGTTATAGAAATGGAATCACACAGTATGTAGCCTCTTGAGTCTGTCTTCTTTCACTTAGCAAGATGTAGTGGAGATTCACACAAGCAGCATGAATTGGTGGTACCTTGTTATTGCTGAGTAGTAGCCACTGTATGGTGTACTGTAATCTATCCATGAACGGTTTGAAGAGCACTTGGGTTGTTCCAGTTTGGGGCAATTATGAATAAAACTGCTGTACACATTTGTGTACAGGTTTTTGTGTGGACATAAATTTTCATTTCTATTGTGTCAATACTAGGAGTAGGATTGCTGGGTCATCTGCTAAGTGTATGTTTCACTGTAAGAAATTGCCAGTGTATTTTCCAAAGTGGCTGTAATATTTTTATTTTCCCGCCAGGAATGCATGAAAATTCTGGTTTCTCCACATCCCCGCCAGCACTTCACATCGTCTGTTTTGTTGTTGTTTGTTTGTTTTTGTTTTATTTTGTTTTAGCCATTCTAATAGGTGGATTGGTATCTGAATGTGGCTTTAATTTGCATTTTCCTAATAACCAGTGGCTTTGAGCATCTTTACGTGTGCTTATTTGCCATGCATGTATCTTCTTTCGTGTAGTATCTGTTCAAATCTTTTGCCATTTTTGAAATTGGGTTTTCTTATTGCTACATTTTGAGAACTTTAAAAAATATGTTCTAAATACAAGTCCTTTTTGCAAATATTTTCTCCAGTCTATGGGTTTTAGTTCTCCTAGCAGTGTCTTTTGCAGAACCAAAGTTTTAAATTTTGATGATACCCAGTTTATCAATTTTTTTAAAAAATGGAGTGGGCTTTTGGTGTTGGATCTAAGAAATCTTTGCCTAACCCAATGTCATGAAGATTTTTTGCTAGAAATTTTATATTTTTACATTTTAGAACAGAGATTGGCAAATTTTCTCTGTTGAGAGCCAGATGGTAAATATTTTGGCTTTGTGGGCCATGCAGTTGCTACTACTCAACTCAGTTATTGTAGCACAAAACCAGCCATAGATAATACTTAAACAAATAAGAGTGGCTGTGTTCCAATAAAACTTTATTTGTAAAAACAGGTGGTGGGCCAAAGTTGTTCCACAGGTGGTGTGTGGACTCTGTTTTAGAAGGTCCACCTTTACCCCACTCTGAATAATAAGAATGCGGTGACCATTGTCTAGTTCACCAGCCATGGAGTAGGATGAGGGGAAGAAGCAGAGAAGATGCCCAACCCTTAGAGAAAGTGAGGAAAAGGAAAGATAAAGAAAAAGGAAGACAGAAGAGACATGTTTGAATCACATTTTGAGCAAACTTGTGTACACTTCAATTTTTCAGAGTTAACCCTCGTGCTTGGGATCAAGCTCCAATAAATGTATTTATTCATTTGTTTGTTTCTGACCTAATGATCTCTTTTTAAATCTCTTGGCCACAGACGGTTTAACAAATTCATGGAGTTTTTCATGATTAAGCTCTTTAGAGCTGGGGGTCCTCCCATGCTTCCTACTGAAAATTGGTATTAGCCATCCCCCATTAATGTATATTTAGATTAAATCCAATTTTATACTTTTCCAAACCACAGGGTAGTGTGTTCCTCACATATTTGCCTGTACTGTTGTGATTATTTCTATAGAACAGATTGCTACAGTTCTGAGTCAAAGGGTGGTGTTCACATTAAAAAATTTGGTAGGCACTGCAAAGTTCTCCTCCAAAAAAGTTGTACCATTTCACACTCAGATCCGTGCTAGATTAGGCTGTTTCCCCTTTATCTCACTTAAACTGAATTTAATTCAATCTGACTGGCAGAAAGTAGCATCTCATTTTATTTTTCATTTTCATGATTGTTCGTGAAGTTGGATGTGTTTTTGTGGGCTTATTAGATATTTAAGTTGCAGCCATCTATGAGTTGCCGCTCATTTCTCTTACTAATTTGTAGATGCTTTGAATCAAGTTTTCCCAGCCTCAGCAGTATGGACATTTTGGGCTGGATAATTCGTGCTTGTGGAGGCTGTCCTGTGCCTTACAGGTGCAGTCCCCAATCCCAGGAACCAGGCTGCATAGCAGGAGGTGAGTGGCAGCGGTGAGCAAGCAAGTGAAGCTTCATCTGTATTTACAGCCACTCCCCATCTCCTGGATCACCGCCTGAGCTCCGCCTCCTGTCAGATCAGCAGTGGCTTTAGATTCTCACAGGAACATGGATCCTACTGTAAACTGCGCATGTGAGGCATCCAGGTTGCGGCTCCTTATGAGAATTTGTCTGAAACCATCCCTACGCCCCCAACCCGGCTTCTTATGAGAATTTGTCTGAAACCATCCCCCCCCCCGCCACCACCCCCTGGTCCCCCTTTCATGGAAATTGTCTTCCAGGAAAGTGGTCCCTGGTGCCAAAAAGGTTGGAGACCACTGCCATACAGAATCTTTAAGAGCTCTGGCCTCTGCCCACTGGATGCCAGTAGCACACCACCACCCCCAGTCCTGACAACCAAAAATGTCTCTAGATGCTGCCCAGTGTCCTCTGGGGGACAGAATGGCCCAGAGTGAGAACCACAGATGTCAATAAAAGAATATGTAGCAAATCTTTTCTCCCAGGCTGCCACTGCTTGTCTTTGTTTATGATGCCTTTTGTATCATACAGAAGTTTTTAATTTTATGAAGTCTGACTTTCCAATCTTTTCTTCTATGGCTTTTGATGGTTAACTTACTTTATAAAGAGCAGGGGGCATAGAACATCTTCAAATAGGTAAAAGAAATTCTGGGAAATTGTACTAATTTTGCACGTTGTCTGAGATTAGTAGGAGGATAGGGAACACCTAATGTTTCCACCAGGAAAAGAGAAACCAGACCTAATTCTTTTCTCAGCGTTGGTTCAGGGAGTAGGTAGGAAATCTCCACGCAAGAGATGTGTTCAGATTTTTATATAACCACTGGCAATGCTATTTTTAAAGAAGGCCAAAGGCTTATGACCGTGGGCACTGGGTTTTCAAACATAACACAGAGCTGAGCAACAGGGATCTGCAGAAAGGGTGGGCTGCCCGCTGAGACCTCCAGGTGGGTGGGCATCCATGGGGGTGACTGCGTGTTTAGAGGCAGGGACGTTGGACCTCTTAGGTCGGGCAGCAGCACGCGGTACTTGTGAGCAAGTCCAGCATGAAGTGCGCTTCAGAAGAACGATCTTGGTGCTCTCGCTGCATTGATCCGGACGCTTCTCCGAAGCCATCACTGGCTCTGATGTTTGTCACTGAAAGTGAAGACTTCGGCAGCTGCAAAAGGCATTTCAAAGGCTGCAAACTGTGAAGAACAAGTTCCTCTAGCTCAGTCACTGTGTCTCTGGGAATAAATGGGTGCAGAGGGCCGTTGCTTGCCTTCAGACAAGGTGTCTGGTTGGGGTGCTTAGGCGCACATCACAGGCTCTGGACCTGGGGAAGACAGCAGTCAGAAGTCTTTGGAAAGCTCGAGAGACAACCTAAACACTGTTTTACAGGTTCTTGTATTGTGGTGCTGGAATTGTTTGTAGGTTTCTTTGAAGCCCTCCTAGTGAATTTGGTTGAACTTGGAGTTGTTCTGTTTTGTGTCCATAGACTTTATTTTTTAGAGCAGATTTAGGTTTGCAGAAAAATTGCAAAGAAACTACAGTGAGTTCCTGTATACCCTGCCCCAACACATATGTTCCCCCATTATTAGCATCTTGTATTAGTGTGGTACATTTGTTGTAATTGATGAATCAATATTGATATATTGTTATAGCTAAAGTCCATAATTCACATGAGGGTTCACTCTGTGTTGTTCATTCTCTGGGTTTTGACAAACATATGTTGTCCTGCATCCACCATGACAGTATCATACAGAATAGTTTTGCTGCCCTGAAAATTCCCTGTGATCCACTATTCCTCACTCCCCTCCCCAACCCCCAACCATTGATCTTTTTACTGTCCCTCTAGTTTTGCCTTTTCTAGAAGGTCATATAGTTGGAATTGTATAGTATATTGCCCTCCCAGACTGTTTGCTTTCTTTCACTTAGCAATATGGATTTAGAGTTCCTCCATGTTTTTTTATGGCATTGTAGCTCATTTCTTTCTTTTTCTTTTTCTTTTTTTTTTTGTAACAGGGTCTTGCTCTGTTGGCCAGGCTGGAGTACAGTGGCCCAGTCATAGCTCACTGCAACCTTGAACTCCTGGGCTCAAGAGATCCTCCTGCCTCGGCCTCCCGAGTAGCTGAGACAATGGCCACACGCCACCACACTGGGCTAATTTTTTTTTACTTTTATTTTTTTTTAGAGATGGGGTCCTGCTATGTTTTCCAGGCTGGTCTTGAACTCCTGGCCTCAAGTGATCCTCCTGCCTCAGCTCCCAAAGTGCTGGGATTACAGGCATGAGCCACCGCGCCCAGCTCTAGCTCATTTCTTTTTATCACTGAAAAATGTTCCGCTGTAGGGATGTACCATGTGAATGGAGTTTGTTTACCCATTCACCCATTGGAGGACATCCTGGTTGCTTCCAGGTCTTGGAATAAAGCCTCTAAAAATGTCCATGTGCACATTTTTGTTTGGCCACAAGTTAAATGTATAGCGTAGAAAAGAAAAATTTCTAAGTGCAAATGTGGTCATTAGTTTTGCCTTCATATACAGCAATATGAACATTTGGAATTTACTTGATTTTTTTTTTTCTTTGCAGATTTTTGGAAAATACAATGTCTAATGGTTATGAAGACCACATGGCCGAAGATTGCAGGGGTGACATCGGGAGAACGAATTTAATCGTCAACTACCTCCCTCAGAACATGACCCAGGATGAGTTACGAAGTCTGTTCAGCAGCATTGGTGAAGTTGAATCTGCAAAACTTATTCGGGATAAAGTAGCAGGTAAAGAAACAGAGCGGTTTCTGTAAAGCAGGTACTGGTGGCCGTCCTAGGCACTGGCTCCTTTGCCTGTGGCTCTGTGGCGTCTCAGCACAGGATAGCTGCAGCCTTGGAGCAATGGCTATGAAGTTTCATCTTTATCTCAAACTCTGCTTGTCCACTGCCCTCATATAAGATGGGACATAGGTTCCCAAAAGAGGAAATGTTCATTCTAAGACAGCATGTACAAATAAGGCAGCGGGAGGGAGGAAAAATGGGGCGCCCTGGGAGCTGAAAGGGGCCAAAAAGCCACAGCCTGACCTGGCTTGGTCTGCACAGGTTGATCTGGTGCCACGTGTTGAGGGCACCCTGGTGAGTACCTTGTGGGGCAGGCCGAGGCAGACCTGTCCCTGTCCCTGTCTGCCCAGGCCCCCATGCACTGTCAGGCCCAGGTCAGCAGAACATTGAGCTCCCCGTGGGCAGCCCTTCCTTGTGTTTGGGCCACTCTGACTGTTCACTGTCACACCATCAACTTGAACTTCTGCACCAAACTGAGTTTGAACTCTCTGGGGGGTGGGAGCGGGGCCACCGTTCCTCTGCTCCGTTACAGTGTGACTTCTAGGCCTCTGTGTCCCCATCCACGAAGTGGGGATGGTGGCTCCCACATCCTGATGACACATACCTTGTAGGTGTTTGCAGAAGGCCCGGTACCTGTTAAGGCCCTCCTACAGGGTGGCTTCTATTCTGAGAGTATGGCTTCAAGGACTCTGGAGAAAAATATGGAGAGGCCGGTCACGGTGGCTCACGCCTGTAGTCCTAACACTTTAGGAGGCTGAGGGGGAAGGATTGCTTCAGGCCAGGAGTTCAAGACCAGCCTGGGCAACATAGCGAGACCCCATCTCTACCAAAAATAAGAAAAACTAGCCAGGCGTGGTGGCACGTGCCTCTAGTCCCAGCTACTTGGGTGGCTAAGGCAGGAGGAACATTTGAGCACAGGAGTTCGAGGCTACAGTGAGCTGTGCTCGCACCACTGCACTCCAGCCTGGGCAACAGAGCGAGACCCTGTCTCAACAAAAAAAGAAAAATATGGAGAGACCAGGTGGGGAGCTCTCCTCCAACCCCTTCTCCCCCTCTTCCTCCTCCTCCCCCTCCTATTCCTCCCTCTCTGGCAAGCCAGGGAACAGGCAGTCTGATGGTGGGGGGGCTCTTGCCGTCACCCTGGGTGTTGGGACTGTGATTCCCTATAGTGAAAACTAATTTAAAAGTTAAAAACATTTTTTATTATGGAAAATGTCAAGTATACATGAACATTGAGTGATATATTGAACCTGACATACCCATCGTCCTACTTCGTCAACCTTCAACATTTTCCCAGTAGCATTAAGACGCCTGACCCTGGGATGACCCTGTAGAGTCTGTCTGACGGCTCTATGGGGAATTAGCTCATCAGATGGGGGCACTGAACCCAAAAGCCTTCTCCTCTTCCAGTTCTGAGAGTCTATGATTTCATAAATGCCTTTTAAACAGGGACTTTAGATAATATACAAACTTAAACAGTGTTAGAATGTTCGAGAAGCCACAATCTCTCTCCTTTTGCAGGAAACTGTCCTGAATAAGAGAGTCCTGTTCAGAGGGGTTCTAAAATTCTCCTGTGCTGCTAGCAAGTCTTGCCTCTCTCCTCTGAAGTTCTGATGGAAGGGAATTTTCAGCCCCATTGATGCTCCTGAGCATTGCAGTCTGATTTAGCACAAATCCTCTCGAATCTGTGATCGTTCTCACACTACCTGACTCTTTGCCTATTCACTCATGGTAGTTTTCAAAGGAATGTGAGCTATGCTAACAGGAACACCTAGATTTGGCGGGAACAATCTGGAGAGAACTGGTTTCGAGAACCAGTGAAGGCAACAAAAGCATAATTTGGAAATTATTTCAGTTCAGAGATGAGCGTTGCCCCATTTCTGGGCAATAGTCGGTGTACCAGGAGTTGTGCGGTCGGTGGCCTGGGCTCACACTTCGCCCAGCATCTTCCTGGTTCTCTAAATGGAGTGAACGGAGCTTTAGGAAAAACGTCCTGCATCCTCACTGTGCCGTCCCACTGCCAGCATGTGGAAACCTTTTCACTGGCTGGCCCTAGAGCCGGGCCTTACATCTCACCACCCCCTCGTCCTTTTGTCACGTCACTCTGGTGAAACCCTGGCTGCTCCAGCTGCTCTCTCCCGGCTGGAGCCCAGGCTGCCCACCCCAGCCAGAGAGCCTCTCACAAGGCACCCTGGTGGATCTGATCCCCAGCCTCACTCAGCACGCAACACAGGGTGTCCCTGTCCCCCACAATGACCATTTCAGTGTTCTTTCCCTCCTCAGGCTGAGAACCGCCTCCTTCGCAGTGGAACTCACAGTGTCTCCATGTCTGCCCCAGATCCCCTCCCCCAGCTTCCCAAGAACCTTCCATATGCCCACTTTTCCTGGGTCTCTCCAGTTGCTCCACCAGAATCCAGACGTGCTCTGGTCCCTACTGTCTTGCCAAAAATCCTTTCTTGACTCCCTGACTCCCTCCTGCTGAGAGTCTCTCCAGCACTGCTGACATTCAGGACTGGGTGCTGCGCTGGGCGCTGTAGGGTGTTGAGCAGCACCCCCAGCCTCCACCTATCCCAGCAGCACCTTCCCAGTTGTTAAACCCAGAAAGTGTCCCCAGACACTGCCACATGTCCTGTGGGAGGCAGACTTGCCTCCAGTGACAGCCACAGCTCTGCGTGTTGTCTTCCCATCCACTCCCTGTCCCTACCTCCTAGAAGCATCCTCTTCCACTGCCTGTCAGGAGCCACTACCCCGGCTCTCGTCCTACCCTGGAGGCCACACTCTGTTGCTTTTACAGCTCCTTCTTTTCTAAGCCTTAAGCTCGGGTCGTCCACAGGGTTATTCTGTCGCCCTTCAGAAGCTGCGCTCAGGTGAGCAGGTTCATCCCATGGCTCACAGGTACCCTGTTTGCCACCTCTCTTTTGGTCAGAAAGCTCTCCTGAGCTCCAGGTCCTTCAGCACCTCAAATTCAGTGTATTCCCCACTGATCTCGACTCTCCCACCAGCCAGCTGCTCGTTACCAGTGTCCCATCTTAGTGTATGGTGCCACTGTCCACTCAGTGACTCCGGTCAGAAATCTAAGAGTGGCCTCTGATACGTGTCCCTGGCCCTTGTCCTCCTGGGTGTCTCTTCACTCCAGCCCTTTGCTCCATCTCCCCAGCCACTATCCTAGGCCAGGATGCCACCACCTTTGGCTGCACCATCGCTCTGGCCTCTTAACTGGCCCCGTGCTCCCTACAGACTGTTCTTGCTGCAGCAAAGGGGCCCCTTTAACAGCCCACCTGTGACCGTGTCATTTCCCTCCTCCAAAACCCTTCAGGTCCCAGCTGCGTTGGCTTGAGGAGGCCTTCCCTGGCCTGAGCGTCAGATGCTCCTCTGCTTTTGGGTTCCCATAGCAACCAGGCAGCCCTTCACTACGGGGTTTCCCTGAGGTTGGAACTTCCTCATCCAGAAAATTGATACAGTTCCCAGAGGCAGGAGCCTTGTTAACCTCTGTAGCCCTAGACACAGCCAGTCAGTGTTTGTTGAGTGAATGGTGCCTGGGATTGGGGGAGAGTGCAGATCAGCATGGACATTCATTCATTCAGTAAATATTTATTGAGTGGTGACCATGGGCTGGGCACTGGTGGCAGGAAGAAGGAGGGAGGTGGTGGTGGCTGGGGGTAAGGGACTGCTCATGTGCTGGCCTGAGGATTCAGAATGTCCTGGCCAGCCCGGGCCTGGCCTCCATGTTGGGGACCTGGCATTGGTTGGCTGTCCTACCCACAAGCACTTACTAGAGGGTGCCGCTGCAGCGTCCAGCGGTGCTGCTCGGTGCCTTCCTGGGCAGCCTTGCCTTGCTCTTATCCCTCCGCAGTGGCTCAGTGTAGCCTGCAGGGGTCACGAGGAGTCAGTCCTTCACTCTCATGTCACCTCGGCCAGTAGGTTCCAGCCTCCAGCCTGTTTGCTCAGCTTCTGTCTTGCCGCTGTGCACCTCTAGTTGGGATAAAGCCCACACCCCTGCCTGCATCTCCCAAGCCCCCCCCCACACCTGCCCCCTCATCCCACACACTGTGTCCCCCCACACCCCCCTGAGGCTGAACTGAGCTGCTTGTCACTTTCCAGACTCACCCCATTCTCACGCTCTCATGATTCCCTGAACACCGTTCCCTCTGCAGGAATGCCCTTCCATATTTGTCAGCCTAACTGCTTTTTTCCTTGACATGAGTCATCTTTGTTCCTCACAGAAAAAAATTTAAGCATGAGACAAGCAGAAAAAAGGCCTTAAATTGCACCATAATCCCACCACTGTTAGCTTTTGGGTGCAGGTCCTTCCAAGCGTTTTTCTCCATGGCCACAAACAAGCATGTGCTTTTACAAAATGGGCTCTTTCTCGCCCCCCAAGCTGTGCAGTAAACTTTTCTTCCTGTATCTGAACATTTTTCCTTGTCAGTGAACTTTGTGCTGTCCTGTTGTAATGATTGCATAGTATTCTATTCTACATTTTTTCATATTTATGAGCCCTACTGTGGCAAGTATCCTGGCACAAATCTTTGCTCACTGGTTATTTCCATATATAATCTCCCTGGATGTGAAGCAGCAGATGGGGAGAGCCTGCCTTCTAAAGGCTCTTGGTCCCTGTCACCAGCTCCCCCTCTGGAGGGTGTCCAATTTATACTCCCTTCCACTCAGCCCTGCCGTCCCCAGGCCTAGCAGGATTTCTCATCTTTGCCAGCCTGAGGAGAGACAAATGACTTCCAATTATGGTGATAATTCATATTTCTAGTGAAGTTCGTTATTGTTTTCATCTGTTTACTGGCTTCTTTTATAAAACACCCTTCTTGTCCCTTGCCCATGTTCTTTCTTTGGGGGGGGCCTTTGCTCTCTCTTACTGCCTAGTTAGTTCACACACACCCCTGCAGTCTCTGTCTCTTGGCAAAGTCTTCTCCTGAGTCCCTATAGACCGTTAAGGAAAGAACTCACGGTACCTGCCCTTCACATTGCAGAGGAGGGCCTCGCCCACGGCACTCACCCCCCTCAGCTGTGCACCCCGGGTTCATTCAAGGCTCTTCCAGCTCTGAGCAGCACTATTAGGTTAAACCATTATGTCTGGCAGTGGAAGACAGAATGCTGAGGAGTTCTCTCCAGTCTTAACCCTTGTCTAAAGAGGGAGAGAAATATGTTTGGAAATGCAGGAGCACTGGTCAGCATTTGCCCTAGGGGGGTGCCCAGTGGAGCATCTGTGGTGCTGCTGGCAGAGGCAGCTTTGCTTTCCCAGGGCAGTGGCTCTCAGAGTGCCATCCCCTGACCACCAGCAGCATCTGGGGACTTGGAGAAATGCAAGTCTCAGGCCCTACCCAGACCCCCAAATCAGCCACTCTGGGTGTTTGATCATCTGCACTTGAACCTTCCTGGAGGGTGATGCTGATGCCAGGCAAGTCAGAGAACCAGAGCCCAGAACCCCTGTCCTGTGGCCAGAAGGGGTGAGGGCTCTTCCTGCAGTTCCAGGAAGTGAGCTCGGGGACGGGGGGCAGCCTCTGGGACATCCCTAGCTCTCAAACCCAGGCTCTCTGCATCCCATATCCCTCCCTCCCATCTCCCCCTTCCTCCTTCCCCCATCCCCACCTGCACCCTCTCCACCCCATCTCCCAACCCAGGGGCCCTGGCTGCTCCTCAGCCCTGACTCCAGGCAGGCCCAGAGCAGCCTGTGTAGGAGCCATGCCTGCGCCACCCTCAGGCCTCCCTCTCCCCCCTCTCCGGGGCAGACCTCCCTCTCCCTGGGAGGGGAGCAGCTGTAGCAGGCTGTCTGCCTCTAGTGGGCAGCAGAGGCATCTGTAAGGAGTTTGGAAATGGGCATTTCCACACCTGCGTCCCAGGCTGCGGAGGGACTTAGGGAACCATGTCAGCACCCCACAGGTGCCCCTGGCACAGGTGGCTTGTGGAGAGACAGTAACTTGGTGGCCTGGAGTAGGCCTCCTCTCCTCTGCATGCCCGTGGGAAGCCCCGCTCTCCTCACACTGGTATCACTAGGGAGCTTGGAAAACCACCAAGCTCAGCCACATTCCTCTCCCACCTTCCCCAATGCTGACTGAATTGGCTGGGAGTGTGGCCTGGGCAGTGATGGCTTTAGAAGCTGCCCGGGTGACTCTAAAACAGCTGGCTGGGGTTGAGAAGGTTGGTCTGTAGTGGAGGCAGGGGTGGGGCTGAGTGGTCCAGGCGGTCCAGGCACAATGGAGATTGTCCCCATAGCAGCCATGAGGGGGCTTTGTTCTTGGGTGTGAGGCACTTCTGGACTCTGGTCTTTCCCGTAGGTGGGAACCAGGGCACCTTCCTTCTTCACCTGCTTTCCTCCCACTGCCGCCCACCGCAGAGGGGAGAGCAGGCTCAAGATGGGGCAACGCCTGTGAGGGGTGTGCAGAGATTCCCTCCCCACCAGGCCCCAACCCGAGAAGGCCCTGCCCTCCCTAGGGAGCTCCCCCCCTCACGCCGTCTGCAGTCCTCTGGGTCGTACCCCCTGCTGCCCTGGCCTGTGCACGCTGCCGTGGGCTCCCTCCTAGATTAGCTCAGGCGTGCTCCCTGGGCTCCACATAGGCTCTGCCCCACTGCTGCCCACTGCACCCACCCTGTGGCCACCTCCCAGGCACTTCCCCTGGGCTCGTTCCGCTCAGCCGTACTGGCCGTCTCTCCTTCCCTGGAACATGCCAACGTTGTCTCTGCCTCAGAGACTTGGCACTTGCCCTCTGTCTGGACTGCTCGCACCCAGCCGTGCCGAGGTCTTGGTTCAAATATCTCTTCCACCAAGGGTCCTCCTGGCCCCTGTCTAACGTGGGCCTGTCCTGCTGGCTCTACTCATAGCACAACAGAAATTGTCCCCATAGCACCCACGAGGGGCTTTGTTCTTGGGTATATGCGTTAATTTCTCGCTTGTTTCCTATCTGACCTGCCCGCGGGGATGAGGCAGCAGCCGCCCTCTGTTGTGAACATCATCGACCCCCATCTGGGCCTAGCATGTTGTAGGTGCTCAGTTAATATGTCGGTGCACTGGGGAGGACTCAGACCAGGAAGGAGGTGGGGCCGCCAGAGGGTGTGTGCCTTCCTTGGTGACACTGGCAGGCCCAGGCATGAGCTTGCTGAGGGACAGCATGTGGTGGAGACGAGGGCCAAAGGGACCTTGAGGACCACCAGTCTTGATGGAAAGGCTGAAGGAGAGACAGTCAAGGAGACAGAAACCTGGAGGCTGCGGCATCCCAAGAGGGTTGGCGGTGCCCAGTGCTGCTGAGGGCTGAGGGGGACATGTCCTGAAGTGGTTCTTGGGGCAGTGACCATCCTGGGACCCAGCTGGGGCCACCAAGCAACCGGGAGGAGAGGAAGCAGGAACTTGGGGTGGGCAGGGACTGTGTTTCTGTGCCAAGAGGAGCCAGCTGAGCCTGAAGACACAGGAGTGGAGCCTGGGATACGAGTCCTCGCTGGTGTCTGACTTCCCCAAGCAGTGCTTAGTCTACCTGAGGCACTGGCAGCAAAGGGGTTCAGGCTTGTGGATGGAGAAGAAGACAAGAGGGCCCGAATGCAGAGGGTGCCTGCCTGGTGGAGAGCAGGCGCTGGGAGGGAGAAAACCCAGCCCGGCTGGAGCTTGGTCGGGAATCCGTGTTGCAGGCGTCTGTGCTCTGATGTAACACTGTAGTCTGGGCCACTTGCAGAGACCCTGAAGTTCCCGACCTGGCTTAGGTGGTCACTTTCTGAGCTGTGATGCTGACTTGTGCTGCACGGCCCTAGCTGGGGGTGGTCGTCTTGGGCCCAGCCCCGTAGCCTCTCACTTTGCCCAGGTCTCCAGAGCCAAGGCTCTCAGACCCGTGGACTTTTTTTTAGAAATACGGGTCTAGAGGGTTAGGTTTTGGCTTTGTTTCTTTAAAAAAGAGAGTGGCTTGTGCAGAAGTGCAAATAATTTCTGTAGGTGCTGTGCCCTGAGAAGGGGGCGTGACTCTCAAGGCCTCTCCCTAAAGGGTCAGCTGCACGCCCTGACGCCTTCCATCGTGGGCAGGGAGGAAGGGAGGGGAATAACTTCACAGCCAAGAAACCTGGCACACTGGCCACCTCGGCAGTGACAAGTCACGTTGAAGGCCTGTGCCCTCGGTGTGACGTGATGAGAGGGGCACTTCACCTCTGTGGTCCTCCCCCCAAGACCTGTAACCCCACTGTCACCGTGAGAAATACACCAGACAACCCAGCCTGAGGAGGGTCCACAAAACACCCTGCCGGCCCTCCTCAGACCTGTCAAGGTCTTGGCTCCACCGCCAAGAGGAGGTCAACAAAATGTCTTGCGGGATCCTGGGGCGGGAAAGCACATTAGGGGAAAACTAAGGAAATCTGATAACGCATAGATTTTGGTTAGTAATAATGTATCAAGCTCGGTGTGGTGGTACCTGTGGTCCCAGCTACTCAGGAGGCTGAGGCAGGAGGATCACTTGAGCCCAGGGGTTTGAATCCAGCCTGGGTGACATAGCAAGACCCCCTCTCTAAAAAAAAAATATAAATAAAAAGTAATAATAATGTATCAGGATTGCGTAGTTCATTGTAAGTAACGTACCATGCTAATGTACGATGTTACTAATGGGAAACTGGGTGGGGGGGTATATGGGGGCTCTGTGTATTATCCTTGTAATTTTTCTGTAAATCTAAAACTATCCTAAAAAATAGTTTATTAAGAAAAAGAAAGTGGCAAAAAATAAATATTAATAAATGAGGAATAAAAGTAGCAAAGCTGGGTTAGGCTCTCCACGGGGTTTGTGGTCTTGTTATCAGCAAGGTGGGTCTGGGTGCTGCTGGGAGGGTCTCTGCCTCATGGCGACTCCAGGCCTCAACCTGTTGTTGACCTGCTCGTTGTCACCCTCTGCTGGCAGGGGGAATAGAGCAGCGCCAATGAGGCCGGGCGTTTGTCATGCAGCGGAGTCACTAGGCTTGCATGTGGGTGGATAATTTGGGAGGGTGGAGATCCTGCTCTTCCTGGGCTGTGTCAGTTCTCCTTTAGTGAGTGAGTGACCAGATGTTCTCTGAGGCTCCTCCCCTGCCATGCCGTGTCCCTTCCGTAGTGTCCAATGGGTGGTTGCACCTGCCTGTACCTAGTGTTTTAAAAAGAGGGGCAGGAACACCCTGCCTGTAACCCTGGTTTTCATTGACTGCGAAGAACTCAGTTTTCCGCATCCCCAGGGACTCCCCACACATGCACTGCTGGCGCTGTTGCAGCAGAGTCTGTGCTGGGAGAGGCTTTGGAGACCTGGCCAGGCTGTGAAGCGGGGACAAGAGCTGCCTGGCGGGGCTGAGGATTCTGTTAGCCTGGGCCTCTCCTTGGGCTCCCTGTCCCCTTCCACCCCACAGCTGGGTTGGGTTGGCCTCAGGTTCAGGAGAGTAAATGGAACTGGCCTGGGTGGTGCCAGCAAGCCCTCCCACTCTGGGGAAGGAAGTGGCATGTTCCCCGAGGCCACTGCTCTTAAGGGTGTGCTATGTGTCTGCTCTGACCTAGCCTTTCGACCCCAGGCAGACATAGTCCTGCTCAACCTCCCGGTCCCTCACTCACTGGCAGTCGGTTTACCAATGTGCACGTGTTTTCCTGCGCAGGACACAGCTTGGGCTATGGCTTTGTGAACTACGTGACCGCAAAGGACGCAGAGAGAGCAATCAACACGCTGAACGGCCTGAGGCTCCAGTCCAAAACCATTAAGGTAAAGACACCTGATCACCACCTCATCTGTTCCTGTCCCAGGCAGGGGTCTGTGACGAGCCCCGCTGACACTATTGAGGGGACCGCTGGCACAGCTGCTCCTTGGGGGCCTCCTGTCAGACGTGAGCTTGGTGGTGACCATCCCAGGCTTTATCCTGGTGGCTCACGGCCTCCTCACTTAGCCCCACCGGTAAAGGGTCACATGAAGGGATAGGCCCAGGGCGTCCCCAGAGTGTTGGCTCACAAGTTGCCCCTTCTGCAGGCCTCCCCTGCCTATTTCTCCTGCTGTCTCACGACGTTCCTGTCCCTGTCCAGCCAGCTCTGCCCTCCTGCCACGGGCTCCTGCCTGGTGGCCACAGCACCACCTGCCCACCCTACCCAGTGCTCCCTTCCTGCTAATCATGACCAGCTGTAACCCTCTCTGGCCAGCATTCATTGAGCACTTACTGTGTGCCCAACAGTGACCAAATCAGACAAACTAAGTGCCCTCATGGCGGGATGGGGGGTGGTGCGACAGTAAACCAGAAATAGAACAGCTACGTGGGACAGAGGTGGGTAGTCTGATGGGAGGCTTCATGGTAGCAGGTGACTTGAGGGACCCAGCCTTGTAGCGACCGGGGAGTGGCTCTCAGGCAGGGCATGGTGGCTTCCTGGGATGAGTTAGCAGGTCCTCCAGGTCCCACAGACTGGCTTCCTCTACCTCTGTGTTCTTCTGAACCTGCTGAGGCTGACCGCTCCCTCCATGTCCATTGTGGTTCTCTCTCAGCCCAGAGCCCCTTCCTTCTGTGCCCAAGTGTCTGTCTTCTGGTTCCTCAATCATGGGCAGCACCCACCTCCTGGGCCAAACCCCGTGTCTTTTCCTGACCTTCACTCCCTCGTCTCCCGTCAGTCCTGGGTACTGCCGAACCTTCCTTGAGCTCCCCATTCCCCCATGACCTGGCCTCCTGCAGCAGATTGGCAGCCCCCAGGCCCACCACCCCTCGCCAAGCTCCCTGGTAAGACCACGCCTGCTGGGGTCGTCTCCCTCGCTCTGAAGCCATCTGGAATGAGATAGTCCCATGTGAGACTTGGGGTCGGCCAGATCCCTCTAGCCCAGAGGAGGACGCTCCCCCTGAGTCGCAGCGAGTGCTCAGAAGCGTCCTCTTTGGCACTGCACCATGGCTGTGCTTCCTGAACTTGTCTGATCGGCAGAGCCCCCTGGAGAGTTGTGAAATACAGGTGATCAGCCTGCAGTGGGGTCTCCCGAGCCACTCTGTGGGTGGGCCTAGGAGCCTGGATTTTTGCTGGCCTAGCAGGGAAGTCTTGTGATCTCTCTGTGTCAGCACACTTTCAGCCTAGAGGGTGGCCTTCTGTCCTGTCCTTAAACTCTACCATTCTCTTGGTTACTCAGTGGCCAAACCCTCACTCCATCAGCAGATTTTTTAGACTTGCCTTGTGCCATGTGGACGCAGAGTGGCTCCTGTGGCTGTGGGTCCAGTGTGGGCCCCCAAATGCTCCTTCCACAGCAGAGGCTGGTGAGGGCAGCTGCACATCGTGGCATTTCTAACTGAGCAGGGGACTGTTATGCCGCCCCCTCCCCATCATCCTGGCATGTGCACATGGAGGCTGGCTCCATGTTAGGCAGCCCTGCTTTCTGCCAACAGAATCTGGTTCTCAGTAGCTGCCCACCACTGTCCTAGTTCTGCAGAAACAGTCCAGCTTCTTGTGGACGTGACAGCCCTCAGCCGTCACTTCTCCCTGGTCCTCCCCTGAGGCTGCCCAGTCCTGGCTTCTCTAGCAGTTCCCCCGGGTGTGCTCTGGGGTCCTTTGTCATCTGAGTGTGTTCCTTCATTCAGCAAACCTTTACCAAGCCTCTGGTCACTTCCTCAAGGTAGAGGGACTTCAGATCACCCACCCTCCCCTTGAGAGCCCCCAGTTTAAGGGTGACTCATCTGGACAGCATGGTATGGGCCGTCATGGAGTTGTGTGTTTGTCCTATCCATGGATTTTTATTCAGTATTACTCTGATGCCAGTTCTGAATACCAGTCACCCAGAACTGGCACAGCCCTCACAAGTTTAAAGGCATGGTCCCTGACAAGGCTGCCCTCACTTCAGATTGCACTTTGGGGGTCCCCAGGCCACCTGTACTTCCGATCAACTGGCTACAAGTTCGGGAGTTCCCACGACCCCTTCAGGTTCCAAAATTCACCAGAATGACTCCAAAACTCGTACTTCCAATGACAGTTTTATTATCAAGGACACAAAGGCAGGACCTATCAACTGAAGAGCCACATAGGGTGAGATTTGGGAGGGTCCCAGACACAGAGCTCCTGTGTCCCCACCCTGTGGGATCAGGGTGTATTACCCTCCCTGCACAGCCACGTGCTCACCAGCTAGGAAGTGCCACTGAGCTTCGGTGTGGAGTGTTTTTACTGGGGTCTCATTATGTATGCAGCATTGATTGAATCCATCTCCTGCCCTCGCCCCCCAAAGGCCCAGCTGCCCAGTCACGTGGTCTAAACATGTGGTCCATCTTTCTGGTGACTAGGCCCCATCCTCAGCTTTCTCTTAGCACAAGCTCAGGTGGGATCCAAGGGCTTGTGAATAAAAAAGATGGAAAGTCCAAGGGTTTTAGAAGCTCGTCATCGGGAAGCTAGGACAAAGACCACAAATTATTATACAACAAGTATGGACTAAGGGCCAGGCCCTCTACCAGGTGTAAGGGTTCCATGGCCCATGGCCTGCTCTCAGGGAGCCCAGCGGTGCACACAGGTCACTGTAAGATGGCCCTAGGACAGGCTCAGAGCCTGTAATAGTGGGCGGTGCCAGGGAATGTTCCCCCAAGAAAGTCAGAGTTGAAATCTGCGGGGGTAGGAGGAGGAGTTAGCCAGGCCATCATGGGGACGAGGGTATTCTGATCAGAAAGACCCTCAGGGGCCCAAGACAAGCATGGCTACACTGGAGATAAGGTGACTGGTCACATTCTGGGAACTGCAGGCTGTCCCCAAGGCCAAAGCCTCGCTCCTACCCATGTGGGCAGGGCTTTCCCAAGGCTCGTGCACATCCCCAGGGCTCTGCGATCCCAGCCCCACACAGCCAGCCTGACGTGCCCTCACCCTCACCTCATCCACTCTGTCCTCCTTGGTCCTGATGTCGTTCCATTGGTTGCAGAGTCGAGAGTGAGGAGTTTCGTCCACCCCCCGTCCCCATCCATCTTTTCCTCGTAACAGCAGCCCAGGCACCCATGGTGAGAGGGTGGTGCATGGAGGTGACAGGCTGAGCCCTGCCCGGGTACAGCTCGGTGTCCCTGCCAGGTGCCCGTCTGATTCACACAGGAACACTTACCGAGGGCTTGTCTCACCTGTCCTCCCCACAGCCCCGTGAAGGATGATCCCCCACTTAGGGTTGAAGAAGCTGATGTTTTGAGTAGTGAAATAGCTCTGCCGAGGTTGCAGAGGGAGGGAGGGGCAAAGCCAGGGTTAGAAACTGGGTGTTAACCCCAGCGCCAGGTGGCTTTCCCAGCACAACATGAGAACTAAACACCAGGAGCAATGTAACTTCTCTCACCTATAGAAGGGTGCTCTGCAGGACTGAAACGCAGACAGGCGGCCTTTCTTAATAATAGCTACTGTTCATTCACTCATTCAGCAGATGTTTCCTGAATGCCTGCTGTTCACCTAAATCTGTTCTGGGTGCTGAGGATAGCAGTGAGCACACAAGTTTTACCCTCTTAGAGCCTGTTCTGCATAGTTAAATTAGTAAAATACATAAAGTGCCAGGGTGGGATAAATGCAGTGTAGGATAACTACACAGGGACAGGAGGGGCCGGGCGTGGATGTGGGTGGAGGGGTACGTGGCAAACCATGTGGTCAGGGATATGTAGGACTGTGTGTGGGCTGCTGTGACAAAGTACCGCAGGCCGGGCAGCTTAAACAACAAAAATGTCTCATCTCACAGTTCTGCAGGCTGGAAGTCCGAGATCAACGTGTCGGCAAGGTTGGTTCCTTCCAGAGGCACTGGGAGAGAGTCTGTCCCAGGCCTTTCCCCACCTTCTGCCAGTTGCAGGCAGTGTTCGGCGTTTCTTGGCTTGTAGAAGCATCATGCCAATCTCTGCCTCCCGCGTGACGTGGTATTCTTGTGTGCGTGCCTGTGTCCAAATTTCCCCTTTTTATAAGGACTCCAGTCACGTTGGATTAGGGCCCACCGTACTCTGCTGTGACCTCATTTTAACTGATTACATCTGCAACAGCCCTACCCAAATCAGGTCACATTCTGAGGTCCTGGCAGGTTAGGACTTAAGCATACGAATTTGGATTGGGGGGTGGGGAAGACATACATTTGAGCCCCTCACAGGAAGGTGTCCCAAGAATGGGCAGTTAGGAAAAGACGTGATTGAGGCTGAGGAGCAAGTGATGCTGGGAGCTTAGGAAAGAGGGTTCCAGGCTGGGGTGCCAAGGAGCTGTGCCCCAAGGACACCTGCTGGGTCAGTGCGCACCCACCATGTGCCAGTTGCTCTGGGATAGCCTCATCTGATTTTCATCTGACTCTGAACTTGGCAGTGGCTGGAGAGAAGAGGAAAGCAGAGCTACCACCACGGTCCTCAAAGACACCTGTTGTTTAAAGGTGTGGAGGTCTCTCCCAGCATTTGGCTCTAAGAGGCGATTCTCCTCTGGGGCTTCATCCAGGGGGTGGTAATAAGTACATTTGGTGCCAGCCTCAGCTCCACACCACCAGCTCCAGGGGTCATGGTTTGGGATTGTCCTTCCAACTGTGTCCTTATTAAAATCCAAGGGCAAGACCCCAGATGCAGCAAAGGCCAAATGGGTCTGCAAGGGGCCTGGGCAGGGTGGTCCTGGAAGACAGCTCTCCACTGGCTCAGCTTCATCTGGGAGCACGAGAGTCCCTGGGGGCTGGAGGAGGCTGCCTTCCTCTTTCAGCCGTCCTGCCCGACATATGCAGATGCCTCTCACTGGGCTCTGGTAAAGTTGGACAGCAGACAGTCAGGGCTGCCACCCTCAGGCAGCAGTTTGAGGGGGGTGTTCTGTGGGGCTGGTTGATGGTTGACCCAGACACTAGGGGAGGCTTGGGGGCCACGGCAGCCTCTTCCTTTGGGGACAGTGCTGCCAGCCCCTGACCCAAATCCTGGCATGACCAAGTGTCCCCAGAGCTCCTGCCCCACAGGCTGCCCATGGTGTCCCAGGCCTGGGAGCAGCACAGCTTCCTTGGAGACCCCCAGCTCCCTGGGGGCCCAGTGCCCCGTGGTGTCACACTGCCTTCGTTCTCACCTCTGTGAGCCCTGGGTGAGTCCAGCTGCACCTCTTGATTCTGAGTTTGCCCTCCCTCTCTCCCGCTGCACTGCATGCCCCTCGTGGCAAGGGCAGTGTCTGTGCTTCCTTCCCTGGAACATGGTAGGTGCTATGGGGTCTGTGCAGCTACTGGCCCTGACCTGGGAGGGCACCCAAGACCTTTTCCTGCATCAGCCTCTGAGGCTCCCTCTCTGCCCCCCAGCATGTGCACAAAGTGCACAGCCACTTTGTCAAAACCACTGACAAGGTTCTTCTCAGGCTTTCTTTGGTTTTGCAAAATATAAACCCAAGGTGTCAAGTCATTTAATACTGAACACTTGGGTGTTGGACTCAGGCTTCCCCCAGAACTCACGGGCCCCATCTGGGCTCCCGTGGCAAGCTCGCTTATTGGCAGGAGGCGCCGTGTACGCTCACAGTGGCTCCCAGCTCTCTTGCCCACTGCACCATGGGCTCCTCGTGGGGAGAGACCAGGTCCTGTCCCCAGCACTGGTATGTTGTCCAACATGTCAGAGAGGTCATTAGGGCATGGATCCTGGCCCTGCCACACACCAGCTGTGGGCCCTCCATCTTGCAGCTTTGTGAAGTAGGAATAATGTCTGCCTCATTGTAGGTGTTGAGGACCAAGTGAGAAAGTGCTACAAGGCGTCCCGGCCCACTGCCGGCCCACAGTAAGCTGCCAGCCCTTGCTGCTGCAGGTGACAAGCATTAGCGATGAGAAATTGTTCTGTGTGGCTTTGGCTACATATCTGCCCTAACCCTAGAAAGTACTTGTGCTTTCAAGGTGTCGTATGCTCGCCCAAGCTCAGAGGTCATCAAAGATGCCAACTTGTACATCAGCGGGCTCCCGAGGACCATGACCCAGAAGGACGTGGAGGACATGTTTTCTCGGTTCGGGCGAATAATCAACTCCCGGGTCCTTGTGGACCAGACCACAGGTACGGCAGGTGGCCCAAGGCACGTGGGAAAGGTCTTCCTCCAGGCCGAGGGCCGGGCTTTCTGGGGAAGACAGATCACTGTTTGGTTTTTAAATGTCATTAGTTATTGCACAAATGAGGACAGCATGGAAATGGAAAGACATGGCTTTTGTTTGATGAGGCTGAGGAGGTAAGATGGCATTTAAAAAAAAAAACCCACAAAACCCAGGATTAGGGCAGCATTTCATTTATGGTGAAGACACCAAGAAATTCTGGCACCTTCCCTCAGGCACCCAAATGTCCCGGCCTTGCCTGTGAAAAGGCTACTGCAGGCCCAAATTCCCATGTTTCCATGCCCAAAGCTTCAGGGTTGGCTGTCTCTGACAAGCCCTTTCTCCATCTCCAGGATTTGGTGCCCCTCCAGGGAGGACATCCAAAGCACACAGGGCACAAGGTTGCGAGAGTTCCTCTCATGGGCGGGCAGTCGTGGCCATCTCAGCGCTGGACTGGGCTCTGGGCTTTGTGTGGCACCGTCAGGCAGACAGGAGCTGGGGATGCCCACCCATGCCCACGGCTGTGTTCTGGCCTCACTGTCCTGCCCACCTGTCCCCCTGGGCGAGGGACTGGGATGAGGGTGGCCCTGCCAAGCCCTGTGTGTGGCCCTGTCTGGGGACCAGGGAGCTGGGGCCAGCCTGAGGGAGTTTAGGGTTCCTCAGCTCTGTTCCCAGCAGGAGCAGGAATGTGCTAACCCACCAGAAAGGAAGAGTCTCTGCTCACAGAGCCCAGCAGAGCCCATTGAATTGTGTGCAGTTTAATTTTGCATTCTCTGCACACAGACTGTATGCACGCCCACCCCCGGCTGTGGTATTAAAATACACTGGGTAGTTGGGCCACAGGAAGTCATGCTCTGAGGTGACCTCCCTTTTGAGAGACCAGCAGGCCTGCAGGAGCCTCACACTTCATCTGCACATGGGCAGGGCTTCCCTGGCCTGTGTCAGAGGGGGCTGGAGGTACACGTGCTCTGTCCTGTGTCCCCTGAGCTGTGTGCCTGGGGCAGGCGGCCTTGCCAGCCGCTCTCCTCCCAGCCAGCTGTGGAAGCCCTGCCTGGCATGCACTGCCTCTTCTGCTGCCGAGCTTCAGTCCTGGGCTGGGGCCTGAGGAGGGAAAGGGGCCACCTCGAATTTCATGGGGGCTGTGGGTACCGCCCATAGCCTGGCACAGACACCACTGAGCACCAGGCTGGGCTGGAGGACAGAGTCACATACACGGCCTCCTTCATTCTGCCTTTGCTCTGGGGAGAGTGTGGGGGATGCCAGGTACTTGGTAGAAACACCCCAGTCTGTACCAAAAGAGTTTTCTGTGGTCCCCAAAGTCCCTTCACTCACCATCAAGTGCCAGTGGAGAGAGAACGTTCTAGTCAGTGGCCCAGTGCACGGTTCATTCCCTCACCCTTTGTATGGGCATCAATCCCAGGGCTCCGGGGTTGAGTGGCAACCATGCCGGCCCCTCCTCTTCTGGATCCCACATAGCCGGCTCTGCCTTGGTCAGTCTGTGCCCAGCCATAGCCCAGCACTGCTGAGGGGGCCCCATTCTCAACTTGGAGCCCCCCCACCCCTGACAACCCCCAGCCACCTAGCGTTCCTGGGACTTCCTCAGTTTCAGGCACACACGGACCCACCAGGCTGAGGGAGGTCACTTCTGCAGATAGCTCCCCTGTCCGTCAGCTGGGGACTTTGCCTCCTTTCCCTCCACAAGGGCGGTGTCTCCCAGGGTGTTGGGGGCGTCTCAGTGTTGCTCCTCAGGGTTGGCTGCACACCTCAAGGTGGCGCAGATCCTCGCGGGAGGACCGAGGGAGGCAGAGGGAAGGGGCGAGGAGGCTCCCCTCCCCCGGGGCTGCGGCTCCCTCTGCTGGGGACAGAGGGTGCTGGTGGCTGGGACGTCATGAGGCCCGGGGGCGGGGGAGAGAAGCGCCAGGCAGGGGGGTTTGTGTGGAGTCTGCCTTCCTAGGACGTGGTTTTTAGTGTTAAAGAGACAAGGACGTTCTCTTAAGAAATCTTCACAGCCTAAGCCAATAGAACTTAATTTGTCTTTTAATTTCTTTGCTTATTTATCCATGTTGTGAACTTTATAGCTCATTCAACTGGAGAGGGTGCTGTTTCTTGGTCTCTGCTCTTAATTCTAAAAACACTAGCCAAAAAAACCCACAAAAAATGTACAGCCATCTTCAAAAACTATATATTCATCAGATAATTTAACGAACCTGTCTCCCACCCCCTCAGGTCATCTTCGTTTCACTCGGGCAGGTTGAATTGGAAAGCATTCTCCAAAACCAGACAAGGAAACCACACGTGCACACATACTTTCTCTCCATTTGGCCGCAGGGTCTTTAGAATCAGAGTGAAACCACCTCCCCAGAGGCAGCGCTCCGTGAGCCCAGCCAGCGCCGGCTTCCAGTTGTGTTGGCCTAAAGTTAGATCTGTGTTTAGGTTTCCAAGACTAATTAAGCTGTCGTTCGTGTCGTGTAACAGTAAATGAAAACAGCATCTGCCAAGGGCGTGTTTTCAAGTGTTCCTTCTGAGCTGGAGTGGAGAAGTGAGCTTAGGCCCCACAGTCTTCCTGGCACACGTGTGTATTGCTGGGTCTGCGCTCACATAGGGCCCACGGTGTCATGACTGTGGGGGCAGCCGGTGGGACCCTCTGGGAGATGTGAGGAATGGACCTGGCGACAGTCATGTGCTCACTCAGCTGGTCACCCAAGGCCCTGGGCTAAAGGCCTTAGCCTGGAGAAGCAACCCTGACTCAGCACAGACCTCGTCTGGCCGCCCTGAGGAGAGTGTTTAGATTGGGGCTGTCTACAGCAGCCTCTCCCGCCAGGACACACCCTTGACCCCAGCCCAGGCACAGCACTCTCAGACTGGCCCCATGCTTTGGCCTCCCCAATCCCGTCATGCCTTCTCCCCAGGAGAAGGTGCTAGCCCACTGCTCAGCATCCCCTCACCCTCTACCCTGCAGCCACATCCTGTTCTCAGCCCACTCCCCGAGTCCCTCGAGGGACAGGGGTCTGCTCACTTTCTCTTCCCGGGCGAGGACACACACAGGCAGGGGGTGAAAGATGGCTGAGTACTCCCTCCACTGCTTTCCTTGGCGTTTTACACTCCTGTTGGGCTGACAGATGCCACCCTCAGCAGTTGGGCCTCAGGCCTCAGGCTACTCTGTCAAGGGATTGGGGTTTCAGCGGGGACCCAGGTCTGGCCTTCAGGTGACTCAGTGGCAGTGGCAGGAGAAGGTGCCCTCCAAAGGCAGCAGAAGGCTGCACCAGCTGGGCCCTGGTCCTCCCCACACAGGGACCCCAGACTTGCCTGGTGAGTCTGTGTGTGGGTTCAGCTCTGTTGTGCATGCCTGGGTGGTTGTCTGGCCTCATTTGATTCTCAGGGCAATTTGCAGCCCACGGGAGGTCACAGGACCCGAGAGTGGAGTATCCCAGAGAGGAGTGAGGTGGCAGTGGCAGGAAGGAGCTGGGAGGGGTGGAGGGGCTGGTTATAGGACCCCACACTCCCCTGGCACGAAGGAGAAGGTATGCAGGCTGGGTGGGTACCTGGCCGCTAAGTAGTGAGGGTGAATGTGCTTTCTCCGAACGTTGCTTGCTTTAGAAAAGAGGTTTGGGGTATTGGTTTGGGATATCTGTCACCAAAATATCTCTTGGCATGGGGACAGGGGAGTCATTGCTTTAACTCAGAAGAAAGCCTGAAACCTTAGTCTTTTATTAGTCATTGTTTTCTTCTTTAATCCATTTGTTTGTTTTCATATTTAGGCTTAATTTTTGTTTATTTCGTTAACCAGATATCCAGTCTGAACTACAAGAGACTGACTTGACTCTTGCTTTTCAGCTTTGAAAGTCCTTGTATTTTTTCCCCCTAATTCCATTTCTGTTGGTTTGTTAAAAAGGTTTGTCCAGAGGGGTTGCGTTTATCCGGTTTGACAAACGGTCGGAAGCAGAAGAGGCAATTACCAGTTTCAATGGTCATAAACCCCCAGGTTCCTCTGAGCCCATCACAGTGAAGTTTGCAGCCAACCCCAACCAGAACAAAAACGTGGCGCTCCTCTCACAGCTGTACCACTCGCCAGCTAGACGGTTCGGAGGCCCCGTTCACCACCAGGCGCAGAGATTCAGGTGGGTCTGGAGGCCAGCGCACTGGTGCCCCTTAGAGCTGTGTGTGACCCCGCTGCTGGGCAACTACACAGAATGGGAACCGCTGGGGACGCTGGGCTGATCCTGTCACAGCTGCATTTCGGAATCATTTTGCGGTTCCATACCACCACCTCCAGCAAAAAGGTGTCCATATGCAAGCTGGTTACTTCCACTGGGTGTTGTCTTTTGTTGGAACCAAAGAGGTGGCACCAGTTCCCACTGGCTATTGGGAGCATGAGCACGTAGCACTCCAGTGTGTGGTTTCCGGTAACAGAGAAGGGAGTGGAGAGTTTAGAAGATGGTTCTGTATCCATGGGAGAAAAGCCTTAGGTGTGCTCAGGCGAGACCAAGTCTTCGTCCAGAGTTGTTAGACATGTTTTAGACATTTGATCAGGAGCTCTAAGGCAGACTTTTTTGTGTACACCTGCCTTATGGAGTTGTTTTTATATGTGAATATTGTATGCCTTCTGTTTACAAGCCCTGTCCTAGACAGGAACAGTTTTCCTGTATTCCTTAGTCTTTCCATGCTGAAAATGGTTCTAGCCACCAGGATCGAGTAGAATAGAGACAATTAGAGTCAGTAACTTGGACTCCAAGATCGAGTGTGCTCCTGCCTCAGGAACAGCAGATCCCAATTTAGGGGCTGTATTTTGTATTGTTTTGGTCAAAACCTCAAGAAGTGGCACGAGGGCTTATCTCAGGTGTGATAAGGATTTTTCTCCACGACTTTTCAGATTTCCCATCTTTGTTTTAAGCAGGGAGGCTGAGTGTACCCACTTGCTGCCACAAATGCCGCTTTGAGACAGCTGAGCTATCCGGAGTTCTCAGCTTGCCCCAGATTCCAAAGCCAGCCTGCCTACCTTGGCTTTTCTCATTTAAAAGACAGAGGCTGGGGAAGCTTCTCTGGACAGAATCGAGCTGGATTTTAAAATCCAGGTTTAGAGGTGTGATAACACAACCAGCATTCTGGTGGGGCAGGGTCCACGGGTGGCAGCATTCCTTCGGTGAGTTACTTGATAACCAGGAAGGAGGACCAGGGAAGGTTGGAGGAGGAGAGTTGGGACTTTGGTCCCATTAATTAGGATGACATTTCTGGTCAAGCAGGAAGGGTAGAGCAGACAAAGGGACAAAAGTGTTGGAAGGAAGGGGAGAGGCAGGAGAGAAGGACTCACCACCAGAAGACAGACTGAGATAGGAAGAGGGAGGAGACCCAGAAGAGCAGGGAGTTTGCAGTCGGTTCCTATCACATCTGGAAAAGCCCCGAGGTGAGGGGAGGAGCAGTGCTCCATCAGAGAGAAGAATTGGGCGCAGATTCATGACTGTTGGGATCAAAGAAGTCAGCCCTCATCAGTAGGAAAAATCCACCCGCCAAGAGTAATAATTCATAGGAGTAAGAATGGTGGAGTTAGAGGTGGTGAAATATTACCGTGAGATGGTTTTCATTACGATAGCTCTGTGAAAATGTAGGCAACTCTCATAACTTAGGTCCACATTTGGTTTCCTCCGGAGTAGCTGTGATGCCTGGGGGAGGGGACTAGGGCAGCACCCCACACAACCCCGGGGGAACCCGGGTCCATTTAAAAGTTGGAACCTCTTTCCACTCCTTGTTGAAAACCAGCCCAACTTAGCGTCCTACAGATACCCGCTGCCCCTCCCACCCCACATCATCGATACTGTGGTCTCACCGTTGTCCCAGACAGCTTCAGGACTACTCAGAAGCCACCTGAGCCACTTAACCAACCCAGATATCCTGGTGCAGGCTGTTTAAAATAATTCGCATGATCTTAAAACCGTGGCCAATACTGTATCTTGAGTCCTCCATGTCTGTATTGCAAATAACCCTTGGGCCAGTGAGCTGCACCTTGGGGGCTGGTCACTCTCCTCTTGTGTCTGTCAAGAGAGCAAATCAGTTTAACTGCACTTGAAGGCATTCACTCACTCCCGCTCAGGCCTGCATGGCCACACAGCTTGAAACCCAGGTTTATTTTAGAGCAGGTAATGCTTCTCTGACTGCATTGTGCAGTTTCAGAGATGCTATATTGTCCTCAAATATTCCTAAATTGACCCTAAAACCTTTACTTTTTTTTTTTTTTTTGAGCGAGAGAGATAGGTTCTCGTTCTGTCACCCAGGCTGGAGTGCAGTGGTGTCATCATAGCTCACTGCAGCCTCCAACTCCTGGGCTCAAGCAATCCTCCTGCCTCAGCCTCCTGAATATCTGCAACTACAAGTGAACCACCAGGCCCAGCTAATTTTCTTTTATTTTTTGTAGAGATGGGGTCTTGCTATGTTACCCAGGCTGGTCTTGAACTCCTGGCTTCAAGTGAGCCTCCTGCCTTGACCTCTCAAAATACTGGGATTACACCAGCATTTTGAGGGGCCACTGCATCCAGCCTGACCTTTACTTTTTTAATTTGCAAAACATCTAGGGGGCAGTGTAGCTTCAGAACAGTTTTGTTGTCTACCTTAATCCTTACTGCAATGGCCACGCGTTTTCAGAAGGCTTATTTTTTATGTAAATAAAAGTGTTGCTGTGGAAAGGGTCCCACATGTGTGGTCAAAGTTGGTGACCTTGCTGGTGTCTGCCCCGGGCCCTGCCTCCCGGCGGGTTTACAACCCTCAGGTGTTCAGCCCTGGCCCTCGTGGGGCATTGCCCGGAGCTGTGGGAAGGAATTCTCCGTGAACCCTGCAGTGGCCCCTCGCAGGGCTGTCCTCTAACCAGAGGCCGCTGGGCTGTGAACCCTGCAAGGGGAATTCATGATGAGGGGAAGGTACAAAATTTGGAGAAAGAAAAGAACTTCCCCACCCCCACCCCACAGGCACGTGTGTATGCACTCGCACATACACACAGAGTATGAGGAAAGAGTTTCCTCCAGGGAGAGCTAAAGATGTAAAAGTGCCTGCAGAGTGCTTTGCTACAGAGGAGGACTTGGAAGAAGTGTCCTCATTTCAAACGTGGGAAATTGCCAGGCATGGTGGCACACGCCTGTAGTCCCGGCTACTCGGGAGGCCGAGGCACAATTCAAACAGAGCCTGGGCAACATAGCGGGACCCCATCTCTAAAATAAGATGAAATAAAATGTGGGAAGTGGCAGGAACAACTAAAACAGGACTCCCAGGATGCCTCCCCCCACCCCCAAATACACACACAGTGGGAGGAGTGGAGGCCACTGACTGGGCACCTCAGGGTTGATTTCTACAGAGCAGGGATTGCACCCCCTCCGCTACCATATTGAATTCCTCTCAGTTTAAAAAAAAGAAGTCATGGTTTTGACCAATGCGGATGTCCTAGCCTTGAGCACCTGGAGCAGCGGCAGCACAGAAAGGGAAGGGGCCCAGTGTCGGAGGTCAGCAAGTATCTGAGCCGTCCCCCGATCCCCAGCAGCCCTTCTGCGTGGCCGTGTCTGCCTGCACTGAACTTGACCTGAACGCTGTGCTCTCTGTCCGCTAGGTTCTCCCCTATGGGTGTAGATCACATGAGTGGGCTTTCTGGTGTCAATGTCCCGGGAAATGCTTCTTCGGGCTGGTGCATCTTCATCTACAACCTTGGCCAAGACGCCGACGAGGGGATCCTCTGGCAGATGTTTGGCCCCTTTGGCGCCGTCACCAACGTGAAAGTGATTCGCGATTTCAACACCAACAAGTGCAAAGGGTTTGGCTTTGTGACCATGACAAACTATGAAGAAGCTGCGATGGCCATAGCCAGTCTGAACGGCTATCGCCTGGGGGACAAAATCTTACAGGTTTCCTTCAAAACCAACAAGTCCCACAAATAACCCGCTCATGCTTTTTTTGTACGGAATAGATAATTAAGAGTGAAGAAGTTGAAACTCTTTTTGTTAGTGTACAACTCATTCTGCGCCAGTTTTCGCAAGTGTTTGTCTTAGTCTGAATGAGAAGTGAGAAGGTTTTTATACTCTGGGATGCAACCGACATGTTCAAATGTTTGAAATCCCACAATGTTAGACCAATTTTAAGTTTCGTAAGTTATTTCCTTTAAGATATATATTAAACAGAAACCTAAGTAGACTGCATTGACTAACCAGTCCCTGTGGATGGTGGTGGAACTGAAGCATGCTTTACCTCCTGACACTGCCTCACACCCGTTTCATTTGATGTCTCCACAAACTGGATAAGGAAGTGATCTTTTAGTTTTAGTTTTTAACCTCAAGATATTAGACAGATGCTGAGTGTGCGTTTTCTCAACCGCTTCAACATTTTAAGTGATTTATGCTTTGGTTGACAGGAAGTTGCTTTCCCGAGCAGGTCCCGTTGCCACCTCCTGCTCACTCAGTCCCGGGCTCTGCCAAGTGGTCCTGGGGTGGCAGCGGGCCCGCCCAGTGGGAGCCACCACCGGGGAGGGGGGCTGCATGCTGGGCCGGGCCCTCCAGAGAAGGACACAGTGTGTTTCGTAAGCCCAGGCACCCATGGGAACGGACCAAAGAGTTTCAGGGAAACTCCAGTATATTCCAGAGTCAGATCTAAGCTCCAGGTACGCCTGAAGATGTGTTGTGACTCTGACATCCCGAATTTCTGTCCACACATTGCATGCACAGTGCCCCACACATCGGATACTGCTGTTCACAATAATTTCTCCAGTTTCCAAGAGCTTTTAACATAGCTTGAAGGCGTAAGATAGCTCTATTTTTTAATAACACATAAACATTTGAGCATTGTATTTCTCGCATCCCTTCTTGTGAGTGCTAGACTTTTTTCTATTTTAGTCGGATTTTGTTTTGAAATTTTGCTTTCATATGAACACTCAGCAGAAAAGTACGTAACTTCTTGCCAGTTATCTATTAACAAAAATCTCTGATTTGTAGTTCTAAAGATTAACCCTCAAAAGTTCTCTCCATAACTGCCTTGACATTTTGGGTTGTTCTGTTCTGTTAATTTTCTTTTGCTTTTTTGTGTTTTTTGTTTGTTTTTACTTTTGCATTTAAGACCATTAAATTTGATTTTGTTTTGCTCGAGTTTTGTTTTGTTTTTTATTTTACCTTTTCTTTCTTTTTGGCTAGGTAAGGTACAGACGGCCCAGCATTCAGGGAGGACTCATAAGATCTTAAGAAACAAATACTTGCCTCAAGAAAAAGCATTTCTGAATCTGTGACGTAGGAATGCACAGTCACAGATTGGTGGTTTTTAAACCAGGAGCCAGTAGGAAGAGTGTGAGAGAAGGCCCATGAAGTAGGCAGGGCCAGATCTCCCAAAACTCTTCAGGACTGTGGTCTGATTTTTATAAATAACTAGTGTACAGAGAGAATCAAAAACAGGATAACTTAGTACCAGCAGTTTTTAACCTTGACATGAGACTAAAACATGTAATGATAGGCTGTGTTTTAGTTATTGATATCATGGAATGACGGCATTGTAGATATTTATTTATTTATCTATTTATGTATTTATTTAAGTGGAAAATTGGGCCATAGGCACAGCCATCTCCAGAGCAGGTCAGTGTCTCCAGAAGCCCTTGGACAATGTGAGGCTGCTGTCCCCACCCCGTCTCCCTGACCTTTCACGGAGGGGCTGTTTGTGTCATCCTCACACGTTGAGGATGTTGCCATCCGTACCCAGGCCTCATCTCATAAAAGTCGGCCAAGTGCCACAGGGGATCTCCTTTCTCCAGCAGAAGTCCCAAATCCTCAGTAAAAGCCAGCCTGTGGGGCCTCCTCCTGGGACCCAGAACCAAGGCCCGTTTGCCCGGATTCGACACAAAAGAGGGTCCCTGCTCTGTCACCAGAGCACTCTTCACCCTGGGACCAGAATGTTTTCCTGGGAAAATACGCCCTTCAGGGTCCCCGAGGCCAATATCCTCTGAGTGAAGGTGGGATTCCCCATTCCGAAACTTACCCTCACGTCTCCGCGTTCCCACACATTCCTGCCAGCCTTAGCCAGTGTTCGACAGAGAACTCTGTCTTACGCTTCAACTGTGAAAATGGTGGTGGGCTCGTAGCCAGCACCTCAGCTTCCTTCCTCCCCACCCTCTTATTTGAACCCTGTTGATTATTCCGATGCTGGGACAGATGGGAAGGAAATGTGAAGTGTATGAACCTTTCAAAGTTACATGAAGTTTCTCAGTTCAGTAAAATTTTCATTTTGTGTGGTCTCCACTGTTTGAACAGCCTTCTAGCTAAAAATTCCAATTGCATTTCTTTGGGAGTTTTAATCTGCAAGTTTGTGGAAGGATTTAGGTTTTGAAATGTCACTCCTGAAAAGCAATCTTCAGTCCAGTTCAGACACTAGATGCTGGCCCTGCGCTCTTAAAGTTCATTACATCTTATCAAGGCTTGCTTGCAAAAGGAAGATCCCTTTTTTTAAAACATCACAACCCAAAAGAACTAATTTCTTAAAAATTTTTACATAGATTAATTGTATTTGTATTTAGCAAAATGAGTGCCCTCCTTTTATTTGGGGATTTTGATGGAAAAGCATTAAGAGTAGATAATGTTAGTTTATCAAAAATTTGGTTTGGTAAATACCAAAGAGGCTTTGATTGAATTCTGTTTTGACCTGTGTAACTTCCTTTGGTAGTTATACCCTAAGCAGCTCTGAATTTGTGAACCTGCTTCTAGTTGAGATATCCACTTTCCCCCCTTGGCTCTGCCCTTATTTAGCTTTCGATGTAATATGCCAAGCCGTAGTCTTCTGTGCTGGCTGTGCCTCTAGTCGCAGTTTTGTGACTGTGATTCCCTCCCGGGGTGCTTAGTCCCCTCCACGGCCACCATCTTGCATGAATATCTGAAAGACAGGCTTCTTCAGGGCCTGTCTGCGGATGGTGCTGGGTGGGTTCTGCCTTCTTCTGGAAGGTGAGTCTTTCCCTTGCCAAGGGCAGCTGCCTTAACCTTTGAGAGTCTGCACTTGGCTTAGTACTGGGAACCCAGCGTCCAGGGACTAAACCGTGCTGCCATAGGGAGCCAAGCCTGGCTCTTCGGAGCTGGCAGCCAAGGGGTCCCTGCGGGATCAGAGAAGTAGATGAACCTGAAGACAGTAGTGGCAATTAACTTACCCTGGTTTGCCTCCACATGAGGGCCATTTGTCTTAACGTGTTGAAAAGATATGACTTACCCTAGTCCGGCGTCAGACTTGAAAATCAAAATTGCCATCACTCACCTGTTCCATTTCACATCAGATTCCACCCAATTTTATTTCCGTGCGCTTTTTGCAGCCTTCCTGTGTTGAATGAAAGAGAGTAAGATGACAAGGGCCTCTGTCCCCCAACCACGACCTCACTCACTTTCCATCTTCCCAGGACCTACCTCACCTCCTGGGACCCGAGGCAGCTCCTTAGGAGAGACCCCCGGGGTTCATCAGATGCCCGAGGGTCCTGTCCCCGAACTTTCCGAGAAAGCCCTGAAGTCACAAGTGCTTTCTGTTGAGTGGCATTGATAACCGGCACATTCTTACGATTTAGCCGTAGGATCCAAGTGTCAGATCCCAGGCAGGGCTCACGTTTCCAAACCTTTTGACTTCCCCCACCCCCGACCCTGACCTCTAATGATTGTATCATACTTCTCCACAACCTCTCGGTGACGGTGACGTAGTTGAGTTTTTTCTTGGTCGTTACAAAAAAAAATTTTTTTTCCTTTTTTTTTTTTTTCCCACTTGTAAGTCACTGTGAGGACCCAAGTTAGGCTAACAGAGACTTTGAGAGGACTGTATTTTTCTTTCACCAGAAGAGAAGGCTTTTCTGTTGTTGGGGCCACCTCTTGTCACCTTGTGATGTTCCGTTTACAGTGACTTGCTTTGGGGGCTGGGGAGGCGTGGTCAGCTGATTCCCGTGTTGTACAGTAGATGGTTAGACATTTTGTATATTAGTGTGTTTTAAGTTATTGATTTGTTTTATATAAAATAATTTATTTTTCAGGTGCCATTTTCCATTTTAACTTTGTTTTTACATGGGTTTGTTTTCAATAAAGTCTGACACTGCTGTCCAAAAGTCAACAATAAAATGAATGCCCTTGTGTTCTTTGGAGGATGCTTATGTAACTAGCTTTTTAAATTATTTTCAGAAAAAAAAAAAGCCCTTATCAATTTTCCATCTCCCCATTGCCTGTTTTTTTTTTTTTAAATCCTTGTGAATAAATGTTCTCTAGTGTTTTAGGAGGAAAAAGCAAACCTAGATTTTGATAATCCAGAAGATTTCAGATTCATAAAGAAGCTTTGAAAGAAGACCATTTTTCAAAATTTCAGTGAAGTGTGAATATTTTTTGTCAATGGCTTTCTCAAAGAGAATGAAACTTTTGCACCATTTTCAGAGTTTTTATAGAGATGCCAAATTGATATATTTACATGTAATGGAAACATGAAAAAGTTTTATTAAACCAATTGTTCATAGCTGTGTAGACATTTTAATTCAGTTTCCAAAGCTCTCAAAAGCGTATTTTTGAAGTACGGAGTGATACGGTCGGGGGTGTTACCTATGATTCCAAATGACTTGATTGTCCGGATACTCAGTTCTCTGCGCAGGTATCAGGTTTGTGTTAAATGCTGTATGTTAACCATGACTGGAATTCTGTGATATTTTGGTAATAAATGAAGTGGGATCATTGCGATGTGACGGTGTAGGGGTGATCGTGTGTGACTTGTGAGCAGCCCACAGCCGAGTAAGATGCCAGGTGACTTTCTCCTTCCTGGGTGAGCCTGGGCCAGGCTGTGGCCTTGACCCTGGAGCAGCTGAGCCCAGCCTGGGTGTGCGCTGTGACTGGCTGTCCCGTGGCCCTTCCACTCCTGCCCAGAGCTTTTACCCTCCCCTCTGAGACGGCCCCTTCTCCAGCGCCAGGTCTGCCCTCCCTGGCTGAGTGGCCTCCTTCCTCCGACAGTGGCCCAGGGATCCTGCCTCTTCCCCCTCCCCATGTTGGACCCAGTAAAGCTACTTCTGAGCAACTTTGAGGATGGGAAGGTGAGTCTGACTCACACAGAGGAGGGACAGAGGAAGGATGGCCTGATGGTTAGGAGCACAAGGATCTCAGGTTGGAATCCTGGCTCGGCCACTCCCTAGTGTGCGACATGGGCAAGCCACTGGCTCTCTGAGTCTTAGTGTTCCCCTCTGTGAAATGGGTCCATACTGCCCCCAGGATCCTCATGAAAGTGAGGAGAGATCAAATGGGCACTGCGCTTACACCAGCTGCTCCGAATCCAAGAAGCATCCAGGGAGCAGGCTGGGGTTGGGCACAGAGAGGATCAGCCCCTACATGCCCCAGCACCCGGGGCTCAGCTGACACCCGTGGACCAGCCTCTCAGTGAGTCGTTTATTTACATAGTCTGTTTCCAAGTTGCTGGTTTTTCTTTCTGTTGTGTGTGTGTCTTGTTCAGTGTTTGTCTCCTCCTCTTCCAGACGTGGCTAAACAGTTCCATGGCTTCTGGGGAGGCCTCAAGATGTCCAGCACTGCCAGGGAACGAGGGCTGCCCTCCAGCCAGAGGCTCCTCTGGGGGTATCCCTTGGTGCTCAGACCCCAGGGACAGCCAGCCGGGGCTTGTGGGGCCTCCGGGCAGCTCTGTGGGCTCAGGCTAGTGGCTCTCCCGCCCTCCCACCCTGTGAACCCAGGGGACAGGGCCTGGACGTCAGCGCTGTGTGATTCGAGTGTGTGTCCACCTCCCTGCAGGCCTCACTGAGAAGCAGATTGGACTTCTGCTGTCTGGGGGGTGCCTGAGAGCCTGCATTTCTGATGAGCTTCCCGGTGTCCAGGGACCCACCTTGAGAAGCAAGAGGTTTAGGACAGTCCCATACATGGGACATCCTTTAACAAAGCCTGACTGCCTTCCCATCTCCACCTGTGGTCCAGGGACAGCTTCCAATTCCCCTCACCCCAGGATTGGGAGACCTGGGAGGTCCAGCCCCTAGCCGAGGCCCTGTGAGCAGTGGCAGGGGCGGCAGCTTTCCACCAGCCCCCTCCTGCCTTCCTGTGAGCTGTTCTCATTGCTACCTTCAAGGTCAAGAGTCTGACGCTGGCATCCTTTTGTCTTTGGGGTTTTGTTTGTTTGTTTTAACTTCAGTAATTTCCTAGCACCATTTGAAAGGATTTCTGGAAGAGAAGGGAAAGAAACGCAAACACCTGTGTTGCCCCAGAGAACCACTGTTTGTGTTTAGTAATTAGAGAGCCGAGTGGTGACATGGAAGTGGTTTTTTTATTGGGGAGTGGGGGGCACGGTGAGTCAACCTCTCACCCTGTGCACCTGGCCTGGAGCCCACCTGGAGCAGGACACATGGTGGTGGCCGTCAGTGGCAGCCCCAGTTTTCTGCCCCACTGACTTCAAGAAGCCACTTTGAAGTCCCACAGCAAGCCCGAGGGTGAGGGAGCATTTGTCCCAAGTTAAGGACTTGAGCACATTTCATCCCACCCAGGAGGGCCCACCTGAGCAGTGGGGGAGCAGACCAGGGACCTCCACCTCACATGCTGGGGGTGCTGGGGCATGTGGGACAGCAGGAGAGGGGCCCTTGGGGACGTGGCATTGGACCAGGTGGGACTTGATAGCTAATGTGAGCTCCTTGCTTCACAAAGTACTTTCCTACATGCACATCATCAGCACATCAGCCGTGAGGAAGGTGTCACCATTGTGGTTCATGTACCCATCTCACTGATGCTTAGCAGGTTGGAAAACAGGTGCCAAGCCAGTGATACTTTTCTTTTTACTTATTTACTAGTTTGGCATAGAGCATCCTGGATTTGGGCGGTCCGTTAGTTTTGTGTGTCTGAACTGTCCGTTTGGGGTTCGGTCAGGGACTGGAAGTTGGTGCAGACGAGGCTGACCCCACAGGGGTGGAAGGGGCTCAGAGGCCCGAGGTCACACCAGGGGGCCTGGACCCCTCCCCAAGCTCTCCCAGGGGTGTTTTGGTTGCCCCTGAGCAGTCAAGGAAATCTTCCTTCACGCCCCTTCAAGGAGAGCAGGTGGCCGGCTCCTTCCCACTCAAGCATCCTCAGAGCCCGAGGGTCCCCTCAACCTGCCACCAGACCTGCTCCAGAGTCTGCAGGGCCTCTTATTCAAAGACGACTGATAATTTCACGACCGCGACAGCAGAGCATTAAACCAAGCCTTGGGCCCTCTGAGCTTGGGGCCCGGTGTGACTCGCATGAGGCCAGTGCACCCGCCCCCCTCCCCTGTGCTGCCTCCCGGCAGCTGCAGGCGGCCCTTGCCGGGGGAATTCTCTCCCTAACTCCCAGCGCTGTCCAGTCACGGTGCGGAGATTTGCAGGCTACCCTGGGCTACTTGTGGGCCGAGGAATTTCAGAACCTGCCTTTCACCTTCATCTCGAGGACCATGTTCTGTGTGGTTGGTTTTATCCGGTTAAAGGATTTTGACGCAGGGCCCTAAGAGTAAATGGAGGAGGAGGAAGAAGACGAGGAGGTGACGGAATAGCACAGTGGCCGGCTGAGGGCCCGTGGAGTGAGGGCCTGGGTCTCGGGAGAGGAAACAGCAGCTCCAAGAGCCACTGCGTGGAGGACCAGAGCTCAGGACAGGCTGCTGAAGGGTCCCTTCCAGGTGAAGGCACTCAGGACAAAAGGTGGGGATGAGGGGAGGGGATAGAAAGGGGGGTTGGCAAGCAGAGTCCGTGGGCAGGGCAGGAATCAGTGCCCGTGTGTCAAGTCAGGCCTCATGGAGGGAGAGGCCTGTGCGCCACGGGTAAGCAGCGCAGGACTGGGGAGGGCAAAGTCCTACAAATGGCCTGTGATGGGCCCAGAGCCTCTCAGGGGGAAAGGCCAGGACCACCAAGGGCCTCGGGGCCTCAGGAAAGTCTAGCATTCAGGAGGGAGGGCGTGGTGCCTCAGCCAAAGCCACATAACCTTTCTCCTTGGTCCACATAAATAAAATTGTGTCACAGGACAACAGCTGGATGGGTTGCCACCAAACGTGGGTGGTATGATAGGGATGGTCTCACTGGACATACAGAACACATGGCAACCAAGAAATTCCCATGGGGGCCCCAGAGAGAGCCGGAGCACCGCCTCCTCAGGGCCCGGACACGCAGGCCCACAGGCCCTGCATGCTCAAGACCCTGCACACAGGGCAAGTTTTAAAACAGCCGCGAACAAAAATGTCCGGAGCAGATGCTCTGGAATCAGGGGTAGGTGTGCAGCAGGCTTTTCCAAGGGGCAGCAGGTGTGTCATTCTCTGGAAGATTCACGGGTCTCCCGAGGAGGCAGTGGGGGCCCCAAATGCCAAGGTCATGCCAGGGTACAGGGGGACAGATGTCCGTGTTCCTCAGATGCCGTAGCCTTGCCCTTACACCTACGACCTTCCCCATTTTATCACTTTCTCAGCTTGAATTCCACGTTTGTGAGCCACCGTCTCTCACTGGTTGTCTGGGCTGGACCAGATCTGGTGGGAGGCACATGCCATTAAGGGGGTCTTGACAGGGTGTGTGGCGGTGGTGCATGTGCTCTGACAGGGTCGGGGGTGATGAGCACACGGACTGTAGTGTGACATGTCGGGAGACAAAAAGTGAATAAATAAAGAAAATCCTAGAAAGGCACGTCAAAGATCAAGATATTCAGAATCTAAGAGCCAGGCATGGTGGCACATGCCTGTAGTCCCAGCTACCAGGGAGGCTGAGGCAGGAGGATCCCCTGAGCCCAGGAGTTGGAGGCTGCAGTGAGCTGTGATGACACCACTGCACTCCAGCCTGGGCGACGGAGCGAGACCCTGTCTCTAAAAAATAAATACATAAGTGAATGAATGGATGGAAGGAAGGAAAAGAAAGAAGTTAACTCGGTCTGAGTTCTGCGTAAATAATGAAGAACAAATAATGAGGTGGTGAGAACGGCTGGGTTTGATGTACAAGCTGATTGATTGAGGAGGTGTCTGGAGCCCAGACTCACAGAAAAACAAGAGTACAAGACTTAAATATGCTTTAAAAAATTTTTTTTAATTTAATGTAGTTAACATACACATAACATAAAACTTACCATTTAACCATTTTTAACCGTGCAGTTCTGTGGCATTGAGTACATCCTCAGTGTTGTGCTACCGTCACCACCATCTGTCTCCAGAACTTTCTCATCTCCCTGGAAAGCACAAGAAAGGCTCTTGCCTTGCCTAGGTCTCCCCTCGCTCCCTCTGCCTCCCGATGGACGCTGGCGCTGTCCCGTGTGGCGCTGCGTGGCGTGGTGTGGCGCACCCGCTCCCCTTGGGAACTGTGAGTGACACTGTGTTTCCAGCGGCAGTCATCTCCTAATCTGTTGGGCTCACCATACCTGAGTAATAATAAACATATTTTAACACACCTTGGAATGTCCTATCGTGGCCTACCCATGGAGGCAGGGCAGCTCCAGAAGTTCCTTTCGTAGCCCTCCTCCCAGTGCAGAAAACAACAGAGCTGCTCCACACGACCAGGGCTGAGTCTGCAGCCTTTTCTTCTAAGGCTGTGGCCAGGTTGACCAGAAAACAAAAGCAAAAACCTAAAAACAGAATACAAAAGGTGAAACCCTTAAGTTCTATCAGTGCTTCTTTTTTTTTATTTTTAGAGACAGGGTCTTGCTCTGCTGCCCAGGCTGGAGTGCAGTGGCCCAATCTAAGCTCACTACAGCCTCAAACCCCTGGGCTCAAGTGATCCTCCTGCCTCAGCCGCCCGAGTAGCTGGGACTATAGACACGCACCACCATGCCTGGCTAATTTTAAAATTTATTATAGAGATGGGGTCTTGCTATGTTGTCCAGGCTGGTCTGAAACTCCTAAGCTCAAATGATCCTCCCACCCCAGCCTCTGTCACCACTCCCAGCCTTATTGGTGCTTGAAAAAAGATGAAACTTGTTAGTCAGCTGTTCAGAAGTGTCCTCACTGAGGGAACAAAACCAAACAGGATCCCATCAACTGTGACAAACTGTTACTCTCTGACAGAGTTTCAAAGAAAACAAATGTCAACTCAAAGCCTATTCTGGAAGGAAACCCCAGAGGGGATGGTATCCCCCAAGATTCTTTCCTGGGACTCCCAGAGCTTTGGGCTCTCAGTTGACACTTCATCAGTGTCACTCCTGCCTGGGGCCACTAGAGGTCAAGGCTGTGCATGGTCAGCCTGGGCGAGCAGAGCAAGATCAGTGAGTATGGATGGAGCTGGAGCCACAAGGGGCCAGCTGGAGTTTTCTGGCAGATGCAAACATGTTTTCCTTAGAGTCTAGAGCACCGCTGATTTTACCCTGAGTAGTGTGGGCTCCAGTGACCTACAGCAGGGAGCAGGGAGCTTGACTCTTGGCTTCACTGTGGTGCCCCTAGTGACAAAGGAAGAGAAGATTCGTTGCCACCCATGAGTTCCATGAGCGGCAACAGGATGGAGGTCCGTGTCCCTGTCCTCCAAGATGACCACAGGTTTGCCCATCAGTGCCTGGCTCATGGCCTGGGATCCACAAACGCTGAGTGAGTGAAGCCCCTTCCAGCCATCTTCCTGAATCTGCTGCATTTCAGAGGGGGTTTCTCCTGCTACTGCAGAACCTGGAGAAGAAACTCCAGCCAGCCCTGCCAAATACTCCTCTGAGAACTTTGAATGGCCTTTGATGGAGCGGGGTGACCCTCATTTGCCTGGCCTCGTGCTGAGACACTGTTACCAAACCCATAAAGGGGTTTTTTCCCTCAGCTCAGTTGCTCGCCCCACAGAAAGCCAATTACTGAGGATTGTCAAGGAAGAAAGAAAATTTCTTACGGTGGATGTCAACTGGGAGGCGGGAGGATGGCCTCAAATCCGCCTCTACAACTTACGGGCTCAAGGGTTTTTCTAGAGGTGAAATGAATAATGCGTGAAGTGAGTGAGCATCATTACATATTTGGGGAAGAGTGCAGGGCATGCAAGCAAGTAGTGAGAAATCATACTAGCACATACATCGCGTGACCAAAAATTGGTGGATGACTGGGCATGGTGGCTCACGCCTGTAATCCCAGCACTTTGGGAGGCCGAGGTGGGAGGATCTCTTGAGGCCAGGAGTTCGAGACCAGCCTGGGCAACATAGCAAGACCTCATCTCTAAAAAAAAATAGAAAAATTAGCCAGGTGTCATGGCACGTGCCTGTAGTCCCAGCTACTTGGGAGGCTGAGGCAGGAGGGTCCTTTGAGCCCAGGAGTTTGAGGTTGCAGTGACGTATGATGATGCCACTGCACTCTACCTGGGGTGACAAAGCAAGACTCTGTCTCCCACCGCCCCCCCAAAAAAACGGTGGATAAGCCCCTCCAGGGTGGAGATTTTAGTAGTAGAATGAACTAGGGGGTGGTATTGGTCAACCTTTTGGTCTTATGTCCATGCAGGTGATAGGAAGTATTAACAGGTTGCTCAGTGGGTTCTTGGGCAGGATCTGTGGTGGAAAGCCGCTCATCTTGAGTTCTCTGAACAATCCAGTGGTGTAAGGCCTTGTGATTATCTCATTGCTGCAAGGAGGGTCCGCCGTTTCTGAAAAACAACTCAAAAAGGAGGGGATCGGTGAAACAGAAAATATAAAGTTCTGGTCAGCAAATCTTACTGACTTGGGAAACATAAGAGAACAGCAAAAAAGTGTTTTTATTCACGGAGCCGGTTATGATACAAGGGGTCCTCACAACAACCACCTAACCAGGAATTATTGCTTTTATATTTCCCACGTGAGGAAACGGAAGTTTACAAAGGGACCACCCAGGAGTTGCAGGTGGGATCCTGGCCTGAGTTGGTCATGGCAGGCAGAATAAATGGCCCCCAAAGATATGCGGGCCCTAAACCCCTGGAGCCTGTGAATATGTCACCTCACACAGCGGAAGAGGCTTTGCAGATGGGATTAAATTAAGGATCTTGAGATGGGGAGATGATCCCGGATTATCTGGGTGAGCACAATGTCATCACAAGGATCCTTATAACAGATATAGAGGGCGATTTGACTACAGATACAAAAACAATGTGACCAAATAAGAGAAGGCCGTCATGATGTCTTTTTAAAAAAAAAAAAAAGCTGGGCTCGGTGCCTCATGCCTGTAATCCCAGCACTTTCGGAGGCCCAGGCAGGAGGATCGCTTGAAGCCATGAGTTCGAGACCAGCCTGGGCAACATAGTGAGACCCCCATCTCCTTAAAAAAAACAAAAAGTAAACAAAAAAGAAGCAGCAGCAGCAGCCATGTGACCACTGAGGCCAGATGCTTCAGGAAGGAGCCAAGAAATGCAAGGAACATAGCTCTAGAAGCTGGGAAAGGTGAGGAAATGAATCCCCCCTAGAACTTCCAGAGGGAGCATGGCCCCTGCTGGCATCTTGACTGCAGTGCAGCGGGACTGTTGCAGATTCCTGACCTCCAGAACTGTAAGAGGATAAATGTAGATTGTTTTAAGCCACCAAATTGGAGATAATAAATTGGGCGGTGAGCTCCCAGGCTGTACCCCGGGTTGTACCAAAGCAGCCATGTGAACACACGTGCCCATAGGATACTGCAGCTGGCACTCCCCCAGGCCTGACTCCCCGAGTCCTTACAACAATCCTGGGAGGGAGTTAATAGTATTACCCCCATTTCATTCACTGGCAAACTGAGGCACGGAGAGGTGAAATGCCTTACCCAGGGTTACTCTGGCTCCTGAGTCTTTGTGAGTTTTTTTTGGTAATTGTGTTTATTGAATTTTTTATTATGGTAAAACATTTGTAATGTTACCATCTTAGCCATTTGTAAGCACGCAGTTCAGTGGTATTAAGCACACTCACAATGTTGTGCAGCGATCACCACAGTCCTTCTCCAGAACTTTCTCATCTTCCCAAACTGGAACTCAGTCCCCATGAAACACTTAACTCCCCATTCCCTGTGCTTATTTTTATTTTACTTTATTTTTTTTAAGGCAAGGTATCGCTCTGTCACCCAGGCTACAGCACAGTGGCACAGTCATAGCTCACTGCAGCCTCAAACTCCTGGGCTCAAGCGATCCTCCTGCTTCAGCCCCTTAAAGCGCCATGATTACAGGTGTGCACCACCACAACTGGCCAATTTTTCTATTTTTCATAGAGACGGGATCTTGCTGTGTTTCCCAGGCTGGTCTCGAACTCTTGGCCTCAAGTTATCCTCCCACCTCAGCTTCCCAAAGTTTTGAGATTACAGGCATGAGCCACTGTGCCTGGCCCAGATTCTCTTCTTGACGCCAGCCGTGTGGCCATGGGCCACCTCCTTCCCCACTGGAAGCCTTGGGCACCTCATCAGTGTATGAGGGCTAGTGACAGTCCCCATCTCCTGGGGTTGTTAGGATGGTGTTAAATAAGATACGGCTTCCTAGGACTGAGCAGACACTCTGGCAGAGAGGAGATGGGCACCCAGTGCCAGCCGCTATAATTATACCTGGAGACAGAGAGCCGGAGATGGGGGAGTCAGCTGAGTGGAAGGCGTAAAAGTGGAAAGGAAGCCAGACAGAAGGCGGACAGATGGCAGAGGCCCATGGGCATCAGCTGCCGTGAGTAGGCTGGAGCCATGAGCCAGCGGGAAGATGCAGAGTCCCTTGTATTGGCTTGCTAGGGCTGGCAGACTACCCCAGACTGGGTGGCTCAAACAACAAAAATGTATCGTCTCACAGTTCTGGAGGCTGGAAGTCCGAAATCAAGGTGTCAGCAGGATTGGTTCCTTCTAAGGCCTCTGCTTGGCTTGCAGACAGCTGCCTTCTCCCTGTGTCCTCACAGGGTCATCCCTCTGTGTGCGTCTGTGTCCTAGTCTCCTCTCCTCTTCTTTAAGGACCCCAGTCCTATTGGATTAGGTCCCACCCTAATGACCTCATTGTACCTTAATGACCTCTTTAAAGGACCCGTCTCCAAATACAGCCACATTTAGAGGTTCTGGGGGTTAGGATTTCAACATATGAATTTTGGGAAGACACAATTCAGCCCATAACAGCCATTGAGGGGGTCTTTGGGAGAGTAGGAATGGGAAGAGCGTGAGGCTAGAGGCAACAGGCTCCTCTGGCTCAGGGTGTGCCCGAGTCACGATCCAGTCCCCGGGAGGCCCAGGGGACGATGGTTCCAGTCTTCCCACAAAGCCTAACTGAGTGGCTTAGGCGCCTATCTCTCTTGTTCAGGTTCCTTGCAGCCAAAAAGGGCCTAACTAAGCCAGTGCATAAAGCACCTGCCTGGCCTAGTAAAAGCTCAATAAATCATAGCTCTTACTGTTACGAAGATCACTTTGTTGGCAATATTCATATCAGAAAAAATATCACTGAAGTCAAAAAGATGAAGAAGAACCCGATTATGTAACAATAAACATTGCCATAAAAATTGGAGACACAGCATTATTAAATATACATGCTTCATAAAACATAACAACAAAATGGAAAAAAAGAATAATGCTTGGTGTAGAAGAAATGTAAAGAAACATAATTGCCATGAGAGAATTCATTATCCCCTTGTGGCAAATTGAGTGTATGAAAAAAAAACTATGACACAGAGGATACATGTGAAAGCTGTAATTAATAAAATAAATAAGTCATGCAAAGTTTACATCTTACAAATAATAAGTAGGCTTTAAAAAAATAAACTATTTTAGAAAACTTAATTTACAGAAAAATTACAAAGATATTGTAGAGAATTTCCATATCAGTTTCCCCTATTAGTAACATGTTAGATTAGTATGTTACTTTTGTTACATTTAGTGAACCAATACTGATACATTATAATTAACTAACATCTGTACTTTATTCAGATTTCTTCAGTGTTTCCCTGGTGCCTTTTTCTGTCCCAGGATCCCACATGATATTTAATTGCCACGCCTCCTTAGGTGACTCTTGGCTGTGCTAGTTTCTCAGACTTTCCTTATTTTTGATGCCCTTGACAGTTTGGGTTTCTTTTTTTTCTTTTTTAGAGACAGGGTCTCACTCTGTTACCCAGGCTGTAGTGCAGTGGCACAATCATAGCTCACTGCAGCCTCAAACTCCTGCCTCAGCCTCCCGAGTAGCTGGGACTACAGGCATGGCCACCTTGCCCGGCTAATTTTTTAAATTTTTTGTAGAGATGGGGTCTTGCTGTGTTGCCCAGGCTGGTCTTGAACTCCTGGGCTCAAGTGATCCTCAGCCTCCCAAAGTGCTGGGACTACAGGCATGAGCCATGGTCTGAATGTTTATGTTCCCTCAAACTTCATACAAAGAGCCCTCTAATAAGGGATTAGTTTATGTTCCCTCAAACATAAACTAATTAGGGATTAGTTTATGTTCCCTCAAACTTCATACAAAGAGCCCACTAATAAGGGATTAGTGCTCTTATAAAAGAAGCCTGAGGGAGTTTGTTCACCTCTTCCACTGTGCTAGGACACGACATCTATGAAGCAGAGAGCAAGCCCTCGCCAGATCCCAGGGATACATTCTATGACAAAGGAAGGTTATCTGGGTGTGCACAATCTAATCACAAGAGACCTTTCAAAGCAAAGCATTTTTCCCTGGCTAGTGGCAGAGGGCATGTCAGAGACAGTCCAAGCATGAGGAAGATGGGAGGTGACATTGCTGGCTTGAAGGCAGAGGGGCCATGTGAGAAGGAATTCCAGCAGCCTCTGGGAGCAAAGAGCGCCCCACTGACAAGCAGTAAGGAAACCGGTTGGCAGCCCAACAATTGCAAGGAACTGTTGTTTTGCCAGCAACCTGAAAGACCTTGAAGCAGATTCTTCCCTAGAGCCCACAGACGGGTTGGTTTTGAACCCAGCCTGGGCTGATTTTGATTTTGACCTTCAGCTCAGCTCAAACTGACTTTTTTTTTTTTTTAGTTGTGGTAAAAACATGAAATCTACCCTCTTCACAAATTGCTAAGTGTGCAGTACAGTATTAACCACACACACATTGTAAAAATCTGCAAGGCTTCACAAATTTGCATGCCGTCCTTGCGCAGGAGCCAGGCTAATCTTTTTGCTCGTGTTCCAATTTCAGCGTATGTGCTGCCAAGGCGAGCACCCAGCCAATCTTCTGACCTACAGAACTGTGAGATGATAAATGGGTGTTGTTTTTAGCCACTAAGTTTGTGGTGATTTGTTATGCAGAAATAGAAAAATTATGCCCTACCACTGAAGATTATTGGAAGATTTAAGTGAGGTGATGCACATATAGCACAGAACCTGGTACCTGGGCAGTGCTGATAAATGTGTTAGCTGGGACTGATACCACTGAGCCCTGCCTCCACCCAGTAAAAACCAGCTGGAAGCCATCTGCAGCCTGGAAACCTGTGCTATAAATAAGGTCTCCCTCATCCAAGAGATTTCCCATAAGGTCCCTCAGGGGCTCGTTCACTCATTCATTTTGAGCACCTATGTACCAGGCACTGGCCTATCCATCAGGACATGACAGTTGTCGGGTCCCCAAGGGGTTTATAAATAGGAAGAGCATCCTCCTCCCTGCACCAGCCCCCTGCCCTGCCTCTTCCCACTGGAGCCCAGGCTGGGAATGCAGAGCACAGGTTCTCTACCCACCCTTTCCTTCCAGGCTGGAGCAATGCCCAAATGGACACTCCTTCCATGTCCTCCCTGACCAGGAGCAGACCTCCCAGCCACTGCCCTCTCCTCTCCCTGTGCCCTCCTAGAGAAAGAGGCATCTCTCCTAGGTACAGGGCCAACCCCTTCTCAGATGCTCTGCTCCCTCATGGAAACACACTTGGGCTTCTCCCACTAAAAACAATCCAACCCTTAACCAAGCCGTCGAACTTAGCATCCCCCAACAGTAGGACAAGCTTACGTTTTGGACCTCCAGTTGGGACACATTGGAAAATACACACCACCACCCATGGAACGTTCTTGACAAAACTGGAACGTCATGATGAATCAATCAGTCAAATTCAGATTGTGGGACATTTTTATAAAACAACAAGCTTTTAAAGTTGTCACACTCACAAAAGACAAAAAACAAAAAAATCAAGACTTTTCCAGATTCAAGCTGACTACAAGAGACATGACAACCAAATGCAATAAGTGATTGGATACTAGATTTTTAAAAAGGCTATAAAGAGAAAATAAAGCTGGGCACAGTGGCACACACGTGTAATCCCAGCACTTTGGGAGGCCAAGGTGGGCGGATTGCTTGAGTCCAGGAGTTCGAGACCAGCCTGGGCAACATAGCAAGACCCTGTCTCTACAAAAAATTTAAAAATTAGCCGGGCATGGTGGTGCACACCTGTAGTCCCACCTACTTGAGAGGCTGAGGCAGGAGGATTGCTTGAACCCAGGAGTTTGAGGTTGCAATGAGCTATGCACTCCAGCCCGGGTGACAGAGACCTTGTCTCAAAAAAATAAGAAAAGTTTTTATACAGACAGGGTCTTGCTATGTTGCCCAGGCTAGTCTCGAACTCCAGGGCTCAAGTGACCCACCTGCTTCGGCCTCCCAAAGTGCTGGGATTACAGGCTTGAGCCACCACACCTGGCCCATAATGACATTTTTGTCAACTACTGACCACATATATGATGGTGGTCCCATAGGCTAGACCACATAGCCTGAGTTGTGTAGTAGGCCATACCATGTAGGCTTATATGATGGTCGCAAAATGACAAAATCGCCTAGGGATGCATTTCTCAGAAAGTATCCCTGTCTCATTAAGTGACACATGACTGTATATACAGGTAGAGAAAAAAGAATGTTAAAGCAAGTGTGGTTAAATGAGTCTAGCTGGAAGGTGAGTGTTCATTACACTATTCTTACAATTTTTTTTCATAGCTTTGAAATTTTACAAAATAAAAAGTCGGGGAAAATAAACAAAGCACCCTCACTCCTTCCCATATGTTCTTCCAGCTGTCACCATTTCACCTTCTGTGCACAGCAAAGATTCCTTGGAAGAGACTACGTTCTCTGTCCCTATGTTCTCAACCACTGCTGTGCTGGTTAAATGTTTAATAACTGGCTTGACAAACAAACAAACAAACCCGAAAGCTCCTGATATATAGTGATTGCCAATTCTTGTGGTGTAAATACTCCCACTGTGACTGATTTCTAGGTACTAATGTGACATCAACAAACATGGAACATGTAAGCAATGAGGCGGCACATATAGTATTTCCAGCATATAGATATTATGTATGTAAATAACCTCAAGAGCACAGATAATGTAGTAAAATAATTAGGAAGTGATGAATTTTGAGTCTTTATTACCTTTGTTTTAATATAATGCATTTGACCATAAGTTTATACAGTTAATTGTTACATATTGGCTGTGTTCAACAACGGGCTTCAAAATTCTTGAAAATTTGCCAGGTGGCTCTCTTGAGTCAGTACAAGCTGGTTCCAGCACACCTCTGTTTAAAAAAACTCAGGCCACTGAAATCTGGCTGCCATTTCCGCCATCCAACCAAAACCCTCCTGCTCATCTCACCAACAACCTCCACATTGCAAAATGCAAAGGACAGTGGACACAGTTCTGTCCTTGCCTTGGCCTGAACTCTGTAGCATCCCAGTCTGCTGATTCTACCTGCCTTCTCCAAGGCCTCCCAGGTCCTCTTCCTACCTGTTGGACAGTCCTGCCCAGGCTCCTCGAAGGGCTCTTCCTCCCCCACTTTTTCTTTGGGCCTTTGACATGCACATATGACACAACGTTCCTGGGTGCCCTTGTCTAACCCTGTGGTTTCAACTACAACTAAGAATCCGGATTTCAAGCCCAGATCTTCTTCTCAGCAATAAACCTGTGTACCTCAGCTGCTTAAATAGTTTGCTCCTCTTGCAGTAAAGACAGACAAAGCCGAGTGGAAGCCCTCATCCCTTACTCCCACCTCGAGGTGGAGCTCCTGAGGGACCGAAAACACAGGTCTGTCCAGCCCTGAAGCCAGGGAATGCATGTTCCCCAGTGCCAAGCTGCCTCCCTTTCAAGGAATGAAGTCCCATGTCACAGGTCAGTAGTGCAAAAGGCTTCAACAGGACAAACAGCAACATACATTAACTCCCCCATGGGGCCAGCCCTCCTGCACTCCCCTGTCCCAGACTGCATAGTCATGTAAAGTACCGCCACTTGATGGCGGCATTCTCCAAATGGAAAATAGCATCTGGGGTGCTGAAATGACAAAGGCCTGGGCTTGTTCAGGTCAAGGTGTGTCAATGCACATTAAATCGACCAAAATCAGCCTGGTCTCAGCTTCTTCTTCCTGTTCTGGGCCAAAACCAACCGGCGTCTTCCCAAAGCTGGCTCCTTCGCTCTTGCTGTTGGAGCAACTCACTTGCTGGTCTGTCAGTCACTGTCAGTCAGTCATTGTCAGAGAAAGCCAGAGTCAATCACTGTCGGGCTGGTCCGCCAGTCAGAATCCAACTGAATCTCTCCTGTGGTCGCCCAACCCACGTGCCGATCCTTCCCGTCACCTGCGCGATCTGCAGGGAGAATCGCCGCTGCCGGCCTAATTCACGCCCTCAGGCTCCGCCCCTGCGTAGTCTCGCCCAACCACAGATCTGAGCGTCACAGGACTGCCCGCCCCCTGGGCCACATCCAGTCACAGGTCCCGCTCTTCCAAAACTCAGCCCTATCAGAGGCCACGCTGTCTAGGAATTCCCCGCCCCCTCAGGACCACGGACCCAATCAGAGGCCTCTCCCTCTCGGAAACACCGCCCCCTGGGTCTGCCTTTCCCAGGCCGGAGCGGCGCCGGGCAGGCGCAGCGGATGATGCAAGCAGGCTGCGCCGCGAGAAGGTCACAGGGGATCCTCCAACATGGCGGCGGCGGCGGCGCTGCGGAGTGGCTGGTGCCGCTGTCCGCGGGTGAGCGGATGTGCCGAGCTGGCAGGGCCGGTTTAGGGGGCGCCGGGCCTGCTGCTTCCAGGGTCTCCTTCTCCTCAGACACTTGGCGCCCGCGGCCCTTCCCTGGGCTCCGTGGGAGGCTTGGGGTTGTGTCGTTGGGTCAGCCGAGGCCGGAGCAGGGGCCACGGAGCGAGGCCAGACGGCGGGGCCCTAGTGCACCGGGCAGGGGGCGGCGATGCGCGGAGCTTGGCGGGGAGCTGATCGCCCCTCGCCTCCTCATCAGACCCCTCGTGCACGGGGGAGTGCATAGTGGCAGGGGCGGCCGCACCCCCTGGGAAAAAAGTGGCGAGGAGAAGGCAAAAATTTGTGACATTCACAGCTCGCGTTTAAATGCCAGGTCCTCTACCGAGAGCATTTCCTGTATCGCGTCTTCCAACGTGCAGTGTGCGAGAGGTGATTCTCGCCCTGGCTGAGAGCTAGGGCTCTTGAGTGTAGGAGTCAAGGCGTTTAACGCGTCCTCAGAAATTAGTACTTCATACTGTTGCTGCTTGTCCCTATTTCATTAAATTAGGAAACCGGAAACTCAGAAAGGTTAAGCAGCCTGCTCGCAGTCCCAGAGCTCGTCCAAAGCCTAGGTCAGTCTGACTCCAGAACCAAACTGTTAAGAGGAAGGAAAATATCTCATAGGAAGCAGAATGTCTGCACAAAGAAGATGTCTTTGACTGAGGACTGATTTTTTTTTTCCCCCTCAGCTGCTTGTCTTTTGAGTCAGAGTTTAGAGGCTGAATTTACACGTTTGGATTTGTGCACAAGATCTAGAGAGAACCAACCTCAGGTTGAGATTTCTCTCTCAGGTTCGACAGCCGTCCACTTCTATTTCAGATGGTTGCTGAAGTCAGTGGTTCTGGGATCAATGGGTATAGCAATATTGAGAAGTAAAACAAGTTATTTACACTCCCAAGAGTTATTCTCAAGTAACTATAAAAGATAGGGGCACCTGTGTAAGTTTGGGATGTTGCTTAGTGATCCCAGCGCCTAGGAGGCAGGGAACAGAGAGAGGAAGGGCCCAGGAAATGCGGAAATGATAGAATGGTTCTATTGGGTCATTTGACATCAATGTGGCAGGCTCTGTGCTGGATGCTAGGGTACAGAGTTGAACAGGACCTACGTGGAGCTTAAAGTTCATCATTTGGTAGGAGAAAAAGGTGCCTTTCACATGAGGCTAGCTGTGTCTTCCCAGAGTAACTCTCCTAAATTGCTCTGTTTGTAGCCCAACCTTTTAGCAGGAATTGCAGGTTTACTGCAAGGGTGTTGCTGGGGCAATAAGTTATTGGTGTTTGCCTCTGAAAGTCCAGGTCTCTAGTCTTTGGAGGCTTTCAGACTAAGGGATTAAATTGCACTGGTCCATTTAGCCTTCTTCCCCCATAGGTTGGCATTTCCTAGGACCTGTCGGTTTTCATCTAGTTTCAGAGGCAGGAGGGTAGATATAGGCCCTGGAGGTTCAGACACAACATTTTGTCTTTCTGCCAGACTCTACTGGCTTTTCAGACTTTAGGAAGATTGCAGAGTATGCAGCACGCAGCAGGCATGGGATAAAAACTGATGAATGAGTTGCAGGTGACCCCTGCTTTTTTTTTCTTTTAGAGACAGGGTCTCCCTCTGTCACCCAGGCTGGAGTGCAGTGGCGTCATCATAGCTCCCTGCAGCCTCAAACTCTTGGGCTCAAGTGATCCTCCTCCCCCCTCAGCCTCTTGAGTAGCTGGAACTACAGGTGCTCACCACCATGCCCGGCTAATTTTTGTAGAGACAAGGTCTTACTGTGTTGCCCAGGCTGGTCTCAAACTCCTGGCCTCAAGTGATCCTCCTGCTTCGGCCTCCCAGAGCAATGGGATTACAGGCGCGAGCCACTGTGCCCAGCCAACCCCTGCTTTTGTGTGTGAGGTCTGCTTTTTTTCTCACTCAATCTCTTGTTTGAATGGATTTTTCTCTTCTTTGCCCCAATTAGAGATGCCTTGGCAGTGGAGTCCAGTTTCTTTCCAGCCACAGCCTACCCCGTGGTTCGACCTATCAGATATGCCAGCCAGGCGGAGAGCTGCCGCTGGTGAGTAACAAAGGACACTCGGTCAAGCAGATGCGGGGGAGGTCTGAAAAGTCAGATCTTATTGGCAGGAGAGAGGGATAGGGCTGCAATGGTTGAATTCTACCTCCCTGTGGCTTCTGCCCTGGATCCCTCGCCAAGCATGGCTATTCCTTTTTCTGGGAGATAGCCCTGTAGGTATTGGAACAAAGTCCCCTGGTTGTGCCTGGGCCTTACTTTCTCCTGGTCACTCCTCTTCAACCATGCTTCTGTTGGTGCCTCACCACTGTGAGGAGGGAAACCCCAAACCTGACCCCCTCTCCAAGCCTGCATGCTTGGGCAGCCCACACACCTCTTCTGCACCCAGAGCCTCAGCTCAGCTACCTTCTGTGGGAGGCTAATTACCTTCCTGATCCTGCCATTGTGGGCGTGAGACAGGCCCTGTGACTCTTTCCCTTAGTTGTCCAGTCCCTATGCCCACAGTGTGCAGCCCTGGGCTGTGTGGTAGGGCTGCTGTAAGGTGGCGTGATCCTGGGTGGTCTTAGAACCTGGGCTTCCCCCAGAGAAAGGGTGGCGTCTGAATGGGACCACAGCCTGCCGGTGAGAGGCCTACAGCAACACCAGGCTTGGGGTGGCTTTCCCTTGTGGCTTGTTGGGGGCCAGGGAGGCAGTTGCCCCAAATCTGGTATACCCATCACCCCTGTGGAAAAGTTGACCACAGGTGGCCACTTTTCCCTAACTCGACTCTCTTACAATGGCTCCTTAAGCTGTTTCTCTTTCTTTGAGCCCACTCTTCTCAGTATGTACATGGCAAAGCAGGGATTTAAATCTAGCTGTGCTTGACCTGGAACCCCAGTCTTGGAGCTGTGTACAACAGTGGCTCTTGTATCTGTCTGGAGCTGAGCCCTGAGCATTTTCCCTGGCCTACCTAGGGTTTGCCTCTGGGTGTATTGGGTTTTCCCAAGGGTGGGGACTTTTCTATTTTTGGAGATAGGATCTTGCTCGGTTACCCGGGCTGGCGTGCAGTGGTGGGACCATAGCTCACTGCAGCCTTGAACTCCTGGGCTCAAGCGATCCTCCTGCCTCAGCCTCCCAGAGCGCTGGGATGACAGGCGTGAGCCACCGTGCCTGGGCTATTATTATTATCGTAAAGGAGATAGCTAATCATTGTGAAACCTGTATCAACAGAAGAAAATTCTAAAAATCCCTCATCTGTCTGTGGGACATTTCAGCATTTATTCTTCCAGTCTGTTCTCTAATTTTTTCTTTTACGTTCTTTCTAGTCCAAATCATATTCTTCTGGAAACAGAAAAGGCTTTCTGTCTGGCTTGCTAGATAATATCAAACAAGAATTAGCCAAAAACAAAGAAATGAAAGAAAGTATAAAAAAATTCCGAGACGAGGCCAGGAAGCTGGAAGAGTCAGATGCCCTCCAGGAAGCCAGAAGGAAATACGTGAGTCCCTTTGTCCCTTTGCCTCAGATCTCTCTGGGCTGACGTGCTTGTTTCCAGGGCCAGGGGCAGCCAGGGGAGCTCAGTGCCAGGGCACTTGGGGGTGGGGGTGGCTGGGAGGAGGTGAGATCACTGCACAGATGAGAGGGAACCAGGGGACAGAAATGCAGGGTCTCATGCCCTGTGGACCTGCATTGTCACGGGTGCCCAGGTGACCCATGTGCACCACCTTTGAGATGTGCTGCTTCCGGGAGCTCCTGGTGTGGCCCTCGGAATGAAGAAGAGTGGAAACTGGGTGATGGTGCTGGTGTCATTATTAATTTACTGCTGCTGCTGCGTCTTGAGCAGCTGCCAAGCACCAAGTAGTGGGAATGGGCTTGCATGCTTTGCTTGTAAGGGCCCTGCGAGGTAGGTACCATGTCCACGTCTTACCGATGAGTGGGTGTGCCTCAGAGATGCGGGCACTTGTCCCAGTTCATTGGGGTTTTTGTTCTGTCGGCCCCTACCTGGCCATGGGAAGGCCTTTTCCCTCTGAGTGTCCCCAGGGTACTCCCTTGCCTGGAAGTAATGCGTGGGTCCTGCCTGTGGGGGATTCGATGGCAGGCACGGGGAGGAGGGGACAGCTGAGGAAAGGGTCCTTCGAACCTTTGGTTGTAAGAGAAATCTCAAAAAAAGCTAACATTGCCCACTTAGAAAACCATTGAGTCGGAAACCGTGCGGACCAGCGAAGCGATACGGAAGAAGCTGGGGGAGCTGACGGGCACAGTGAAGGAGGTAACAGTCGCGTGCGCGCCGGGAACCTTTGGGGCCATTGAGGTCCCCACTCCTGGGAACTACCGCTCCCCATACCGGCGTGTGGAAGGCCGAGGGGAGAGTTGACTCCCACCAGGGGGTGACTTGGCTGCAGTGGGTGGGGTGGGCATGGGGGGAGGCAGAGGCCCACCCTGAGTATGTCCTGTCCTCCAGAAGCTTCTGGAGTTCCCAGGCAAGAAGGGGGGTGAGGTCAGACCACTGCCCACTTGCATGACATTGACCCCGTAAGTTGGCTGAAGCTGTGATACTCTCATGGCCCAGAGGAGAAAGGGGGAGTAGAAGGAGAGGGGTCACTCTCGGAGGTGGGAGGGGCGCTTTCCTGGTGCACTTTGTTTTTGTTGCCTCTTTTTGTCTGGCTTTGCAGGGTGTTGGGCACACCCTCACCACCCTGGGTGACCTCCCTGGGCCTGACTCCTTGTTGCAGGGCAGTTTCTGAGTCCCCAGAGGACTCCTGCCTATTCTGGGGAGAGGCCAGTTGACCCGGCATGTTGCCTAGAGCCCGAGAATCCAGCGCCCCCGGAACCTGTGGGTGGTATCTTAGGGGGTGCGACTGAGTCTGGGGGTTCCTCGAGCCACGTGAACTCAGAAGGCGTGTGTGGGCCCTTGGGGAGGGTCTGGCCTTTGCTCCAGGGGAATTCGTTCCTCCAAACCACCACCTGGGGGAGCTGTGCCATCACCACCCTCCTCTCTCCGTGTTTCGCCTTCTCAGAGCCTTGATGAAGTCAGTAGAAGTGACCTCGCCCAGAAAATCAAGGAGGGTGTGGAGGAAGCAGCCAAAACGGCCAAGCAGTCGGCCGAGTCCGTGTCCAAGGGCGGGGAGAAGCTGGGGAGGACGGCAGCCTTCAAGGCCCTCTCCCAGGTGAGCCCAGGTCTAGCCCGGGGCGTGTGGCCCGGGGCACCCAGTCCGGGGCACCCACTCAAGGCCACTGTGCTTCCCTGGCAGGGGGTGGAGTCTGTGAAGAAAGAGATAGACGACAGCGTCCTGGGGCAGATCGGGCCCTACCGCAGGCCCGAGCGACTCCGGAAGAGGACAGAGTTTGCAGGAGAGAAATTCAAGGAAGAGAAAGTGTTTGAGCCAAATGAGTAGGTCCCAGCATGCCTCCCTTTCTGGCACCCTGTGCTGCGGTCTGTCTTCAGGGGCCCACCCAAGGCTCCCACCTCACTGTTGTTTCTGGAGTTTGCTTTCTGCTCAAGGTTCCTGGCTTCCTCCAGAGAATGTGAGGGAAAGACGGGAGGAGAGGAGGCAGGAGGCCGAGGCAAGGGTGGAGTCATTGTGGCCTCTAAGCTTGGGGTCACCTCCCACTCCGTCCCCCACACCGCTGCTCACAGCCACTGGAGGGTGCAGGGCCCTGGGCCAGGGGTATCCAGGGCTGCTGTTCATGCCAGCCACCCGCCCTCTTCCCCAGGGAGGCCCTGGGGGTCGTGCTACACAAGGACTCCAAGTGGTACCAGCAGTGGAAGGACTTCAAGGAGAACAACGTGGTGTTCAATCGTGAGTGGGGATGTCTCCAGGGCCCACGACCACCCACCTGGGTCCCAGGGAGTTGGCTGACTACCGGGCATTCCCCCCACACTGGGCACAAGACAGATACTCATTTTGCGCAGGAGGAGACGGGGCTCAGAGTGGTCCCCTAATCATGCAGTTGTACATTCTGCCACGAGATCCTAGGTGATGGCTCCTTCATGAAAACAGTCAGGACCCAGGAACCCTGGTGCTGACAGAGCCCATGGCCAGCCCCAGGTCCCATGGCAGGCATCGGGCTGGAGTTTGCTTTCAGCTGGGCGCGGGGTTTCCCAGGTGCTGGCAGGGAGAGCTGTCATTCCGCATGCCCCCGTCCCTTGTCCTGTGAGGACCGCTAGAGGCCTGTGTTTCCTTTGTAGTGGAAGCAACAGCCAGCGGGGGTGGCACCCCGTAATTTACACAGCCCCGCTAGGGCTGCGGCTGCGGGGTCTCCACAGCCTCGCCAGGTAGGTGGGCAGGCAGCGGTGCACGCAGGCTCACAGAGATCCCCTCCCTGCCCTGACCCGCACCAGGGGCGGAACCCACAGGGGGCCCCCAAAAGCTGTGACAGAGGGGTGTCTTTCTGGAAGGGGCATCTCCTCCAGCCCCCGCCCCTCCCCTGCAGGGTTCTTCGAGATGAAGACGAAGTATGACGAAAGCGACAACGTGCTCATCCGGGCGTCCCGGGCCCTGACAGAGAAGGTCACCGACTTGCTGGGTGAGTGAACCGCCCCAGGACCTCCCATGCTGGCCACAGGGAGGGTCCCCGGCCCTCGACCCACTCTGGGCTGCGCTCCCTGCAGGGGGCCTGTTCTCCAAGACAGAGATGTCGGAGGTGCTCACTGAGATCCTCCGGGTGGACCCAGCCTTCGACAAGGACCGGTTTCTGCAGCAGTGTGAGAATGACATCATCCCCAATGTCCTGGAGGTGGGTGCAGAAGCCCTCCCCAGTTGCTCCGCCCCACCGCCTCCCCGTCCCCAGCTGGCACCCTGGGTCTGAGCCCAGAGTTTGGCTGCTTCGGCTGTTTTCTGAGCAGACACCTTGCACTCGGGCTTCTGCCTGGCTGCACCCGCCCCACAGGCCGTGCCCAATGCCCTTCCTGGGCTTCTGAGGCCTGACCACACCTGACGCCCAGGCCCATGTCTCTGAGCAGTCACCTGTGGTCCTGGCTGGCACTCTGTTGTCATTTCATGCCTCGCCCACAGGGAGTGACTGCTCTAGGGAAGGAGTTTGTCTCTGGGTGTCATTTCCCTCACTCGTCCTACCCGAAGCTGTTCCCTCGAGGTTGCCCCAGGAGCAGCTGCCGGGGGCCCAGTGTCTCTGAGGTGCCAGGGGCTTCTCAGGCATCGGGGAGAAGTGGGCGGCCACCCCCAAGCAGAGCGCTGGCCCCGGGCCAGCCTGGGGCTGCATCTGAGTCCATAGTCAGACCGAGACCCACGGCCAAGGGCATGTTCCTTGCCGCGCTGTCTCCGGCAACCAGACCCCCTTTTGGTTTGTAGCGGTGGGGGAGGGTGTGTTCCTCAAGGTGACGCTGCAGCCCACCCCCACGGGGCTGCTCCCCAAGGTTGCTCGCCTTTTCCCTGCCACGTCTCTGCCTCTCCAAGGCTCCCAGGACACAGCAGGAGCCTGGGCACCCTCCCGCCCAGTCAGGACCACAAAAAGCCCCTCCATCCTTGTCCCCTCCTCGGCTCCACCAGCCTCCTCGAGGCCCCTCTTCCTCCCCCAGTCCCCGGGCCTTTCCTGCCACTTGGGCTGAGCTGGGCTGGGAGGAGGTGGCAATGGGAGCGATTCCCAAAAGCAGCAGCCGGAGCCCGGGCAGTTTCTCCCATGGTGGGTGCGGGGTTGCCCACAGTTTCCCCCGAAGGCATCTGGTTCCTTCCTGCTCCCCCTTCCCCAGCGCCTCCCACCTCCCCACTGGATCTGGCCCCATCTCCAGACTGCTGGGGTGGGGTGGGGGGCTCCCACCGCAGGAGCCACCCTCTGCCGCCTGTGCCACTGGTGTCCAGGGCCTCTTGCCCGGGGCCCGGGTCGGGGGGCACCCGCTGATGCAGCCTGACGCGAGCCCCGCAGGTGGGGGGCTGGGGGTCTCCGAGACCCTTCTCAGGAGTTGTCCCGCCTCAAATGCTCACTCATTCTCTTGCTTATTTTTTCTTTTCCCTTTTTAGGCCATGATTTCGGGAGAACTTGACATTCTCAAAGACTGGTGCTATGAAGCTGTGAGTACTTTGGGGAGAAGGAAGTCTGCTTGGACAGCTCCGTTAGGGGAGCACACGGCAGGACCCGGTGCAGGGGGCGGTCCTCGTGTCTGCTGCCCTCGCAGAGCCCAGCAGTGCCCCCGCCACCTTCTGATCCTCTGCAGGTGGCACATCTGGGCCCCCGGGCTGGGCACTGTGTCACCGGCTGGTCCCCTGCTTGCAGACTGTCAACTCCTGGCCAGGGTGATCTCTCTCCCACACGATGCCTGAGGGCAGGCCTGTGCTGTTCTTCCCCCATAGGATGTCACGAAGCTGCCAATTTTGCTGATGAGCCTTTTCCCCCCATCTTAAAGTAATTTTGGTTAAGGATAGTCCCAGGAGAGGTGATTTGAGTAAGATGAGGTCTCTGGCATGGCCTGTGGCTCGTGTCTGACTGCCCCGTTCCACGTGGCCTAGGTGGCCTAGGGTACGAGCTGGGGCTTGGGGAGGGTGCAGGTTCCACATGTGATCACAGGGGCTGAGAGCCAGTGCAGATTGAGACCATGTGGGCCTGGCCCACCCCTCTCCCCGGGCCAGAGCTGTGTCCCTGTCCCCACCTCCCAGGGGTCGGCAGGGGGAAACTGGAGCACAGGAGGGGCCTCCAGGACAGATCCATTAGCTGTCCTCAAGGCACGATCCGAAACACAGATCCAAACAAAACGCCTGGAAGGAACAGCGTGTCCTGACCAAGGCCCCAGCTGCTTCCCAGAATCAAGGCTCGGGGTCCCGGGGTCACGCTGGGTGCATGGAGGCTGGTCTGGCATCCCCAGGAGCACAGGCTGGCTGCCCTGTCCCTGTCCCCCTGGGGCTCCCAGCCCCCATCTTGTCAGGCCACCTCACCTCACCCTATTCGCTCCCTGACCTGTGTCTTCATGAGTTGTGTGTTTTGTTTTGGTTTTTGTTCCTGCTTCTTTGTATTAAGCAATCCAGAATCTTTTTTGGCTAATTCTGTTCTGCACTCAGCTCACGAACAATTTGGAAAAAGCAGAGGAGAAGATGTCAGATTTTCTTTTTAAATACTCCCCTGCACAGTGACTAATCCAACAAGCATTTGTGAGTTTTGGTGTGGTGGTTTTTCTGGGGGTTTTTGGCTTTTTGGGTTTTTTTTTTTCTTACCTTGGGACCATTAAGCAGCAGCTAATTATTTTTGCCAGAGAGCTGCTGGTGGCCCTGGAAACACAGCTGAAGTTGCAGCCACTTCCACAGAGGTGCTTTTAAAATGTCATCTTTAAAAAACCGAACAAGTAGGATTGGCTCCAGTTCCCCCTCCCTCCCCCCAGTGGATCAGTCTTTCCATAAAAAGTAGATGTTATCGGAGCCTCTTCCGTCATGGTCGCCTGCCAAGCCTGGAGAAGCCTCCAGTGGAAACGTGTCTTGGGGGCTGTCTCCTGTGCCTGGGAGCAGGCGCAGGGGTGGGTGGAGGGTGCCGTTGGGGGCTGGTCAGTGAGACGGGCAGCCCACGGGTTAGGGACAAATCCTAGAAAAGGTGTTTGATGCCAGGCCAAGATTCAGAGTGAGGTGAATTCGGCCAGGGAGCCGCCAACTTATCCCTGGGAGTGTGTTTTGGGTTGTGTTCCAAGAGACTCACCACTTTGCCGATTAATACCATTTTCATTGGGCAGTCTTGATCTAGCCCTGTTCTCAGGAGAGGGAAGCGTGTGATCCAGGCCAGCAAATGGGTGGCACCTGCCTCTCTGCCTGGACCTGTGCTCTTGGCCTCTGCTGTTCCTGGAGGCAGGGCACCCCAGCGCCAGGGTGTACAGGCATGGGCTCCATGCCGCGTGGTGCCTCGGCAAGACCCACCCTCAGTGGCTGTCACATGAGCATGTCCACCTCTCGTTGCAGACGTACAGCCAGCTGGCCCACCCAATCCAACAAGCCAAGGCCCTGGGCCTCCAGTTCCACTCCCGCATCCTAGACATCGACAACATCGATGTGAGTGCCTCTTGCTGGGGGCCTGGTCAACCCCAGGGGGTGAGAACTGTGGCCCAGACAGGGCCCAGGAGATGGCCCCAGGGGCTGTGTTGATAAGAGGCCTTGAACTTGTCCTTGGGAAATGCCTACTGGCAGTGGGCTGGCAGGAGGCCTGCTCTGCCAGGGCAAGGGGGTGGTGCTGGGCACGGTGCCCTCAGCAGGATGAGGTGCCCGGGCTGCTCCCTGAGGCCCTACCGTCTCCACTCCCCCTCAGCTGGCCATGGGCAAGATGATGGAGCAGGGGCCCGTGCTAATCATCACCTTCCAGGCCCAGCTGGTGATGGTGATCAAGAACCCCAAAGGCCAGGTGGTCGAGGGTGACCCGGTGAGTGAGGGGGTGCACAGGTGCAGGCACAGTAAGCACCTACCATCCCCAGGACCCTGCCTGAGGCCAGCCGACACAGATGCCAGCTCAGAGCCCAGAGCCTCTGGGACTGGGTGGGGCAGGGGAGAAACCCCAGGGCTGGAGTTTGGGTTTGGGGGAGGTCAGAGGACTGACTGACCTGTCTGATTTTCCCAAGTGCTAGGCGGCTTCTGAGTCATAGGCCCTGTGCCAGCCTCTGCTCCCCATCCCTGGGGATGGATGTTCCTGGTGGCGCCCGCCCCATAGAGCCTAGACCTGGCTTGGCACCAGGACCCCCTGCCAGAGCCACCTCTCCCAACAGCCCCTCCCCAACCCTGCAGGACAAGGTGCTGCGTATGCTGTACGTGTGGGCTCTCTGCCGAGACCAGGATGAGCTGAACCCCTACGCGGCCTGGCGGCTCCTGGACATCTCTGCCTCCAGCACAGAGCAGATCCTCTGAGTGTGGCCGCCACAGCCAGGGAACCCCTGGGCTGCATCACCAGGCAAGGAGGCCCAGGGACACACCTCCAGCAACTCCAGACCTCTGGGGACAAGACTGTGGGCTGTGCCCCCAGCTCTGCCAGGACGACTGTAAAACCAGCTGGCTGGGAAAGGGGCTGAGGGCTACTGAGGGTGGCCGGCAGCTGGACACATACTGCACAGTGCCAGCCCCTGCACTGTCCCTCTGCCACGCGGGGGTGCACAGGCCACACAGTGCCAAGAGGCCCTGGGGCCCAGGGAGCAGGGTGGTGGGGCCCAGGCCCTGCTGTTCAAACTGGCCCGCTGGCCACGTCAGCCAGGCCATTTTAGGTCCATTTTTTATTTTAACAATGCTCTCATTTCCTGTACATAAGCCTGAGATTTGGAGATAATAAAACACCGAAGTGCAGAAGAGCAACTTGAATAGTCTGAGGTGTTGTCTCTGGGGCGTGTGTGTGTGTGTGTGTGTGTGTGTGGAGTGAGAGAGAGAAAGAGAGAGAGAGAGAGAGAGAGACAGACTGGGAAGAGGCGGGTCATGGAGAGGTGGTCAAGGTCAACCGAACTGCGACCCCCTGGAGGCGGCCTTCCCTGGTCGGGCATTACCCCTGGGGCAGGGAGCAGGGGAGGGTAGTGACCTGCCTGGGCTCTCTGAAGGTTGGGGTCCCTTGCACGCCCACATGAGTGATGTTTGGGGATCATGAGAACCCCCAAACAGCTGGGTGGGCGGTCTAGCGCGGGGAAGAGTGCGGTGCGGGTGCTGGGGTCAGGCCGTGGGTTCCGGGGTGCTGGCGGGGGTGGGCGTGGCAGCTGCCCACGCCCCGGGGAGCTCCTGGGTGCGCGCGGGGCCGCAGGCTGGGGGCTGCGTCCGTCCGCAGGACGGGGCGGGGTCGCGGGCCCGCGCGCCGCTTCCCGCGCAGCCTCCGCCCCCCGTGGCCCCGCCCCCCGCGGCGGCCCCGCCCCCGTCGCCATGGGAACAGCCGCGGCGGCCCGGCTCGCGCGCTGCTTGCCTGCCTCGGTCTCTGCCGCTCCAGGGGCGGGTGGGGTGGGCTGAGCCGCCGCCGGAGCCCGGGCCGCCGCCTCCGCCGCCGCCGGGGAGAGGCCGAACGCGGAGCCGGCTCAGGTCCCGGAGAGAGCGCGGCCGCCGGGCGGTCCGTCCCCGTCCGGGTCCAGGCTAGGGTGAGGGGCGCGCTGGGGCGGGGGCGGCGGCGGTGGGGGAGGGGGTCCGCGGGCCGCCAAGAACAAAGGGAGCAGGGCGGTGGCAGCGGGGACTGTCCCCCCGCCGCGCCGCCCGGGCCGCGGCCGTGCGTTCGCACCTGTTGTGCGCGGCCCGGGCCGGTCGGGGCTCCCTCTCCCCGCTCTCAGCGCCCCCACCTGCGCGCACGGCCGCAGCTGGGTCCCCGCGTGGCGGTGGTGGCGAGCCCGCGAGCGGGGCATGGGCGTAGCCCCGGGACCGAGGCGCGGACGGGGGATGGGGCCGGGCACGGTAAGGGGGCGGCGGCGGGAGGGGGCGACGCGGAGGCGCGGGAGGGCGCAGCCTCAACCCTGAGCCCCGGGCGGGTCCCCTCCTCCGCAGGGCGCGCGGCGATGTGAGCCATGAGCGCGACGTGGACGCTGTCGCCGGAGCCGCTGCCGCCGTCGACAGGGCCCCCGGTGGGCGCGGGCCTGGACGCGGAGCAGCGCACGGTGTTCGCCTTCGTGCTCTGCCTGCTCGTGGTGCTGGTGCTGCTGATGGTGCGCTGCGTGCGCATCCTGCTCGACCCCTACAGCCGCATGCCCGCCTCGTCCTGGACAGACCACAAGGAGGCGCTCGAGCGCGGGCAGTTCGACTACGCGCTGGTGTGAGGGGCGCGGCGCCCGGGGCCGGCCCTCGGCGGGGGTCTCCGAGGGCCGGCCCGGCGGGGGGCGCCGCTGGGCCCCGACTGCGCTCAGGATCCCGCCCCGGAGCCCCCAGCGCGGTGGGGGAGGGCGTTAGGAGAAGCTCGGCCCCTCCCCCCCTTAGACTCCTCCCAACCCCCTTCCTGGCCTGGCCCGAGCCCCACCTCGTGCCTTTATCGGCCCTGTCCCTTTCCTCTCTGCACAACTCACCCGCCCGGCTCGGAATCCTGAGTGGGAGGAGGACCCCCGCGCCATCCCCTCCCCAGCGTGTAAGTGGCTCTGCTATTGTCTGTTCCTGGAAGCGGGGACCCGCTCGTCCCCTCTCTCTCCCCTGTCGTCTGGCCATCGTCAGTCCCACCTTGATTGAGTGAGTGTTGAGCCCGTCCTTGGGCTCCGGCCTGCGGGGCAGGCTCTCCCGGGCCCACGGGGCGGACGCTGCATACCAATATGCCCTGCACAGCCTGTCCCGGAGACGGAGCCCGAAGACCTGCCATGGCTGTTGTGTCCAGGATGCGTGGCGCCTTCCGCGGGGGGAGAGCGCGGGCGGGCTCCTTCCCGCCCCCGGCCAGGGCCCCAGCACAGGTCAGCGCGCCTTCTCCCGAGCCCCCTGCCATGCCCCCCCAAGCCCCTGCCATGCCTTTTCACGCCCCCCTGCCTCTGAGCCGATGATGATAATAAAAGCTGTTATTGAGCGCTTACTGCATGCCAAGCAGCGTGCTGAGTTGGCGCCTCCTGTTCATAGCCTGTTTCCTCTTCGGGATGGTGAGAATGAGCCACAGTCCCTTAGCATCCCCATTCTACAGGCCAGGCCACTGAGGGCCAGTTGGCTGCAGTGACTTGTCCATACCCACGTGGCTAGAGCGACTGGCTCCTGCATGCTCCTAAGACTGCCCAGTCCTGCAAGGATCTACTCGGGCCTTTCACCAGCTTGGGGGGGGGTGGTGACGTGTAACCATCTCAAGCCCCCCAGCTCCAGCCACAGACAAGACCCCCCACTCACACACAGACACATTTCCTTCCCTTGACCTGGGGAGGCACAGGGGGCCCTGGGCTGGACTCAGCCCTGTGGGGAGCCCGGAGGGGCGCACTCAGCCAACCCTGGAGGGTGGCTCCAAGGACCCCACCTGCAGCCCAACCCTCCCGAGCCTCGTCCCTCCTGCCCACCACCATGGTGTGCACCTTGGAACCAGCCGGTAGGTCTGGCGCTGTGGGGCGGTGACCACGGACTGCGCTGGCTCTGCTCCACGGCCCACCCGGGGAGATGTGTTGTGCGCCTCGGGGGAGCCGTGTGCAATGTGTGTGGGGAGAAACGAGCGTTTCTATAAAAGGAAGGCTGGGTGAGGGCACAGGCTCCGTGAACAGAGAATTTACCGACTCAGACTAGCTAGGCGTGGGGGAGCGGTGCCGTGGGAGGACATCTGGTTGCCCAGGAAGAGCCCTGGTTCCCCCTGGACCTGCCCCTGAATCCATGCCCACAAGGCAGGTGGAGCTGAGGGGGGCCCATGCTGAGGGCCCAGCAGCAGCTCCAGGGATTTGGGGTCTTAAGAGATTGGCCAGGATGCCAATCCCCCTTCCTCCTCCCCTTCTAGGGATCACTGAGGCCTCAAGACCACCTCAGGGAACATGCTCCTGTCCCTCCAGCCTCCTGTTGCTTGGGACAGTGCACCCCTAACTTAACCTGGGGCCCCCCAGCCTAGAGCCTTGCTCCTCCCTCCGGGCCACCCTTGCCCTCTGCTGGCTTCTCCCCTCCATCTGTATGATGTGACTCTGCCCCACTCTGAACGCCTGTCCCTGACATCTGTCCTCCATGAACACTGCCCGGCTCTCCCCTTGCCGTCCACACTGGTCACCTCCAGTCAACAAGGGGCTCCTCACCCCAGGCGTCATTGAACCAGGCATGGTACAGCTTTCCTCCCTGGCACACCCCTCCCCCGTGACCCCAAGCTCTGATACTTCAGAGCCCCCGTTCCCACCCTTAAGTCACAGGAAAAAGAGAGCAAGGCAGGTTGCGAAGAACTTTATTCACAGTCATGGGATACCCCGGGAAGGGGCAGGGAGCTGGCCATGGGGGGCAGTGGGAGTAGGTCTGTTGAAGAGGGCTGGCAATGCTGGTCCCTGAGGTGAGGAGAGGGGGGGGTGCCAGAAAGAACGGAAGCCTAGACAAAGGAGGGCCCATGCGAGGGGTTTATGGTGTGTGGTGCCAGCCATGGCCCCCCAGCAGAGAACAAGGCACAGCTGGGCTTGAAGAACAGGGGAGGCCAGCCCCACCCATCTGTCTGCCTGTCCCCTGTCCAGGAGATCAGGCTACTTGTGGATGGAGTCCCCTGTCCCCCATTCTCTGTTAATCCAGCCACCTGGCTGCCCCCACTGAACCCCTATAAAACTGGGGTTCAATTTCTGAAACCCCTGATGTATGGAGCATCTTAGAGGGTCACCCCACGTGGCTGAGCACCGTCTCAGGGACCTTCCGCTATGGCTGGATCTTCAGGACAACCCAGTGCCAGCCTAGCAGGATGGAGGGCCGGATGGGGATGTCTGGTGTGGCCACTGCCCCTCACCTAGCAGGGGTGGCCGCCCGGCCCAGAAGTTGCAGCGGTACCAGAAAGGGGTTCAGGGGGCAGATCCCAGTTGCTTGCCAGGGTGGTCTCAGTTCGCTGGGCCCTGCCTTCTCAGGGGGCTGGGGCGGGGCCTGGCTGGGCTCCTCTGGCCCCCTGGCACCAGTCCCATCCCCGTCAGCCCCAGGCCCCGGGCTCTCTCCAGGGGGGCTGGGCTCAGGGGCTGTCAGGCATCGGTATGTTTCTGCCATATGCTCCACCAGGGCCGTGCAGGGCAGGCGGGGCAGCTCCTCCGGAAGCGACATGAGTAGGTCAAGGACCACAGCAGACTCTAGTGATGGACAGAGAGGGAGGGGTGAGGGGAGAGCAGGGCCTGCTGCCTAGGGGACCCCCACCCCCTCAGCCCCCACCCCCTCCTCTCACCAGCTGCCGAGAGCTCAGGGCCATGGCCACTGCGGGAGAAGGAGGACAGGTACTTGTAGATCTTCTCAAAGTCCACAGTGAAGTCTCCCTCGGTGGAGGGGCCAGCCAGGCACCCGGAAGATGACTCAGGGGCGGGGCCAGATGCCTTAGGGGCAGGGCCAGGAACCTCAGGGGCAGTGCCAGGTGCCTCAGGGGCAGTGCCAGAAGCCTCAGGGGCAGGGCCAGGAGCCTCAGAGGTAGGGTCCTCCTGCTCTCCAGGGACGCTCAGGAGCAGTGGCTTTCCTCGGGCCTGCGTGGGCTTTGGGGGCTTGGAGTGCAGGAGGCTGAGGGGTTCCGTGGCCGCTATGGTGAGCACCTGGTAGACAGAACGATGGGGGAGGGGATGGGGTAAGTCTTATCATCTTCCATTCCTGCTATGTAGAGGCTGAGCCCTGTGTCTCCACCCGGTCACCAAATCTTCCAGATAGGAGATGGCCTCAGAGGCAGGGCCCAGGATGCCATCCACCTTATTTGGACTCATGTATGACCCTGTCCCCTGGGGAACACCCCCCCACCTGCCAGAGGGATGGCTGTTACCTGCGAGAAAGCCACTGTCAGGGCTTCCTCCAGCGGGCCTGTTATCTTCTCAGCCAGATCCGTCCATACCTGAGTGACACCAGAAGGTACACGGTCAGCCCTGGAATCAGCCTGTAGGCGTCCCCCCAAGCTCTGCCCCTCCTGGGGATCCCCCCAACTCCCACCCCACCTTCAGAGGCCAGCCCTAAGAAGCCTCGCCCTGCCCTCCTGCCTCACCTCTATGGGGGCTGGGATCTGCGCCTCCCGGCGCCTCGCACCACCACCTGGATGCACCCTCTGAATGGCCTCCCGGGCCACGCGGCCCTTGAGCTGCTGGAGGAAGTCCCGGATCTGGGGAGGAGAGAGGAGGTGGCCGAATGGGCCTTCTACGAGCTCAGGGCTGCAGGAGAGAAGCCAAAGCCCGCTGCCTTGCTTGCCTGCTCCAGGGCGGGCCACTGCGCCCTACCCTCCCGCTAGCCTTGTGTAAAGGGTCCCAGTGGCCCTGTTGGGCGTCAGGCCAAGGCCCTAGAGTGTGACCAGCTACCTAATGAAGATGTAAGTCCCAGTCCTGTTTTGGCTCCTCCATACCCAATTCATCTCCCATTTTCGTCCACTCCGCCCCATTTCTGGATTCTCACTTCAACCTCATTGCGCCTGGTCCAACTGCACGCTTTCCGCCCTGCCTCCGCGACATCTGCCTCCGAATTCGCCCCGGCCCTAAGTTTCGCCCTCGCCCCGCCCCTCAGGTTCGCCCACTCAAGCCCCGCCCCTCCACGGCACGCATGGCCCGCCCCTCAGCCTTACTTACGCCCCACCCACACCCCTCCGCTGCCTTATTCCCAAGCTCGCCCCGCCCCTACATCTTGCTCTCGTCCCGCCCACGCCCCGCCCTTCAGGCGCAACCACTCACGCCCTCAGCCATACGTACGCCCCGCCCTAGCCCCGCCTCCAGCCTCGCTCTTGTCCCGGGACGCGTGCCTCACCTCAACCTCGCTCCGGCCCGGCAGCTCCCGGGCCAGCTCGGCGGCGTCCGGCTCCGGCTGGCCCCGCCGCGCCTGCAGCAGTCGCAGTAGCTGCCGCTTCTCGCGGGCGCTCCAGGCCACGGGGCCGCTCACCTCGCCCAGATAGCGCGCCGGGACCGTTCGCCGCCGCTGCGGCGGCTTCATGTTGGTCGGAGAGGCGCCAGCGCTCTAGGACCGCTTTCCTGGTGGGCGGAGCTACGGGGGCCGCTGAGGCCAGAAAGCATCGCGCGGAGGCCGAAGTAGGTGGAGGCGTGGCTCTGTGTTTGTAGGACGAGAACCGCCTCTATGGAGAGGATGGGGAGACTGGCACCGGATCTGCGGCGTGGACTAACGAGACCTCAGCCCGCATTTTATCTCATTCGTGAAGTGGAGCCGACACCTTGATCTCGTGCCGTCCCTCCATTCCTGGGCTGACTCATGAAGCTCCTATGGTGTGCTTTGCTTCTCGAAGAGGGTTGGTTCCTGCCCAAAAGGCAGCTGTCCAGTCGGGATCCAGAGCCTGGGCTGTGGAGCCAGACAACCCTGGGGACCTCGGGCAGGTGATTTAGCCTTGTCGAGCCTCAGTTTCTTCATCTGTAAACTGGGGCTAGTAGTCCCACTCTTGTCTATGCGCAAGGGAGGGAAGAGCTCAGACAGGAGGGATTTGAGGAGCTCCAGGCTAGACCGATAAACTATGAGGAGGGCGAAGTCCAAACCAGCGAAGGCAGGGTCGGGGCGGTGGGAGTGGAGAGCAGAGAAGGCCAGGCTTGGGGAAGATCGCAGGGGGCAGGTGGGCTAGTGCGGGGGTAGGGGAGGAGGCGGGGCTTATTTTAAATTTAAGCTGGTGGGGTTGGGTGTTGCCTTCTGTTTGAACCAGAACACCCTCGAGTCATGTGTATATGGGCGTGTGAACCCCACCCTCAAGCTCCACCCCTGTAGTCAGGACTTCACCCAGCCCGGATTTCCACCCCCCTCAACCCTCCAGTCCTGGTCCTAGGCCCCTCCCCGAGCCCCCTCCTGTCTGCCACCCCGCGCCTTGAGCACACACTGACCACCAAAACTCAGCCGGTCAGTCCAGAGGTTTATTTTGAGCCCAGGTAGAAGGAAATGGGGGAGGGGAGAAGCGTAGGGGTAGCGGTCCCATCGGGTCGGAGGTCCAGGGCGGCGGGTGGGTCCGGTCCTGGTGGGCCTGGTCCCGAAGCCGTGGCTGAGTGCATCTCGGGATCATGCTGTGGGAGGAGTGGCAGAGGCTGAGCGAGGGAGGGGACATTATATAGGCCACCCTCTTCCCAGCAGACCACCGGCCTCTTCCATCAGTCTGTATGCTGGGGTGACAGTGGGAACTGCGTCTGAATCCCGAATTCCAAAATTTGAGGACCCCTGGCTCGACCCAGAGCCTGAAACCCACCACTGGGGACCCACTGCATGAGTTGGAATCCCACCTCCACCAAATACTGTCACCTTTGACTAGTTACTTAACTTTAGAGAGTGCCTCATTTTTCCTCATCTGTAAAATGGGGATTATAATAGTATCTACCTGAAGGCTGTTGTAAGCATTATTTATTTATGTATTTTTTTAGAGATGGGGTCTCCACTCTGTCGCCCAGGCTGGGATGCAGTGGCATCATCATAGCTCACTGCAGCCTTGAACTCCTTCAGCCCAGGAGTTCCTCCTGCCTCAGCCTCCCGAGTAGCTGGGACTATACAGGTGTGTGCCACTACGCCTGGCTTTTTTTTTAGAGATGGGGTCTTGCTATGTTGCCCAGGCTGGCCTCGAACTCCTGGCTTCAAGCGATTCTCCCGCCTCAGCCTCCCAAAGTGCTGGGATTACAGGTATGAGCCACCGCACTGGGCCGGTTATGAGGATTAAATTAGTTCATATGTGTAAAACAGAACAGTGCGTGGCACGGAGTAAGAGCCATGAAGTTACTGTCATCCCCTCCTTCCTCCAGCTCCCCCACCTGCACATTTACCTGCCTCACTGGGGCCTCCTGGGCTGGGTGCCGCTGGGCGAGGCTCTCGGGGGCGGGCCGGGGGGCGGCGGCGCTGGAAGGGAGAGGCAGGCTGCGGTAGGGGTTGCTGCGCGCAGCGCCGGGGTGAGGGCGCCCCCTGGAGGCTGCCGTGGACATAGCGGAGGCAGGTCTACCGCGGCTCGGGCCCCGTGGGCAGGATCGCCAAGACCCCGGGTCCCCACGCTCAGGAATAGTCTGGGGGCCGGGCAGAGGACCCGGCGTGGCGGAGGTCTGTACCTGAGTGCGCGCAGACGAGGCCGAGCCCGGCGGCCAGGGCGGCGCCCAGCACGAAGGCTGCCAGCACCAGCGCCACCACCGGCCCGGGCTCCAGGGCCGCGGGGGCCGGCGCGGGCGGCTCAGGGCGCACGGCGCGGCCCGGGACGACCTTGGGGGGCCCTGTGGGGAGTGCAGCGCTGAGACTGGGCCCAGGACCCGGAAGTCCTTCCCACCCTCTTCTCCGCCCCAGGGCCCCCTGCGGGGGAGGACTGCGCGCTCACTGGGGGGCGGCGGCCGCGGCACGGTGACTACGATGGGCTGCGTCAGCGTGTGCAGGTGGGGGCTGTCGGCACCCAGGCTCTCGCCGCTGCCACTGATGGCGCCCGCGCACGCCTCATCCTGAGGCAGACACTGGGACGCGGGGGCGGGGGGCGGGGAAGAGATAGGGACGTCAGGGCCCTGGGATCCTGGCTCAGGTCCCCAGGGCTCCCAAGAGCGACTTAAGACTCCAGCTCCTTCACCACAGGCAGAAGGCCCCCTGGAAATCCGGCCCCTTAGGGTCCATGAGCCCAGCCTCTAAGTGCAGGAGTGGCTAGCTGCCCAGCCCCTGGGGAGCCCAAATTCCAGCCCCTCAAGGAGGTCACACTATCCGGCTCTCTCAGTCCTTAACCTGTGAAGCCCAACATCAGGTGCCCAGAGATGTGACTCTCAGTGGCCTTCTGCACCCAGTCTCCCAGCCCTGCCCAAAGAATCCCAGAGCTGTCCATGAGGGAACCCAGTGTCCACGCTCTTGTCCCCTGAGGAACTCTTGTGCAGAGTCCCATGGGCCCCTGGGGTCCCTGTGCCCAGCCCCTAGTGACCCCAGGCTCCAAAGCGCCCAGATCCTCAGATCCCCAAACTCCGAGGGTAGCCTCTTTCAGACGCCAGAGATGCTTGTGCCCAGCGCCCGAAGGGCCCCGGCGCCCCATCTCCGGCTCTGAGCTCGCGCACCCGCGATGGCGACGGCGGCGTCAGAGGCGCAGGCGCCCGGCGGGCTCCCTGGCGGCGGCGGCAGCGGCTCAGCTGGCAGTGCAGGAACTGCACCGAGGCGTTGAAGACCGGGCGCAGGCGGAAGCTGAAGCGCGCAGGGCTGTTGGCACCCGGGCGCGGTGGCGGTGGCGGGAAGGCGACCGAGGCGTCGGCGGGGCAGCCCCCGCGTAGCAGCGCCAGGGCGGGCCCCGGGGCCGGGCGTGAGGACGGCGTCACGGAACAGCGGTGCAGGGCCAGGCCCCAGCGCGGGGAGGGACGGGCCAGGGCCGCCTGGGGGCCGGAGGCGCCGTCAGATCGCCCGCTCCCGCCAGCCCCCACCCGCCCCTAGTGCTCCTGGTGTCCACACCTGCACGAACACGCGGCTGTCCGCTGGGACCTCGAGCGGCCCCGCGCGGCGCGGGAAGACGTCCTCCACGTCCGACAGCTCCAGGCTGAAGAGGGGTCTGCGCAGCCAGGGCCCGGGCGCCGCGGGGAACGGGGGTGCTGGCGGGGTGGGTGGAGGGGGGGAAGGGCGGTACAGACGAGGGAGGCCGAGCTGCCCCTTAGGCTCTCAGGGAAAATGACCCGACCACCTCGCCCCCGCCGCAACCTTTGGAAAAGGGATGCAGCAGCGGTGGCGGATTCACCCAGGCACTGCTCCACGTTCTCCGCAAGCGGGACAGTTACTGTGCTGTGCCCCCTGGTGACCCCCGGGACAAGCGCGCAGCCCAGCAGCCGAGGCTAGGCGCAAAGCTGGGTGACCCTGGGGATAAGCCTCCTTCCAAAGCCCGCGAGGAAACCCTTGGGGCAGAAAGGGTTGAGGGGCCCGTGCATGAGGGTGGAGGGTCAGGCTGGAAGAAGTCAGAGCCCTCTCCCCTTCCCCCAGGCTGTTCCCCTTTTTAAGTGCTGTCATCAATGGGGGGAGAGAGAGGGTGCCCTCCCCGGAGGCCCTCCTGGGTACAGCCAAAGCCCAGCCAGGCCACCAGGATCTAGGACTTTTCTGTCTGTCCAGGGTTCACACTCCCAGGCTGAAGGCAGCGGCAGCAGAAGGTGGGGGTCTCCTGCCCTGTGATCGCGCGGGAGCGCACACACAGACGTCTGCTTTCTGAGGTGCTCAGCTAGGGTCCTTGTCAAACACTGGGGATTGCCCCACACACCCATTCCGAGGGGCACCTGCACAGACCACCCCTCCCACAGCCCTGGCCCTCTCCACAGCTGCTGGGGGCTTTGCGGAAGTCGGGGATGTGGGCCAACCTGAGGGCAGTGGACAGAGGCAGACCCCACCCCACCCCCTTTCCCCCAGTGGGGTGGACAAGAGGTCAAGTTGAGGAAGGACCACACAGGGAGGGATGCGAGCGGGACAGGCCCAGTGTCCCCCTCTGCCCTTACATACCAGGTGGCCCGCTGGGTGAAGTCAAAGTCCCCGAGAGCAGGGCCAGCACCAGGAACACAGAGCCCAGCATACTGCACCGAGGTTGGGGTGTCTGGGGGCCAGAGCAGAGGCACCAGCCTGGCTGCACCCAGGCCTGGCAGGTGGGCAGGTGGCTCTGTCCTTGGCTGGGCGGCCACCCTGGGAGGCAGGGAGCGGGGGTGGCGGGCAGGGGCTGACATCAGAGCCGGGGCCCAAGGCCTGCAGGGAATTAAGGACTCCTCCCCTGCCCGACCTGTGGCTACTGGGGGCAGGGAGTCCCCTACACTGACAAGCCACTCCGAACACCTCCCTCCCAGCCCCTGATCCTGCCCCTTTTCCCTGGATGCAGATGCCTCAACCACCAGAACACCCCCCACCCCCAGCCTCTTCCCACCTCCCTGCCAGGCTCAGGACACATGACAGACTCACAGACAGACTCGTGGAAGAAAAGGGAGGGGTTTATTCTCAAGCGTCTAAGGATTTACAAACGAGGGCATTTTGTTTTAAAAAGTAACAGGGCAATACTGGCGGCCTGAGAAGGGGTCCAGGGGCTGGTGGGCTGGGCTGGGCCACCCAGGCTCCTGCCTGCCCGGTCTGCCCTCTGCCTGGTCCAGAGGGATGGCTGGTGACAAGGGGGAGGTCTGGGGAGAGGTGGGGAGGTAGGAGAGGCTCCCCCAGGGCTCCCACGTAACACTGAAGGGGTGGGGGGTGGGCAGACATACACTCACAAAACGGAAAATCAAGTTAAATAAAAATAAAACCAGGTAGCCCAACCTTGGGCCTGTGCTGGCCCTGGGACCAGCCAAGCAACCCTCCAGCTACCCGCAGAGGCCCCCGCAGCTGGCCCAGGGGTGGCGGGGGGCCAGGCCTGTCGGGCCCCCCAACCTGGCCCCTGGCCCCTCACAAAGGGGACCAGAGGAAAGAGAAGGTGGCCTTCCCCCCGGGGGCAGAGAGAAGATGATTTCTATTACTTTTTAAACATGCGGCATTTGTGAATATAACAACAAGGAGAGTCGAGACGACAGATGAGGGGATACAGTGACCCTAAGCCTACGCTGCTTCAGCTATGCCCAGCGAGGTTCCTCACCTTTGGTGTTGGTTGTTTTTTGTTTGTGGTTTTACAGGGTTTTGTTCTTTTTTTTTTGTTTTGTTTTGCTATTTTGTTTTTCTTGTTCACTTGATTTGCATGCATCACCAGCAAAAAGGACACACACCGTCTGCTCTGCCTGCAGCAGTGCCAGGGCTGACACCAGGACTGCTGTGGTGTGGCACAGTGGCACCATGAGGGTGACCACCCTATGCTCCCACCCTCAGCCTGGTGCCCCCCTCGCCCCCGCTGGAGCCTGTCACACATCCCCAAACCCCCACATCCACACCCTTCACCCTCAATTCGACTCCCTCCACACCCCCTCCTGTCTTCAATTCCCTCCGCCGCCTGCTCCCGCCACGCCCCATGTCCACCTTCCCTGAAGGCCACCCTGTGTGTGGCCACGGCCCCTCGGGCCCCCTCTGCACCCCCTGAGGTCTTCAAATCGCCCCCAAGCTGGGGCCGGTCTCCCCGCCCAGGGCTGGCCCCTGAGGCCCAGAGCCGCAGCGCCCAGCCCAGCCCCTGGTAGCCGGGGGCCCCTCCACAAGCAGCTAAACGTGACTTTGGTAAAAGTTTCTGAAGGTACCCACAAACCCCATGAGAACAAGCTCTCCTCCACCCCCACCCCCCACCAAGTACAATAAAATACAATAAACTCCAAAAAGGACCCCCTGAGATCAAAGAGAGAGAGAGAGAGAGAGAGACAGAGAGAGAGAGACACCCGCCCCGCGCTGCAGTTGCAATGCCCACGGCGCCGTTCTGGGGCCACTGACTCATCGCCCCATGGAGACCTATGCAGACCCAGGGGTCCCGCCAGAGGGTGGGTGAGCCCAGGCTCGGGCCAAGAGGGAGGCAGAGGCAGGGAGGGTGACAAGGACAGAGGTAGAGGGGGTGATGGAGAAGGAACAGGTGCGTGGGGAGCGGCGAGGACAGCACGCTGGGAGCGGGGCTGGGGCTCAGGGGCTCTCTCCTCGCCCCTGGGGCCAGCCCAGCCCCGAGGTTACAACTGAATAAATAGCGAGTGTGCTCCTGGCCTGCTGCCGTCCGTTCACAGTGTCTGTCGTGGGGACGCGCACGGCCAGCTGACCCCAGGGCAGGAAGGGCTGGGGCCTGGCAGGCCCGTCTGTCCACGGCTGGCGGGCAGGGGTCGGGGGTGGGTGGGTGCCCCCTACTTTCGCCCCCTCGGCGGCCGTCCAGGTCCCAGGTCTCCCCTGGCAGGTGGCTGGGTGGCCGGGTGGGGAAGGGGGGCCTGTGGCCATGCCCCTGGCCCCCTGTGGGGCCGGCCGCCGCCACGCAGCTACCTGAAGAAGGGCAGGTGGTGTTGGCTCAGGACTCCACTAGTCCGCGGTGACTCTGTCTTCGCCATGACATCCTTGAACCAGGACGCCACGTCCACCTCGAGCGTCTCGTAGCGCCTGATGAAGCTGTGTTCCTGCCGGCCGAGGCAGGGGCTTAGGAGGACGGGGCCGTCCCTCCTGGCCTCACGCTCAGGGTCTGGGGCTCGCACAAGGATGTTCCCACAGATGGGGACAGGGAGGGGCCCGAGGTACTCACAAGTAGCTTATTATACTTTGGTCTCTTCCTGTGATCTTTAGTAAGGCTGGGGGAAGGGAAGGAGGAAGAGACATGAGAACCCGGCAGGAGGGGCCTGGCTGCCCCGAGCCACCTGTATTCAGGCCCAAGTGAGCCCGGGGTCATCAAGGCCTGTGGGGGAAGGAGCTGCTGGGCTGGGACCTGCCCGGTGCGTGCACTGAAGCCTCCTGGCCCCGGGAGACCAGACGTGGACCTCCTGCACACAAGGCTCTGCTTGCCGTGGCTGGGTGCCCACAATCTCCCGTGGCCACCTTGCCATACGCCCACGGGGCCAGCTATCCCCTCGGGCCGGGTCCAAACCCAACTCATGGCTCCCAGGGCACTGGCTCCAGCTCCTGTCTGCACCCCCAGCCAGGAGCCCACCCACAGCTGCCCCCACCCAACCCAGGGCTCCCCCCCACCCCCTCCTGCTCTGAGCAAGGGGCCTCCCCTGACCTCCCTGAGAGGAGGAGGGCAGGAGCTCTCACCAGTCTTTGACGAAGGACTGGAAGTCCCCCGAGAAGCCCATGTGACCGGGCAGGAGAGGGGGCTCTTCCTGGAGGACTTTGGTGAGGACCTCAAAGTCCGTCTTGCAGTTCTTGTAGGGAAACTGTCCCGTCGCCAGCTCCACCTGGGAGGCAGATGGGCAGGGCTGGACCTCACGGGGATGGGTTCCCACCCTCCCTTGCTCCCCCGACCCCAGAGGACCGCACCCCCAGCCCGAGGATGGGGGCAGGGCCCCACTCACCAGCGAGATGCCCAGGCTCCACACGTCAGCCCGGATGTCGTAGTCGGGCTTGGTAGGGTCCGGGGGGTCGATGCGCTCGGGCTGCCAGGGGGAGAAGGGGACGTTGTACCCTGGAGGCTGCCTACCATCCCCTACCCTCCACTTGCTGGGCCCCCTCTCACCGCCATGGGGGGCAGCCATCCTTCCTTCCAGGCGGCCGCTGATGCCAAAGTCGCAGAGCTTGATCTGGCCCCGCTCATCCAGCAAGATGTTAGAGGGCTTGACGTCGCGGTGGATGACGCCATGCTTCTCCTTCAGGTAGTACAGCGCCTTCACGATCTGCAGCGTGCACAGGGGCGGGTGCCCGTGACCACAGGTCCGGGCTGCCCACTTACCCACCCTGCTGCCACCAGCCCAGCTGCTCACCGCCACGGTCATCTTGCCCAGGATGCGCTCAGGGATGGGGCCCTGCATCCGCTTCTTAAGCTTCTCAGCACACGTGCCCATGAGCTCCATGGCGATGAAGACATCAGTCTGCAGGGATGCACGTGGGGCTTAGAGCGGTTGTGCCTTCCTGCCCACCCCAGAGCAGCCCTGGAGCTGGGGCAGGGGTGGGGGGCACCCGGTGGAGCAGGGCAGGGGTGCTCACATTGGTGATGAAGGTCCCAAAGCACTGAACGATGTAGGGGCAGTCGTGGCTCTTGAGCACCACGTCCAGGTCCATGAGGATTCGCTTGTTCTCCTCCTTGTTCCCCGAGCGCCGCATTTGCTACAGGGCAGGGGTGGGACGGAAGGAGCCTCAGCACCAGGTGGGGCGGGGCACAGGGCAGTGGACCAAGGCACAGGCCAGCCTGGGGGTGAGGGCAGAGGCCCACCTTAACCGCGATGACATGGCCCGTCTTCCGGAAGCGCATCTTCCACACCTGGCCACACGTGCCACTGCCCATCTCGCCCAAGTTGTCCAGATCATTGATTTCTGCCTGGTAGCGCTGGGAGGAAAAGCAGAGGCTGGAGGGTCCCCAGGGCCTCGGCTGCGCCCCTGGGATAGGCCCGGCCCAGCCATGCACCCTCCACCCCGGGGGCACTGCGTGGAGGGTGGTACCTGGCCCCCGATGGTCAGGTAGCCTGTCTGCTTCATGATCTCCTGCAGCTTCTGGTCGATCTCGATGCTGGGGACACAAAGAGCCGGCACCAGTGGAAGGGGTCCTGAGTAACTAGAGGCCCCCGCACAGCCCCCACTGGGCTCCCCACAGGTTCGACCACCCCACCCGGCCCTCAGCTCACCTCTCCATGCTGCGGGGCGCAAACAGGGTTGCTGGGAGCCCCAGCATGTGGCGGGGCCGGGCAGGGGGCGTGGGGTGCTGCGGGGAGCTCTCTGAAGACGGCGAGCGGCTGCCCCCATCGTTGGCCAGTGGCAGCTGCAGGGCTGGGGGGTGAGAACCAGTGGCAGGGAGGGGTCACTGCCCAGCTGGCCTCAGCTCCAGGCCTGTTGCTTGGGGAGGGGCTGGGACCCTCACCTTCCCCTCCCTGGCTTCCCCACCTGCTGGGTGGAAGAGCTGGGGTCTCCCACCCCACGCCCTGGGCCGTCCCCAGGGTGCCTTCTCCCACCCCTGACCTAAAAGGAAACTGAGTGGGCTGGTGGGGGACCGATGGGCCCCAAGTCTACGCTGATAGAGAAACGAGGTGGGGACCTGACAGTGTCCCTCAGCCAGGCAGCTTCCCTGGAGTGTCCCTTTCCTCCCCACCTCTGCCGAGGACGCAGGCCCAGGGCCACAGCACCCATACTCTGGACCACGCGAGGACGGAATGCCCCCCAGGATTGGCCTGGGCTCTGGCCCTGCTGGTAGCACTGAACTTGGCTCCCAAATAAGAGCAAGGCAGGCCACCCTGGGGAAACAGCAGGCATGGGACCCCAGCTTCCAGCTGCTCTGCCCCCACATTCTGCTCCAGGGTCAGGGAGGGCCCCCTCTGATCAGTAGGCTGAGCTGGGTGCCTCTTTGCCCGGCCTGCTGAGCTGGGGCCAATGGGAGCAGGGGCAGGACCCCAGGCTGGGCTGCATCCTCTGGGGGGAGATCTGGGGCACAGCCCCCACAGAGACTGGCAGGACTAGGCAGGGGGCCGTGCTGGGCCAGGTGGGGGCCGGGGGGTTGGCTCTTTCCAGCAGCCTGCATGCGGACAGCTCGGGCATGCGACAGCAGGCGGGCAGGCAGCGGGCAGGCAGCGGACACCCTGGGACGGGCAGGCAGCATTAGGGGGTGGGAGGGCAAGAGACAGACAGACAGACAGGAGCCAAGACTCGGGGCCCAGCTGCCCCGAGGAGGCGCTGCAGAGACAGGCCAGAGAGGGGCCCGGGACAGAAGGGCAGGCTCACTGCAGGGTTAGGTGTCTCCCTGGCTGGGCTGGCAACAGGGTGAAGGGGCCTGGAGGAACCAACCCTCCCTCGACTCCTTATACCCCAGAGGCCCTGACCCCGGAAGGGCAATGGCATGCTCGCCTCAGGGCACTGGCTACAAGCAGCCTCTGAGGCTCCCCTGTCCCTGAGGCCTGCCCTGCTTCTGCAGCCTCCTCGGAAGCCCCTCCCTCTGTTCCTCCTGCCTTGTCTCCCTTTCCTTCCCACAGTCCCACAGGCTCCCACTGCCTGGGCCCAGTGACAAATGGGGAGAGACAATCTGCTCCAGCTGCCAGCAGCCGGGCCCTTGCCTTGCCCTGTGGGACCTTGACCTCAGCCAGCGAGAGAAGGCAGGTAGAGGACCCCGACTTGCAGTCCCAGGGTGGGGGCACAGGGCCTGCCAGGAGCAAAGGAAGGGCTCTGGGGCCTGGGGACTCCTGACTGGCCCAGAGGCCTCCCCTCCCGCTGCCCCTGGCGGCAGCACCGCCTCCCCCTGCTGGGTGTGTCCCTGAGCCTCTGCTCTGTCCATGGCCCGAGTCACAGACCTGATCCCTCCTGAGGCCCCCGTGCCCCCCCCACCCAGCCCCAAGCCCTCTGCACCTGGACTCTCTCAAGACACTGCCTGACTCTCTCCAGGGGCTTTCCTGCGCTGAGCTGCTAGCTCTCTGGGGGTGAGGGCCACACCTCAAGGTGTCCTATTGGTCCCCTCCCTGGCACAGTCCACCAGGCCCTCCGAGGGCTGCCCAGAGCCTGGGGAGGAGGCTGCCGGGCCACAAACAGGGGCATGGTGGGGATATGAAGGGCGCTCAGGTTGGGGGGAGGAAGGAGATACACAAAGCCCTGGGAACAAAGGTCACAAAGGTGGTGACAGGCACACTGCACGTCAGGAGGGCGGAGTGAGAGCTAGAGCGTGTGAGAGAGAGAGAGAGAGAGAGAGAGAGAGAGAGAGAGGAGAATGAACGGGAGACGGCAAGAGAGGGCTGGAGGGCAGGTGCCCCCGCTGATGCTGACAGGAGCCGCAGATGCGCAGGCTACCAGCACAGCACACATGCACACACTCGTGCATGCACACTCTTGTGCAAAAACACACACCTGGGACATGGCACAGACTCCTACACACATGCAGCCGGGGACAGAGACTGCCCTTGTCTGTCTGACACGCGCGCGCACGCGCGCACACACACACACGGTCAGGCACACATATGGGCGACCTTGCCACATTCACACACAGCCACCCCCGGGCCAGACCCCATCTCCCTCCCAGCACGGGCCCGGGGCGCGGCCCAACTGCCCGTCACGTGTGCTCCCAAACACGCTGGCGCCTGTGCTCAGGGCCTAGGCCGGCTGTCTCCTCTCCCGGCCCTGCCCCACTTCCAGGGACACTTTGCTCGAACCCCACCTTCTGTGGGGACTTCCCTGGACCAGCCCCCTGCAAAGCCCCTCACCCTGCTAGAATGTTCTCCCTGGCATAGACTGTGCTCACTGTCCACAAGCAGTCTCCCCTTACCCCAGCCTCAGCTCCTTAAGGAGAGGGGCTCGGTCTGTTGTGACCACTGCTGTGTCCCTGGTGCAGGGTCCACCCACCTGGCCCAACTTTCTCTTTCTTTCTCCCTTACACACACACTCATGCCACGTTGCACACATGTGCCCCTCGAAGGCCACAGACTCCTGCTCTGCAGGGGCCATTTCCTCCCCAAGAGAGTCCAAGCCCGAGGCAAAGAGGAAGGGGGTAGGAGGAGGTGACAGCACAGAGGCCAGGCTAGGCCGACGTTGCACGAGTGGCGTGAGAGAGAGTGAGGGTGACAGGAGGAGACACGGACACACACACACACACACACAGAGCATGGGGGGATGGGGATGGCTTTCTGCGGCCGGGGCAGCGGTTAGGTCAATGGTGCAGATGTCCAAGCGGCGATGATAAAAAGGCTGGTACCTGCTCGTTGGGACGGGGCAGGAGCAGGGCTTAGAGTGATCACAATAACTGGATGGGGAAAAGGAAGAAAAAAAAACAACACCACGATAAATCACAACAGAAACGACCGATTCGTCCAAAAGAAAAGAAATCAAATCATAACGAGGAGGAGGGGAAGGCGCGAGGCACCAAACTGCAGAGATGGGTAGAAACCGACAGAGATGGCAGGACGGGGAGGATGGGATGGAGCTGACAGACACACACGCCTGGAAGGGGCTCCTTGGGGGCCTGCCCGCCATGGGCCTCGCTCTGCATGGGGACGGCCACCCCCTAAGCCACCCGGGCCCCAGACTCAGCCCTTTCTCATCTATGCAGGGGCCGAGGAGGGCAGTCCTATGGAGCCCAGCAGGGACCCTCCATGTCTGGGCCAGGCTTCCTGCCCCAGGCAGTGTCCAAAGTCAGCATCTCCACCTCCGGGATTTCTCTGAACCCCAAGGGACTCCCCAGGGAGGAACCCATGCTGACCCAGGTCAGAAGATGGAGGGATGGGGGATGAGGGGTGTCAGGCTGTGAAAGTCAGGCTGGGTAACCAGGGAGTGGTTGGGGTACCCAGATATGGTGGGGAATTGCCTCCTCCCTCCTGGCAAGATCACTCCACAGGGAGCTATATAAACTACCAGGGCCACATCAGAGGAGATGTAACAGAGAGCATTTTGCTGGGTCAAGAGAGACACAGAAAGGAACATGGGTGGCGGGTGTCATTCACAGTTTGTGGGGAGGGGGAAATCTGACTCCCTCTGGCTAAGGGGATTTAGGGACAGGGTCCTGTGAGACACAGTGAGGAGGCTACCTGTGGTCATGGTGATCCCAGGCCAGGGGTGTGTGTGTGTGTGTGTGTGTGTGTGTGTGTGTGTGTTAAGGGGAGATGTTGATCCAGGATGACAAGATGTTGCAGAAATAGGTGCTGAAATGATGGGAACCATCAGAAAGGAAGCATATGTGTGCCGGGGGGCCTAGATATAGTCACACTGGCCCCAGGTGTCCCCAGACCAGGTGAGTGTGGGTGTTAAGGTATGGGAACAGTCACTTGAGCCTAGGTGACAAAGTCACCAGTCTGGGAGTTGGGTGTGTATTTCTGGGAAGACGAGACACACTCACCGAGATGGTAGTACTGACACTAGTCATGGGGGTTTGAGGGGGCCTGGTGCATGTGGGAGGGGGTCTGCTGAGCGCGATGACAAGCTCATCCCAGAGTGGGGAAGGGCCCTTCAGACACAGTCATAGGGAGAGCAAATTGGAGAATCCTCAGTTCAGAAGAGACGGAGGGGAGTTTACATGAGGTCAAGTGACCTCAGGTGTCCCCAGACCAGGTGTGCGCGTGTGCATGTGAGCACATCATCCGCTGAACCGGGATGAAAAGCTCCCAGGCTGGGGGAGGGGGACGATCTTGACAGTCACTGAAAATGACGGGAGTGGAAGAAGCGGGTCGACAGGGATGTGTCTGTGTTTGCGGGGCGCCCCGGATGTGGCCACGGCCACCAGGAGTAGGGGGCAGCTCGGCTCACTGCAGGTGACAGAGCCTCCGAGGATCTCGGCGACCGGGCCTCGCCTGGGCCGGGTAACTGGGCTCCCAGGTTCCGACGGTGCGAACCCCTAGGCCGGGGGAGGGCCGCCCGGGAGCTCACCGGTCCCACGCCCCCCGGGTCACCGTGACCCTCTCCCCGCGAGCCGACAGCGGAGAGGAGCCCGAGCGCCCCGGAAGCGGGGGCGGGGCCCGGCGGCGGGGGCGGGGCCTCCCGCGGCGCGCGCCCCGCCCCGCCCGCCCCCTCCCCCACGCCGCCGTGCTTACTGGGCCTGGGCCGCTGGGGGCTGATATCCAGGTTGAGGTCGATCCTCCGCCGGGCCTCGCGGTTCTCCTGCTTCAGCTTTGCTTCCAGGCGGGACAGCTTCTGCTCCAGGGAGGACGCCGCCATCTTCCCCGCCGCCGCCGCCGCCGCCGCCGCGCACCGCCCGGCCGCCCGTCAGTCCGGCAGACAAACACCGCACTGCGCCTGCGCCCGGATGACCCCGCCGAGCCGCCGTCTCGCCCCTCAGGGCGCATGCCCGCGGCGCGCACCCGCCCTTCCCCGCGTGCGAACCTCCGCGCGTGCGTGCTTCGTCCCAGCCTGAGGGATGGCGCCACCTAGAGCTTGCCGCTGGCAACGTGCAACTCCCCCATCCCCCGCCCCCGCCGTGACGCGCATGCGCGAACTCGCGAGCGCTCCGGAGGCGGGCGAAACCCACAGTTTTTTCAGACAGCTGTGGGCAGGGAAAGGGGCGCGCATGCGTACAGAGGCGGAGGCGAGGCTACGCGCGTGGCTTCTGGTGCGCATGCGCATTCCTGAGCCTTCTTTCCTCTGGGACCGTCACGTGTGGTTCTCCACCGTGGTGCAGCCTCAGCCTGCTGTTCGCTCTTCCCGGCTCGGTCCTCTCTGACAGCCGCGCTCTCTCAATACTGCCTTCCTCGCCTCGGACAGTGCTTCATTAAGATCCTTGTTATTGCTTAATTGCTGCCTGGCCTTTCGCTAGCAGCGGGGTGCCGCCTCCTCACCTTAATTCGGCTCCGTGAGGGAGCCCTGTCCATTTCAGCCAGTCCCAGCAAGCTCAGGGGTGGCGGAAGCCAGGCGGGAGGGGAGGGCCCTGGGAGCCCCGCGGTGTGACCCCTGACCTCAGCTATGGGGCCAAGGTCAAGGCCAGAGTTCCTGGCCAGACCCTCTTGGGACCTCAAGACGCCCCCCCACCATCTATCCCGCCCCCGGGATGTGAGCCCAGGTCCTGGACACGCAGAATTCCCATCTGAAGATGGGCCCTGGGTTTAGGCAACTTTGCCCAGCGCCCCTGCATCCTAAATCACTCCTTTTAGTGGTCTGAAGGGTGCTGGGGGGAAATGTCCCCATCTGGAAGCCCAGGTCCCCTGAGAGCAGCTTGCCTTTGCTCTTAGGTGCCAGGAGTCTCTAATTTTGCAGGGACACCTGGGAGGTGGCCAAGCCCAGGTTCAGGCGGGCTGTGCCAAGTGCCAATGAGGGAACACTTTGGGATGAGTGTTGAAGGCTTGTGGGTGGAGCAGACAAAAATGCATGGAGTTAAGAGGATAAAAAGGGGAGAAGGGGAAAAGGAATTCTGCAGACAAAAACTAGGCAGATGACGCCATCGAATGTCTCCTTTGGATTAGCTGAGATGGCTACCTTCCCTTCTTCCAGGCAGCCTCCTGTACCTCTGTCCCCAGGACAAGAGGCTCACACCCTTGATTCTGGCACATGGGTGTCACTTGGCTCGGTGAAATAGAACGTTTAGACAATGACAGGAGTAGAGATCAGAATTAGAGTTCTCATGATTAGCATTATTTATTAAGAACCCATGGATGGAACATTCAAAAGACAAGGTCTCTGCCTGTCCTCAGAAAATGCAGTCTCCACAGCAAGTGTCCTTACACTGGAGTCTGCTAACCTTAGTAAATCCATGAATAGCTCTCTGGGGGAATCTGTTGACTGCCCGAATTGTTTGCAGAGTTTTGTGTGTATGTGTACACAAGCATTTTCCTGAGGAAGCAGGTGCCCAGCTTTCACTGGTTTCTCAAAGGGTCTAGGATCTAAAAAGGGGTCAGAATCTAGACATTGGGATACCTATTCTTTAGATCAACATCTGCCAACATGCCATCCTAGGACAGCTTGCATCAGAATTACCTGGAATGCTTATATATGAGCAGGTTCCTAGCCCCTACCCAAACCTCCTGAGTCGGTGTTTCAGGGGTGGGGCCTGGGATGTTTTGTTCTGTACTAACTCCGATGTTGGTTTTGATGCATAGCCAAATATGAGTAGCATTGTTCCGAGTTCACACGTCCATAGCAAACAACTTATAAATAAGGGAGTAGCATCAAAATTGGGGTTAGGGGCTGGTCCCTTGTGTCTGTGTGCCCTCCTTGGGAGAGAATCCCAGATGTAGCTGCTTTGTTGGGGAGGGGAGAGGGCTGAAAATCCCACTGGGATGTGCCCCCACCCCCATATGTGGCACTGATTGAGCCAGATTATCCAGTTCTGGTCTAGGGATGGAGCAGGCCAGCCAGCCCCAGACACAGGTGTGGTTTTGGTCTGAGAACTCCGTGACTGAGTTAATCCCTCCATATGGGTTTGTTCTACACTGAATCCACAACCTCCTGTCTCTCCCTAGACAAACCAGTCCCAGATCTTGCCTGGGCCCCACCAGGCTGACACAAGTCTGCCCTTCCTCTCCTGTCCTGGGCCCATGTGGCCACCTCCCTTGGAAGACAGTGGCAGAGATTTGCGTGCAGAGGCATCCTTGGGGCCCCACCTCAACCCGCCGCGCCCACCCTGGCTTCATTCTTCCTCCATCTTCTCTCGTACCTCTGCCGGCAGGCCCTCATAAAGGGTGTCTTCCACCTGGAACCCTGCCTTCTTCAGCCCCCCACAGTTGCCAAGTTCTTCCGGCAGCACCTCTAACCGGTTGCCCTTGAGCTCCAGGCGAATGAGGGCCCTGAGGGCCCCCACGTGGGGTGACAGCTGGCTCAGGTGGTTGTAGCCCAGAAGCAACGTCCTCAACTTGCGGCAGAAAAAGAGCTCATCAGGCAGGGCCTCGAGGGCATTGTAGGACAGAGCCAGGTGCTGCAGGTTCTGGAGGAGGCCCACCTCGGGCGGCAAGGAATGCAGCCCATTGTGGGACACGTCCAACAGACGGAGGCCAGAGCACAGGCCGAGCTGGGTGGGCAGCGTCTCGAGCTTGTTGTGGCTGAGGTACAGCTGCTCTAGGCCCCTGAGCTTCCGCACGTGCTCAGGGACATAGGCAATCTGATTGTGCCACAGCCTGAGTGTGACCAGCTTTCGGCAGTGCTGGAAGCTGAGGATCTCCTCGATGGACCGCAGGTGGTTGTCCTTGAGGTCAAGTTCCTGCAGTGCCCCGAGGCTGAAGACCGCGTGGGGGATGCGCTCCAGCCCACAGGCCACCAGCTCCAGTTCCCGCAACACTGCCAGCTTCTTGAGGCTATTGAGGGCCAGCAGACGGGCCCCGTCGTTGTGCAGGCTGAGCCGCTGCAGGTGTCCGGCCACGTCGGTCACGCTGGCTGGCACCTTCCCTGCATTGCTCCGCAGGGACAACACCTTGAGCTGCTTCAGCTCCCGGAGACTCTCGAGGGTGGCCGCCCGAGCCAGCTCTGGGGGGAAGAGCCCCTCCAGGTGCAGCTCCTCCAAGCCGCGCAGCCCAAACACCCAGAGGGGCACCTCTCGGAGCTCCTCGCACTTGACACGGATCACCTTCAGGCGGTCCCGCAGGAAGATCTGCAAGGAGAAGGGCAGCCTGGCCGGTGAGTGCAGCAAGCTGAGCTCCTGCAACTGCACCAGCTGTGAGAGCCCCGGGGGGAAGGTGACATCACAGATGGCCTCCAGTCCGCAGTGCCTCCACCTCGCTGAGCTCGAAGACAGTGTCCGGCAGCCCGGGGAGCATGCAGAGGGCCAGCTCCAGCCGGCCCCGTGTGTTGCGCTGCAGCTTCTGCCGAAGCTTCTCGGGTGTCCACTCGTGGTTGAGGTTGAGCTGCTTTAGTCGGCTTTCGCTGACCTCAGAGAGGAAGACGGCGAAGCGCTTGGAGTAGAGCGAGTCGTACTGGTCAATGAGATGTAGCATGAAGGCAAAGTCATTCTTGACATCGGGGATGTCCCCCATGCCAGTCTCCTCCCGCACGGAACGGAAGGAGTACTCCTTGAGGGGCCGGTGGAAGAGCCAGTAGAGCGTGTAGAGGCAGGTGAGCCCATAGACACACACAAAGGAGATGTAGCAGAAAGCCAGCTTGGAGAAGAGGTGGGCCTTGGTGTGGTTGCAGCAGAAACTGGCATAGCCCGTGACTTCGGAGGTCTCCACCCTGCAGGCCACCAGGAAGCTGATCTTCTTCACATAGACCAGGTTGTAGACCAAAATGGCCAGGAACTTGCACACTTTGAGCACCGTCTGCCGGATGTACATCGTGTAGAGGATATCCCCCTCTTCCACGTGCACACGGAATTTCTTGACCTTCTCAAACAGGGCTTTGGCCTGCTCACCTTCCTTCTTGTCAAGCAGGGTGACAACCGGTGGCTCGGTCACCACCTTCTCCGGCTCCGCCAACACCTTCTCCTTCTCGCCCTCCCCTGCCTTCCCCGGCCCGACCCCCACTGCGGCCGCCACAATCGCTGTGGCCCGACCAGCAGCTGGGCCCTTCTGGTTCTCCCCGGAGACCTCGGACAGGGCCCGTGTGGTCCACGGCGAGTCGAAACACTTGCCCAGGATGGAGATGAAGTGTTCGATCTTGGAGCTGGTGCCGGGGAACTTGAACCAGAAGCTGGTACAGACCATGAAGATGAGCGTGTGAATGATGACGAGGTAGGGGAAGTACTTGGCGTACCAGTGCAGGGCCGTCTCGTAGCACAGCTGGTTAATGAAGCTGTACTGCTGCAGGTCCAAGTTGTTCTTGAGGCCGTGCACCTCCCGGAGGCCCCCCATCTGCTCAGAGACCCCCCGCGGCAACAGTTGCTGGCATGGGGCCTCCGATAAGTTCTCCCGGGGCTCATGACTAGGCAGACAAATGATCTTGTCCTGTGTCACCTGTGGGGATGGGAGACACAGCGAAATAGAGTAAGAGGTCTGGGGAGGCCTGGGGAGTTGGAGGGTGGGGAGAAACAGGCCAAAGGTGGGAGACCCCAATCCCTGACTGTCACCAGCCGGCGACGACTCCAGAAGAGTTGCTAAATCTCTGAGCATTGGTCTTTGAAAAAAAAAACAACTGGGTTTAATTGTGTCCCCCACAAAACATGTTGAAGGCCTAACTCCCAATCCTTGTGAATGTGGCCTTATTTGGAAATAGTGTCATCGCAGAGGTAGTCAAGTTGAGACCAGGCCATTAGATTGGGCCCAATATGACTGTGTCCTTATAGAAAGGGGAAATTGCCTGGTATGGTGGCTCAAGCCTCGGGAGGCTGAGGCAGGAGGATCGCTTGAGCCCAGGAGTTTGAGGTTGCAGTGAGCTGTGATGATGCCACTGCACTCTACCCGGGGTGACAGAGCGAGACTCTGCCTCAAAAGAGAAAAAGAAAGGGGGTCAGAATCGGTCTGTGAGTGGGGGCTCTGGATTTGTCTTCCTCCTCTCCCCTTTCTTGAGTGATGGGGAAACTTCTGGACTTCCCCAGGCCCTGGCCACGCCCATTTATGGCCCCGCCCCTCACCTGGAGGGTGCAGCCGAAGACCCCGATCATAAGCATGGCCACGGTGAGGTATTCGGCAAGCACGTCCCACCAGGGTTTGAGCACCTTGAACGCGGGCTGCTGTTCCGTAAACTGCTTGAATTCGGCCACCGGGATCATCGTGCCTGTAGGAAGATGGGGGGTGCACAGAGACTGTCAGGAAGAGGCATGACACAGGCAGGCCTGCGCCCCCAATCCGCTCCTGGCCATGCCACAGCCTAGCAGAACCCCCAAGCTCTGTGTCCCCCGCCCCTTCTCCTGGCCTTGTTTTCCTCCCACCTGATGTCACCTCCTTTCTAGAGCTCAGCGGCCACCATTCTCCCCAGCCACCTCCCCCACCCACCTCCTTTGCCCCCCATCTGGCTCTGTCTGCCCTGCTGCTCAGAGCTCAGGAAGGGCAGTCCCCAGGGCCGCTATCCCCCAGCTCCCCATGTGGCCATCTCCTGAAAACACCTGCTCTGGTGTTTCCTGACTCTAGACACTCAGTGTCTGGGCCTGCTCCCACTCTCACTGCCACCAAACCTGAGAGTGGCCCAAGGCTCAGGACTTCCGGGGTGTGGGCCCCTCCACCCCCTCCAGGGGCACTCTGGGCACCACCTCCAACCTCCAACTGGAAAAGCCGGCTGGAGCCTGGCTCTGGTTACCAGGGCCTCAGGGGCAGGGAGTGGTCATGCTCAAGGCTCCTCAGCCCTGGGGGGTAGGGGGTGGGGCAGGTGACCAGGACACCTGAGTTTCTAAAGTAGCTAGAGCCCAGAATCAGAGGTAGAAGCCAGAGACCTAGGCTCCAAGATGGATGTCCAAGGAGTAGAAGGAAGATCCACAAATGAAAGGCTTTTGGGGTGACACCTACCACTGGGACGGGCTGGGTGGGGCTGCCAAGCTCCTGGCTGGCCAGCCACTCTGTCTGTCCCTGGGTTTCCTTTTAGACCAAGGTATCATTATTGCAGATACAAACGGGCCAGGCGAGAGTCACAGGGAGGTGTGGGACACTCTCCCAGGCAGGCAGCCACTTCCCCAAGGCTGGAGGGGGATGGAGGGGGTGGGGCCCCTAGGCTGGCCCACTCCTGAAACCAATGCTTCCCCAAACTATATCTCCTGTCTTCTTTTTTCTTTTTTGAGATGGAGTCTCACTCTGTTGCCCCAGGCTAGAGTGCAGTGCTTCATCACAGCTCACTGCAACCTCAAACTCCTGGGCTCAAGTGATCTTCCTGTCTCAGCCTCCAGAGTAGGTGGGACTACAGGCATGCACCTCCATGCCCAGCTAATTTTTCTATTTTTAGTAGAGATGTGGTCTCCCTTTTGCTCAGGCTGGTCTCAAACTCCTGAACTCAAGTAATCCTCCCGCCTCAGCCTCCCAGAGCGCTAGGATTATAGGCGTGAGCAACCGCACCGGCAGTGTCTTCTTTTTTTTTTTCCTTTTAGAGACAGGATCTCGCTCTGCCACCCAGGCTGGAGTGCAGTGATGTGATCATAGCTCACTGCAGCCTCGAACTCTTGGGCTCAAGTGATTCTCCTGCCTCAGCCTCCCGAGTAGCTGGGACTACAGGTGTGCACCACCACACCTGGCTAATTTCTAAAATTTTTCTGTAGTAGAGACAGGGTCTTGCTATGTTGCCCAGGCTTGTCTCAAACTCCTGGCCTCAAGTGATCCTCCTGTCTCAGCCTCCCCAAGCCCACTGGCTTCCCACCCATCTCCCCAGGAAGAACCTAGAGAAATCCTGGCTCCCTGACTCACACCACTGCCACTGCTCTGACACTTCTGTGCCTCCCTTTTCTGTCCCTATGTCCCCCAAAGGCTTTAGGGTCACTCTTGGATGAGGACATGGTAGGGGTGGGGGTGGTGATTCGAGATGCAGGCCCTGCCCACCAGGCTGAGGGCCAGGCTGTCCACATTGACTACACCTCTAATCCCCTCAGAAGCTCCCACCTTAGTCTGGGGGATCTGCAGTCAAAGGGGCAGTCACAAGCATGCCCACACAGGGACTCTCCATGCAAGCCCAAAATGCCATGGGTCCCCTTACTCAGGCTGTGTGACTCACCCAGATACATGCAAGGGGGAGCCCAGAGCACAGGATCCCTCATGCAATGGCCCATCCCTACACTCCCTGTCCTAAGCAAAAAGCCAAGTAAAAATGTCCCAGTGCATCAGACAGCCTCAATCACCAGTATCTTATCTGGGAGAAACATGCCTGGGGCAGCACAACAATCTCTAGGGAATGAATATGTACATTGCAGCCACCAGAAGGGACACCTGGGGACATTTTGGGGCATGCACATTTTATTTTGTAGAGACGGGGCCTTGCTATGTTGCCCAGGCTGGTCTCAAACTCCTGGCCTCAAGGGATCCTCCAGCCTCAGCCTCCCAAAGTACTGGGATTACAGGCCTGAGCCACTGTGCCTGGTCTGAGTGTGCACAATTGTGCACAAGGGTACAAAGTCCAAACATCCATATGAGCTGAGGGGAGACCCAGAACCAGGGTGTCATAAAATCTTTCAGTTCTCAGTTGCTTTATGTAAGAACAGTAACTCTGGGGGCAGGGGCCAACTTCCTGTGCTTGCCACCCTGGTTTAAGCTCTGCTGCCCACCTTCCCAGGTGCACAATCACAGGCAAGAAGGTGGAAACGCACAAGGGCCCGTACGCTGGCCCATCGGCTCCCATGCAACAAGGGTATATAGACACAGAATCAGAGGCAGATTCAGGGGTTATCATTATCTGTCTCTGTGACTCAAACTTGATTGTCCCGAACCTGCCATTAAATTTCCACAGATGGAAGGCCCAGGAAGAGGGGCTTGTGAAATTGGGGGAGGGACAGGGAAAAACAACAACAGGGACCACACTCAACTTACACCACCACCCGATGCTCTCACTGCCTCATTTTGTCCCAACTCTGGGAGCGTGGGTGTTGGGGATTTTGTTTTCCAGATTCAGGGGGGAGAAGAAACTTGCTCCAGGTTTCACAATTACAAGTGACGTTTGAACGCAGACTGGTTGTGGGGGCTCACACCTGTAGTCCCAGCACTTTGGGAGGCTGAGGTGGGAGGATCATTTGAGGCCAGGAGTTTGAGACCAGCCTGGGCAACATACCAAGACCCCTCATCTCTAACAAAATTAAAAAAAAAAAATTCCTCCTTTGAGTGTCATTAAAAAAAAAAAAAATTAGCCAGGTGTGGTGGCGTGCACCTGTAGTCCCAGCTACTGGGGAAGCTGAGGTGGGAGGATCGCTTGAGCCCAGGAGTTGAAGGCTGCAGTGAGCTATGATGACACCACTGCACTCCAGCCTGGGGACAGAGTGAGAGCCTGTCTCAAAAATAAAAAAGGGAAAAGGACCAGAGAGTGGTGTTTCTAGCAGGCCAGGAAGGGAGGTCCTGCAACCTAGGACCACATGCCCCCCACCCAGCCCCCTCTCCCCTCCTCTCAAGCCACTTGCCTCCAAAAATGTGGCAGAGGACTTCTTGCTGCTGGGTGGTCCCTGGTGGTGCCGGTGGTGGATGCTACTGGCCGCTCAGGCCCCTCCCCGCTCACAGCCCAAGTTAAGGAACAAGGAAGAAAGAGCAGTTTTCAGCCCTTAGAGGGGCCTTGGCGAGCACAGGGTCCAACTTCTGCCTTTTACACAAGGGGGAAACTGAGGTCTAGGTTGGTGGAGGGATCACTGCACCTTAGTAGCTGATCTTGGACCAGGCCCCAGGCCTGTAGACTCCCAGCCTAGTACTTCACCAAGCTCCCGCTGACAGCAGACTTAAAAGTCTGGGGGTGGGGGGTCTTGAAGTTCAAGAGCTCCAGAGGACAGACAGACTGGGGAGGACCCCAGTGGCAGGGTTCTGGGGCTTTGAGGGGCTCTCGGGGATGAGTTGTCAATGTCTTCCCAGAGGCCAAGGAGAAAGGAAAGTTGTTAAGACCCTTCTCCCCGCCCAGGTCGACCCCAGCCTATTGGTCTTCACTTTGATACTTGGCCAAGACCCCCCCACCCCACCCCCCGCCAGATCCCAGGACAGGCACCCCTCAGGCTGGAGGGGCCTCCGTTTGCCCGCCCTCCACCCCCACCCCAGCTCCTGGTGTGCCCCGGACGGCCCGCCCAGGCCACAGCGCCCGCGCACCTGGGGCGAGTCCTCCCCTCAGCCAGACCCTGGCTCCCAGCCAGACCCCCACCCCGCCACCCCCGTGGTGGCGTCCTCAGGGACGGAGAGCCCCCTAACTCACCGCTCCAGGACGCACGCTGGGCCCAACAACTCCTGGGTCCCTGGGAGCTGGGCGGCCGGGACTCCCGCAGAGTTCCCGGGGCGGCTGGTGAGGGTGAGTCAGGGCGGGCGGGACAGGAGCCCGGGAGCCGCCCCGCCCCGCCCCGCCTCGCCGCAGGCGGTCTCAGGTCGACCCTGCTCCTGGCGCCCAGCGATCGGGGTCCCAGCCAGGCCAGTGATCCTAATCCGGCTCTGCCGAGGTGGGCAGGGATCTTAGAACCCTGCAGTCCAGCTGGACCCTGGCCGCCGAGGGGGAACTGGAGCGAGCTGCAGGCCCGGGGCTCCTAAAGCCATCCTGTGGCTGCCCTCCTAGAAGCCAGGCTGTATACACCTTGTGGAAGGTGTGGAAGGGCCTCCTCCAACCTCCCCAAGACCCAGCCGCCTGGCCTCAAAGTCCAACCAAGGGACAGATGACCAGAGTCTTCAGGTGCCTTGGGGCTGGGGGGAGGAGGGGAGAGGAGAGGGGACAGCTTCTCCCTTCCTTCTCTGGCCAAGGCACAGGAGCTGGGCTGAGCCAGAGGAAGCTGAGGGCACTTCCCTGTCTGTCCCTGCCCAGCCTGGTGGCCTGCCCTCAAAGAGAGGGAGCAAGCTGCTCCCAGGTCCTGGGGGGTCACAGGGCCTGGAGGGTTTTGGGAGCTGGAGATGAAGTTCTCTAATGGAAGACTCTGCCTCCCTGCCCCCACCCTGTCCTCCCCACCTATGGAGTCCTGACCCTAGTCTTAGAGGAGCAAACATGTGTGGTTGAACCCTGATCTGCTCGCAGTCTGGAAACCTTCCCACCTGGACTAGGGTGGGAGAGTAAGACCCCCACAGGGAAAAAGAAGCAGTGGCATTCACTGGCTCTGAGACAGCCTGAGACCCAAAACCTCTAGGGTTGGGACCCCCTAAGCCAGGGGCTCCCTGGGCATGACCCAGTCCGAAGACAAACCTTCCTTGTGTATTTAGTAGGTCTTTACTTTTTTTTTTTTTGAGACAGGGTCTTGCTCTGTCACCTAGGTTGGAGTGCAGTGGCATGATCACAGCTCACTGTAACCTTGAACTACTGGGCTCAAGCCATCTTCTTGCCTCAGGCTCTTGAGTTGCTGGGACTACACACATGTGCCATCCATCATGCCTGACTAATTTTTTAAACAATTTTTTGTAGATATGGGGTCTTGCTATGTTGCGCAGTCTGGTCTGGAACTCCTGGCCCCAAGCGATCCTCCCACCTCGGACTCCCAGAGTGCTGAGATTACAGATCTTTAAGAGCACCTACTGTGTGCCTGCCCCTCCAGCTTTCTTGCAGGATAAAATAAGGAAGTTCCCCTACTCTCTCAGAGCTTCTGTCCTGGTGGGCGAGAGAGACATATGCTAAACACATAAACAGATGAAGGGACAAGGTAATGTCAGTTTGTGACAAGTGTTATGAATATAACAAAGCAGGGTGATGTGGTAACAAGGGACAAGGGGTTCCTGAGGACCTTTTTAGGGAGGAGACATTTGAGAAAGGTTGTGTCTTCTTTCCCCTGGATTCCTGTCTTCTGAGAGCTTCCTTGGGATCCATGCCCTGGAGGTCTGTTTGAACTATATGCTGAAATAGTCATCTCGATTCATATTGCTTTGCTTGTGCAAGAGTCTAAGGTCAGTAGCATACAAGCCCTGTGAACTCCACACTTGTAACAGGTACACAGTGGACATTCGATTAATGGTGGATGCGTGATTGATCAGGTGTTGTCTTGGTTTGGACTCCTCTGGGCTCAGACGCTGAGAAGAGGAATTGGATGTAAATAGTTTACCTAGAAAGTGATCCCAGGACGCACCAGTAGGGCAATGAGGAAGTGAGACAGGGAGGAGAGAGAAAGAAGCCAGTTAGGCGTTCATAAGGGTGATCGAGCAGGTCGCCACTGTGGGCAACTAGGGCTCAATTCTGCTGGAGATCTCATAGATGGTGTAGGTCACACCTCCAAGTTGTCCCCCACAAGGGGCGGGGGAAGTGAAGTATGTATCCACCAGCTCCTGTCTGTTACTGTGCAAGGGTGCTCTGGAGAAGAGGGGGTGGAGGGGTGTTAACTCCCTGGCACTTCTGCCTTCCTGATCCACAGGGACTGTGTGTGCTCAGGAATGCAGAGGGGGCGGTATGGCACCTGCTGCAGGTATAGATGCACCTGGTGCAGCTATAGATGCTTGAGTAGAATGGCTAGGTCATAGGGCAAACATATTTAACATACTTTTCAACTGTTCTCCAAAGAGGCTGCCCAGTTCCACTGCCATTGCTAGTGTGTAAGTCTTTCTACATAATATCCAGCTTTAAAAAAATGTGTTAAATCCACATCACATAAAACTTACCATCTTAACCATTTTTAATTGTACAGTTCAGTGGCATTAAGTACGTTTACATTGTTGTGCAACCATCACCACCCTCCATCTCCAGAACTTTTTTTGTTTTGTATAACTTAAACTCTGAACCCTTTAAACACTAACTCCCCAGACCCCCCGCAACCCCAACATACAGTACATGCTTTTTGTGTGTGTTTGTGGTTTCTTTTGTTCAGCATGCTTTTGAGATTCGTCCCTGTTTTGAGTGTATCAGAGGTCTGTTCCTTTTATTGCTGAGTAGTATTCCATCCATAGGATATACTTTGTTTGTTTGTTTGTTTGTTTGTTTTGGAGACAGGGTTTTGCTCTGTTGCCCTGGGATAGAGTGCAGTGGCATCACAATAGCTCACTGCAACCTCACACTGCTGGGCTCAAGCAAACCTCCTGCCTCAGCCTCCCGAGTAGCTGGGACTACAGGCTAATTTTTCTATTTTTTTGTAGAGACGGGGTCTTGCTCTTGCTCAGGCTGGTCTCGAACTCCCAGGCTCAAGCCATCCTCCCACCTTGGCCTCCCAGAGTGCTAGGATTACAGGATGAGCCACTGTACCTGCTGACTTTGATTTATATTTCGTCCCCCTGTTGATGGAGGTTTGGGGAGTGTTTTTATGAGAGGGCAGATCCAGATACTAATTTAATGCAGGGTAGCTTCAGTGTAGCCTTGGAGGAACCCTTGCACCACAGTCAAAGGCAGGAGGGCAGGCCCCTGGGCAGGTGGATGTGAGGATGTGACTTGGGAGGAGGGCCCTGTTGGTTGGTGGGTGGGCAGGGGACCCAGGCTGGTGTCATGCCACAAGGGACTCACACGATCGGTAAACCTGGGGAGATGAGACCTAGAATGATCCAATCTGGAGGCCAAAGCAGGGCATTCAGTCTGCCTTCTTTCTCTGTCCTCCATTTCCGGAACTTCAAATGGGCACAACATCTCCCCTCCTCACCCCCAGATACCAAGTCCCATCTTTCTGTCTCCTGTGCATGAAGGACCCCTGAGTTCTGGGAGGGGATGAGCTGTGTGCATGCCTGCGTCGTGGGGCAGCGGTGGGGCAGAGGGAGCTGGTCCTTTGGGATGGGGTGAGGAGTGGCTGAGTCTGGAGGAGTGAGGACTTTTCAAGGCCCATTGAGGTAGCATGAAGTGCAGACTTGGCCAACAGAAGTGACAAGGCCAGATCCTCAGGTATAAGGGGAAATACAGGGGGCTCATCAGGTGGCCGGCTCAGGGCAGCCCAGAATAGCCATTCCCTCTTCAGGGTCTTCTCTGCTTCTTCATGCACTTGCACTGACCCTTCCCAGCCCAACATAACCTTGTCCCCCAGAAGCCAGGCTCTGCCAGGAAGCCTTTGCTAACTTGATCTTCTGAGAGCTAAGAGGGCGTAGAGGGTGGGGGTGCTCTGCCCTGCAGAAGGATGGGTCACCTCTCACCATTCTCTGTGTCTTCTGTCGCTTTCCCTCTCTGTTTTCCTCCTTCCTTTCTCCCTCTCTTCCCAAAAATCTGGGCTCGACCTGGCATCCCCGAAACTCCCAGGGCTGCATTCCCGCGGCAGTCCCCTTCCCAACTCCCGCCCCCCACCCGGTTAGGGGGTTTCCTGGGGTCTGGGAAAAACCTTCAGGTATGAGGGAGGCGGATGGCCCTAGGGACCCTGGGCGGCCTGGGCTCCGCAGACGCGAAGGCGAGGACAGGGACTAGGGCCACCGTGTGGCCGGATTGGTCGGTGGGCCGGAGGCGCGGTGGTCCCGCCTCCTGGTTGCCAGGGCCCAGCCTATCTGCGTCCAGGCGGTCTTTGGTCGCAGGGCTTTTGGGGTGGGGGTCGCGGCAGGTGTGTGTGTTGGGGAGACAGGTGGGGGACCCTAGGGATTTGCCCTCAGTCCATCCCGTTGTGTCTGTCTCTGGGGTCCCCAGGCGCAGTCGGGGAAACAGGCCTCTCGCGAACCGCGGAGAAGCCGCCCCTCTTCTTCCCCAAACGTGCGTCTCCCCCGCACCCCTCGGCGCGCTCCCGCCGCCCGCGCTCCCGGGTTTGGCTCGAGCGCGCGCTCCCGGCTTCCCCGCCCGCGGCCGAGGGGCGGGGCCGCCCTGCTCCCCCGGCGCCGCCGCCCGCAGCCCCCTCCCCTCGCCCGCTTGCCGCCCGCGGCCGCCGCGTCGCTCCCGCCGGGCCCCACCCCAGGCGACCCTGCGTGCAGCGGCGGGAGGCCGGAGCCGGGGGTGAGCGCGCCGCGAGCAGGTGGAGCGGCCGGGCGCGGGCCGGGGCCCGGCTGGGGGAGGGGTCGGGCCTGGGACGCGGCTCTTTGTCTCCCGGAGCCGGTTCGCAGGCAGCGGGGCGGCTCTTCCTCCCGGCAGGTGCCGGCATCCTTCGCGGAGGCAGGGGGAGGGCGCTGGGGGCTGGCGGGGTGCCCCGGGCGTGCGCTCCGGTCCCCGCATCTGGAGCCTGTGGCAGCCCGCTGTTCCCAAGGCTGGTCGCCTGGATCCCGAGCGGGCGAGGGGTAGGGGCGTGGATGTTGTCCTGAAAGGGAGCCGAGGCGGGGGAGGGGGTGGGATGGGGCTTGTAAGGCCTCTCGGCTTTGGGGGAAAGCGGTGGGGGTGGGACTTGGGGACAACGAGGAGCCGCCGGGCTGGTGAGTGGACGTGGGTGGCTGGGAGGGGAGCGGATCGAAGCGGAGGCCGAGGTGTGGGCGCCCGTGGGCGGCGATTCTGGGATCCAGGTCCCCACCCGCAGCGTAGCTGTCCAGGACCTGGGATGCTGATCTGTCTGTTTCATCAGGTGCAGGATGGACAAGAGGGACAAGGCCAAGGGAGGGGCAGCCGCGCGGACGCCCGCTTCTCGCCCTCCTGGCCATCCGACCCCCAAGCCCCCAGGGGCCCCGCGACCCCCTCCCCCAGTAACTCCCGCAGCCCTCCGAGTTCTGGGAGCGGCGGGAGCTGCGGGGCGCAGGCCTCTGGCGGAGCGAGCCGGGGGCATCGGGGGAGCCACTCTTACGGAGGCCGCATCCCGTGGGGGACCACCGCGGAGCGCTGGGACAGGTCCCCGGAACCCAGGTACCCCAACCTCATTCCTCGGTCCCAATCCCATCTTCCCGCCCTCCTTCTTCTGAAACATCCCCCTACCCCTTCCCGGGGTACGGTTGACTCGGCCTTCTCTCCCCCACCCCCCGCAGCCTCCAGGCCTCCAGCGGCTGGGAGAGGGGACCGGGTCCCCACCAAGACTCCCAGCCCAGCCTCTCTCTCTAGCCCGGGACGTGCCAGCGGGACCACCAGGTAACATGCTTCCTCTCCCCTAGTCTCCTAAGCAAGGGGTAGCGTCACAATCTTTAAATTTACACGACTTGGGGCTCGGGAGGTCTTTCAGATCACTGGGTGTAAAGTTAGTGAAAGCGGTGAAATGGTCCCCAGAGATGGTACATGGCCCATTTCACAGATGGAAAAATACAGACATGGGAAGCCAAACAAGGACCTCGGGCTCTACCCTGAGTGTGGCCCCTTCTGTCTCCAGGCCAGGCCCTCTTGGCCAGAAGGGAACCCGGCCTCCAGCAGAGGAACATGTGGCCAAAGGAAAAGCCCCAGAAGCTCCCAGAAAGAGCACCCTGAGCGCTGGGGCACGGAGAGGTATGTGACCTGGAGAGCAGTGAGGTTGCGGGGCAGCGAGGGGGACTGGCTCAGAGGTAGTGGTGACCCTCTGGCCTTCTGCTTTGCCTCCAGATTCTTCCGGGCCTACCCCAGGTACTTCCTCCCCAGCCGTGGCCCGTCGGTCCCGCGCTGGGGGCACGGAGGTGGGACTCCCCAGGCCAGCTCCGAGTACCCGGCCGCGGCCCCCGACTGAGGCTCCCAGGAAATCAGTGAGCAGCGCCTCGGAGCACAGTACCACGGAGCCCAGCCCAGCCGCCAGGAGGCGGCCCAGCACTGGCGGGGGCCTTCAGAAGCCGGCCTCACGCCCCCTGGGCTCCAGCGCCACCCCTCTGTCCTCCCCAGCCCGCTCTGGGGCCTCACCCCGTGGAACACCCCGGGCTCCTTCCCAGCCCTTGCAGCCCAAGTCCAAAGGGCTGCAGGCTCTGCGACCCCCGCAGGCCGCAGCCCCAAGGAAGGACGCAGCCCCAGCGCAGGGCCTGCTTTCTTCTGCTTTGGCCACACCCTCTCCACCTGTGGCACCTTGTCCCCACATCCCATCCGCTCCCCTGCCGGCCACGCTCCCACCTTCTCCACCGACCACGCCCCCTCCGCCAGCCCCTCTCCATCTTCAGGCCCAGCCCTCCCTGCCGGCCACGCCCCACTCACAGGACCTTCCCCGTCCTTTGGCCACGCCCGTTCCTCTAGCCCCGCCTTCTCCCTCCGCTCCACTCTCTCTGCACACCCTCCCCTCTCCGCCGGCCACGCCCCCTTTGCAAGCTCCACCCCCACACCTGGGTACACCCTTTCCGGAGACATCCGTCTCTCCCCGGGCCACAGGCGCTTTTCTAACTCCATTCTCTCCATCAGTTTCACCCCCTCTGCAGAGTATGCCCCCCACCCAGGCTTCTCTGGCTGTGCCCTCTCTTCCGACTCTCCCCTCTCCCCTGGCCACACCTCCCCCGTCGAGTCCTCTACCGCCTGTCACGCCTCCTCTACAAGCACCTCTTTCTCCCGCAACATCTCTGCTAAATCCGCCCTCTCCCCTAGCCTCACCCCCTCTGCCAGCCCTTCCTGCTCTGACCATGCCCCCTCCGCAGGCCAGTCCTTCCCAGTCTCCACCCCCCCCCGGGCCACCCCCCCACACTGGCCACGCCTCCCTCACAGGACCTTCCTCTTCTGGCCACATCCCCTCTGCAGGCCTCCCCTTGTCCTCTGACCACACTCTGTCTGCAGGGACCTCCTCTAGTTTCTCCCTCTCTCTCGTCCTCACTGCAGGACTCTCCTCCAGCCACGCCCCCTACACAGGCCACGCCTCTGACCACGCCCCCTGTTCAGGCCCCTCCCTCTCCCCTGGCATTGTCTTCTCCACAGGCCTCACTTCCCTTGGGCTCACCTCCTTGGCAGGCCACACCTTCTTTCCTGCCAACGCCCCCGATGCAAATCCAACCTTCTCTGACCTCGCTCCCGCTGCCGGCCTCTCCTGCCCCTGCCTCAACCTCTCCGCAGGCCCCTGTCTCCCCTCCTGCCTCACCACCAAAACCACCCTTGACCACATCCCCTCTGCAGGCTCCACATTCTCTGGCCTTGTCCCCTCTGCAGGCTCCTCCCTCTCCCTCTGCCTCACCCCCGCTGCTGCAGGCCCCTAGGCCCCTTCCACAGACCCCTCCTGCTCTGGTCTTGCCCTCTCTGCAGGCCCCGCCCCCTCCCTTGACCACGCCCCCTTATCAGGTCCCACCTGCTCTGGCCTTGCCCTCTCTGCAGGCCCCTTCCTCTCCCCCTGCCTCACCGCCTCTGCGGGCCCTTCTCTCTCCCTCTGCCTCACCTCCTCAGTCTCCTTTGGCCACGCCCCCTCCACAGACCCCTCCTGCTCTGGTCTTGCCCTCTCTGCAGGCCCCGCCCCCTCCCTTGACCACGCCCCCTCATCGGGTTCCACCTTCTCTGGTCTTGCCCCCTCTGCAGGCCCCTCCCTCTCCCCCTGCCTCACCGCCTCTGCAGGCCCCACGCCGTCCCCCCACCCCAGGTCCGGATGCCTCCGCCTCGGGTCCACGGCTGACCCTGGCGCTGGCCCCGGCCCCGCCGCCGCCGCCCTCGCGCAGCCCGTCCAGTACGCTGAGCGGCCCGGACCTGGCCGGCCACAGCAGCAGCGCCACGAGCACGCCCGAGGAGCTGCGCGGCTACGACAGCGGGCCCGAGGGCGGTGCCGCGGCCTCCCCGCCCGCCGACGCAGAGCTCGCCGCCTGCCACCCGGCTGCCTGGAGCCGAGGCCCCGCTCCACCTCTGGCCCTCCGCGGCGTCCCAGGTAAGGGGCTCTCCCGACCTGGCCGGGCTGTGGGCGGGGTTGGGGGCGAGGCTTTGCAGTTTGGGGGCGTGACAGTCGGGTCCAGGGACGGGGTCTTGCCGCGGGGGCGGGGCTTATCACCTCCTGGGCCCACCCGCGTCTTTCCCCACAGGAGCTCCCCTGCAGTGGCCTCCAGCTGCCGGGCCGGGCTCTGCTGACGGCCTCTGCACCATCTACGAGGCTGAAGGGCCCGAGTCGGCGACCCCCGCCCCAGACGCTCTGGACTCGGGGCCTGTGCCCGGCGCGGGCGGTGGGAAGGCGGCGGCGGGGGCGGGGGCTGGGGCGGGGGCGTCCTCCCGGAGCCCGAAGTCGGCGCGCCTGGGAGAGCTGCCGCTGGGGGCGCTGCAGGCGAGTGTCGTGCAGCACCTGCTCAGCCGGACGCTGCTGCTGGCTGCGGCGGAGGGTGCTGCGGGCGGCAGCGGTGGTGGCCCAGGGGGACCGGGGGGTGGTGGCGTCACAGGGGGCGCCCGGACTGCTCTCAGCGACGCCGAACTGGGCCGCTGGGCCGAACTGCTGTCTCCCCTGGACGAGTCCCGTGCCAGCATCACCTCGGTCACCAGCTTCTCCCCGGACGACGTGGCCTCCCCACAGGGTGACTGGACCGTAGTGGAGGTGGAGACCTTCCACTGAGCCAGACTCCAGTCCCGCCTACTACACCCTCCCCCTGCCTTAGGATCCGCCCCTCCGGCTACGCCTCTGTCTTAGATTCCGTCCCCAGTCCCCTGGAGCCCAGCTGTCGGTGGATTCGTCTTAGCTCCCGAGAACCTGAGTCTTTTGGCCCAGGCTCCGCCCTTGCCTTTGGCCAAGGAGGCTCGGGACCCACCCGCACCTTTGGCCTAGGCCCTTCCCTCGAGCCCTGCCCCTTTGGCCTAGGACACGCCCCTGCTCCCCTCGAGGCCGGCCCCGCTCCCTTGCCTAGGACCCGCCCCGTGTCCAGTGCATTGTCCACCCCGCGCTGCCCGAGTTTGCAATAAAACCGGGACACTGCAGCTTGTGCACCTTCGCTGTCGCGGCAGGGCCCGGGGCTCAGGGCGGCTGTGGGTGAGCAGGTTGGCGCTCCGGCTGAATTGCGTGGCTTTCCTCCTGCGGCAAAGACTGGGCGGGCGAGGTGGGGCTGGAGCGGGGCCCTGCCGAGTCCCCGCCGTCTGGCGCCGCGCACCCACCCATGTTCGTGAACTTGTGCTTCTTCGTGCCGGACTTCTGGTGGAACGTTAGGCGCAGGAGGAGCCCGGCTGGGCCGCGCGCCCCGGCGGATGGGCCGGTGCATGGCCGAGGAGAAGGAGCGACCGAAGCTCTTCCCGCATTCCAGGCAGGGGAACTGGCGCTCCTGGGGAACAAGAGGGAAGGGCTTGCCCCGTGCCGGGGTGGAGACGGGGACCCCTTCCCGTAGCCCCTCTTCATAGTACGACCCCTTACCTTGTGCGCCCTGGGGCACCGCTCTGGGAGCGCGCGGCTGCTGCAGGTGGGGACCCCTTCGAGGGTCGGACCTGGAGGCGGGAACTCCGTGCGGGCCGAGACCGAGGAAGGGGTCTTTGGCGTCCCCTGTTCCTCCGGCTCCCTCCCAACCCCGGGGCACCGCTCTCCGCTCACCAAGGAGGCTGCAGTGCACCCGGCAGGCCTGAGACTGAGTCGGAGCTGCTCAAGAGGACCCTCGGCGGGTGTAGGGTCCCGGCGACTGCCCCCTAGGGGCCTGCAGGAAGAAGTGGCCTCTCCCAGGGCAGCGGGGGAGACCCGCTGTCCTAACTCTGCACCCTCCTCTCCAGGCGTCCTTACCGTGCCACTGTGTATCCCACCCCCATGGGCATTCTTGCCATGTCCCCTACCTCAGGGCTCCTCATCTGCCCCCCGACTTCACTCGCCCCCTCCAATAGGAATTCTTTTTTTTTTTTCTTGAGACAGAGTCTGGCTCTGTTGCCCAGACTGGAGTGTAGTGGCATCATCATAGCTCACTGCAACCTCAAACTCCTGGGCTCAAGCGATCCTCCTGCCTCAGCCTCCCTAGTAGCTGGGACTACAGGCGTGCACCACCAAGCCCGGCTACTTTTTCTATTTTTTGTAGAGACCGGTCCGGCTCTTGCTGAGGCTGGTTTCAAACTCCTGAGCTCAAGCAATCCTCCCCCCTAGGTCTCCCAGAGTGCTAGGATTACAGGCGTGAGCCACCGCGCCTGGCCTAGAATTCCTTGCCCTTCCTCCCCCAGCCCAGTCACCCTGACCCTGGAGCCCCTCAAGTCCCAGCCCAAGCCCTCCCTGTTCCTAAGGGCCCCTGCAGAGAGCTCCCTCCCCGCCCCCAGTCTTTTTTCCCCAAGGTCTCCTGCTTGGCACCAAGAATGATGGAGATAACCCCAGGTGGGTAAAGGACAGAGTGAGACCCGGTGTTGGGCCCTCAGTCCTGTCTCTGCCCCTAGACCTGGTCCCCCTACTCCACCCTGTGGCCAGGTTCCTGTCAGGCACAGGCCACCAAGTCCTGTCTTCTGTCCCCACCTCAGATGTGGTGACCTCTCAGCCTGGGGTCTGAGGAGAAATGGGCTCTGTCCCAGAAGGGCACTGCCACCTCCCCCAGACCTCCTTGGGAGCCAATGGAGGGGAAGGAGGCAGGCACACTCCCTCGCTCCAGCATGGAGTTTCATGGCAAACCAAAGGCGTATTCTTTCCAGCTGGGCCCTGGGGAGGGGGACTCAGGTGCCCTTGTTTCCATTCTATGAGACAAGCCCAAGGGGTGGGGGGCTGACTCCTGGCATGCTAGGCAGCCAGGACCCCAAGGCCAGTCCCCAGGAAGGATAGCGCAGAACCTCACAGTGTTCCTCTGGGGGCCTGCTCTGTCCTGTTGAGCCAGCTGGGGTGGAATGACCCTGTGGGGGCAGAAGGCACAGACAGTGATTGTCGGGGTCTCAGTGTTAAGTCATGTGATGGGAATGGTGCATGTGGCTGCAGGAGCAGTCAGATGTGATGGGACAATACCTGGGACTTGGATGTCCTGGTTCATGTGCTGTGCCCTGCAGCATGGCAGTTCCCAGGCAGCAGAGGTGGGGGGTGGGTGCTGTGTGGGCCCACACTGGGTGCAGGGGGCAGGGCCTGCATGGCACGTGCCTGGACCCAATTAAGTTTCTGCCCCTAGGAAGCCTTCCTTTGACACTCCCCCCCCCCCGCTCTGCCCTCCCCCACCCACCACACCAGCCAGGACTCTGCCTCAGCTATGTGGGGAACCCCACAAAGGACTCTGCCTCTTTCGGCCCTTTTCTCCCCAGGAAGACCCCCACTCGCTGTACCCACTGCCTGGCTCAGCTTGGCAGCTTGGTCTCTGCACCTCAATTCACAGCCCAAACTCTCTCCTGACTTGAGAGCCCCTCCCTGCTGTGGCCATGCCCAGCCTCCCCTGTTCCTCCCTCCTGGCCATCACATGCCTCTTGCTGGTCCAGCCTTTATACTTTTGCCCCTGGAAAGGCTCTGACACCACCTCCTCCAGGAAGCCTTCCTGACCTCCCTGCACATCTGTCTATTGGGCACTTACCAAACTAGTGGCAGGCTCCTCCCCCCCACCCTGTGCTGGTCTCCTCCACTACACTGGGGACCCCTCAGAGCCAGGCACACTTCCCTGGGAGACCTCCAGAAGTGTGTGATGAATGAATGCAACCAGATCCCGCTCTGCCTGAAGCCAGCACCTCGGTGTCCCTCCATGTCTCTCAGGTGGCCCAAGTTGAGTCACCCAGGTGGAAAATCATACCCCACCCCAATACTGACTGCCCCTCTTTCCTCTCCAAACCCCCACTCTATCAGACTGTGGGGCACTCTGGAGGGCAAGGAAAGCCCACTCCCTCAGCACTGTTTTGCTGGACCAGGGCCTGGGCACCCCCAGGCCTGCCCCACTCAGCCCCCCTTGTCCAAGACTGTGTAAATACACTTTATTTTCCATCTTTCCCGCCTGGGCGACATGTGGAGTGTGAACAGGCAGTGTGCAAAATGGTGGGGGGCAGTGTGGGGAGCCCGTGGGAGAGCCCCATGGGTGCCCGCCCTGGTCCCCGGGCTGTGTAACACTGAAGAGTGGGCAACCAGAAAGGGGGGACTGAGCAGGGGTCCCCACCCCAGGAAGCGCCAGGGAGATTGCTTGTGACGCTACTTTACTCGAGGCTCCACGAGCACCGAGAGGGTCAGCCCCGAGGAGCACGAGGCCCGGAGGCAGGGAGAGGAAGGGGTCTGAGGGGCAGCGTTGGACTTTGGCACCATTCTCAGTTCTGACTCAGCGGAGACCACGGGGCCACCAGGAGGAGGGGAGGTGAGGCAACTCCACTGGAAAGCTCCTGCCCTGGGGCATGGCCCTGGCCTGGGGTTGGGGGTGGCTGGGGACACAGGGAGAGAAGGAAGTGGATGGAGGCCAAGTGCCTCCGTGGAGAGGTGCCCTTCCATCACTGGCCAAAACGGGTGACGCACGTATCTCCCAGAGGAGTATGTGGGGCGCTGGGGAGAGGGGTGTCTTCATTTCCTCACAGCTGCTCTGGCCTCAGAGAAGCAGGGAGACTGCCCAGGCCTGGGCTGCTTCCTGCTGGCCACTCACACCCCAGGTGGCCCTGCACACAGTAGGGGGGACTTTGGTTTCTGCTGCAGGGACCAGGATGCCTGCACCAGGCAGGGAAGCCCAGCCTGGCTATCTGTCCCCAGCGGCCAGACTCTCCTGGAGGCAGCCAGGGGCTGGTCAAGGGTCTCTGCGTCCCGAGGGGCATTGTGGGGTGCTTAATGTCCAGCCCAGAGCAGGCTCTCCATCCTCAGGCTTCCTCTACCTCCTAGGCCCTTCCCAGCGGGGCCACCCTTGTCCCAAAAGGGATCCTGCTGGGAGGGGAGCTTCCTGCTCGTTCAGTTCTAGGGCCTCTGAGTCGTCAGTCCCCTGCCCTCCGCCTTCGCTGTTAAGAGGGCAGCCCCTCCAGGAACCCCCAAGATGGGTCAACACTGCGGGGACGGAGAGCCTGCCCCGGCGTCCTGTGGAGCCCCAGGCCAGGCCCCACCCTCTGCGCTGCCTGGCCCGGCCTCGCCCTAGGGGTGGCCGAGCCACAGAGGGCGCAGCCGCGGACTGCCCGGGCGCCCCCCGGCCGCGGCCTTCTGCCTCCAGGCGCGCAGGGCACGGCCTCAGTTGTCCAGGCCCTGGCTGTAGGGCGCGGCCAGCTCGTCGGCGTCGCTGTCTGAGCTGCCCTCGCTGTCCTTGGCTGGCCGCTCGAGACGGCGGAAGAAGCGCGCATCGCGTGGGGACAGAGGGTAGAGCGCATCCTGCAGGGCCGCGCCCACGCCTACGCCGAGCAGCTCCTCGTCGGACGACGGCAGCGAGTCCTCATCCAGGTGCCGCGCCAGACCCAGCCCGTCGAAAGCCAGCGGGTCCTCGAAGGGCGGCGGGCCCTTCAGCAGCCGCACCTGGGGCGGGGACCAGCGCTGGAGGCGTGGCCCGACCTTCCGGCCCCGCCCTCCCAGCCGCAGCCTATGCCACGACGCCCGGCGTGTCCCCCGCATCCCCCACCGGCTCACCTCGGCCTTCAGCTCCTCGATCTGGTCCTTGAGCTCACGGATGTACTGCGACGAGTCCGAGTGGTTCAGCTGGCCCTGGATGCGGCCCTCCTCCCTCTGCGCGGGGGGGGGCAGGTCACGCGGGCTCAGAGCAGGGCCTGTCCCCGCCCCCACCCGGGACCCCGCCGCTGACCTGGATCTCCAGCTCAGCGATGCGCTGCCGCATCTCGGCCACCGCGGCCATGCTGTCCGCCTCCCGCAGGCGCACAGCCATCACCTCCTCCTTGCTCTGTAGGGGTAGGGGGAGAAGGCGGGTCAAGGGGCGCGGCGGGGTTGGGGTGGGGCGGGGTCACCGCGGGGCGGCACCTTGCACTCGGCCTCGGCCTGCTTGCGGCGGCTTTCGCTGAGCTGCGTCTGCAGCCCCTTGTTCTGCGCCGCCAGGTACTGCAGCTTCTCCTGCAGCGTCGCGCGTTCCGCCTCCACGCGGTTCAGCAGGTTGCGGTGGATGTGGTCCTGGTGGAGGGAGGGCAGACGGCAGGGGTCACAGCCCAGCCCAGGGGCCGGCCACTGACCCCGAGCCCCCTCCCCCGACGGGCGGATGCTCGGGCCCACCTGCGTCTCGAGTTCCACCACGCGCTGCCGCAGCTCGCGGCCCTCGGCCAGGGCCTGGGCCTCGCGCAGACGCACGCTCATCAGCTCGTCCTGCAGCTCGCCCAAGACCAGCTTCCGCGGGGACTCCTTCCAGCGGCCGCCGCGGGACAGATGGGCCTGGGGGGGGCGGGGGGGGGAGTCCGAGCGGCCGGCGGTCAGCCCCTGCAGAAGAGCCCGGAGGGGGCGGCCAGAGGAGGCGCTCTGCCCGCCCGGCGCCCACCCGGCCCTCACCTGCCAGGTGTCCGAGAGCTCCTGCAGCTGCAGTTTCAGCTCTCGCGCCGAGGCCACCGCCTCGCCCTCCCGCACCTTGAGCGCCTTCAGCTCCTCTTGCAGCCGCGCCACGTTGTTCTCGTCTGGCAGCGAGCTGTTCCTCTGCGGGGAGAGAGGTGGTCAGGACCTGCGGGAGCTCCTTCCTGCGGGACCGACACCCCCACGCCACGTTTCTTTCTGCGCTCTGCCTTGGGCAGCTCAGCTGGGGGAGGGCAGCACCCTGGACCAGGCCCCTGGGGTGCAGACCCCACCTATGGAACCCAGAAGAGATCTTCACCTGTAAAATGGGTGCAACAACAGCACCGACTCTCACAGGCTGTCCTAGGGCAACCCCATAAATCGTGGGTCCTCCATAAGTGTTACTGCTAAGAACACCAGGCAGGCAAGGCCAGGTGCTCATGTCCTCAGAGGGGTCTGAGATCCACCTCCTTCGGGGCCCATCAGCAGATTCCCCCAGGCCAGGCCAGACAGTCCCTCTCCCTGGGGATAGGCTGAGTGCCAGCCTAGGCCCTGTCCTAGCATCCCAGGGCTCAGCGATGGGGGATTTGTGCTCCAGCCTCTTGCACCAAAATCCAGCTTGCAGGATGAGGTACCCAGTGACCGTTGTTTGGATCTGGGGTGGGACAGATGTAGTGGGATCTACAGGAGGCACCTTTCTCTCTGATGTGGAGGGAGGGGGAAGGGAAGCCCAGCTCTTGGGGGGCGGTGGGGGCTGAGAGGCTGATGGCCTGCCAGTCCCCCATTTTGGAGGACTCCCCAAAATAGTGCTAGCTGGTGGGGGAACATGGCTCCTGCATGGTGTGAGTGGGTTCCAATGTGCCTCCTTTCCTCTGGTAGCTCCGTGGGGGGCCTCCTCCCCTTCCCCAGGGCCCCCCAACACCTGCCCTCCTGCCCACCCAGTCGTACCTTCTCCATGTCTAGAACCTTATCCTGCATCTCCCGAAGGGCCCCCAGTGTCTCTGTCTCCCGCAGCCTCGACTGCTCCAGCTCTGTCTCCAAGTGGGCCACGAAGTCCTCGGTGAGGCGCGGGTTCTCCTGGGGAAGACGGAGGGCTGCATAGGGCCCCAGGCCATGGCTGGGGAGTGGGCAGCCTCCATGCCATCTGGCAGTGGGCCCAGGCCTTGGCCCCCCTGCTGAGAGCCCCTGAGCTGGGCTTCAGGTGTCCTGGACTGGATCCCTTGATGCTCTGTGCCTAGGGGTCCCGGCACTTGCGCAGCTGGCCTGGCCCAGCCCCTGCCGTGGGAAGGCCATACAGAGGGGATGTTCTGAAGGGGACTTGCCATGGCCTCAAGACGCCCCAGGGACACCAGTGACTGTGGTTTCCCAGGATCACCAGTGGGGGTGGAGGATGGGGTCCTAACCACACGGTAGGGGTGGCCAGGGCAGGGGTGGGGCTTGGGGCTGTGAGTCTTGTCACTCCACCTCCCTCCTGCTCCCATTTCAAAACAGCAAAGTATGGGGAGTTTGCAGGGATCACTCTTGCTCAGAGGTACCCCAGTGGGGTCCCCAGGATTGATGGATGCTGTTACCTGGGCCTGACAAAGGAGACCTGGCCTGGGGGGACAGGGAGTCACGGCTCCCTCTCATTGGCCCCTGAAATCCAGGCCCGACCCAGCAGGGCCTGGCAGTGGGGTGTGGGTCCTTGATTTGGAGAAACCACAGGGTGCTCATCCACTGAGGAGGTCCCCCCCCCCAGGTCTGGAGACTGTGGCCGAGTGATTCTAGTTGATCCGCTGCTCCTAGGGAGGGGGAGGCAGAGCCACACTGTTTCTCCCTTGCCCCCATGAGCCACATCAGTGTGATGCAAGCTCGGCTGATAGGGAAACCGAGGTGGGCTTATCCCACCCATGACACAATGCTGCCTTTCAGACCAGTCAGAGGGACTCTACTAGCTGCCCCTGAGCTCTGGCCTTGAGGGGATGCAGACATGGGTGAGGCCCAGAGCCACATCTTCAGGCCCAAAGGGAGGCTGCTGCAGGCAGGAAGAGGTGGCCTGGAGGAGGCACAGCCTGGCAGGGGCTCTGCATGGGGCCTGAGCCCACCTGAGCTGAGGCAGGGCCACTGGCACGCATGGATCTCAGAAACCCACAGTTGTCCAGGGCAGGGAGCAGGAGGCCCTTGCTGGGGAAGGGGGTGGTGGCCAGGACTGGGGGGCCTACAGCATGTCTCCCTGTCCCTCCAGGGCATGTGTAAGGGCACGCCAGGCTTGGGGGCTGCAGCTGCCTGCTGGGTACAGCTGTGATGAAGTCCTAAAAACCTCCTCCCAGAGAATGCGACTCTTTGCACGGGACTCCAGCTCATGGGCCCACCCACCACTGGATCCAGAGTTCAGGCCCCACAAAGACGTGGGGTGTCCCCCACCCCCACCTTGCCAGCTCAGAGTTCTGCCACTTTCTTCTGAGGACAATGTCCTGGGCACTGGGGAAGGGAGCTTCCTCCCTTCATAGCTGGCACCCAGGGAAGCCCAGGAATCCTTGAGACCCTAGGGAGATGCAAGGCCTCCCCAAAAAGTGATAGTCCCATCTGCTGGGGTCCCCGCAGGGACAGCCTGGTTCTCAGGGGCCTCCTTGCTGAAGCTGGACACCCCACGGGGTGGCGGGACCTGGAAATCACAGTATGCCCCCCGAATCTGGGGCCTTTTGCTGATGGGGGAGAGTCTGTGCCTGTCTCTGGGTCCCCCCCACCCCGGAAAGGAACAGGAAGGCTGATAGGCTGGAAGGCGCTGAGGCAGGGCTGATCTGACCCCCGAAGGTTGCGGGGCGTGGCTCTGGGGGCGTGGCTTTAGGGCGTAGCCCCGCCCCCGCCCGGTACCTGCTGCTCCTGCAGCTGCCGGATGGTGCTGTGCGCCTTCTGCAGGTCCTCTGTCGCCGAGCTGCACTGCTGCCGCACCACCGCCAGCTCCCGCTTGATGACGTAGTTCTCCTCCGCCTCCTGCGCCCGTGTCACCTGCCCCTGAGTACAGCGAGAATGGGGGGCCGTGACCCTCGGCTCCCACCCCAGGCCCTGCCTCCCGCCACAGGGGGAGGTCCAGAGAGGGCGGAGGTGGGGGGGAGTGAGAGAGGGAAGGCCTCCCGCACTCAGAGCCTGGGATGGGGCGCCCCACCGAGCCTGGAGACGGGGGGGTGGGGGACAGGCAGGAACAGGATACCTGGAGGAGCCTGGGAGGAACGGATCCACCCGGGCTCTGCCCCAGGTGAGGAGAAACTAGTCCTTCTCCAGGGCCAGTGGCACAGCAGAGGCCACCTCTGCCCGTTCATGCTGGGCTCTGCTGGTGTGGGTGGAGGTCTGGGGACAGCCGAGGTCCCAGCGCTCAGGGCTTGGCTCCCCGAGGCCAGCCGTCTTCGCTGGGCTGGGAGGTGGAATACACCTCTCCCAGGGGTGCCTTCTCCAGTCCTGGCCTCTGGGGCCTGCAACTGCCTGTGGCTAAGACACCCTCTCTCCCCACCTCATCCTCCCCTACCCCCAATTTGGGCCCCCCATTCCAGGCTCGGAGCCACCAGGTGTCGGGTGAAAGCTTCCAGATAAAGCCATTCGAGATGAGGCGGCAGCAGAAGCAGGTGAGCGAGAGAAGGTGGCAGGCTTTGCAGGTAGGAGCAGAGAGCAGCAGCGTGAGGGACCAGAGGGGCCAGTGTGCGTGTTTGTGTGTGTGTGCATGCGTGTGTGCGCGTGCGCGCTAAGCGCAGTGCGCACGCCAGGGCCTGAAGCAGATGCTCTTAGGATCTCCAGCCCTCCTGGGTCCCTACCCGTGTCCCCTGGAGGGAGGAAGCTTTCTGTTCATGCGCGTGTACATTCATACCCAGACACACTCACAGACACACACACCCCACACCGCATTTCTCCCAACTCACGTGACCCCCCCAGAAAGCCTCTGTGTCCCCCAGAAGCGGTCCTCAGCTGTCCCCATGCATGGCGTCAGGCCTGCCCCCAGAATGGCAGGGAAGAGGTGGCTACTGGCTGTCGTGTGCAGGGACCAGGGGAGGGGCCAGGGGGGAACCCGGAGAGGGGGACAAAAAGCTACAGTACCTGGATTAACCTATCAGCCAGAGCAGCGCTCTCCTACCCGGCGAAGGGGGGTCCCAGCGACAGGGGGAGGAGGCAGAGCGGAAGTTGCGGGGACAGGGGAGGGGGAGAGACAGACAAGAACCACTTGTCACTAACGCAGTGGACTATCTCTAGAAGCGGGGAAGAGAGTGAAGGCCAGAGAACCAGTAGGAGAAGACCCGGAGGAAGACCAAAGCCAGAGCCAGCTCCATCCTGGAGAGGGGTCGCGTGTGAGCTGGAAGTTCGGGGGACGCCGCAGGGCTGGGAAACCCACTGTCCCACCCTCCCGGGCCAGTCTGCCCAGGGCCAGCTGGGAATACTCCGCGCTGGAGCCTCCCTGAGAGAGTTTTAATTTTAATTTTAAGGCAGAACAAGGCTTTGGGGTAAGGGGAATAAAATCCTGTTGATGACGCACACCCTGTGGTCAGTTCAGGGTCAGTGAGGACGAAGGAGCAGGAAATGGGGGCGCTGGAGACCGGGCTCAGTAAGCCCCCAATTCCAGCCCAATCTTCAACATGCTGGGGTTCAGGGTCAAGGCTGTGGCTCCCTAGTATGGCGCAGGCTCCTCCCCCACCCGGCCTCCTTTCCTTTCTTTTGAGGGTGAGAGTTCCAAATTACAGGGTGGGGTGCCTTGTGGCCCAATTACGGGGTGCCTCCATCAAAGCAGTTCTGCCTCCCCCTCACCCCCGGCCCCACCCAAGCGGCCCGGGAGGGCAGGGAACACAAGTGGATTGCCGAGGTCGCAGTTAACCGGGTTATAACTCAGCCCTAACCCCAGGGTTAATCACAGTGCGAGTCGGTCCTCCCTTCTTACCCCCCCCCCCCCGTTATAGGACAGCCAAATCGGGTTCTGGGTGGGGTTTGGGCCCGGGACAGCGGGGCAGGGCTGCTTGGTCCTCGGGAGAGGGATAGGCCTGGAGGAGTCTGGGCTCCAGGCCGGAGGCCACGCCCTCGCGATGACCACGCCCTGCGACGACCACGCCCCGCGATGGCCACGCCCCTCACCTTCTCCAAAGTCTCGATCCGCTGTTTCAGGAGCCGGTTCTCCGTCCGAAGCCTCTATGGGGGGGAGGAGGAAGAGCATGTCAGAGCTTGCCCCCCACTCCTGTACACACGTACCCACCATTCACCCACCACCGAGGTCGGTCCCCTTATGGGCCAGGCCACCTCTAGGCAGGGCAGGACGGAGTCTTGTGTTCTGGGCCAGCGATTTCAGAAAACAGGGCCAATTCCTGTTCAGAATGGCTCATTAAAAAAAAATTAAACAAACAAACCTTGGTACAGTAAAAATAATGCTTTCGTGGCTCTGTGTGTGTGTGGGTGGGGGGCAGTCAGCACCCACACCCTCCTCAGAAGACTGTCTTCATCATGTGCTTGGCTCAAAGGCCTCTGCGTGCTGGGGAAAGGTGCCATGAGACAGCCTCACCCCGGTGCTTTGCCCCAAGCCCTGGGGCTCATTTCTGGAGGACAGGCTACTCTCAAGAGTTTGGGTCCAGCACATGACAAGTATGCTTCCCTTGGGTCAACAACTACATTTCCGTGACCCACCGAGAGCAAGCTGTCCCCAGTGGTTGTCACTTGACATCTCTCTTGCTTTCAGCTTCCATTCTGTGCTGATGGATTGTGGTTAGATGTTCGAGGTTTTAGGTTCCCCCATGACCCTCTGGGAAGCAGGTGAGGTTTACATGCGTGTTGTATCTAGTCTCCACCTGCCTCTCCCTTACGAAGGATGTACAGAAATAGTTTGGACCTGCAAGTGAGTGAGGGTCCTGCCTTGCTGTGGCTCACCCAGGACATTTCCTGGGTTTCTTCTGGGAAAAAAAGGTGATGGAAACACTCAGAACATTCCCGGGAAGCAACTACAGTCAGAAGAATTGCAGACTTGATTGTCATTGACTCATGTCATGGGTGGGGAAACTGAGTCAGAGAGGGGCAGGAACTTGCCTGAGCCTCTCAGCTTGGCTGGGTCGGAGCTGTTCCAGGCACAAGTCTTTGTCCCCCACAGTGATTTGGACCCCTGACCCCTGACCCCTGGATTACCTTGCCCTCTCTCTGGCGTCAACCTGTCCCCACCCCATGCAGAGCCATCCTTGTAGGAGTTCGACATGCCCGACCAACAACTCCCCTTTTTCTCTGTATTTTATGATGCGTTGACATCCTAGGATGTTGCTAATTCTGGAGAGACGGCCTCTCCCAGTGCTAGCTACTTCCAGAGATAGTAAACAACCTGCCTGCAAGTGTGCCTTTCAGATACAAACCTACCAATCCAGAGCCCAAACCCCCAACCACCCCCTTCACGTAACTCTCACACACCATGCCGATATTTCCCTTGCCCTAAACCATCCCAGGGCCAGGTATTGGAAAATTGGGGACCACTCCTACAGCCAGAGGCGACTGAAAGTATTCCACCCAGGCAATCCTAAGCCTGTTCAAACTTGCCTACGCTGCCTTGCTTGTTCCTTCCTGCAGAAACCACATGTGTTCCCCTCACTCCTTCTGCCTCCCAACAAACCCTGGTATCCCATGTGCACCCTGTCTGGCATGGCCTACTCCTACTGCTGTTAAGTAATGAACTCTTCTTTCGAAGGCAGTGGTATCCACGTCTGTCACCTTGCCTTGCTTGATTAAAACAGATCCCTGGTACATTCTAAAACAGGCTAAAGGTGAAAGAGTAAAGAGCAGGGCCAAGTGAGAAGGCATATGCTTGAATCCTGTAAGGCCTCTGGGAAATTTCCAGGCTGGGCATATGGCCTGAGGGTCAGTGGTGTCCCTGCTTAGTGCCCGCCCTCATGATCACCAGAGGGGAGGACGCCCTTGTCTGTATATGAGCGAGACAGATGCACATGTTTGGACTGGTATATCAGTCCAGCTGCCATTCCTGAGACAGGGGGATGCCCAAAAGCTCAGGACACAAAAGTACAAACAGGGCCAGGACAATGATGCCTACTTTTCCCCTTAGGTATGGGCGGCAGATGACCTGGATTCTAATCTAGGTTCTGTCCCTGCCTTTCTAGACAAAGTGGGGATGATGACGATGACAATGATGATGATGATAGTAATAACAATTTGAACAGCAGAGCAAATGTCATCCCCATTTTGCGGAAGGGGACACTGAGGCCCAGAGAGGTCAGTTCACCTGCTGAGGCCACACAGCTGGTCTACGGTGGAGCTGGGATTTGAATCCTGGTCTGTTGGACTCCAGTCTCAGCCATTGTGTGGCTCTGCCCCTGAAGAGGACAGAGCCAGGCTGTGTTGGGGCTTGTGTCTGTGTCTGTCCCCGTCTGTGTCTGTGTCTGTGTCTAGGCTCCTCTGGCCTAGAGGGGGCCCTCAGTCTTGGCTGTGATTCTGGCACACAGCAGGTGCTCAATAAATGCTTGTTGAGTGAATAACTAAAATCATGTGTGCAGGGATGAAAGAACTAGGAAGGAGAGAGAGGCTTTGCACGCTCAGGGAACACCCTGACCTAGCAGGGCTGGTGGGCCAGGCACCCGGGGAACCAGGGGGCTCCCCCACCCACGGCCTTTTGAAATTCCTCCAGCGCCCCAGGCACGCTGCTGCCCCAGGCCTTTTGTCCTCAATCCATTCCTTGGCCTGGGAATGCCAGGGAGGACCATCTCCCCAGGTCAGCCAGTCCAGAGCACTTTATAGAGTCCACACTCTATTTTAGTGGTTTATTGAGTGGTTCCCTGAAATGCTGGGAGTCCCAGGAGGGCAGTGACCTTGACTGTCTTGTTTGCTGCTGTGTCACCAGCACCGAGAACAGGCCCAGCGGGGACAGATGCTCACACACTGGCCTGGTAGGGGAAGGAAGGGGCAGAGGGATGGCCCCTCAGAGCCTGGAGTTGTCCGCCAAGGACAGCCTGGTCCACCTGTGTGCCAGGCAGTGCCATCCCCTAGCAGCTGACCTCTAGAGTTGGGAGGGCAGCCCTCAAGGGCAGTGCATCCCTGTCCTCACCCCCCACCCCCCCCAGGCCCCTGGGCTCACTTTGATCTCGATCTGCTCCTCCATTTCCTTGCTCTTCATGGCTGCGTACTCCTTCTCCAGCCTGCAGAGGGGCAAGGTCACTGTTGCACCCTCGGGGACTCCCCGCATCTCGCCATACCCTGGCCGCCCGGCACTAACCTCTTCATCTTCTTGGGGTTGTACTTGACCTGGTAGGCCTTGAGGACCAGCTTGTCTGGGCAGCTGTCGAACTGGTGGGGGATGACCCTCTGGAAGTACTGTGGGGACACAGCCGGTCACTGACATGCAAGCCCTGACCACGGGGGACCACCCGAGCCCCTGCTGCGCCCAACTGCCCCGGAGGAAGGCCGGAACTGATGTGCCTGGGTGTTGCCATGTCCCCAGCACAGGGCTGGCCTGTCGTGGGCACGCCGTCTGTGTGCGTGGAGCGAAGGGGGGGCTGAGCGTAGGGAGTGGGAATATGGAGCTGCCTCAGTTTCCAGGAGAAAAGCAGGCTGAGGGGGCTCCTGTGGGTGAAGGCCAGGGCCGGGGGCCCCTGAGCCTCTGCAAGGGTTAAGGCAAGCTGAGGGTGGACATGGCCGTCGCTCCCCAGCCCAGCTGGCCCCCTCTGGCAGCTGCTGACAATGGCCATCCGTGTTCACAGGCACAACCGCGGCCTTTGTGCCTTCTTCCCCGCGGCACCAGCTGGAGGATGCCGGGAGGGGGCAGGGGCCGGCCCGGTGGGGACACGGTGGTGAGAGGCAGGCTGGCCTCTGTGCCAGCAGGCAGGGCTGCCGGGGCAGGCCAGGGCAGGCAGGGCGTGAGGCTGCCCTAGACCCCGCATTCCCGCCGGTGTCCTTGCCAGGACAGGGGCTGGGTCTGAAACCACATCCAAAGCCTTGTGGTTCAGCCAGTGTTAGGATTGTTACGATTTGCCATCAGGCTTTGGGGGACCCAGAGTGGGGGCAGGAGGGAGGGATGAGGCCTCCCTGGGCTGGGGCTGGGCCTGGGATTCCTCTTGCCCTGCTGCCAGGCCACTGGCCCCCACTTGTGTCTGGCAGAGCCCAGGGGCTCCTCAGGGCCCATCCAGGTCTTCCAGGGAGAGGAGCAGGGATGCTCAGGAATGCCACCTTCCTCCCTTGAAGCCAGACCCTCCCTGTCACTTGGAAGGGTGTCCCGGGCCCAGGTGCCCCTGGTGGAGGGCAGTCCCACCCCACCCTGACCCCCCCGGCCCACCTGGGACATGCCCTCCATGTCCAACTGCATCAGCTCCGTCTGGTTCACCTGCAGCAGGGCAAGGCCCACCCGGAACACGATCTCCAGCCCCTGTAAACGCGGCGGCAGCCATGGGGACAGTGAATCTCCTGCCCTGCCCCCCAAGGGGCTCTCTGACCCCTCCCCAGGCCCAGGCCCTTCTTCTGCCTGGTCTGGATTGGTTTCCAGGGTGGGGCATGACTCGTTCCATCGAGAGTGACTGGGTTCAGGTAGGGGGTCGAGGTGGGGGGCCCCTGCTGTGTCCTCACCTCGTACATGAAGATGTCGAAGACCCGGGTGGCGACAGGCAGGGGGAAGGTGGTCAGGAACAGCGTGAGGAACCAGGAGGAGGCATACATGGATGTGTGGAAGCTTTGGGAGCGGAAGTGGGTGTTGAGGTCCGGGAGCTGCTCCTGCAGGGGGCAGGAGGCCGGGCGGGCATGGTGAGGCGGGCACCTTCCCACTCAGGGTGCTGGGCCTCGGTGCCTCCTCCTCCAGAGAGCCTTCCCTGACCTGCCCCAGGCAGCCCGGGGCTCCCTTCCTTGACGCTCCCTGGGCACTGTGTCTGGGGGAGGCTGAAGCACCCCAGAGCTTCGAGTAGCATGGGGTGGGGACCCAGGCAGGGGTGGCAGCCCATGTGTGGTGGTGCTTCACTCATGGCAGCCCATGGGGTCCTCCCGTGAGGGAGCTTCTGAGGCTCAGGAGGGTTGGGCCACTCCTCACGGCTGCCCAGAGAAGCAGAGGTGGAGTGTGGGTGGTTGGGGTCCCCGGCCCCTGGTGAGAGCCCGCTACTGCTCACCCTGTGTTACAGGACTTGCCAGTCGCTTGCCCACCTATGGCCCTGGCATAAAGCTTTGGGCACAGCAATGTTTGACTGGCCTGAACTCCAGAAGGCTGGAAAGTGGCAGGTGGCTTGGGAAACTGAGGCTGGAGAAAGCATTAGGACCCTGGGGTTCCTCCAGGTGCCAGGGGCTCTCTGTGCCCTGGGTTTACATAGGATCATTCATTTGTTCATCTGCTTGGCTGTGGGAGGTCCCGGCTACCCAGTCTCTGGTGGGATGGAGTCTGCCCTGCGACACAGCCTCCCTGCTTGTGGCACCGCCAGGGCCCCTTGAGCTATAATAATGCCACCCATGCTCCAGGCCTCAGGACTGGGACTCTCACATCCAGGCGTATCCAGATCGCACAGCCCCACTTGCCACCGGCTCTGGAGCAGGCCGGGGTGTGTGCATGTGTGTGTGTGTGCGTGTGTGTGTGCGCACAATCACGGCAGCTCTGTCTGCTAGCCAGGAGCAGGCCCTGCAGGAGCTGCTATTTATAAACAGACGTCTGCGGCTCTTCAGTAATCAGCAGCCGCAGGCAGACACCACTTTCCCTCCTTCCGCCACAGCTGGGAGCAGACAGGGAGGGGGCTGTGGGTGTGTCAGGCTAGGGCCTGCCCTGCCTCTCTGCCTCAGCAGCCCTGGGAGCCCCCACTGTATGTGGGTGGCCCCGTCCAGTTCCTCTAAGCATCCTTCAGGCAGGCTGGGCAGCTCCGTGGGGATGGGAGCTCCTTTGGGAGCTGGAACATCCGGGCGTGATTTCTCAGGCCTGGAATTTTCAGTCCAAGGGATTCCCGGGGACAGCCCGGGGTGTCAGCCCTGGGCGGGCCACCCAGCCCTGCTCACCTGCAGCAGGTACTCGAACTGGTAGATGCAGAGCCCCAGCTCGGCCATGCTGGGCTTGAAGAGCTCCCGCAGGCGGTACTCCTGCATCAGCCGCACGAACACGCAGAAGGCCTCCTCCTCAGGCATCTGGGGGACGGGCAGGTGGCAGGGACTCAGGGTGGGGTGGGGGTTGTGTTTGCTGCTCTTGCCAGGGTCCTGGTGTGCACGGGGGCCCGTTTCTGTACCTGGCTACCTGGGCCCTCACAACAAACCACTGGGCCATGCGGTCACCACTGTTTCAGTGCTGGAAAACCTGATGCTGAAGTTGCCTGCAGAGGGCCACCAGCAGGAAACAGTGGAGCTGGACTTGAACCCAGAGCTGGCCACCTCCAGCATCTGCTTTCTTGTCCACCTGTCCCCTCCCATCTCTGTCCTTCTCCCTGTCTTAAGCCCTCTGGTTTCTCTGGAGGAAACTCCCAGGCCCCATAAACATCATGCTGGCTGACTAAGTCCCCAGCCTGAGGTCCCTGTCCAACCCTTGGAGGGGGCCAAGAAGAATGGCCTGCCCCTCTGGCCCCTGTCTCTGTCCTGGACGGTACAGTAGACAGGACACAGCCAGCCTACCCACCGGGGCTTGGCCTGGGGATTGTCAGAGGTCACAGTGGATGGAAAGGGAGGCTCTAGGAGGACACTGGATGGGGGACCCGTGGCATGAGCCTGGCCCTAGGCCACCCACCTGCATGAGGAGAAGGCCCACGATGAAGGCGCTGCCCTGGCAGTAGCCCACCTCCCGGTCCACCAGCGAGTATGCCTGGAAGGGAACGATGGGGTGTGAGGGCAGGGTCCCAGTGCCTGGCTCAGCAGGCTGATGGGGGACTTGCTCCTCCCCACAGGGCCTCTGGGCCACACCTTCATGACGTTGAAGAGGACCTCCTGGCCCAGGCTGTCCTGGCCCTTGAAGAATTCATGCTCCGGGTAGGTGCGGGCAATGTCCCTGCGGATCAGCTTCTCACACGGCGAGGACATCTTGAGCAGCTCAGAGTACTGGTTCTTGACGGGCATGTCCGTGGCACTGCACAGGAGCTGCCACACGATGGCCCGGAAGTGGTGCGGGATGCCCTTTCGGATCAGCTCCTGGCCAGGGGGAGGGGCAGGGGGTGGGAGGCCGGGGCTGGACTCCTTCCCAGTCCAGCCTCCCCACAGCCACCCAGGCCAGCTCCCCAGGTGTGGCTTGCGCACGCTTCGCTGGTGGCACAGAGTTCATCAGAGCCACTGCGCTGCAGATAGAGGTTCCGCAGCCCCCAATTCCTCACGGATATCGCAGGGCAGAGAGCAAATGGGCACCTGTGGCTCCGGGGCCTACACAGCCCCACCCCTCACTCCCTCCTGTCCCTGTGCCCTGGCAGGACCCCCCAAAAGTGCCTGCACATCCCCACTGCTGCCCCTTTGCTCAAGCTGGGCCCCCAGCAGGCCCTGGAGCTGCCCACTGGCCGAGTGACCATGCTGCACCCGTGCTGTCTGCCCTGCCCTATGTGCACGGCCGCCCCCGCCACCTTGAGCAGCTTCTCCTTCCTGCGGCGCCATTCTTCCCACTCGTTGGCAATCCGGCCCCACAGGATCCACGTGTCCTCCTCCAGGTGGCTCAGGTTGGAGGAGGCTGAGGAGCTGGACACCAGCGAGGAGCCGCTGTTCCGCCGCGAGCCATTCATGGAGCGCATGGACTTGGAGTCGGCCTCCAGGAGCCTGGGCAGAAGGGGCCGGCCGAGGGGGTGCCAATGACTCCCTGGGGGCAGTGGCCCTCAAGAGCCCAACCCCTCCTCCCAGGGGGTGTCTCAGAGGACACCAGGGACTGGGTCCCTGTCGTTCTTGCTGAGTGAACTTGGCCAGCGACCTAACCTCCCTGAGCCACGCCCTCACCCATGGCTTCTGGGAGCTTCCATTTGGGTGTTCCCACCACTGGCCTCAGTGCCCTGCACATTCACTTCATTTAATTCTTGGACCAACACGGTAGGCCAGGCTTTGTGACACCTACACTTTAAAGGTGAGGTGTAGGGACAGTGAGCCCTGGCCGAGGGCACCCAGCTAGCAAGAGGCTGTATTAGCTGTGTGTTTCTGACACCTTGACATCTGGGGCCTTGCTGGCCCTGGGGGACGGCCCCTCCCAGGGCTGGCCAATTCCTAGAGAGAGGAAAGGACCACCTCTGCATCTTTCCCACGCAAACCAACCAATCCAGAGCCCACAGCTCAGCCACTTCCCTTCTTGGGCTCTCACACTCTGGGCCACTGTCTTCCTGCCCTAATCACCCCAGGGCCAGGTGCCAGACAGCTAGGGATGGCCCCTAGGCCCCAGAGCCCGCTGAAATGATGCAGTCTAGCCACTCCTAAGCCTGCTTACCCTCGCCTGTTCCTTCCCGAGGAAAGCACAGTAAAGGCCTTTGCCCGCGGATTCGCTCACTCCCTCTGCCTCCCGACTGGCCCCAGCACTGCCCCGTTTGGCCCTGCGTGGTGTGGTGCGCCCCCTCCTCTTGGGAACTGTGAGTAACAAACTATCTTTTCAAAAGCAGATGCCTCCTGATCTGTTGGCCTCACTATACCATAATAATACTAAAACCCACATTTTAAAAAGGGGCAGGGCCAGAGAAGGACAGCAGAAAGCCCCGACTCCAGAGTTGGAAGCTTTAGCCTCTTCCCTCCAACCCTGGCCCCGTAAATGATGGCCGGATGCAAAGGTTCATTTGACCTCTCCCATCCTTGGTGTCTTCCTCTGAACAGGCTGGGGACTGACCTGTTCAGCTAAGGTTGGGAGGATGAAAGGAGGCGTCCCTTGTCAAGCACCTGGTGGTGGCTGTCACCTTGTGCAGGGCTGGGCCCAGCTCTGAGTGTGAAGGGGCACCCGGGAGCTCCTATGTAGGGCCCGGGCTGCACCCCCAAGGCCCCACCCTGTCCCCCCTACCGCTGGGCCTAAACTCACCGGTTCTGTTCTTCAAGCTTGGCCAACAGCTCCAGCTCATCAGGGCTGAGGTTCTCGGAGTCAGAGGTGGGGGAGCAAGTGGGGGCCGACAGGGCCTCCTGGGACGAGGAGTCGGGGCTCAGAGTGGGGCTCGCCATGGTGGGCAGGCTTGTCAGCTGTGTGTGGGGCCGGTTCACAGCTCTGTCTGGGGGCCGGAGACACAGGTGGTTGGCATTGGGTGGGTGCCCACCCATCCTGCCTGGGAAATTTCCTCGCCTCCTTCCCACCTCTGCTCTGCCCTCTCTGTGCACCCCTTGTCCCCACGTGCCCCAGCCAAGCGGACAGCCATGCCGGCTCCTCCTCTTCCAGACCCTGGTGACCAGGATCCCTGCCTGTGCAGTCAGGCCAGACGTCTGGATGGAGACAGGAGGACATGGCCAGGACCTGAGCCACCCTCCTGTCCCTGGGCACAAAGGCCAAGGCTCAACTTGACACCCCTGAATCTGCCGCAGGGCCCGGGGCAGAGGTCCCAGTCACGTGTGGCCTCAAGGACCCTGCTGGGACCTCAGGGTGCAGGAGCCCCTATTTCAGCGGCCCCTCCTGACAGCTTGGTCCCTATCCCCTGCAGCGGCCTGCCCAGGAGCCCCACATCATCATCTGACCTTCCCATCTCATCAATGAAAGTGGGCTGCTGGCACAGCTAGACACAATTATTCTCAACTGTTAATTGTCTGGCACTGCCAGTGGCCGGAAGATTGACTCCCCTTAGGCTGGGAAGCCAGAGACACATCAAAGTGCTGGGAATCTGTGCCCTGGCAGATGCACACCCAGAGCTGCAGGCTCTGACCCGTACCCTGATCTTGGCCTGCCATGTGCCAGGTGAGTGCCGGGTACATCTCTCCTATCCTTTCGGGGTGTGGTCTGGCCTGATTCTTCTGGGGGCTTCAAGGACACTGGCCTCTTGCCTTCTACCAGCCTGGTGGGAGGCAGATCAGCATTGTGTGGAAAACAAAGGCCCCTTCCACCAACTGTGTGACCTTGGGCCAGTCCCTTGGTGTCTCTGAGTCTCCATAGGCTGAGCTCATACAGGGCCTACCTCAGAGGGTGGCTACCGCATATAACATGATCAGAACGGTGTCTGACACGTAGTGATTGCCTCACAAACATTGGCCATCACTATCCATCCTGGGGCCAGGGCTCCTGGGTTCTGCTGTGGCCTATGCAGGGATGGCTGGGGGATGGCATCACCCTGGTAGGGGGCTTTAGAGGTCAGAAATAGCTATAGGAGTAGAGGCAGGACCGGGGATGGTGTTCCTTTGTGCTTCCTCCTGGTGACCCCAGGGACACCCAGGGTCCCGGAGGCAGGAAAAAACCCTGTGCCTGCTTCACTGCTTTGCCTGGCACCCTCACGCCTGCCCACTCCCCTGTACACTCTGTACCAGGGGTCCACCTGATGCCACCGGACACCACCTGACCTGGCTCCGACAGCTTATCCCACAGAGGGGGCCTCACTGGACCCCTGGAGGGGGGCATCTTGTACCCTAGGCAGGAGGGGGACAGTGACAGGACCGCAGCAGACCACTTGTATAGAATAGAATACATGCTGGCCCTTGGTCACTGGGCACCTTTCTGCAGCCCAAATAGCCACCAGCCAACACCTGAGGGCCCACAGGTCAGCTGGACATGACCCTGCGGGTCCAGTCCTCCCTCCTATGCCACCCTGCCATGGGGGTGGGGTGGGGGGTATGCACCATTCTTCCTTCACCTCACAGGGGCCCAGAACCCTCTTTCCCCAGGACTCTGTGGCTCCCTGGGGCCACTGGTTCGACCTCTGGCCCTCTAGTGCTTCCCCGCTCTGCTGGGTGCTGAGGGCTCTGGGTTTTGGTTAGTGGTGGGAACCCTCCTATTGCCCAGTGGGCCAGAGACCACCTGCCCCAAAGACTAAGCCACTGTGCGCCACCTAATCAGGAGTTAATCATTCCAAAGAGAGGGACAGTGGGGCTGCTCTGGGGCCTCCTGCACAGTCAAAGTCTGCAGCCAGACAGGGCAGAGACCTGGGCTGTAGACTAGAAGTGCTGAGCGAAGGATGTCTCTGGGCGGGGGTAGAGGGGGGCTGGGGAGGTGGTGTCATAGCTGGGAGAGTGGGCAGGAGGTGGTGGAGGCCAGGACCCGAGCCTCAGGACCACAACTGGATTCGAGGAGCAGTGAGGGCTCAGAGAAAGACCACATGTGGCCAGGGCAGTGGGCTGGGACCACTCCCTTGCTGAGCCGAGGGGACCCAAGCCCCAGAGCATGTTGGCCCCACGCTCACTCCCCCAAGGAGCCTGAGAGAATGGCTCAGCCTTGAGTTTCTTATTTAAAAACTCCCCCAAACCCAGGGGCCATCCACTAGCAGAGGTTGTTCAGCTATTACCACATATTAATGTGCATTTCATACAGGAAGTAAAATGTATTAAACACACAGGGCTGAAATTTGCAGGCCGAGAGGCAGGAACCTTCTGATCCCACTGGAACGTTCTCTTGACTCATTGCCAGACTCGCTAAACACTGCCCAGACCTGGAAACCATCCTCGTACACGTGCACACGCACACACACACTCTCACACCCACCCACACTAACTCACACACACACACTCATTCACACCCCACACACTCACATACGAACTCGCTCATACACATACACATGCGTACCCATGCAGTTCACACACACACTCTTACACATGCACACACTCAGACACACATCTACCTATACATATTCACACTCACGTGCACTCATGAAACAATGCACACACTCAGACACACATATGTACTCACTCACACACACGTACTCATTCACTCCTGCACCCACACAAAACACACAAGTGCCCATTCACACGCACACACTCTCTTACATGTACACGCTCATAACACTCTCTCACACCCACCCACACTCAGATGTATATTCATTCACATCCACTCGCCCCCACACACTCATTCACACACACACACACACACACACACACGCATTTCCTGCACCAACCAGCCCTTGCCCCCCAGGAACAGAGTGGGTTTGGGGTGGAGGCTGGCTGCTGTCCTGGCTCCGAGGGTGGCTCTGCTTCCCCCTCCAGAGCACCATGACTCTTGCTAGCTCAGTCACTCACTCTGGTGCTAACTGAGGGCCGGGCACTGTTCTAGGCCAGGGATGTGGCACACAGTGAGGCGGGCGAGGCCCATCTCCATCCCCTCCAATGGACGGGCACCGGCCTCTGGGTCTGGGGTCCCAGCCTGTCCATGTCCTCAACTTCAGCTCAGCCGTCTGAAGGGGGGTCCCAGCCCCTGTCCCTGCTGGCACGGCTCCCGCCATGCCTCCCCAGGGCAGCCCACCGCTTAGGAAGCTAAGCCAGGCCAGAGGGCTAGGAAGAGGCTGTGCCGGGGAGCTGTGTGTGCGGGGGGCATGGGGACAGATGGGGATGGAAAGGTCTGGATGCCAGGTGGCTTTGACCTCCTTTTTGCTGTCCCTCTGGGGTGTTTGGACACTGCAAAGTACCCTCCCACTTGGCTGATGTGACGGGAGACCTGGTCTTACCCCACCTCTCTAGCCAGAGCTTCCCAGTCTCCCGTGTGGCACCTCTTCCTCCACAGGTGCTGCCCTCGGCCTTGGTCCTTCATGCCCATGGGGATCTCACTCTCAGGGCTTAAATGACCAAATATATGTCACCAGCTTTTCCTTTCTCCCAAGCACCAACCAAGGTTGCCAACTGGCCCCTGAACAGTTCCGTCAACCCCCAGCCCACCCACCCACCCCGTTTCCAGGTTTCCCCCACTAGGGCAGGAATCACCCAAACTTTCTTTCTTTCTTTTTTTTTTTTTGAGACAGAGTCTCACTTTGTCACCCTGAGTAGAGTACAGTGGCATCATCATAGCTCATTGCAACCTCCAACTCCTGGGCTCAAGCGATCCTCCTGCCTCAGCCTCCTGAGTAGCTGGGACTACAGGCGTGTGCCACGATGCCCAACTAATTTTTCTATTTTTAGTAGAGACGGGGTCTGGCTCTTGCTCAGGCTGGTCTCGAACTCCTGAGCTCAAGTGATCCTCCCACCTCGGCCTCTCAGAGTGCTAGGATTACAGGCGTGAGCCACCGCGTGCGGCCATCACCCAAACTTTCAATCACAGATGATGATACATGCCTGGAATAAAAGATACGGTCCGACAGAAAACAGCCAGGCAGTTCCTCGAAAACTTAAGCACAGAGTTAGCACATGACCAGCAATCCCACTTCTAGGATCCGTCTACCCGAGAGAACAGAAAACATCCATCCACACAGAAACTTGTACGTAAATGTTCACAGCAGAATTAGTCACCATAGCCAAAAGGCGGGAGCACCCAAGTGTCTATCAACAGATAAGTGGATCAAAGCAACGTGGCCCATCCACACAATGGAACATCACTCAGCCAGGAAAAGGAACGAGGCTCTGACACAGGCTACAACCTGGATGAACCTTGAAGACATTGTGCTTGGTGAGAGAAGCCAGAAACAAGAGGCCACGTGGTGTGTGATTCCATCTGTGTGAAATGTCCAGAGCAGGCAAATCCACAGAGACAGGAAGTGGATTTGTGGTCATCAGGTGCTGGAGGGAGGGAGGAAGGGGGAGAAACTGCTTAATGGGTACAGGGTTTCTTTTTTGGGGGTGATGGAAGTGTTCTGAAATTAGCTAGTGGTGATGGTTACACAACATTGTGAATGAACCAAACACCACTGAACCATCCACTTTAAAGGGGTGAACTTTATGCCATGTGAATTAAACCTCAATTAAAAAGAAGAGAAAGATGGGGTGGGTTGGCAGAGGAACTGAGGGGTGCAAGTGATGGGGGGATGGGGGTGACTCCAGAAGGGCTGGAGGGTCTGCGGGGGCCAGACCCCTCCCCCAGGGCCTGTGGGCTGAGGCAGGAACCTGACTGGATTTGCATCTTTTAAATTAATTAATTTATTTTGAGCAGGGTCTCACTCTGTCACCCAGGCTGGAGTACAGTGGCACCATCATAGCTCACTGCAGCCTGGAACTCCTGGGCTCAAGTGATCCTCCTGCCTCAGCCTCTTGAGTAGTTGGGACTGCAGGCACGTGCACCACGCCTGCCTAATTTTTGTATTTTTTTTTTTTTTGTGGAGACAGGGTCTTGCTATGTCGCCCAGGCTGGTGTCGAACTCCTGGGCTCAAGTGATCCTCCTACCTCGGCCTCCCAAAGTGCTGGGATTATAGGCATGAGCCCCCTTGGGTTTGCATTTTAGAAAGTATTTAGAGATGCTCTTTGAACTTTACACTCTCCTAACAAAAGGAGGCCCCTTCTCCTACCGCAGATGCATCTACCTGGGTCCACGGTGGCCTGCAACCCTCCACCCACCCACTCTGGCCAGGCCTGCATGCCCCCTTGTTCCCTCTCCTGTTCCAGAGTTCAGTCAAGCCCACTACCCCTGTCTCACTCCCTGCTGGCTTCTGCTCTCTGGCCTTGAAGCTGCTGTCTTAATGCTGCCTCCCACTTCTGGTCTGGGCCTAGGACTCACCCTCCTCATTGGGGCTTCTGTCCCTTCTGATGCTCTGTCCACGGGGCCACCAAATCCATATAGAAACTAAGCTCTAGCCACGTCACTTGCTGGCCCAAGACCCTTCAGCAGCTCCGGATGTTGAGATGGAGCTCAGACATCTTTGCAGGATGCACATGCCCTTCCCAGCCCTGCCCACTCAGAGCTCCAGGCACTCTGGTTTCTTTCTGCCTGTGTCTTTGCACTTGCTGTTCCCTCTGACTAGAAGGGCATTCTCCAAGACCTGGTTTGGCCATTCTTTCTGTGAAACCTTCCCTGTCAACTTCTCCAGTGTCCTGGCTCACTTCTCCCTCTTTCTTCCTGAAAACACCTACCCCCTGCACCCCGGCCAATGCACGTTCTATGGCAATTTCTTCTATACCTGCCCACCCACCCTATGGGGCTGTGAACGATTCAAGGGCAAAGGCCTATCTTAATTCTCTCCTCCCAGCCCTTAATGCACTATCTGGCATTCAGTACATGCTCAACGAACGTCTCTTGAATAAATGAAGACAAAAAAATTTTAGTGCTGCTCAGCCAAGTGGTCAAGGTTAACGTCAACAGGGAGAAGTCACGTGGCTAACATGTACCCTTGATAGGATACGACAGGGAAGGCCCTTCACCTCTGTGGTCTTCCTCCCCCAAACCCGTCGCACAGTCTAATCATGAGAAAAATGCTAGACAAACCTAGACTAGAGGATGTTTTACAAAATACATGTTGTCCTCAAAATCATCAAGGGCATGGAAAGCAAGGACAAGTCTGAGAAGCTGTCACAGCCAAGAGGAGCCAAAGGAGATGTGATGCCTAAATGTCATATGTCACATGGGATCCTGGGACAGAAAAAGGACATTAGGGAGAAGTTGAAGAAATCTGAATAAAGGATGGACTTTAGTTAATAATGTTATCAATACTGTTCCATTAATTATAACAAATGTGCCATATTAATACAAGACACCAACAATAGGGGAAACTGCATACAGGGTATATGGGGACTCTCTGTACTATCTTCTCAAATTTTTCTGTAAATCTCAAACTGTTCTACAAAATAAAAATCTATTTTAAAAATTAAAAAATAGAGATTCTATACCAGTGTAGACAGAAAAGTCAATGACAGCTATAACATGTGAGAAGTGGTGTATTGTGCAGAGGGTCCCTTGACTAGGCTGGAGGGGAAGAAGGTTTTGAACTTGGATTTCTGACCCCAGAGCCTTGGCCCTAAATCTACCTGCTGTGCCACTACTCTCTCTCTCCGTATTCTCTGACTTTAAAAAATGACATTCATACATAAACACCAAGCACAGGGGGCACTCGGTAAATCACAGACATTCTTTGTTTCTTTTCTTTTCTTTTTTAGAGATGGGGTCTGGCTCTGTTGCCCAGGCTGGAGTGCAGTGGTGTCATCACAGCTCCCTGCAGCCTCGAACTCCTGGGCTCAAGCCATCCTCCTGCCTCGGCCTCCCGAGTAACTGGGATGACAGGTGTGCGCCACCATGCCCGGATAATAGACATTATTTTTCAACAGGGACAGTGAGCGAGTGTGTACGAGTCATCTCTCAGTGCATGGCATTTTCAGAGGCATCAGTAAAGACCCTGGTTTCCTTTCACCTCTGGCTCCCCTCTACCCCCCATATCTGATCCCCTACCTCTAATATTGTAACTATTGGGGACACAGAACTCATTTCTGAATCTGAAGCTGCAAAAGATGCCATGTGACCCCAATTTGCCCAGCCTGGCAGATTGTCGCCAGCCATCGCTGTCCTGGCTGGCTCCAACCTCTGGGGAAGTGGCCCCTAGTGACTCGGTCCTTTTCCTTGGCAACTGACAGGCATGCTGCCCCTTGGATAACAAGGACAGCAGCTGGAATTCAGAGGTCCCCAGTCTAGCTGCTCCTTCACACGGCTCTGGAAGATTCCACATCCCTGGCCTTGGAGTGGGGATAGTTATCCCAGATCTCTTGGCTCCAGGTGAGAACTTCACAGCCAGCAGCCTGGGTTCAAACCCCTCCTGTACCCCTGTCTATCTTTGTGATCTCAGGTATAATACTCTTTGCCTTAGTTTCTCCATCTGAAAACAGGGCTAATGACAGTATCCACCTCCCAGGTTTTGCTGGGAGGAATAAATGAGCTTAAACCTGTCAGGTGCTTAGGAAAGGGCCTGGCCTATGATATTTAGTCCCTGCTGGGTGGAAAGTTCCACGAGGGTAGGGGCTGGAGCTATCCAGCCCACTACTGGGTCCCCAAAGTCTATCAGGCATCCAGTATTTGTGGAATGAATAGATAAACTTCTCTTCCTCTGCAGGCCCGCCCCTTACACGGTGGCTCTGTTTAAAGATTAGACACAGTAAAACTAGAATCATCATTATTGGTGACAATAGCAGCTGTAGCAACATGAACCTTCAGGCTAAAACCTGAGGGCTGGACCATTAAGACCTGTGGAATCCCTTCTGACTCCCCAAAATAAGTTTACTATCCTGTAACCCTACTAGCTTACTTTCTGCCACTGTAGCAGGTTCATTTCTGGCAAATCTCTCATTTCTTTATATTTTAGTGGCCCTGAGAATGACAAAGGAAAGAAAATGAAAGCCCTATGAGGTCTTCCGGGGGAGGTGAATGGGCGAAGGGGCATCTCATAAAGGTTCTTGGCTCTTTGGGAGCCAAGATGGTATCTTTTCTGCTGCCTGTGCCACTGTGGAGGCCGCTGGGCTGGAGGGAAGGGTTTGGGGGGCCAGCCCTGCCTTTGCGGGCTCTCCAGGACAGACGGACCCAACCTCTCTCTGCACGAGAGTTTCAGGCCCTCTTTGAGAAGCAGGTGAGCAGGGAGGACTGTCAGCTCCTAAAACTGAGCAAGTATTTGCTGAGCATCTGCTAAGTGCCTTGTCAGACTGGGACTCAATTGTAAACAGACAGACTCGCACCCAGCCCTCGTGGGACTCCCAGGCTGGGAGGGGAGACAGATCTCAATGAAACAATCTCACAAACACATCGCGGCATGCTGAGAGATGAAACGAAAGTGCAGGTGAGTCATGCCAGCAGGGCCTTGGAAATCTCCCTGGAAGATATGGGTCTCTCCCGTACGTTGTTCTCCTAACTAATCTCCCTCCTTCACTGCCTGAGTCTGGCTTTTAGAGCGTGTGTGCTACAGTCTTCCCTGGGGAGGGCGGGGTGTGCTACCTTTCCAAGTTCTCCAAACTACAGATCCCTTTTGCTGGGGAGCGCCCCACAAAGGCACTGTGTGTGGATCATATTTGGGGCACAAAGGCCTGCAGGATGGAGCCTACCAAATGAGGCACAGGGGCACGCCTCCCTGAATGCACCATGCTTGCTCCTGCCTCCTGGGCCTCTGTCCAAGCACTTCTGCTGCCTGGAACACCCTTCCCCGCCACGCCTGCCTGTGACCCAGTCCACACGTCATCCCTGCTGCCACCACGCCTTCCCTACGCCCCAGGGATGCACCAGGTCTTTTTCTGGGCTCCTGCAGCACACTGCACATAATTCTGTCTCATGTTCCCTGCAGCAGGCAGCAGGATGCGATGGCAAGGACATGAACTGGGATCCCGGTTCCTCCGGGTTGTTTGCAGGATTAAATGAGATAATATGTAAATGGGGTTTGGCACAGTGCTGAACACGTGGCACAGGCCACCTCGTGCCAGGGAGGGGGGCTTTAGATTCAGGGTGGGGACCACATCTCATACTTCTTCATACCCCAGCATCTGACTTGATTCCCATAACTAGTGGCATCTATATTCTGCAAGAGAAAGCGGCAATACATGTTCTTCCTTGTCTCTCTGAACCTCTCAAAGCACACACACGGGGACACATCCATGCCCCTGGCTAGGGTAAAACTGAGTTGATACTGCTCACAAGCCCTTTCCGAAGGCTTCTCATGTTTTCCTACAGAGTTCATGGTCATTCCTGGGGAGCCTTCCTACCCGGCTGCATCTGCACGAAGTCCCACCCTGGGAGGCTGTGGAGTTTGTTTCCTGTGTGCCACGTGACCTTCAGGAGTCTTTTTATCCATCCCTCCCTTCGGCAAGTGGACAGAACAAACCTCCTCCTACCCAGCGTCAGAGGTCTATGTGGGGCACCAGTGTGGCCAGACTGTAGCGCCCCGACCCCCACCCTCACCCCACTCCCCTCAGTCCTCCCAGGAGGCCACAAATCCTACGACAGACCCTCTCTCATCCTCATCCTCCCAGCCCCCATTCAAGATGGCTTCTTGCAATACAGCTGAGCCCTAGAGAGACAGCCATTATCCCGAGAGGTGTCAACTAATTACAACCAAGGACTAGAGCGGCCAGTGATTCATTGGCACCCATAGGACTGCCCTCCTAGACCCTACCATCCCCTCCCACAAGGGAACATTCAGGGCCACACCCTAACCTCACTGCCTCCCCTGCAGTACAAGGTACTGTTCCAAAGATTTATCTCCCCATTTTCCAGATGGGAAAGTTGAGGCACTGAGCCGCACTGAGCTTTTTCCCAAGGCTGTTCAGAACCTGTAAGGAAGCCCGGGTTTTTGATCTAGGGCTTTCTGAGCATGCTTGTGTTGTCAGAGGGGCCCCAGACACACAATGCCCAGGCTGTGCTGGGCTGGACTGGGTGGCCTCCTCCTTACACCCTGCAGTCCTGGCCACAGCGTCGTGCCAGTTCTGAGATCTCCCCTCCTCTCTGTCTTGCCTCATCCCTTGTGCCAGGGCCAAGCCACCTGCGATTCCTTCCAAACCACCCGCAGCTGACCACAGAAACCAGGGGAAGTCACAGGTTGTACCCTGGGGGCCAGAGCTGGGGGGTGGCGGGGCGGGCGGGAAAAGCCAACACAACCTGGCAAGATGCGGCGACACAAGTCCTCTATCTCAATCGCACCCGGTCAAGGAGAAAAATGAAGCAGACGAATCACTCATGTTCCACCCGAGCCTCTTCAGCACATTTTTCCCTTCTGAAAATATTCCTTAACAAAGAGCTGCCTGCTTCTGGCAGGCCCCGACCCAGCCCCACCGGGTCTCAAATGCCAGGATAGAAGGAAGCTGTTTTTGTTTTGGCCAAACACACTGGTTGTGGGTGAAAGAACTCATGTGGGCTGCCAGGGGCCAGCCTGGAGGAGCGGCCTGGACAGCAGCGCTGGCTCTGCCATCTGGGGCCAGAAGGCACGATGGGGTCAGGATGCTGGTCCTACCAGTCTGGGAAGACTTCAGGACCAAAGCCAGTAGCAGTCTGAACCCCCTCCCTACCTACCAGGGGGAGGGGTGGCATAAATCAGGGGGGCGGGCAGTGGTACCTTTTGGGACATTGGTGTAGGAGAGAGAGTGAGCGTCCTTCGTTTGAAAAGGGCACAGTGGGGAGAGATGGATAAAGGGAAAGAGGCCTGGGGCAGGTGTCCACAGGGGCCGGCGTTGGGAGATTCTGGGGCCCTGCCATCCTCCAGGGCCCCTGTGTGGGTGCCGTCTCAGGGAGGCTGCTGTGGAGGGGCAGGCTGGCTGCCTGGGGTATGACAGTCATCTCATGGCCTCCAAGTCTCTGCCTGAGCTGGGGGAGCTGTCTGGGGCTCTGGGAGGGCCTGCGAAGGTGGGATCCGAGGAAGGTAGAAGTGCTGAGCAGTCTTGTCGGGGGAGGAAGGGCAGATCCCAAATGTCTGGGTCTGTGTTGGAGCTCCTAAGTTTCTCTGTGTGTGCTGGGCGATCCAAGTGACCCACTCTGTGTGTGTGTTTGGGGGGCTCGTGGAAAGATGGATGCCTATGGTGGGGAGTGGGGTGGTTCAGAATATCTACTGGGAGCTCCTAAGCATGGGTGGATTTTCCAGGAAGCTGGGTCCAGACCAGTTAGGTTCGGGGTCAGTATGTGTCGCTATGGAAGTATGCTGGGTGGACCCCGAGGAGTGATTTTTAGGGGTGCCCTTGGGCGTGGGGTGGCTGGGGTGGGAGCTGGACCAGCGGGCTGAGCTGGGGGCTGTGCGTAGGAGTAAGAGATCTGATTGACAGAGGCTAGGGAGGGGTCCTGTGGGGTCAGAGCGAGGGGTAGGGTCCTGAGACTGGTCTCCTGGGGAAAGGAGGGGATAGGTCTGGGCGGAAGATAGGATGTGAAGTGAGGCGCTGCGGGGACGGGGTGGCAAATGTTGTGCAGGTGGGAGGGGTCCTAAGGGATCAGGGCAGAGGGTGGGCGGGGGTTCTTGAGCTTGGGGGGGCGCTTGTGGGAGGTAGGTCTGCAGAGTGGGGGATGGGGAGCCCTGAAGGTGCTCCCGGGGAAGGGTCCTGAATGTCAGTGGAAAGGCTGGGCAGGGGTCCTGGGCCCGCCGGGTCCGCACGGGGAGGGGACGGAGTGGGGGAGGGGCACCCTGCAGGGGCTCCCGTGGAGCGGTGTGGAGGGATCAGGGACGAGGATGGGGGGCCAGGGCCAGAGGGTCTGAGGCTGGGGGTGCCGAGGCTCCCAGCGCGGGTTCCGGGGCGAGAGGCGGCCCGAGTCGCGGTCCTGCCCGGCCCCCACGGGCCGCAACACGGAGCAGCCGGCCTGAGCAGGCGCCCGGGAGGCCCGGCCCGCGCCGCCCTACCTGCGCCGAGCGCACCGCCATCGCCGTGCCGAGCCTCGCCGTCCCGGGCTGCGCCGCCGGATCCCCGCCGCACCGCTCGCCCCGCAGCCCCGGCCCGGCCCCCTCAGCCGCCCCCCGGGACCGCGGCCGCCGCCGGCTCCGCCGCTGCCATTACACCCGCTGACAGGAGCCGCTGCCCCGCCCCCGAGGCCCGGTCAACCAATTCACCACCCCCAGGCACTCTGGCTCCGCCCACCGGCCAGGAGTGACGGGGTGTCTGGCCAATCCGTGGTCACTCCGTGAGGCGGGCCCTGGCTACGGTCAGAAGGTTGCCGCCTCTGAGGAGAGAAGCGAATTGAAATGAGGGAAATGGTGAAGGACAGGTAGCTTTGCCTATCGAAATGAAGACTCCTGTTGATCAACACCTGGTGGGACCAATAGTGAGGAAGGAGGGGTGTGTCTCTGAGGGAAGGCTGAGGCCCCTCAGCAGGGGAACCCCAGGCAGAGGCGGCCAAGCGTTTGGCACTAAGCCCCGCCCAAGACCGGGCTTTCTGCCCAATAACGAGACGTCCTGAGACATCCATTATTATCTCCCCTCCAACCTTGGCCCTGGCAACTGATGGGCACTATAAAGAAGATTGACACCTAGGGAGCCAATGACACTGAAGGAAGGTGGGGCAGTGATAATCTCCCACCAATGGGTATGTGAGCTTGGTGTGAGGTTAGCGTCCTGGGCGGTTGGGCTTGAGGACTGGGTTGAATGAAATGGGGCGGGGCCAAGAGGGGCGGGGCCCAGGCAAACGATGGGGCGGGGCCAGGTAAGGGCGGGGCCCATGGGTTGGGATCGCAAGAAGAGTCAGGCCGGTCTCCTGCCCTAGTCTAGTCCAGGTGTTTGGCTTTTTTTGTCCAGGTTAATTGTCTTCTCAGAAGCCCACAGTGCAGCACGTTCGTCCATCAAAGCTCTGATCGCACTGTGACCGCTGTTTACTCGGCCCTCCCATGCCCCACCCTCCCTGACTGATGACCCCTTCCCCCCCACCAGAAGGGTGGTGGGGCTGCAATGCTGATGGGTCCCCAGCACTGGGGCCCTGAACATGGGAACTGCTTGTAAATGTTTGATGAATGAATACATGAATTCGTGGGCCCACGACTCTTTGTGAACAGGGAAGAGGGGGAGATCACTCAAGCTGGGGAGGGACATGCAGGGACAGTCACAGACAGCGGACAAAACCGAGCAAAATGGACATGTTTCCACCCCCAGGTGCAGGGACGAGCCCTGGAGTGGAGTAGGACAGGGAACAACTCTGTCATAGAAGAGAGGGTGACGTCGTGAGTTCAGAATGGGGACCGGAGAACTGGACCCAGTGTGGGGCATGTCAGGACTTTAAGGTCTGAGAGCTCAACCTTTCTCTAGAATGGGGGGGTGGTCTGTCTGGTCTTGGGGGCTGACAACCAGGCATACTCCCTGCGCCCCGCCCCGCCTCTGTATGCCTTCTCTCCCTCCCTCTTCCTATCTATGTTGCACCTATATTATCCTGGAACTCGAGCAGGGTGGTGCGCACTTGTAGTTCCAGCTACTCTAGAGGCTGAGGCTGGAGGATCGCTTGAGCCCAGGAGTTCGAGGCCAGCCTGGGAAATATAGTGAGACCCCCCCCCCTACCCCCATCGCTAAAAAATAAATAAAGGGAAAAACCATTCTGGAACCGTTAAGAAAAGCCCCAAAACATTTCTAAAAACTCAGATGATAAAGATAAATACAATGCCATTCCCATATCCTCGCCCCTCCATGATTTTTTTTTTTTTTCAGGACAGATCTTTACCTTCCTGCCTTTAAAGCACAGGGACTTTGGATTTGCAGAATCTGAAGCTAAAGTGAATCTCACTGACGTTGTCCTCTAATTCCTGGGTGGGCCTGGGAGGGGGCCGGGGACCCAGCTGTATATGGTTAGTGATGGGATGTGGGATATTAATTACATTAGAAGGGCACGTGTGAGGCCGGGACATGGTAGGTGTCAAACGACCAGCAAGGACAACCCTTGCACTGGCTGCCCGTGGTCCCTTGGTGTGGGGGACTAAGGAGCCAACACAAGAGCCAAAGTCTTGGGATTCACTGCCGCTACCAGATCTTCTTCTCAGGAGTGATCCCCTCAGGGAATAATAGCTTGGTATGAGCCATAGCTTCTGAGGAACAGAAAAACCTGGGGCCTCCAGTCCTAGAATAGTAGCTGGGATGTGGGATTCAGAGTGGTCTTGGAAGCTTCAGGCCTGGGTGGAGTCCAGGACCCCCACCCCCATCCCAGAAAGAGGTCATGACCAGTTAGTTTCTGGGGCCTTACATGGGAGACAGTCAGTAGCTGGTGTCTGGTAATAAAAATCAAACACAAGGAAGATGCACAGGACATTCGACCTTCTCCTTCTCAAACCACCATTTTCACACGGAGGATGGTTTTATTCTGGGGACACTTTGATTCCATTTTTATAAGCACAGTGAGAAAAAAAATCCAACAGATTTCTGTTGGAAAAGAGTTTTCCATCATTAACTGAATTTAGCCAATTCAATTCCTGGATCATTTTTCTATTCAAGGCAGTGAAACTGTTTCCAAAATTTTTCAATTTTCAATTTTTATTTGATGGAAGTCATATCAGGAACATTTTTTTCCATGCGATTTTTACAATAAACATTTGGTGCATTTGTCGGGCTGTTTTGTACAATTTTTACAAGTTGTCGATTTTACCGTTGTGATTTTTTTGGGGGTGGGTGGGTGTCATTTCTTTGAAGCCAAATTCTGCATATTTAGCTTTATTAAAAGACTCTTTCTTCTGCCAGGCTTTAGCCAATAACAAATTTTACCACAATCAAATTTTTTTTCTAGGTTAAACTTTTGACTCAAAATTCTTTTGTTATGAATATGGATCAATGTGGACCTGGAACCCATACTTTGTCACATAGATTGCAAAAACAGTCACAATAATTGTAGCTCCTCCTAACAAGAGGTAAAGGCTGTTTCACCACCACTTGAATGTGAACTGGACTCATGTCTTGTTCCGACCAATAGAATGCCTCAGAAATAGTACTGTGCTGGTTCAGAGCCTCTGCCTTAAGAGGTATGGTGGCTTTTGTGCTTGTTGGTTTTTTTTTTTTAAGATTTTAAATTTTGGTAAAATATATATAACATCAAATTTGCCATTTAACCATTTTTAAATGTAGAATGAAGTGGAACTAATTATATTCACAATTTTGCGCAGCCTTCACCATGATCTATTTCAAAAACTTTTTCATCATCCTACACAAACCCTGTAACCATAAACAATAATGCCCTATTCCCGCTTCTTCTAAGCCCCTAGTATCTTCTATTCTACATTCTGTCTCTATGAATTTGCCTATCCTAGGTACTTTATATAAGCGAAGTGGAATCATACAATATTTGTCTTTTTGTGTCTGGGTTATTTCACTGAGCATATTGTCTTCAAGATTCATCCATGTTGTAGCATGTGTCAGAACTTCATTACTTTTTATGGCTGAATAATATTCTATAATATGTATAAGCCACCTTTTGTTTATTTATTGGTTAATGGGTGGTTGGGTTGTTTCCACTATTTGGCTACTGTGAATAATGCTGCTATAAACACTGGCACACAAGTATCTGTTTGAGTCTCTGTTTTCAATTCTTTTGGGTAGATAGGAGTAGAATTGCTGGATCATATGGTAATTCTATCTTTAGCTTTTTGAGGAACCACCAACCTGTTTTCCACAGCAGCTGTGCCATTTTACATTCCCACCAATGATGCGCGAGGTTCCAGTTTCTCCACATCCTCACCAATACTTGTTATTTTTTATTTTTAAAAATTATTCCTATCTGAGTGTCTTAGTTCCTTTGGGCTGCTGTAACAAAATAGAATAAACTGGGTATCTTATAAACAGCAGAAATTTATTGTTCCCACTTCTGAAGGCCAGGAAAGAGTTACAACTTAAAAAAAAATGCAATACTATTGGCTTTTGTATTTGCCCATGTATTTACCTTTTACTGGAGGTTTTTATTTTTTCATTTGACTTTGAGGTACAGCCTAGTGTCTTTTCATATCAATCTAAAGGATTGTGTTTGGCATTTCTTGCAAGGCAAGTCTAGTGGTCACAAACACCTTCAGCTTTTGTTTATCTGGGAATGTCTTAATTTCTTCCTTATCTTTGAAGGACAATTTTGAAAGATATAGAATTCTTGGTTGACAGTTTTTTTCTTTCAATAATTTAAATATGTCATCACACTGTCTTCTGGTCTTCATGATTTTTGATGAAAAATCAGCTGTTAATATTATATTAATATTATTATTTAAAAAAACACATCTAGTTTGTCTGGATCACCTGTTAATATTATTGAGGATTCTTAGTATATGACGAGTCACCTCTCTTTCTGCTCTCAAGATTTTCTCTTTGGTGTTGGCTTTCAACAGTTTGATTATATTGGGTCCCAGTGTGAGTCTCTTTGAGTTTATCTTGAGTTCATTGAGTTTCTTGGATTTGTAGATTTATGTCTTTCATCAGCTTTGGAAAGTTTTCAGCCATTATTTTTTCAAATTGTCTTTCTACCTCATTGTTTCTCTCTCTCTCTCTCATCCTTCTTGGACTTCTATAATGTGTATATTGGTTCACTTGATGGTATCCCAAAGGTCCTATAAACTCTTTTAACTTATTTTTTTCATTCTGTTCCTCAGATGTGATAATTTGAATACTTCTATCTTTGAGCTCTCTAATTACTTCTTCTGCTTGCCTAGATATGCTGTTGAACTCTGCTTGTGACTTTTTTTTTAAGAGACAGGGTCTTCCTTTGTTGCCCAGACTGTAGGGCAGTGGCCTAATCATAGCTCACTGAAGTCTTGAACTCCTGGGCTTAACCAATCCTCCTGCCTCAGCCTCCTGAGTAGATAGGACTACAGGCATGTGCCACCCATGCCCTGCTAATTTTTAAATTTTTTGTAGAGACAGAGTCTCACTACATTGCTCAGGCTTGTCTTGAACTCCTGGCCTCAAGCAATCCTCCCACTTCAGCCTCCCAAAGTGATGGGATTACAGACATGAGTCACTGTGCCCAGGCTGCTAGTGAATTTTTGATTTCAGTTATTATACTTTTCAACTCCAGAATTTCTGTCTGTTTCCTTTTTATAATTTCCATCTCTTTATTGATATTCTCATTTTATTCATGCATTATTTTCTTGGTTTCCTTTAGATTTTTGACCATGTTTTTCTTTAGCTTTTTGAGCATATTTAAAACAATCATTTAAAAGTCTTTTTCTAGTAAGTCTAATGTCTGGACTTCCCTTAGGGATGATTTCTGTCAATTTGGTTTATTTTCCTTTGAATGGTCTATAATTTCTTGTTTCTCTGTATGTCTTGTGATTTGTTGTTGTTGTTGTTGCAAATTGGACATTTGAATATTTATAATGTGGTAACTTTGGACTTCAGATTCTCCCCCTGCCCCTGGATTTTCTGTTTTGCTGTTGTTGTTCATTTGTTTCATTTTTGAAAGCTGTAGTAGTCCATTGGGTTGAGTGACTTTCCCAAACTAGACTTGCAAAGACTGTATTCCTTGTTGTGTGTGGTCACTGAAGTCTCTGTTCTGTAGCTTGTGTTTTGACAGAGATTTTCTTGAACACCAGGAGCTAAAAAAGCAAGCAAAACAAAAAAAAAACCCAAAAGAACCCCTCAAACAAACCCAAAATGCTTCACCTCTCTCAGTCGTTGCAGATTGGCTCTGTGTTGGAGTACTTTTTTGACAGTTAGCCAGGCTTACACAAAGCCTAGAGATCAGCCTGAGGCAAAGCTTGGGGATGTCTCAGTTTTTTTTCTGAGCATGAATCTTGCCCTGGGCATGCACCTGTTGTTCTGAATCTCCCTATATATGCAGGTGCTTCTGAAAGTCCTAATTTCCCAAAGAAACTCTTCACAGTTTTTGTTGCTGAGCCTTAGGCAGTCTATCATATGTGTTGACTGTAATCTTTGTGCCAGACATCTATGAGTTGTTAGTATGGCTTACAGCATTTTTGAGCAGTGCCCACCACTTTTCTAGCCTTACTTCCAAGTTAGGCAAAACAGAGATGAACACCTTCCATCAGTCCTCCAGGTAACTCCCAGACAGGTTAGAGCAGACATACACTATAATTTGTGAATAAAATCTGCTCTGCTCCCTCTAGAAACAGGAACTAGAGTCCTACACTGGGAATGTGGGCTTCTGCTGCCAAGCCAGGAAAGGGGTGGGACAAAGGCAAGTAGAAATACCACAAAGCTTTCCTATCATTTGGAAGTTGCCTTTTTCTTGATTCAGTATTTACTTGACTGCTGTAAACTTTTGACTGTTTCCCAAAGTTCTGACAAAGTTGGATCTGACAGTTTCTGCTTTTTATTTTTTATTTTTTTGATGTTTCTGTGGGGGATGAGAGCTTGCAACCGCCCACTTTGCCATTTTTCATGGCTCTTGTCGCTCTTAACCATCATATGAACAAGACATAGCTAGCCTGGAACATGAGAGGCACAAGGCTCAGTCATTCTTGTGGCCTAAACTGTTAGCAGATCAACTTCCAGCCACCAGCGAGGCTATCTGTCCCAGTTTTCTCTTGCTGTGTAAGAAACCATCCCAGAACTTAGTGACACAAAACAGCAATCATTTCTAATGTGTTTATGGCTTCTGTGGATCAGAAGTTTGGACGTGGCAGAGTGGGGATGGTTTGTCTCTAATGCATGCCATTTAGGGTTTAAACTGGGAAGACTTGAAGGGCTGGAGGTGCCTACAGTGGCTGGAGGCTGGAATTATCTGGGGACTCCTTCATTCACATATCTGGTTTCTGGTCTGGGATGACTCCAATGGTTGGGGTCTCTTGGGGGATCTCTCTCTCTCTGTCTCTCTCTCCTCCCATGTAGTTTCAGGGACACTCCATGTGTTCCCTCCACATGACATCTCAAGCGTGTCAGTTTCAGAGTAGTTGTACTTTTTATATATTGTCTCAAGGCTCTGGAAGTGAATATTCCTGCAAACAAGGCAGAAGCTTGCATGATGTTTTATGATTTAGCCTTGGATGTCATATACTATTCTGTACTCCATTGGTCGAAGCAGTCCAAGCCTGCCAGAATCAAGGGGAGGGGATATAGAGTTTACCTATAAATATTTTGAGCATTGTCAAAGCATTTTCAGCTATATTTAAAAACAGCTACAGTATCCCAAAGTAGCCAGATTTAACCAACCCACGAGCTGACCACAGATGCATACATGAGCTCAGCTATACTCAGCAGAATGTTCCAGCTGAGCCTGAATTGGTGAACCACACAATCATGAACCAAATTAATTATTTTTATTTTAAGCTATGAAGATTGGGGGCAGTTTGTTATGAAGCAATAGCTAACTTATACATCTTTGTGGGTATATGGCACTCATCAAGCCTAATATTGGCTGACCCTTTTCTGGAGCCCTACAAGGTGATACAAGTCAGCACATTTATGGGCTCTTCAGTTCAGTGACCCCTTCATGTCTATGTTCACCCCACAATCCACCACCCCTTGTTTTACCTGTCATGACAATTCCACCCATCCACTGCTCCTTGACTAAACAACCTCTGAATAGAACCCCTGAACATGATAAATAAATTGTTGAATGGAAGCAATCTCTAGCTCTTCCACTCTTAGACCACATAGCTTACTCTACTGAGTCTTTAATTTTACCAATATTAATTGGACATCTACTGTATGCCATTAGATCTTCAAAGCACTGGAGAAATGAATGTTAACATGAACCAAAGTGTCCTTGCTGTAATAGAATTCATATTCTAGTGGGGTGTGTTAGATTCTAAGATGGTCCCCTTCTGTAATCCCCTACTGGCAATTAGCTTGCTTCTAACCAATAGAATACCTCATCATTGAGAAACTGTCACTTCTATGATTGAATTACAAAATATTCTGATTTCTGTCTTGCTGGCAGACTTTCTCCCTTGATGGCTTAATTTTTTTCCCCCTTTTTAAAAAATCAAGTTGATATCTGCAGCATCCCTTGATGGCGTTGATGAAGCAAGTTGCCATGTTGGAGAAACCCATGTGGCAAAAAATTGAGGGCACCCTCTTGCCAACAGCCAGCTAGGAATGGAGGCCATTTGTCCAACAGCACAAAAGAAACTGATCTTGCCAACAACCACACTGAGTGAACCTAGAAGTGAATCCTCAGCCTGAGCAAGAGACCCTGTCTCTACAAAAAATAGAAAACTTAGCTGGGCATGGTGGCACATGCCTATAGTCCCAGCTACCATGGAGGCTGAGGCAGGAGGATCACTAGAGCCCCGGAGTTTGAGCTTGCAGTGAGCTATGATGACACTACTGCACCCCAGCTGGGGTGACAGAGCAAGACCCTGCCTTCAGATGAAACCTTAGTCCTGGTCATCTCCTTGACTGCAGTCTTATAGGAGACCCTAGGCAAAGGATCCAGCTAAGTCATGCCCAGGTTCCTGACCCACAAAAACTGTGAAATAATAAATGTGTGTTGTTTAAGCCACTCCATTTGTGGCAATTTGTTATGCAACAATAGGTAACTATTAGGTGAGGGGGAGTCAGAGTTGGAACAAAAAAACATATTGATAATTCAGAAATTAATCACAGAGTGATAAAGATGATCTGGAATAGGAAGCCTGAACAGACTAGATATTGTAGGAAACACTGAAATTCAAGATCTAATAGCAAGAAAGGCACCAGGCCCAGATAGTTTTATGGGCTCACCCTGGCTATCTCCATACCCTAGCTGGTGGCCATTTAGTTTCTACAGCCAGTTTGGACTTTCACTTTGGGCTGATTGGAACTTGGTTGGTTTATCACTCAGTTCCCATCCTTGGCTACTTCCTCTGACTTTGCTGGCTGCTGCAGCCTCAGGCTGGCTCCAGTTCTGGAGAAACTCAACAACTAATCTACTACTGTAATCTGGTTTATCCTTGGTCTTGTTTTCCACAGTTTCAGCTCCCCACAGTCAACCACTGTCAGAAAATATTAAATGGAAAACTCTAGACCTAAACAATTCAAAGCTTTAAATTGTGCACCATTTGGAGTAGCATGATGAAATCTGGTGCCTTGTTCCACCCAGGACATGAATCATCCCTTTGTCCAGCAGCTCCACACTGTCTGTACTCCCCACCTGTTGGTCACTTAGGAGCCGTCTGGGTTATCAGATCAACTCTTGCAGAGTATTGCAATGCTTGTGTTCAAATCACCCTTATTTGACTGAATAATAGGCCCAAAGCACAAGAGTAGTGATGCTGGCATATTGTTATAATTGCTCTATTTTATTATTAGCTATTGTTCATCTCTTACTGTGTCTAATTTATAAATTAAACTTTATTGTCAGTAGGTATGTATGTATAGAAAAAATATAGTATATATAGGGTTTGGTACTATCCGCAGTTTTAGGGATCCTGGGGAGGGGTCTGGGAACATATCCCCCCACCCCTCGAGGACAAGGGGGGACTACTGTTCTGGCTGCCTTCCCTCCTCACCATCCCCACAGCAGAAGTTGATGTGGATAGCAAAGACTTGTGAATGACAGGCACATTTCAAGGTCAGGAAGAAGAAGAGCCCATGAAGGAGAAGAAAAAGTGGCCACGGAGATTGGAAAAGTTCTGGGAGAGAGAAATTTCAAGCAGGAGGGATGGAGGGGCCACTTGGATCATGGGTGGGAACAAGACAGAAACGGGGGTTAGTCCGATTTCACAAGGAGACAGTAAATATTCTCATTGGTCATTTCAGGAGAGGGTAAGAGGGTGCAGGTGAAAGCAGGAGTGGCAACACTTTCTTCTCCTTTTTCTTGACAAGTCTCACTCTGTCACCCTGGGTAGAGTGCCATGGCGTCAGCCTAGCTCACTGCAGCCTCCAACTTATGGGCTCAACCCATTCTCCTCCCTCAGCCTCCTGAGTAGCTGGGACTACAGGCGCGCGCCGGCAAGCCCGGCTAATTTTTCCATTTTTAGTAGAGAGGGGGTCTGGCTATGTTGCCCAGGCTGGTCTCAAACTCCTGAGCTCAAGTGATCCTCTCGCCTCAACCTCCCAGAGTGCTAGGATTACAGGCGCGAGCCACCGCGCCCGGCCGCCTTTCTAAGAAGTTTGGCGACACCTAGAGGACTGAGTGACATTTTTCCCTCCCCGAAAAGGAGAAGAGCATGTTCCTGGAAGTCCACAGTGCCAAGAGGTGAGGCTCAGCTCCTCCGTGTCTCCGGGGAATGGAAACTTCGGGGCGGACTCGGGAGCCGCCTCTCCTGCCGGGCAGAGCGCTGTGGCGGGGCTCGCCCTCCTTCCTGGGGGTCTGGGGACCGCAGTGCCAGCAGGGCCCGAGGCTCAACGTGCCCGGGATGAGCCAACCCAGAGGGCAACGGAGGAAGGACGGCGTGTCAGGCAGAGGGCCCCGCCAGTGCAAAGGCAGGGAGGCAGGTAGTGTGCTCTGTGTTCTGTCAACCTGTGGCTGAAGCCACCTTGAGGGTCTGCGTGGGGCTGTCCAGCCTGGTGAGCAACCCAGAAGGCTGCCTATTCCCTGATTCCTGACTCCAGAACGGTTAAGAGAACACATTTGTGTTGTTTTACGCCCCTACTTTTTGTGGACATTTTGCTCAGTAGCCACAGGAAACGAATACACCACACCCAGAAGTAATGTTTTTAAAAATGTTAGATGAAGAAAATTATAAAACTTTACGGAAAGGCATTTTATTATTTATTAATTTACTTTTTTTTTTTTTTTTTTTTGAGACAGGGTCTCGCTCTATCACCCAGAATGGAGTGCCGTGGCGTCAGCCTAGCTCACTGCAACCTCCAACTCCTGGGCTCAAGTGATCCTCCTGCCTCAGCCTCCCGAGTAGCTGGGACTACAGGTGTGCACTACCACGCCTGGCTAATTTTTCTGGTTTTTTTTTGTAGAGACAGGATCTCGTTATGTTGCTCAGGCTGGTCTTGAACTGGCCTCAAGTGATCCTCCCGCCTCAGCCTCCCAAAGTACTGGGATTACAGGCGTGAGCTCTATGTAGCTTTTAGAAGCCTCAATTTTCTCCTCTGTGAAAAGGGGGACAGTGACAGGGCCTCCCTCAAAGAGGTGCTGTGATGAAGAAATGAGGTTGTGCACGTCTACCCGCCACCATCTCAGGTGCATCAAAAACGCTAACTGTACATGCATTTCTTTCAACAGGTACTGCACACCCACCCTGTGCCAGGCATTGATCTGGGCACTGGGGTGACATCAGAGAGTAAAATAAGCAAATTCCTCTCTTCTTGGACTAATATTTTAGTGGGGGGTGGGGGGAGACAGACCCCGTACTAAACATAATGAGCATAATTTAAAAAGTAGGCTGTAGGCTGGGCACAGGGGCTCACACCTGTAATCCCAGCACTCTGGGAGGCTGAGGCGGGAGGATGGCTTGAGGTCAGGAGTTTGAGACCAGCTTGAGCAAGAGTGAGATCCCATCTCTGCAAAAAATAGAAAAATTAGCTGGGCATGGTGGCACACACCTGTAGTCCCAGCTACTCGGGAGGCTGAGGCAGGAGGATCGCTTGAGCCTGGGGTTTGAGGTTGCAGTGAGCTATGATGATGCCACTGCACTCCAGCCTGGGCAGTTATGCCCACCAGGGGATATTTGGCAGGATATGTGTAGCCTTTGAGTCTGGCTTCTTTCACTCAGCATAATTATTTTGAGATTCATCCATGTTGCTTCAAGTATCAGTTTATTCCTTTTCATTGCTGAGTAGTATTTCATTGTGTGGATGTATCACAGGTTTTTTATACATTCATATACATGGATGTTTGGTTTTTTTCCCCTTTTTGGCTGCTACAAATAAAGCTACCATAAATATTCGTTTGTAAGTGTTTGGGTGGATGTATGATTTTATTTCTTTGGGTCAATACCTAGTTGTGAATGGTTGGGTCGTAGGTAGCCGTGTGTTTCACTTTTTAAGAAACCGCCAAACTGTTTCCAGTTTTGTAACAAAACATAACCCAAGTCAAAACAGGAAGTCAAGAATAGTAATCGAGAAGAGATTAGAAAGGTGGTTCAAGAATTAACATTCTAAAAAGGCACCCAGTCCAGGCAGTATGTATAGTCCTTCCCTGATTCCTAGATTTGTGGTTTTATACTGCTTCTGGCTCTTAAATTTGGGTGACCATTTTGGACTCTCCAGTTGGCTGGATAGATCTTGGTTTTCTACCCTTTTCTCATCTTTGTTTACTGCTCTGATTTCCCCGCCCCTTCAAGCCTCAGGTGGTACTCAGTAGGCAGGCGCCACCTCTAAGGAAACTTGCACTACGAGAGCTGGGCTAGACCCAATCCCTCTTCACCTCCCACCTGCACAGTGGGAAGAAATTTGGATCAGGAACAACACAAGGAAGCTGTTATCGCCACTACTGTTTAGCATAGTGTTTTGAGATCCTGGCAAGAGGTATAAGTCACAATGAGTATAAAAGGTATCAGGATTAGAAGGGAAGAGAGAAAACCATTATTAATTTGACAGAGTATGATCACCTTCATAGAAGAGTAAGTGGAAACATGGCAAACCAAAAGATTGCTTAACAGAGTGATCATCTTACTAAAATTAATAGAAACAATGAACCAGAAAGATAACAGAAAACAAGACCTCTAAAATAGCAACTCACAGTACTACGTATCTAAGAACCAATACAATGAAGAATGCACAAGACCTTGGCAGAGAAAAAAATTTAAATTCTATTAAAGGATATCTTTAAAAGGATTTAGATAAATAAAGATATCTAATAGTTCCAGAAGTTAGATGAACTGACATAGTAAAAGTGCCAATTCTTCCCAATTTGATTTAGAAATTAATTACAAACCACATCTAAATTTTGACGGCCTTAACACATTTATTCCAAAGTTTATGTGGAAGTTTTATGAATTGACTGAACGTGGTGGTGCATGCCTGTAGTCCCAGCTACTCAGGAGGCTGAGGTGGGGGAGGATCTCTTGAGACCAGGAGTTCCAGGCCCGCCTGGGCAACATAGTGAGACCTTGACTTTAAAAAAAATAATAAAAATTTTAAAAATTGAAAAAAGAAATATAGAGGGTGTAGGCCCTGTAGTATTTTTTAAATAGATACATTTTCAAGAAGGGTTTCCCCAAGGGGCATTTACAAAGATGTTCATGACAGTGTTGTTTATAGTAGCAGAGTTGGGGTAATCTACATGCCCCTGAGCTGGCGTTAAGTAAATAAAACATGGTGGGTGCACACTATGAATCAAATCAGTAGTAAGCTCATTGTACAGGCAGCAAAGTGTCCAGATCTCAGTAACCTAGGGCTGGGAGAAGCAGAAATGACTGAGATTCAATTAAACACACACCCGCCTCCAAGTACATATAAACGTAAGGACACATATCAAACACATCTGAGTGGATGTCTGTGGTACCGAGGGAGGAGGAAGGGTTAAACATTAAAGGTCTGCACTGCCTAGATGACAATGCAGGGTGAACAAAGCACAACTTTCTAGATTCCTTTTCCTAGAAATCCCCCTGTTCTGAGACTGATCCTGCCTTTGTCATCAGAAATGGAGCCCTAGTCAACAAGTGCTGGAAGCTGACTTAGCAGCAGGACTTTACTGTGGGGCAGAACTTTTTGGTGGGCACACCCTCCTTCTGGGGTTCTCGAGGACAGCTCAGTGACAGGAAATGAAAAAAACCACAAGGGTTGCACAATCTCTGTCCAAGGCAACCATCAGAATATGTTCTCAGGAAAGGATTTAGATGGACGTGATCCATCAGCCCTTATGGAAGAGAAAGAATGAATTCATTTGGGGTGTCAGAGGAGGTTTTCTGGAAGAGATAGCATTGGAACTGTGCCTTCGAGGACATGTGTACTGTTGACAGGGAAAGGAAGGGCACACCAGACACAGGGCACAGCCAGGGCAAAGGCAAAGTGGGCAGGAGAGTGGGTCTCCCCTGCATATACCTGTGGCTGAAGCTGCCTTGGGGAGCCAGGGCGGAGCTGTCCAGCTTGGCGAGGAAGCCAGAAGGCTGCCCATGCCCTGTGCTACGCCCAGAACTCACTGCAGGGGAAGTGAGAGGGGAAGAGAGGTCCCAGGTTGGAGGGGGCAGCAGACCTCTAACCTCCAGCCCTGCCCCAGGACAGGGAAGGGAGACCCATTTCTGAGGGTCTCAGCCCAGTGGGGAACGTGTAACTAGGGAATTTGAAGACAATGTGTTGAGTCTGGGAAGTTCAGGACACTGTGAGAACTACTGCAGACACCTGACTGACCCTGGAGGATCTGGGATGGCTTCCTGGAGGAGGTGATGCCTGGAGAAGGAGTCAGAATTATTCTGGAGGAGATGGAAACATGAAACAATGTTCCCGGCATGCTATCAGCACATGCAGAGATTGGGAGGGTGAAGAACAGGACTCATTGGAGAAGCCAAAGGCTGATTCAGGGGCCACAGTCCAGGGCTCACACCAGTAACCCCAATAGTTTGGGAGGCCAAGGCGGGAGGATCACTTGAGGCCAAGAGTTGGAGACCAGCCTGGGTAACATAGCAAGACCCCATCCCTAAAAAAATAAATAAATAAAAATAAACAAATAAAAAAAATTTTAGAAACCCTAATTTAAAAATGGGCAAAGGAATGGAACAGACATTTCTTCAAAGAAGATACACAAATGGCCAAGAAGCACATGAGAAGATGCTCAATATCACTAGTCAGTAGGGAAATGCAAATCAAAACCACAATAAGGTACCACCTCACACCCATTAGGATGACTACTATAAAAAATAATAAAATAACAAATGACAACAAGGATGTGGAGATATTGGAACCCTTGTGCACTGTTGGTAGGAATGTAAAATGGCGCAGTCGCTGTGGAAAACATTATGGCAGTTTTTAAAAAAATTAAAAATACAATTACCATATGATCCAACAATTCCACTTCTGGGTATACCCACGAGAAATGAAAACAAGAACTCAAAGGTATTCATAGCAGCATGATTCACAAGAGCCCAAAGGTTGATGCAACCCAAGTGACAGAGGAATGGATCAACAAAATGTGGGTCTATCCACACAATGGAATATTATTCAGCCTTTAAGAAGGAAGGAAATTCTGACACATCCCACAACATAGATGAACCTTGAGGACATTATACTAAGTGAAATAAGCCAGTCACAAAAAGACACGTACTGTGTGATTCCATTCATATGAAGTATGTAGAGTAGTCAAATTCATATAGACTGAAAATAAAATAGACATATTTCATATATCAAGGGCCACATACAACAGGATCTAATTCACATACACACACACACAGTCACACATACACACACACATTCCACACAACAACAGAATACACAGTTTTTTCAAGGGCCTGTGGAATATTCAGCAAGGTAGATCATTCCTGGGCCATGAGACAAACCTCAACAAACTTATATGAATTGAAATCATATAGAGTATGTTTTCTGATCATAATGGAATCAGAACAGAACTCAATAACAGAGACATAATGGAAAAATCTCTAACACTTGGAAATTAAACAACATACTTCTAAATAATCCATAGGTCAAAGAATAAGTCTCAAAGAAAATTTTAAAAATATATAGAACTGAATGAAAATAAAAATAAACATATCAAAATATGCAGGATACAGCCAAAGTGATGCTAAGAGGGAAATTCATAGTACTAAAATGCTTGCATTAGAAAAGAGGAAAGATCGCAAATCAATAATCTAAGTTTCTTCCTCAAGAAACTGGAAAAAGAAGAGCAAAATAAACCCAAAGCAAGCATAAGGAAGGAAATAATAAAGATAAGAGACAAAAATTGATAAAATTGAAAGCAGGAAAGCAATAGAGAAAATCAATGTAAATAAAAGATGATGCTTTGCGAAATCAATGAGATGGATAAACTTTTTGCAACACTGACAAAAACAAGAAGAAAGAAGACCCAGTCACCACTGTCAGGAATGAAATGGGATAATATTACAGATCCAGTAGGCATTAAAAAAAAATAATGGAATACTATGAACAACTCTATAGTGGTTGTCCGTTTGTCAAGTTAACAATTATCAGATTGTCAGTTTGACAATTCAGAAGAAATAAACTAACTCCTTGAAAACCGCAAACTATCTAAACTGCCTAAACCTAACCAAGATGAAATAGATAATCCTATAATCATTATAGACAGTCCTATCACCATTAAAGAAATTTGAATTTGTTATTTTAAATCCCCTGAAAAAGAAATCTCTAAGTCCAAATGGTTTCACTGAAGAATTCTACCAAACACTTAAAGGAGGATTAACTCCAGGTTTATACCATCTCTTCCAGAAAATAGAGCAGGAGGGAATACCTCCCAAGGTATGAGGCCAGTATTACCCTGGTACCAAAACCAGACAAGAACAGTACAAAAGAGAAAACCATAGAATTATATCTCTCCTGAACTTAGAGGCAAAAATCCTTAACGGAATATTAGCAGAATCCAGCAATGTATAAAGAGAATTTATAGTGAATTCTTATAATTCTATGTTGCCTTATCATCCATCATGAACAGAAGTTTGACTCATACCAACAGCAGGGCTCGGTCACCCTTAACACAGTTTCCACTTGTCCACTTCCTCCTACTTCCTCATTGTGGTCGATCCAGGCACCTGCCTTATACAACCACCTCCTGGTGTCCACCTCCCTTTGGGACAGCTAGATGCAGCCCTGCTGTCCCCCACACCCAGCATGAACTGTGCCGATATGCTGCAGTGACCAACTCTCAGTCACAGCGTGACCCCATGGAACTCATGCCTGCTTCCTTTAAACCCACCAATTAGAACTCCCCAAGAAAAATCTGTTTGGATAACCCCTGGATCCTTCTCTCCCTGCCTGGGGCTCCTTGGCCTCTGTGTGTGTGTGTGTGTGTGTGGTGTGCATGTGTGTGTGTGTGTTTCCTCTGTGCCTGCCATGAACCACCCAGGATCTGTAAGTATGAAAATCTTTATTTCCATCTTTGTGTCTCCCCTAATCATTGAAGGGATGCCCTGTATCTTAAAGATCATAAATTAAAAGAATTGGTGTACTCTGCAGGATGGAGAGTGCCTCTTAGGATTAGCACAAGAATCGTCAAGCCCTATTAACATCCTGACCGGTGTGGGCAACGGCACTGGTGAAGCCATGCCCTGTGCCCCCAGTCAATTGCGCTTAATGCACTCCCTGAGCGGTCTGCCCCATCCAAAAGGGAATTCTGGGTCTAGACCGAGGGTCAGTGTGTCTCCGGAACCCCGACTGGGAAGGTGGGCTCCACCTCTCCTTAGAGCGAGGTGTGATAGTCTCAAACCCTCCTTCCTCTTCCCCATGGAGTCCCATGTATGGACTATTTCTTTTGCCCACTGACTGTTGAGCCAAGGTGAGCTTCCCTGGCTGCAGGGCAACGCTCCCATTAGCAAAGCAAACGGGTGACAGTGTGCCAGAGAAGCTGTGGTTCTCCTGACAGGGTGTCGCAGATAGCCACATTGCAAAGTCTCCTGGGAAGGTCTCCTCATTTATTTATTTATTTATTATTATTTAGACAGAGTCTCGCTGTGTTGCCCAGGCTGGAGTGCGGTGGCACAATCATAGCTCACTGCAGCCTCCAGCTCCTGGGCTCAAAAGATCCTCTCACCTCAGCCTCCCGAGCAGCTGGGACTACAGGAGCACACCACGACGGGACGCCCGGCTAATTTTTAAAATTTTTTGTAGAAATGGGGTCTTGCTATGTTGCCCAGCCTGGCTTCAGACGTCTGGTCTCAAGTGATCCTCCCTTCTTGGCCTCCCAAGGTGCTGGGATTACAGGAGTGAGCCACCAGGCCAGGCTTCTCCCCCGTGCACCCTAGGGATGGTGCCTGCTTGGACATCCATGGCCCTACGCAGGTGTGGTGGGTTCTCTGTTGCTGCATTCCTTGCTGCTGTCATTGCTCATCCCCATGGCTCCTCAGAGGTCATTTGAGACCCTCTGGAAAGGGAAGCGGCTGCCTGAGAGGCTGCTACACAGCGAGGTCACCCCCTAATTTTTTCCCTGTGACAATTTGCAAAGTGAAAGCAGTGGGGGTGGGGGGTGGGGCGCTATTCGATACCACCAGGAGCTTGTCAGGTAAACAGCTACAGAGAAGAAAGAAAAAAATGTATATGTTTTTAGCCACCTAGAAATACAAGCCATTCTCTTTAGAGTACTTAAGGGTACTTAAAAGGAAGCTGACGTGGGAGGATCAGCTTGAGCCCAGGAGTTTCAGGTTATAGTGAGCTATGATTGCACCACTGCACTCCACCCTGGGTGACAGAGCGAGACCCTGTTTCTGAAGAAAATAAAATAAAAATAAAGAGTTTACTTAAAAGGGAACAAAAAGGGAGAGAGGGGAAGGGACTAATTTTCTTGTGGTGGGGACCCTCCCAGAGAGAAGCTACTGCTTAGAGGCACCAAAACTAAGAAGCTCAGCTTCTTGTGGCTAAAAGCCTAAAAAAAAAAGAAAAAAACAAGAGACCTCCAACTTAGGCAGCTACAAGTCCCCAAGAAAAGAAAAGAGGAACTTTAAACATTAAGTACTGAGCAAATGCCAAGGTTTAGCAAACAATATTAGCCCTGGATTATTTATTGATTTATGAACAAGCCCCTAGATGGGAAGGGATAAATTGCAATTAAATAAATTATAATTACATACATAATATTTTAATATAAATATATAACAGATAAATTATGTATATAAAATACATAACCAAGCCAAATCAAAGTTCCATAATTTAATTCAATTGGAAATTCAATATTCACATTTATATACTAAAGGATTTATACAACAAAAAGATTTTTAAAAGAGGTACTTTGATTAGCACTTGTGCCTCTACAACATAGGTTCTAATTTAACTTTAGCATTTGCTAAAATGCATGAGTTGACAAAAGCGCACAGACTTCATCAATCTTGGGGCTCAAATTATAGTTATACCTGGGTATCTCATACATTTGAACACTCTGCCCCTATAGTCTTGAGAAAGAAACTAAATAAAAAAATTTTTTCAATGAGTTATGCCTCACTTTAATGGTAGCTTTGCCTAAATTTCCCATAGTGATATACCCATTGCTGTAAAATAGTCTATGTTGGACAGGGATGCTCTGACACAGTAAATAAATAAAAATTAAAGTAAGTTTTTGGCACCTACAAATTGGCCTGATGACATGGGACCCCATGAACACCCAGTCAAGATGGTTAATATGGCCCAGTGTAATCTTTGATTACAATCCTTGAAATGGGGTCTTCAAAGATTAAAACTTATTACATAAAACCTCTCCATCTTAAAGATCCTAAATTACAACACAAAGGCATTGTGCTGAGTGAAGAAAGCTAATCTCAAAGGTCACTTGCTGTATGAGTTCATTTATATAACATTCTTAAATTGACTGTGGACGCTAAAGTAATTCCATCTTGGGTGCTAATCCACCATGTTGACTTCTGATTAACCCCAATTCTGAGAATGCCTCTAAGAGTTCTACTTTATCTACTTTCCTTGTGTAAGAGCACGTACTTCTGTAAATCCTGTCGTTAGGTCAAAACAACCTTGCTGTTATCACACAAACTACAGGCTATGACATACGTAGTATCCCTGTCTTTCCCTGAAAGGTCCATTTTAATTGTTCTGCACATTACTTATGCAGCACTTATACTTTTTTCCTATAGTGTGTAAGCCCTGGCTCTGGGGGTGGGGAAGTAAAGGTGCAGAGATCTATCTGTCTTACAGCCTCCCAAGACCATGCTTCTGTCCCTAAGTTCCCCAATAAATCACCTTCTACTGACAAACTCAATTTGTCTGCCCTGTTCTTTGGTTTCTTGGCTCCCTCTGAGTTTGGAGGTCACTTTGCATATATGGCCTTTTCATGAAACAATGACAAAGTTACAGGAACAGACAACAAATAAGTGGTTTTCAGAGGTTATGGATGGCAACTGTATCTTGAACTATTAAATGGTGGTAGTTGCACAAGTGTATACATGTGATAAACTGACAGAGACCTGTGCACGCATATTGTACCAAAGCCAGTTTCCTAGAGTTGACAGTGTTCTGAAGTTATATAAGATGTCACCATCGGAGGAAGCTTGGTGAAGGGTATATGTCTGTACTATCTTTGCAACTTCCTGTGAGTGCATGATTATTTCAAAATAAAAGTTAAGAAAAACATTTAACAATTCAAGAAGAGTAATTTTTAAAATTCTGAATACCCTTTTCATTTTTGTGTATATTCTCCATACTCATATGCATGTTTTTAACATATTTTCAGTCATAATCTTGTATCCTGTTTTTTAAAATTTAACTTTATTTTTTAAATTGACAAATAATAATTGTACATACTCGTGGGGTACATAGTGGTGTTTTGATACATAAAATGTATAGTGATCAGATCAGGGTAATTAGCATATCCAGTGTCTCAAACATTTATTCCTTCTTTGTGTTGAAAACATTCAATATCCTCCTAGCTATCTGAAACCATATAATATATCGCTGTAAACAATAGTTGTCCTACAGTGGTATAGAACACTAGAACTTATTCCTCCTATTTAGTTGTAATTTTGTATCCTTTAACAAATCAAGAAGAGTAATTTAAAATGTAAGGAGATTCATCAGACTCAGTAAAATATTTCATGTCTGAACTCAATTTTCCACTTACCCCAAAACAGTTATGCCATGAAATTTTCATTCTTTAAAAAATGCCACTGTTTTGAATTTTAAACATGAATTTAAAACTTCAAGAGCCCACATAGAATGATGGGATTCCAGTAACTCAAATTCTGTCATTTTCACCTTTATAATCACTAGGTTCTCATTCTTTATTTCAAATATACCCTTTAAATAGAAGACTCTGTAGGACCACAGGGGTTAGAAATGCAAACTGTGCCCTAAGCAAACACCAACGATTCCAAACCTGTACAAACTCACACTGAAAACTGTTGTAGATCAACATCCCTCCTCATTAGGGAAATGCAAATCAAAATCACAAAGAGATAGTACGATGACTACTCTAAAAAACGGAAAATAACAAGTGTTGGTGAGGCTGTGGAGAAATTAGAACCCTTGTGCATTGCTGGTGGGAATACATTAATAAAATGGTGCAGTCACTGTGGAAAATAGTCTGCTGATTCCTCAAAAAATTAAACATAAAAATTACTACATGACACAGCAGTTCTGCTCCTAGGTGTATACTCAAAAAAATTGAAAATAGGGACTCAGACACCTGTACACCCATGTTCATAGGAGAATTATTCACAGTAGTCAAAAGGTGGAAAAAAACCAAATGTCCATCGATGGATGAATGAATAAACACAATGTGGTCCATCTACACACCGGAATATTATACAGCCTTAAAAAGGAAGGAAATTCTGACACAGGCTACAACATGGATGAACCTTGAGGACATCATGCTCTGTGAAATAAGCCAGACACAAAAACACAAATCCTGTGTGATTCCACTCACAGGAGGTCCCTAGAGTCGTCAGATTCACAGAGACAGAAAGTAGAATGGTAGGTGCCAGGGGCTGGGGAGTTAGTGTTTCATGGGGACAGAGTTTCAGTTTGGGAAGATAAGAAAGTTTTGGAGATGGAGGGTTGCACAACACTGTGAATATGCTTAATGCCACTAAATTTTATCTACTTAAAAATGGATAAAATGGTAAATTTTGCCACAATAAAAAACACCAGGGAAATCTAGTTTTTCTGATAACTAGATTTAACTTCTCGTTTAAGTCCCCATTTCCTCCTGAAGGCCTAACATTTCATCACAAAATCAACACATATTCAAGCCATACTATGGGATGAAGCTGAGACCATGGAAGGGAGAAATGGACAGCCATGTGGTTCTTGGGAACATTGATCAACTGCCAAGGCTTACGCTAAAATAGGACTTCCAATTGCCTGAGCCAATTAACCCTGTTCATTTGTTTACACCAGTTTGAGTATACATGCCCCCACAGCCAAAAGGGATAAAGACACTCATGGGCCCTAAAAATGAAGATAATTTTAAATCCATGCTTCTAGGAAAGAGGTGAGAGTCATGTGTCTCAAACACCAAAAAACAAAAACAAAAACAAAAAACAAAAAACACGGACTGGGTGGTTTACATAACAAGAATTTATTTTTCACTTTTCTGGAGGCTGGAAATCCAAGGTTGAGGTTCCTGGTGAGGACTCTCTTCCAGGCTTATAGATGGCTGCCTTCTTACTGTGTTCTCACAAGGGGAGGGGGGAGAGAGAGAGAGAGAGAAAGATCTGATCTCTTTTTCTCTTCTTGTAAGGGCACTAATCCCATTATGGGCAACCTACCCTCATGACCCCATCTAAACCTAGTTACCCCCAAAGGCTCCAACTCCAAATACCATCCCTATTGTGAGTTGGGGCTTCAACTTATGAATTTTAGGGACACAAACATTCAGTCTGTAGGAGCCTGTTAGTGATGGCCATGGGGTGCTTTAGTTGGGAATAAATAGCAAAGCCCTGTAAGCTAGACTCTCTGTCTGGGGAAGTCTAGATACATCCATCTGATTTTGACAAAAAAGGATATGAAGAAAGGGTTGTCCTCAAGTGGAGAAGCTTCCCAGGGAACAAGCTAGCAGGTGGTGTCTTACAGTTGATGAATTCAGAAGAGTCTTCCAGGCCTGTTACTAAGAATCATGGCCCTGTTTCAAGACACCGCATTGCCTCTGTAGCCAAGGATATGGACAAGAGAATGACCTCCCAGTCTTTCCGTAATTGTCAGGAACTTGTCATTTTCAGGATGCTGAGAGATAGATCCAACCTCCTCATAGATCCAAATGGGCTGACCAGAACGGAGCAGACTTAGTGAAAGATTAACTTCTTTTTTTGTTGTTTTTGTTTTGTTTTGTTTTGAGACAGGGTCTCACTCTGTCACCCTGGCTAAAGTGCAGTGGCGTCATCAGAGCTCACTGCAACCCCAAATTCCTGGGCTCAAGCGATCCTCCTACCTCAGCCTCCAGAGTAGCTGGGACTACAGATGTGCACCATTATGCCCAGCTAATTGTTTTTCTATTTTTGGTAGAGACGGGGTCTCACTCTTGCTCAGGCTGGTCTCGAACTCCTGACCTCGAGTAATCCTCCCGCTTTGGCCTTCCAGGGTGCTGGGATCACAGGCGTGAGCCACCGCGCCCAGCCTTAACTTCTTTCTAATTATGGTAAAAATACACATAAAATTTACCATTTTCACCATTTTTAAGTGTAGAACTCAGTAGCATCCAGGACATTCACAAGGTTGTGCAACCACCACCACTATCTAGTTCCGGAACATTCCAGCGCCCCTAAAAGGAAACCTCATCCCCATTAACAGTTACTCTTCATTCCCCCTCCCCCCAACCCATGGAAACCACTTGTCTGCTTTTTTTCTCCAAGTATTGCCTATTTTTGATATTTCACATACACAGAATATGTGACTTTTTGTGTCTGGCATCTTTCACTGAGTGTGATGTTTTCAAGGTCCGTCTATGTTGCAGCATGTGTCCGAATTTCCTTCCTTTTTGAGGCTGAATAATAAATATCTCATTGCATGGCTGTACCACGTTTTGTGTTCCCACCCATCAGCCAATGGGCATTTGGGTTGTTTCCTCCTTTTGGCTACCGTGAATAATGCCGAAATATTAACTATTACTTTGCCCTTCCTTAGCACTCTTGTGACCCCCGTTGAGTTTACTGATGTCATAATCCCTGATGCTCTGTATCTCTCCTTCCATCAAAGACCCCTCATTTGTTTGGCTGTGGTCAGTACTCAGGTTGGCAAATAAAGTCAATTCAAGTTCCCCGTAAGCCTAGAAAATGCTAAAAATACTGCTTGTGTCTTTTGGTGCTGGTCACGTTGTCCATCTGTATCATCACGTCCATGAAAAATGTCAAAGTGTCCCACGATGGTGAGGATGTTGGTGCCCACTCATCCACTTAGCTGCCTGTGTTCCAAATATTTCCTCCCAAAACAATGCAAAACAACAAGAGGAGAAAGCAAAGCCATGCAAATGCATGCTTAACTCGAAGACAGAGAATGCAGAAACTTACAAGAACTAAGAGGTAGTGTTCAAAATGTATAGTTCCTGGGGGGACAGGCTTAGAAGGTCACACCTGTAATCCTAGCACTTTGGGAGAGTGAGGCAGGAGGATTACTTGAGGCCAGGAGTTTGAGACTAGCCTGGGCAATGTAGCGAGACCCCATCTCTACAAAAATAAAAATAAAAAAATTACCCAGGTGAGATGGCGTGCACCTGTAGTCCCAGCTACTCGGGAGGCTGAGGTGGGAGGATCGCTTGAGCCCAGGAGTTCAAGGCTGCAGTGAGCTATGATCGTGCCACTGCACTCCAGCCTGGGGGACAGAGTGACACCCTGTCTCTAAAAAAGAAGATGATAAAAAAAGAAGCATAGCTCCTAGGGGGAAAACACAAAAAGAAAGCGAGCAGAGCTGGAAGTAAATAGGGAATATTTGCGGCCCTTCAAGACAAAAGAGAACCACCAAATTGGAGGTCTCACAATCCATTCCCAGTGCCAAGACAAACAGAAAGATCCACTAAAATAAGTTGATGTTGCCATATTGACAGAAGGGGGAGCCGTTAATCTGGCTCTCTCATAAAAACGACCTAGGAACAAAAAATGAACAAAAGAAAAATGATGAATCCATAGAGAGTCGTTGCAAAAATTCAGTAAATGAAAATCCACACCAAACAACTGAAGGAAAGTGCTCGCCCCCCACACCCATGCCCCACCTGCCACAAAAGGCTCACGAAGCAGAAGAGCATTGTTAAGTCAACACCCTCATAAAAATTCAATACAGTCAAACGAGCATTTGAGGATGTGAAAAATCACCTCCAATCAAAAACCCACAAACTAAAAAACTGAGTACTGAAGGGAGCAGAAAAGAAAAATAGGGGGAAATAAAGAGAGAGTTGAAACAACTCAGGAAAGAAATAGAAGAAAAGGACAAAATTTTATTTCAGAGACGCAGAATAAATTGTTAAGGTATTCTATTACTCCCACGACGTCCCTCCACTCCCTGTTTAAAAAATTCTCCAACAAACTGAAAACTTACGTCCACACAGAAACCTGCACATGGATGTTTATAGCAGCTTTATGCATAATTGCCCAAACTTGGAAGCGACCAAGATGTCCTGTGTTAGGTGAGTGAATAAATAAACTGTGCTACATCCAGACAATGGAATATTATTCGGCGCTAAAAACAAATGAGCTCTCAAAAAACCAAGAAAGAAAGAAAGCTCTCAAGCCACGAAAAGACATGGAGGAACGGTTAACGGACCCACAAAGAGCATTTCCCTAGGCTCAGTCACTGGCCACACAGAAAACCAATTACCGACAAAATGAGAATTGTCAAAGAAGAAAGGAAACTTATTGCAGAGGATGTCAACCAGGATGTGGAAGGGTGGCCTCAAATCCGCCTGCCTGACTGACAGGGTCAGGGGTTTTTCTAGAGGTGAAATGAACGATGCATGAAGTGAATGAGCATCGTTACATGTTTGGGGCAGAGTGCAGGGCACGCAAGTGCAGTGAGAAATCATACTGGCACATACATCGCGTGATCAAAAAATGGCAGATAAACCCCTCCCAGGGTGGAGGTTTTCGTAGTATGAGCTACAGGTTAGTATTGGTCATTCTTTTGGTCTTGTGCACAGACGAGACGCGGGAAGTAGGTTGCTCAGTGGATGCTCAGGCAAGATCTGTGGTGGGGTGCCGCCTACCTTGCCTTCTCTGAACACACAGGTGGTGTAAGGCGCCGTAGTTATCTCGTGGCTGCAAGAAGGTTTTGCTTTTTTTGGGGGGGAAAAAAAACCTCAAAAGGGGATGGATCAGTGAAATAGAAAGTCACAAAGCCCTGGTGAGAAAATCTTACTCGCCTGGGAACTTGGAACATAATCAGATGAGGGTTCCCTTATATGTGACTAGATGTTTCTCTCTTGCTATTTTTAGAATTCTCTCTCTTTGTCTTTCACTTTTGACAGTTTGACTGTAATGTGTGTTGGGGAAGACCCTGGGTTGTATCTATTTGGAATTCTCTCCGCTTCTGGTATTTAGATGTCTAAATCTCTTCCAAGGCTTGGGAACTTTTCAGATATTATTTTGTTAAATAGATTTTCTATGCCTTTGTACTTCCCTTCTCTACGGGTATGCCTGACTTAAATATTTGGTCACTTTATGGTGTCCCATATGTCATATAGGCTTTCTTCATTCTTTTTAAAATTATTTTTCTTTCTTCTTTTTTTGTCTGACTGAGTTATTCCAAAAAACCTGTGTTTGAGTTCTGAAATTCTTTCCTCTGCTTCATCTAGTCTATTGATGATGCCCTCGATTGTGTTTTGTATTTCATTCATTGAATTCTTCAATTCCAGGATTTCTGTTTGGTCCTTTTTTAGGGTATCTCTCTCTTTGGTGAGTTTCTCATTCATATCCTGAGTTGGTTTTGTGATTTCCTTGTGGTTTTTGTTTTGTTTTGGAGACAGGATCTCTTTATGTTGCTCAGGCTGGTCTGGAACTGCTGGGCTCAAGTGATCCTCCTGTGTCATCCTCCCATGTAGCTAGGATTACAGGCACATGCCACCACACCCAGCTGGTCTTTGTGTTGTTTATCTCTGCTCTTTTTTTTTTTTTTGAGACAGAATTTTGCTCCATTGCCCCAGGTAGAGTGCAGTGGCATCATCACAGCTCACTGCAGCCTCAAATTCCTGGGCTCAAGTGATCCTCCTGCTTCACCCTCCCGAGTAGCTGGGACTACAGGCATGCATCACCACACCTGGCTAATTTTTCCATTTTTTTGGTAGAGATGGGGTCTTGCTCTTGCTCAGGCTGATCTTGAATTCCTGACCTCAAGCGATCCTCCCACCTCGGCCTCCCAGAGTACTGGGATTACAGGTGTGAGCCACCACGCCCAGCCTGTCTGCGCTATCTTGTATCTCACTGAACTTCTTTAATATCATTATTTTGAATTCTTTTTCAGACATCTCATACATTTCTTCTTTATTGGAATCTGTTACTGGACAATTATTGTGCTCCTTTGAAGATGTCACATTTCCTTGCTTTTTCATGTTTCTTGTGTCCTTATATTGATATCTGTGCATCTGTTGTAACAGTCACTTCTTCCATTACTTGGCACTGGCTTTCACAGGGGAAGACGTCTCCCTGTTGATGTATCTGCCATGTTAGTTGGGTATGAGTTGGGTTAGTTAGTTGGGTTAGTTAGTAGGGCACTTTAGCTTTGCTTCTGGGTGCACGCAGTAGTGTAATCTCTGTATGATTTCTTTGGCTGTAAATAGCATCAGTGGTGTCTGTAATTTCCTCAGTGGCTCAGGCTGTGGTTGTTAGTGGAGGCTGTGGGGAGGCTTTGCTGGGTACAGGGGCACCAGATGGGCCAGTCCTTGGGTCTCAGTGGCAACAGCATCAGACTGAGTGTACCTGTCCTTGGGGGGGCCTCTGGGAGGAGTGTGCAGATGCCAGTGGGTGAGGTGAACACACGTCTCTGGACAGTGTGCTTGGGTGCTGGTGGCAGTCATTCCGGGCCCCTTGGCAGGCCCCCTGATGACCTGGGTGACTGGTGGAGCAGGACAATACCCAGCTCCCTGGGTGGCATTCTCAGGGGGCAGCAGCAGTGGTGGTGGTCACGATGTATGCAAGCGCACTGTGGCCCTACTGCTGGAGCGGGGACATGCCCATGTTCTTCCATGCCCCAAGGGTTTCCTATCACTTCTCTGCTGAATTCCAGTATTCTCTCTTCGATGGTCCATTTGGAGTGTGATTATCTACTCTCTACTTTCTTTGGGGAGGAGGCAAGTCCCGTATGCCTCTAGTCAACCACCGTATACTGCCTCTGCATTGTCCATTTTTAAATCAAGCTAGAACAACACTTACAATACAATGCTCCAGTCTTAAATATACAGCTCAAGATATTTTTACATACAAATACACCCATGCAAGCACTTCTCTAATTAAAATATGGAACATTTCCATCGCACAGAAGGATCTCTTCTATCCCCTCCTGCTCAATCTCCACCAGCTCCTTCCAGGTAACTACATTTTCCGTTCCCATCAAAGATTAGTTCTGTCCTTTCTTGAAATTCATATAAAATCAAATCTCACAGAATGTACTCATTCTCTCTGAGTTCTTTCACTCTTTTGTGAGATTCATCCACGTTGTTGCATGTATCAGTACTTTGCTTTTTCGTTGCTATATAGTATTCCACTCTCTCCATATGGCACAATATTTTTTTTCATTCACCTGCTGTTGGTCACATGAGTTGTTCCAGTTTGAGACTATTCTGAATAAAGCTGCTATGAATCTTTTTTTGTTTCCTCTGTGATACAGTTTGACTCTCTTTGGTTAATAGTGTAGACTGTGGAAGCAGACTGTCTGGGTTCAAATTCCGGCTTCACCACTTATTAGCTGTGTGGGCCAGTTACCTTACTTCAAAGTGCCTCAGTTTCCCCCTTCTTTAAAATGGAGGATGTATGATCTACCGCACAGTAGGAAGATTAACTAAATGAGTTTATAAAGCAGCTAGGAAAGTGCTCAACTATAATAAGCAGTAAATAAACAACTAACTATGATTCAGCCCCAACTCCCAAAGTCAGCAGAAATCACCGTAAATGCAGACATCAGCAGACCAAGGCGGCAAAGACTAGCGGTCAGAGGGGCGACAGTTCCAGGAAAACTGGGGGTGCTGCCTGCCCACCCCAGCCCCAGGTGGAGGGGCACGACAACTTAGCTTCCCATTACAAGATAATGGATTTTATTGACAGCATCCCACAGCTCTGCCACACCATCAGTGGACAAGTCCTTCTCCCTGTCTACCCCAGACCACCCCTCACCACCTCCCTGAAATTCCTGGGAGGTCTGGCCCAGCCCATTCTCTGGCCACTCCCACTAGCCTTTCCGGTGATATATCCCTACCCAGTTTCCTGTTTCTCTTCCTGAGTGAGAGTAGATTTAGGGAGTGAGGATTGTGGGGTGGGGAATAAAAGCCGTGGTCCCCAGGCATCCTAGACATTGAGGGACAGTGAGGGGACATGAGTGACTCCAAAGAGCTGGGTCTCCTGGGTGAGACTGGGGTGGGACTCTGGGATCCAGGGGAGGGGGCCCAGGGGATGGCCAGCTCTGGCCTCAGCTTGCCTAGGCTCTGAGTTGATGTCTGTCCACTCAGAGGAGGAAGAGCTGAGAACCAGCCCCATCAGAGTTTTTGCAAGAGACTTAGGATTCCAACAGACTCGTGGCCTCAAGAGCTTTGCAGGTAGAGAAGGGTTAGGGGGAGGGAGGATGGACAAAGACTCATAGACCTCAGGGTCCAGGGGGGCTGGGGGCTGAGGGCCTGGACTCCTGGGTCCTGGGGAGGTGAGGTCTGGGGGCTGGACTCCTGGGTCCCAGGGAGGTGGGGTCTGGGGAATGGACTCCTGGGTCCCGGGGAGGTGGGGGCTGGGGCCAGGCTGTCTCTGGGCCAGGCTGAGGTGGGGACACTAGCATGCTTGGCCAAGCCTCCTTTCCCCCTGCAGGGTGTCTGGGCCGGGCCCCCCTGGTGCTGCTGTTTCTCTCCTTCATGCTCCTTGCTGGGCTCCTGGTGACTATCCTCGTCCAAGGTCAGGAAGGCTCTTTGGTCTGGGTCCCAGGCTTGGCTCTTTGGCTGTGGAAAGAGCAGGGGTGGCCAGTTCCAGGACGGAGGTGGGGCTAAAAGCTGGCATCGGGGTCCCTTGGTGTTTCCAGGGGCCTCTCCCATGGTGCCTCCCACCTCTGGGCAGGGGAGGAGAGGGAGGAGGAAAGTCCTGGCTCCCCTTGCCCTTCTGTGCTGCCTTCTCAGCATGTCAGTCTTCCTCATCTTCAAGGGGGATTAACCAAGACCTTGACTCTCAGAATCATGACCCTGGGGGCCCAGTGAAGGGCATGGCACACAGTAGGTGTTTAATAATTGCAGTTCCTTTTTTCCTGGCACAGTCTCCAAGCTCCCCAGCTCCCTGGGGCAGGAGCGGTCCAGGCAGGAGGAGATCTACCAGGAACTGACCCAGCTGAAGGCTGGAGTCCATGAGTTCCCAGAGAGGTCCAGGCAGGAGAAGATCTACCAGGAACTGACCCAGCTGAAGGCTGCAGTCAGTGAGTGACCAGACACCAGGGGTCCTAGGGCCTGAGCGGGCCTCCATGTGCTGTGACTTTGCTAGGGTCACCAACCCTCTCTGAGCCTCCGTTTCCACATCTGTGAAATGGGAACACAGGGTAATGGGGATGATTGCAGTTGGTGTTCACAGGGGAGCAGGTATACAGTAGGCACTCAGTTAAGCCAGTCTCCTGCCTTCTGGCCTGAGCTGTAAAGCCCCTACTTCTCCCAGTCTGCAGGAGATGGGGCCAGGACTCCTGGGTTCTCCTGGGGATGGGGAGCATCTCAGAATGGGGGGGGGAAATGTCCCACCCAGCATGGACAGTCAGAGAAGGGTCCCGACCAACAAGGGCTTGAAGGGTGGGTGGGTGTAGGACTTTGGGCATTGAGATCTGGGTCCCAGCCCTGGCCCACCTGCCCCAACAGACCACCTGTGCCGTCCCTGTCCCTGGGACTGGATGTTCTTCCAAGGAAGCTGTTACTTCTTCTCCAACTCCCAACGGAACTGGCACGACTCCATCACTGCCTGCCAGGAAGCGGGGGCCCAGCTGGTCGTGGTCAAAAGCGAGGAGGAGCAGGTACACCTGATGGGGGCCTCATCCTGGTCTGGGGCATGCATGTGGCCAACTGGGCCAGCTTGGATGGAGATGCTCAAAGAGGACTGTCTGGCAGTGGGGCTGCTTGTTCCACTTGGAAAGGTAGGGGGGAGACAGCTATGAGTGAGGGGGTCCCAAGCACCTTGCAAGGACAGACAAATTCTGAACACGTGTGAATGCTTTGGGGAGCACATCAAAAGTATGTAAACCCCAGTGGTGTGCTGCCAAATGTCGAACAACCAGCTCTCTAGGGGAAAAAGTCCTCAGGTGTAGGGTTTACCAATTTCTTTGGTGTAAATATTCCCACCATGGCTGATTTCAGGCTATTGATGTGATGTTGCTCCATGTGGAGCTGAAGAGAGACGTGCATGACCAACAATCACCAACTGGTACGATCTGGTTCCAGGACATTAAACCCAGTCATGAATGAATTCGTGCAAAACAGAAAAACATACAGTATTTCCAAGTGTCTGTGAGGAGAGGCCAGTGGTGTACGTAGGTCTGTAAGTCAGAACGCATGTGCCATGGGATACAGATGTGAGAGGGACTCAGGCATGTGGGGGCTCAGGACCCCGTATACTAGAAGGCTGAAGGTTAGACTGAAAGCAGAACTTCCTGCCAAGAGATGGGAAGACACTGAGCCTGGTGAATGGGAAGCAGGGCTCCCTTCTGACTCCTCTTCTACCCCCCACCCGCCAGAACTTCCTACAGCTGCAGGCTTCCGGGAGTAACCGCTTAGCCTGGATCGGGCTGTCAGACCTGACTCACGAAGGCACGTGGCAGTGGGTGGATGGTTCGCCTCTGCTGCCCAGGTAGATCCCGGGGGAAGGGGACACCCTATCCCGTGGGGCGCGGGCTCTGAGACTCAGACTTGAACTTTCCCTGGGGATCCTCCCCCCCACACACCCTTTAGGGCTTAGAGAATGGGATTTCTCAGCTCCTGACTGATTTGAGGAAGGCGCTCTTCATACTCATGTTCAGATAGCAACGTTCATGTTGGTGCCTAAAATTCCACCATCAGAGCTGAAGGCGGACCTTGTCTCCAGGGCAGGTGTTTTAAAATATGGTGTATTAATAGCCTGAGATACAGTAAGGCCAACAGCTGGAGAGACAATTGCAATTGTAAAGATAGCTTGTCATTTCTGCAGGCTCTGGGCATAGGAGCTGTCCCTAGCTGTCTGGCACCTGGCCCTGGGGTGATTAGGGCAGGGGGACAGTGGCCCAGATTGGAGAACCCAAAAAGGGAGGTGGTGGGGTGTGGGCTCTGGATTAGTTGGTTTGTGTTTCAAAATCACACACCCCTGTACGAGAACTCCTCCCAAGGAGGGGTAGGACGGGGGAGGCAGGAGGCCGAGCCACCGTGACTCAGGCATATTATTGGTTGTCCAGAGCAATGTCTGTCCGGCATCCGGATGTAGGGCAGATGCTAAAGCATCAAGTTTACAGAGGGTAGACACAGGGGAATGGGGCCAGGACAGAGGCTCACATTCTGCATGGGCTTTGCAGCTTTGCCAAGCATTGGAACAGTGGGGAACCCAACAACATCGGGAAGGAAGACTGTGTGGAATTATTCAGGCAGGGCTGGAATGACCACAAATGCGATCTTGCCAAATTCTGGATCTGCAAAAAGTCCTCAGCCTCCTGCTCCAGCGAGGAAGGGCGATTTCCGTCCTCAGCCCCTGCTGCCCCAACCCTGTCTGCCGAATAGCAGAATTTTACCCATTTTAAGGTCGTTTCCTTCTCCCTGTTCCCAGACCTTAACAAAAGCCCTGGGACTCATCTATATCAGATCCTCATCCCTATCAGATCCTCATCCCCTGTGGGCCTGGGTCCCGTTCTGTCCTTCCTCTGATGCCTGGCGGTTCTCCTGGCTTAGAGGTTGTGGTTCTGGCACATCCTTCGAGCTTTAGAAGTCACCTCATGTGGGGTGCATTCAGGAGCTTGGTATGCTCCATTAATCTACTCTCTCTTCCTTTCCAAGATCAGTATATCTGAATGGCCATGTGTAGCTGCCATGTCCCCGGGGCTTTACCCCATCGTGCACACCTTCCATCTGCTCAGCTTCCATCTATCATTCCTTGCACTCCTGTGACTGAGCACTTGCTCATTGCAAGAAGTCATCTTGCAGGCTGGAAGCACCAGGGAATTAAATCCCCCCGTTACTCAATGGTATGCAGAGACGGCATCGAAGCTCTACCCAACACCCCACAACACATATTTTTGTTGTTGTTGTTTGCATCTCTTCTGTTTGGCTGTTTCTGAGCTGTATCCTTTATAATAAATTGATAAATATAAGCAAAGTATTTTCCTGAGTTCTGTGGGTCATTCTGGCAAATTCGTGAACCTGGGAGGGGGTTGTGGGAACGCTCAATTTGTCATCAGGCAGGTAGAAATGTAAGTGGCTTGGGCACCGCTTTACCTCTGGCTTCTGCAAGTAGGTTCAGTCTTGTGGCATTGAGCCCTGTAACTTGTGGGATTCTGGTGCTAACTCCAAATAGCTAGTGTGAGGGAAAAATGCAAGTTCCCCAGCATACAAAGAGGAACACTGTGCTGTGCTAGCTTGGAGCGCTCAGTAAAATTGTTACAAAGTAGATTAAGCACGTGCCAAGATTACTGGGCACGGGAAACGTGCTCAGCACTTTCCTGGGTACCTCAGCACTTTCTTGCTTTAAAGTGGCCGGCTTAGAAAATTGTAATATCATTAACATAACATGGGTTGCATGATAGCGTATGATGATGGTACTGCACCCACGTGATTTGTTTTCACTGTGAACAAGCAAAGATACCATGTAAAAACTTTGCATTATTCAATTGGGAAGAGATTTAAAGCAATACCACAGGGTGGGAAGATGGGGATTTTACGTGCAAGAAAGCACTTGTGGAAGACATTTCTGTGCCTCCCAGGAGCAAGTGCCCTTGTAAGTAATCTCTAATAGATTCATGTAACTGGTCAAGCTCTTGGCACCCTCTCAGTTTGTGGGGGGAAGCAGTTTGTCCATACAGTCCCAGGATTTTCCCAAAACATAGTGTCAAAATTGGAGAATTATCTGTTGTAAAAAAAGATCCCACAGACTTTACCTCTCTTCCACCAGCATTGAGCCCAAGGATGCTCCTTCGTAAACAGCTTGCATGCTAAATTCCATCTCACTTAGAGTCAGCCTTCACAGGCAGGGTCACTCAGAGGCTTGTTCTACATCATCTCCCAGAGGCTCCCAGTGGCACTGAGCCCCCTTGCCCTCATCAGTCAGAAGCTTGTCAACACCTCCGTATCCGCTTCCCTCCTTTCCCTGCCTGGCCCTCTTCACTCTCCGCCCCCTCTGCTGGTGCCTCTTGGAATCTCCTCCCAGATAGACACTGCTTGTATTCAAACCCTTGCCTCAGGCTCTGCATCTGGGAAAACTCCACTAAGCTCGTAATACATTTTGATGTCTGCCAGGCGTGGTTCTTCTCTGTCAAAATGGTCTCATGTGTTCTTGTGCAATTTCTTTTCTAGAGGATGGTTTTAAATTACTCTAGCTCTAAAGGTTTTAATTTACTTCTTGAATAAGTCATCTGTACACATGGAACCAAAACATAGCCATTTCTGCAGTGAAAACTAAAGCTCGCTCCCTCCACATCCTCTGATCTCAAGATGTTACTCTCCCTGGTGGTAGCCTCTTTATGATATTCCAAATAATCCACTTTTCAAGTTTGTTTTAAATCTGTTTAAATCTGTTTGAAAATCCTTCAGTAGAATTTAAAAAATCTATTGACAAGGCGGAGCACAGAGGATTGTTAGGAAACTTCTCTGTATGGAGCTACAATGGTGGATACACGTCATTATACGTTGGTCCAAACAGGCATATTATACAGCACCAAGAGTCAACCCTGATGTAGACTATGGACTTTGGGTGATAATGATGTGTCAGTGTTGGTTCATCAATTGTAACATAGGTACCATGCTGGTGAGGGATGTTGAGTGGGGCAGGCTGTGTATGTTTGGCCATAGGAGGTATATGAGAACTCTCTGTACCTTCCACTCTGTTTTGCTGTGAACCTAGAACTGCTCTAGAAACTAAAGTCTGTTTTAAAAATCAATCTGTCCTTCCCTGAATCATAATTCCAATTAATAAATATGGAAGGAAATTAATAAATGAAGGAAGTAGGAAATCACCATTAATTGCTACAGGCGACAGCCAAAGACAGATGCTCTAATTAATGGGTGAGACAAAGGAGAAACAGGATATTTGCATAACCTCAATGTGTCTCCTTCTCCTAAAATATTTATTAATTACCATGGTGGCTTTAACATATGTTCACACATGTTTTTATACTCCTTTGAGTGGGGCTGGACTTAGTGATTCACTTCAAAGGAATAGAGCAGTACTGAGCAGGCTTTATAGTCATTTTTCCTAATCGTCCCCCCAAATTAAATATTATGAAAAAAGATGTTGTTGGGTAGGGCTGAGCTTGGGGAATTGCCACAAGCTTAGATGGCACCAAGGCATTGTGATACCTAAGATTTTTTTCAAGCCAGGCATGGTAGCTCACACCTGTAATCCCAGCATTGTGGGAGGCTGAGGAAGGAGGATCACTTGAGGCCAGGAGTTGGAGACTGGCCTGGGCAACATAGCATGACCCCATCTCCAAAAATTAACAAAACAAATGAGCATGGTGTGGTGACATGCCCATTACACCCAGCTACTCAGGAGGCCGAGGTGGGAGGATTGCTTGAGCCCAGGAGTTCGAGGCTGCTGTGAGCTATGATACCATTGCGCTCTAGCCTGGGTGACAGATTGAGACCCTGTCTCTAAAAACAAAAGATTATTTTTCACGCCTCCCCCCAAAGAATCAGTCTCCTTCTCCTTGGGAGCGATATCAACCCGGTTGAGGATGTATGGAAGGAGTATGGAAAGGGGAAAATAGTGACTTCTATAGTGCAGAAGCCTGGCAGGTACTGCCTTAACCAAGGTTAGCATCACCAGTGATAAGTCATGTGGATGTCATGTACGCCCCTCTCAACAGCATATGATTAGAAGGGCACCTACCCTTGTGATATTCTTCTCCCCAAACCAACACCTTCACTCTAATCATGAGAAAACATTAGAAAAATCCAAATCAAGGACCATTAGACACAATGCCTCATTGATATTCTTCAAATCTGTCAACATCATGAAAGACAAGACAAGACAAGAATCCTGTCATTGTTCGGAAGAGACCAAGGAGACCCAATGACTGATATGAACTGAACTGTGTTCCCCCCCCAATTCATATGTTGAAGTCCTAACCCCCAGTACCTCAGAATGTGCCCATATTTGGAAATAGGGTCTTTGCAGAGGTGATCAAGTTTCAATGAGGTCCTGAGATTGGGCCCTAATCCGATAGGACTGGTATCCTTATAAAACGGAGAAACATGGACACAGACACACACAGAGGGAAGATGACATGAAGACACCCCGGGAGAAGGTGGCCGTCTACAAGCCTAGGGAAGAAGGCTCTGAAGAAACCAACCCTGCCGACATTTTGACCTTGGACTTCCAGCCTCTAGAACCTTGAGAGAATAAAGCTCTGTTGTTTGAGTGCCCCAGTCAGTGGTGCTTTGTTACGGCAGCCCTGGCAAACCCAGATGCTTGAGTAGATGCAACGTGGGATCCTCGAACAGAAAAAGGACACCCGTGGAAAAGCTGGTGAAATCTGAATGAGGTCTGTAGTTTAGTTCACAGTATTGTACCAGTATTAATTTCTTCATTTGGGCCAATGTACAGTGGTGATTCAAGATGTTAGAGGAAGCTGGTTAAAGGATACACAGAACTCTGTGGACTGTATTTGCAACTCCCCTGTAAAGTTAAAACTATTTCAAAATAAAGAGTTTGAAGGATATCCCAAAACCCTATGTAGGATTCCACTTATAGGACATACGTAGAGAAATTCATAGTGAAAGAAAGTAGAATGGGCTGGGGGAGGGAGATTGGGGAGTTAGCATTTAAGGGGACAGAGTTTTAGTTTGTGAAGATGAAAAATTCTGAAGATGGATGGTGGTGATGATAGCACAGCAATCTGAATGCCACTGCATCCTACACGTAAAAATGGTCAAAATGGTAAATTTTATGTTATATATACTTTACCACAATTTTAAAAATCTCTATCAAAAAATCTCTTTAGGATTTTTATTGGGAAGACATTTATTTTGATTTAGGATCTTTAGGACAGAGAGCACCCTTTCAATGATTAGGAGAGACGCAAGATGGAAATTAAGATCTTATTACTTACAGGTTCTGGGAGGTACAGGGCACATCCAGAGGTCCAGAGGCCACACACACACGGAGGTCAGGGAGCGCTTCAGGGGACAGGGGAGAAGGAGAAAGAGAGGGACCCGTGAACCAATGCCTTTATTGGGGTCTATGGCTTTACCCAAAGAGATTTCCTGCAGGGGAGTTTTAATTGGTGGGTTTAGCACAAGTAGGCATGAGTTGCAGGAGGTCACGCTAAGACTGAGAGGTGGTCACTGGGGCAGATCTTCCCCGTCCGAGCAGGGCAGCAGGGGGCAGCAGGCCAGTCAAGGAGCCTGTGTCCAGCTGCTTCACAGGGAGGGGGTCACCAGGAGGAAGTTGTATGAAGCAGATATCTGGGTCGACCCCATCGAGGAACTGGGAGGAGGTGGAGAACTAGAAACTGTGTCGACAGTGAGTAAGCCCTGCTTCTGGTAGGAGATGGTACAACTTGTATTCAGAATGGATGCTGAGGCACCATAAAATTATAGGAATTCACTACAGCATTGGATTTATAAATTAACTTGGGAAGAATTAACCTCTATAAAATACGGAGTGTTCTTTTTCAGAACTCATATTATGTCTTTATTTATTCAGGTCTTAGTTAAGTTTAAGAGCTTTATCCATATTCTTGCTACGATTACTCTTTTTTTTTTTTTTTTAGAGACAAGGTCTCACTTTGGAGACAAGGTCACCCAGGCTAGAGTGCAGTGGCATCATCATAGCTCACTGCAACCTCAAACTCCTGGGCTCAAGCAATCCTCCTGCCTCAGCCTCCCGAGTAACTGGGACTACAGGCACCACCATGCCTGGCTAATTTTTCTATTTTTTGTAGAGACTGAGTCTCACTATGCTGCCCAGGCTGGTCTTGAATGCCTGGTAGGGCCCACTCTTATGACTTTGTCATAACTTAATTACATCTATAAAGATCCTATTTCCTAATAAAGTCACAGTCACAGGTATCAGATGTTAGGGTTTCAACATCTTTTGAGAGGACACAATTCAACCTTCTACACAGTGGATATCTTTATTTTGTTCTTGATTTTGCCAAGAGTTGTTGTCATATCATACAATTAATTAAGATATCTCTGTAGGATCCTGGAAATTGCCCAGTCGCAAATTAAGGAAACTTTATTCTAGTCTTTGTTTATTAAGCATTTGCTTTCTTGTGTTTATCTTTATTTTTAAATGAAGAAGGGGTGTTGAGTAGATACATCTTCTAATTGCAATGGGGAGAGGACAAAAACAAGCTGTGGAAGGATATAAACCACGTGGTGACATTTTTATAAAGCTCCCAGATATGCAAAACAACCCAATATATTGTCCACGGATCCATGCATGATTGAAGTATTTTTAGGCAGGCCAGCACTTTGGGAGGCTGAGGCAGGAGGATCGCTTGAGCCCAGGAGTTGGAGGCTGCAGGGAGCTATGATCGCACTGCCGCACGCCAGCCTGGGCAACAGAGCGAGACCCTGTCTCAAATAATTAAATAAATAAATACAGTATTTTAAAATATGGATCAACACCAAGTTTGGGAGGGCAGTTGCCTCAGGGAAGAAAAGAGGGAATACGAGTTTGGAGGGGTACATGGGACCGCCACTCTATTTGTTATGATTTATTTACTTTTAAGAGGATCTGAAATAGGTAAAGACATCAAAACTTGATAAAGCTGAGTAAAAGGCACGTAGGTTTTCATTTTTTCCTGCATGCCTCTTTGCATGCTTAATAATAAAAGAAGCAAAGCCCAAATTAACAGCAACAACCAAAGCGTAACATGCCCTTTGCCTCGAGCTTTGTGCCCTGTTGATACTGAACCCCTCATCTCTGCACAGAATGGAAGCTACAGAGCGGTCCTGGCCTTGGAGCTGCACCCTGGGACTTCACCTTCTTCCACATTTGTCCAAATCCCGTGTCCCTGCTATTCAGGTCCTGTGTGATCCAGCTCCAACTGACACCCCAGCCCTGGACTGTGGACCCTGAATCAGCCTTCGGCTTCTCCAACAAGTCCTGTTCTTCACCTTCCCAATCTCTGCATGTGCTGATAGCATGCCGGGAACATTGTTTCATGTTTCCATCTCCTCTGAAATAATTCTGACTCCTTCTCCAGGCATCACCTCCTCCAAGAAGCCCTCCCAGATCCTCCAGGGTCAGTCAGGTGTCTGCAGTAGTTCTCACAGTGTCCTGAACTTCCCAGACTCAACACATTGTCTTCAAATTCCCTGGTTACACGTTCCCCACTGGGCTGAGACCCTCAGAAATGGGTCTCCCTTCCCTGTCCTGGGGCAGGGCTGGAGGTTAGAGGTCTGCTGCCCCCTCCAACCTGGGACCTCTCTTCCCCTCTCACTTCCCCTGCAGTGAGTTCTGGGCACAGCACAGGGGACGGGCAGCCTTCTGGCTTCCTCGCCAAGCTGAACAGCTCCGCCCTGGCTCCCCAAGGCAGCTTCAGCCACAGGTATATGCAGGGGACACCCACTCTCCTGCCCACTTTGCCTTTGCCCTGGCTGTGCCCTGTGTCTGGTGTGCCCTTCCTTTTCCTGTCAACAGTACATATGTCCTTGAAGGCACAGTTCCAATGCTATCTCTTCCAGAAAACCTCCTCTGACCCCTCAAACGAATTCATTCTTTCTCCTCCATAAGGGCTGATGGATCACGTCCACCTAAATCCTTTCCCGAGAACATATTCTGATGGTTGCCTTGGACAGAGATTGTGCAACCCTTGTGGTTTTTTGGTTTTCCTGTCACTGAGCTGTCCTCGAGAACCCCAGAAGGAGGGTGTGCCCACCAAAAAGTTCTGCCCCACAGTAAAGTCCTGCTGCTAAATCAGCTTTCAGCTCCTGTTTTGTTGGATTCAATTTCTGATGATGAAGACAGCATGAGTCTTAACATCTCAGCACAAAGAGACTTCTAGGAGGAGGAGCGGGGCCCCCTGTTTTGTTGGGTAATGACCTCTAAGCATTGCCAACCTTTCATGTTTAACCCTGTCTCTTCCCTCTGTACCATAGACAGCCCCTCTGATGTTTGATACATGCCCTTATGTTTAGACATACTTGGTGCAGTTGAGAGAGAGAGAGAGAGAGAGAGAGAGAGAGAGAGAAAGTGTGTTGTGTGGGGGGGGTGGGTGGGTTTAATTGAATCTTAAGTCATTTCTACTTCTCCCAACTCCAAGTTACTAAGATCTGGACATGTTGCTGCCTGTACAATGAGCTTACTACTGATTCGATTCATAGTGTGCACCCACCAAGTTTTACTTACTCAATGCCAGCTCAGGGGCGTGGAGATTACCCCAAGTCTGCTACTATAAACAACACTGTGGTGAGCATCTTTGTAAATGCCCCTTGGTGCACCCTTCCTGAAAACTTATCTAGTTTCAAAATATCAGACGGTATATGCCTTCTTCATTTCACTACATACTTCCAGATTGCTTTCCAAAATGACTGCACTGACTTACACTCCCACCAGCGGTGAACAAGAATTCCCATCTCCCCACAACGTCACCAACACCTAATACTGTCCACCTTTTAATGTCTGCTATTTTGATGGCATAAGGTTATATCTCATTATTTTTCTACAATTAAGTAGAAATTAAGCTTATTGCAAACACATGCTCAATCTTTAGGCTGCTTCTTCTACCAGTTGACTCTTATTTTCTTTTCTGTTTTTTTTTTTTTTTTTGAGAGAAAGTCTTGCTCTGTTGCCCAGCTAGAGTACAGGTGGGTACTCATCGTAGCTCACTGCAACCTCTAACTCCTCGGCTCAAGCGATCCTCCTGCCCCAGCCTCCTTAGGGGTTGGGACTACAGGTGTGCGCCACCACGCCTGGCCCCTCAATTTTCTATTGATATTTGTGTCTTCTTTTTTGGGGGGCAGAGTATTTTTGTATATCTGAGAGAGCTATCGATTTTTTATTTTCTATGTGGCAATTGTCTACACCAGTCTGCCACTCGCTTGTTAATTTGATCTATGGTGTCCTTGGTTTAATGGAGATTCTTAATTTTGATATAGCCAAATGCATCCATCTTTTCTTCTTCTTTGCTATGATATCAACCTCAAGAAGTTTTCCTGCAACTGTGGGACACAAAGATATTTGTCTACGTTTTCTTCACTTAGCCTAACAGTTTTGCCTTTCATCTCTAGCTCAGAGATACATCTGAAGTCCACCTTTGTACATGGTGTAAAGGAGGGGTTTGACTTATTTTTTTTGCATATAGTGAACCAGTTTTCCCAACATTGTGTTCTATATAATCTAGTCATATCTGATTTTTTTTCTATTTAATCTGCTCGTCTCTTCCTGTACCAACAGCATACGATTTTTTCAATTAATGTTTTATTGTAGTATGGTGTACTATCTGGTAAGGTGAGTCTCTCTATATTGATTTTTTTTCTTACAATCCATAGAACCTTATATTTCCATATAAATTTTAGAATAAGTTTATTGAGATCCCCAAAAATTCAAGCTGGAGTTTTTATGTGGCTTGTAATGAACTTGTAGATTAAATTGGGAAAACCTGGCACTTTTACTATGTTGATTCATCTAACTTCTGGGACCACTACATATCTCTAGTTATCTAAATTCTTTTTTAAAGTAGCCTTTAATATAAGTTAAATTTTTTTCTTTGCAAAGGTCTTGTACATTCTTCATTGAATTGGTTCCTAGATACAGTTTGAGTTGCTATTTTAGAGGTCTTATTTTCCATTATATTTCTAGGTTATTGTTTTTGTTGATTTTAGTAAGATGATCACTCTGTTAAATACTCTTTTTAGTGGAAATGTTTACATTTATACTTCTATGTGAGTGATCATATTATTTAAAAATAATAATGGTTTTCTCTTTTCCCTTCTGATCCTTGCACCTTTTATACTCTTTTTATGTCTTATACCTTTTGCTAGGATCTCAAACACTATGTTAAACAGTATAATTTAAACACTATGCTAAACAGTGATAACAGCTTCCGTGTGTTGTTCCTGATCCAAATCCTGTCCCATTGTGCAGGTTGAAGATGGAGAGAGATTGGGACTAGCCCAGCTCTCAGGCAAGTTTCCTTAGAGTTGGCGCCTGCCAACTGAGTATCATATGAAGCTTGAGGGATGCAGAGATCAGAGCAGTAAACAAAGTTAAGAAAACGGTGGCAAACAAACGAAGATCTATCCAGCCAACTGGCAAGTCCAGATTGAAGAGCCTGAAGCAGTACAAAACCAGGAATCTAGGAATCAGGGAGAGCCTATAATACTATCTGGGCCAGGTGCCTTTTTAGAATGTTAGTTCTTCAATCACCTTTCTACTCTCTTTTCGATTACTGTCTGTTTAGACTTTCTATTCTTACACGGGTTATGTTTTGTCAAAAAACTATTTCTTCCAGATCTCGAAGTTTAATATAAGCACTCACAATGTTTTCTTAGTGTTATTCTAATTTCTGTGCTGTTTTTGCTGTATTTTCTCTGGCTTCTCTCCAGCATCTCAAAATCACTGCTGTGCTAAAGCACCCCAACAGTGGTGACAGTCATTTGCTTTGAATTGAGGCTATCAGCTTTTACTAAAACTGTGCCTGGCCATGCAGCCACCTACCCTTGGCCCAGTGGCAGAAAATTGCTACTGTATCTATGGGAAATTTCACGAGATCTTGCTCCTCCCAAAGACGTTGCTCTGGAAGAGTTCACCGCACATCACATCGCTGGGTGTCTGACCTTATTTCCTACCACAAGAAGACCAGGAGATGCTTTTATGGAGTTGTGCACCCCAGTCTGAATTTTGTGTACAAGCCTGGTCGCTTAGATCTACGTTTTCTTCCTTGCCTTCATTTCTCCATTGTCTTCCTTTCTTATTAAAAAAATCCTCTTGTTTTTTTCATTTCATTTCATCATCAGTTTCTCTCTCATTCCTGGAAGATGAGAAAATAGGCACCAAATAAAATTTTTAAATAAAATGTGGATAATGTTATGATTTCTGAGGGCTGTTGAGGGGTTTTAGAAGATAGAGTGTGTTGCTGTATCTATGAGAGGGGCTGAAACGTCCTAGTAAGTGCTCCATTAAAAAAATAATAACATTTTACCTTCTCAGCCGGGCTCACTTTGGCCACTCTACTCAGTGCCCACTGGCCCATCCCAGCCCTCCCAAGCCCCGTATCCTGCCCAACTTTTTCTTTCCTTCATTTTTTTCCCACAGCACTTAGGACTTTTTCATACACTATACTAGGGTTCACACACTTGGCACTATGGACATTTGGGGCCAGATCATTCTATGCTATGGGGTCCGTCCTGTGCATTGTAGGGTTTTGAGCAGCAACCCTTGCCTCTACCTGCTAGATGCCAGAAGCACAGATGTGTACACACACACACACACACACACACCAAACTCCCAAGTATGGCAACGAAAAATGTCTCCAAACATTGCCAAATGTCCCCTGGTGGGCATAATTATCCCCGGCTGAGAACCACTACGTTATACAACTTACTTTTAAAATTATGCTTATTGTATTGAGTATGAGGTCTGTCTCCTCCCACCCCTTCTAGAATGTAGGCTCCAGGAAGAGAGGAATTTTCTTATTTTGTTTTCTTATTTAGCCCCAGTTCTCAGATCAATGCCTGGCACAGGGTGAGTGTGCAATATCTGTTGAAAGAATGCAAGAACAATTAGTATTTTTGATGTGCCTGAGATGGTGCTAGGTAGACATGTACAACCTTATTTCTTTGTCACAGGTCCCTTTGAGGGAAGCCCTGTCACTGTCCCCTTTTTCACAGAGCAAAAAACTGAGGCTTCTAGAAGCTACAGATTACACACACCCCCACCCATCCACCTGGTGGTAGAGCCAGCAGCTTGGCTGAACACCCCCCCAACAAAGTCTGCTTGCTCTCTTCTGGCCCAGACAGAATGAATTAAGGGCAGGGTCAGACCCAGCCTCTGGCAGGCACCTACAGGGGAGCTGAGGGGGGAGCTGAACTGGCCTAGGGGCCACGCCTGAGGGGGCTTTCTCAGGAACCAGCAGGGGTCAGAATGTGGCTGGGTCAGTGTATCCCTCTCGGGAAGAAGCCTGGCCCCAGGCCCATAAGATATGAGGACCAAGCTCCAGAGAGAAGCCCCCAGCACCAGCCTGGTGTTGTAGCTGCAGCTACCAGGCCAGGGAAGGGAATGTGCCTCTGTCACATACAGCCAAACCCAGAAAGGCCCAGCCCTGTAATTGTTACCGGGAACTGAGCCACGGAAATGGGAAGGAAGGAAGACAGAGTGGGTAGGGCCAGGGTGGGGGTGGGGTCTACATTTATATCTTTGCCCAGGCCTTGGCGCCTGCACCACCATGGACACCAGCAGGTACAGCAAGTGGGGCGGTGGGCCCGAGGAGGTCCCCAGAGGTATGAGCAATAGGACTGCCTCATTGGGTCCCTTGGGTCCTTCCCTGCTCCAGTGTCTGGGGTTTGATGGGGGAGGAGAGGGGAAAAGCCAATAGTGATCCAAGTAGTGGGTCCTGGAGGGACACCACAGGCTATGGAACCAGTAGGACCAGGATCCAAATTCCAACTCTGCCACTTAGGGGCTGTGTGACCATAGACAAGTTACTTAACCTCTCTGAACCTCAGTTGCCTGGGGGGAAACCAAGCCTGCAGGGCTCAGCCCTGGAGATCCAGCAGTCCATCCATGTTCACCCAGGATACTGGAGAAGCTCTGAGCAGTGGAGCCGGAGATCCTGCTTCCTGACCCTGGCTCTCCTGGCCGCCACAGTCCTGTGGGCTCTAGTTTTGAGCATCCTATTGTCCAAGGGTGAGTTATCCCTCGATGGGGACAGGTTTGTCATGTATGATCAGGTATGTGTGTGCGTGTCCCCGTGTTTGTCTCCCATGGGCATGTGTGCACATCAGGAGCGCTGTAAGCCTGACTGCCTGCTCTGCGATCCCGGGACTGGGAACTCCGCACCCCCTGCCTGGGCCAGGGGAAGGTTCCCAACCACCTCCCCCCACCCCACGGCCGCGCCTGCAGGAGCCTCTCTCCGCAGCCTCCACGGAGCGCACGGCTCTGCTGGGCAGCCAGGACCTGCTAAGGACAAACGGTGCGTGCAGAACGGTGGCCCTTGGGCCCCCGGGGTATGTGGGGCGGGAGCACCTGGGACCCGGGACACAGGGTAGTGGGTGTGGGGGGACCCCCCGGTCCCGGGAGTGGGGAAGGGTCCCCTGACTCCCCCCAGGTGACCTGGCGTTGGGGGGGTGGGGCGGGGCGTCGTTCCAGCCTCGAAGCAGACTGCCGCGCTGGGGACCTTGAAGGAGGAGATCGCAGCCTGCCACAGCTGCTGTGAGAGGGGGCTCGGCCCAGGCCTGCGGGCCGGAGGGGGTGGGGCCGGTGGCCGGGATTGGAGACTGACCTGGGGGCGGGGCTGGGACAGGTAGGGGTCGGGTGGGCTAGTATCAGACATCCCGCCCCATCCTCCCCTTCTTTACCCCTTCCACCCCCATCCCCCACATTTTCCAGGCTCGGGGACGCAGGCGCAGCTTCAGGCCACGCGTGCGGAGCTTGGAGAGACGCAGGCGAAGCTGACCCAGCAGGAAAACGCCCTGAAAGTACTGCGCGAACACGGTGAGGGCCGGACGTGACGGCGACCCCTGCGCCCTGGACGTGACCGTGACCCCGACCCTATCCTGTAATCCTGACCTCTGACCTCGATCCTGTCCCTGACCGCTGGACTCTGATCTTGACTACAACTCCTAACCACAGCCACGACAGGACCCTACCCACTTATAACACTGCTCGACCCTGATGTCCGTCTTGTCCCTGGCCCCGACGGCGAACTGACCATGGGCAGGGGTCCTGACCTTTACCTAGTCATGACCCAGCTCCTGACGCTGATCCCAGCTACAATCTCCAACCCCTTAACTGCGCAGTGACCCAGGGCTTGGCTGAAGCGGGCAAGGACCGCGAGGACGTCCGCAATGAGCTGTTCCGGGCGCTGGAGGCGGTCAGGCACCAGAACAGTGAGCAAGACAGGGTTGGGAGTGGGGGGCAGGGTTAGGTGGACCCTGTTCCTGGATCCACCTGGCCCGGCTCTTTGACCTTGGCCCGGTGCTGTGGCTGCACCCCTGGACCCCAGGGGTCCAACCCCATCCTCACATCCACTGGGTATGTTCAACCCGGGAGCAGTCCACCTCTCTGACCCTTGCCACCCTGCAGGCTCCTGCGAGCCGTGTCCCACGTCGTGGCTGCCCTTTGAGGGTTCCTGCTACTATTTCTCCGTGCCCCAGGCCACGTGGACAGAGGCTCAGCGCCACTGCGCAGGTGCCGGTGCACACCTGGTGATCGTCGGGGGCCTGGATGAGCAGGTGCACAGGCGGAGGTGGTGTTCACCTGAGGGGACGTGACGCACTCTGCAGGCTCAATCTCCCCTACTTCCTAGGGCTTCCTGACTCAGAATACGCGTGGCCGCGGTTACTGGCTGGGCCTGAGGGCCGTGCGACAACAGAGCAAGGTTAAGGGCTACCAGTGGGTGGACGGAGTCCCACTCAGCTTCAGGTGAGGGAAGGGCTCCTGGTGAGACTTGGGGAGGGAAACAGGTTAGACGCTAGGGGAAGTGCCTGGGCCAGATCTTAGGGACTCTTCAGCTCGGGTTCCATTCCAGACTCCAGGAACTGGCAGAGGGTTAAATACTGAGCGTTAGAAAGTTATATCCCAGGTGCATGCTCAAGTTAGACCCAAGCAACACACAGGCTAAAGCCTGGGAAGGAAGGCTGGATCCCAAGTCCATCCTCAGCCTAGATTCCCAGCAACGCCCCGTCTCAACCACTGCAGCCACTGGAACCAAGGGGAGCCCAATGACTCTTGGGGGCGTGAGAACTGTGTCATGATGCTGCACACGGGGATGTGGAATGATGCACCCTGTGACAACGAGAGAGACGGCTGGATCTGTGAGAAGCGGCGCAGCTGCTAACCCCGCCCAGTGCCCCGCAGCCACGCCCACTGCCACACGTGGAATCCCGGATGCGCATCCTGACTCCTGCTGCCAAAGACAATTTCTTCCCCGTCCACAGCTACTGAGAACCACTCAGCCCAACTCAGCCCTGTCCGGTGCCTGTGCTCTGGAACCTTCACTCCAAACTCACCACAACCCCACTCACAGACCTAACTTCCATCGGGTCCAAAATCCCTGCTCCTGGGTCCAGGTGATCTGACCCCACTTCTCTCCCTGGCCAATTCAGTAGACTAAGGAGTGAAGCTATTTTGTTTTCCTGCATTTCCCCCCAGACTGGGAGCTGTCCTTGCAGCCTGAGGGAGCATCAATAAATGTTTCAGAAATGAATCTAGGTTCCTGGCTCTGGTGAGCTTTCCAAACTTTATCCCAGAGACCCTGGTGTGATCCCTGTGAGTGACCCCTGATTTCTCTAAGTGACTTCATGGTGCTATGATGCCCCCAAACCCAGTGGGTAGCCCACGCTGGGCCAGGAGGGCGTGAAGGTAGGGGCACTTTGCCACTTAGCACTGTTACTTCTTCAGCCCCTGAACCAGCCCCAGCATGGAGCTTGGATCCGAGGGTGTTGGGGACACAGGAATGAGTCAGATCCAGTCCTTGCCCCTGAGACCTCCCCATTCTGATCTAGCTGGGCACAGGAACAATGTGACCAGTGATTTAATGGAGAAATGCATGGAGAGGATGCATTTGGAGGAGCCACTTTTGTCCTTGTGGGGAGGGGGGACTGTGCCGAGATATTGCAGTGGTAGGCCCATTCCTTGAGAAGACTGTCACCCGATTGTGGAGACTACAGGCAGCCTGAGACGAGGCCCTGAGGCAGGCAGGGGAGGGGCTTCCCTGATCAGATGAGCCCTGAGCATTGGGTGGGGTGATCAAGAAATATATCCCAGAGAAGGTGGACTTCTGAGGAACAACGGGATTTCAGCAGATGAAGCAGGGAAGGGAGGGCTTTGCAGGCAGAAGGTCCAGCAAGGGAAAGGCTGTGAGATGCCAGGTGCAGTGGCACATGCCTGTAGTCCCAGCTACTTGAGAAGCTGAGGCAGGAGGATCGCTTGAGCCCAGGAGTTCAAGACTGAAGTGCACTATGATCATGCCTGTGAATAGCCACTGCACTTCAGCCTGGGCTACACAGCAAGACATTGTCTCTAAAAGAGACAGAGAGGGAAAGGGTGGGAGTTTGGAAGGTGTGGAGATGGCTGATCTCACATGGGGGTGTGGGTTGCACAGAGCCTGGCTATATCAACCAGGGACTTTTGATCTGGAATTTACCCTGCACTCCCAAATTTTCCTGCTTCTATCCTGAGGAGCTAAGGGCTCTCCAAGAATTTCCCATGGAGACAGGTCCAACTGAGGGGAGTGACAGGCTGGCAGCTTTTAGTTCTGTGCAGAACTGAGGCCAGAACTACAGGCTGCTGGGAACCCTCAGGCTGCCAGGCTGTTACAGCATCGACTGAGCAGGAAGAGGAGGGGGCACCTTCCACATTCCCTGGCCAGGCAGAAACCTTGCAATGCTGTAATTAGGCAACACCCAATCCTTTTATGAGCCCTCTTTACCTGCAGCCCAGAGCAGGCACTGACCAGGAGTTGCCTGACTTGCCTAGTGGACTGAACACCACACTGATGGACTTCCAGACAGTTGGTTTGGGGGATGGTATGAGTTTCCCACCGCTGCTATAACAAATTTCACTGGGTCAAAATCAAAGTGTCACCAGGGCCAGGTTCCTCCTGAAAAGCTCTAAGGGAGAAACTGTTTCCTTATTTTTTCCACCTTCTAGAGCTGTATTCCTTGCATTCCATGGTTCCTGGCCCCTTCCTCGGTTCCTGGCGCCTTCCTCCGTCTTCAAAGCCACTAGGGTAACATCTAGCTTCGGTGGTGACAATGCCTTCTTCTATATCAAATCTCTCTCTGCCTCCTTCTTATAAGAACCCTTGGGATTGCACTTAGGGCCCAACCAGAAAATCCAGGATGATCTCCTGTCATTCTGCAGTGCAATTCTGTCACTGACCACCCAGAGTTAGTCCAGACTCCACCTGTGGGTTATGGACACCTCCACAAGTTAAAGACACAGTCACCATCAAGACTGCCCTCATTTTACATACCAGACACAAAGTTCTGGGGTCTCTAAGACACCCACATTTCTGACCAACTGACTTCAAAGTCAGGGGTTCTTATGACCCCTTCAGATTCCATAATTCACTAGAATGACTCCCAGTACTTAGGAAAAGTACTATACTTAATGATTATAGTTTTATTAAAAGAATACAAATCAGAACAGGCCAAATGAAAAGACACATAGGATGAGGTCTGGGATCGCCCGTATCTTTGCCCCATAAAATCAGGACACATCATCCTCTGTCCACAGTGATGTGTTCATTAGCCAGGAAGCTCCACCAAACTCAGTGTCCTGAGTTTTTATTGGGGTTTTGGTATTTAGGCAGGATTGATCTGATCATTGCTTTGGTGTTTCAGGAGTTTTTATTGGGGTCTCATTACATAGGCATGATTGACTGAATCATTGGCCATGTGCTTAAACTCCACCTCTTCTCCCTCCTCTCCCCAGATGTCAGGTGGCTGAAAATCCCAATGCTTGTGGTTGATGTTTCTGGCATGAACAGCCCCCATCCTGAGCCACCTCCTCAGTATAACCGTAGGTGTGGTCTAGGGCCCCCTGGGAATAACCAAGACACTCCTATACTTGGGAAATTCCAAGTAACTCAACAAAAACCACTGGAAACACCTTAATCAACTTTTAACACCCATAACATGGCAGCCACCACTTGATATAAGTGGTAATTCCCTCCTTGTCTAACAATACACTCATGTAACTTACCTTATCCAGGGTGTCTGTATGTCTCTGTTTGTCTCAAACAGTCCTAATTTGCACTTGTCCCAGATATAATTCTTTTTTTTCTTTTTAAATATTTAAAAATCGACTTTATTAAGATATAATTTGTATACAATAAAATGTACCCATTTATCACACTCATTAGGATGGCTGCTATAAAAAAAAATTACAGAACATGGCAAGTGCTGGTGAAGATGTGGTAAAATTGAAATCCTTATGCACTGTTGGTGGGAATACAAAATGGCACAGCCACTGTAGAAAACGGTCTGGCAGTTCCTCAAATAAATTAAAAATAGAATTACCATATGATCCAGGAATTCCATTTCTGGGTATATGTCCAAAATAATTGAAAGCAGGCTCTCAAAGAGATATTTGTACACTCATGTTCATGTAGTATTATTTACAATAGTCAAGAGACTGAAGCAGCCCAAGTGTCCATTGATGTATGGATGGATAGACAAAATGTGGTCCATCCATACAGTGGAATATGATTCAGTTTTACAAAGTAAGGAAATTTTGACACATGCTACAACATTAATGAACCTTGAGCACACACGCTAAATGAAATAAGCTTGTCACAAAAAGACAAATACTATATGATTTAGCTTAAATCATGTAGCTAGAGTTGTCAAACCCATAGAGGCAAAAAGTAGAACGGTGGGGGCTCAGGGCTGGGGGGGTAGGAAAATGGGCAGTTATTTCATGGGTAGAGTTTCAGTTTTGCAAGATGAAAAATTTCTGAAGATTTGTTGCACAACAGTGTGAATATATTTAACAGTACTGAACTGTACACTTACAAATGATTAAGTCTGGGTGTAGTGGCTCTCACCTGTAATCCCAGCACTTTGGGAGGCTGAGGCAGGAGGATCACTTGAGGCCAGGAATTTGAGACCAGGCTGGGCAACATGCAAGACCCCATCTTTAAAAAAAAAATAGAAAAATTAGCCAGGAACTGTGGCATACACCTGTAGTTCCAGCTACTCAAGAGGCTGAGGAGGGAGGATTGCTTGAGCCCAGGAGTTAAGAGGTTGTAGTGAGTTATGATGATGCCTCTGCACTCCAGCCTGGGCGACAGAGCAAGCCTCTGCCTCTAAAAAAAAAAAAATGGTTAAGATGGTAAATTTTATGTGATTTGTATTTTTCCACAATTGGAAATTTAAAAAAAATTTAAAGCACCTATTTCAAGATTACAGTTTAATGAGTTTTGACAAACATATACAGCTGTGTAACCACCATGACATTCAAGATATGGAACATTTCCATATCCTGCAAAATTCCCTCCTGCCTTTTCTTTGTTAATCCCAAACCCCAGCCCTTGAACCAAGCTACCACTGGCCTGCTTTCTATCACTATGGATTCGACTTGCCTTTTGTAAAATTTCACATACATTGGATCATACTGTACATTGTCTTTTGTCCCTGGACACTTTCTCTTGGCACGATGTTTTGAGATCCACCCATGTTGTTGCGTGTATCAACAGTTTGCTCCTTTTTATTACTGAGTCGTATTTCACTGTGTGGCCAGACCCCGATTCCTTCATCCGTTCACCTGTTGATGAATATTTAGGTTGTTTCCAACGTGAGTTACTATGAGTTAAGCTGCTGGGAATTTTCTTGCACAAATCTTTGTATCGATCTAATACGTTTTCCCTTCTCTTGGGTAAATCGCTGTGAGTGGGTCCCATAGTAGGTGAACATTTAACTTGATAAGAAACTGGCAAACACGTTTCCCAAAGAGGTTGCACCCATTGTCCACTCCTGTCAGCAACAGATCAGGGTTCTGGTTGCTCGGGGAGGGTCTTCCCTGACCGAGGAGAGACTTCAGCAGTTCCAAGCGCTGGTGGAGGGGCTTATTTTGGAGCAGACAGAGCAGGAGGGACGGAAGTGAAGCCGGAAGTTGAAACAGATAATGGACAAAGGCAGGAAGTGGGAGGTGCTAACACATGTGCACTTGAAAACATGTCTTTTCGTGGGATGAGATGGGGGGCTGGGAAGCAGAATCTGGAGGGTCTCTGAAATTTGGAATTACAGCCCTAGGCCCCCTGATTGGAGACAAGGAGAAGTGTTGGTGACCGCACCCCAAGGAGGAGTTTTCTGGAGGCAACAACAGATGGATGGAGGAAGTTGGCCAGAGAGGAAGTGAGGTTCAGGGACCTGGGGGGTGGGTGAGAAAGTCTCCAGTGAACAGGGGCCCTTTCGCTCACACTATCGTTTTCTCATGCACAAACATTTCTCGAGCACCTATGCCACACCAGACCCTGGAGTTCCAACAGAATACAAGGTCAGGGTCACTTGAAGCAGAGGAATCTGAGAAACCTTCGGCCGAACAGAAGCAAACTTCCTCAAAAGAGTATAGACCGTATCAGCCTGTTTCTATAAAGTTCTAGAACAGGCAACTCTACCCTAGAGAGGGAAAAAAGTGGGAACAATGGTTGCCTGGGAGCAGAGGTACAGATGGCCTGGGAAGGGCCATGAAAGGGTATTCCGGGGCGACGTTCTGCATGTTGAGAGGAGTTTGGATTACGCGGCTGAATGCATTCATCAAAGCTCAGAGAAAATGCACTTGGGATTTGTGCATTTCCTTCTACGTATTTTTTCTTTCTTTTATATTTTAATTGACAAATAAAAATTTAGGCCATGCACAGTGGCTCACGCCTGTAATCCCAGCACTTTTGGAGGCCGAGGCGGGATCATTTGAGGCCGGGAGTTCGAGACCAGCCTGAGCAACAGCGAGACCCCATCTCTACAAAAAATAGAAAAATTAGCCGGGCGTGGTGGTTTGTGCCTGTAGTCCCAGCTACTAGGGAGGCTGAGGCAGGAGGATCATTTGAGCCCAGGAGTCTGAGGTTGCAGTGAGCTATGATGATGCCACTGCACTCAAAAAAAAAAATATATATATATATATTTGTGGTGTACAACATGATGTTTTGATATATGTACACAGTGCAGAATGCTAAATCAAGCTCATTAACCTGTGTATCATCTCACATAATTTTGTGGTGAGAACACTTCAAATGTACTCTCTTAGCAATTTTCAAGTATGTGATATATTGTTATTAACTATAATCACCATGATGTACAATAGAGCTCTTGAATTTACTCCTCCTGACTCACGGGAATTTTGTGTCCTTTTACCAACACCTTCTCAACCTGCACCACTACCACCACCTCCGGCCTCCGGGAACCCCCATTTTCATGTAATTTTGGCTCAAAAGAGAAAAAGTTACGAGAGTGAAAAACAAACATTGGAGTCTAGTTAATGTTCTGTACTCTGGAGGCTGAATAAACTCACTTCTGTAATTTACTTTGGAATGTATTTAAAAATAAGATGGGTTGAGGGGTGGAAGAGGGATGGATGGATGGGCAGATTCGTGATAATGCAAGTGTAGAAAAAATATATATATATATTTTTAGAGACAGGGTCTCGCTCTGTCACCCAGGCTGGAGTGCAGTGGTGGGATTGTAGCTCACTGCAGCCTCCAACTCCTGGGCTCAAGTGATCCACCTGCCGCAGCCTCCCCAGTAACTGGGACTATAGGCCCGTGCCACCACGCCCACCTAAGTTTTAAATTTTTTTGTAGAGATGGGGTCTCGCTATGTTGCCCAGGCTAGTCTCAAACTCTTGGCCGTAAGCGGTCCTCTGGCCTCAGCCTCCCAAAGTGCTGGGATTACAGGTGTGAGCCACTGTGCCCGACCTAGAAAATATTAATTGTAGAATCTAGGGATGGGTTGTTCATTCTAAAATTCAACTTTTCTGTAAATTGCTTGAGAGTTGTCACAGTGGAATGTTCGGGTCCAGGTCGTGGTTTCTGCCCTCCCGGGGCTCACAGTCTGGCAGAGAGAGGGGAAGGAGGTGGTGAGGACAGGTAGAAGGGTTGTGCCCATGTGGTTGGGGTTGGATGTGGAAAATTCTGGAAAAGCAACCCCACCCCGCATTTCTGGCCTGGGGGTTGGGGTACTGGGGTGAAGGTGGGATCTACCTTGGATAGTCCAAGGGGGCTTGTGCTGGGAAGCAGGGGGTTGAGGGAGGGTGGGCACCTTCCAGGTGTTCCCTGGCCCTTTCAGCAGGTGTCCCCACAAACAGCCCCCTGAGTGATCACAGGACCACCCTCTCTGGGGCTGAGTCAGTAAGTCGATGGTGACCTTGGAGGCCAGCCAGGGTTTCCTGGATAGACCAGCCCTATTGTCACCCCACTTTCCAAGGAAGTGGCTTTGAGACAGCAGTCTGTTTCTATTAACCTCTCACCCCTCTCCCCTGATCATATGAAACCCCCTCAGATCCCAAGGGCTTCTTCCCAGGAAGACTGAGGAGTCTGGGGAAGCCCCCAGGGGGTCTCCAAAGAAGTGGGGACAGGCTGCACTCTCCTCCAGCCCTTCCCTACCGGGCTTGTCCCCCAAGACCCCACAATGACTCTCACCTCCCCTGTGTCCCCGCAGCCAGACACAGATGGCTCAAATGGATGGATTTAGCAGACACCGACAGAAAGCTCAGAGTTTGAAACCTGTTCTTGCCATATCCTGGCCCTCTCTGAGCCTCAGTCTTTGCATCTGTCAAATGGGAATAATAATATAATAATGATGACAGCATCTACCTCCTAGAGGGTACTGTGGTTAGGTGAATAACAGCCCCCAAAAGATGTCCACATCCTAATCCCCAGACCCTGTGAATCTATTCCCTCACATAGCAAAAGAAACTTTGCAGATGGGATTTAATTAAGGATCTTGAGATGGGAGATCATCCTGGATTATCCAATGTCATCACAGAGTCCTTATAAGAGGGAGGCAGGGCTGGGCGTCGTGATAGGCACCTGCAGTCCCAGCTACTGGGGAGGCTGAGGCAGGAGGATCGCTTGAGCCCAGGAGTTGGAGGCTGCACTGAGCTATGATGACACCACTGCACTCCAGCCTGAGTGACAGACGAAGACCCCGTCTCTTAAAAAAAATGGAGGCAGGATGGTCAAAGTCAGAGAGAGACTGGAAGAGGCTGCGCTGCTGGCTCTGAAGGTGGAGGAAGGGGCCCCAAGCCAAGGGATGTGGGCGGCCTCTAGATGCTGGGAAAGGCGGGAGATGGGTTCTCCCTGCAGCCTCCAGGAGGGACCAGCCCTGCCACACCTTGATTTTAGCCCAGCTGAGACTCATTTTGGACTTCTGACCTCCAGAACTAGGAGATCATAAATGTGTGTTGTTATAAGATACTAAATTTGTGGTGATTTCTTACAGCAGCTGTAGGAAACTCATACAGATATGTTATCTATAAGGCACCTACTGTGTGTCTGGCTCTGAACCATGGGCTGGGGACTCAGTGGTGATAGTACAGACCACCCCTGCCCTCCTGCAGGTCATATTCTGGTGGGAGATGAGCAATAAACAAGAAGACCAGGCTGGGCACCGTGGCTCACACTTGTCATCCTAGCACTGTGAGGCCAAGGCGGGAGGATCCCTTTAGGCCAGGAGTTCGAGACCAGTCTGAGCAAGAGCAAGACCCCATCTCTACAAAAAATAGAAAAATTAGCCAGGCGTGGTGGTGTGCACTTATAGTCCCAGCTACTTGGGAGGCTGAGGCAGGAGGATGGCTTGAGCCCAGGAGTTTGAGGTTGCAGTGAGCTATGATGACGCCACTGCACTCTGGCCTAGGCAACAGAGTAAGACTCTGTCTCAAAAAAAAAACCAAAAAAAAAACCCAAAAAAGCAGGCCAGCATGGCTGGAGAGGGGCACAGGGGGAGGGGAAGGTGCCAGCCATATAGAGCCTTGCTGGCTGTAGGGAGTTTGAATTTTCTTCTAAGAGCCTTTGGGTAGGAGGGTGGTTAATTATTTAAGCACACAGCCTCAGCCGCTTAGAGATCTAGGAAGCCAGGGCCCAGAATATTTCCAGAAATAGTGCTAAAAGTGCTCGCTTGTATTGAGGGCCTCATAGATCCAGAATTGTTCTGAAGCCTTTCCCTATGCAACCACCCATGGGAGACGATTGCACTTATCCATGATTTACAGATGAAGAAACTGAGGCCCAGAAAGCTTTAAGTCACACGGCAGGTAAAGGGGTGCAGCTGGCACCCCTCAGCCTTTACATACCCACAACAGGGGCTACCCAGTGGGGGGCAGTGACCAGGTGTGTCCAGCAAGGGGCAGCACCGCCCCCCCCCCACTGTCCCGGCAGACCCGGGAACCAGCACACAGAACAGCAAGGGTGGAGTAGGAAAAACACACAATCCTACACCAAAGTCCCTGAAGGGCTGGGGGCCTGGGTCCCTGAGGGGCTGGGGGCCTGAGGGTCTGGCTTCCTGGGTCTCCAGGCAGGTAGAGGCTTGGCTCTGGGGGGGTAGGGCCTGGATTCCAGAATTTCTTGGTCTCTGAGGGGCTGGGGGCCCCCACACAATATTGCATCCTCTCTGAGAAGTGTGCACACTCTTGGAGAGAAATCCCCAAATTTCCCAGGCCAAGCCTGGGGTCTCTCAAAAGTTCCAGGAGGGGCTGGCTCAGCTCCCTGGTCCCTGGGCTGTCCTGCGGACTGGAGCAGGGGAGGTGGCAGGGAGGGAATAGGCAGTGGGCCCAGGACTCCCTCCCTCCTGGAGCTCTGGGGGGGCCCTCCAGAAAGAAGGGTGTGGGACTAGCTCACCTCTGTGTCCCCATTACCCTGGCCACACAACCCAGTTCACCTCAACCTCTCCCCACCCCACCCCCAACAACATACACACAAACAAAAGCAGCCCGGGTTGGGCTCCAGGAAGGCAAAAGTGCGGATCCAGTCTCTTCTCGGCCCACACACCCCCTTCCTCTTCCTGTTGACCTGCTCCTGGGTGAGGGTCAGGGGAGGGGGTGCATGTGACTGTGACTCAGGGCCACGGCCCTGGCCCCTCTGGGAAGGAGGCACCAGTCCCGCCCTTGGGGAGCTCCCAGTCCCAGGAGGGAGCTCGGGCTGGGGGAAGGGAGGGAGACCCAGAGGACTGTGAGGGCTCGCAGGGGGCCCCTAGCCTGGCCTCTGTGCTGTCACATAGAGTTCTGTGCACTTCAGGCACTTGGGGAGTCTCTGAGGAAGTGGGGTAGGTGTGGCTGGGGAGGCCAGTGGCCGGAGGGGTCTGAACAGGCAGGGCCCTTGAACTCTGGGCTGGAGGGAGCTGGAGCTTTGGGCCCAGGGCAGAAGGGAGCCATGGAAGGTTGTAAGCAGGGGGGAGATGTGGTCGGGTGGCTGCCATGCAGGGAAGGGACTGGGGAGGGGTCTCAGGGAGACCCTAGGGAGGGCTGTTGTGACAGCCTGGTGGGAGTGAGAACCCTAAGGAGGGCTGTCATGGGGGCCAGGCGTTAGTGTTTCATGGGGACAGAATTTCAGACTGGGAAGATGAGAAAGTTCTGGGGATGGAGGGTGGCGATGGTTGCACAACAATGTGAATGTGCTTAATGCCACTGAGCTGCGCACTTAAAAACGGTTCAAATGGTAAGTTTTATGTTATGTGTATTTTACCACAATTAAAAGAGAACAAACAAACAAAAAAGCCCAGTCCTGGCCAGGTGCAGTGGCCCACGCCTGTAATCCTAGCACTCTGGGGGGCCGAGGCAGAAGGATCGCTCGAGGTCAGGAGTTCAAGACCAGCCTGAACAACATAGTTGAGACCCTGTCTCTACAAAAAATAGAAAAATGAGTCAGGCGTGGTGGTGCGCGCCAGCTACTCGGGAGGCTGAGGCAGGAGGATCACTGGAGCCCAGGAGTTCGAGGCTGCAGTGAGCTGTGATGGTGCCACTGCACTCCAGCCTGGGTGACAGAGCAAGACTCTGCCTCAAAAAAACCAAAAAACCAGTCCTTTCTGTGCATCCATGAATCACGCTTGGAAGCAATGGCTCTCAAGTGGGGGTGATTCTCCTGGTGTCTCGTGGGTAGAGGCCAGGGATGCTGCTAAACATCCTACAATGCACAGGACACACACCCCCCCCAACAAGGAATCATCGGCCCCAGTGTCAACAACGCAGAGGGTGAGAAACCCAGCTGTGAAGGCACCTCCTCCTGGAAGCCCCCCTGGATTTGACGTACTGATGCCATTCCCCTCGGCACCTCCCCACACACACCCTTCCTTTCCTCCCCCTGCAACACCAGGAGAGGTTGAACGGGGTTGGGGGTGGGGTGAGCCCCGGGCTGCCTCAGGATGAGGTTGGGTTCAGGGTCCCCGCGGTGGGGGTGGGGTCCTTCCTCCGATTGGCTCAAGGAGCGCCGGGCCCTGTCCCAGGTGCTGAGGTTCCACGACCAGGGCCGTGGCCTGGCTCCGCCCCATGCACAGAGCAGGTCAGGGCTTGGGGACACAAGTGTTGGGAGGTCGAGCTGCAATTGAGTTGGGATTAAGGTCAGTTAAGGGTGGGATCCCAGCCAGGGATTGTTTAGGGTCGTCATGGTTGGACCCCAGACCCAGGCCCGGCACCTCCCACCTCGAGGATCTCGAACCTGAAAGAAGAAGTGACCCCCTCAGACCTGGAGCCCACAGATCTGGAGCCACATCAGTGTGGTTTTCTGTTTTTCCCCCAAAGTGAGGAAGAGGTGGAGGGGGGTGGGGCGGTCTCGTGACTGGGTCCCCTGGGCCCCCGAAGCATCCTCTTGTCTGAGTGGAGCCTTGGTGGTGACCCAGCAGGCTGAGCTGTCACCAGCTGTGTCTCCCAGGAAGGACATGGTGGGCACACGGTGGCCTCCAGCTGGGGTGCCTGGGCCTGCAGAGCTCCCCGAAGCTCAGAAACACCAAACTCCATCCCAGCCTTATCCTAGATCCAGACCTCTGTCCTTGTGTCCTCAACACGGCCTGGCTGAACTTGTTCCTAAGCTTCCTCCTCCTCCTTCTCCTCCCTGTGTCCCCATGGCCGGGACAGCCTGACTGTCTACCTGGACACCCCAGCCAAGGCCTGGGCACTGTCCAGGCACTTCCCAGCCCCCCAGCCCCACACCTCACGCATTGTTGAGGGCCAGCTCTTCTCAAACCACCTGCTTCTCCCTGTCCCCACAGCCACTGCCCCAGGCCACCCTTTCCCTGCCCCTGGACCAGGTGACAGCCCCCTGTTAGGGGCTGCCTTGACCCTGGGACAGCCTGCTCCCTGGCCTCCCACCCCTGTCTGATCCCCAGGGCTGTCCCCCTCAGGGTCCCACCTCCTGCCCTGACCCCATGAGAGCCCCCTCTGTGCCCCCACTCCCACCTGACCTCAAATGCTGCCCTTTGCCCACCCAGCAGCCCCAAGCAGCTTCTCTCTGCTCCTTAACACCTACTTCCTCAACCATTAGCCCGAATCAAGGTTGAGAGGGACATTTGGGGGCCCAAAATGAACAGCCTCAGACCACCAAAGTCATTCGTTCAACAGGCATGTACCAAGGGCCACTCGATCCAGGATGACAAGTAAGGCATATGGTCCCTGCTGTCATGGAGTGCACAGTCCAGGGGACATTCCAGCCAGGCCCTTCCCCAACACAGTGGGGACAGACGTCCAGCCCCAGTGGTTGGCCTAGCCTAGCCAGGTCCCGGTTGGGAGGTGGGGTGGAGGGGTACAGGTGAGGGTCTTCTGAAGTGAGAGCTGTGGGGGGTGGCCCATCCAGGAGTGGGGGTTTGGGAAAGCGGCATTCCTCTACCCAGAGTGGGGACGGGGGTTAAGGATCAAGGGACATGTTTTAGGGAAGGCAAAGTGGACAAAGTGCCAAGCAGGTTGGTGTAAATAGGAGGCTGTGTAGCATAGCAGTTAGGGCTGCCTATGCCCGACCCACCCTACCTGGGTTCAAATCCCAGCTCTGCTGTTTATGAGCTGTGTGACCTTGGGCAAGTTACTTAACCTCTCTGTGCCTCACATCGTCCTTCATCCCTAAGGCAACACTGACAACCAAAGCATCAACCTCCTAGGGAGGTGTGAAAATTAGTGGCATAATGATTTAGTGCACAGTAACCTTGGTTCAAATCCTGACTCTCCCACTTACCTCCTGCAGCACTCTGGGGACGTGCTTGACCATCTCTGGGCCGCACTTGGTTTGTTTACCTGAGAAGTGCCAATAATAATAGTCCGGACTTTACCCGTTTGTGGGGAGCACAAGAAGAGGCCATGCGTGTAATGCCATCCGGGTGGCAAGCCCATAGTTAGGTCGATGAAAATAGAAGCAGTCGGTGGGTCTGCTTTCAGAAGAAAGTGTCTCTCTTCCTGCTTCACTCTCTCTCCCTGACGGCCCCTGGCGACTCCTCCAGTCGACCCCAACGCACCAGGAGGAGAGCGACGCGCACCACATTCATGTGAGTGAGTGTGTGTGGCTGTGTGTGTCGGGGGATGGCAGTGGGAAGTGGGCATCGAAGGCTTCGTGAGAGAAACAACCTTGCGCTGAGCCTCGAGAGATGACCAGGAGGAGGTGGCAGCCAGAGAAGGGAGGTGGGCAGTGGGCCAATGGGGGCAATGGTGGGGACAGAATCTCTAGGCATGTGGGTACCTGGTTTGGGGAAGTGAGAGCCGGCCATCTGGCATGACTGAGCAGAGAAGATGAGCTTGGCAAGTGCACTGGGGGCTGATTATAGAGGGCCCTGGGGAGCCATGGAAGGCTGTAGGCAGAAGCAGGATCTCTTGGGTTAGAAAGACAGCCTGACCGCTTACTAGCAGACACCCCACCACTGTGTGACATGGACAAATTACTTGCCTTCTAGCTCCTTCCGTTCCACTGAGAGAGCCCTTGCAGAGTGAGGACACTCCTGCAGCACCCCACCGGTAGGTTTACTGAGCACCTACTATATGCTGGCTCTTTGCACACTCCCAGTTTACAGATGAGCAAACTGAGTCGCTTGGCCAGGGAGAAGCCGAGAATCAGGCTCAGTCATGTCCAGCTGCCTCCCCTGCAGTTGTGGCCCCAGGATGGTGACACCTCTGGCCTCCTCCCACAAACCAGAAGGGCCAGCTTGAGCAGCTGCTAATCAGAGCTTGGCCACCCCACACCTCCTGCTTCCCAGAGGCTCAGAGAGGGGAAGGGACTTGGCCATAGTCAGGCAGCAGGGGGTGGGTAGCTGGTGACCTCCAGGCTTGTCTGACCCCAAGGCCCACGCTCTTCAGCGCATAGTAGGTGTTTTAAAGTCAAAGACTTTACGAATGCCCTGGGCACATTGGCAGAGGAGGAAGCTGAGGCCTGGGTGACAGAGTCTCAGCATTTCCCAGCAGGACGAGGCAGAGAGTAGAGGCTTGGCAAACATTTAGGACCAGAAGACCTACTGTGTGCAGCACCCCACTGAAAGCCCCACATGTATTGTGGTGCCATTTGCTCCTATCACGATCTCATGGATTGGATGCTGTCACCAGCCTATTTTACAGAGGGGGAAACTGAGGCTCAGAAAAGTTGAGTGCACAGGCAGCATCATGATAACAGCTGGCGCTATTTTTGGTGTCTACTGTGTGCCAGGCCATGATCAAAGGGCACTACATGTTCCCACAGGGCAGACCACCACCCACCCGGTAGTGTAGGTATTATTAACAGCATCATTTACGGGGGGCACATCTATTGAGCACCTGCTGTGTTCCTCACTTGGGATGGGCTCCAGGCTGCCCAGCTTCTGGTCTCAAGCTGGTATTCCTCTACACCAGCTGTGTCTCCCAAGTAACCAACCTATTGACTCCAGGTTGTGGGTTAAACAAAATCAGAAACTGGTCACGAGCCCCCAAAGTCCCAGATGCTGTCCTGTGCCACTAACTAGAGTTTGACGCCTCTCCCTCACCCTCTGTTAAAACCCAGATCCCAGGCAGAGCTGTGACTGTGCCCACTGGGTGGACTGCCTTGGCAGGTAGTGAGTTCCCCATCTCTGGATGAATCCAAGAAGGGCCACCATGGAGGAAAGTCGATACTCAGGTGGGAGGACTTTCTGGGGCTAACACTGGAAAAAGCAAGGACGCTCACCTCCTACCTTTCACCCAGGAGAGGAGGGGGGTCCCCCAGTGCTTCTCTGGAAAAGAAAGATAATTTCTAAGAAAGGCCCCAAGGGTGGGGGAAAGGAGGTGAGCCCTGACCGGCCTTCCTGGCACAGAGCAGGCAGGAGAGGAAAGCTGGGGGCCCCTCCTTTTTCTGACTCAACACCCTCCCGACAAAAATCAGCTCTGGCTGGGGAGCTGGGAGCCTAATAGAGTCGGAGGCCAAGTGGAACAGGAACTCAGTCAGAAGAAGTGGAATTTGGCACGATGAATCCTCAGAGCCAGGGTGAGGGGAGGGGGCTGGGGACCCGCGGTGGGGCAACAAGGCAGAGATTTGGGGGGCTCAGGTGTTGGGGGTGAGGCCTGGGGAGGGCCTGGGGAGTGGCTCAGATGTGGGTGAAGAACCGGTGTCCTGCGTTAAGGGAAGGGGCTCAGGGTTGGGGACAGGCATCAGGGTAGAGCTTGAGGGTCCAGAGGTATAAGGGTGGGGGCTGGGGGTCAGAGGGGAAGGGAAAAGGAGGACCCAGCCTTCTGGAGGTGAGGCTAGTTAGAGGGGAGCAGACTCAGCTCCTGACCCAGGTCTGTCTCTCTGGACAGTGACTTGGACCCAAGTCAGGAGAGGAAGGTGTACAGAGGGAGCTGGGGGTCCACTGAGACCCTCTGCTTCAGTGTGGGTCCCCAGGGATACTGGGGGCTCTGGGAGATGAGGGGATGGGCAGAGCTGGAGCCCAGCCTCACCCTGCACCTCCTGTCACTGCCCCCACACACCCCTGGCAGGATTCTCCGAGCTGCCCAGGAAGCGGTGCTGCGGGTGGGGGACACAGCTTGTGCTGCTGGGCCTGACGACTGCTGCCATGTGGGCCGGGCTGCTGACCCTGCTTCTCCTGTGGCGTAAGGACACCCCCCCCGCATGGCCCCCCCAACCCTCTGAGCCCTTCTATGTTCCCTCCCAGACCCCCTTCCCGTGCCGCATCCCCTAGAGCCCCTCACCCCACCCAGCATGCCTCCCACCCTCTGAGCACCTCCAGTGGGTTACACCCAAGGCCTCCAGCCCCAGCTGGCAGGAGGGGTGTGGGAGGGTGGGGTCACAGGACAAAGCACCCTCTCCTTCTCCTGTCTCTCTCCCTCCCCAGACTGGGACACCCTACAGAATCTGAGGCAGCTGGAAGGGACGGCTGCCCGGAACGGTATGGAGGGGCCAAGCTGGGGGGTACATTGAGGTGAGGGTTAGGACACCCAGCTCTTGTCCTGCTTCGGCCAATGACTGCCATGGGAATGCCCGTCTCTGGGCCTCAGAGTTCCCCCTAGGAACCGAAGGTCAGCCTCTCTTACTCCCCATCCCAGGCAGGGGGGACCCAGCAAGCCTCGGAGAAGTGCCCGATAGCATGTTAATACAGATGCTCCTCGACTTACACTGGGGCTATGCCCCCGATGTGCCCATCATATGTTGAAAATATCCTAAGTCGAAAAGTCATGGCTGGCTGGGGACTGTAGCTCCCTGCCACGACCCAGAATCGCCAGAGAAGTACCATTTCCGCTGAATGTGTATTGCTTTGGCACCATCCTAAAGTCCAGCCACTGTGAGTCGAGCCATTGTAAGTCGGGGGCCATCTGTATCTGTAGACGGCAGGAGTTACGTAACTTCTCCATGCCTCAGTTTCCTCATCTGTGAAATGGGCGCAAGTTCAGTGCCAGAGATGGCAACCAACGAAGACTTGTGAAACGTTCAGATAACCGCCCATTGTTTTTATATCTAATCCTGGGGGAGGGAAGGGTACACATGTTCATTCTATTCTTGCCTGTGCTTTCCCGAGTACATTCCCCCCACTTAAAAAAGAAAAAGAAAAGAAAAACAAGAAGCAGCAGCTCTTGTGACTATGTGAAGGGAGCCCCTGCGATCGGGGCCAGGATGGGGTTCAAGGACCTGCCTTTGTGACTCCTGATGACACACGCACGTTTTCTTTCCCACTGTTCCAGTCTCTCACGTTTCCAAGGACTTGCAAAGACACCAGCGTGACCAGATGGCCCAGAAATCCCAGGGTGAGCAACTACTGGTTGGCGTCTGGAGCGGGAAGGGGGAGAAGGTCTTGGATGACACAGAATGTTAAGACCAACTATGCCCCCTGACACCTGTGAACTGCAAAATGAACAGGTGGCCCTAAGAACCCAGGCAAAGAGGCCAAGGGACAGGGTGGGGGGAGATGGGGGAGGCTCCAAGGACTTGCTTACTACTAAGCCCCTCCCCTGCAAACAGCTGCCCAGATGTTGCAGAACATGGAGGAACTCCGAGCTGAACAGAAGAGAATGAAATCTCAGGGTGAGAGACCAGTGTGGGGGGATGTGGGGACAGACTGGGTGGGAGGGAGTGTCCTAGAGCCACGGAGGGGGACCCTCCGGTCTGTACACATCACCCCTGAGAGCAGCCCTGCCCTCCAATGCCTGTCAGACTCTGAGCTGTCCTGGAACCTGGACGGGCTCCAAGAGGATCTGAACAACCTCAAGTCCCAAGGTGAGGCTTGGGAGGGAATTGGGGGGCGGGGTGGGGAGCAGGGAAGGGACAAGGAGGGGACCTACTAGTTGGTCTCTGAGCCCTGCTGCCCCCGCTTTCTCCCCAAGACTTGAACGAGAGGCGTGCAGCCTCAGACTTGCTGGAAAGACTCCAGGAGGAGGTAGCGAAGCTGCGGTTGGAGCTACAGTTGTCAAAGGGTGAGCGTGTGAGTCCGTGCACAGGATGGTGTGTGACTGTTCCTGGGCCTGTGGGTGCTGGCAAATGTGAATGACAGAGTGTGTGTGATGTGTGGGCAGTGTGTCAATACAGTTGTGTGGCCCGGGTATCATTGGGAGACACAAAGGCATGTGTGCAAGGGGTGGCTCGGATGCACAGTAGAGATATGTGACACGTGGATGGGACTAAGTTTATCGTGGGGCAGGACATATGGGGGCACACATAAGAATGCCCCTTCTGACTCCAACTGCGTCCCTCCACCGGTTTGGGGGGCACCCACACGATTTTCCTGCTCCAGGTCAGTGCAGCCTGGCGTTGACCACCTGTGCCGCTGTCCTCTGCCTGACACGGCTTAGCGGGAGGTCACCAGTAGGATTCCCTCGGCCACAGCCTTCAAGGAAGATTGTCTGCCCAGGCCAGGGGGCCAGAGTGGGTAACGTCGGCACCAATGGGACAGTGGGAATGGTGGCATCTTCCCCAGGGGTGGCGGTGATAGGAGGCCAGCAGGCTGCAGAGAGAGCATCCACTCATTATCCAATCACTGTACCTTTAACGTGGGGTGGGGACCGGGGTTTTCCAGCCCTGCTGCCTGGCCCCAGACCAATGCCCCTGCCCTTGAGCTGTGGTCTCCCGCTTCCGGGAAGCCCCAGATGCCCCATTTGGGGGAGAGAAGAGGAAGGATCTTTGCTTGGTGTGAGGGAGTCTTGTCCCCTGGGATGTGGGAATCCCAGCAAGAAACCTCACTGTGGTCCCTCGGAGAGAGGCAGGGGATGGGGGATTCTGGATCATGCTCACTTCTCACAGGTCACCTCCCAATTCCTACCCAGTCCTTGAGGTCATCCCCCTGGCCCAAATCTGGCCCCACAGCCTGGGGTCTGAGCCCAGCTCTGAGGCCATCTCTGGATGACCAGGTAACAAACAGCTGAGACTCCTTCCCCGAAGTTTTCTTTAAGGGACCAGAGACGTCCCCTTCCTGTTTTAATGCCACACCCCCAGAGGGCCAAGTTCTGGTTACCGTTTCATGGGTGAACAGCACACCCAGCTCAAGCTGTCGTGGAGCCCAAGCCCCTTAGAAAAATCTAAGCAAAGCTATGGAAACCTCCCTCCCTACACGTCACTGTATGAAATCCTATTTTAAAGCAAGAACGAATCAATCCAGTGACAGTGGGTTTAACATCCCACCTGGGAGGTGATGGCACCAGTGCCTGGGAGTTTCCTTGCGGTGCAGGGAAGGAGAGAAGGAGACCAAGCTGGCCCCACGTCGAGGGCTTGGGGACCAAACCCTGCGGTCCCATTTTCCCCTCCCCATTGTGTCTCCTGCCCAATACGCCTCCAACGGGAAGAAAATCATCTCAATTTTCCCCAAAGCGGCCAGGAGCTCTGGTTTTAGGGATGCCACTAGTGATGGTGGCCAGGGCTGTTGGTGAGGACAGTGCTGAGGGGAAGTAGTGCTGGTGTACTTGACCACTGCACCGCCCCATGCTGCTGCCCCTGGTACTGGTGACTAAGATGTGGCAGGTGTGGTTGGTAAAGACAGTGTTGGCTATGGGGTGGGTGGTGGAGACAAGTCACTGGCACTAGTGGGTGCCTGTGGTAACGATGCTGGTGATGAAGGTGTTGACCTTGGAGGGTTTTGTGGCAACGGCGTTGGTGGTTGAGGTGTTGCTAACCCTGCAGGTGTTTGTCGTTGAGACGCTACTGACCGTGGAACTGACAATGTGGTGCTCGTGCTGGTGATGGGGTGTTGCTGGCCATGGATGTATTTATGGTGACGGGGTTGGCGGTTGAGGTGCTTTAGGCCACGAGGTGTCTGTGGAGATGTCAGTGGGAGTTGAGGTGCTGCTAATTGTGCGGTGTTGGCAGCAATGGTGCTGACGGCTGATATTCTGCTAGTGGAGGTGCTTGTGGCAATGGTGTGGGTGGCCAGGGTGCTCCTGCTGTGGCGCTAGTCAGCGTCATAACTCCAGGGAAGAAGGCGGCCTCGGAATGGGTCAGCTTTCAGACCCCAGGAGTGACCCCAGGAGAGATGCTGCCCCCACCTGCCCGCTGAGCCCATGGCGCCCATGTCGGTGCCCACTGCCCTCCTGAGCCCCTCCTCCACCCCAGGCGCTGCATGCGACACGTGCCCCGAGAAGTGGGTCCATTTCCAGCAGAAGTGCTACTACTTCGGGGAGGGTGACAAGAAATGGCTCCACGCGCAGTACGCCTGCAAGGACGTGGGAGGGCGCCTGGTCAGCATCCACAGCCCAGAGGAGCAGGTGGGCCCCGGCTCTGCGGAGGCCATGGGCAGCACGGTGGCGGGGGCTGCGGGGGGGGCAGAGGGGATCCCCACGCCACCCCAACCTCCTGTGGCATGCAGGAGGGACCTGGGCATATCCCCCCAGTCCTCCAGCCCTGTCCTGCCCCCAGGACTTCCTGACCAAACGTGCCAACTGGAAGGGCTCCTGGATCGGCCTCCAGGACCTGGACAGGGAGGGGCAGTTTACCTGGATGGACGGAAGCCCCGTGGGCTACAGGTGAGCAGGCGGGGGTACCACAGATGGAGGAGCTCTGGGGATGAGTCCCCCCGTGGAGAGGTCAGGGCTCAGGGAGGGGGCCTCTGGGGTGCAGACAAAAGACTGCTCCAAGCACAGATTGGGAGGGCGAGCCTTGGGGTCAGGAGAAGCAGCGCAAAAGGGGGAAGGGGGTCCCCAGGCCCAGACCCAGGAAGGGGGAGCCTGTGCTGAGAAGGGAGGGCCCGGGCTCAGAAAGGGATCCATCCAGGCTGCCAGCAACGGGGCTCTCCCCTGCCCCCCGCCCCGGCCTCTGACCTGAAGCCTTTCCCTCCAGCAACTGGCACCCCGGGGAACCCAACAACCAGGGCCAGGGCGAGGACTGCGTGATGATGCGGGGCTCGGGCCAGTGGAACGATGCCGCCTGTCACAGCAAGCTGGACGCCTGGGTGTGCGACCGGCTGGCCACGTGTGGGCCACCTGCCACCTCGGCCACTCCGAGGCCCCTGGGAACTACTCCGAGCCTTGGACTCTGACGGCCGCCTGGCCTGCCTGCCCCCTCTGTGGTCCTCTGCCCCACCCCCCGAAAGCATGGGAACAGCCCGGCCCAGAGCGGGACCCTGAGGACCCTCAACTGAGGCCTGGACCCACCCATACTAGAACAGCTGGCCCATCCCCAGCTCCTCTGCGGCCCCCACCCTGTCGGACTGTCCCCGCTACTGCCCTCCCCAGATGCAGCACTGCAGGACAGAGACCCCCAGCTCAGGCAGTGAGACCTCCCGCCCAGCCCGCGTCAATAAAATAGGGTGACGATGGCCCCATACCCTGGTCCCCTCCTCAGAGGCCTGGCTGGGTCTGGTCTGGTCTCCGGGTGTGGCATGTGGGAGCTGGGAATTCCAGAGCTTGGTTCCTGAGACCACCTTTGACCACTGCGAGCCACTGAAGTGCAATTTGTACCTTTGCCACCTTTTCTGTTCTCTCCTACTTCGTTATGAGAAGAATGTACTAGGTGGAGCCCGGAGATGAAGACTCTGGGGTCCAGCAGACCCACGGAGAATACTGTAGGAGAAGGCAGTGGGCCACCCTGAGCCGAGTTCCTCAGCCCAGGGATGCCAGGGGAGGTTGACACATGGCAAGTACCCAGAACAGGGCCTGGTACACAGAAGGCGCCCAGTAAGTGCTGGCCAGCTGGACAGGCTGATGAGGAGTTGAGCTGGTCACCTGGAGGCCAGTTCAGGTCTGGAGGTGCCGGTCCCAGCCCCAGGCTAGCCTGGAGTCAGCCCACACCCCTGAGGCCACAGGAGGGAGGGTCACGAGGTCAGGACACCCCTCATCAGACTACTCTAACTGTTGCTCAGGCCAACGCTGGGGTCATTCATGCCTCTTCCCTTTCCCACGACACCATCTCCAAGTTCCGTGGACTCTACCATCGGACCTCGCTCACAATCGGCTCACAGAAAAAGCCAGAGTCCCACAGGGTCTCTCAGTGACCACAGAACCCACCTCGCCAGCCTCCTCACTCCCACCCCAGGGCCTTTGCACATGCCTTTCCCCCACTGGCGTCATCCTCCAAGTCTCTGCTTTCGGTGGGGCCCGTCCTGAGTGCCTCCCCACCCCCAGCTGCACATAAATCACACCCTCGACTCCTGTCCCCTGGTCCCCGCTGTGCTTTCTCACCACACACACTTCTACTTTTAACAAAATCTGCCAGTGGCTGATTTCTCTGTTTCCCGGCTCTCCGGTTAGAACGTGAGCTTTAGGAGGGCAGGTACCTTTGTTCTGTTCTCAGCTGTGTCCCCAGTGCCTGGCACATGGTAGATGATCAATAAATGTTTGTCAAATTAATAGATCTGTGTGACCATGGACAAATGACTTCTCACGGAACCTGGTTCACAGCCCAGAAAACAAGGTGATGCCACTTGCCTGGCTGGCCCAGGGCTGGTGTGGGTTCCCTGTCCTCATTCTCCTCCTCCTCCTCCCCAACTGGGGGCTCCAGGGGAGACCTAACTTGAAGCTCAAAGCATCCTACAGCCACTGTGATCAGAAGCCACTCCAGCCTCCCACCTCTGGTCCCTGCCCCAGCAAGCCTTGGAAGCCACTCTTGCCAGGGTCCCCGAGGACCTGCTGGGTTCTGCATCCCCGGCTTCCCACATACCATGCCCACCTCCTCCCGTTTCCCAGGGCTCCAACCCCTCCCTCCCTCCGTCCCCCAGGCCTGTGGCATCTATCTCTGCACGAACCTCCCTCTGGAACTCCAGACCCTGAATGTTCAGACCTGTGCACCTGTTGGCCCCCTAGATGCTGCCCTCCTCATTCCAGATTCAGGCTGTCACCCCACCCAAGCCTCCTCCCGGTGCCCCTGGGCCCCCTCCTGCCAGCCAACAGCTATTCCATGATCAGCCCTGGGCTGTACGTGGTGGGTGCCCAGTGGTTGCACTTACCCTGTTGATGCTACCTGCTCCCCAGTGTGCTGAAGCCCACCCGGCTCATCCCCTCTGAGATGCCCCAAACTACCCCCCTATCAAACCTGCACCCCTGGTCCACCAGGCAGCTGGATGGACACCCATCCTGCTCTTAAACCTTCCTCATAACCAGTGAGGGGACCCAGCCCAAAGTGCCTACGGTTCCTTCCCAGAACAGACTTGTTCAGGTCCTGGGGGCGGAGGGAAGGAAGTAAGGAAGATTTAATCACGTTTCCCCAAAAAAATCTGGAAGGGCTTTTCTTGGGGGTGGGGGACACCACCAAGGGTAGTGGGCAAAGAGGGAAAGGAAGGTTGCCTGATGGATAACATTTTAATTTTTTAACAAGGAAAATATATGCTCACGTATCATCCTGTATTTTAAAACTAACTTTAAGATATTTTAAGTAGCCAGACAATTCTGGATTCTTCCCCGTTGAGAGGCAGGTCTCTAGAGCCATCGTTCTCAAGGTGTGGTCCCTGGAGCATCACTAGCTCCAGGGAACTTGTTAGAAATTCTCAGGCACATCCCAAACCTGCAGAGTCTGCAACTCTGGGGGTGGGGCCCTGCCATCTGAGATGGAACAAGCCCCTGAAGCAAGACACAGGAAGACCCCGGGGATCTTCCTCAAATGCAGACTTGGACTCAGCAGGTTTGGGGTAGGCCCGAGAGTCTGCATTTCTGACAAGCTCTCAGGTGATGCTGGGACCACACTTTTGAGTAGCAAAGATCTAAAGGAAGGGGACAGACAACCCCCTCTGCCTGTTTTACAGGCACACAGCCAGGCCTGCTTTTTTACATACTATCTGTCACTGCTTTGGATACATCAGCAGAACAGAGAGGTTGGACAAGGCCAGGCATGACAGCTCACACCTGTAATCCTAGCACTTTGGGAGGCCGAGGCCAGAGGATTGCTTGAGCCCAGAAGTTCAAGGCTGCAGTGAGCTATGATCGCACCACTGCACTCCAGCCTGGGCCACAGAGCTAGACCCTGTCTATATTTAAAAAGAAAAAAAAAAAAAAAAAAAGGCCAAACAAGACAACATGGCACAAACTGTATCTGGTCCCTTTTGCCAACCAGTGTCTAAAGCCTAAACCCACCACCCACCAGGAACCCCCCCAGACAGCCTCCAATAGTAGTTCCAGAAAATGCCAGCATTGCCCACCAGCTCCTTCAGCCCGGTTTATCTCCCCACCACCTCTGGCCTCACCCAACCCCCAACGCTAGCTGAAAGCCCAAGTTCCGCCAGACCACACACCCTCATCAAGGTGTCGAGTGGATCTCGGAGGCCCCCACACAAGACACAGACACACTCGGAGAGGGGGCGCTCTGCATCCTTTATCTCCCACGGGGTCAGCGGCCCTCCAGGGCCCGGTCTCGGGCAATGACTGCCTCCTCGAACTTGATCATAAGCGTGGTGCCCTTGTGCCAGTGTGCCGTGACCTTGGCAGGGAAGCCGCTGTGCGTGAGTACGGCCTCCACGATGCCCGCCGTGAAGCTGGCGCAGTTGAGCGTGCTGTTCTCCTTGGGTACGGAGATGTAGGTGTTGATGAGGGGCTCCCGCTCGATGATGTAGAAGGTGCGCGCGTCGTCGTTGGCCTGCTCCAGCTTGTCGGCCTCTTTGCCAAAGAGCGCCTTCCACACGGCGCCCTTCACGAAGAGCAGCGCGCCCAGCACCTTGGTCTCGCGCCGGGCACCCTTTTCGCGTGCCACCAACGCATCAAGCACGCGCGCGCCCACCTGGCGGCCCAGCGCAGCCAGGCGCGCCTGCAGCTCGGCCACCGAGAAGACGCGGCTCTGGCAGTGCTGCACCAGCTCGGAGAAGAGCAGCGCAAAGGCGCTCAGGCTCACTTCAGTGCGCGGCCGCGCCAGCGCGCGCTCCAGCAGCGCCGACTTCCCGCGCGTGAAGCGCGCCTCCATGCCGCCACCCTGCGGGGACACGAGGAAACCAGGGTGTCAAGGGCGACAGGAAGGGGACCTGGCGGGGAGGCCCAAAGGGAGAACCAAGAGGGACCCTGGGACAACCCTCCCCCAGGCCCTCGCCACTGGGGTACGCTGTAGCGCTGACTCCCCACCTGGGAAGAGATGAGAAGGAAAAGGACCCAAGCTGCGCGTAAACTCGCCTCCCTCCACGCCTCCATCACGCTTAGCCAGAGAAAGACAGCTAAGGGAGGGGTAGGCTTACACCCTCTGCCGGCGGGGAGAGGGCTTGGGGGATAAGGTGGGAGGAGAGACACCAGGGCCACCAGAAGTGGGAGCTGGAAACCATCCCACCCTCACGCCTTTGTGTCCCCTCCACCACCTGTGGGAATAACTAGGAAACTAGTGCATGCATAGGGAAAGGCATCAGACCCAGGGCAGGGATGGGACACAGGCAATCGTCCCTCCCCCACCATGCGCTCCAGCACTGACTACCCTGCCCACTCTCTGCATAAAGCCAGAGTAAGGCGGGGGTAGGGTGGGGTAGGAGTGTGTCAAGACCAAAGGCCAGGAGAGTTGGGGGGCCTGGGGAACAGGCGAGATCTGTGGGGCTAGCCAGGAGGAGTTTTGAGTAACCCCCAACCCCTAGGGCAGCTCCGATTTGCCACGAGGAAGCCCCCGTCCTTTGCAACGTGGATGGGCCTGGGTTCCGAAGGCTGGAAGGAGGGGCCCAGAGAAGGCGTTGGGAGCCCCCCACCCCCACCCATGCTCTCCAGAAAGGTAGCTGGGCAGGGTAAGAAACTAGAGGGAGGGGGCGCACTGTCGGTCGGGGGGGGGGGGAAGCCAGGAGAGGGCGCTGTGATCCTCCCATCCCGGCGCATGAAGCCACAGCTGTCGGTGAGGGGAAGAGGGAGATGGGAAGGGGGCTGTTGGAGAGAATCCGAGGGGCGCTGGGACACCCTCCCTCCCACCCCACCCTCGCCCAGTCGGTGGCAGGGTCGGGAGGGGAAGCTGAGAACCCTGCCCCCACCCTGCACGGACCCGGCCAGAGCGGTCTGGGGATGCTGAGGCGGCCCCCACGAGGTCTGCAAGGCGTGGGGGGAGGGGGGACCAGCGGGGATAGGGGGTCCCAGGGGCTCCGGGCCGCCCCCGCCCCAGCACGCAGCCGGCCCAGAAGCAGGGCCCAGAGCGCGCGAGATGGGAAGGGGGAGTGTTGAGACCCCCCCACTGGGCTGCGATGGGGGTGGGTGAGCTGAGCCGCCGAAAGGCCGGGGCCCCGAGACCCCCGCCCCGGACCTCTGGACCGGGAAGAAGCCCACCCCCTTCTCGTCGCATCCAGGGGCGGGTGGACCGGCGATCGCGGACGCCGAGAGCCCGGCCCAGGACCCACGGGTCCTCGGGGAGGGATCGGGGAGCGGACGAGGCCCGGCACTGGCAGCGGTCACGGGCGGACGGGGGGTCTCACCGGGAACGGCGGCCGTCGGCTGGGCCGAGCTGCTTTACGACGCCGTAAAAGGCGCGATGTGCGCAGGCGCGCGGCGGGCCGGGCGTGTGGGTGAGCGGGGCGCGCGGCGGTGCCCGACGGTGGCCGCAGGGGGGCGCGCGTGTCCGCGGGGCCGGGTGGAGGGGCGCGCGCGGGCCGCGGCTGAGATCGCTGCTCTCCGCGTGGCCAGGGGTCTCGCTGGCCTTGGGTGGCCGCGATCAGGGGGAAAGTAGCACGCGTGGTCACCTGCTCAGGGGCACGCATATGACAGTGGGCACACATCTGTTGTCTCAGGGACACATGTATGCCCTTGGGCACGGACACGTGTTCTCTTGTCTCAAGTATGTCCATAAGCCGTGGGCACACTTGGGGTCATTCACACTTATGTGCTCAGTGGCGCGAATACACTTGCAGGCACAATTACACTCGTGGGTACACGCTTAGGAGCACATATCTATCTGTGGGCCCAGGTACACTCAGGCCACTTACACCCGGGGGCACAGGGGCTCAGCTCCACGTTCACGGACACACAAGTACTCACACAGGGCATTCATTCTCCCCCACCCTGCTGTACCAGGCTTCTCACTTGTCCCATCCCCAAGTCCAAGCACTTGCAGACTCTGCCTCCCTCCAGGTCCTGAAACCCCTCAGTCGCCCCAGTAACAGGTCCCAAAGCCATGTGGTTTTCCCTCGACTTTATTCATTTATCTTCACCAATCACAAAATATGAGTGCAGAAATACATGGACACGTGCATGTGCATGTGTGTTCTCTGAATACACAGGGTGACATAATCGAGCACACTCAGAATGATGCACACCCATTCACTCTGGCACAGGCAGTGACAAGGCACACACAGCAACGCTCACATTTACAGCAGTGTGCACCACACACCTCCCGCCATGACGTGTTTATGCACACAAAGTACCACAGTACACTCATGCACGTTTACACGGACAAGGAGACAGGCACAGGCAATGCATGTCACCAACACTACACTCACAGTGACACACTGACACTGACAGCCTATACTCACATGTCACGTGACACAGGCATGCCTGCCACACTCACTATAGCTCCAACATTCATAGTCACCTATCACAATTCTGGGGGCACATTGAAACACCCACCCTCCACAAAATGCTCACACACACACACACATGCTTGAGAGCAGCTCTGCAACACTCATTCACCATGACACACAATTTTCTATATTTGGGCCGAGGGGCAGGTTCACATTAGGCTTGGGGGCTCCACTTCCTGTTTTCATTGGCGGGTGCCATCCCATCATCCAAGCTGTAGTTGTGGCCATGATGCCATCTCATTTGTTCAAGTTGGGGCTCTGGGGGTTGGGGGGAGAGACCCAAGGTCAGACAGATCCCGCCCCTGGGAAAGGAGCCAGGGCCAAATCCGAGGCCCCACCCTCATCCACCTCCCTGCACCCCAACTTACATGCAGTGGGCTTCTTCTCCAGCGCTTGTAAGATTTTCTCTATGTTTTTATTGACTTTGTTTATTTCTGTTGGGGGGGTGGTGAATGGAGACAGCTGAAGCTGGGTGGAGGCTCAGACAAAGCCCCCACCTTCCCTGGAAACCCCCTTCCTGCCTGACCCCCAGCTTGGGGTGCAGCAGAGCCTGTGTATTTGGGGCTGCCTGTTCTCAGCAGCCTTTAAATAGCTCCTGAGTGACTCAGAGGGCAACATCCACCACCCCTCCAAACCCTGAGCTTTGGGAGGGCAGGACCCCGCTGTCTCCTGCTCTGAATCCTCCACCCCCAGTCCGGCAACTGGGGCATCAAGACAAATGCACCCCACGGAGGACAGGGCTGTTCCGGCACCTGCTGGCTGCATCTCCAGCTTTTCCACCTTCTTCCTGACCTCAATGATGCTCTGCTGAATGGAGTGACAGCCTGCCTTCTGCCTCTCCTCGCACTCTTGCACCGAGTTTGACACTGTGGGCATGGAATAGGGGTGTCTGTGCCGCCACCCCTCTCCCAACCCCCACCACGACCCCATGGGTCTGCCCCAGACCCTCTCCGCTCACCATTCCAAAGGTCCCTTTTCAAGTCCAGCAGCTTCTTGGACATTTCAAAATCTGTTAAAGAGGGGACAGGAAAACCCTTAAAGCTCCTCCATTGGGGGAAAGGGAAGAAGGTGTGGGGGAGGGAAGAAACAAGGTAGGTGTGACTGCAAATTAGTACAACCTCCATGGAAAACAGTGTGGAGATTCCTCAAAGAACTAACAGCAGACCCACCATTCGATCCAGCAATCCCACTACTGGGTATCTACCCAAAGGAAAAGAAGTTATTTCATCAAAAAGACACCTGCACTCGAATGTTTATTGCAGCACAATTCACAATTGCAAAGATGTGGAATCAACCCAAGTGCCCATCAATTCATGAGCGGATTAGGAAAATGTGGTATCTGTATACCATGGGGTACTACTCAGCCATAAAAAGAAATGAATTAATGTCTTTTACAGCAATTTGGATAGAACTGGAGACCATTCTCCTAGGTGAAGTATCTCAAGCATGGAAAAACAAACACAACACGTGCTCTCTAATAATTTGGAACTAATTAATGGGCACACGTGGGCACGGAAAGAAATAAAAATCATTGGAAATCAAGAAGGGGGGAGGGGGGAGGGGAGAGGTAAGAACCGACCTAACAGGTACAATGAACACCATCCAGGTGATGGGCATATTTATAGCCCTAACTGAAGCATTATAAAAGCTATGCAGGTAACAAAAACATTTGTACCCCCTTAGTATTTTAAAACAAAAAAAAGAAATAGGGTGGAAACTGCAGGTTCCCAGTGCCCCACACCCCCCAAGAACAAACACTCACTTTTCACCAGAATGAAGGCGGAGAAAGTGATGTAGAACAGGAAGGCCAGGGTGAGCAGGATGTACAGGCTCATGATGGCTCTGTACAACCAGTGGGGGACCTGGGCAGGGTCCGAGGGTGACCTGGGCTGGGCTGGGAATGGGGCGGAGAAACAGGCCAGGTGACCTCCAGGGCCCACCACCACCACTCACACCATCCACCACGGACAACTCATTTTTCCCAGCACCGTCAGCAGCTGTGACCATCCACGACACTCACCATGACCGTCCACAACACTGCCACCAACATTCAGCCTCAGTGATTATCTCTAACACTGTCAGACAGGCTTACTAACTCCGTCACCAACACCCGCCAATGTCAATGCCCATGTGTGTTAGTCCATTTTGTGTTGCTATAAAGGAGTACCTGAGACTGGGAGATTTATAAAGAAAAGTGGTTTATTTGGCTCACGTTTCTGCAGACCGTACAAGAAGCATGGCACCAGCATCATGGTTGCCAACATTGTCACCGTCAACTGACCTCATCAGCTCTATCAATGGCTGTGACAGCTGTGACAGCTTCCGTCCTGATCCACCACCTTGTCACTTACACTCACTCTCACTAACACTGCCCCCAAACCCTTGCCAAGTCAATCAACAACACCATCCTCAGCATTTCAGATACCTCATCCCCATCACCACCTACAAATCTCCCCCTGCCACTGTCACCGTCACGATCCTTGATGCCACCACACTGCACACCATTCAGCTTTTTTGTCCCTGCAGTGCCCTCCCACACCCGCTCCCCACTGCAAGGCTGTGGGATGTGGGCAGGCGGACATCTGCTCACCTTGACTTGTGAGTGGTGGGTGAGCACCCTTTGGCTGGTTCTGGTTTCTGAAGGCCAAGGTGATATTCTCATAGTCAGGGTCCTTGGCACCTGTGCGTGGGTCAGTGGAAAGAGTTGTGGACACCTGCCCAGAGCTTTGGGTGTTGGGGGGACAATCAGAGATCTTGGTTCACCCAACCTCTGCACACAATAAATTTCTGGGGGTAAAAAGCAAGAAGTGAGGAAGGCTGGGTGCAGTGGCTTATGCCTGTAATTCCAGCACTTTGGGAGGCCAAGGCAGGAGGGATCGCTTGAGGCCAGGAGTTCGAGATCAGCCTGGGCAACATAGCAAGACCCCCATCTCTAAAAAAAAATTTTTAAATATTAGCCAGGCGTGGTGGTGCTTGCCTATAGTCCCAGCTACTCAGGAGTCTGAGGAGGGAGGATCACTTGAGCCCAGGAGTTTGGGGTTGCAGTGAGCTATGATTGCGACACTGCACTCCAGCCTGGGCAACAGGGCAAGACTTTGTCTCTAAAAAAATAAAGTAAAATAAATAAGGAGCAAGAAACTAAGATCTGCTTGTTGGTTAAGCAGAGCAGGTGTATGTGAGGGTTTGGGTGATTCTGTCTGTCACACACACACCACACACGCACGCGCACATCTTAGGGGGAAAGGAACCTTCCAGCCCCCATCTCCAGCCCTTTACCTCTCCCATCCCATCTGTCCTTCCTGACCCCTCCCTCCCCACCTCAATGTTTCCTGACCTTCATGATCGGCTGGGGACCCCCGTTTCTTGTCCTTGAAGGCAGCTGCCTGCATCTCGACCTTCTGGTGCATGTAATTTCCTCAGCTTCCATGGCCCACAGCCTGCTGATTTGTTCACACACATCCCCACCCACCGGAAGATGTCAAGGCAGATGGGGAAATCTAGGGGACAGGGGCAGGAAAGAGGGGCCAGCCTCCTCTTTTTAGGGATCCATGACCCTCCTTTCAGCCTGGGGCATCATCACCCCCAGCTCAAGAAGGGTCTTAGGAGACCACAGATCTCAGGGAGGGCCAGAAAACAGAAGCCCCTAGACCTGGAGACAGAATCGAGCAGTGGGAAACTTTATAGAAAGCTCTGTGTGTGTGTGTGTGTGTGTACCTGGGTGGACCTCGCTGTGACATCTCAGAGTCCCACGCTTTAGGGTAAGGGCAGCTAGGCTTGGAGGCAGGACTGCTGGAGCACCCCATGCCTTCCTCCTCCCAGCCCCTGTCCCACCCTGAGAAATTCTACTTCTCCACAGCCCTGTGGAGGAAAGGCATGTATGTGAGGCAATGGGAACTAACCACTGGAAGGCCACCCCCACATCTGGGACTGAGGGCAGAGTCACGTTCCTCTCATCTTCTGCCTGGGCAGAACCCTGGAGGTAGAGTTTCCCCTCCACCTGGAGACCCCAGGTTTCTCATTGTTCGCCATCTGTCTGCACGCACACATGCACACGTGCGCACGCACACACACACACACTCTTCCAAACAGTCACAGTCTGCTCACAGAAACACATCATACTCATTTGCACCAGGATCAGATGGGGGCTGTTCCATCATAGGGGCTAGGTGGCAGTGGGAAGAGAATCCAAAATCCTGCAAACCAGGACCTCACCCTGTCACCTATTCTGCATGCGTGACAATTGAATCTGGGGTTCCTTTCAAGACTGAGTGCTAGAGAACCCAGCACCTGAAGTCTGTGGTTGCACCTCTTAGGGGCTCAATGCCAAGACTCCTAGGTTGTGATTCCCAGAGAACTGGAATCTGAATCACCTGGATTTGTGCCCCCGGGGAGCTGGGGCAGGGGACACCAGGGGTTTTGCCCTCTAGGGCATTGTGTACTCATCCTGGGTTTAGTGGGGACTGGATGTTGGAAGCACAAGAGTCTGTCTGGAGCATATATGTGTCTGTGTTCCTGTGTCTGCTCTCCCCACCATGAGCCTGTCGGTGATTCTCTGTGTGCACTCAGGGGCGCCTTTCTGTGTGCGTGTGTCTGTGGGTACATGGGTGTGTCTGTGGACATGGTGTCTCTGTGTGACCATGGTGAGTTGTATGCTGTGTGTGTACATGCAGTATGCACACCTGGGTGTTGTCTCTAAGTGTACACGTGGCTATTTATTCAACAGACAGGTACTGAGCACCTACTGTGGTCCATGCTCTATTCTAAGCCCCAGGAACAGGGGGATACAGAGAGCAGACACTTCCCCCGTCCTGTGTTTTCCTATCCTAGTGTTCACGAGGGGGTAAGTGTCCTGTGCGCCCCTGGTTGTAACTAACTTCTCACAACTGCAACTGCATGTTTGAAAACGTGAGCTTATGATGCATGACCTCAGGCAGAAGTTCTCTGCAGGCCCCTGGTGAAGATTCCTTCCTGTCCATGACCTGACTTTGCCTGTGCCTTGGGGGTTCCTCCTCGAAGGTGGGGAGAGGGAGGGGAAGGACCTCAGGGCTCTGTGCTGAGAGATGATTCAGGGGCCAACCCTGACCCTGGAGATGCTGGGGTCTTGGGACCCTGGAGTGTCCCATCTGACGCTTCATTTTTTGGGGGTGTGGCAGAATGACCCAGCAACTTCCTGGGGAGGTCAGAGACCCGAGCGAGGGTGACCGTCAAGGTGGCCTCAAACTTGAGTCTCACTTCCCTTCCTGGAGGCGGCCATGAGCCTTGGGTGGGGGTGTCGTTAGAGGAAGCTGAGGCCCTATCCTCGGAGGAAAGGGTGAGAGACACCTCGGGACGAGGGAGGGTGGGGCGGAAGATAGTCGCGGGAACCCCACCCCCCTCCAGTGTACGCGCCCAGCTCTTTTCGCAGACGCTACATCAGTCCCCGACGCCCCAATAAAGAAACCACGCGAGGCTCAGGTGCACTTGATTATCATCCTTGTCACCACCTCCTGGTTTATTTCCAGCCCCGCCCCTGGCCCGGCCCCGCCCCCAACCACCCCCAGCCCGCGCGGCGCACGCGCGACCTCAGGCGGCGGCGGCCTGCAGGCGACAGCAGCGGGCTCCGGTCCAGTCCATGCCCGCGCACTGGCAGTGGCATGTGGTCTCGGCGCGCACGTCCCACGAGCCACAGGCGGAGCCACACGTGCAGCCGGTGATGGCGAAGCCTGCGGACCGGAGCCGGGGAGCTTGGACCCAGAGCTGGGGGGCTGCGGGGGTGGGGGTGGGGGTCGGGGTGGCTGCAGGCTCCGATCAGGGAATGGGCGTGCGGGACGCATGGAGGGAGGGCGGGGCGGCTGGAGACCTGGACACCAGTGTCCTAAGAAAGTGGGCTCCCGGAGCTTGGGTGGAAGAAGGCTGGGGGTCCAGACCACGACCCCAGGGAAGTGGAGGCGGGGACTCCAGGGGACTTGGAACAGAGCTGAGAGCCTGGACGACAGACTTCTCCACTCACCTGCAGGGCAAGTGGCCAGGTCCCCCCTGGAGGTGACCGTCCGGCAGTCCAGGCGAATGTCGCTTAATGCCCCCAAAACTGCAGGAAGGAGGGAAGGGAGGGGCTGTGAGACCAAACTTCCCCCTCCCATCCTCCTGCTGTCCCACCCTGGCAATTTGGAGAAGGTCGAGGTGGCCCAGGCCCTGGGGGACAGCTCCCCACCTCCCAGGATCCCCTGCCTTGACTTGGGGTGTTTTGGAGTCAGGGAAGGCTTGGGGTGACAGCTGGAGTGGGGTTTGGAGCTGCTGATAAAGGCAGGGCTGCATAGGGGTTGGGAGTGGAGTTGGATTTGAGGGTGAGATTTGGTTCGCTCTGGGGCTGGGTCAGGGTCAGGTTGGTGCAAGGGATCAGAGAGGTCTCTGCGACCCTTGGCGAGGCTGGTTGTGGGGGTCCTCACCTAGCAAGCTGGTGCCCTCCTGGATCTTCTCATTGATGGCTTCATCCACGGGACACAATGTCTTACTGGACACCAGCAGCCCCAGGACAGGGAGGAGGAGGAGGGACAGAGCCTTCATCCTATGGGTGCCACAAGAGGGAACGAAAAGACCCTTTCCATAGTGGGGAGGGCCAGGCCCCTGGAATGAGTGGGATCCGGAACCCGGGGTCCCTTTGGGGGACAGGGATGGGGGCCCAGCTGTGCTCCCAGCCCCTGAGCTAGGGCTATGACAAGGGCAGAAACAGCTGTCACTTACCCTCCAGTGGGCTCAGCTGGCCAAATCTCAGACACCAGTTCCTGTGCCACAGCTCTCTCTGTCTGAGGTCTCTGGGTGTGGCTAATAAGTCCCTTGGGCCCCTGACCCACCCATCCCACATCCGGGCCAAGAGGAAGCCCCCCGGAGCAGACTCTAGGGCTGGAGGCACGGTGGGGGTGCTCGTCAATAGCCCGTCCTCCCTAAGTCCAGGGTCTAGGCAGGAGGTAGTGGCCAGGGACTAATTCCAGGGCCTGTGGTCTGGAAGCATGGATAGACAAATGGGAAGTTTGCATGTAGGGTGCTGGAAATAGATGGGGTAGCTGCAATCAATAGACTATTCTTTCTGGAAAGGGTCAGATAGTAAATGTGTTCAGCTTTACGGGCCATACTGTCTTTCAGCGCTACTCAACTCTGCCATTGTCGTATGAATGACGTTGATGATATATAAAAAAGGTGGGCGTGCTGTGTTCTAGGAAAACTTTGTTTATGGACACTGGAATTTGAATCTCACTATTGCCACAGCCGGGCATTGTGGCAAGTGTCCATAGTCCCAGCTACTCGGGAGGCTGAGGTGGGAAGATCGCTTGAGCCCAGGAGTTTGAGGCTGCAGTGAGCTATGATGAGGCCACCGCACTCCAGCCTGGGCGACAGAGCGATCGATCAATCGTTAGATAGATAGATTTTTAAAAAAATAATGTACCTATCTTAAGTGTTTGGTTGGATGCATTTTGACAAATGTATATAACTGCATGCTGCATGTTTTGTTTTTCCCAAGTATTTGTTTTTTAAATCAGGTTTCATTAAGGTGTCATTTACATATAAATTCTGCGTACAGTCATGTAACCATCACTACCAAATACTTTTAATTTATAGTTGGGGAAAAAGGGGTTTCCAAAAGACCGAAGGAAAAGGCCTCCTTGTTCCCTGAATCCACAAGAGTGGATATTTCTGCCCCACAGGACTGATTTTCCTTGTGAATATTCATAACGGCTTGTTCTCCCGTTAATATACATCTGTCCTTGAAGCCTTAAAGGGGGCTTGTATCACTTGGAAACCTAGAAACTGTTGCCATCCTGTGAAACCAACCTCCAGAGGAAAACTGGCTTCTGATTAGTTGCCTTACAAGATGATAACTTGTCGCCCTGGTGACAATGTTGCAATGACTGGTGGCTCTGCCAAATCAGAAAAGAATCATTGACAGTTCCTTCTCTCCCATGTGAATGATGGAAAATAAAAATTAAAGCCTTGGCCAGATTTCTTTAGCAAAGAGCTGGAGAGTGTCCTCCAGCCCCATTTGCAGAAACACTCCCAAGCAACTTGCAGAATAGGAGTCTGAACAGCTGCCAGCAGTGCTGGTTGGCCGAGGACAGGCTGATGGCTCTGGCAGGAACTGTCGGGGCCAGGCTGTGTCTTGGGGCAAGGGTTAAGATGTTAAAGACCCCGGGTTTTCCTTTGAAGATACCCACTCCCGCCTCTCAATGTTCCTGCCAGGGCAAGGGAGCTTCCTACAGAAACTGACAAATCCTTCACTCCAGGGCTCTTGGTGAGTTTTGAGATGATCTTAGAACCTTAACCCTGTGGTGAGTAATTTATGCACATGACCTCATTTCATCACCCCAAACACCTAGTCAGTTAGGAAAGATTATTATATTATTATCTCCACTTCATAGAAGGAAATAGTGAGGCCCAGAGAGGCTAAGTAACTTGTCCTGGGTCACACAGCCAGCACATGGAGGAGCAATGTGTCCAAACCTTGACATTTCAGCCACAGTTGAGTGAGTGGGGGAGGTGTGCTGCTTCTGCTTCTTCAAAAAGCATTGTTCTTTTGAGAATGTTCCTAAAGCTTTTCTTTTTCCTTTATAAATTTTATAGTATGTATTTAAGGTGTACCAGATGACATTTTGAGATACCTGTAGATAGTGAGAGCCAGGCGGGATGGCTCACGCCTGCAATCCCAGCACTTTGGGAGGCTGAGGGAGGAGGATTGCTTGACACCAGAAGTTTGAGACCAGCCTGGGCAACATAGTGAGACCCCATTTCTACAAAATATTTACAAATTAGCAGGGTGTGGTGGCCTATGCCTGTAGTCCCAGCTACTCAGGAGGTTGAGACAGAAGGATCACTTGAGGCCATGAGTTCAAGTCCAGCCTGGGCGACAGAGACCCTGTTTCTAAAAAAAGAAAAGAAAAAAAAACGAAATGAAAGAAATAAAGTACCTTATTTTATAAGGAATCAAAGAATATAGGTGTTTCTAAACTAAAAGTTCCCCTGCAATCTTACTCCCCTGGAGTAACCAAGAAATGAGGGTCAGTTATGAAACAACCCACACACCCTTAATTGAGGAACTGTGGATGGAAGGGGCGGGGTGGGGACGGGGGTGCTGTCTGGTCACGGTTTCCTGGAATAAAATTGAGCCACCAGCCTCCACCTCGTGCCGCAGGACTACTCATGTACCAGGTCCCTGGATTATACCCCAATTGTCATGTGCAATTTTACACAAGGGAAAATTGATCCTGGGGAAGGTGGATATTGAAAATATCACCTGGCAAGTTAGATTTCAGAGCCAAATTTGTCCGATGACATAGTCCTTACTCTTTTAGAGATAGGATCTCACTCTGTCACCCAGACTGGAGTGCAGTGGCGCTAACATAACTCACTGCAGCCTCCAACTCCTAGGCTCAAGTGATCCTCCTGCCTCAGCCTCCTGAGTAGCTAGGACTACAGGCGTGTGCCATTGCACCCTGCTAATTTTTAAATTTTTTGTAGAGGTGGGGTCTTGCTATGTTGCCCAGGCTGGTCTCAAACTCCTGGGCTCAAGTAATCCTCCCACCTTGGCCCCCCAAGTAACTGGGACCACACGTGTGGGCCACCATGCCTGGCCCTTACTTTTAACCAAAGCTTTGTCCTGCCCACACCACAGCAGGCAAAAGTTGAGGGGCACAGGGACAGATTTGCGGGGTCCCCTTCAGCCACCTGACCTATCTCCTTCCCATCCCTTCCTGCCTTAACCTGCCCAGGGTGCCTGAGCAACAAAAGCAAAGGGTCCAGGAGGTTCAAGGCAGCTGGGTGGAAACTGGGGCCCCTTTCTGGGTGCAAGTCCCAGCTCAAGGCCACTACCTGTGCAGCCTGAGCAAGTAGCTAAGCACCTCTGGGTCTCAGTTTCCCTATCTGTAAAATGGGAGCATTATTAGTGAGGGCCTCACATGGCCGTGGTGAGGACAAGGTGAGTGCTTTATGGGAATTTACATCAACTATACAGCACAAGGCCCTGCACATAGTAAATGCTTCATAAATGTTGCTTTCCTTATTATTTTTCCAGAACTTTCCCAGCCACCAACAGAAATCGAGACTCTGATCTCAGAAGGGAACTGTGGACAGCCAAGGTGGAGGGCTCCATGCACTGCTAGGATTTCCCTTTCCTGCCCAGCCCACGCCCAGCCCTGGGGACCCCACATTTCTGGTCCCACCGGAACGAAGCCCTTCCCACTTGCAGGGCGATTTCCTCACCCCAGACGCCTTTTCACAATATTCTTGGTAGCAGCTGTTGGTTAACTCGTGTTTTAAGATTTTGAGCAACTTTACCAAAAAAAAAGGAAGCTCCCCTTGCTTCCTCGATGTCCGGGTGGCCCGAGGGACTCTGGCCTCCCTTCTGCACTTTTGTCACTTCCACGAGCTGTCCTTAGCTAATTGAGTCACATCACTTCCTTTTCCTGTCTGGGGCTGCTAAGCCCCCTCTGGAGGCTTGCGGGCACTTCTTACTTTGTCCCCCCCCCCCCGCCCCCGTTTCTCTGCCGGGATCTCTGGTTTCACCATCCTGCCACCGCCTCTCCTGGCCCGGCCAGCAGCTCTAACTTGCCCTGCCCTCTTGCTTTTTAAATTTTTAATGTTATTTTTATTTTTATTTAGAGATGGGGTCTGGCTCTGTTGCCCAGGCTGGGGTGGCAGTGGTGCGATCACAGCTCACTGTAACCTCCAACTCCTGGGCTCATGTGATCCCACTGCCTCAGCCTCCCCAAAGCACTGAGATTACAGGCGTGCGCCACGCGCCCGGCATATTTTTTATTTTTTGTTTCTTTATTTTTCCTCACTTTTAAAAAGGCTGAGCAAGTTCAAGACCACAGACCTTTCCTTCTCGCTATTTCAATGAGTTATTATTCTAGAGAGTCTCCTGTACACCACGAGGAGAACTCCCACCCCATTATGCATATAAATACACATGATCACCATTGTTCTCACCTAATAATCATAATCATTAATAATAATAATGTTAATTACAATGTAACCACAAATGACCCTAAGATCTGTCCTCATTTCAGGCTTCCCTGATGTGACTAGTTGCCTCAGGGAATCCCGCAAATAATACCCTTAAAAGTGTATCAGGTTGTTACCTTTCTGTACAAACCAACTAGTTGCTGAGGGAAAGAGAGAAGTTCTTTTGAGAATCACAGCTAATTTCAGCGGAAGGAATAATAAAGTTGGAAATAATCCTCAGGAGATAATGGATTGAGAATCTATGACTGCTGACATCTTTTTTTTTTTCTTTTGAGACAGGGTCTCGCTGTCACCCGGGTTACAGTGTTGGGGGTGTCATCATGGCTCACTGCAGCCTCCAACTCCTGGGCTCAAGCGATCCTCCTGCCTCAGCCTCCCGAGTAGCTGGGACTACAGATTCGCCTCCACCACACCTGGCTAACTTTTCTATTTTTTGTACAGATGGGGGTCTCTCTCTTGCTCAGGCTGGTCTCGAACTCCTGACCTCAAGGGATCCTCCTGCCTCAGCCTCCCAAAGTGCTAGGATTACAGGTGTGAGCCACTGTGCCCGGCTCGATGGCTGCTAACATCTTTATGTGGAGAGAGAGTTCCTGGTGACTAGGGACACCTCCCAAAGCCACCGATCAATTGTTAGTGAGGTGACATTGTGGATTCCCTGATGTGCTGCCACAGGAAGTACCCAGCCCCACCAGCAAGGTATTGTTCTGGCTACAGCTGAACCTGGTTCTAATGCAGGCTGTAGCTCTAACCTGTTTATAGGGGAGACATGAGGGCGGGAATGGCGAATGAGGAAGCAACCAGCCAAATCCAGAGTGGGGGCCCTTCCCCAGGACTGGAAAAGAACCAAAAAGAAAACACACCAAGCAGCAATAAATACCATGAGAAGAGAGAGCAGAAGCCTCTCTGAGGTGGGGACGTTGGAGCTAAGAAGACAAGGAGGAAGGGGTACAAAGATTTGGAGGAGCAGCCTGGCAGGTGAGGAGAATGGTGAGTGCAAAGGTCCTGGGGCAGGAACAGTGTGGTGTTCGGGAGGAACCTCAGCTAGTCCAGCCGTGAGGGGAAATGGAGCTGGGGAGGACACCTGGCGGGAGATAGAGGAAGCTGGATTCTATTCTCATTTTTTGGTGGCTGTTTTAGTTTTCTGAGACAGGGTCACTGCAGCCCCGAACTCCCGGGCTCAAGCGAGCCACCATGCCTGGCCTCGTGGGAGGGTTTGGAGGATTCTGCTTAATAAATGTGGAGGGCTTCATGGGACGCCCGCTTAGAGCCTGAGAAATGTCGGCTGCTCTGCCTCACAGGGGCCCGCGAATATTTGCAGAATCGATATTTGTCTTTAGTGCAGACACATTACGTAATCTAGGTAAAAGTAAGGGGCAGAGGCGGAAGCGGTTTAAACAACAGTTGTGTCCCTGCCGAGAAGCACTGAATGACCCCTGACCTACTTCCCTGTCGCCTCTAATTAGGGTCACCCCACCTCCAGACAGACGCGAAAAGATCAAAGGAACCGGGGGAAAAAATTGAGCCACGGCGCCCCCTGGCGCTCACAGCACGTGCCCACACGCGTGGGTCCCCGGGCGAAACTGCGGCTCCCCCAGGGAGGTGAGTTTAAAATTTTCAACTTTAAAATCATCTCCCTCCTACTCCCTCCGTGTCCCGACAGTTAAAACGCGTCCCTGCTGAGGCTGGGGCCGGGAGCAGCGTTTCCAGGACGGGCGTCTCCGGGGTCTGCACCGACCCACTTTCTCCCCCGCACCCCATGCACCTCCCAACGCTGCGCACCCACCTTTCTGCCCCTGGCGGGACCCTAATAGCGGAGCTGCTGAATCCTAATAGTGGGATCCTAATAGCACAATCGCTGCGTCAGAGGGGTTTGTGCTTTTTTCATGCCCGGCCTGCAAAATTGTGTGCGCAAATTTTTCTGGAAAGAGTGTCCTTCGATTTCCCTGAATTCTCAAAAGGATCTGTGACCTCAAAATTGGGAGGGTCCCCGTCTCCGTCTGGGGTCCTCCTGGCTGCAGGCTTGGAGGGGCCACGTCCCCAGAGGTGACCGGATAGGAATAAGCAGCACTCCACCAGGAGGGCACTATGCCCAGCTTCCCCACCTGTCGCCCCCTCCCCAGGCCCCCGTCCCAGCAGGGCTTCCCGGGCAACACCAGCCTGCCCCAAACTCAGGCCCATTCTATGATTTCCTATGGCAGCAGCAGGGACTCAAAATCCCATTGGCGGCCAAGGAGGCTCCACATGGTTCTCAGGTCTAGCTGTGGGTCAATACCCTTCCCTCCAGCTTCCTAGGGGCAGGGGCCCTCCCTGTTGCTCTCTGGATTTTGCCTCTGCTGTGCCCTCCCCTTGCTTCCCTGATTCCTCTTCATTTTCATTTTCCACTCAAACTCCACCTCCTCCAAGAAGCCTTCCAGGATTGCCCCCAGACTGGGTGGATTAGGGTGTCCTATGGGCTCCCACAGCACCCCGTTGCCTCAGGTTACCTGCCTGGCTGTGCGATTCATACCTAATTTTAGCCAAGTGCTATGGGCTAAATTGTGTCCCCGCACCCAGGTTCATATGCTGAAGTGTAGACCCCTGGTACCTCAGAATGTGACTGTGTTTGGAGATAGGATCTTTAAAGAGATAACTGACTCAAAATGAGGTCCTGTGGGTGGGCCCTAATCCAATATGACTGGTGTCCTTATAAGAGGAGATTGGGACACAGACACACACAGGGAAGATCATGTTAAGACACACGGAGAAGACAGCCGTCTGCCAGCGAAGGAAGGAGGCCTCAGGTGAAACCAGCCCTGTGGACACCTTCATCTTGAACTTCCAGCCTCTGGAAATGTGAGACAATAAATTTCTGTTGTTTAAGCCACCTAGCCTGTGGTACTTGGTTATGACAGCCCTAGCAAACACACCCCTAAAGGTGCTGATAAGTCCTGCAGTCAAGAGTCCCGTGAACACCCTGGGGCTGGGGAGGATAGCAGGGAAGAGTGTGTCTCGCATGAATACTGGCTCTGATACCAGAAGCTGGACACAACTCCTGGCATCGTGTGGCTGCCGACCCCGTTGAGACAGTTCCTTGGGGATTGGAGAGCTGGAGGGAGGGTCTGTTCTGCTTGTTAATAAAAATACTGTCTTGTCAGAGCAGCCAAAATGATTCTAATGACAATGGAGTAACAGCTGCTGTCAAACTTCCATGAGATTCGCTTTCCTGCACTCTCCCTGTCTTATCTCCTCTGCAAAGTCGCTACTATCACTGGCCCCCTGTTTTTGGATGGGAACCCTGTAAGTTGGCCTGGGCCTCACAGCTGGTAAATCCTGGAGCCAATATTCAAACTAGAGTTGAAGTTGTTAACCTCCACAGGGGTTTGAGATGCCCTCGGGGGGGGGGGGGAGAGCAGGGAAGATTCTGGGAGGACAATAAGGCATGGTGGGGCCTGAGGCTCAGGTCTGGCTCAGCGCAGCTCCCAGGGCCTCCCTTGGAAAGAAAGTGAGGTGGGCACTGGCCAGCAGAGAGGAGGGGAGAGTTTTTATTTCTCTGCAAAGGGAGAGGGTGGGGGGGGGGGCAGAGTCAGGGCAGGGCAATGTCCTCCAGCTTCTGGTCCAGCATCTTCAGGTCACTGAGGAAGCGGGTGGGGGTAAGGATGTGCGAAGAACCTGGGCGGGAGGGGAGGTTTGGGGAGGTGGGGGCGCTGCCTCGGCCCCCGACACACCCCAGCCAGGCCCCTTTGCAAACCAGGCCCCTGACCCTAAAGACTCAGGAGTCTCGAAACCTAGGAACATAGGAGTCCAGCCCCCCAGCGACCCCTTCCCTGGGAACCAAGCTCCAGCCTGCCCCAGGGCCCCCAGTCCTGGCTACTCACCGATGAGCACCTCCCACTTGCCCTCAGTGGCCCTGGTCACCTCGTAGGCGGACCTCATCTCTGACATGGCCACACCACCCACAATGTACACGATGAGCCGGGGCCCTGCCCGGGCCTCGACGCCCACCTTGTTCTTATGCCAGTGGCCAAAGCGGGCACTGTGTGCGGGGAAGGGGGCAGAAATTAGTCCGGGAAGAAGACCCCCCCCCAACATCATGCCCCCCAACGAACATGGGTCTGGGTGTGGGTGGGGGCCGTCCCTGGCACCCTCACCTGACAGCGGCCTGGGAGCTGGGCATGGGGGCAGGGTCGGACACAAAGGGCCACAACTTTCTGTCCAGCCGGTCCTCCACGGCATCCTGAGGGCCAGAGAAGGAGGTTTAGGGCCGGAGCCGCTGGCCATGGGGCCCGAGGTCTGGAGTCCCCTTCATGGGGGAGGTGTTCAGGGGCCCAGTTACTGGCAGACAGGAACCACCATCTGAACATTCTGCCCCTTGGGGACCCAGGAGTGTGGATCCCCAGCCCCTTGGGGACTCAGGAATCTGAGCCCCACTCCTCAGGGCCCCAAGAGTCCAGGCACCCAGGGCCCACGGGGAGGCAGGAAGTGCCAGGACTCTAGAATGACAGCCAGGAAGCTGAGCCCCTGGTCCATTACTATCTGATGCTGCCGCTTTGGGGTCCCAGCAGGGCCAGGGGCTATTGCAGAGGAGGGCTCCAGGGGGCAGGGGAAGAGGACACAGAGGGACACAGTGGAGGCAGCCAGCAGGCAGGGGGCCCCTCTGCCGCCCCAATTCCTTGGCTGCAGGCCTGGGGTGCCCCCCTTGGCAGAGCAGATCGGTGCCAGGGGAATGCCAGTAATGAGGGATTTTCCCTTAAGCCCCGAGGCTTAGCGCCGTGGGCAGGAGGGAGGCTGAGCCACTGGGATCAGGGCAGGACTGGGGCCCCAGTCCCCCGCCCGCCCACTTGGTACCTCCATCACATCCTTGATGACGGGGGTCCAGCGTGACAGCTGATAGGTGGGCTCCGTGCGCTCCCTTCGCTCCAGCCGGCTGGAGGTCCCCGAGCCCTACGGGTGGGGCCAGGCAGGGCCAGTGGGGGATCAGGGAGAAGGAGGCGGTCACAGATGGGGCCAGGGCCTGGTCTGGCTGGCGGGGTGGGGGTGGCAGACGACGGAGAAGTGGGACAGAGCGTGATAGTGTGGGGGAGAGACAGAGACAAAGACACAGAGAGAGAGAGAGAGAGAGAGAGAGAGAGAGAGAGAGAGGACTGAGAACACAGAAAAGGAGGAAGACAGAAAGATGAGAGGCAGAGATGAAGGACACAGAGAAACGGACAAGGGACGGGAGGGGCACACACGGGAGCCGCAGAGCCGAGGTGGAGGCAGGGCAGGGTGGTGGACACCCAGGGCCAGAGAGAGACAGGAGCAGCTGAACCGAGAGTTGAGCCCACCCAGGAAGCAGCTGTGTGTGGGTGTTGGGTGGATGGGGGGGTCCTCAGAGACCCCTAGAAGTCTCGGGTCGATTGTGTGCCCTCCCCCCCACGCTGGGGACCCTACTACCCACCCCTAGGACTCAGACCACATGCCCTGCACCGCACCACCGCCAGGGCCAGCGTGGCAGTGACCACACCTCACAACCCCCTGCCCTGCCTACTGTGTGACCCAGGATAGGGGACAGCGCTGGTGCCCTTTGGCCCCCAGACCAGACCATACACAGCGCTCTCTCCCCTGGGACACACCATGCCTGTGCACCCCAGTGCGCAGGGCCAGTGACATGTTCTCTGCCCCACAGGGCCCAGGCTCTGACCCCACGGCCCATTCCTGGCATACCCCAGGGTTGGTGACGGTGCCTCCCAGCTGCTCCAGGTTGCGGATGAGGCTGCTGTGCGCCTGCACGTTGGCGTGCTGGATGAGCTTGGCCAGGTTCTCCTCGCTCACGCCTGGACGAGGGGTGGAGGAGGTAGCCACATCCCTGGGTTTAGTGGGGTTCGGGTGGGGAGAGGAGGCCCGGGGACTCTAATGGGCATACCCGGCAGTTGGGAGAACCGAAGGAGCCCCTGGGGCTAGAGTTCTGATGTCAGGGGCATTCTGGAGGGAATTCCTGGGGGGTTAGATTGAGGGGTGCTCCAGAATTAGTTGAAGGAGCTCCCACGTCTGTAGGAGTCACAGAGTTAGGGTCTCTATGTCAACAAGTGGCCCTCATGTCAATGGGGACATCCAGGTCAACAGAGCAAAGGTCTGAGTCCAGGGGGGTTTCTGTGGGGTCTGCTATGCCTAGTGAGTGGAGGTGTCCCAAGGCCAGGGGACTTGTGGGGTTGAGAGGTTCCCAGGATCATTGGATACACCGGTGAGCGGTGCGTCCCAAGACCCCCACACCCCCCACCCACCATTCCGTAGGATGATGTAGAGCAACAGGACCCGGATCTTGTCGTAGGCTGGCACCGCTGTGTCCAGCAGCACCGGCACGATCAGCTTCATGGCGTCCTTGATCTTCTCGCCCTCTGCGTCGGAGCCCATGGCCAGGTCCTGTGGGCATGGGGGGCAGCTGTCCAGTCTGCTGCTAGGTGGGAAGTGGGGAGGGGGATGGGGGCACCTCCAGGGGACAGGCAAGGCAGGGGCATCCCCAGGATCACTGGCAAGATGACATTCGGGCCCTGCCTCATCCTAGTACCAGGTTTCCCAAGGTCCCACCCCTATGCAGGAACATCCTGTGAACAGGCTCCACCCCTCACCCAGGTACCCTCTCTCCAAGGCCCCGCCCACCTCTCCAGGGCTCCGCCCCTCACCAGGACACCCCTCCGAGGCCCCGCCCACTTCTCCAAGGCTCCACCCCTCACCCGGGTGTCACTTCTCCAAGGCTCTGCCCACCTATGCACAGGCCACACCCCTATCCCAGGACCACCTCTCCATAGACCACCCCCGCCCCCACCTCCCCACAAGTTCCACCCCTCACCCAGGCTGCCCGCCTATCACCCAGGCCCCGCCCCTCCCCAGGACCACCCCCTCAGCGCGCCCCACCCACCTGCTCCACACTGCACAGTTTCTCCACCGAGCCCTTGAAGCGCTTCATGCAGTCGTCCGCTAGATGCAGGTGTGTAGAATACTGCGGGGTGGGAGGTGGGAGTTGGGGGTAACAGGCTGAGTCAAGGCAGAGCGCGGATGGGTTGAGCATGGGTTGAGCGCCTCTGGCAGCGGGTCTTCCCCCTCCAGCTCACCTTGTTCAGCTCCTTTTGGTACTGCGGCATCTTTTTCAGGATGTGGGACAGGTCTTTGATGTTGGCCTGGGGGGCGGGGGAGTGGGCGGGCATGAGGCCAGGGATCCAGACTGCACCCTCAGCCCCCCAGGGGGCTTCCCCTGAGACCCACGCCCACCCCTACCTTGTCCGTGGTCAGCCTCTTGCTCTCACAGAAGGTCTTCAGGAGCTCCGTGACCCTCCTAGCCGTGAGGGTGGGCACGGGTGAGGCTGGGGGCTGGTGGTCACACTGTGGGGCATGGGAGCCAGGGGACACACGTGCCTGCACCAGGCCATGGGTAAGTCCTCCCAGCGGGAGGAGAGGCACCCAGAGATGGGTGAGGTCATAGGCCAGTCCAGAGTCCCACTGAGGGGCACAGGTGCAGCCAGGGGTCCCATGGCCACCTATCAGGCCCACAACGGGGGAGAGGGTGGGGGGCCAGGGCGGGGCATACACTCACTTGGACACGTCAGCAATGTGCATGTGCCGGAGCTCCACCCACAGGTCGTCATCCTCATCCAGCAGCACGGCCTTCTCCCGAGCCTCGCTCAGCCCAGTGGTCTCGTACCTGTGGCGGAGGAGGGGACATGGGGACCAGGGACCCAGGCCAGTGGCAGTGTGGGGGGGAGGGGCAGTTCCAGGTTGCCCACCTGTACGTGTCCTGCTCGATGTCCAGCAGGTCGTAGGCCATGGCCTGGAATGTGAGCTCATGCAGCAGTGGGGACACGGGGTCAGCTGCCCGGTCCATGATCAGCAGCTGGGAGCGGGTTTTCTCAGGGCCCTGGGGGTGAGGGTGGGGGCGGGCATGAGGACACTGACCCTGACCCTGACTGGGGCCATGCCCCACCTCCCCAGCATGCCCCTCACCTCGCCCAGACTGGGAGTGTCTGCCTTGAAGGCGTTCAGCTTGGCCAGGACAGAGTGCGCTAGCTGGGCTGTGTCCTCTGGGCCCCTGGGGGTGGGGCAGTCAGACACAGGGGACATCAGGGTATGGGGTTGGGGCCGGGGAGAAGACCAGGGCAGGGGGCAGAAGAGAGGTTAAAGGTTGGGTGCCAGATGGAGTCAAGGGGAGGGGGTGGCCTCAGGGTGGGGACTAGGTGGGGTCCCCACTTGCGGTAGCGGATGGCGGGGTACTCCTGCAGCGTGGCGCACAGTGTGGCGATCTGCTGGGCCAGCGCCTCGAGCTGCCGTGCCCGCTCCCCTGCCCGGAAGGGGCAGTAAAGGTTGTAGGTGCTGTGTGGGGCATCCAGAGAGAACACCTGGGGGATGGAAGTGCCGGGGGCCACCGCTATACACGCACACCACCTGCCTAACTTCTGCTACTACCACCTGCACCTCCCTGGGGCAGTCCCTGGTCCTGAGTCTGCTTTGCCAACCTCGAGGCAGGCCGGGGGCAGCCCCCAACTGACGCATGGAGAAGTTGGTAGATGAATCCCCCAGCCCCTGCCCGGGACTAGCCGGGACCATACCTGGGCCTCGTAGGGGAGGAAAGCAAGGTGGATCTCCTTCAGCGTCTTCACCACCTTTGCCAGACGGGAGCGGCTCAGCTCACCGAACAGGGCATCGGGGCAGGCTGGGGTGGGCAGGAAGGGGGTGTCAGGCCAGAGCACACCCCCATACCCCCTTGCCCCAGCCCCCCACGTCTCCAAGTCCTCTCACTCACTGTCAGTGAAGAAGACGTGTGCCGCTTTGTAGGTGAAAGTCGGGGTCCCCTGGAAGTCTGCGATCAGGGACTGAACTGACTGGGGAAGATGGGTCACTCTCTGGGCCTGGCCCTGCACCCCCAGACCCATCCTCTGCCTGGGCCTCCCAGCTGCTGCCCGTCCCCCACCACATGCAGACATGCACAGAGGCACACACGCACACTCACGCACACATGTGCACACATGCACACGCTCGCTCATGTAGGCACCTTCTCCGTGGGACTCAGCAAATAAATGGCCTCCAGGCTGGGGATGGGTTCTCGCCGTTTGTTGATGTCTTCAACAACTGGTAGGGAAAGAGGAAAGGGCACACGTGGGTGGCACCGGGGCAGGGGCACATGGGGAGTCTCAGGTTTGGGGAGGTGGATGCTTGGGGAGGAAGGTTAGATGCTTGCGGGGGGCCGAAGGAGGTACACACCTAGGGGTCACACAGCTAATCGCCACACAGACAGTGTTCCGCACACTTGAGGGTTGCATTCTGGGGGCCCAAGGAGTCCTACATGGCGCTCCACACAGGGGCTGCACAGTCAGGGAAGCTGACCCCTTAGGGATCAAAGCTGGGAAGTCCTGCACACCGTGGGCTCCCACACTCAGCTTGCAAGTTCGGGGAACATACTTGGTCACGCGCTCTGGAGCTGTCTGCGTGGGGGGCTGCATACTTGGGAGTTCTGGACAATTTGAGGGGAATCCCACACTCAAGGGCTGCACCCCATGGGGGCTCTACATTTAGGGGGTCCCACACTCAGGTTCTGCCTGGGGAGCGTGGGGAGGGGTGGGGTGTCCACTCACTGGTGATGCCCTCAGCCAGTATGTCTGACATTTTGCAGCAGGAAGACAAGATGCGCATGCTCGGGTGGTCCATGATGAGCACCTGCCCGGGTGGATGGACAGATGGACTGATGGACAGACAAGTGTGCGGAGGAGACCACAGCTGGTCGCAGGAGGGGCCAAGGCAGCGGGTGGGGTGGACAGTTTCAAGGGCTTGCTGGGCAGGAGGACCCAGGACCCATCTACCTGACTCCATTCCTGGGGACTAGGAGCCTCCTTGGGGAATTCTTGGGGGCAGAGGGGTCAAACATTCAGAGCCCTCCCTGTGGGCCTGGACAGGACAAGGAGCTGCCCCGGGGTACTCAGGCATCTGCCTCACCCCTACCTTCCACTCCCCATCCTTCTTGACACTCCGAATGACTCCACTCAGAATTTCTGCAGGGAAGAGAGGGGTAGGCTCAAGACGCTGGTCCTCTGGCCACACCACACCCCTAAGCCTTCTCCACCTGGGGGCTGGACCCCTCTTCCTAACTCCCACTTACGCCTACCCCATATCCTGTGAGGTGGCTCCTGGCATCACCTCCAACTTACAGACAGGGAAACTGAGGTTGTAAGAGGACAGGCAACTTGCCTAAGTACCCTCAGTGCCTAAGTGGCACTGTAGCCACTGGAGAAATATGTTCTAGAAGAATGAAAAATTGAAAGCAGGGGTTCACCTGCAGGTCTACCTGCCTCCAGGGCAGGGCCCTGGGCTTTCCCACCTGCTACCTAAAGGTGTGCGGCTGTGGAGGTTTCCGCGAGACCTCCGCTCCCCTTCCATCCGTCCCCCCTGGGTTATAAAAGGCAGGACTTCTGCTTCCCAGCCCTGAGCCATCCCTGGCTGTGGTTACCCTACCGACCTCCAGCCTCAGTTTCCTCATCTGTAAAATGGAATCACTGGTTTTTTCCATCTCCCCACTAATCCCTGTGTAGAGGGCTCCTTTTTTAATTGGAGCGCTGGGGGTTGAGCCACAGACTGCCCTGCCCCGAGGAAAGAGCGGGGGAAGGGACCGGGTGGCCCCGCCCGGCCGTGTCCACTGTTATCGGGACCGCCAGGGCGGAAGCAGCTGAGGCCGGAACTACCCGGGGTGGGGGAGGGGGCGACCTCCCCCCAAGAACCCAGGTCCGCGAAGCCGGGACGCCTGGGTCCTCACGCTGCAAAGGGGTTCCCAGGGATGGGGCAAGCAGGAAGGTGTCCCCCACACCAGCCCCGTGGGGCCTGGACACGCTCCCTGAGCGCTCACACGCCCTCGGGTCGCTGACCCCCGCACCACGGAGCCCCAGGAATCCAGTCCCCAAACGTCGCCCAGCTCGGAGACCCGGCAGTCCGGGCGTCTAGCGGCGTCCTCCTTCCCCCCGCAGGCACCCTAGGAGGCCCAGGAGGCCGGCCCCGGCCTACGCCACCCTCTGCGCGCCCCCTTGGGATCCCCGGAGTCCAGTCTCCCAACTTTGTTCCTCTCCGGCACCGGAGAGCCGGGGTGTCCAGCTGGGTCTCAGTCCCCGGCCGCTCCCTCGAGGGTCAGGTGCTCGGGCGCCCAGCGGGGTCCTCAACTCCCCCCCAATTCCCAGGGTCCCAGAGTCCGTGCGCCCCCGGCCCCTGCCCCCCCCCCCGAGAGGCACTCAGGAGCCCGGCCCGGGGGAGGCACTCACTTTCCCCTACCACCGCCTTCAGCCCCGAGGGCGCCATCTTCCCCCAGGGACGCCGCCACAGCTTCCGGGTCTGTCCCAAGGTGGGGGCGTGGCCCCGCGCGACACCCACGTGGCCCCGGCCCCGCCCCCTGCGCACCTGGCCCCGCCCAGCCCGAGGAAGGCGGGTCCGTCCTTGCAGGGCGGACCTGCAGGTGCCGTTGGAGAGGTCTGCCCCGACGACACGCCCACGGACGGGCGCTCCGGCACACACGCTCCCCGGGCTTCTCTGAGGCAGATCGCAGGGGAATAACCCCTTCATCTTCCCCGGGCCTTTCTGTGTCTGCGAGCTACACTGTGCCCACTCGAGGCCACCGGGCCACAAACCTCTCGGCCTAGGACCGTGACCCACCTGCCTTCTGTACCTCAAAGTTTAGGGGCAGCAGCGGCAGTCTTGGACATTTGATCCATTCAGGAGGAGACTATTGCGTGCCGGGCACCTGTGCTGTATATTATTCTCACTGGGTCCTGCCTGACACCCCGACAGGGAGTGCAGTGCAGACCCGGAAACTGAGGATGGGCCTACTGGGATTTCAGCCAGAGCCTGTCCCCAGGGGAATGCTTGTCACAGCCTTATGCTTTTTTGGGTACATACACACTTAGCCTCGTGAGCCAACAGTTGCATTCACATGCTGATACACACATCAAAGGCTTACGCACACACACACACAAATTCATACTCGACTTGAAATCTCAGGGCCTGCTCCTGCTGTGAGTCTGTTAAGGGCTGATGCCCTGTCACCCAGAGGGCACAGTCCCAGCAGTGGCACCCATACAAATGAGGTGGCGGATTTAAGGTGCGATGTATGTGTGCAAATACAGACTCCTGCTCTTCCAAACCGGGTCTTTCCCTCGGCCCTGATGATGATTCGTCAGCAGGTGCCAAGCCCTCTGCCACTGACATGGGTCATACAGGAGTGAGTCAGACCAGATGGCCTGCCCACGTGGCATTTAATATTGACTGGGGGAGATAGAAAAGAATCAATTCTGCCCTCAAGGAAATAAACTGTGATGTGATAGCAAGTAGCACTGGGGTGGGGTGGGGACTTTATTGTGGGTAGACCCAGAGGGCCTCTCTGAGGAAGCAGCTTTCAGACTTATCCCTGGATGAGACTAAGAAGCTGGGCTAGGCGTGGTGGCTCACACCTGTAATCCCAGCACGTTGGAAGGCCAAGGCAGGAGGATCGCTTGAGCTCAGGAGTTTGAGACCAGCCTGAGTAAGAGCAAGACCCCATCTCTACTAAACATAGAAAGATTAGCCAAGTATCATGGCATGTGCCTGTAGTCACAGCTACTCGGGAGGCTGAGGCAGGAGGATCGCTTGAGCCCAAGAGTTGGAGGCTGCAGTGAGCTATGATGACGCCACTGCATTCTACCCGGGGTGACAGAGTGAGAATCTGTCTCCAAAAAAAAAAAAAAAAAGTTAGCCATATGAAGATAGGGACAGACAGAGAGCATGCCATGTGACCACAGAGGCAGAGACTGAAGAGCTGTAGCCCAGGAACACCAAGGACTGCAAGGCAACCACCAGACACTAGGCAAAGGCAAGGAAGGACGTGGGACCTACAGGGTTTCTGCCAACACCTTGAGTTCAGGCTTCCGGCCTCCAGAACTTTGACACAATAAATTTCTGTTGCTTTAAAAAACCATCCAGTTTGTGGTACTTTGTTCCAGCAGCTCTAGGAAATGGACATATCCGATGAGGAACAGGACATCTCCCTGGCATGGAAGGGAGGGTGTGAACGTGGGTCTTTGTGGGGCGGAGGAGCCTTGGGCAGGGCTGGTGATAGTGCAGCCCGTTTATCCTTTGAAGAAACTTCCCACTGGTTTCGAGGAAGGTGTCTTGAGGAGGGGATGGGGACCTCCCAGTGACATCCCTTCCGAGGGAACTGAGGGAAAGGCACAGCAGCTCAGGGGAGGGGACAGGGGTGTCCTCTCCTCCCCGCCTGCCTCCCTCCCTGGGAGTCTCACCTCCCGTCCCCACACAGGGCTGGGGTGATGGATCATAGACAGCTCAACTTGGCACTTGGGTGGCTCAGGGACAGGAGATCTCAGACTTTCTTGTCTCAGGGCCTGCAGTGGGCAACCAGGCCCCGGGGACAGTGAGTAGAGGGAATTGTGGCCAGGAGACCTCCTGAATCGCTGCCAAGGAGACAGAGCTGGTGCTAGGCTGGCCAGTGGTGCCCAAGGAGGGTGCAGAGAGGAAGGGATGGAGGGAGGGAGGGGTCCTGGGCCCCAGACCACAAGAGGCCACAAGAACCCACAAGAACCAGTTGGGGGGACCCAGGTGACTGGGATGCAGACATCCTGCACTGGTTCCCAGTGGTGGGCTGCAGGCCCCACCCTAGCTGGCCACTGCTCTACCCTGTCGGCCTGTCTTCTCCAACCATAGGGACAGTGCTCTGGCCTCCTGCCACAGTCCACCTGAGAGTCCCTAGGGCCCACTAATTGCTGCTGGGCCCAGCCAAACCCAGGTCACCCTGCCCCCCACCCCCACGCTGGACCCAGCATCGTCGTGGGCAAACAATTATCTGGATCATCTTTATGGGGCTTAAGCTTGGGTGGGAGCAGATGGGGCATGAGCTGGGGATTTGAGGCTGGGGGGTGGATCCACACCCCCACGTCCTGGTCATTTAAAAGGCCCTCTCTGGCACGAGGCTGGGGCAGAGGCCAGCAGGAACGTGGACAGAGCTCAGGGCAATGATGGACCAAGAAGAGAAGGCAGAGGAGGGGGGCTCGGCTCCCTTTGCCAAGGTGAGAGGGCCTCGCCCCGCCCCCCAGCTCCTAATGGTCCCAGAGCCCATAATTGACAAGATGAATTAGTTTGTAGGGCACCTAATTAGCGAGCCAGTCTCCTAGGACCCCCTGACCCAGTTGCTACTGTAGGAAGGGGCTGGTGGGCTTGAGTGTCTGCGTGGCCCACTCTAGAGGTCACACTTTAGGTGTTGACCCTGTGAGATGGAGGCTGCTGGGACTTGGGGGAGGCCCCTGGGCCATTTCCCTGGTGCATGTCCCAGCTCCCAGGCCACCCGCCCGACAGGCCCCAGTGATGGCAGGGACACTGGCCCTGAAGCCTGTCCCTTGGGGTGGCACCACGTGAGGCAGCACTGCTGGCCGGGGCCCTGGGGCGGGGGCTGGGATTGGGAAGGAGACTCATGTCTCATTTGGAGCAGCTCTGCAGAGCAGATTGGCAGCGGGCACCATGGTGAGAGCTGACAGGCCGAGTGGGAGGCGGCTGGCTGGGAGGGCAGCGGAGGGGTCCCCGAGCTGAAGGGCCAACTAGACCAAGTGGGTCTGTCCCTAGGAGGGCTCCCCGGACCAGGAGGGCTTCTTCAACCTGCTGAGCCACGTGCAGGGGGACCGGATTGAGGCGCAGCGCTGTTCACTGCAGGCTGGGCCAGGCCAGACCCCCGAGAACCGTGAGTGTGGGCACAAGGGTGCTGTCCGGGGGAACGGGGCAGGAGTGCAGGGGTGCAGGGCGAGTGAATGGGTGCCCCTGAGGGCACGGGGTGGGGGAGATAACCGTGCATCCTAGAGGTGAAAGGCTGGGGATGCGGGCCCCAGCCGGGCTGTGTCCTCCCATATCTGCATGTGTCCACCTCTGTGTGCCTCTGCTCCATGCAGAGAGTGGCCCCACCCCTGAGATGGACAGCCTCATGGACATGGTGGCCAGTACTCAGGGTCGCCGCATGGACGACCAGCGTGTGACAGTCAGTAGCCTGCCTGGCTTCCAGCCCGTGGGCCACAAGGTAGGTGATGTTCTGCCAGTGCCGAGCAGAGAACAGCCAGGCTGCACTCTCTAACCCAGCCCAGCCAGGAGTGAATGGGGCCTGCCCCCACAATCATGTGTGTTGATGTCACACGTACTCATGCACAGCTTGGGTTCTGATCAAGACCCCAGGTAGAGCTCCAAGGCCCACCACCTCACACCCAAATACCATCCTAAATAGCGGGTAATGAAGGTTAACACACATGAATGAGGGATGTGGGTCCTCACCTGCACCCTCTCTGCAAGGTTTGTGTCACCTCTGGCCTGGCTGACCCCTCTTCACCCACAGGACGGAGTGCAGAAACGAGCTGGGACCCTCAGCCCCCAACCCCTGCTCACTCCGCAGGACCCGACAGCTCTCAGCTTCCGTCGGAACAGCAGTCCCCAGCCCCAGACACAAGCCCCCTGAGGGCCTGAGCCATCCTGGGCCCCACTTGGCCCCTGAAAGCAGACAATAAAACACTTCCATGAGTAAAAAGAGACTGAGTATTTATTATTTTATTGGGGGGAGAGCTAGGACTCAAGCACTTGGAGGGCTCAGGAGTTCTGCTGGGCAGCTCGAAGGAACTTCTCCTCCCGCTGCTTCCGTATCCTCTCTTTGAATGCTTCTATCTCTTGGCGCTGGTGGTGGGGAAGGGGGCGGGACAGGAAGGAAGGAGGGGGCACATACCTCAGGGCCTGGACCCCTCTCCCACTAACCTGGCCCCTACTCCCCCAGACCACGGCTTCAGAGTTCAGTGTCTACACTGGAAGCCCCATGCCCCTTACAACCAGGATCCAAGCGGGATCAGATTCATTCTTTGGGGAGAAGGCATTACGGAAACCAGATGTTCCTCTGCTCTCAGTTCCCTACCCATGGCTGAAGGTAAAATTTTCATTTGAAACCCACCAGGGCCATGGGGATCCAGCCTCCTCCATCCCTCTAATGGGAAGAAGAGATCACTTACCTGATCTTCCTTCTCAGGTGGCCACAGCTCCCTCTGTGGGGACAAAGTCACAGCTGGGGGCACAAGCCAGGAGCATCCAGAGCCCCACACTCAGGGCAGGGTCAGCTCATGGGAGGCAGACATTGGTACTCAGCAGATTGGTTCCCCACACCCTCCCCCACTCCCCGGAATGAACCTGTGAACATTCTCCTTATGCCCACCTTGCGCAGTATGACATAGTGTTCAAACCACTCGGCCTGATTTGCAATCCAGAACATAGTCACAGGGAAAGTGAGATAGAGTGTCATCTGGAAAGGCAGAGGATGGATGAATAGAGCCAGGGATGACCCCCACCCCAGCAATGTGCAGAGGTTGCTCAGAGCTCGGAGGACCCATCCTCCCGGAGAGCCCTGGAGCACCCCAGAACTCCCACAAAGGGTACAGAAGCCTCACACCTTAAAACCTAGCCCCCAAAATCCAGGAGACCTTATTCCTGAAAGCCCCTCAGAGCTGGGAGTTTCTTTTCACCAGCCCAGCAGCACAAGAACACCTACTACAATCAAGACACTTCCTCGAGACCTCATTACCCACCTCCCCTAACCAGATCCCCCCACAAAAAAACCCAGGAGGCCTCATTCTTAGTCTAAGAGTCTCACTGTCTGAGGCACCAGCCCACCCACCCACCGTGCACCCGAGAGCTCCCCCAGGATCTGCAGCCTTTCTTCTTAGAGCCCCGCGTCAGCTCACCCCTCTGAGGCCCTTCCTCAGTCCAGCCTTCTCAGAGCCCCCAAACCCAGAAGCCCCACTCCGAGAGCCCCCTCCTCCCGCCTCTGGGTTTATAACCGTAAAGGTCCCTCTCAAATCTCAAGAGCTTCCTTCCCAGAGCGCCCCCCTCTTTGGAGTCCCCCCCTTCACAGCCTGTTCCTCAGATCCAGGAAGATCCCCTGCCCAGCCTCCCAACCCACTCACTCCTGGGTTCACTAACCCGAAACACCTCCAGCTTCACCCCCATCTCGCTTCTCCGGGTCTACAAAGCCTCTTCCGCCCAAAGTCGACCCTCCAGCAAGACAGCAGCTCATTGGTAGTTCGCGGGCTCCACTGCTGAAGCTGATTGGCCCATAAGCTTCCAGGATGACGTAATCTTCAGGCGCCTCTGCTCTGCTTCCGTTCGCTGGCGTCATCTCAACGAAAAGCCCACAGCGCGGGCCCAGCAGTAGGAAGGATTCAGCCAATAGGAAACGGGTATAGCTCGTGGGGGCGGACCTTCAGTGGGAGACGTCATAAGCCCGCGACTCTCACCTGTTCCGGGAGATCCAGGAAAATGGTGGTGATGGCGCGGCTCTCGCGGGCCGAGCGGCCGGACCTTGTCTTCGTAAGTCCATGGCGGGGTCGAGGATGGCCCGTGTAGGCGCATTGAGACCTGGATGCTGTAGGGGATTGGGGCCAGGTCACCCAGTGGATTTAGGTTAAAACTGTGCCAGGCCACAGGTCAAAACTGTGGGGAACCCTAACGGGCCAGAAGCCGATTGCGAGGTCCGCACTGGGGTGGCCAGGGGTAAAGATTTGGTGTCGCACCTGGTGGACTGAGTAAAGAGCTGCTGTCGAGGTTAAGGGCCTGGCGTCCCAGGCCATGGGGCGGAAATGGCGGCGAGCGGGGAATGGGAGAGAAGGGAGATGGCCTAAGTGAATCTTGACAGGTAAAGACCTTGTGTCTGAAATAAAGGCATGGGGACCAGGCCAAGGTTCTGGCTTCTGGGGTAAAAGCTTGGTGTTCTGGGTAACGGTCTAGGTCAGGGCTGGAGCGTTATAGTTTCTGGGGTAAAGGCCTGGTGTCTGGACTAAGAGAACCTTGATGACATGGAGCTTGTCAGGCGATGGCCAGTGGGATCTTGAAGAGCCAAGGACATGGTGTCTGGAGCAGGGGGCATCTTCGTCAGATTTTTGGTGTCCAGGGTTAAAGGCATGGTGTCTGGTCTGTTACTTTCCTTCTGAGATAAAGGCCTAGCTTCCAAGTTCTGGGGTAGAGTTGAGCTAAACTCTGGCTAATGGGATCCTGAGGGGCCAGTGGCTTGGCATCTGGGCCTGAGAGCCCTGGTGGCTGAGGTATAAAGTTCTGGTCATCTGAGCCTGGGGTGGAGATGGGTCAGGTGGTGGCATTGGAAGCCTGAGGGGCCAAAGGCTTGGTGTCTAGGAAGAAGCATGTTTTAAAGAGGTCTGGTGTCCAGGCCAGAGGTCCTAAATGTCTGGAATGGGGCCCTGGTGTCTAAGGAATCTGGTGGTCTGGGCTGGAGAGTGGGTGGTAGGATCTGGAGGGCCAAAGCCTAATGTCTGGGTGATGCAGACTCATGTCTGGCCTGGAACCATAATGGTTGAGAAATCTAATCTGGGTATGATTGTGGGCAGTTGAATTCTGAGGGGTAAAGGTCTGGATTAGTGTGCTGGTATCTGGTGACCTGGCTCTCATGGTAGGCAGTGGGATGTGGGATCTGGGCAAAAGTCTGGAGTTTGGGCCAGAGCCCCAGTAGTGGGGTGGTGTTGGGCTAAGGCTCTGAGGGTAGGTCTCTCTTCTCCCCCGTTCCCTGGCCCCGGCAGGAGGAAGAGGACCTCCCGTATGAGGAGGAAATAATGCGGAACCAGTTCTCGGTCAAATGCTGGCTCCGCTACATCGAATTCAAACAGGGTGCCCCGAAGCCCAGGCTCAATCAGCTGTATGAGCGGGCGCTCAAGCTGCTGCCCTGCAGGTAGGAATGGCTCCAGCTGCCCTGCCCTAGTGTGTAGGGCAGGTTCCGAGGGTCCATAAAGCTGACCAATCAGTGTCTGTCCCATCCTGTTCCCCAGCTACAAACTGTGGTACCGCTACCTGAAGGCACGCCGGGCACAGGTGAAGCACCGCTGTGTGACTGACCCTGCCTATGAAGATGTCAACAACTGCCATGAGAGGGCCTTTGTGTTCATGCACAAGGTGGGGGCTGGGCGAGGGGATGAGAGGGTAGGTGGGCCGGAGCAGGGGGCTGGATGCAGCATGGGAAGGGTAGGGGGTTGGAGTCCTGTTTTCTCTGTGCACGAGAGGTTGGGTTGGACTCAGTCCTAGAGTTGGGGGTCTGGGTCCTCCTGTGTTTATGTGGAAGTCCCAGGAGTGGCTCAGCCACAGGACATCTAATGTCTGTGTCTGGGCCATGGAGCCCACAACTCAGACCCAGCTGCCTCTCCCCATACCCCCAGATGCCCCGTTTGTGGCTAGATTATTGTCAGTTCCTGATGGACCAGGGGCGTGTCACACACACCCGCCGCACCTTCGACCGTGCCCTCCGGGCACTACCCATCACACAGCACTCTCGCATCTGGCCCTTGTACCTGCGCTTCCTGCGCTCACACCCGCTGCCTGAGACAGCCGTGAGAGGCTACCGGCGCTTCCTCAAGGTAAGCCCAGTAGGTGGGCCTGTTCCCCAAGTTAGAGTTTCCAGAAACTGGCTCACTGGGACACCAGCCCCATGTGGGATGTCACTCAACAGACAGGACATGGGAATGCACAGGCTTGGTTTGTGATTTGCATCTTTATTTCCCAAACAGTTTGCTAGCACCTGCTTCACAGGCATAGACACGGGGAGCTGGGGATGGTGTGAACAAGACAGTCCCTACCTGCGTGGAGCTTTTAGGTAGACAGATGCACACAAACTGCCCATATAAACCAGAGTAAAACCACAGCTGTGGTGAGGGCAGGAGTGAGAGATGGACAGTGTATGGGAACATGGGACAGGCAAGGTCAAGAGTGGAGGTGCCAACTGGGCAGGGATTGGGTGCAGTTTGCTCAAACTTGTATCTACTGTACACAGTGAAACCCTTAGAACAGTGTACTTTGTGGGGCAGGGAGGTTGTGGTGGAAGCAAGGCTAAGCCAGACCAGTCAAGGCTAAGGCTGGACCTATGGGATCAAGGCTGGACCAGCAGGGCTGAGGCTGGACCAGTGGGGCTAAGGCTGGACCTGTGGGAGTCAAGGGTAACCCACAAAGGCCAAGGCTGGACCAAGGGGGCCAAGGATGGGTCAGCAGGGGCTGGCTCTTGGCCAGGACAGTGACAGGTGGGTGGCAGGAGGCCCAGAGCCACTGAGTCAGGAGGGGGCGTGGCCCTGCTGCCCCATTGACTGCCGGCACGGTGGGTTGGTCCTCAGCTGAGTCCTGAGAGTGCAGAGGAGTACATCGAGTACCTCAAGTCAAGTGACCGGCTGGATGAGGCTGCGCAGCGTCTGGCCACCGTGGTGAATGATGAGCGCTTTGTGTCCAAGGCCGGCAAGTCCAACTACCAGGTGGGACTGTGGGGAGACGAGAGCCTGGCGGGGGTAGGGGGGTGGCTCCCCACCCTTCAGGACCAAGACTGAGACTCTTCCCTGTCCTCTCTCCCCCACCCTGCAGCTGTGGCACGAGCTGTGCGACCTCATCTCCCAGAACCCAGACAAGGTGCAGTCCCTCAATGTGGATGCCATAATCCGCGGGGGCCTCACCCGCTTCACCGACCAGCTGGGGAAACTCTGGTGCTCGCTGGCCGACTACTATATCCGCAGTGGCCACTTCGAGAAGGTGCACGCCGGCACATGGGCCTCTGGGTGTAGGGTGGTGTAGGGTGGGGTCTCCCTCCCACACTCAGATGGTGTTTGCAACAGATGTGCATGTCCACGTATGTGATTGCTGTCCCAAAGTCGAGGAGAGGCAGGACAGCCCTGCCTGCAAGCACACCAGCCTTGGCATCAGCCAGACCTGGGTTTGAGGTCCACACCCCCTGGCTGTGCGACCTGGGTCCCGCTAATCCTAGGTTTCCCCATTAGCAAAATCAGGGTGATACTCACTTCCTGGCCCGTGAAGAATCAGCAGATGCTGGCAGAGCACCAAGCAGGTGCCTGACATGAGGCTCACTCCCTCAGGGGTTCATGTGTCTGTGACTGCCCTTGTCAGCTTGCTCTTGTCATCAGGCTCAGGGAACGGGGGAGTGGGTGGGGTTCTGAAAGTCCCAGAGGGCTGGCTGGGGTGCCGTGGCCGGAGGGAAGGTGGGAGCTGAGGGGTGTGGAGCCAAGGTGGGGGAGGCACAGGAACTGGGCGTGGACGGCTGGGAGCCTTGCAGGCTGAGGGGGGCTGGCCATGACACCCGGCTGGGAGCCCCCAGGGGGGCGTGAGCAGGTGCGCATTTTTCAGGATGCACTGGCCAAAGCCGTGGAGACAGCGGGGCAGGACCAGTCAGGCTGGGTAAAGAGAGGAGGCCTGAGCTGGGGTGGCTGAGGGGTTGGGGGGGTGGCTGGAGAACGTGAGCTGGAGAAGGAGGTCGGGCAGGCACGGGGGACGCTTTGGAGCAAAGACTGAGCCCCGTAGATGAGCTGAGGGGAGGGTCCCTGCAGGTTGGACCACCAAGTGCTTTACACAGTGGTCTCAGTCAAGCCTTGAGGTGACTCTGCACAAGGGGCTGTCGCCCACAGTTTACTGAGGAGGCCCTGAAGGTCTGGAGATCACTCTGGAAGCACAGGGTAGGCTCCATCCCACAGCTCCATGCTGGGTTCGCTGCCCAAAGCCCGTGGTGCTGGGCGGCCCAGCAGGGGTTCCAGTTTGGGGCTGGTGCCGAGGGCGCTGCTGCCTGTTCTCTACGTCACCTTCCTCTCAGCTCGCCCGTTCCCCCTTGTCCCCCCCACAGGCTCGGGACGTGTACGAGGAGGCCATCCGGACGGTGATGACCGTGCGGGACTTCACGCAGGTGTTCGACAGCTATGCCCAGTTCGAGGAGAGCATGATTGCCGCTAAGATGGAGACTGCCTCAGAGCTGGGGCGCGAGGAGGAGGGTGAGCTTCAGGGGTGGAGGGTGGTGGGGGCACGTCTCAGATCAGCCACTTGCTGAGGTGTGTGCTCTCACCAACACATTTGGGGCCCCCAGATGATGTGGACCTGGAGCTGCGCCTGGCCCGCTTTGAGCAGCTCATCAGCCGGCGGCCTCTTCTCCTCAACAGTGTCTTGCTGCGCCAGAACCCGCACCACGTGCACGAGTGGCACAAGCGCGTGGCCCTGCACCAGGGCCGCCCCCGGGAGGTGTGTGAGGACTGCCCTGGCCCCGCCCCTTGGGGGTCTTGGCCCCGCCCCCTCAGCCACAGTCTGCCACGGCCCCGCCTCCTCAGAGTCACTGCCCTCTGGACACCTACAGGGCCTGAGTCCAGCCTGACCTCTGCCCTCCTGCCCCCAGATCATCAACACATACACGGAGGCTGTGCAGACAGTGGACCCCTTCAAGGCCACAGGCAAGCCCCACACACTGTGGGTTGCGTTTGCCAAGTTTTACGAGGACAATGGACAGCTGGATGACGTGAGTGCCCTGCTGCACGTGCCTTTGTGCGTGCTTGTGTGTGTGCACGGACACAATCATGTTCCTGACCCTTGGTGATGGGGGCTGGCCTGGTGGGCAGGGTCTCAGCCTGGCCTCTGCCCACCCCCGGCAGGCCCGCGTCATCCTGGAGAAGGCCACCAAGGTGAACTTCAAGCAGGTGGACGACCTGGCCAGCGTGTGGTGCCAGTGTGGGGAGCTGGAGCTCCGACATGAGAACTATGATGAGGCCTTGCGGCTGCTGCGGGTAAAAACCAAGCCCGGGCTGGGGGCAGGGACTGTGGGCTGTGGGGCCAGGGCCTGGGACAACCCCTGAGCACTGCCCCTGCCACCGTTCCCCTGCAGAAGGCCACGGCGCTGCCTGCCCGCCGGGCTGAGTACTTCGACGGCTCGGAGCCTGTGCAGAACCGTGTGTATAAGTCCCTGAAGGTGTGGTCGATGCTCGCCGACCTGGAGGAGAGCCTCGGCACCTTCCAGGTGAGCTGCCTGTGGCCAGGGAGGGACAGGGCCCCGGACTCGGTCCCGGGACGCGCTCCGACCTCCCCTGTCCCTGCAGTCCACCAAGGCCGTGTATGACCGCATCCTGGACCTGCGCATTGCCACCCCCCAGATTGTCATCAACTATGCCATGTTCCTGGAGGAGCACAAGTACTTCGAGGAGAGCTTCAAGGTGAGGGGGCCGGGGCCAGATGGCCTGCAGGTCCCAGCTGGTGGTGTCACCTCCTCAGGGGCCTTGGGCACTGTAAGAGTTTTCTAGGGTTGCTGTGACAAGGTACCACCGACCTGGTGGCTTAAACAACGGGGATTTGTTATCTCATTGTCCTGGAGGCCGGAAGTCCAACATAAAGATGTGGCAGGGTTGCTTTCTCCTGAGGCCTCCCTCCTTGGCTTGCAGACGGCCACTTTCTCCCTATGTCTTCACGTGGGCTCTTTGTGCGTGTCATTGTCCAAATTTCTTCTTAAAAGGACGTTAGTCCTGATGGATTAGGCCCACCTTAATGACCTAATTTTAACTTAGTGATCTCATCTGCAAATGCATCTACGTCCTGAGGTACTGCGGGTTAAGACTTCAGCATAGGAGTGTTGCGGGGGGGACACAGTTCAGCCTGCAACAGGTACCGAGTCCACCTCCACATACATGTATGAGGTGGGGGACGCAGGGTGTTGGTGGCAGTGTGTGCAGGCTGTCCCCACCCCTTGCTGCTCAGGTGACAGGTTGTAGGTCTGTGGGGTGTTTTATGTGTCCGTGTGGTGAGGCTCTGTTCCAGCCGGAGCGGTTGTGTTCATGTGGATGTGGAGGTCATACACATACACGTGTGCCATCCCCTGCCCCTCCGCCTGGGAGTGTGAACCTTCCCCCAGAACACTGGGATCCAGTGTCTGCAGAGCTGAGGCGCTCCCCACATAATGTCACCTACTAGGTGCCAGGCCCTGGACTTAGTAAGTCCTCCTGCACCCCTGGCCTTGGGGTCCTTGCAATCTGGGGAGGCCCACAAGGGAGGGGTGTACAGGCAGGGCCTTGTGTGTGGGGCCTGAGGGAGACCCAGGCGGGCTCCTGACAGATGTCACCCAAGGGCATCCTGGGTGCCAGGTGGTCTCCACCTGCAGACTCACACACACGACTCCCCTCTTGGGACAGGCATATGAGCGCGGCATCTCGCTGTTTAAGTGGCCCAACGTGTCCGACATCTGGAGCACCTACCTGACCAAATTCATCGCCCGCTACGGGGGCCGCAAACTGGAGCGGGCGCGGGACCTCTTTGAACAGGCGCTGGACGGCTGCCCTCCCAAATATGCCAAGAGTGAGGAGGGTGGGCTCAGAGGAGGGCTTGGGGAGGGGGCCGGGCCCGGCCCTGCCCCCCCTACCTACTGTACGCGCAGCTGGAGGAGGAGTGGGGCCTGGCCCGGCACGCCATGGCTGTGTACGAGCGGGCCACCAGGGCCGTGGAGCCCGCCCAGCAGTACGACATGTTCAACATCTACATCAAGCGAGCGGCCGAGATCTACGGAGTCACCCACACCCGCAGCATCTACCAGAAGGCCATCGAGGTGCCTGCCCCAGGGGCCCCAAGGGGGGCTGGAGGTCCCCAAGAGGAGAGGATGGAAGGGGTCCCCGCAGGCAGAAGGGGCTGGGAGGATGGCCGAAGTGTGTTGGGAGCCCTCTGAGCTGCCCTGCCTCACACCCTGCTCTCCCTGACCCCACGGTCACCAGGTGCTGTCGGACGAGCATGCCCGTGAGATGTGTCTGCGGTTTGCGGACATGGAGTGCAAGCTCGGCGAGATCGACCGCGCCCGGGCCATCTACAGCTTCTGCTCCCAGATCTGCGACCCCCGGGTAGGGCCGGATGCCGGGAGGGATGTTGTCAGGGAGGCTGTCGCCCAACTGGCCAGCTCATGCCTGCTCCTCCCCACCCCCGCCCCCAGACAACTGGTGCGTTCTGGCAGACGTGGAAGGACTTTGAGGTCCGGCACGGCAACGAGGACACCATTAAGGAGATGCTGCGCATTCGCCGCAGCGTGCAGGCCACATACAACACTCAGGTCAACTTCATGGCCTCACAGATGCTCAAGGTGTCAGGCAGCGCCACGGGCACTGGTGAGCAGCCATGGGCCACCTCCCGCCTTGGCCGGGCACACACCGGGCGTCTCAGCCCTGCTCAGCCATGGCCTCCTGGGTCTTGGGGAGAATTTGAGGGCTGGGAATGGCCCCCTGTAGCACTGACCCCTGCCCCCACCCCTGTAGTGTCCGACCTGGCCCCTGGGCAGAGCGGCATGGACGACATGAAGTTGTTGGAGCAGCGGGCGGAGCAGCTGGCAGCCGAGGCTGAGCGGGACCAGCCCCCGAGGGCCCAGAGCAAGATCCTGTTCGTGAGGTGAGGGCCAAGGCCAGGAGGGGGCCAGGCCCTGTAGTGGGGGACAGGGAGCTGGGGAGCAGGGCCGCTGAGGCAGCACACCCCCTGCCCACAGGAGTGACGCCTCCCGGGAAGAGCTGGCGGAGCTGGCACAGCAGGCCAACCCCGAGGAGATCCAGCTGGGCGAGGATGAGGACGAGGACGAGATGGACCTGGAGCCCAATGGTGAGGGGCTGGCCCGGCAGGGGTGGGTGGGGTGGCAGGGGGTGGCCCCTCCAGGAGAGTGACCGGCCCTCCCCGCCTCCCGCAGAGGTCCGGCTGGAGCAGCAGAGCGTGCCGGCTGCGGTGTTTGGAAGCCTGAAGGAAGACTGACACCCCCCTCAACCCCACAACCCTCCCCCTCCCCCAATACAGCCCGTGTTTGTACGTCATGGTCTTGGCCTCCTTCCTGCCGCCAGGTGCCCGGAGGGACTGCCAGCTCAGGAGTGCCCTGGCCCCATGCCCGGATTGGCTGCTGTGGGAGGTGGGGCGGCTGGGCCCAGGGCCAGGCACCCGCCCCACCCTCACCCCGCAGAGCCAGTTCTGGACGCTGAGCGGCCAGTCTCTCTGCCGCCTGGGGCCTAGGAGCAGGTTCTGCCCAGGAGCCTCAAGCCAGGGGCATCTGGTCCCTGACTGCCAGTTAGGGCCATTCTGCGTCCCCAAGCAGCAGCCTTTCCCAGGGCGAGAGGCGCCCACCCTCAGAGAGAGCCCTGGAGCCAGGCAGGCCCCAGTCCAGCTCTGTGAACTTATTAGTAAGGTGCTTTCCCGGGAGAGGGGCCATGGCCAGGGCGTGGTCTTTAGTCCTAAGCTCTGAGAAGCCATTAGCAGGCTCTAAGCTATTAAGGGGTTTTAAGCATCAAGGGATATAATCAGATTTGTGCTTTGAACAGGTCACACAGGGTGCTCTGTGGCCGGGAGGCAGCTGGGGACGTGGGGAGGCCCAGGCTGGTGGCTTGGATTTTGGGGGATGGAGGGGTGCAGGTCACAGGCTGGAAAGAAGTGAGACAGGCATCAGGGAGGCCCAGGGTTGGGCTGTGGGCCCTGCATCTGAGATGGTCAAGGTGGCAACTGGATCCTCAGACGTGGAGCTCAGAGGAAGGGAAACAGAATCCCTGGCCCAGAGTGGGTGACCATGCCTAGAAATGTAGGCAGGCTGGCCACGGGACACAAGATCAAGCTAAAAGTTGGCCCCAGACCAAATGCCAGGGAAGGCCAAAACCAAAAGCCTCCTGCCCAGGAGGTTGGTGTAGTGGCAGCTGAGAAACATCCCCAGTGGGGGTGGGTGGTGGCAGGAAGGCCATCCAGACCTCAGCAGAAGCCACATCAGGGCCAAAAGGGCAGAAGAGACGCTAGAGTTGATTCTAGAAAGAACAAGAGACCAGAAACACAGCCAGCAGCATGGAACCCCGGCCGGCCTCAGGGAGGTGACAAGGCATAACTTCTCTTTAAATTATTTTATTCAAGAGGGTGGGGAGGACAGACAAGGGGACTGAGCTGAGCCCTGAGTCCCTGAACCTCCCAGCTCAGCCCCCACAGCAGGACTGGACTCAAGTTAGGGGGTGGGGACTCCAGCCCCACCCAGACAAGGTTGGGGACAGACAGGACCCAGGAATACCAACTGACTGTCCTCTAGGGGGCAGCGGCCAGGCACGCGGGGCCCAGCCTGTGGACCGCCCAGGCAGGGTTATTTGGGAGTGCCACCACCCTTCTTGGGAGTGGTGGGCTTCTTGCTCTGCCAGAGGTGTCCCTGGATGGTGAAGGCATCGACACTCATGGACATGGTCTTGGCGGGGATCTGGGTGAAGCGCTTGCGGTCCGAGTTGTACTTATAGATGCCCTCGACCATGGCGGGCGTGACAGTACGGGGGCCGTAGCCTGCCAGCCGCGACAGCTCCTCCGTCTCCCCTGACAGCGTGTAGAGCGCCCGGAACTGGCAGCTCGAGTCGCGAAAGAGGATCAGGAAGTGGTTGGCCTTGCTCTTCTCTATTTCCTGGAGGGGGTGGCAGAAGCGGTCAGCTGGCCAGGCCACGCCACCGACCCGCCCACCCACCAGCTCCCCACACCTGGGCACGGCTCACCTCGAGAATGCGGTTCTTCTGCGGTTCGTTCACCTTGCCCGCCAGGCAGCAGTGTGACAGGGCATTGTGAATGATGAACTTGTTGGACTTGGCGCTGGGCTCCTTGTACAGCCGCGGACCTAGGAGGGCGGGGCGGTCAGCAGGGATGGCCAGGGAACGGGGGGCCCCATGCGCATGACGTCACCCAAGGCCCCACTCACCCGTGTACTCAGGCACCGACGCCGGGGAGGAGGCGTTGCTGGCGTTCTCCCAGTCGCGCTCGCGGCTGCCAGGCAGGCGGCTTGGGGACATGAGGCCCGATGGCGATGGAGCCCTGCGGTGGGGGAGGATGGGGCGGAGGTGGGGTCAGTGGTGGGTGAAGCCCCCCCACCTACAGAGTCCACAGGGAAGCGGCAGGCCCGGCACGCTCTGCAGGGAAGGAGACGGGCACGTGCGCTGCACACACCACGAATCCACGCAGTGCCCTCCTGCACGCGCTCACCCCTGAGGCACACACAGGCACATCCTCGGGTCTTGTCCGCCAGGTACAGACTGTCCCACTCCCACATGTCCTTCCATCTCTTTGGGGGCATATATACACATACATTCCAGCTGTGCCACACTCTAGGTTCACAGACACACGCGACCCACGCGCCCAGGCTGAGCTCACCGAGACGTGGGTCTCTTCACGCCGAGGTTATTGGGGGCCTCGTTGGCCACAGTGGACAAGGACAGGGTGGACTGGGAGTAGATCTTGCTGAGCCGAGAGCCTGGGGGGGCCAGCACTGGGTCAGCCCCCACTGGAAACACCTCACCCCCAAACATACCCGAGGGGGCCTCACCCATTAAGCCAGGGAGGGGAGACCCCTGACCCCACTGCACCCCCACATCCCCGTGGAAGCCTTTACCCAACAGGCAGTCCACACCACATCCGTGCCCCCCCCCCCCGCATATCCCCCCCCCCCACACCCCCACGGGGGCCTCACCCAGCAGTCCGCGGGCTGGGCTTCGCGCCAAGGCCGAGTCGTCGCAGCAACCAGAGCGTGGCCGGGGGGCCCTCCGCCCTCCCCGACCTGGCCCTCCGGCCCCCGCGGCCCGGGGCCGCAGCACCTTGTCGAGGTCGTCCATCAGCTTCAGCTGGGCCCGGCGTTCGTACTCAAGCCGCGTGAACTCCCCCCGCCGGGGGCCCACCTCGTCCTCGGCTGGGACCCGAGCAGCAGGGGCTGGGGTCGCCATGGGGGCTGCAGGGCCCGGGCCAGGGGCCTCCTCCAGGGCCAGCCTGCACGTGAAGGGGACACAGCAATCAGAAGAGGTCACAGGGTCACTGGGGACAGGCAGACTGAGTGGACGGGGGTCCCCGGGCTGCACCCAGCCTCACCTCACAGCCTCCTCCCTCCGCTGTTCCTTCTCCGCCTCCTGCCACTGTTTGCGCCGCCGCGCCTCCTCTGCCCGCCGCTGCTGCCGCTCCAGTAGGCTGGCCCGCTTTTGGGCCATCTCATCCTCAGGCTTGTCTTCATCCTGGGGGACATACACCCAAGTTCAGCTGGCCACCCCTCCCCTGGTACGGCTGGACTCCCATCTTCTATCCACGCAGCCTGCCAGCCACTTACCTGTTCTCTTGTTTTTAATAATTGTTCTAAAGACATTCAGTTGGTGCCTACTTTATGCACACCCCCACACTGGGTACTGGGACACAACAGGGATGGAGTAGACCTGAGCGCTGCTAACATAAAGTGCTTCACCATACAGGGAAGATGATCCAAAATGGCACAAACAGCAGTGAACACTGGGACGTGCACACCTGTCTACCCTGCAAGGACCGACCCACCCTGGGCCTGGGGGCACCAAGGGAGGCTTCCTGGAGGAAGCACCCCAGAGAATGATGAGGACATAACCCAGTAGGCACAAGGGGTGAGAAGAGCACTCCAGGCAGTGGCAGCAGCTAGTGCAAAGGTCCTGAGGCAGAACAAACCTAGCAGGGGGTTTCGGGACCAAGTGGTCCCAGACGAGGTGGAAGGTCAGTAGAGCCCAAAGCCCTGGGAAGGACTTTCATTCTAAGAACAGGGGCAGCAGGCACATCCCTGACTGCTTGGTGGCAGATGGCCAGGGGTCAAGGGGAGACAGCACAGACCTGTTGGGGTGACTGTAAGTGTCCAGGTGAGAGATGATGGAGGCCCAGACTGGGAGGCCATGAGGAGGGATAATGAGTGGACATGGGACAGGGCCAAAAGGGGACCTGGTAGGGCCATGCTAGGGGGCGCGGGTGTCCTGGAAGACCCTAGCCCTGTCTGTCCATCCACCATGCCCGTCCGTTCCCCCAACTGTCTGTCTGCCTGTCCATTCACACCTGGCTACCCACCTATCCACCCACCTGCCCGCCCATCCATCGGTAAGGCCCTCTCTGTCCACCTGTCTGTCCATCTGTCCCCAGGAAAAGTCCCCACTTGCTAGCCCTCCACCCACCTGCTTGGGTGACCCTCACCTTGTAGAAGAACCCCAGCCCCGCCCGGGGCTCTCCCTCTGAAGATGCCTCTTCCTCCAACGAATCCTCTGCACCAGGGGGGCTCCCGTCCCCCTCGTCCTCGGCGGGGGGCTCTTCCAGGCTGCCCAGCGGGATCTCGATGAGGCCCGGCCGGGCCACGGGCTCCTCAGGAGGCGGCCCCTCGGCCAGGAGGATGGAGGAGCGCGTCTGCACGGGCACCTGGCTCGGCGAGAACTTGCGCAGGTGGGGGAGGCTGTCCACATCGTGGGGCGGCGTGAGCACCCTGGTCAGGGGCGCCAGCCGCAGCTCCGCCGGCCGCGCGTGCTTCGGGCTGCGGGGTGTTGGGCTGGGCCCGGGCCCGGGCCCGGGCCCAGGGCTGCGTCGGGTGGCTGGGGCGCGCCGGGCAGGGCTGGGGGACGCGGCCTTGGGCCCCGTCGTGGGGCCAGGGATGACCCAGGCAGCGGGGGGCGGGGCGGGTCCAGGGGCTTCTGGCGGGGCCAGAAGCCGCTGCTGCTGGTCCGTGAGCCTCTGCATGTCCCGCTGCAGCGAGCTCAGCGCGGCACTCAGCTTGCTGACCGCTCGGTTGTACTCCCCCAGCCCCTCGGGGGGCACCGGGCCCAGCTCCGGAGAGAAGGTCACTGACTTGGGCCTCGAGGTGGGCTCACCCTGGCCCTCGCCCGCCGGCCGCTCCCCACCGGGGGCCGGGCCAGGCTCTGCCTCCGTGTCCACATCCCCCGAGGCCTCCCGGGGCTGCACCTGCAGGAAGGCGCTCTTGCCCAGCCGCTGGCGGTGCTTGGCAAAGATGGCCTCGATCCGCCGCTTCTGAGCCTCTATGGCCCTGCGCTTCTCCTCCAGCCGGGCTCCCAGCTCACTCATCTCCGAGCTCAGGGCCTCGGGTGGGGCCGGGGTGGATGTGGGGGACCCCACTCCAGCCTCGGCCTCCGCCTTCACCAGCTGCTTCTTGCGCTCGGCAAAGCTGGTCATCTTCACTTCTGAGTTGGTGGCCGCCGGGGACCCCTCGGAGGGGGCCAGCAGTTTTGATACCTCCCCCACCGGGCAGATAGACGGTTTCAAGGGGGCCTCGGGGTGCGGCAAGTAGACGGGCCCTTTGGTGGGCCCGTCGGACAGCGGTTTGGAGGCCCCCTCGGGCAGGTAGGGGGAAGCCAGGGCCGGCTTGGAGGGCCCCTCTGGGGAGTGGAGGTAGAAGCTGCCGTCGGCAGCCCCGTCCGGGAGCAGCCGGGGCTCGGCGCTGTGGATGATCTGCAGGGCCTCCTCGATGGTAGGCAGGTCGCCGGGCTCCGGGGGCGGCTGGGTGGGTGTCCGGGCCGGCACGGGACGCGGGGGGCCCAGACTGTCCGAGCTGACCGAGCGGAGGAGGACAGGGTCTCCCATGACGACATCCACGTCGCTGTCCAGGCCAAAGGGGGTGCTGAATGACACAGCCTGGGAGAGGGGACGGCTGGGCGGCCAGAGGGAGGGGTCAGCCGCTGGGACCAGCCTCAGCCCCACCCCACCCTGGCCTGCTCCACTGCCCCACCCAGCCCGGCCCTGCAGGTGCGCTCACCTGAGCTGCCGGTTCCAGGCCTTGCCAAGGGCCTCCATGTGGGACATGGACGGGGAGGACTTCAGGGAGCCTGAGGAGGGGTGAGTGGTCACTATGGGGACCCTGGGTGGGGTCAGCCAGGGTCTGGGGCAACCTCTGCAAGGTCACCGGGTGAGTCACTGATGGGTCATTATGTGGTCTAGTCAGACCAGAGATTTCTAGTATCACGAAGGGGTGCTACAGAGTCATTGTGGGCGTCACCTTGGGGCCCAAAGGAGGGTCACAGGAGAGAGACAACACGAGGTCCTCTGGGGCCATCTTTGGGTGGGTCTCCAGTGACAGAATCCACCCCCCTCCTCACCTGTGGATCCTCGGAGCGGAGACTGGGGGCCGCCCGGTGACAGGAGCGGGTGGCGGAAGTTGAAGACAGGAGAACTGCCAAGAGTTGTACCTCAGCCTCGGGACCCCCGCCTCCTCCCTCACCTCTCCCCAGAGGTGGGGACAGGGGCATCCCCCAGCACCTTCCCAGTGCCCAGCCCAGAGGAGGAGCCCCCCCCCCCGTCACAACACCGGAGACTCGCCCAAAGGGAAAAGGGGGGACCGTACCTGCTGCCGCCGCCACCACCATTCTGAGGTTGGGAGGCCTCGGTGCCCCGGGGAGAGGCAGCTGTGGCACAGAGAAGGGGATCAGACAGGGCTTGGCCCCCCGACACCAACCCAGACCCCTGGCCTGGACCTCACCGTGACCATCAGGCAAGTCCTTGGCTTGCACGAAGTCGGGCTTGAGCACCTCAAAGCACATGAACATCTCAGCCAGCAGCACCACCAGGTTGACCTAGAGGCAGGAGGAAGGGTTGACTAACGGGACACCCAGCCCCAAACACCCTTCTCAGCCCATGAGGCCCCAACACGGCCTTACCTTGAGCGGCGGTGGGACATAAAGCAAGTCCTCGAGGGAAAGCGGGCAGCCACGCGGAAGACGGGAGGCACAGAAATCCTGCACCAGCTGGAGGTTGTACAGGCTGTCCGCCACGGACATGGGGTCCTTGAGGCACACCTCTGTAGGGACAGGATGCCTAGATGACTCTATGAGGAAGAGGATGCAGCCCCCAGGGAAGCCAGGGCCCAGTGGCCAACATATGCAGAGGACCTTCTACGGGCCGGGCCTCAGCCAGGTGCCCATTTTTTTCTGGAACACTATGCTCCAAGAACTCAACTCAAAAAGCTTTTCCTAACCACCTATTGCCCTTCGGGACACTTAATATGCAAAAGGTACTTCTGGATAAACTTAATGTCTAGAACTAGACAACTAGAATGTCGAGCTGCCCATGAGGTCAGGAGTGTGTTTCTATTTGTTCCAGCTGGATCCTCGGCACCTAAAACAGGGTCTGGCACGCAGTCCACCCTCAATGCATTTTATCTGCTGCAGGAATGAATGAATTCTACAAAGCACAGAGAGGTTTAGAGACTTGTGCGAGGTCACACAGCTAACTGGGGAAAAGAGAGACGCAAACCCACGTCTGCTGATTCTGGAAGCTGCACCCATAACCACTGCATCATATTGATTGTGCAGACCTGGGGACAGAGGCCTGGGGGCTGCAACTTAGGACACCCGGTTCCCCAGAATGGGGTCTGGCCCAGGCCCATTCACTTGCTCACCCTCGAGTCGCAACAGCTGAGGACAATAGCAGTGGATTGTGGCAGCCAGTGCGGCCCCACTGGCCAAGTCCTGGAGGGTAGTCACGGTCGGAAAGCAGGGGGCGCGTCGGGCCACAGCACGGTCCTTGCGGTATCGGATCTGCAGATGGGAGCCAGGTCAGGTGAGCGGGCGGGCCGGCCCCCTGGGTCAGTGGTCATGAAGGCTGGGAAGGGAGGCCTGGGGTTTCCGCCACGAGGGGGCAGGAAGCTGGGGGTCCCAGAGCCAGAGTGGGGGGCCAGCCTGGAGCGGGGGAGGGACAGCAGCAAGAGGCAGAGGAGGTATCTTGGAGCAGCCAGGCCAGCAGCGGGGGGTTTGGGGACAGGGACTCCTGGGACCCCGGGGCGGGGGATACATTACCATGGGGGGTTTGCTCCCCGACTCCTTCAAACAGAAGGCAATTGCGTGCTGGGGGGAGAGGAGCAGCCATCAGCGGGGCGGAGGGATGCTGACCTGCTGGGCCCCCAAGTCCACCTCCGGGGGAGGGGGTAGCCCTTGCTGACCCCAGTCCTGAACCCTGGCCATCCAGCTCCCTGACTGTGTGCTGGCTGGCTTTGGGGACCCCAGCTCCTCCCAGCCCCAAGGGACCCCACAGAGCAGCCTCCTTTGTGGGGAATCCTCCTCCCACAAAAGATCCAGGCCCCCAGCTTGGGGAGAGGATGCAGAGGAAGCAGGTAGGCAGGAGGAGAATCCCCCCAACCCAGACCCCCACGGTGGGGGGAAGAAGTGAGCAAAGGCGGGGACCCCAGCCAGCCCCAAACCTTCTCCCACTTTCCCCTTGCGTATCTACTACAGGAGTAATTTGTATGAAGCACAGAGAGGTTTAGACACTTGTGCAACATCACACAGCTAATTAGGGGAAGAGAGGAATTCAAACTTCCAGCTTTTGGGATGGGCCTCGTCCTTCCCAAAGCTGGGATTTTTCCTGAGGGAAGGTAGGGGTATGGGTTTGAGGGCTTTCCTCTTGGCTAGGCAGATCTCCTCCATGTGCCTGATGGGCTGGATGTCCCCCCTTCAGAAATGCTGGAGGTCTCCCCACCTCGGCTAAGCAGCACAGGCTCAGAGGGTCCTGTCCTCTTAGTGGACGGGAAAGGGGAGGGTTTGCCCTCTTGATTCAGGGAAGGGAAGTTCATCCACCCTGTTAGCTCACTGGGGAGGGGTCTGCCCTCAGTTAATGGCTGAGACACCACCCTTCTCTTGGCTCACTGGCCCCCAGGGCTGGGGTCCGACCTCCTTTGCTCACAGATGGGGGAAGGTAGGAGAGGGTGCAGACAGGCTGGCGGAAACAGACACACACAGAGCGACAAGCAGGGCAGGCAGACGGGGCGGACAGACAGCCCCACTTACAGGAACCAGCTTCCAGTACCAGCGCGTGGGGCACTGACGCCAGAGAGGCAGAGAGGAGGGCGGAGGGCAGCGGGCACCGGCACAGGGGACAGCGCAGAGAGAGAGAAGGGAAGAGAGAGAGAGAAGAGAGAGAGAGAGAGTGTCACCTCCAGCCCCCCACCTCAGGAATGGCGGTGAGGCCCAGCCCTACCCAGCCCACCCAAGTTTCCATCATCTGTCCTTCTGTCTGTCCGTCTGCCCCACGCCCTAGCCTCACCGAGGGCTGAGATGGGGCTGCCCCATCTGCAGGGGCCGCGGGAGAAGCTCGCTGGGCAGCTTCTTGCTCCGTCTTTTCCTGCAGCCGCCGGACGGTCTGGGGGTGCAGGGAGAGGTCAGTACTCTGGTCACTGGACAATGCTGGGGGGTCCCCACCCCCATCCTGGCCCAGTCTCACCTACCGTGTCCACCCAGAAAAGGAGCTTGTGCTCCAAGCTGGTCAAGGCCAAGGGACCCGGCAGCGTCTTTGTCCACTCGAAGGCAAAGGCAACCATGAGGGCGTCGATGACAGCTAGGTGGGCTCCCTGTGGGGGCAAGAGCTGGAGGGTGAGACCCAGGTGCGGGCTGGAGGCTCCTCTCAGCCTCGGAGGCCAGGGAAGAGGAAGAACCTGGAGGTGGGAGGGGCTTGAAGTGGGAGGAGCTTGAGGGGCGGGGCCAGGGGTTAGTGGGTGGAGCCTTGAGGAAAGGAAACAGAATAGGGGTCCTATCCTATTCAAGAGCCACTCATGATGGGCCGGGATTTGAGGTGAGAAACTGGCCTTAGGATAGGCTGGGCCATGTAGGCAAGTCTTCAAGGACCAGAGTAGCACCTGTTCAAAGAGCCAGACCTGATGGGAGGAGCTAGGCGTGGTGGGCAGAGCTCAGGGAGGAGTCAGGCTTGGTGATGGGCGGAGCTTGAGGGGAGGGGCCGCGTCTGATGGGCGGGGCTAGGCTTAATGAGGGGGGCTTGAGGGGAGGAGCCAGGCCTGGTGGGGACCGCTTAGGGGGAGGAGCCCAGCCTGATGGGTGGTGCTTGGGGAGGAGCCAGGCCTGGTGGGCGGTACCTAAAAGGCTGGGGCGGGGCCTACCATGAGAATGGGCTGGTGTCTCAAGTCAGCCTCCCGCACTGGGCGCTCGGGCAGCGCGGGCACCGTGCCCCTCCGCGCCAGCAGGGCCAGCAGTGCAGAGGGGCTGGGGGGTGTCTCGAGCTGCGGCAGCGCCTGGCGCCAGGCCCGGCAGTAGAGCTCGGCCGAGAGCAGCAGCCGCGTCACTGGGGGCTTCACGTGCTCCTGCGCGTACTGGTCCGTATAGAAGGGCTCCCACAGCTCTGGGGGCACGTGCTCTGTGGGGGCGGGGAAGGGGGACACGGCGAGTCAGGGCCACCAGATACACCACACACACATAATCACATGGCCCCAATTAAAGGGGCATCTGGACGAGGGAGGATGGCACCTAGAAGGGAGAGACGGACATCTGGGCTGAGACGCGCAGGTGTGCACGAGTTAGCCAGAGGAAGGGGTGGTGGTGGTGGTGTTCCGGGCAGAGGGGCCTGCAGATGCAAAGGCAGGGAGGTGGGAGAGAACACAGTGCCTCAGGGAGATGGCTGGCTTAGACGGGAGAGGAGGGGAGGCTTCCCCCCACCCCACTTACATAGGAGGAAGCCGAGGCACAGAGAAGGAAAGTACCCCGCCTGAGGCCACACAGCTCTTCAACGCCTGCCAGGATAGAGAATCAAACCCAGCAAACTCTACACCCTCTCTGGGCTTGCAGGCGGGATAGGAGGAGCTGTGAAGGAGGGGGTCTGGCAGGCAGGACACGGAATGGGGGAGGTGCCCTGCCCAAGGGGACCTTCGAGAGAATTGTGTAACCTGGACTTGGTGACTGAAGGGAGGAAGCAGGAGACAGAGAGGGAGGCACCCAGTGCCCTGTTGGGGTCTGAGGTGGAAATGGAACAGAGGGGGGTAGTGACTGAGCTGGGGATATGGGGCGGGGACCCAGCAGGTGAGGGGGTGAAAGCTGAGTGTGAGGGACCTTCAGGACATCCTCCAGGCAGAGGACATGTGCAGCTGGGGCTTAGGGGAACAGCCAGGAGACCCCAGAATAAGACGGTGGGAAGAGGCATAAGGAAACCCTAGGTGGACAGTGGGGGCAGAACCCCAAGTACAACCCAAGGGTGGCGAGGAGAGAGTGAGGAAGATCGGGGGAGGCGGGGTGACTGAGCTCCTGCTCCAGTCAGCCCGGCTGTTTTGTACGTTGGGGTTCTGTGTTTGAAAGAACGGAGTGGAGAGGTTCTTGTGCTTCACAATGTATTTGAATGTGACCCCAAAGACCAGACCTTCCCCAGGTATCCCCCTTCACAGCCAGGCTCCCAAGAAACCTCTCACCCAGGAGGACCCAGGCATCCTTGCCGGCCTTCGGTCCCCTCCCTGCCCCGCAAAACCACACTTGTCCTTCCCACTTACAGCCCAACCCCACGAAGAGTTGTGCCTTCTCCCTGCACCCCTCAGCTCAGCTCCTTGAAAGAAGAGTGATTTCCGGCTTGCTTGCTTGCTTGCTTCCTCCCGACCCTCCCAACCCCCCCAACCACCACCCCAGCCCTGCCTCAACCTCCCTGACCTGGCTTCTGCCCTCCTTGCTTCCAGCCTCCCCAGGGCCAGCAGGGGTATCCAACACACATCTGTGGGGTGTCTCGCCTGGGCTCTCTGTCCAACACCTTCTTCCAGAAACCTTCTTCCCCCGGCATCTCCTTACAAATGGACATACCCCACCCAGTGACGGCTTCCATGGCCACCTGAGGACTGCACCTGCTGCAGCCCGGGACGAGAGTGCCACTGCCCCCCCCATCTCCCACAACTCTCAGCATCTTCCTTTACACCTGCTCCTCCTCCCTGTCCCCAAGGCAGGGAGGAATCACTATCCCCCTCCTTCTTTACCCTCAAACTCCATATCAAATCAGTCAGCAGGTTTCAACCTCCCGGCATCTCCCAAATGCAAACCCTCCTCCCTACCTCCCCAGCCCATGCTGGAGAATAGACCCCAGGCACTTCCTGCTCCTGTTAGCAAAATCAAACAGGTTTCTTTCCTGCAGTACTTTTCAGGGCCTTGAAGATGAAAATATGTGAGCTAGGGCTAATGATCACTAACATTTTTTGATTTTTGGTTTTTTGAAACGGGGTCTCGCTATGTTGCCCAGGCTGAATCAATAATATTTATCAAGCACGTATTCTATACCAGTATTCCTCCACCATGGCACTATTGGCATTTGGGGCTGGAGAATTCTTTGTGTTGGGGGAATGCTACCCTGTGCATTGCAGGGTGTTCAGCAAAATCCCTGGTCTCTACTCACTAGATGCCAGTAGCACATTCCTCCCAAGGAGTGACAACCAAAAATGTCTCCTAAGGGGCAAAACTGTCACCATTTGTGAACCATTGCCCTATACTATAAAATGTTCATTGAGCATTACTGCAGAGCAATGCTGTCTGATAGAAACGTAGCATGAGCCCACTTACATAGTCTTAAGTTTTCTAGTAGCCATATTAAAAATATAGAAACTAACATGAATTTAGTAATGCATTTTATTCAACCCAATATATATCCAAAATATTATTTCAATGTGTAATCAATATAAAAACTCTATTAATGAGATATTTGACATATTATTTTTTGTAGCAAGTCTTTGGAATCCAGTGTGTGTGTGTGTGTGTGTGTGTGCATGCACGTGCATGTTTATGTGTCTCTACATATTTTTTTTTTAAGATGGGATCTTGGTCTGTCACCTAGGCTGGAGTGCAGTGGCATCATCATAGCTCACTGCAGCCTTGAACTCCTGGGCTCAAGGGATCCTCCTGCCTCAGCCTCCTGAGTAGCTGGGACTACAGGTGCGCACCACCACACCTGGCTAACTTTGCTGGTTTTTTTTTTTTTTTTTTGGTACAGATGGGGTCTCGCTCTTGCTCAGGCTGATCTCAAACTCCTGGCCTCAAGCGATCCTCCCGCCTTGGCTTCCCAAAGTGCTAGGATTACAGGCATGAGCCACGTGCCAGCCTAGAACCCTTGCTTAATCTTATCTCAGAGCTGTGTTCTCCTGAGCCCCCCTGCCTGCATTCCTGCCCAGCCTTCTCACACCTGTGCCTCTGGGCCACCAAAACTATTCCTTCCTCCAAGCCTCTGTTCCTACTGGGCAGCTGCATACCTGATCTTGTCAGTGCTCAAACACCTTCCATGGCTGCCTAGTACCCTCAGATCCCCACCCATGGCCCGAGAGGCCCTCATCAGTCTCACCTGCCTCGTTCATCACCCACCTCCCCTGGCCACCGCAGGGACCTGCATGTTCTTCTCTGAGAACTCTTTTTTGGTCCACATTCCAGATATTTACACACATGATCTCTTCTCCATGGCAAACTCCTACACATCCTTCAAGGCCCAAACCCTTTCTCCTCTGGGGAGCCTTCTCCTCCCTCCCTGGAAGATTTCAACAATGTCCTCCCCCCAGGCCCTGCTGCTTGCTTCCACATCACAGACCGTATCACTCTAAGGAGCAAGGATCTGGTTTCAAGCCCATCCCCCTCTCTCCCGTATCCATCCCATCCTCTCTATACCTTGGGCACCCAGCACCAGCCTGGCACCTGATAGGCATTGGTCAAGAGTCCCAGAGTTCATGAATCCAGCAGATCTCTGCTCCCCTTTTCCTTCAGCCCCCCTCTTTTTCGAGGCAGCTAGGGACAGACTGAACTTCACTCCCAGCCACTGGAAGGTATCACACAGCCAAAGGAGTGCATCAAGGGACTGGGATCTTATCAACACCCCTCAAGGGACTTTGCTTTCCTTTCTGCGAAATGGGACAGTTAATTTCTGCTCTGTCTCCTGGCTGGGGGATAATGAATAATATTATTAATAAAAATACCACCACCAGTCACACCAGCAACAATGGTGAGCATCTGTTTAGCATGTACTGTGTGCCGGACATAGCGTGAAGGATTCTGTAGTCACTACCTCTTGTATACCTCCTAGCAACCTTGCAAAGAACATACTGAGATCTCAGTCACCCAAGTCCTGCCCTGGCACATAGCGAGTGCCCCACAAACATATGGGAAATGGATAAATGAACAAACGCCTTCTTTGACAGAAGGGGAAACGTAAGCTCAGAGAATTGGCATAATCCGTCCACATTCTGGTGGGGGTGGGACTCAAACTCAATTCTGAACCCCAAAGGTGAACTCTCCACGGCCTCATAAGCCTGGATGTGAGGGCTGGGACGGTCCTGGGTCCAACCCCCAACCTCTCTCTTCCTCAAGCAAATCCCCGGGGGGCAGGTCGGCCTCAGAGTGGGCCACACATGTGGAAGGGTGCAGAATGACTGGAGGAAAGGACAGGCTTGGGCGGAACCAGGAGAGGGACAGTTGTCACCGAGACCCACACCCAGAACAGGTTGATCTGGGAAGGCCACTGAGAGGGGGGATGGGCTGTGTCCAGCTGGTGCCAAGACCAGTGGGCAGACGAGTGGGAGGGAAAGGCGTCCTCCCCCCACGGCTCCCCCCAGGAAGGCGCAGACCTTAATTAACCCCCGTCTCCTCCAAGGCCAGGCCCTGGCTTCCAGCTCTGGCCTGGGGCCATGGAGCTGCCCAGAGCGGGGACTGAGCGTGCTCAGAGCCTCTAATCCCGGGGACCCATGGGCATGCTCCCCACCGGGGCGGCCAGAGTGGGGGGCAGCCACGCGGGCCCGGGGGAGGAAGTGGAGGATCTGCCTTAATGGGAGAAGGCCCCTACCCCGGCGGGATCCCAGACAAGCCATTTCCCTTCTACTGGGCTCGCCTGCCTCCTCGGCGAAATAAGCGAATAAGTCACAGCTGCCAGCCGCCGGCCGGGGCCATGGAGGCGAAAGAGGGGCTCCCCAGAGCTCCCCGGCCGCCACCGCAGCGCAGGCAGGGCCGACGCGGGGTGTGTGCCCGGGGCCGGGGGCGTGGGGACCCGAGCGCTTAGGGCCCCGCGGCGAGGCCGGGGCCCGGGGGAGGGGGCGAGAGGGGTCCTGGCAGGCGCGTGATGTGAGCGTGCAGAAGGGAGGAGGGCGTGCAAGGGAAGGCCCCGGGGGTGCGGGAGGCGGGAACCGGGAGGCCCGCACCGGGAGACCCCACCCGGCTCGCAGACCCCGCCCCGCTCACCTGGGGGCTCGGACGCCGGGGTCCCCGCGCCGAACTGCGCCGCCGGCCCCACCCCCACCCCCACCGCGCTCCCGCAGCCGGGCGGGCAAAGTCCACGGCCCGGCCCGGGCCGAGCAGGAAGCCCAGGGGCCCGGCGCGGCGGGGAACCCGGGCCCGGGGACCCCCGGCGGCCGGCGCTATTGTTCCCACGGCCCCGGCTTCCCGGGCCCGGCGCCCCGCCCCCCGCCCCCCGCACCTGCCGCCCCCGGCCGGTACCTGCGCCCCCGAACGCGGCCCGCAGCACCCACGCCAGGCTGGCCGCCGCCTTGGCCCGCGAGAAATCGTACTGGTCCAGCGACTTGATCTCGGGCACCAGGAAGGTCCTCCGCAGCGGCCCGGGCCCGGGGGGCGCCGCCTCCACCATGGCGGCGCCGGGGCTGCGGCCGCCGGGTCCGCGCTCGGGCTGGGCTGGGCTGGGCTGCGCCGCGCTCGTGCCCCTGCCGGGCCCGCCGCCGCCGCCGCCTCTGCCGCCGAGCCAGGTGCGGCCGCTCGCGCTGGCGACGCTACGTCGGCCCCGCCCCGGGGCGGAGCCCAGGTGCGCCCCGCCCCCGGACCCCGGCCGGACCCCGGCGGGTCCCCTCGCCTCGCCCGGCCCCCAGCCGCGGGGTGCCCCGGGCAGGGCGGGCCCGGACTGCGGCGATCGCGGGGGAGGCTGCGGCTGCGACTCTGTGTGTGTGTGTGTGTGTGTGTGTGTGTGTGTGCGCGCGCGCGCCTGTGTGTGCGCGCGCGCCTGGGGCACCGGAGAGGATTAGGGACCCTGTGCTCCTCAATGTGTGTGCAGGGCCGCAGTGTCTACCCCCTTAGGCGCAGGAGGCACCTGCGCGCGTTTGTAATGCCTGGCCGGGAGGCATGCACCTGTTTCTGATTGTGTTTGTGAAGGCCACAAGAATGTGTTCCTCTTCGTATCAGTGTGTGCATCTCTGAATGTATTTGGGTGGTGGTGACCCTGTGTGTTGGAGGGTGTCTACGCGTGCGTATCTGGGCGTGAGTGTGGCAGCACGTGTATGTGTAAGGGTGTGTGTGTCCGTGTTTTTAACGTGAGTTGCGTGTACAAGGATCTGTATTATGTAGGTCGCTCTGTATCCTGAAGATTTAAGTGGTGAGTGTGTGTGTGTGTGTGTATCTCTGTTTTGTGGGTGGATATGAGTATGCGTGTTTCTGTGCCTCTGAATGTATTTGTGTGTTGTGTACGGGTGTAATTGATGTATCTGTCAATGCAGGAGTGCTGGAGAGAAATTTCAAGTGTGTGTATTTATGCAGGAGTGTGGCTATTTGTGTCTATGAGTGCGGTTGCATGGCTGTTACTGGGTGTATTTGCGGTATCTGCAGTGTTTGTCGGGGGAAGGCTCTGATTGTGTGTAGATGAGGATGTATTTGTGTCTAAGTGGATTTGTATATGAGTATGTGAATGTGGTTGTGTGCATGTGGATGTGTGTATGTGAGGAACAGTTTCTGAATGTATTTGGGGGCATATATGTGTTTACATATGAGTGCATTGGTGGGTTTGGGAGTATGGCGTGAGCCTGAGAGTGACAGGTTGTGTAAACTGTGAAATTGGGTGTGTGTTCAAAAATGCCTATTTCTGAATACATTCATGGGAGTATGAATGTGCGTATTTATTTAGGAATTGCCTATTTGTGTGAGTAAATGTATTTGTGTGTGGTATGAATCTGATGGTATGCATCAGTATAGAGGGGTGTGTGTGAATGTGTTATGAGTATAGATATTTGTGTACATGAGTGCAATCATATAGATGTACTGCGTATATTTGTAAAGTCTAAACCCCTATTTGTGGATATTTGTTTAATATTTGTGTGTTCCATTGTGTTTTTATGTCAAAATATCTGCCTCTTAGCTGTGTGTAATTGTGAATGCACAGTGTTTGTGTTAGTGTGAGTGTTAGGTCTTTACAGCTGTGTGAATTTTTGGATTTTTGCATGGATTGTGTGTGAGCATTTACTCATGCTTACAAGGTGACAAGGTGCACATGTGTGTGAGTATCTGTTTTCTGAATGTAAACTGAGTATCTGAATGAATCTCTGTATGTGTGAGTGCATTTGTGGGTGTCTGGGTGTGCCTGGATGTGAGTATAGGACTATGGTTGTGTGTGTAGGCATGCATGTGTGACTAGTTGTGTTTTGAATGGCTTTGCATGGTGTAAATGGATTTAAGTGCATAGAGATGCGTTTGTGTGTCATGATATGAGTGAGACTGGTGGGTGAGTGAATTCTATCTAAGGGAATATAAGTGTGAGTTTGTGCATTTACAACTACAGAGGGGGTTTCAGTCTACACACACACACACACAGACACCCACATACACATGACAATCAATCAGTTTTTTCTTGAGTATATAAAATGCTATGAGGCCGGGCTTGGTGGCTCACACCTGTAATCCCAGCACTTCAGGAGGACCTCGGAGGCCAGGAGTTGGAGACGAGCCTGGGCAATGTAGCAAGACCCTCCCTCCCACCCCCCGGCTCTACAAAAAATGAAAAAATTAGCTGGACATGGTGGTGCACACCTGTAGTCCCAGCTACTTGGGAGGCTGAAGATGGCTTGAGCCCAGGACTTTGAGGTTACAGTGAGCCATGATTGGGCCACTGCACTCTAGCCCAAGCAACCCTGTCTTTAAAAAAAAAATAAAAAATAAATGCTATGAGGTGGAAAGAGGCTACAGTATGCAAGTGTCCTAGACCCCCCAACCTCAGATAGTGGCCCCCAAGCCAACTCTTTGTTGAAATTCCAGGGTCCCCCTGATGTACATTGTACACCCGTGTTTGGGGCGTGGGCCTCGTGGTCCAGAGCGTGTGACCGAGCAGGGGGATGGGTGTGCCAGAGGGAGGGGAACCGGGGCAGGGGCCCTCCTGTCTGGATATGCCCGTGCAGGAGTGGGTGTGGGCACACAAAGGGGCCAGTGTGTATGTGTTTGAGCACACGTGCAGATGTGTATGACACACAAGACCCAGCTCCTGTCTGGGTCCCCTTGGAGGACCTAAACAAGGTCTTTTCCCCACTGGGCCTCAGTTTCCCCATCTGTGGCACCACAGGGAATCTGGGGCTCCCGGCATGGGGAGGCATCCATGGCAGGGAAGGGTGTGCCTGTCATGCTTTGTCCCTCTGTGAGCTTGGCATGTCCTTCTGGCTCACACGAGTGTTTGCTTTTCCTGGGAAGGTTCCCGTGACCTCTGTGGACCCCAAGGACAAACCTCATATAGGCAACACCAGCAGCTTACCCCAAACACTCCGGGGAGGTGCGTGTCCCACGCTGGGAGGGGCCTGCAGGATGTGAGGGTCGGGGAGGGGGTGTCCAGAGGTGTCAGAGCAGGAATCAGGCCCAGTGCCCCTGCCTGGGGCACCAGGGGCCTCCTCTGGCCCAGCCCCCACACCGGGCCGACTGGAACGCCTGGCTGGGCTAGACCGCCCGCCGCACCCACACACGGCCGGCAGGAACTGAGGTCCCACCTGCCCCCGGGGGCCTGTTCCCGAGGCCCAGGCAGCCTGAGACACACTGGCTCCCCTGTGTGCCAGGGCAGCCCTTCCTACAGTCCCCCTGCAGCCCTCCCCAGTCCCTACCTCCCGCCTCCTCCCTCACCTGGAGACTCCTTGGGCTCTCACGACACCTAACTCATTAGACAGGCCCTGGTTATTAAAGCTGGGGGCGGGGATGACTTAGAGGGTTTGGAGGTCAGGGGGTTAGGATTAGGTTTGAGGGAGTGTGTGAACCCCCATAAAATTATCTGCAAAATTCTGCCTGTGTGTGCACTTCACAAATCTTACTAACAGGTAACAATTTCTGAGTGTGTTATATGCCCAATACCTTTTTTTTTTTTTTTGAGGCAGGGTCTTGCTCTGTTCCCCGGGCTGGAGTGCAGTGGCGCAATCATGGCTCACTGCAGTGTCGAGCTCCTGGGCTCAAGCGATCCTCCTGCCTCAGCCTCCTGAGTAGCTGGGGCTACATGGGCAGGCCACCACGCCTGGCTAATTTTTCTATTTTTTGTAGAGATGGGGTCTCGCTCTTGCTCAGGCTGGTCTCAAACCGTAAGCAATCCTCCTGCCTCGGCCTCCCAAAGTGCTGGGATTACAGGCATGGACCACTATGCCCAGCCCAAAATAATGTTTAAGAACAATAGTGTGCATGCCAAGGGCCATCCCTGTCCTCGTGTCACTTGCATTTAGAGGCAATGCACAAATACACGTGAAAGAGATCATTTCAGCTAGGGATAAAATATTTGGATAGTAATACAATGAAGCCTTGGGACTGCTTTCGCCACGGCAGTGGGGGGGGGGATTCTTTGAGGCGGGGGAGGTGGAGCAGAGTCTGCAATGATGAAAAGAAGCAGGTGGGGAAAACATTCCAGGCAGAGGGGACTGCAAAGACAAAGGCCCTGGGGCAGGAACAGGCTGGTGTGCTGGAGCTTAGTGAGGAATGTGGAAGAAGATGCTAGAGGGTGTTTGGTTGCTTCTCAAACTCTCTCCAGTCAAGGGCCACTTCTTTTTCCAATCCATAAAATGCGATAAAAGTGAATTTCTAGGAAAATAAAATGTAAATACCCGCATAGTGCCAGAAAGCAAGAAATAACCAACAAGTGAGGTGCAGCGGCTTGAACCTGCAGTCCCAGCTACTCGGGAGGCTGAGGTGGGGGGATCGCTTGAGCCCAGGAGTGGGAGGCTGCAGTGAGCTATGATGACACCACTGCACTCCAGCCTGAGCGACAGAGCAGAGGCTGTCTCTAAAAAGAAAAAAAAAAAAGGGACATTAAGTTTTCCAGAAAACTTAAGAAATCTGAATAAAGAATGGACTTTAATTAATTACAATGTATCAGTGTTTGTTCATTCATTGTAACAAATGTCCCATACTAGTGTAAGATGTTAATAAAAGCGGAAACTGTATGTGCGTATGTGTGTGTTTTGGGGGGAAGGGAGGGAGGGAGTATATGGAACTCTCTGTACTATCTGCTCGACTTTTCTTTACATTTAGAACTCTTCTTTAAAAAAAAAGTCTGTTAATAAAAGAAAGAATTTGAAAGGCATGCAAAACATGAGCCTAGCAGTCATAAAATTACTATGCCAAATTACTATAAGGTTTCTAAATGCTTATTATTTTCTGTACTCTCTCAGCTGAATGGACAGTCACCAGTTAGGGACCAGCACGAGTCTGTGGGTCACACTTTGAGTAATACCAGTACAGGGTTTCTCAACCACAGCACTATTGATTTGGGGGATATTTGGAAGTTTAGCAGCATCTTTGGCCTCTACCTATTAAATGCCAGTAGCAGCTCCTTCCAGTTGTGCCAACCCCAAAATGTCCCCAGATTTTGCCAAATGTCCCCCCAAGGGCTGAATCACTGTCCCCTTGAAAACCATGCACAAACACAGGCGACAAAACCAAGTCTGAAAACTTGGTCCTGAAAGACCCATGCACGTCTGTGAGCATCAGGGCAGCCCTGGGAGACCCAGTGTCTCCAAGACAATCCAGCTAGTGCCAGGTGGACCACAGAAGCACCACTATGAAGGCCAATCCCAGGGTGTGGCTTTGGGGCTGGGGAGAACACACGGGTACAGAATGTATTGGGAGATGGAATTGACAGGGCTTGCTGATGGATGGGAACAGGCAGCAAGGAGAGGGAGGGAGGCACCTTGGAAGATGCCCAGATCTCTGCCTTTCGCAACCAGGTGGATGGTGGTGCCATGTGCTGAGATGGGGACAGGGGATAAGGTTGTTGAGGGGCCAGGTTGGGTGAGGAGGATAAGTTTCATGTTGGACAGGTTGAGTTTCAGGTCCCCGAGGTAGGTGAATGGATAAACAAACTGTGGTGCATCCACAGACAATGGCATATTATTTGGCACCAAAAAAAAAAAAAAAAAAAAGAGCAGTCAAGCCATGAAAAGACATGGAGGAAACTTAAATGCATATTACTAAGCAAAAGCCAATCTGAAAGGCCATATACTGTGGGATTCCAAATATATGACATTCTGGAAAAGACACAACTATGGAGACAGTAAAAGATCAGTGGTTGCCAGGGGTTGGGGGGAGGGAGGGAGGAACAGGTGGAGCACAGGGGATGTTTAGGACAGTGGAACTGCTCTGTATGACCCTATAATGGTGGAGACACGTCATTGTGCATTTGTCCAAACCCACAGAATATACAACCACAAGAGTGACTCCTAATGTAGACTAAGGACTCTGGGTGATGATGATGCATCCACAGAGGTTCACAGATTGTTACAAATGCACCGCTCTGGGCTAGGATGTTGACTAATAAATGAGGACAGGGGAGTGTATGGGAATTCTCTGTACTTTCTGCTCAATTTTGCTGTGAACCTAAAACTGCTCTAAAACATAAAATCTGTTATAAACGCACACACACAATGGGACACAAACACATACTAGATAAATGTCCACAAATACATACTCGGACATTTACAAATACACCCAATGATACCCACGCAAATATCTGTGCACACACACACACAAATATATTCATGCTGATATTCAATATTGATGTGGGTCAAGGGAGAGACATTATGTCAAGTTGCCCTCTGTCATTTATATGTCCTTGATGGGAAGAAACTTTCTGTCTATTCCATCGTTTTATTTCCTCCTCTCCCTCTGGCAGAAGGAGGTGTTTGAGTGAACAGAAGTGAGGCAGTGACTTAGCAGGTATAAAAATAAAGACCAAGGTAATTGTGGTGGGCGGGGGGAAGGAGGAAGAATTCCAGAGAGAAAGGGGCTTTGAGTACTTCCTTTTTTAAATTTAGAGACAGGGCCTTGCTCTGTTGCCTGGGCTGGAGTGCAGTGGCATCATCATAGCTCTCTGCAGCCTCGAACTCCTGGGCTCAAGCGATCCTCCTTCCTCAGCCCCCAGAGTAGATGGGACTGCAGGCTTGAACCACCACGCCTGGCTAATTTTTCCATTTTTTGTACAGATGGGGTCTTGCTATGTTGCCCAGGCTGGTCTTGAACTCCTGGCCTCAAGTGATCCTCGTGCCTCGGCCTCCAAAAGTGCTGGGATTATAGGCGTGAACCGCTGTAACCGGCCTGACTGCTCTTCTAATATTGGTGAAGTCTGTAGGGATCCAACACGAATGGGGAAGTTCTGTATCATCCTCTGAAATTGTGGTACCCGCTGGCCCTTGCCAACCGTGCAGCCTTAGCGAAGAGAGACACAGGAGAAAGCAAATCACATACAAACTTTGGGGTTTCAGGACACCCCAGTCTGCCAAGACCTCACAGCTCAGGAGCCCCTGGGCTCTCTGCAGGTCTGGATCTCTGAGTCATGGTCAAGGCTGGAGATACAGGTGTGAGAGTTGGAGAAATTGAAGCCCCACGGGAAATGAAACATAGGCTGAGGACAGAGCCCTGGGACACCCCAGGAAGGAGAAAGAGGAGTTTCTGGGCTTCTGGAGAGGGAGGAGAACAAACAAGGGAGGGAACAAGGGCTTCAGGAAGGTAGGCGTGGTCTCCGGTGTCCAGGGCTGGCCTGGAGTGTGCACGAGATAAGAAGTGAGCAGTCGCCTTAGATACAGGGACACAGAGTTCAGTAGTGACCTTGAGGAAGGCAGTCTCGGTGTGGTGTGTGTGGGGAGGCACGAGGAAGCAGCGACATGAGATGAGGGTGGAAACTTCACCTAAGATCCCCCCCCCAAACTTCTCTGCATCGTCAGCCACCCTCCACTCTCCTCTCTCTTCTCCCAAGACGTTCTCCCCTGCAACTCATCCTTCCCCCTTCTGGGTCCTCCCTTTGTGCTGCTTGTCCACCTCCTCCTGTCTTTCCCCAAAACTCAATGCCTCCTGTGCAATTGTAGACTATTAGAGATGAAAAGAACCTTAAACATCATCTAGTCCAAACCTCAACTCAGAGCTCAAAGAATCCAGCCTATCCTTGATTCTTTCCATGAATGGGGAGCTCACTACTGAGAGAGGCAATCCCTTCTATCCCTGTTGTCCACAAAGTTATTCCTTTAGCAGAATCGTGCGTCTAGTAGGTGCTCAACTGGTGCTTGTGGAGTCAGTTTCCCTGCCCTCCTGGGAGTTTCTGAGTTCCCATGATCCTGACTCCCTTGCATGGCTTCCTCCTCCTTCTCAACTTCTCTGTTATGTCTCCTAGACGTGAACATAATTGCCAGAGCATGGAAGGGTTGGCAGCAATCATAAGCTTTCATTTGGAATACGTTAATTTAAAAAGCCTGTACGATGTGCTGGGACTACAACCTGCTCAATTTTTTGAAAGATAGACACAGCTTCTGCCCGCACAGAACTTATGTTCTACCAGGAGCATAGACACAATTCATTATTATTATTATTTTTTTGAGACAAGGTGTTACTCTGTCACCCTAGATAGAGTGCAGTGGCGTCATCATAGCTCACTGCAACCTCAAACTGCAGGGCTCAAAGGATCCTCCTACTCAGCCTCCCAAGTAGCTGGGACTACAGGTATGCGTCACCATGGCCGGCTAATTTTTCTTTTTTTTTGGTAGAGATGAGATCTCATTCTTGCTCAGGCTGGTCTTGAACTCCTGCCCTAAAGCGATCCTCCCACCTCAGCCTTCCAAAATGCTAGGATTACAGGTGTGAGCCACTGCACCTGGCCACAATTCATGATTAATTACATATGTGGTGAGAGTTCTGGGAAGAAGGAAGAGATGTAGAGGGAAGTACAGGCAGGTAGGTAGTCCATAGAACAAGGAGGTCTTGGTGTATGTTTCATACTTTTGTTACACCTATATAAATAAAATGGGTCACACAAAATCACTAAGCAACTAATATGAACAAATATGTCCCTTAGGGGCAGAAACTTACCACAGGGAGGTACTTTATGTGGTAGATTGTTGAAGTAATGGTTCCCAATTTGTTCACATCTGCCTGTATTCACGCCCTTGGGAAGTCCCCTCCCACACTGATTCAGGGCTTGGCCATGTGAGTTGCTTTGGCTAATGGGACAATATAAAATGTGACAGAAGCGGCTTGAAAAGCATTTGTACATGGGAATAAAAGAGGGGCTATCACTACAGTCCCTACAGACGTTAAAATGATAAAGAGGGAAGTTTATGAACAACTTTATGTCCATAAATTTGACAATTTACATGACACAGACAAGTTCCTTGAAATGCAAAACTACCAAAGCTTACTTCAGAAGAAATAGATAACCTATATAGCCCTGTGTCTATTAAATAAATTGAATTTGGGTGATTAAGAACCTTCTGACAAAGAAAACTCCATGCCCAGATGGCTTAACTGGTGAATCCTACAAAAATGTAAGAAAGATTTCTTCCTGATCTAAGAAAAAAAAGAAATGAGAAAAAAAATGTAAGAAAGAAATAATACTGATTCTACACAAACGCTTCCAGAAAGTAGAAGATGAGGGAATACTTCCCAACTTATTCTATGAAGGTAGCATTATCCTGATACCACAATCAGATAAAGACATTACAAGAAAAAAAAATCTACAGGCCAATATCCTTCATGAACATGGACACAAACAGTCCTTTAAAAATATTAGCAAAAAGAGTCCAGCAATATATAAAAAGGAAAACACTTATAATGAAGTGGGGTTTATCCTAGGAATGTAAGGTTGGTTAAACATTTGAAAATCAATCAATGGAATTAGCCATATCAAGAGACTAAACAAAGAAAAATCACATGAGAATCATTATCTCAACGTAGAAAAATCATTTGACAAAAATCAACACTCATGATATTAAAAAACTGTCAGTAATTCTCTATTAATAAAAGCATCTATGAAACACAGCTAATATACTTAATAGTGAAAAATAACATTTTTTACTAAGATTGGAAACAAGGCAAGAATGTCTCTCTTACTACTTCTATTCAACATTGCACTGGAGGTTTTAGCCAGTGCAATAAGGCAAGAAAATAAATAAGAAGCACACAGATTGGAAAAGAAGTTAAAGATGAATATCTACATAGATGAAAAAAACCATGATCATCTACACAAAATTCATGAAGATGTACAGAAAGGCTACTAGACCCAGTAAGTGAGTTTAGCAAAGTTGTAGGACACAAGGTCAATATACAAAAATGAATTGTATTTCTACATACTAACAATGCACAGTTGGAAATTGGAAATTCACAAATCAATACCATTTTCAATAGTATCAAAAACATGAAATACTTAGAGATAAGTTTAACAAAATGTGTGCACGATCTATATATTGAAAACTAGAAAACATTGCTGGGAAAAATCAAAGAAAGCCAAAATCAACATAGAGATACTACATTGATTTCTTTTTATTTGTTTTCTTGCCTTATTGCACTGGCTAAGACCTCTTCTAATGTTCATGAATGAGAAGATTCAAAATAATCTGTAGATTCAGTGTACTCCCAATCAAAATTCTAGTAAGCTTTTTCTATATAGATTGACAAGTTGATTCTAAAATTTACACAAAAATGCAAAAGACCAAAATAGCCAAAGCAATTTGAAAAAGAAGAATGAAATTAGAGGAGTTATACTACTTATCTCAAGACATACTATAAAGTTACAGTAAGCAAAACAATATTATATTGGCATAAGAATAGACATATTACCAATGGAATAGATTAGGACATTCGTACACAGACCCACAAATACATGATCAATTGATCTTGATAAAGGTGTCAAGGTAACTCAGTGAGAAAAGGATAGTCTTTTTGACAAATGGCATGGAAAAATTATGTACCTGCATGCAAAAAATGAACCTCAGCCCTTACACCATATACAAAAGTTAATGCAAAATAGATCCTAGACCTAAACCTAGAAGTAAAAGCTATAAAACTTCTAGATAAGAACGTAAGAGAAAATCTCTGTGCCCTAAGGTTAGGCAAATATTTCTCAGGACGTAAGAAACAAACCATTCAAAAATGATAAATTGAATTTAATCAAAATTTAAAACTTTTTTTGCTCTGTCACCCAGGCTGGAGTGAAGTGGCGTCATCAAAGCTTACTGCAGCCTCAAACTCCTGGGCTCAAGTGATCCTCCCGCCTTGGCCTCCCAAAATGCTGGGATGACAGGTGTGAGACACTGCACCCAGCTCAAAATTTAAAACTTTTGCTGTTTCAAAGGCACTGTTAGGAAAATGAAACCTACCTAACTCCTAGATAGAACTTATGGAATTCAGTTTGAGAAATACTGGGGCTAAGTCCATTCTGTGAGTCAATCCCAAATTGGACACAGAGAGATGGGAGGAACCTGTGGGATGTGGAAGGATCCAGGATAACAGAGACCACCTTCAAATGAAACTAGCAGACAGCCCAGTTCACCTACTATACCTGTCAATACATAGGAAAGGGTCAGTTAACACTCTTTCCTGATAAAGCACCCTCAAGTCAAAGCCAACATCATAGATCAGACTTGGCAAGTGGGCAGGGAGCCAACATCATGCTCAGAGTGAACTCACACCAAAATTAAAAAGAACTGACTATGCCCAATATCACCTGCAGCATTTAGTTCTGTTCTAGAAGTGCTGGCCAATGCAATAAGGCAGGAATCAGAAATGACATGTCATTATTGCTGAACGAAAGACAATTCATCACTGGCGTGTTTGTCTACTTAGAAATGAAACTGAAAATGATGAGAACTGACAAATGCGGCCAGTTACAAAAATAAATATAGAAAATTCAATAGCTTCTTTTCTAAATGGCAGAAATCTTCAATTACTTGGTGTGTACTCATTCACAATAGTAACAAAAATTAAGATAAAATTAACAAGAAGTATGCAGGGCAAGATATTATGAGAGATATAAAAGAAGGCTTGAATTAAATGGAGAACTAAAGCTCATTATTGGATAAGGGGACACTATAAGGTTGTTGATTTTCTCTGAATTGATTTATAGGTTTAAAATACTTTCAGATAAAATTCCAATGGGCTTTGGGAAACTATCTGGGGAAAGACCTGAAATATTGATCTAGACTATATCTGGAAGAATATACAGGTAAAAATGTCACAATAAATTTTTGGAAAAGAAGAGTAAAACCTACCAGAACAACGTACCCCATGAATATGTACAACCAGTATTTGTTAATTAAAAAATTTTTAAAAAAACAGAAAATGACAATACTATAAATAGTATGGTACTATTATAAGAATAAATGTTAATAGAAATGAATGGACTCTAGTTTTAATCTATACGTATATATTTCTTCCCATATATAAAATATAGTATAATGCATTTTAATAACATTTAATAGTAATACATAATAAAGATGGACTTTCAAATTGGTGGGGGAAGAATGAAGTATTCAATTCCTATGACTTGGGCAACTGGGTTACCATTGGGAAAAGGTTTAGTTCAAATCCTACCACACTTCATATAACAAAATAAATTCCAGATCAGTAAAAAACAATTAAGAGTAACAAGATAAAGCCATAAAACAAGTTGGTATAAAAATATTTGCCACACAAATTACAATGGGTTAATATCTTTGATATATAGCCAACATCTAAAATGGGGTGGGCAAGTCATGGCTCTCAGGCCAAATCTGACCTCCTAACTTGTTTTTGTATGACCTGCCAGCTAAGAATAGTTTTTATATTTTGATTTATTTTTTTTTTTTGAGACAGAGTCTTGCTCTGTTGCCCCAGGCAGAGTGCAGTGGTATCATCATAGCTCACTGCAGCCTCAAACTCCTGGGCTCAAGTGATCCTCCTGCCCCAGCCTCCAGAGTAGCTGGGACTACAGGCGTGAGATACCACGCCCACCTAATTTTTGTATTTTTCTTGTAGAGACGGGATCTCGCTATGTTGCCCAGGCTGGTGTCCAACTCCTGGCCTCAAGCGATCCTTCCACCTCTGCCTCCCAGAGTGCTGGGATGAGCCACCGCACCTGGCCAGGAGTCATGTTTTAAACAACTACTTAGTAATACAACAATTGTTGAAAGAAAAGCCAAAAAATAAAATAAAATAAAATAAACAACTACTTAGCTACTTAACAAGAAGATATTTTGTAGGGCTTTAAAAATTATCAAAATGATATAATCTCATTGTTAAAGGGTCAAATGATAGAAAAGTAAAAACATACAAATTTCCCCCTTAAACTCTCACCCTGACACTTCCTCCCAAGACGTAAACACTTATCAACTGTTTGAAATATACTTTCAGTGTGTCCTATGCATGTACGTACTTGTGTATCATTGGTGTTCTTGGCTTCTTTTTCCACGGAGCAATAAACCTGGGGATTTTTCCATGTCAGTAGATATAGTTCTGTCTCATTCTTGTTAACGTCTGCGGAGCATTCCCACAGCATGCTGTGCCCTAATTTGTTAAACTATACCTCTATTGTCAGTCATAGAGGCTGTTTTCCAATTTTCACTTTTACAAGCAACGCATCACCGCAAAACAATGCTATGATGAACACACACCTTTAGACACATACATTTCTGGAGGATCAATTTTTGGATGAAGACCAGCTGGGTCAAAGGTTATGTGCTTTCAATTTTTTGTTCGACGACATTCAAATTCCCTCCCCAAAAAGTTTCATTAATTTACACTTTCCCGGCCCACCAGCGGGGCAAGGCTTATTATTTAACCAACCCTCAGTAAGACTTGATGTGTTAATATTTTTAGCGTTTTACAGCATGGTGGTGCAAGCCTGTAGTCCCAGCTGCTCAGGAGGCTGAGGCGGGAGGATCGCTTGATAGCAGGAGTTGGAGGCTGCAGTGAGCTATGATCACACCATTGCACTCCAGCCTGGGGGACAGAGTGAGACCCATGTTTCATTAAAAAAAAAAATGGAGTGAAAACTAAAATTTGTCTGATTACTAGTCAGGTCGAATGTGCTGTTGTTGCTGTTGTTGTTTGCTACATATATATACACATCTAGCCTGTTTACATAATCTGGGTATCGACACAGACTCTATACAGAGGCATAGTGATGTAGGGTTAGAAGTAAGCTGGTTTGATTCAAGCTCTAAGGTTTCCTGGCTGTGTGACTTTGGGAAAGTCACCCTCTCTGTGTCTCTGTTTCTCATTTGTAAAATGGAGATACTAGTAGTACCTATCTCCCATAAGGGATTAAATTATTTAACTTAATGGCTGGGAATTAAATTATTTGCTACATATAAACCACCCACAACAGTGCCTGGTATACTGTAGGCACTCGATACACATTAACAATGCTTGGTCTTCTCCCTAAGTTATGTTACAAATATTCACTTCCGCGCTGTTGCTTTGGCTGTCTTCTGTCTTTGTGCAGCGTGTTTTCATGTCATCAGATTTGTCCCTTTTGTTCTTTCATGGCACTGAGTTTCAATAAAAGCAAAACTAGGACATTTAAATTGGATGCAAAATAAGAAATCGGACTCTGGGAATAGGGAAGAAAGTATTAGTAATGTTCATGTCTGGGCGGTGGAATTCCCATGAATTATTTTCCTTTTTTATCCTCTGCGCTTTCCAAATGCTCTAATGCAACACATATTTCCAAATGAACACAGATTGCCTTTATTTTTATGTTGCATTTGGTTTTTTTAAAAATTTACTTTAAGCACACAGGTAATAATTTTATAATGAGAAAAAACACCTCCTTCCCTCCCCTCCTCTACAATAAATGTTGTTTATCCTAAAGGACGAAAAAAGCAAGAAGTCAGCCAGGTAACCACACACTTAACTCTCCCAGAGTCAGCAAAGAAAACCACCACCCCTGGGGACCAAATACCCAAACATCGCTGCAGGATCGCCCCCTGGTGGCAGAAAATAAGAAGCCAGTCCGGGAAGGCGTGTGCGTGTCCCCATGCTCATGTGTGTCCTCCTGTAAGCAGCTCTGTTTCGTTTTATTTAAATCACAAAGCAACCCTTTGAGTCGTGGACTATAATTAGGTAGAATACACAGGTGACAAATCTGAGTCTGAGAGAAGTTAAGCCTAAGGTCACCTTAGCTGGCAAAAGACAGAACCAACGATCTGTGCGAGTCCAAGTTCATATTTATAATCACCATGTTTTCTGCTCCCAAAAGTTCCCTGCCATGTCTGCGGATCTAATTCACACACCATACAATTCACCTATCGAAAGTGTACAATTCAGTGGTTTTTAGTATATTCACAGAGTTATGCAACCATCACCAGAAATTTCCATCACCCCCCAAAGAAACCCTGTCCCACTAGCAGTCACTCCCCATTCCCTCTCCCCCAGCCCCTGAAAACCACTAATCTACTTCCTATCTCTAGGACTTGCCTGTTCTAGATATTTCAGATAAATGGAATCATACAATATATGTTCTTTTGTGTCTGGCTTCTTTCACTAAGCATGATGTTTGCAAGATTCACCCATGTCGTAGCCTGTGTCAGTGCTTCATTCTTGCTCATGGCCAAATAATATTCCGTCGAATGGATGGATATACAATTTGTTTATCCATTCATCTACTGATGGGCATTTGAGTTGTTTCCACTTTGGGGCTATTGTGAATCACGATGATGAACTTTCATGTGCAAGATTTTGCTGGACATATGTTTTCATTTCACTTGGGTAGTTACCTAGGAGTGGTCTTGCTGAAACATTCCAGATGGCTGGAACATCCCAGGCTGCTTCATCACCTGGGTTGTGGATAAAATCCCTAGATGACCTGCAACAGATATGTAGCAGGAGTGAGAAATTACTTTTGTATTGTTTTAGGCACCCAAGACTTTGGGGCCATTTGTTACAGCAGCATAATCTAACATACCCTGACTGATAGACCAAACCATCCACATCATGGCAACTGGATACAGCCAAGGGCTCTATATTAGTTTGCCAGGGCTGTCATAATAAAGCACTACAGACTGAATAACTTCAACAGCAAAAATGTGTTGTCTCACTATTCTGGAGGCTAGAAGCCCAAGATCAAGGTGTCAACAGGGTGGGTTCCTTCTGAGGGCTGTGAGGAAGAATCTGTTTCAGGACTACCCATAACTTCAGGCTTTTCTGGGAGTCTAGATAGTGTGCCCCCTGTGTCTTCACATCATCTTCCCTCTCTGTGTGTCTGTCTCTGTGTCTAAATTTCCCCCTTTCTGGCTGGGCACCATGGCTCATACCTGGAATCCCAGCACTTTTGGAGGCTGAGGCAGGAGGACCACTTGAGGTCAGGAGTTTGAGACCAGTCTGGGAAACATAGCAAGACCCCATCTCTACAAAAAATAGAAAAGCTAGCCAGGCATGATGGTGTGCACTGGTTAATTTTTCCTTATTTTTTGTAGAGATGGGGTCTCGCTATGTGTCCCAGGCTGGTTGCAAATTCCTGGCCTCAAGTGATCCTCCTGCCTTGGCCTCCCAAACAGCTGGGATTACAGGTGTGAGCCACTGCGCCCAGCTGTTGGTAGTGTTTTAATATGTGCTTAAGGGAAAAGGGAAATGATATGGTTTCAGGGTGTGGGTTGTCTTAAGATTCCTAGAGAGTGGGAGACATCTCAGGGACCTTTGCTTTGTCTTCAGAGCTGGATATCATCCAAGAAACATTTATTAAGCACCTACTGCAAGCCAGGCATTCTTTAATGCAAGGTTGTTCCAGTGGTGGAACTTATATTCGAGCGTGTCTTGCAGAGACAGATGAGAAACAAGTAAAATAAACAAGCAAAGCTACTGGCAGTAGTGAAGTGCTTTAAAGGCAAAGAAATCGGGGGCGGTGGGGGCAGGGAAGCTACTTTAGACAGTAGCTTCAGACAGTCTGAAGAGGTGACATTTGAGGACAGACTTATTCAGCTACAAGGAATATAAAGAGCAAGGGCTTCAAGCCAGGAATCAAGGGAGAATTTGAGGAACAGAATGAAGGCTGGTACAACTGGCGCCGTGTGAGAGGGTGCAGTGGAGGCCAATTAGGATGGAGACGCCAACAGGTGACAAATCCTGGGCTGAACTTTCAGCTTAATGTGCTTCTGCCCTCTCCGAACCCAGAGATCTGGAGGGGGCAGGGATGTTGGGGGCTTGGAGGGAGAGGCAGCGAGGGGGCTTCAGCAGCACCTCGGACAGCGCCTGCACTGTCTGTGGTGCTGACAGCTGAGGGACCGGATATGAAACGGGCAGCTGCTGCGGAAGAGTTTGGCGGTTCCTTAATTCAACATAGAATTCCCATATGGCCTACTCCGCTCCTGGGCATATACCCAAAGGAATTGAAAGTAAGGACCCAAATGGATACTTGTGTGTCAGTGTTCATAGCAGCATGATTCACCATAGCCCAAAAACGTGGAAGGAAGCCACCCGAGTCTCCATCAATGGTTGAATGGATCAGCACAATGTGGTCCATCCATACAATGGAATATTATTCAGCCGTCAGAAGGAAAATGATTCTGACACAGGCTACAGCACGGATGGACCTTGAGGACATCATGGTCAGTAAAATAAGCCAGATACAAAAGGACAAATCCTGTGTGATTCCACTCACAGGAGGTCCCCAGAGTCGTCAGATCCACAGAGACAGGAAGTAGAATGGTGGGTGCCAGGGGCTGGGGGGCAGGTGGGGAGTTAGTGTCTCATGGGGACAGAGTTTCAGTTTGGGAAGATGAGAAAGTTCTGGAAATGGAGGGTGGTGAGGGTTGCACAACAATGTGAATGTGCTTAATGCCACTCAAGTGTACCCTTAAAGATAGTTAAAATGGTAAATTTTCTTACGTTTATTTTACAATTAAAACACACACACATCACTAAAAAAATCTTCCAAGGCTCCCCACTGCCCTTGAGACAGTCCTTGGCCGTGGCTGCACTCTGGGTCCAGCCTGCAGCAAGGGGCACTGACTGGGAGCCTCAAGGGGCCCAGGCCCAGCCTAGAGTCCCATAAAAGTAACACTTGGTGAGACACATACAGTCATCATTCCCCACTTCATGGGTGAAGTGACTGAGGTTCAGAGAGGTTAAGTAACTTCCCTGTGGCCACCCGCAAGAGGCCAGGCTGGGATTTCACCACAGACAGCCTGAACCAACAGCCAGAACAGCGAGTGGGGACAGCAGGGCCTGGCTGATTCTGCATGACCTCAGCTGAGCACGCAGTAGGGGCAACGCCTGGGGGAAAGCTCTTGAGCCTCATGAGTGAGTATGTGTGTGCGTGTGTGTGTGTCTTGGGGGGCGTGGTCCTGTCCCTTACGAATGAAAATCAGTGGTACATGCAGTAGGAACATACAGCAAACATGGGGCACCTGTGCATAGTAGGACTACCCCAGGGGCAGAGGCTATGGGAAAATGAACCACCTGGGAGCCCCTGGGGGGTGGCACATGGCGTTCGGAGGCCTTGTGGCCTGGAGCCTTGAGAGAAGGGATAGATAGTGTGGGGACCGAGTGGGACCACATGTGAATTCCAGGATAGCACTCTGCGAGGGGGACATGCTCAAGGCTGCTTCAGACCCCAGCCCGAGCCCCCCTGAGCACAGGAGGTGGCGCCCTCAACCCGAAGATGACACGAGGCCACTTCCGAGAGGTGACAGTTTATTGGGGGAGGCGACTGGCCAAGAGCTGTCAGTGCAGCGCTGCCCCCCTCCCCCGGGGCAGCTCAGTCCAGTGTGTGGTCCCTGGGCTCACAGGGCCAAGGGAGACCCAGGGGGCTGCAGGTGTAGCAGCAGGAGGGGGCAGAGTGAGCTGCCCCCACGGGGCCCACCCCCAGCCCCGTCCAGGGGCGGGGGACCCTTGGTGAGGCCCTCAGGCATCTGCGGCTGAGCTGGGAGGCTCCTGGGGCAGACGGTGCCGGTGCCGGAGAACCGACTTCTCCTCCTCCTGTGGGGACAGGCCACACACGCGTGTCACCCGGCACAGGACGCACCACTGCACGCACATCGGCCAGCACGCACCCCACAAGGCCTCAGACAGAGCCTTGAGGGAGGCCCCGGGCCACCCGCTCTCACCATCTCGGAGGCAGTGCTGGGGCTAGCGCCCTCGGGGGACCCGCCTTCGTCCCTGGAGCGGTCGGGCCCCGCATCCTCCTCGTACTCTGTCAGGCAATCCGACTCCTCCCCTGGAACCAGGGGCGGGGCGTGGTTGAGGGGATCTGGGCTGGTCTGACACACCCAGCCACGCCCCACCCTCCTGGGGGTGTCTCCTGGGGGTCCCCTCAGACCCCTCACCATCAGCGCAGCCATCGGAGACGTAGCTTGTGGGGGGCTCAATCCGGGACACGATCTCTGCCAGGTCAGTGAAGCCAGAGCTTGGGAAGGCAAGTACCTGTGGGGCGGCACTGGTGAGGCTCTTGGGGGGGTCTTCAGGGTACTGGGGCGTCTGGAGGGCTTGGAGAGGATCCTGGGTGGGGGGAGCTCTCCAGAGTCAGTGGAAGTCTGAGGGGCTCAGTGAAACCCAGGTATGTGTGGGGTCAGCTGAGGTTTGTGGGAGACCCTGAGGGGGCTGGAATTCCGGATCTCTGGGGTCAGAGGGTCCCCGGTGTGGGAGTGTCACAGGCTTACGTCTGCACGGCGGCTCTCGTTAAGGTCCGCAGACCGCCGGTCTGTGAGCATTTTCTCGATGACTTCACCCCGGCTCCAGCCTCCAAACACGGCCTTCCCATACTGGTAGCCCACATCCTGCAGGAAGCAAGGGGCTGGGGGCCTTGCCTGCAACCCACCTCTGCTTATCCCCACACTGTCTACCCCTTCTCTCATCCCTCAAAAGCCTGACACTCTGGGGGGAGCTGGCATTTGAAATTAAATCTATTTTAAAGTCAGCCACACGTATATGACACACTTGCCCACACTTCCCCCGTCTGTGAACCTGCCAGACATTACCAATCAATCTTCACATTCTTTCCCACTCAGCCCCACACAGGGTAATGGGTATCAAACAACACAAGGTGGTGGTGTGCCAGCTTATTTAGAATTCTGCTAATATGCAGTCTATCTGTGGGTATTGACCTGTCCCATGCCCACAGCAAACATCACTAATTCATCATGGCACACTCTCTTAGTAACCCCAGAAAGACCATCAGACATTTTTTACTTAGACTCAGGGTTTCTGGGCAGCAGCTACTGATCAATTCCAGTTGGCATGGGCTATGACACATTTTTCAGGGTCAGTGGCACAAGACACACACACTGCTACATTCCTCTCTTGGACCTATGGCAAACATTACTAATTGATCACTGCTCTCATTCCCACCAATGCAGAAATGGCATTAGAAATGGCTACACAGTGCTTCAGGCAGTGCAGTTGGCACATAACCAGAAACTTAGCTCAGAGGTAGCACATGCACAGCCATATCCCCTGCCACACCCACTGCAGACATCACTAATTGATCATAGATCTGTTTTCCACTGATTCCAGGTGAGCCCTAGAATCCTTCCCCTCACACTGCTCTGGGCTTTAAGTCATAAAGCTTTGCGGGCCCACCATGTGGGCACCACACCACTCCCACTAGCTCACATAGATCTGGTCGAACTTCCCGAAGTCCATGGTCTTGAAGCGGTCGATGGGCGGGCGCAAGTACTCGCAGTAGGAGCTGGATTTGACGACCTCCAGCTGCCGCACGCAGGACACGTAGGCCAGACGGGACTGGATCTCGGCCATATCTGGAACCTTCACCTTGTCCGCCCAGGGGTTTAGCCGCTTCCACAGCAGCCACCAGCCGGACAGGCTGTCCCCGTAGGTGCTGAGGTCTGTCTCGTCCTGGCTCCCCACGTCGATGGCAAGGACCGTCTTGGCGCCCATGCTGCGTGCGATGTCCGCTGTGGGGCCGGGGGTGTCAGCGGGCTGCTCCCCCAACAGGGCCCAGGTGGGGACGTTCAACCCAGTCCCACAAACAGCATTGTGCAAATGACCACGCAAAAAAAACCCAACCAAACCACACATGCAAACCACAGGCTGTCATGCAAATGGCAGGAAATAAATTCAAATGAGGTCAAAAGGGCGGGGGCGGGGGCGGGCGTGGGAATTTTGAGGTCTGGGGAACCAGGGACAGAGGGACAGAGTCATTCCAGGTAAAAGACACGAGGTTGGACATGACAGATGCAGAAGGAGAGAGACAAAGAATAGAGACAGCGGGAGAAAGAGATATCAGGGTGAGAGACACCAAAAGGGAGAGAATGCAGGTGCAAAGAGGGACCTCTAGGCTGAGATGAGGGACAGAGAGCAAACAGCAGGGACAAGAGATTAAGGAAGCAGGACAGAGAGGGTGCGCAAGGGCAGGGTGATGGCCCAGTGATGAGGGTTGTGTGTCCGGGAGGGTCCCCTACAAGACAGTGTCCCGTAGCCAGGTCCAGCCCAAGAAGACACCCGAGTCTCCATCAGCCTTAGCATGTGTATGCCTCAAGAGCTTGTTGGTGTCTCTGGGTCCACATGCCCACGCACACGTGTCTGTGAGTGCCTGCTTGAATCCCTTCTGTGCAGACCCCGTGGGAGGCCGTGGGTCTGTGAGCATGTCTATCTCTGGGTTTGCCTGCGTCTCTGCAGACACACCTGGGCCTGTGTTTGTGATGGTCTGCGTGAACCTAGGCCAACACCCGTACATGTTTCCTTGTGTGTCCAAGCCATAATTTGCCGATCCCTGGCCTATGGGACTATGAGGACGTGTGCAGCTAGTGTACGTGTGTCCACATGAGTATGAACACTTCTGGAGTGTAAAGTTTTAAGGTGCATACCTGCCTGACTCTCATCTACGCACACAAAGGCAGAAGGTATGACTTAACTCGGTCACGCAGGCACCCCATCCTGTCTGCATGTGCACACACCTGCATGTTTGAAGAGATGTGCTAAACAGGTGTGGATAGACTGGCATGTGTAGACAAATGCCCTGTGTTGTCAACATGTGTTCATCTGTGCACAAGTGTCTGAGTGTGTGTACACACGTGCATGTGTCTTACCTACCCCTTGAGCATCTGAGAGAATGCATGTGCACGGGTACCTGGTGTATGTATATAAAAGTGTCCCATTTGATCTATGTGTTCCTCAGTGTGTGTCCACGTGTACCTGTGCACCTGTCCCTCTTGTGTATGTATCCACTTGTGCCTAACAGCACGTAAGCAGGTGGATATACTTTTTAATTGCACACATTATGCACATGAGCGTGTATGCGTGCATGTGCATACCCCTGCACAGGTGGCTTGAGTGTGTGTTCTGTGAGCCCAACTGTGTGTGCCTGCCTGCTGGTGTGTTTGCGTGTGTATGTCTGTGCAGGTGCGTGTGGGCAGCCACTTGCCTGGCAGGTTGTTGATGTAGCCGCCGTCCATGAGGAGGTGCCCGTCCTTTGGGTCGCATAGTGGGGGCAGGTAGCCCGAGAGCGTCATGCTGGCGCGCACATACCGCCACAGGGAACCTGCCCGGTGGGACACACAGACACAGACACGCACAGACGCACTCAGACACGCTCGGAGGCTCGGCCAGCCCGGTGGGCTCGCTGACCTGGCACGTTGTTAATGTAGCACCCATCCACCAGCAGGTGCCCATCCTTGGGGTCGCAGAGCGGGGGCAGATAGGGGCAGTAGGAGGCGCTGGCCCGGACATAACGCCACACGCAGCCTGTGGGGACGGCGTGAGGGGGTGAGGTGCCCAACAAGGCTCCCGGCTCCCCACCCCTGAGCACAGACGTACCTGGGGCCTCTAGGGCATTAGTGGGTGACAGTTAGTGGTCAGCGATCGGGCCAAGGTGGACGGTCACTTGTGTTAACAATGTCCCAGAAGCTCAGCTGCCCTCCCTGAAGCTTCCCCCCATTCCCCACATGGCCTCAGCAGTTGGTTACAGGGCAGGGTGGGGACACCCACCATCTTTGTGGACACGCATGGCTGAGGCCGTGATGTCTGTGGTCACATTGAAATATGGCAGCCATAGGTCCTAAGGGGACAAGGACCAAGGTTGGGGAGGAGTGTGGACTCCTGTGGGTAGGGGTGGGGCAAGGGTGAGGACAGGGAGGTGGGCGCACCTCAATCTGCTTATCCTGGAAGACGCGGTGGATACTACGGTTAAAGGCCGAGCCGGTGAACATGGAGGTGACGGGGTATGTGAGATCCAACATGGGCTCCAGCACCGAAGTCATACTCTAGGGACAAGGGGGCCCACTGGGGTCAAACAGAAGTCACGTGGGGTCACAGAGGGATCATCAATGGGGGGCGGGCAAGGAGCATTTACAGATGGTGATGTGGTCACCCAGGGCCACTGCCAAGAGAGTCACTAAGGGCCCTAGTTGATCTAGCTGGGGGCTGGGGGTTAGGGTCGCTAGCCAGGAGGTCCCACAAGAATCATCCAAGATCCCCAGGGCATATCTATAAAGGTCTGAGCAGGCAGGGTTCACCATGAGCCCAGAGGCCCCCTGGATCAGCTGATGGCGGAGTCACGGGTTTCAGGGTGCTCCTGGGCTGCTGTGACTCCTCCCCACAACACACACCTTGGCCCACTCCCGGGCCCGCTGCTTGGTGCGGCTGGCGCTGCGCTCCTCTGCGTACAGGGCCCCGATGAACGAGCCGATGGACGTGCCGCCCACCAGGTCCACGGGGACCCCCGCCTCCTCTAATGCCTTCAGCACCCCGATATGCGAGCAGCCCCTGCGGGGAAAAGGAGACCCAGTGTTCCGCCAGGAATCTGCTCGACCCCACCCGCAGGAGCTCTTCTTCCACATCCCGCACAGCCAAGGAACTAGGTGCCAGCCCCGGCCCACAGCGTCTTTCCCAGGGAGTAAGCCCCGCCCCTCACCTGGCCCCACCCACAGGACACCCCAGCAAGCCCCGCCCCTGCCAGAGGTAACCCCGCCCCACAGGATGCCCCAGCAAGCCCCGCCCCTGCCGGAGCTGGCCCCGCCCCTCACCTGGCTCCGCCCCCGCCGAGCACCAGGGCAATAGTGTTCCCTGTGAGCACCCTCGCCAAGCGGGAGAAGTCGCTGTGCCGGTCGGCGCGCCTGGAGAACACCTTCTCGTAGAGCTCGTGCTGGGATGGAGGAGAAGAAGGTCATGACCCAAGAGGATGAGAGGATGGGGCGGGGTCTAGTGGAACCCCCCCCCAGCTTTTCCAGGCCCTGCCCCACTCCCCACGCAACGCCCCTGGTAGCCACAGCCCCAGAAGTGGCAGTCGGGCCTCCCCAGGGTCCCCTCTCCAAACCCCGGCCCTCACCAGCTTGGCTGGGCTGCGGCGCGAGAAGAGGCGGCGCGGGCAGCGCAGGTGCAGGTGGCCCGAGCACCAGCTGCGCATGTTGAGCCACTCCACGGTGCGCGTGGGGCCCGTACCCTCCTCACGGTGCAGCAGGACAAGCTGCTTCAGGGCGCGCACGGCCGTGTTTTCCAGCATCTGCTCCAGCTGTGGAAAATGCAGAATGGAGGTCACGGGTCTCACCACCGCTACCTGGCCAAGCTTAGGTCCCTGGTCGTCCACAGTGGGGGTGTACGTGGCCTGGTGTAGGCACGGGAGGGCAAGGGACAGGATCCTGGGGATGGTGTCACTGCACAGGGCCTCCGGACCTGGCCGAGAGTGGGCTCCTGGTCACCCAGGCCCACGATCAGGATGCAGTCTGCCTGGCGCAGGCAGCGCACAGTCCAGGGCGTCAGCGATGCGTCCGTTTGGTACAGCACGATGCGGTGGGCATCCTCCTGCTGGGCCAGCCACCCTGATAGCCGGAACTCTTGGATGCTGGGATAGGATACGGGAAGTGTCATCCTGGGGCAGTCTGAAGCTGTGTGCCCCCAGAGACCACATAGCTCCACTGCTAGGGAGGAACTTAGACACCCAGGCCCCCACGATGGAAGTCTCTGCCCTAGCGCGGCAGACTCACCACCCTCTTGACCTAAGGGTGGGACAAATGTTTCTTGGCTTGAAACCTAGAACTTGAACCCAGATCTGTTAGAATCTGGGGCTCCAAGCCCGCCCCTTACACTCCCTGCTCCCCCAGATGCCAACACACACCTATCCAGCGCGGAGGCCCCCAGGCGGGCCCGGATGATGTCACTGTTGAGGAGGAGCGTGGGACCTAGGAGTAGGTGAGGAACAGAAGTTGGGAACATGGTCGACATGGCTGGGGGCCCCTCCCAGGAGAGAATACCCATCACCCCACCCCACCCCGGCAGCCTGTGGCCCTGGTCCACCCTTCCCCACTGACCCATGCAGGCATATCCACTCACTGACCAACGCCCTGGCCAGCCCCAATGACCAATGGCCAGCCCTCACCCACGACCCTTCCCCCCACTGACCGATGGCTTGCAGAGCGTGCTGCAGTTCCAACGTGAAGGCCACCATGGGCACCTCGGCACACACAGGAAGGACTGCCACAGTTGCCAGGTTGCTGGCGGGGTTGGTGAGTTCCGAGTGTGGCGGGACACCTAGCCCTGAGCCTGCTGAGACCCCAATGGATGAGATTTGCTGTGCAACCCTGTGTCTGGAGAGGTGAATACCCCCCTCCAAAATCCCCACCCCTCTTCCCCCAGACTGCAGCCCCTGGCTGCCCCCAAGACTTGATGCTGCCATACTTAAGGCCACAACTGTAGTCCTGGACATACAGCCCCACCCACTGTCCCCTCTCTTGTTAAAGTCTGGTTGTCCAACCTCCACTTTGGGCCCCAATCTCCTCCGTGGGACCCATCACACAACTCTACAACCCTTCAGATTCACTGTGCTTGCACAGACCAACCAACTGGTGCACCTGCCGGTTCTGACCTTGGTTCCCTTGTCCAAGAAAGGGGTCTGAACACAAAACTAGGTGGACATAAATATACGTTTGACCCATTTATTGCTTCCTAGCTCCTCTGATGATAGCCTAGACCAAGCTGTCAACCCCATCTCTTGCCTGGACTTCCTGCTGCTCCCAGCTGGTCCAATCCCCCTCCCTAAGCTCAAACGCCTTTCCGTGGCCCCCAGCCCCTATGTGGCTTGCCCCTGCCCCCATCTCCCCCCTCAATCACGTTCCTCCTCCCAGTGCTTCAAAACCACCCAACCCTGTGTGCAGCGCCTTTGCAGTTCTCTTCCACGTCTGGCCCTAACTCATTTGTCAAGTTTCAGCTCATTGTCCTCAGACAAGCCCCTCACCCTCTCTCTCTCGCTCTGCTAGTCACGCTCCATCAATGACCCTCTTTTATTTTCTTCACAGTCCTTATCACCTTCTGACGTGGTGCTCTTTTATTTATTTTTCGTCCCATAGAGATGGTCAAAAATTGCCAGTACTGACTACGTTTCAAATCGTCATGGCAGAGTGTCGGGGAAAGTATTCAGTTAGCAATAATCACGCCTCGGATAAACCTCATGGGCTACGATACTGACACTGCGCAAAACTTGACACTGTGCTGTTTCTCTGTATTTTGGAAATGATGTCTTGCCTGCCACACCGCCCCACCCCCACCCGGGGGATCCAGGTGTCAGGGCCAACAAGGCAGAAGCCCCTGGGGAAAAGAAGACCGAAGTTGCCGGGCTGGCCCCGAATCGGGTCGCCACAATGTAGAACCCCGAGCCCCCATTTCAGCACACCCTCGAGCCCGACTCCACTCCCCCGTCTGTCCCAGTTCACAGAAGCCACAAGCTGGGACGGGGGACCACACCTCCCAGCCTGTCGGTAACTTCAGAAGCCCCTTCCCGACGTGCCCAGAGCCCTAAACACACTCCATGGATTCCATTTGCCATCACATTCTGACCTAGGACTCCCCTTCCCAAAACGTTAGCACGTGCACTCCCCCAGCAAGCCCCGACACCCGGGCCGGCTCCGCCCCCCAGCACTGCCGATTTACTTCCGAGTCCACTAGCAATCACGCCGGGGTCTAGGACTCCATCCCCCAGCATGCACCGGAAGCCTATCTCCACTTCCGGCTACAAACCCGCCCAGCACGATTTATACGCAGAACTCCATTTCCCAGCATGCCCTTGGGTACGGAGCTTCCCCTCCCAACATACTCTGGGCACTGGACTACAGCCCCCAGTATACCCCGGGCCGGCGGGCTCTCACCTGGGAAGGGTCCTTGCAGCTGCTGCAAATTCCCCAAAATTTTCTGGCTCAGCAGGTGGATGAGACGGGTCACGACCTGCGGGCGTTGGAGGCCGGCAGTCCAGTGAGACCGACGGAGCGACTGTGCGGGTCCCACCTTTCCCTCCTCTACCGGGGCTCCTGGGTCCCCGTTACCTGGGCGCCACGCCCGAGAACCCCACGCCGACTAGAGCGGTGCCGCCCACCAGAAGCCCCGCCCCTCACATCAGGCCCCGCCCTCTCCAGGGCCCCGCCCCCACTCAGCCGCAGCGCCCACATCCAGCCGCACCTGCGGGTACCGACGTTTGATGTGGCCCAAGGTGCCCTCGGGGAGCTTGGCCAGCTCCGTGTCGCGCACCGCGTGCACCGTCGTGGCTCGCGGCTGCCGGGTCAGCGCCTCCACCTGTGGGGCCGCCTGCATGACCGGGGCTGCCTGGGCCGGGAGGGCCCGGAGAGAGTAGCGGGAGGCCGACCGTGGGTGCAGAGGGGGCCGGACTGCCCCACCTAGGGAGTCCCCCGAGACGGAGGTGGAGGGAACCAAGCCTCGCTCGCTACCTATTAGGACTCCGGAGATAGGGAGAAGACAGGGACCCACGACGGGCGGGAGTCCTCTTTTCTGATGAAAAGAGGTCGGGGGCGGAGTGGGATCAAACTCATCACCCCGAGAGGTTGCCCCCACCCACTCCGGCCCCCGCCCCACGGAAAGGAGCTGAAGGAAGCGAGGTCAGAGGTCGGGAGCTGTGTTCGCCACTCCATCGGGTTGCCCCGGATGTGTATGTTGCTGGGGGGACTGGACTGAGAAGTCAGAGGTCAGTGGGTGGGTGCTCACCACGCCGATGAGGTCCCCGCGGCCGTACTCGCCCACCAGCTCCTTCTTGCCGCTGCCGCGCTGGATGACACTGCGCAGCCGGCCATTGAGCACGATGTAGGTGCAATCGGAGCGGTCGCCCTGCCTGGGGTATGGGTGGGGGGGTCAGGCAAGGTCAGGGCCTTGTCCTGGGAGGGCCAGAGCTGCGAGGTGGGAGCGGGGGCTACACCTGTACAGCGCACGTCCCGCCTCCACCGCCGTCCAGTCGATGGCGAAGTCCATCTGGCGCACGAAGGGCGACATCCTGGCGGCCACCGTGTGCGCCGCGCTCAGCACCACACTGGGCTGTGCGCGCATGATCCTGTGGGCGAAGAGAGGATGTGCATGGGCTGGGGGCACCCTGGAACACCCCAGAGGGAGTGGAGAAAGTGGGTGATGACTTGGGTGTGAAACAGGAAGGGCTCAAAATTGTCCTATAAGGGTGCTGGGAGGCCAGATCTGGGGGTTCCCTTCTGCTCCTCTAGGAGTGGGGTCAAAAGATGGGGTCCTGGTCTCCTCCCACTTCCAAGTGGAGTGGGGTTGGGGTCATGTGAGTGCCACCTCCATCCCAACCCCAGGCCCAGTCGTACTCATAGAAGTCAGACTTGGAGATTCGCAGGAAGGTGCAGTCCCGCTGGGCGCGCAGCGTGAAGATGAGGGGTTCGCCAGTGAGCACCGCCAGCTGCCCCACCAGCTCCCCGGGCTGCGCCACGAACAGGCACACGTCCTCCGCCTTGTCGATCATGCGCTGGTAGACGTGCAGGCAGCCCCAGAGCACGAAGTGGAGGCTCACGTCCTGTGAGGGCAGAGGCTGTGATGAACACAGAGCCAGCGACAGCACCCCGCCACCCCCAACTCAGGCCGGTGTGCCCCACAGGAAAGTTTAAAGAAGGAACGGTTAAGAAAAACAAAGTTGAAGGAGGGAATAAAGACTTTGCATATAAGCAGATTATATATCTCTCTCCATCCATAGACTCAACCTTGGATCCAAGGATTGAAAATATTCAGGAAAAAAACTGCATCCGTACAGAACATGTACAGACCTTTTTTGGCATTATTCCCTAAACAATACAGTATGATAACTATTTACACAGCATTTACATGGTATTAGGTATTATAAGTAATAAGAAATGATTTAAAGTATATGGGAGGATATACATAGGTTATATGTAAATACTATGCCATTTTAGATCAGGGACTTGAGCATCCACAGATTTTGGTATCCTCAGGAGGTCCTGGAACCAATGTCCTCCCTATACCAAGGGATGTTTATGCCTAGTCAGCACCCAGAACAGACATGGCTAATGGATCACCAAACCCTGAGCCCAGATTCAGGCCCATGAATTCTTTTCAACACAGCCAGCAAGAGGCTGCAAAAACTGGCTACCTAGGGGCCTGGCTGAGCTAAAATCCTTTTTGCTTGTGCTGGGCAACTGGATAGCCACATAGAAAAGATGGAAGTTGAATTCTTACCTTCACAACATATCAAAATGGATCAAAGACATAAACGTAAGAGCTAAAACCATAAGCCTCTTAGAAGAAAATATAGGGGTAAATCTTCATGACCTTGAATTTGGCAATGGATTCTTAAATATGCCACCAAAAGCACAAGCAACAAAATTTTAAAAATAGATAAATTGGACTTCATCAACATTAAGAACTTTTGTACTCCAAGAATACATAAAGAAGAGCCTTTTGTAGTTCATAAGTGTGATGACTAGGTTTTTGCGGACATGTTTAGATATGCCTCCCTCAAACCTGATTATGATGTTGGCACATAACCTGTCTGATGTTAAAAAAAAAACAAAAAGACTACATAAAGAATTCCTACAACTTGGCCAGGCGTGGTGGCTCACACCTGTAATCCCAGCACTCTGGGAGGCCAAGGCGGGAGGATCGCTTGAGCCCAGGAGTTTGAGGTTGCAGTGAGCTATGATGATGCCACTGCACTCTGGCCTGGGCAATTATGCCCACACCCACTGAGATGGCTAGGAGCACAAGGTTAGAATGTACAGAAACGAATACTCATACACTGCTGGTGGGAATGTAAAATGGTGCAGCTGGTTTGGAAAATTGTCTGGCAAAAGACAGTCCTCAAAAGTTAAAAATAGAGTTGCCATATACCCAGCAAATCGACTTCTAGCTATATACCCAGGAGAAATAAAAACATACATCCACACAGAAACTTGTACATAAATGTTCACAGCAGCATTATTCACAATAGCCAAAAGGTGGAAACAAATATCCATCAAGGGATGAATAAACAAAATGTGTTCTATCCATATGGTGGAACATTATTTAGCCATAAAGGAACCTTGACAAGATCATATTCAGTGAAAGAAGCCAGACACAGAAGGCTACATTTTGTATGATTCTATTTATATGAAATGTCCAGAATTAGCAAATCCCTACAGACAGAAAGTGGATTAGTGGTTGCCAGGGGCTGGGGGAGGAGGGTGGGGGAGTGACTACTAATGGGGATGGGGTTTCTTTTCAAGGTGATGGAAATGTTCTAAAATCTATTGTGGTGATGATTGCACAATTGTGTGAATGTACTAAAAACCACTGAAGTGTACACTTTAAATGGGTGAATTGTATGGTATGTGAATTATATCTCAGTAAAACTATTATCCTCCCCCCCAAAAAAAATTGTTCCACTCGAGACCCACTGACTTCCTTTTGTTTCTTAGAGATCAATATCATGTTTCTTATCACCACAGGACATTTGCACAAGCTGTTCCCGCTGCCTATAATGGCCTTTCCTCCTGCCTGCACCCAATTCATCCCCCCCATACTTCCTCCTTAGCTGAGGTCATGTCCTCAGAGATGCCACCCTGTCTAAGCCAGACATTGTGCTAAGAACAACTCCCTCGTAGCACTAAGCACTTATGATTTTACAAGGATTTGTGTAGTCCTTTGAGTCACGTCTGTCAGAACACTGTAGGCTTCCCAAGGGCAGGGACCACTAAGGGTTCTTCTTGCCTTTCATCCAGCAGGTAGCACAGGGTCTGGGACAGGGCAGATGCTCAGGGCAGACCTCTCTAGTTAGCCTGACCAGCCAGCCACATCCCTGGTCCACCCCTTTATAACTAAGGAACTGAACCTGCCCAGAGACAGAGAGATTCCATCCGTGTCCACTACACCAACCTCTCTGGCACCTAACAAAACTCCACCCACCAAAACACTGCAGGGACCCCTGGGTGGGGCATGGCCCTAGGAGACAGACATACATGCACACATGCTGGAACCTTCTAAGACACAATTTCCAGACTGCATTTGGGATATGCATGTGAGTGACTATGATTAGGCTGCTACTTGTCATCGGATTGGGAAGCATGTTTGTTTTGTTTTGTTTTGTTTTTTAAGAGATAGGGTCTCACTATGTTGCCCAGGCTGGTCTCGAACTCCTGGGCTCAAGTGATCTTCCTGCCTCAGCCTCCTAAGTAGCTGGGAGTACAGCTGGACTTTACTACAGGACTTCTCAGAGCCTTGAATATACCAATGAGGTTTACTGGGAGCTTCCAAGAAGGGATAAAACAGCATTTTCCAAATCCACTTGACCACACATCCCTTGTTTATAATATAGCTGTTCCATGAAACATACTCGGGGAAATGTTTGTCTAAAGCATAGTTTCTTCACCTTGCCACGTCTGATCATTTGGACTAGATGATTCTGTTGTGCTGCCCTGTACATTTGAGCATCCCAGGCCTCTACTGACTAAATGCCAGTGGCACCTTCCAAAGTTGTGACAATCAAAAATGGACATTGCCAAATGTCCTCTGGGGGGCAAAATCACCCCCAATTGAGAACCATTGGTATAAAGTTTCGCAGAGAGGCACAGCAGAGCAGCTGTCCCTAAGGAAGGCCTGTCCACCCCAAGAAGCTTCGAGGGGCTGCAGACCAGCCTGGTCCATTGGCTTGGTCCATGAATCGTTCCGATAAGCAGGGCCCAGGGGCCCCCCTCAGGAGCCACAGTGTGACCACACTTCCTCGGCCTGTCCCCCGAGTTCTAAGAACAGCTGGCAAAAGCCTCACTCAACTTCCTCTCCAGAAAGGAACCCACCCCTGCCATGAACAGCTCAAGGGGACAGCAGAATCACTGATCATATGACAACAGGTGGCATCATACCTCCTACCCCATCTCCAGCCCTGGCCCTGGCTTCTCTCCCTTGAGCCTGGGGCAGTGCTGGGGTCTCAGTGCCTACATCATGTCACTGGCTTGAATTGTCACCCCACGTCCCCGCCATCATAAGCTGCTCCTAAACTTCCTCCCCTGGGGCCTACCACCCTTGCAAACCTTACGCATCTCCAAACTGAGTCCTTCCTCTTAATCATACCAATTTCACAGATGAGGAAGCTGAGAACCTTCTAGATTATTCACCCAAGGTCACATGGGGAGTTGGGGCAGAGTCTGGGTTTCAACTGTCTTCCTCCTCCTCCATGCTTCCTGACCTTGAGCTGGTGGCTGGGTCACTAGCCCTCAGTGGGCCTCAGTTCCCCATATGGGCGATGGCAGGGTTCGTGGGATACACTTTTCTACACCTCCCAGGTGCTGCTGGGAGGTACCAAAACCCTGCCCCCAGGGCTGGTTCATGGCCTCTGGGTCCAGATGCCGATTTGGACCCGTTTGTTGAGCACCTATCCTGACAGGGGCCAGGATTAGAGGCAGATACAATGTCAGGGTACACTGTAGGATCGGAAGGGCAGAAAACAGAGGTTACAGGAAAATCTGGGGCAGTTCAGGGAGATCTAGGGGTTGGGGCCCTGGAGTCTTAGGATAAAAGGTTCAGGGGTTGGAGGGGAGGGTTGATAGGTCCAGAGGACATGGGGTGGGGGAGACTTAGGATCCAAGGGTTAGAGTCTGGAAATCATAAGGTGAGAGGTCTATGCGCATGGGGGAAGGTGTCAGTCAGAGTCAAAGGTCAGAGATCAGAGGTCAGAGAGAGAGAGTGATCTCGGGTTGCACAGTTAGAGGTCAGGGGTCAGCCTCACCTGGTCCCCCTGGCGGGCAATGATGGTGCCGGCTTTGGCATGATGCAGCAAGACTCGGCTGTTCAGGAGGGAGGGGTCCTGTAGGGTGGGGGGGGTTGAGATGGGCCCAGCCAGACCTGTCCTGTCCCCACCCTGTCCCCCAGCCCCCTGTCAGCCGCCAACCTCAATTCTCATCAGTTTGGCCAGCTCCCGCTTTGCTGCCTCAAAGATGCTGCTCGTCTGGCGGCCCTGGTAGGGTCCAAAGGGGCAGCCACCGGTGGCCGACTCGTCCTCACAGTAGCTGTACTCACAGGCACCTGCTGGCTGCTCACGGGGCTCCTGCGTGGGTGTCTGCACGGGACAGGCCTGTGAGCTCCGCTGCTCCCTCTTGGCCACCCCCCTCAGGGGACCCCACCACTGGCTAGGCCAGATCCAGGCCAGCATCCTGGGAGAGGACCAGGTCTTACCCGAGCAGGGGCTGCCTGGGGCCCCCCGGAGGCCTCTTCTTGCAGTGACACGGAGATCCGGCCACGCTCATACGCCATGTCAAAGTCAGAGCGGGGGCCACCCTGCAAGCCTGCAGGTGGGCAGGGGACAACAAAAGCAATAAAATGAGAGTGACTGCAACTGTGGTCTGAGTCCAGCCGCTACCTAAGTGTTGAGGGCCACAGCCGTGGCAGACATGACTAATCGATGCCTGCACTCTCCCTCTGAATCCTTCTTAGAACAAGCGGGAGAGCAGCATCTCAGTGAATACCCACAAAAAGGGACCCGAGGAAGTACTGGCAGTATTCCCATTTTGCAGATAAGAAAAATCAAGACAAGCAGGCAGCAGCTCCTGGATTCAAACCCAGAAGGTTGAAGGTCCTCCCCTCAGACCCACAGCTCCAAACCTGAGATGTCCACTGGCATAGAAATGCAGCGGCTCAGCAGAGGGGCCGAGGGAGCTTCCAGGGACGTGGGCTTCACGGGGTCCCCTGGGGGAGATACGTGTTCAGGGTCCTGACCCTCAGAGCTGCCAGGTCTAGAGGTAGGATTAGCGTGTGGGCAGCTCAGGAGTCCCTGGGGGAAGAGGGAACTAGGAAAAGCGATTCCAATGGGTCCTTGGGCTTAAGGCCAGGGATTCCCAGGGACCAGACAGGAGTCAGGCCTGGGTACCCTGCTATGGGGTCCCTGGGGGGCTGGTCAAGGCCAGGCTGAGTCTCTGTGGGACTAAGAAAGGGATTGGGGGGCTGAGGTGAGGCTTCCTGGGACATCGGGCTGGGCTGGCCTCAAGTCCCCAGGGGGCCAGGCAGGGGTCACCTCGAGTACCTGTAGGTCCAGGCAGTGGGGCCCCGGTGGGATCAGGTGGCCGGCCGGGGGTCTCCCTCGGCTCCTCTGTAGCCGAGGTGCCGACCACCCGTTTGGAGCCACGCACGGGGCTGGTGCGGGTTGGGAGGCCGGGGCTGGGGAACAGGCGCAGGGGCTGGATCTCCTGGGGACAGAGACCAGCTTGTGGCATGTCCCGGGAGTCCCATCTCGTCCTCCCCAGCGCCTGTGCTCGCCCCCAACTCACATGGCTGAACAGCTCATTGGTGAGACCCAGGTAGTTGTGAAGCGCCAGGAAGGTGACTCGCTGCAGCCGCACCATAATGATCTGCAGGGCGCAAGGGGCGTGGCCACAGCATGGGGCGGGGCCATAGATGGGTGGAGCCACAAGATGGGGCGAGGCCGTAAGATGGGCGGGGGCATAGGATGGGCGGGGCCAGGAGAAAGCCCCAACTGGGGAAGGGGCAGAGGCCGTGGATGAGAGGTGTGGCTGCTCAGGGCAGATAAGCACAGCTGCTGGGACGCAGCCCACTGGGCCTGCAGTGGGTGGGGGCGAGGGGTGGGGCCCGGGTGGTGGAGGGAGGCGGCAGGCCTGCTGACCTGCACAACCCGCACCAAGCTCTCGGGGTACTTGGTGAAGACTGCAGAGAACGCCTCCACCGGCAGGCGCAGCACTGTGCAGTCACGGGCTGCCCTGGCGGACACAGTCCGCTGGGGATGCTGGTGACCCTGGGGGAGGGCAGGGGGTGGCAGAAGAGACAAGGGCAAGGCTGCAAGTCCCCTCACCGCTCCCCTAATCCTTCCCCCGTTAGGGACCGCTGGCAGCACCCAGGGGGACCTTCTCCAATCCGGTCCACTGGGTGGGTCCTCATACCCCAGCCCCCCACCCCATGGATTGGTCACTCACGGTGATGACATCCAGGATGCTCAGGAGGCTGTTGACACTGTCCCCGGGGACCACTTCCTTCACAACACACTCCTTCCCGTCCTGAGACACAGGGGACCACTGACCAGGGCTGGCCTAGCCCTGGTGACTACCATTCTACCCCCGACCATGTCACTGATCCTCGGCCTCACCCACTCCAATGATCACTGGTGCTCTGCCTTCCCTGCACCCACCAAACCTCCCGACCAGCAGCTATCTCCCATCTTTCACTGACTGTAACCACTGAGCAACTGTGTAGACCACCCCAAACACCCCGGTCATCCATTCCCCTGACTCCTGACTACACCTCCCCAAAGACCCCCAGCTCTACTGACCAATGGCAGGGCTGTCCCCAGGGACGGCTGTCCCCCTGACCATCCCCACTGCCCATCTCCCCATGGTGGCCCCTGGGGCTGTCCACTCACAGGCCCGGGCAGGCAGAGTTCCAGAAGCCCATCCTGCACCACGTAGATGCTGGCATCCGGCTGACCCGGCCGGAAAACGTAGTCACCCTGGCTGAGTCGCTGAAAGACCATGTGGCGGCAGAGCTCCAGGAAGAGTGGCTTTTCAAAGTGGCCCAGAACCCTGGTGGATGGGCAGTGCAGGAGGGATGCAGGAGGTCAGGGGAGACCTTAGCTCTGTGGACCCCCCCACTCACACCCCCTGACACTGACCGGACGTTCTTGAGCATGTAGAGCACCTCGGAGGGCAGGTGGGAGTTGGCCAGGTCACCCTCTGTCAGGTCAGCCTCCAGTACTGCGGGCGGGGGCTCCTTCCGCTGCAGTGTGGGAGCCTCTTTCTGGATGCGCAAGATCCTGGTGGGAGGAGAGTGGGGCAGGGAGAGGGTTCAGGCAAACCTAAGACCCCCACATAGCCCTTCCCCCTGGTTCCCATACAGCAAACTCTAGCCCGCTGGCCAAATCAGGCCCACTGCCTATTTTTGTAAATAAAGTTTTATTCGCTCACAGCTACATTCATTCATTCTCACATCATCTGTGGCTGCCTTCATGCTATGTCAGCACAGTTGAAGAGTTGTGACAGAGACTGTATGTGGCTTGCAAAGCGTAAAACATTTACCATCTGGCCCCATATGAAAAAAAATTTATGACCTAGGACGTAAAGTCCTGAGATTGGCCCTCCGCTAGTCAAAGGCCACTGAGATGGACCCTTTAGTTAGGCAGATCCCTGATGTAGCTTCCAAGATAAGGGCAGACCCTAGAAATAGTACCACTGTTTGTCACCAGAGCCCTGAAACAGCCCTTGCAGTAGTCACTGACTAGAGTCCCGAGAAAGCCTCCCTAATGTGGGTGTGCCTTAGAGGTAGCTTCTGTCATATGAGAAGACCCCAGATATAGCCTCTCTGTTCTTTGTAAAGATTCCTGAGATAGACCATCCTCCCAGGTTCCAGGGAACTTTCAGACAGCCCCTCTGAGGCCCACAGAGTTCCCTGAGATAACCCTCGTTACGCGTAGAGAACCCGGATGCAGCCTCTCTGCTAATCGTGCACCTGGGTGAGCCCTTCCCGACAAGTCACAGTGACTGCCAAGACAGCCCCTCCACTGGCACAAGATCCCTGGGATAGCCCTTATATGTAGTATGAGCAGACCCTGAGCTAAACTCAGTGAGATCGAAGAACCCAGACATAATTCTTCTTCTGGTCAGGAAGATCTTGGGCTGGCCCTCCTCTGACAGTCAGGAACACATCAGGGTGGCTCCTCAAGGGTGCTCAGACACTACAGACAGCTCTCGTGATGTGGAGAAACCTGAGATCCAGACCCCCAACTGATCTTGGAGAAACTAGTGATAGCCCTTCTACTCAAGTCATAAAGCCCTGCCATAGCATGACTGTTGATCATAGAGAGTCCTGGAATGACACCCTAGTCTGAAAGAACCCTTGAGACACACCTTCAGGTAGACCCCATGATACAAGGAGATCCCAGAGCCAGCTCTCAACCTACAAAGATCCCTTCCTCACAGACCTGGGGTAGCCCCTTGCTGCTAACACAGACCCCTGAGATGTCCTTTTATGTTTCTAATGTAAGAAGGTTCTTGGAGCTAGCCCTAGGGGAACCCCCTGAGACAGTCTCCTTAGTGTGGGAAGAACTCCAAGGTTAGTGACAGAGAGCAGATGCCTTCTGATGTAGACCGATGGCTGAGATAACCCCTGGAGAAGACAGGTTGGAGATAGCCCCTCTAGGAGATCATAGCAATGCCTCAGATATCTCCAGTGAGGCACCCTGGAATAAACCCTCTCGTGTTGTGAGACATACAAAATAACCTACACAGAAACCCCAGATATACACCCCATAGATTGGCAAGACCATTGAGATACTAGCTCAGAAACATCCTTGAGGGGCGAACATCCCTGAGATAGCCCTCAGGGGACAGAGACCTTAGGTATGGTGTGTCTGGTGTGCAAGAGCTCTGAGGCTCTGAGACAGCCCCTCAGAGGAGAGCTCTCAGATGTTCCTCTGATGTGGGAAGACTCCTAAGACAGTCCATGGGGTTCAAACTTTGGTGTGGGTTGATCCCTCAGAAAGCCCCTGAGATAGCCCCCAGCACCGGGTAATCCCAGCACAGCCTTACTTCTTGGCAATGTTGAGCATCTTAAGTTTCTTCTTCATGCGCGGCCGAGAAGTGGTGCAGACAGACGCATCCACCAGGGAGGAAGTGGATTGTGACACCTGCGAGAATTAAGGAGGGGAAGGGTCAATTGCCAATTCAGACCCTGGGATAAGAGGGGACCAGATCCTGGGGCCCTTCATCAAAGAGGGGGTGGTGGTGTACAGTAAGAGGTGGAAATAGGAAAGGGGCAGGGCCTCTGTGTGGCCAGCTCGGACCCCGGGTGTCCTGGACTCACCTTCCGCATAATCTTCCGGCCATAGAAAAGCACTTTGTCCCTCTTCCGGAACCGATACCGGGGGCCTTCCGGGGCCGGAGTTTCTGGGGACAGGTGGGGAGAGGACCACTCCGAGCTCTGCGTAGACACCACGCCGCAAACGCCCACCTCTACCGCCTCGGAGACCCGGGCACTTCGGCTCCCCACCCCACAGCCTCCCAAGAGGGGCCGCCCGGATCCTCACTCGGCACTCGCAGCCTCCGCACCACCAGGAGGATTAGCACGGCCGTGACCAGCACCGCCACTCCGGCCCCGATCATCACGCCCAGCACCTGCGGGACGAACGGCACTGGCTGTGCACCGCAAATCCGCCCCGCCGAGCCCTCCCTGGGGGCCGGGACGTCCCGGGCCCCATCCCTCTCCGTCACCTTCGCCCCCGAGGAGTTCGTAGCCAGCTGGAGGGTCGATGTCCCCATCTGCAGAATGGGCCAGCGCAGCTCCCTCCCCGGGGGCGCTGCTCTTCCCCTGTGCTTCGGCGGCCCGCAGTGCACGCCGGGAAACGTAGTTCCGCCCGAACAGACGCAGCCTCGTTCTCGCGAGAACGCGATGATGCGCGCTGAGCGCGCCGGGAGTTGTAGTCGCCGCCACGGCATCGCACCACCCCAACCCTTACCATTCCTGTTTGCAGTGGGGCCTCCATCGGCTGCTTCAGGCTGGGCGGCAGATCTGGTGACACGGAGTCCTGGGAAATCAAGGAGCGGAAGGAACCCGTGCAAGTCGTCAATCTGGGCCCGCCTCGCTCCTGTAGCAAGCCCCGCCCCTTGGCGCAAGCCCCGCCCCCGGCTACCTATGGCCTGGGCAGCTTCTCCACCTGCCAGGGGCGCGGCTGGAGGGGCGCTGTGGGACGGAGGGGTGGGGCAAATTGACCTACCGGCCCTGTCCAGGGGGTGAGATGTCCCCGGCTCCTCGCCTGGCTCGCTTCTATGCCGAGGGCCGACCAGACGTAGTTCCGTCCGTCCAACCCCAGCCTGGGGCCAAAGGGTAGCCGACCTGGCACCCACTTTGAGCAGCCTGAGTCAGGCCCCCCCCCCCGGCCTCTGTCCTCTGTGGGATTGATCAATCCTGGCCAACTGACCCCCAGGCCGCACTCCCTACCCCCTGCGAAGACTGGATGCCCCACCCCAGCAAAACTGGGGCCCGCAAGCCAAGGGGGCAGGAGTGGGGGGAACAGCTGGTATCCACCCAGCTCCCAACCCAAGCATGCCCGCGGGGAGACCTGGGAGCCAGGGCGCGCAGGAGTGTTGCCGGGGGCTCCCACAGGAGGGGTCCTGGGGTGCTCGAGGTGGTGTGGGCTCGCAAGCTGTTACTGGTTTATGCTGAGGATTTACTATCACATAACAGTAAAGTTATGAGATCTCTGGTGGTACCGAGCATCACTGGGATTCCGGGAACTATGCCGGCGCCTTTGCTGGGAGGCGTAACCAGGGACGCTGGAATTGCTGGGGGGCACTGGAAAGTTACTGAGAGATTCTGAGGAATACAAGACTACTGCTGGGAAAACCAGCAGCTGAGTGGGCACATCCTTTGGGTCGTCCGAGTGTAAGAGCGGGCCTGGGGAGGGCGTCTGGGCTCCTTGGAAGACATGGAGGAATGCTGGAATATTACTGGCACTTTTCCGGGATGCTGAAGATGTTTCTGACGCCGCTAGAGTATTGATGGAAATTCGGGGGGAATCACCGGGCTATTGAGACGCTACTTGGAAAATTCCCGGGTGACTGATCCCCTTCCACCCCAGGGCGCACCTGGCTACCTGTGCAGAAACACCTGCCGGAAACTTGGGGGATGGGAGCATCAGAAAGTCGGGAGTTACCGGGAATGGGTGGAGGATAGATCTTGGGAAAACCGAGGGTCGCTAACGATCCCTGAAGGGAAGCCCCTGCGGGGCCGACAGAAACCCGGACTCACCCACGGGCCGCAGCCGGGGTCCACTCTGCGCCAACACCGCCTGCGTTCCGCCCGGCTCCGCAGGCGTGGCCCCTTTAAATTATTCACTAGAGGGCGCGCCACAGCCCCGCCCCCCGCCATGCTGGGAAGGTCGCGCGGAGCCTGCCACGCCGAGTGTGGCGGCACCTTAAAGGGGCCGCAGCCCTGTTGGCGCAAGGACGGCCCCTCCCGCTAGACATGAGAAACACAAGTTTATTTTCCCATTTATTTAACACCCACCCCACCCTTGTCGCCCTACCCAGTCCCCAAGGGTCCGACCCGACTGGCCTAGGCCCTCCCCAGGGCCCGATCCTTAAAAGCAAACCCTAAAAATAAATAAGCAGGGGTCCCAGCAGTCCGGGGGCTAAGGTCCAGTGGCAGTCGTGGTGGAGTCAATTCACCAGCAGCGAATGTTCCTCCGAGGTGTCCCTGGAGGAGGGAAGCAAGGAAGAGGGGCGTCAGTTCTCTCTGGTACCCCCCCCTTCCCCCGGCCCCCAACCTGGAACAGACCCCCAACCTGGTCTCGAACCTGCCACAGCAGCAGAGGAGGCTGCAGGCCGAGCCGCTCCCGCGGCGGAACTTGCCCGACGTGGGGCTGTCCTGGCACTGTGCGATGTAGGCCTGGAGCTCGCTCTTCTCTGCACCTGCGCCGCCGGGGTGCTGGGGGAGGGATGCCAGCAGGCCTACCCTGAGAGCGACCCCCACCTCCCAGGCCCTTGAGGTCTGCCCTCCCCTCCAGCCACCTGGATCTCCACTTGTTCCTCCAATGACTGATGGCAGGGGAGGCTTCCACCTCTGGGCCTTTGCACTTACTGTGCTACCTGTTGTTCCTCATGGTTTGCTTCCACAGGGAGACCCTCCTTGACCCCTGAGCATGGACACATGCTGCATCTTCATCAGCCTGGTGCTCCCAGCACCTACAGCCAGGCCTGACACAACCTGGGTACTTGGTAACTGTATCAGCTGAGTGACCTTGTGCACAGCTGTGGGAGCAGGACCTAAGGCTGCTGCATGTGTGTGACATCTAAATGCTAGAGCAAGACCTGAGGTGGCTCTGAGGGCCTGAGTGACAGGAATGTGTCTGTGGCAATGTTTCAATCCATTCATGGGGAAAGGGGGTGCACACATCTGCCTGTGACATAGGACACGGAAGAACCTTCAGCAGAGCCTTCTCTCCTCTCAACCTCAAGGAGCCACCATCTTTTCTCAAAGTCCTTTCCAGCTACCAGAGCTTTGCCTTGGCTATTCCTTCCCTTGGGCTCCCATCTCTTTAATCTAGAACTCTCTGCTATCCAATATGGTAGCCACTAGCCACATTGGCTTTTGTACACTTGATACGTGGATGGTGCGAGTTAGGAACTGAATTTGGAACTGTATTTCGTTTGAATAAAAATCAAAATGTAAATAATCACATGTGTCTAGAATTTAGTGGTGGACAGAACATTCTAGAAACTTTCCTGGACCCACCCTAATACCAGTCTAAAGCAGGGGTCCCTCTGTAACCTTCCACTCTTCCTTCATACCTCTCACCAGTTGGTCATTGGTCATGGCTGTCCATTCCCGTATCATCCATCTCGCCTGCTGGCTTTGGACAGACCACGTACACCCAATTTCCCTCGATGCCCAGAGCCCAGCACAAAGCCTGGCGGTCCTGGGCTTTCTTTGCCAAAAGAGTCCTGTCTACCTATGACCTCCACATCCCACTCTGTCTGCTTTCTCTCCCCTGAGCCCTGCAGAATGCAGGAAAACCACTGTTCTAGGCCACCCTCTTTTTAGCTTTGCAGGGTCTCCTATATTCTCTCCCTGGGTCTTCTCTGCTCACCCTGCTGTGTCCCCAAGACCGCTTCATGGCCGATGCCAAAGAACCTGGAGCCCGAGCTTGGGGCTGTGCATGCATGTGTGCGGGACCCCCCATGGAGACAGGGGGGGGGGCGTGTGGCACCACGCAGCTGACCTTGATGGTGTCGTAGGCGCCCGTGATGAGCGCAATGAACAGGCTCAGCACCATGTAGATGAAGAGGCTGATGAAGGAGTAGAGGTAGAGCTGGGAGAACAGCCACACCAGGCTGCTGCGGCCCTGCTGTGCCTGCATCGCTGCGAACGTCACGAACATGTCATCCCCGTTGATGAGCGAGAACAGGCATTCTGACACCATGGACAGCGAGCGGAACTGCCGGTGGGGCACAGGGGTCAGAGGGCACAGCTGGGGGCTGGGGTCAGCAGTCACAATGGGGCCAGCTGAGGGTCACCATGTCAATGGTGAGGTCCCAGGGTCAATGACAAGGTCATGGGGCAGACCTACAGGTCTAGGTAGATAGAGCTGTAGGTAGAGTAACTCAGGTCAAGAGAGGGCCATTAGCAACTGTGACAATGATATAAAGTCACAGGGTCAATGTCAGGGTCCCCAGAGGCTAAAGGGGACAGTACACAGAGTACCAATAGTCATCATGGGGTAATCTAGGGATCACTGTGTCAATAACAAGGTCACAGGGTCAATGTCAGGGTTACCAAGGGTTAAAGGGGACAGTATACAGAGTAGCAGCAGTCACAATGGGGTCATCTGGGGGTCACGGTGTCAATGACAGTCACAGGGTCAATGTCAGGGTCAGATTGCAAGACTGCTGCAGAACTGCTGGGAGTGGGCTCTGGGGAAGGGTGCCAGGGACCCTCCCACTGCAGGCCACGAGCACCCCCAGCTCTGGCAGCCCCTACCTTCACGTGATAGGGCCCCAACACGATCCAGCCACAGAAGCAGTAGCCCAGGTAGATGACGGCCACGCAGCAGCAGAAGCGCATGACGCTGGGCAGGGCCACCCGCAGTGTGGCAATGAGAATCTGTGGCAGGGCAGAGGGGGTCACAGGTTGGCTGTGGGCACCCAGATGGGAGTGAAGCAGGCAAGGCCTCACCGAGGGCACGGCCGGTGTGGCCACAGGAGCTGGTGGGAGCTTAGAAGGGGCAGGGGGTCTGAAGATACCCGCCGGCTGGACTCGGCTGGGTGGGTACGAAGGGGAAGGCTCTCGTGGCCCTGCCTAGGTGCAGCCATAGGTATGTCTGGAGCAGGCAGGAATGAGAAGAGCTTTGCAATAGGCCGTTGGCAGTGGCTGGTGAGTGCTGTGTGTACGGATTTATTTTGGGGGCACGTGGGGTAGCCACCCGGAGGGCCTGACACATCCTGGTCCAGGCGTGGTTGGGGTGCACGAGACTCACGTTGTACTTGTGGAAGAAGGTCAGATAGCGGATGACGCCGACCCACACGAGCAGCGTCGAGGTGCCCAGGAGGATGCTGCAGACGTCGTAGCTCGCCAGGTTCTGGGGGTGGGAGCATTGTCACCCTACCTGGCAGGGGGGACATAGCCCCAGGTGGGGGCAGAGGGGCCCAGGGCAGGGCATGGGCAGGACCCACCTTGGCCTCGATGCCAATCTTCATGATGGTGCCCGAGATGGTGAGCACATCACTGGTGACCAGCAGGATATACCAGCCGTTGACAAATTCCAGCCGCTCCCACAGGCCGATCACCCGTCCCCGCTGCCGCCACATGAACCCGACAAACTCCTGCAGAAGGCAAGCGAGGTGAGAGCCTGTGTGGGCATGGGACCCTCGAAACCCCCAGCCTTTATCACCCCAGAGCCGGGCGAGGCGGGCACCGGCAGCACATGGGACACTGGGGCCTCACGTTCTGCAGCAGAAAGCCGCGGAGCAGGGAGCGGGCACACAGCAGGAAGGACAAAGAGCAGGTGAGGATGACGACCACGTCAAACAGGAGCCGGAAGCTGTTGTCTCCTGTGGGGAGGGATGAGAGTGGCAGGGAGCCTTAGGCAGCCAGGCTGGAGGCCAAGGGGGCTGCACGGCTGGGTGTGACTGGTCAGTGGGCTCAGGGCTTACTCGGGGTGAGTCAGGACCCTGGTCTGGGGCTCGGAGGCTCACCGTGCCTGAAGACACTGGGGTGCTTACACTCCTGGATGTGGGCCTGGGTCTCCAGGCTGATAGGGACACGCCCGCTGTGTGCTTTATTGTCAAACGTGATCTGTGGGGGACAGGAGAGGCAGGAGAGGGCAGAGTAAACCCCAGCAGCTCCAAGCCCCCAGACCTGTGTGACGGATGGCCCGTCCTGCACCAGGCACCCCCATCGCTCCCCCAACACGTGCCCTAGGCCAGTGCTCCCCAGATGCCACCTGCCTGGCTCCAGCCCTGGGCCTCGGGAGCCCTGTGGGTCTGTCCCCCAGATCACCCGAGGGTCCTCACCAGGACGCTGAAAGTGTAGCAGTCTGGGATCTCATTGTTGATGAGGCTTTGCAAGTTGATGGTCTTCAGCTGGAAGCGGATGGTGACGTTGATCAGCCTACGGGGGAGGCTCAGGTGAGGGGCAGGGGGCTCTGGAGGTTCCCTCCCAGCCCGGGGTGCCAGGGCCCCAGCCCCAAGCTGACTCTGCAGCTGGCAGGGGAAGTGCTCACACAGCAGGTGCCAGTGCGGCGGGGCCCCGGCCCCCGCCTGTAGGGAAGTGGCTACTGGGGCAACAATGCCTGGCACCCTGCCCTTCCACCCCAGGGCCCAACCCTGGAGTGGCCCCCTCAAGCAAGCAGGCAGTACTTGTGGAATTTGAGCGTGAGGTTCTTGTAACTGGAGCTGCCATCCAAGAGGGCGAGATCGTCACTGGGGGGTGGGGGTGGCCGCTCAGGGGGGTCCACCAGGATGCACTCTGAGGACAGGGAGTCAGGGAAGGGCCTCAGGGGGCGGGGGAGGCCAGGCTGGTCTCCCCAGAGTCCCCAGCGGCCTCCTTCCGTCCTTCGCTTCCTGATTCGTGCTTAAATATTTGTTCTTTCTCCCCAGGGTAGGGCCTGGTCTGTCACATTCCCTACAGAGACCCTAGCGCCTGGCACTCCGTGGGTGCCCCAAATGTCTAGTGAATGAATGATATTAAGACATAACGCCCGCCCGGACGCGGTGGCTCACGCCTGTAATCCTAGCACTCTGGGAGGCTGAAGCGGGAGGATTGCCTGAGCTCAGGAGTTCAAGACCAGCCTGAGCAACAGCAAGACCCTGTCTCTACTAAAAATAGAAAAATTAGCTGGGCGTGGTGGCACGTGCCTGTGGTCCTAGCTACTCGGGAGGCTGAGGCAGGAGGATCACTTGAGCCCAGGAGTCATAGATTGCAGTGAGCTATGATGACGCCACTACACTGTACCCAGGGCGACAGAGTGAGACTCTGTCTCAAAAAAAAAAAAAAAAAAGAAAGAACGCCTGCACCTTCTACATGGCAAGCATCACACTAAGCAGAGTGACAGTCACAACTTGTGATTTTAATCCCAGCAGCCCGGGCTCTGAGCAGCTAAGTCCCGCCCTGACCACTCACCAGTGACCACCATTGGGTCAATGTCAAAGGTGTCATTGGCTGGGTCCACGTGGCCGTGGCGGTAGTACCGCTGGCAGAGAGCCAGTGCTGAGCCGTTGGCCCAAGGGCCACCCCCACCCCGGACGTAGGCGTACCGGCCCAGCGACACGTCAGGCAGCATCAGGTACTGTGGGGAGAGCAGGAGGGGGCCGTCAGATCTGCCTACTCCCCGCCACGTGCCCACCTGCGTCTGCCCAGCCATACCTGGTCCACGGCGTGGAAGATGGCTTGGTAGAGCTGCTCCCGCGTGTAGGCGGCAAAGGTGTCATCTGCCCCATCTGAGTAGCCCAGCAGGAAGAGGTGTCGGAAGGCAATGGTGTTTTCCTCCCGGAATGTCACTGCTAGCTGATTGCTGAGCCCAAACAGGATGAGCTGGAGAGAGGGTAGGGGAGGTTGGCACTGCGGGGATGGGGCCATCCTGGGGGCACAGGTGGAGGAAGAGGAAAGCCAGGACCCTAGAGACATCAATCAGCTCCATGCCACGCCCACTGTTATGTCCCCAACAGCCAACACAGAGCGCACACCCATATATCTCGTAGCAGTGGTTAATGCTCATTAAATATTAGCCTGGGCAACATAGCAAGACTGTCTCTACAAAAACTTTAAAAAATTATCTGGGTGTGGTGGCACGCCTATAGTCCCAACTACTTGGGAGGCTGAGGCAGGAGGATCCCTTAAGCTCAGGAGTTTGAGGCTGCAGTGAGCTATAATGACACCACTGCAGTCTAGCCAGGGTAACAGAGCGAGACTCTGTCTGGAAAAAAATAAAGTAAATAAAATTTTAAAAAATGTTCATTAAATGTTCACTGGATGCTGGGTTCTGTGTTAAACCCACACCCACAGGGTAAGTACCATGATCGAGCCTGCTTTACTGAGGGCAAATTAGAGTCACGGTAACATGCCTAAAGCCACAGCCTGAGGTCGGAAGCAAGAACTTAGGGGAGTGGCTGGGTCTGATTCACAAAACCCAGCACAGGGCCTGGTGTGGGGGAGGACCCCATGCCAGGCCTGGGTCAACATGGCATCAGACTGCCCGGGTTCAAATCCCAGCTCCCAATGCTCAGATGCTGTGTGACTTTGGACAAGTCCCTTAACCTCTCTGAGCCTCAGTGGCCGCATCTATACACTGGGGGCAACAGCAGTTGCCAGGACCTCGAAGGGAGCTGGTGAGTCTGCACACACAGATGGTTTCCTGACCGGTCACTGTCATTGGCATTGTCATTATGCGGCTGCAAGGCGTCAGGACTACGCTCCAATCCAAACGTAGTTCTCCTTCAAGGAGAACAGCGGCCACATGTGCCATTCTGCTGGGGCCCCTGCTGGGCTGGTCTCACCTGCACAGTGACCACCAGGATCTTCACCACCTGCAACATCAGTTTGCAGGGCTTGCGGCCCTTGGCCCGAAACTTGTCACAGGGACTCATGAAAAAGTACTTGAGGCGACGACGAAGGTCTTCTTCTTCTGGGGGGGTTGGAGGGGCTGGGGAAGCCCCCGCCTGAGTCCCATATCCAGGGTTGGGGGTCAGAAGCCGCTCAGTCTCTGTGGGAATGGGAGAGGACGCTGGGGACCAGGCCTAGGCAGCTCCACCTGCCTCCTTCCCCCACAGGGGAGGCAGTATATGAACTCTCCTCACTGCCCTGTGCTCCTGCCAAGGAAGAACTTTGAGAGGTCTACAGAAAACCAGAAAATCTGCAACACTGTATGGATATATGCAGCAGTACCGCTCAGAGGTTACAAATCCGAGTTTGAGAGTCAAAAGGGCCTGAGTTGATTCCTGCCTCTGCTGCTCACCAGCCTGGACAGAACACCCAGCCTCTCTGAGCCTCAGTTTCCTCATTTGCAGAATGGGGCAATCATCATCTCCACAGGAAAACCGAGGATTGGATGCTTTAAAGCATTTATCAGGGGCTGGTATGCGGTGAATGTCAGAGCATTCCATCAATGTCCCTACTGTTGATTAGTGGGGAGATAATGAACTGCTTCCACTGGCTTTTCACAGGGCGTTCAAGGCTCCCGAGCTCACCCCAATTCTTGCCTCTGGGCATGAGTGCAGAGCTCCGCCCACATTCCAGTTTTTTCTGGACACATACCCAAAGGATGACCTCTGCACTCATCATAGCCCATCAGCTGACCCTCTCACAAGCCACAGACCTGGAGAAGGGGTGATCCATAACAACAGTACTTACACTGGGACACAGTCCCTGAAGACTCAATTTATCTTTCACAAGGGCACCAGCCCTAGGAAATCACACAGCGCTAGAATCAAATCCCAGACCTGCCACTTCCCGATGGGGTGACCCAAGATACCTCCCTCAGCCTCCATCTCCTCATCTGAAAAGTGGAAATCAAAAAAGTCTCCCCCTCGGCTGAGACCCTGAGGCTGCTCTGAGAATTCAGTGAGACAAAGCAGGTAAAGACCTCAATAATTCTTCAGCAAACAGAAGCTGTTCTAATCACGGTTTAGTTCCTTCAAGCCTAAGAGGAAGACCCAAGGTTTCCACAACTGCTTCAGTCACAGCCAGTCGAGGTAGCCCAAGAACTGTCCCTGACACACACCCCCTGGGAGAACCCTGCTGCTTTCCAGGGCCTGGCCCCCTGTTTCCCAAAGCTGTCAGGATAGAAGTGTGGACGCTGTCAGAACCTGCTGTGCAGAGAGGGCCCCTCCCTTTGGAACTTGGACGCTGTGGCTGTTTACGAGTCAGTCCCAAGAGAAGCCAGAGGCCAGGCTCTGCCTCCCAAGCTGGGATCACAGCTAACACACCCCAGACCCTACCAGGTAGGTGTCCCCAGCTAGCTCCAGAAGGGGAGGCCAACCCAAGGGGTCTTTGTCCAGCCTCCCCAATGAGAGGTGACATCCGCAGGGACTGGAAGCCTGCGTTTACGAAGGCGGAGCTTGCATGGGTTTGGAGATGATCTGAAGTCGAGTTAGTTGCTGGAGGCAATCCAACCCCTCCAGCTCCTCGCCTAAGTTTAGGGAAGCCGAGCCTTTGCCTCCTGGAATCAGGTAGGGAACCCTGGAAGTCGCACGTGCGGGTTGGAGAAGCGGGTGCCCCCGCGTCTGAGTTCTAGCAAAGTTGTGCAATCAGAACCCAGGGCCGCCGCGGAAATAAGCCCTGGGAGCCCCGCCGCCCCAGGTCGCAGAAGCCGGCCGCCCGCCCGTCAGCACGCCGCCTGCGGTCGGGGCCCGCGCCCTCACCTGAGCCGCGCAGGCCCGCCGGGGCCGCCATGCCGGGCGGGGGAGCACGGGGCGCCGGCGGGCGCGGCGGGGCAGCCTGGAGTCCGAGCGCCCGCCGCTGTCACTGCGGCCTCGCTCCCTCGCGGCGCCGCTTCAAACCCTCCCGCATCAGCTGATTCCCGCTGCCGTCACGTGACCAGGGACGCCCACGTGACCGGACCGGCCCCGCCCCCTAGGCCACCACAATCGCCCTCCGCCTTGGCCGGAGCAGTACGCATGCGTGGCTCGGCCGGCGCCCTGCGAGTCGAAGGCGGTGGAGAGGTCCTAGCGCCGTCGTATTCTGGGTCGGGGGGCCGATGGGCTGGCTCTGAGCGTGGCAATTGGCGAGCTCCGCCCTGGCTCCCTGTCATGCCCCGCGTCGGGTGCCAGCCTCGTGACTTCCATGTTCAGAGCTTGACCCCTTCCCCACCGCGGTGTCTGGTGATGACCCTGTGTACTATCTCAAGGCTGCCTTCTTTTGTTTTTATTTTTGAGACGGTCTCACTCTGTCGCCCTGGGTAGAGTGCAGTGGCATCATCGTAGCTCACTGCAGCCTCCAACTCCTGGGCTCAAGGGATCCTCCTGCCTCAGCCTCCCAAGTAGCTGGGACTACAGGCGCCACCACACCCGGCTAATTTTTCTGTTTTTAGTAGAGACGGGGTCTGGCTCTTGCTCAGGCTGGTCTCAAACTCCTGAGCTCAGGCAATCCTCCCGCCTCGGCCTTCCCTGAGTGCTAGGATTACAAGCACGAGCCACCGCCCCTGGCCTAAGGCTGCCTTCTTCCTTTCTCCCAGAAAGCCCTTCTGTCCCCCTCATCCAGACGAACAGCAAACCCAATTTCCTAATTATGTACTAAATAGAACCACTTATCCCCCATTCCAGTGGCCCCTAGCCCAGAGTCCTCCAACACTCCTGCCCTGGAACATTGCAGCAACCTCCTCCCTGATCTCAGCTTCCTTCCACCCTGCTCTCTCCACTCAGCAGCTAGAAGCATCTTCAAAGAATAATTCCCATCAGTCCTCTGCTAGAACCTGCTCTTGGGTTCCCAGTACTCTGGAATGACAAACAAATTCCCCACCTCCACTGGTCAGGGCCTGCTGGTCTGGACCCTACTGCCTCCCATTGCACATTAGTGGCCCCAGGGCCTTTGCACACTCTTGCTCTGGAACATAATGGTTAAGAACCTACACTCTGGAGGGCAATTTGAGTTTAAATCTAGTCACTGGCCAGGCGCAGTGGCTCATGCCTATAATCCCAGCATTTTTGGAGGTGGAGGCCAGAGGATTGCTTGAGGCCAGGAGTTCAAAATCAGCCTGGGCAGCATAGCAAGATCCCATCTCTAAAAAAAAAAACTTCAAAAAAAAAATCTAGGCACTGCCACCTGCCACTTCTACATTTTCTGGAGTCCCTTAAACTCCATGTGCCTCTGTTTCCTCATCTGGAAAATGAGGATACTTGGGATCAGAGTTACCTGCCTCGTGGGGCTGTTGAGAGAATTAAATGAGAGAATTGAAGAGCAGGGCGTAAATCTGGGCAAACAGTACTGATTATTAAATTATTATGATTATAAAATCCTTCCTTGAAAAAGCTGTCCCCCCCATGTAAATCAGAAGTCTTGTGGGGTTTTTTTGGTTGTTGTTTGTTTGTTTTTGAGACAGAGTCTCACTCTGTCACCCCAGGTAGAGTGCAGTGGCATCATCACAGCTCACAGCAGCCTTAAACTCCTGGTCTCAAGCGATCCCCCTGCCTCAGCCTCCTGGGTAGCTTGGACTACAGGCACCCACCACCACACCCATCTAATTTTTTCTATTTTTAGTAGAGACCGGGTCTCGCTGTTGCTTAGGCTGGTCTCAAACTCCTGGCCTCAAGCGATCCTCCTCCTCAGCTTCCCAGAGTGCTAGCCGTGAGCCACCACGCCCCGCCTGTAATTACCTTCTATATATTTCTGAATTTGATATCTGTGAGTTCCCTGAGGGTGAAGGCTATGCTTATCTTACTCCCTGCTGAGACCCCAGCAATCAAGAGATGTTTGTTGAGTGCATAAATGAGCAGCCTCCTTTTGTCCAGTGGGGTACCTGTTATGCACACCACTTTGGTGCCACTCAGTCCTGAGCCACTCAGGCCAGAGCCCAGCACAGAGACAGCCTTGGGACCCAGGAGGGAGACCTGCCCAGGCTTTGAAGGGCAAGGGGTAGGTTAGCAGAGCAGAGAGAATGGTGACTAGTGGGATGGATCAGTGTGAGATCTCTGGGGGGAGGTTGGGAAGCCTGGCTGGTGTGGCTCCCAGTTGGAGAAAGAAGCCAGGACACTGGGGCTCCAGACTGTGGCTGGCCCGGGCCACACTGTTACATCTCTGGAGGAAGGGGCTGTGCATCAGGGAAGAAAGCGCAAAAGGCGAACCATGACACAGAGCCGGGAAGCAGTGGGAGGATTTTACTAACTGCACAACACACAACTTCCCCAGGCCCCCTTGGATGCCAGCGCCCCCTTCAGCCATCAGGCCCCAGCAATGCCCCTTGCTCCTGTACCCATTCAGGACCCTGGCCAGTATTGAGGGCTGGGCTGATAGTGTCATGGGTGGGAGAGCAGGGGTCAGGGCGGGGCTCAGGGTCCTGGTCAGGGCTGGGCATAGGATCAGGGTCAGGACTGGGATCAGATTCGTGGTCAGAGCTGGGCACAGGGTCAGGATCGGCAAAGTGCCCAGGCTTAGGGTCAGAAGATTCCACAGGATTAGGGCTGGGGGTGGATCTGGAGCTAGAGAGGGGCTTGGGGCTGGGATTGGGGCGCGTGCCCAGTACAGAGCCAGGGTCAGGGCCGCTGCCAGAGCTGGTGCTAGGACTGAGGCTCAGGCCAGAGCCCAGCACAGAGACAGCCTCGGGACCCAGGACGGAGACCCGCCCCGGCCTCATCCCGGATGCAGGGCTCAGGTCGGGCCCAAGGCCCAAGCCGGCAGCGGCTGCTGCAGCGGCGGCAGCGGCAGCAGCGGCAGCGGCCGCGCCCTCATGCACCCGCTTGTGCTTAGTGAGGCTGGAGGCTTGGCCGAAGGCCTTGCCGCAGAGCTGGCAGCGGTAGGGCCGCTCGCCCGAATGCACGTGCAGGTGCTGCAGCAGCGCCGAGCTCTGCCCGAAGGCCTTGGAGCAGTGGGGACAGCGGTAGGGGCGCTCGGCCGTGTGCGTGCGCTGGTGCTGCAGCAGCGCCGAGCTCTGCCCGAAGGCCTTACCGCACTGCGGGCACTTGTGGGGCCGCGGGCCGCCGTGCGTGCGCAGGTGCTGCGCCAGCAGCGAGCCGTGCCCGAAGGCCTTGCCGCACACCGGGCAGTGGTGCGGCTTCTCCCCGCTGTGGCTGCTGCGGTGCTTGAGCAGCGTGGAGCGCCAGCCGAAGGCTTTGCCGCACGCCGCGCACTGGTACGGCCGGGCTCCGGTGTGGATGCCGCGGTGCTGCGCCAGCGTGGCGCCGTGGCTGAACGACTTGCCGCAGTCGGGGCAGCGGTACGGCTTCTCGCCGCTGTGGGTGCGGCGGTGCTGGCTCAGCCCCGAGCTGCGGCGGAAGGCTCGCCCGCAATCGGGGCAGGAGAAGGGCCGCGGCGGGCTGGCAGGGGCGGACAGCACCGCGGGGCTGGCGGCCAAGACCTGGGGGGTAGCAGTGAGGCCGGACGCAAGGGGGTCCACGTCTGGAGCGGCGGGGCTGAGGGTGTCGCTGTTAGGGTCGAGAACCAGGGGTACGGGGCCGATGACATCTGGATCGAGGTCGAAACTCGAAGACATGGGGTCGGGATCATGGGGTTCAGAATCGGGGTTCCCCAAGATAGAGCCTGGAGCTTCGGCATCAGGGTCCAGATCCTCGGAGACGGGCTCCAGATCTTCGTAGCTGGGGTCCACATCTTCCGAGACAGTGTTCAGGTCTTCTGGGTCTGGGCCTCGGTCTTCAGAAACTGGGTCCAGATCTTCGGGATTGGGGTCCAGGTCTTCCGAGTCAGAGTTCAGCTCTTCATAAACCGGCCTCAGGCCTTTGTGGCCTGGGTTCCTTACCAGGACAGAGCGCCGCATCCCAGGCGTGGAAGTAGCCGCCGCTTCGGGGGCAGGATCTGCAGAGGAGAGGACAGAGGGTGGATGGAGGGAGGTTCTTGGGAAGGGGGCGGGGTCTCTTGGAATCTGGGCAGGGATGGGCGAGGGGCCCGGCCGTGTCCCCAGAACGCACTGCTAAGCATACACATGGATCTTTCCCTTGTCTCCAACTTCAGGGAGACTTCTGACTCTCCCCAGCCAGGGCAGGGAGCAGAGGGAGCCTGGTGGGACATGGTGAGACCCTCCCCTCTCAGCCCCGAACCTGGATGGAAGTCATGGGACCCAGCACTAGAGGTCTCCAGTGCCCAACTCCATGGCTCTGCCCCTCTCTCCATCCTGGGCTCCTCTTGTGGGAAGCTGGGGTCCTGTGGAGGAGAGTCCTAGGTTCTGACCCCCTCAGTGGGCGTGCCCTTATGAGGAAGAGGATAGGTGTCAGGGTTCCTCTGTTCCTGAGCACATGGCCTGAATTCTTGTCCCATAGTTGGGGGTGGCAGATATGGGGGTTCCTGGTAGGGAGGGGGACCTCTGGTTCACCTCCTAGAGAGGTGGCATCCCGAGTTCTGGAACCTATGGCTGGGGGATAGGTGTCCGGGACAAACAACATCTGGTACCCCTCCTAGGTCAGTGGGGGAGGACAGGAGGACCCTGCTTGCCTCCTGGGCAACCTGAGTTCCAGACCTCACAGCTCCAGGTGGGAATAAGTGTCAAAACATCCGTGTTCTCTCTTAGATCTAGAATGCCCCTTCCTAAAGCCAGAGGGTGCGTGTGAGGGAATAATATATGGGACCCCTCCTGGCTGGGAGGGGGAGACAGGGAAACTCATGGACCCCACAGTCGGGAGGGTAGGGACAGTTGCCAGTATACCTGTTTTCCCAATTGGCTAGAAGATCCTGAATTCTTTTTTTTTTTTTCTTTTGAGATGGGGTCTCACTACATTGCCCAGACTGGTCTTGGATTCCTGGGCTCAAGCGATCTTCCTGCCTCAGCCTCCCAAGCTCCCAGGTAGCTGGACTCCAGGTGCATGCTAAACTATGTCCGACCTAGAAGATCCTCAATTCTAACTGCTAGCTGGAGGGTAGGTGAAAATAATACCTGGGGACCCTCCTGGGTTACTGAAGGAACCCCCAGACTATCTCCTCCCATGGCTGGGGCACAGGGATGGTGTCAACACACTTGTGTGCCTTCCTGGAGGAAAGATTCTGAACTGAGCTCAATTCCAGGGTCATGGCTGGGGGCAGGCAGACAGGCTGAAAAACAATATCTGGGACTCCTTCTGGGGAGCAAGGAGGAGCTCAGGATTACCTGTTGCAGAGATGCTTGAGTGACCCACCCCATTGCTGGGTGTTGGGGGGCAAACAATAAATAGATCTGTTCCTGGGGGCTGGGGGAACCTCTGGCTCCCCTTTTGGGGAGGTGGGCATACTGAGCCAGACCCCCATAGCTGGGAGTAGTTAAGCAAACAGAGAAAGAGGAGTTCCTGGATGGCCTCCTCAACCCAGACCCCCTAGTTGGAGGGTGGGGGGAACAATACCTGGGTCTCCCCCCACCCTGGGTTCCTGAGGGGCAGAGAAGCCCTTAGATTGCTTCCAGAGGGAGGGGCCTCCTGAATTTCCATTTCTTAACTGGAAGGTGGGAGGAGAAATCACTGGGGTCCTTCCTGAGTTCCTGGGGGGCAGGTGGACCCCTCTGGATCACCTCCTGGGGGAGGGGCTTCCAGAACTCCAGACCCCAAGACCGGAGGGGGAGGGGAACAATAGCTAGGCCCCTTCCTGGGGTCCTAGGGGGAGGGGAACTCCTGGATGCCCCTCCTGAGGAAAGGGCCTCGTGAACTTCCGACCCCAGGCCCAGGCGCGAGGTGGGAACAATACCTAGGGACCCCGTCCGAGTGAAGGCTCCCATCCTCGGGGGCCCTCCCCCCAGGCCGCAGCGGCGGGATGGGCGCGCTAGGCCCCTCCGATCGCGCCTGCGGCCCCGCTCGCCCAGGCCGGGGCCGGCGGCGCGCGGGGCGGGGGGCGAATAGAGGTCGCCCCGGGCCGCGCCCCGCTCCCGGGCCCCCCGCCCGCCCCCCGCCCGGCCCCCGCCCGGCCCCGGCCCGCTCGCGGGGACACTCACCCGGCGCCCCTCGCCCCTGCCCGGCCCGCCGCGCCCGCGCCGGCCGCCGGCGCCCCCCGGGCCCGCAGGAAGCCCCCCGCCCGCCAGCCCCGCCGGCGGCCCCCTCGGCCCAGCGGCCCCGCCAGGCGCTCCCGGGGAGCGAGAGGGGCCGGCCGAGGGCCGCAGCGGGAGCTGCTGGGACTTGTAGTTCGCCCGCGCCCGCCGCGGCCGTCGCCATCGCCGCTGCCCCCGCCCCCCGGGCCAGCCTTTGTCCCGGCCCGGCCGCCCCGGCCGCGCGGCCGCGCCTTTGTCTGCGCCGCGCGCCGCCCGCGCCGCCCGGGCCCGTCCCTCCGTGTGTTCCCGGGCCTGTGTCAGCCCCCCTCTGGCCCTGATCCTGCCTGTCCTTCCATCTCTGCTGCTCTCTGACTCTCTCTGCCCCGTCTCTTTCTCCCTCCGTCTCTGTCTGTCCCTGTCTTTCCATCTCTGTTCCCTTCTCTCTGCCTCTGTTCTTGTCACTTTCTCTGCCTCTGTCCCTCTCTTTGTCTCTGTCTCTCTCTGTCTCTGCCTCCTGCCCGTGTCTCTGACTCTATCTTAGTTCATATAAGTACGGCGCGCTAACCGACTGCGCAACTGTAGCTCCTCTTTGTTCAAAAAACACCAGACATGCAACTGCTCTTGCAGACTTGCAATGCGCATAAGTATACCAAGCCTCTGCAAAGCCCTGCAGTTTAAAAACAGGCCTGTCTGCTTCATCCCCCATTTCTCCAATTTTTGTTTGTCTGTTTGTTTGTTTGTTTTTGATGGTGAAACCCTCCACCATTTCTGGGTAACACCCTTTAACAACTCCGCCTCCCCAGGAATGGCGTTTGGGATACTCCCCTGTAGTGCTTTCAGCCTCCTACCCAGATGGTGGTGGGTCGCTGCTGTCCCTGGTGGACTCCAGGTGTCTGATGTGAGTGATCATTTCTGGAGAACCTTAGACGGGGCTGGGAAGCGCTCTGGGCAAATTTTACCTGGAGACACAGATCCCAGCTGCCCAGAGAGAGTGAAAAACAGCTCCTGGCAGCTGGGCCTTGATGTTCTTCACTAAACATAAACAGTGGTTGCAGAATATAAACAATGATCAGACAAGGCCACTCTGTGACCACGTCTGAACCAAGATAGAGACAAGGACACTCTACAACCACAAAAATGAATACAAATCCCCTTCTCCCGACGAACACAAATGACTGCTTCTTACCAATGACAATTCCAAGCTTATTTCCATCCTCCCACCTCAGAGATGAAAATCACCCAAATACCCAGTCACCAATTTGATGCCTGGTTCCTGACAACACCATCCTAGAAATGCTCCACTCTCCTTAAAACCACCCAGCATAAGCCCAAATCCTATAAGAAGCTCCCCTGCCACCAACTCCCCCTTATAGAGACACCCTATGGTTCCCCGATGTGCGGTTTTCCTTGCTGAAGCAAGCTAAATAAACCTAACTTTTTTTTTGACTACAGGTGTGTTTCTGGTGGTCTTTGGCTGGTAGGTTTTAACACCATGTACCTTCAAATACAGACAGTCCTGAGCAAACCAGGCCTCTAGGAGTTTTCCCTCTTCCTTCTAGATCCTGAACCTTCTTAGATCTATGTTGGACTTATGGCCTGAGACCTGCTTTTACCTTTCTGTGGCACCCACAGCAGATCTGAGAGATTCGAGACAACTTCAATTGGATTGTCACTGGTTTCTCATTCTGCCACCTCCTGGATGATCCCGTTACAAAATAATACTTGTGAGGATATCTGGTGTTTCTGTCTGTTCAGAACCTCTATCAGCACCTTGCTTTTCCTTCATAGTGTACTCTCCACTATTCAAGATGGATCTGTGTCTAACACAGCTTCCCAGAAACATGTGATTTGGACTCTAACCAGAGAGCCCCATCCCCTGGCCACAATAATTAGGTCTGGGATGAGAACATGGCATTGCACTTTCTTATTCTTGTTCTTCCTCTGGGATCATGAGCTGTAGGGGCTCATTCTGCCTGCAGCCTCCTTCCCCTGTTGTTCAAAAGAATATTCTGCACACTGAGGCCAATATACACCAGGATGTAGAGTTGAGAGTCAGAGACATAGCTCTGGCTATATTGGTTGAGCTCCTGGATATAGCTGTACCTGAAGCCAGGGTTCTCATTCTTTCCAGTACCACGACAAGCCAACAAATTTCCTGGGTGATTGAGCTAGTTCTGGTGTGTTTCTGCCCCTTGCATCTATGGCAATCTTGATTAATTTGGAAATTAGTACATGGAAAGGGAAGGGTATTGAGGGAAGTCACTTAAAATGTGGAATTGGCTAAGCAAAGGTGGGGGAGAGAGGCAGAACCACCACATATATGGACTCTACAGTGAATAGGACTCCCTAGGTTTGTGCAGTGCACACCCTGTCTGGATGTATATGGCAGCCCTGTAGACGAACCTTCCCCAGGAAGCTACATATCTCTGTTATGTGGAAGAAAAATAGCTGATTAAATTGTTGCCTATTTTATTTTGGAACTCTGACCCTGTGTCTCCTGAGGACCAGGATGTCAAAATGTAGTAGAGCTTACATGCAGCCTTCAGCAAGTTCTTGCAAGAAAGACACAACCTTCTTTATTTTTGTTTTGTTTTGTTTTTGAAACAGAGTCTCACTCTGTCACCCAGGCTAGAGTGCAGTGGCATCATAGTAGCTCACTGCAACCTCAAACTCCCGGGCTCAAATGATCCTCCTGCCTCAGCCTCCTGAGTAGCTGGGACTACAGGAGCACACCACCACGCCTGCCTGTTTTTTTCTATTTTTGGTAGAGACGGGGTCTCGCTCTTGCTCAGGCTGGTCTGGAACTCCTGAGCTCAAGCGATCCCCCGTCTTGGCCTCCCAGAGTGCTGGGATTACAGGCGTAAGCCACCGAGCCCAAGACAAGCTTCTTGAATGTGCTCTTCCCAAAGCAGAAACTAACATCTGCTTGATTTTGTGGGATTGCCAGAGCGGAATTCTCTGCCCCAAGCTAAAAGAAGAGAGAGGTAATGAGGTGGGAGATAAGAGTGGGGTTATCAGATAGCTGGGGGACACTTGATGTCCTGGTCTAGGCTACTCCCAAACACTGAACATTTCCTATCTACAAAGGTAACGGCCTATTAGCTGAGGTTATCCACCATCCAGATTGTAACCTGGGGCAAGATGTGTGCTCTGAGCAGACACAGACCTGTTAGGAGACAGAGTCCAGCGAGGCTGGGCTCCAGATTCAGTGATCCTGGCCCTGCTGGGAAACCAAATAACCCACGATGGGCTACTGAGCAGGGCCAACCAATCATAGCATTCACTCCTCTGGGTACAGTGATTGGTTCACGGTTAGGCATGTGACTCAATGGGCCAATCAGCATGTTCCTTAAATTCCAGTATGAGGCATGTGTTGGGAACACCCCCACCTTCTTTGGGGCTTTAATCATAACGATTGGGCCTACCAGCGTCCTCCTTTACCACCACTTGGAGGGACTGAAAGATGGCGAGGGAGACAGAGTCCTGGTACAAAACCAGCGTGCCTGATGTTAGACCCAATCCCGGACTTTCTTGTTTCCAAATCCATAAAATCTCTTTTTTGCTTGAGCCGTATAGAGCTCGGTTTCTGTCACTTGTAACAAAAATGACTTAAGGCTGGGCGCAGTGACTCACACCTGTAATCCCAGCCACTGAAGAGGCTGAGGTGGGAGGATCCCTTGAGGCCAGGAGTTCGAGACTAGCCTGGGCAACATAACAAGACCCCATATCTAAAAATAATTTTTAAAAATTAATTTTAAAATGACTTAAGACATTAACAAATTTAGGCACCATTCATTGAGCTACAGCCAAGCGCCAGGCCCTGTTCTAAGCATGGTGCATACACATTTTATTTAATTCTTGTAATCATCTATGAAGGAGGAACTACTGCCATCCCCATCTTACAGATGAGGAAAGTGAGGGTCAGAGTGTGTTCTTGCCCAAGAACAGAAAGGCAAATCTGAATTCTGCTGCTGGGTTATGCTTACCATTGACAAAGTTGTTTTCCTTTAAAAACATTAATCTTGGTTTTCTGATGGTCAATCCTATATTATTCATCTTAGTCCATAGCCTTTGTGGGGGGGCTGAGTGGGATATAGGAGGGACAGACATAAACCCATAAAATACACCCAGAATCATCCAGATGTAATGTTTCCCCCCACTCATTAAATATTTCCAGTAAAGTTTCTGTTCTTCCCTGGCAAGCCATCCCAGGGCTGGTCAGTTCTATTGTTATGAAATGCTTCAAGTTGTGCTGAAATCTGGCTCCTTGTAACTCCTATCTATTTTCATCTGGTGTCTTGGCTGTTTTAAACCATTCCTGGGATGAGGCAGGAGCCCAAATAATCCTGCAACTGGAGCTACATGGAACTTAACACCAAAGTAAGTGTTCTAAGCTTCCTGGCAGGCAAGGCAAAAAGGGAAAGCCTTTCTGTTCTAGTAGTCTGGTCAACAGGCAGACCAGCTTCATAAGAAGAGGATGAATTTATTGCAGTGATTTTCAACCAGGGCAATTCCCCCCACCCCAGGGACATATAGCAATATCTGGAGACATTTTGGTTGTCACAACTGGGAGGGAGGTGTGCTACTGGCATCTAGTGGGTAGAGGACAAGGATAGTGCTAAACATCCTACAGTGCACAGGATGGCCTCCAACAAAGAATTATTTGATCCAAGATACCAATCAATGACAAACCCTGGTTTGTCATGAAGTAACACAGAAACGTGTGATGCAAAACATCTTCAGAGGATTGAAACAGAGGAGGTGTTCTCCAGCCAGCAGATTCTCTCATGGTCAATGTGGATACCATGAGTGTGGGCAGAAGGGCCATCTTGTCCCCATAGGATGCAAAGCTGGACTCCTGCCCTTCTTATTGAAATGACAACTTAGCCTGGAAGAACTGATGTAGGTGGGGAAAGGGCTGCTGGCCAGGTTAAAGTCGGCTCTAGTGGCCTGTTGGATTGAGGGCTTTGGTCTTTAGAGGTCTGACTCCAGGTTCAGGAAAGCCATGTTCACTCCTTGGAACTGGATGATCAACAGCCTGCAGAGGCAGGCCGCGGGCATGGCCACCAAAGCCCACCTTATCCCAGACAGACCTGACTTCTTCCTCACCAGACCCCAGACCTTAAAGGTCGGGCGCTGTCCAAGGTCCTGGTCCTTGCTTAGCCCAGTCATTCATACGCATCAGGGCCCCATCCCATACTCCTCCTTTCGCCTTTTTCATTTTGTCCCTGGCTGGACGCTTACCCCTTTGGACATCATCGTGTCCTGATGGCTTTTTGTCCATTTGACCCTGAACCCCACTCTGACCTGGGGGCTGGAGTCACCCAGCCAGTCAGTGCACCGTTCACTGTCCGGTCTCTGCCCACCATGGAGGAAACTGCTGGGCCGTTCTCGGCTGCGTCCACCCCTCCATGCCCTTGAGCAGCCTCTCCACCATGAAAAGCTTTTTCCCACACCCTGGGCTTCCTCCCCGCTCCTCACCTTCATCCTCAGAAGGGAACCCCCCTCCACGACCCCGGCCACATGCACTGACAAGTGCGTAGACTTCTCATGTATAACAATCCAATGACAGAATTAGTCCTTCCTCCTGTCCCCACCCATCCAAGCATCCTCTCTAGTGGCTGACTGATGGGGAGGGGTGGGATGTTGCCAGGGTGATGTTTATTGCTGGCTGGGGCAGGGGTACATAGAGGACTGGGGGGCCCTAGGGTCTATCTTCTCCCTGCAGCCCCACTGGTGAGGCGTGCCCAGTGGCACGGAGCTCTCCTGGAGTGTGCTCAGTCTCAGCACTGCCGGGTCCTGGTACTTGACAGGAAACTCGTCCCTGTACTGGGTTGAGAAGAAGCGCAGTCCACCCAGAGGGGGCTCCACGTGGCTGTATTTGCACTGTGGAGTCAGGGTGAGCAGCCTTGCAGGGCAGCCTGGGGGGTGACTGACCCACCCAGACCACCCCATGTCCCCGGGCCACCCTGGGGGCATCAAAGGGTGAGTGGAGGTTCAGCCAAGTTTGGCTGGTGATTGTGGGGGAGGTGGGCAAAAGGGGCCCCCGTCTGGGCTGACCCAGGAGCTGGACGAGAAGCCAGAGAGAAACCAGGGGTGCCCCTGGAAGCACCCCAGAACTAGGGCAATCCTAGGTAACTCTGACTTAACCCTCACCTTGGGGTATAAACGTGGCTGGTGATACAAAGATGCACCTGGGCTGACTCTGACATGACCCTGGGGGTGAGCTAGGGGTGACTTTCATGCTGGAGTGACACTAAAATGACCTTGACCCTGGGTTGATCACTAACTCTGAGTCTGGGGTGACAGTACACTTGCCCTAAGATAACTCTAGGCTGATTTGGGGGTTACCTGGTGAGGGATATATCCCTTCCCCCTCCTCACCCGCTGTAGCATCTCTTCAGTCATGGGGGCCCGAGCTGTTCTGTGTGGCTTCAGCATCTTCTGGTTCATGGTTAAAAAATCGAATTCTGGAGATTTGAGTGGGGGTGGCTGAGTTGAGGGGCCCAGGGAGGTGAGGTGGGGCCAAGGGGGCGGGGATGTGCCAGACTAAGGGTGGGGGGAAGGGTTCAGGGTCCAAGCCTTGGCCAACCCTTGTATTGACCAGGGGTGAAGAATGGATTAGGAGCAGGAAGGGGGTTGTGGGGGATGGGGAAGGGAGGAAGGGGGTGGGGCTGTGGAGGTCAGGGGAGGGGCCAGACCAGATGAGTATGGGGGCGGGGCCAGGTAGGGCAGGCTGCCTGGTTAGGGGGCGGAGCCAGAGTCTCAGAGGGGAGGGGTTAGGGATTGGGAAAGGGGCAGGGCTAGGGCCCAGGTGGAGGGGCAGAGTCATGCAGGGGGCGGGGCATGGCCACGAAGGGGCGGGATTATCCAGGGGTTGAGTTGGGGTCCTGGTCAATCCGGAGCGGGATTTAGCCCTTCAGGAGGCGGAGCCAGAGGATGGGCGTGGCCTTCAGGGGCGGGGCGGGGCCCACACTGACCGCTGGTGCCCTGGGGCAGGCTGCTCTGTAGCAAGTGGAGGCTGGGCGCTTTCTGCATCCCTGCCATCTTCGGGGCGTAGTAGTTTGAGCCCATGGTGGTGTGGAAGAAGTGTCCAAGCAGCTTCGCCTCTCCTAGGGTCACGTGACTCTGCAATTGCTCGTGGGCCACGTGACGGCTGGGTGGCTGGGTCGGGGGTGGTGGCTGTAGGACCACATGACATCTGGGAAGCTCCCGCGTTCGGGATGTCCCGTGGCCCAGTGGGAGGGAGGGGGTGGGCGCTGTGTGACCTTGGACAGCTCCCTCGCCCTCTCTGGGCCCCACGCGATAGCGGTGGGAGTTGGTACTATTATCTCATTTTACAGTCAGAACCACTGAGGCTCGGAGTGATTAAGTGACTTACTCTAGATCACTCAAATAGACCCCGGAGATTCCTGCATACACATCAAGCTCGTTCCCACCCCAGGACCTTTGCACTTGCTATTTGCTCTGCCTGGGAAGCCCTTTTTCCTGGTGAGCCCTGCTGCCTTCTTCCTCTTCCCGCTGACCTGGCCATAGAAGTACTGCATGAAGGTGTCCAGACAGCCCGGGCCGGGGCACCAATTTCCTTTCAGGATGTGCGACTCTGGAGTCTGACTGTGGTGAAGAACAATAGGCTCTGCCAGTGGCAGAGCAGGTGCTGAGCTGCCCTGGGGAGTTGCTGTGGAAGCCCAGGGCAGGGCAGGCAGCAGCTCTCACCTGGCTCCCGGGCATAGAAGTGCTCCACCGTGGTGGTCCTGTCGTGGAAGAGGCCGTCTCCAGGACGAATATTCACACGGTGGATGTGGGCCGCAGCCTGGGCCTTGTCATACCTGAAGACAAGGTATTATTCTACCAAGAATAAGGTAAAGTGGGATCCATGTGGACCCTTCTAACTCCCAGGAAAGGGAAGCAGGGCAGGGCTGCCCAATGGCCAAGTTGTGGGGCACTAATAGTGGGAGATCTAGCATAATAGTGCACCTTGCCTGCCAGTGTTGAAGACCTCAAAGGCAGAGTTTTGGCCCAGGAGCCCTACGTGGCCCATCCCACATGCTGCTGAAAGCCAGTTGTCCCATCTGGGTGGGAAAGAAGGCAGTGGTCCCTTTGTACCTGTCCGGGGGCAGGCCCTGGGGCCTGTAGGCCTGTTTCTGCTCTGAACACGTGGGTCCATAGCCAATACTGCAGTCTCCGAGTTCCACTTTGGAGGAGCCCTGTGGGCAGGCAGAGATAAGAAGGCCAAAACCACCCAGCCCTCATTGCTGCCCTCCCCAGCAGCCGCAACCCAGCCTCAGTTTACCCTCTTACACATCAAGGCAGGTGGGCCCGGCAGGGCCTGGAACTGTTTCTGGTAGGAAGTTCCATCCTGTGTCCTATAGTCCCATGTGAGGATGTTGGGGCCCCCTGAGGATAGGCAAGGGGGGGAGAGCAAGGGAGAGAGGGAGGGAGAGAGAGAGGGAGAATGAAATGGGATAGAGTCCCTGCAGCCTCAGGCCCACTGGAATTTCATCCCTTGCCTGGAAAGAGGAGTTGGGCTGTCCCCTGGCCCATCTAAACTGAGGGCCATCTGGTGAACACCAAAAAAAAAAAAAAATTTAAATAACAATACCAAGAATAACTACCAAGTACTGTATTGAGCCAGGCACTTAGGTTAAGTGCTTTGTACCTTGTTCTTGGACATGGTATTATATCCCTGAGGCTCAGAGAGGTTAAGTGACTTGCCAGAAATCACAGAAATTAGGAGCCAGAACTAAGAGTCAAATACAGCTTGGACAATCCCTCAGCCCACCTTGGAAAGCTTCTGTCTAGTGGTGTCCACTAGAAGGGCCCCTGGAAAGACAGAATTGGAAAATCACACGAATGGTGGCTACTCTTTGTTGCATGCTCACTGTGCCATGCACACCTTGCACACTTAGCTTCACCAGCTTCTATGAAGTCAGGCCCTGTGATTGCACTCATGTTGTAGATGAGGAAACTGAGGCTTGGAAAGGTCAAATCGCTCAGGGTCACACAGCTACTAAGGTGGTAAGGATGGGAGTGGGGGGAAAGTGTGCAGCCAGGTGAGGATGTTAGCAGGTTTGTCTGACCTCAAATCAACATTCGTGACTTCTCCCCACCACACAGCAGACCCGGGACAGATTGAGGACATATGCCCACTCTACGGGTGCTGAAAACTGAGGCTGGAGGAGATTCCATGGTTTCTGAGCCTGGCTACTGCTGACATTTGGAACTGGATGATTCTTTGTCGTGGGGGCTGCCCCATGCATGGTAGCAATGCTTAGCAGCATCCCTAGCCTCTGCCTACTGCATGCTAATAGCACCCTCGCCCCTGTTTGTGACATCCAAAAATGTTTCCAGACATTGCCAAATGTCCCCTGCGATAAGAGGGGGGTTGCAGAATCCCCGTTCCACTTTGAGAACCACTGGGGTTGAGCAAATGGCCCAGGCGACCCCGGGCGCGCGCTCACCGAGGTGGCTGCAGGGCGCGCGGGGCTTCGGGCACGCGTCGTGGGGCGGAAAGAGCTCCTGGTGCGTGGTGACGGGGATGCGCAGCTTGTCCCGGTCGCCTGGAGGCACCGAGTCGCGGTCGAAGATGAGGCGCGCGCCACGGATCTTCTCCAGGGCGCGCGCCGGCAGCTCCGGCCAGCCGTAGGCGGCGCGCGCGTTGGACAGGCTGGAGGTGGCGCGCTCGTCCGCATGCATGCGCACGTTGCTGGCCTGCATGGCAAGCGTGCGCGCTCGCGCCTGCTCCGTCTCTGTCGGCGGCGCGCACGGTGGCGGGAACGCGCGGCGCGCCTCCGACACGAGCTCCGCGTTGCCCCAGCGCGCGTCCACTTTGAAGAGCGGCGCGCACGGCGGCCGCGTGTTTGGCTGCGTCTGGGTGGCCCCCGGGTATGCGGGGAAGTCCCGGTGCGACGTGGAGTGCATGACGCCCCGGTGCAGCCGCGGGTCGGGCCCCAGCTCGAAGTGCGAGGCCTTGAGGAAGTCCAGCCGGGACATCGGGCACGGCAGGAGGGCGCCTGGGGCCATCGCGGGACGTGGCGCCACCTGCGAGGGGGCGGAGGCGCGGGACTGAGCAAGTGCCCGCCGAGGGACAATGCTGCCTTTTACTCCTTTCTGTGCACCAGGCACTGGGCTGGGGTCTGGGGCCCCTATGGCTGTCCCCAGGGAAAGTAGAGCGGTAAATAATCATTCATTGGGTGCCTACAGTATGCCAGGCACTGTTCTAGGCCCTGGGGATGGGGGGGAGTTACATTAGTTAACAAAACAGACCTAGAGGCCTGCCCTTGTATAATTGATAATGGGGCAGGAGGTGACAGACAATAATGAATAAATATAACAACATAAATTGAAGAGTAAGTTAAAAAAAAAAGTCACACAAGGCAGAAGGGTAGGGTTTGGGGGAGGGTTTTGCGATTGTAAATAGGGCGACCAGGGCAGGTCGCACAGAGAAGATGGTTGATCAAAGACCTGGAAAAGGTGAAGAGGGGGGCATTTGGGTATCTGGGGAACAGCATTCCAGGCAGAGGGAACAGCAAGTGCAAAGGCCCTGAGGCCAGCAGGCAATGAGATTGGAAAGGTAGTAAGAGGCCAGGTCCTGCAAGGCCTTGGTGAGAACCTTGGCTTTTTCTGAGAATGAGGTGGGAGTCATGGGAGGGTTTAGGGCTGAGAAGGGACATGTTATCATAGGGGGGAAAAAAAGTGTATCCACAGCCAGCATGTATTGAATAGTCACTTTGTGCACATTTTTATGAAATGGATCCAATGAGGTGGGTTTTAACCACTACTTCACAGAAGATGTTGAGGCTCTGGGAGTTCGTTATTTGCTTGGGATTTGAACCCAGGACTGACTCTGATTCTATCCCACAGTTTGTCTGATATGGGAACCCCCCTCTCCCCACTCTCAGTGAGTCTCCAAGGCCATGGCTTTCTCCTGCTTCCCATCTGGAGACCCATTTCTGTTCCTCTGCCCAACCCCGGCCCTGCAGCCCCGGCCACTGTTCCATTTCTGCAGCAAACTTTGTCACTGGTCTCCCTGCCCTCTGCAATTGTCCTGGGCTCTGCTTGTTCTCCTCCATCTCTTCCTGTCTTCCAACTGCCTGAGGCTTGCACACCTCGCCCTTCCCTTCTCCGACCTTCACCTTCAGGCTCCAAACCTCCCCCCCCCCCCCCCCCGCCCCTGCTCAGCCACCTGGGACTTTCTTGCCTTTGCTTAGAGCACAGGTGTCTCCCCTGCCTTCCTCCTTGCCACTCAGAAACCCCAGCTGCCCACTAGCACTGCTGGCACTCAGGCTCACCTCCTGCAGGAAGCCCTCCCAGACCACTTCAGCTCACAACCACTTGCTCGTGTCTGCCTCCTTAGAAAAGACACATCAAGGGGTGGGTGTGTGTATGTGTGTGTGTGTTTTAACAAAACCACACTTTTTCGGTGTATAGGTTTTTTGCTTTTTGAAATAGTTGAGAGTCAAGAAGATTCCAAAATAGTTTATGGGAAAGCCAACAAGGGAAATGACTAGCTGGGTAATCTTGGAATAAGTAATTGAGCTCCCGTGAGACTCAGTCTGTCCTCTGCATACTAGGGACAAGGACAGTGCACATACCTCAAGGGGTGGCGTGGGTCTAGTGAGCCTTAGGAAATGCACTTGGCCGCAGGCTGGATCCTTGTACTCCATCTGTCCCTGGTCTTCCAGAGGACACTCATGTTCCTTCCAAGGCTGCATTGAAGTGTGGTCCAGCTCTGTCCATTGTGACCCCAAGAGCTTCCCTTGTGACGATGCTGTCACAATGGTCCCTGAGCACCTCTGGGGGCAGCTGGGAGGAAAATTAGGAGGCAAAAGCCAGGCATGGTGGCACATCCCAGTAGTCCTACTACCCGGGTGGTATAGCAAGCCCTTGTCTCAAAAAAAAAAAAAAAAGGAAGGCCAGGCGCGGTGGCTCACGCCTGTAATCCCAGCACTTTGGGAGGCCGAGGCGGGAGGATCCCTTGAGGTCAGGAGTTCAAGACCAGCCTGAGCAAGAGCGAGACCCCATCTCTACAAAAGATAGAAAAATTAGCCAGGTGTGGTGCTGCTCGCCGGTAGTCCCAGCTAGTTGGGAGGCTGAGGCTTGAGCCCAGGACTTGGAGGCTGCAGTGAGCTATGATCACACCACTGCACTCCAGCCTGGGTGCCAGAACGAGACCCCGTCTTTAAAAAAACAAACAAATTAACACAAACCCAGGAAAGGTGGAAAGAGGGATTTGTTATTTAATGGAGACAGAGGTTCAGTTTGGGAAGATGAGAAAGTTCTGGAGATGGAGGGTGGTGATGGTTGCACAGCAACATGAATCTGCTTAATGCCACTGAACTATGCCCTTAAAAATAGTTAAGATGGCCAATTTTATGTTATGCATATTCTACCACAATAAAAAATGTAGGGAAAAGAAAAGCATTTTCTAAAAAACATGAAATAATTAAAGATATAAGGGTGGTTTTCTGAAGTGATGTGCCTTGCTAAAAAAAAAAAAAAATAAATAAATAAATAAATACATAAATAAAGAAATAAAATAAGGGTGGTGAAGTTGACCCAGTTTGAGGTGTCCCAAATCACCCATTGGGTCTGTTCCTTCTCATTAACTTCAAGCAAATTATTGTTTAGTCTGTGAGACCAGACCACCTGCTGCCCAGCCAAGGGCTTTGAGATGCAAATATACATTTCAGCCTCGTCTTCCTGCCCGCTGGGAAAAGGAGGACCCAGAAGACTGGATCCTACATGCTAATAGGAAGGGAGGCAGAGGGGTAATTCTATTATTGAGCATCTTAATCACTTTTAGAGGTCAGACGTAATGAAGCAAGACTGAAGCTGTGATTGGGAAGGAACAGCTGTTGTTCGTATTAGCCAGGAAAAGAGAAGGTCTAGTTGCTCTCGCAGTGTGGACAATGCTCACATTTTGCCTGTGTTCAGACATGATTACCGAGTGAACTTGTTTTGTCTCGTTCCACCACGGTCACAGAGTGGCCTTGTCTGATGTTTGTTGCTGTTCTGTGAAATTGTTTGTGTGCAGCAGGAGGACACCAGGGCACAGATGTGACTGCCAGGCGAGCTCCTAGCAACACCAAGGTCAACTCCTATCTCTGTCTCAAAGGTCAAGTTCAGCCCTAACCAGATGCTGGACACTGGGAAGGCTGGGCAGTGCCTGCAGAGCTCACTGCTGTATCTCTGGTGCCTGGAAAAGGGCCTGGCACACAGGAGGTGCTTGGAAAAATGCACTGTGCTGTTACAAGGGTGTTTGGAATGGCACAGGCTTGAGAAAAGAGATTTCTCATTCAGGCAGTAGCAGGCTCTGCAACCAGAGGCCTCCTTCTCTCCGCATGCCTGGACCTTGGCTTGGATTTTTAATTTTTTTTAAATTTTTTATTTTTTAGAGATGGGGTCTTGCTCTTTCACCCAGGCTGGAGTGGCTGGAGTGTGGTGGCGTGATCACAGCTCTCTGCAGCCTCAAATTCCTGGGCTCAAGCGATCCTCCTGCCTCAGCCTCCACGTAGCTGGGACTACAGGTGTGCACCACCACTCCCAGCTTGGCTTGGATATTTTTCTGCTGCAGTGACCCCAATTGGGGAAAAGGAGGGTGCACACAGACCCCTGGACTTAAGTCTTACCAGGGACAGGTGTTTGTTGGGTGTAGGAGTAAAAGAGTCTCTTGCAACATAATGAGACCCCGTCTCTACAAAAAATTTAAAAATTAGCCGGTGTGGTGGTGCATGCCTGCAATCCCAGCTACTCAGGAGGCTGAGGCAGGAGGATCGCTTGGGCCCAGGAATTCCAGGTTGCAGTGAGCTTAGGATCATGCTAATGCACTCCAGCCTGGGTGACAGAGTGAGACCCTGTCTCAAAAAAAAAAAAGTCTCTTGGGATGTTGCAGGGAAGGCAACTGGGGGAGGCAGGGGCTCAGGGTCCGGTGAGAGAATGGGGCTGTCCTAGGAGGTAGTTGCAGGATGGGAAGAAGTGGACGGATTCAAGGGATATTTTGGGGACTGTTGGGACATGGGTGTGTGTGTATGGAGGGAAAGAGGTGAGCACGGTGTCCTGGTCTATAGCTGGTGACTGGGTGGATGGCAGGGCTGCCCATGAGACAAGGACATAACAGCAAGATGTTTGGGGATGATGCTGGGACTTGCTGAACATGAGGAGCCTTGCAGGATGTCCAGGGGAGCAGGTGGGAGCAGGAGACAGGTCAGGGTGGGAGACATACAGGGGAGAAGCCAGCAAAGAGGCGGCTACGAAAATCGTGGGAGTGGACAAGGTCTCCCAGGACAGTGTGGAACACCAGCTTGGATAGGGAGCTGAGCCCTGCAGGCAATGACACCTATTTAGAACCTATTTTGTGCCAGGCTGTGGGGATAGAGCTGTGAACAAGACAGATCAAAATTGCTGCCCTAGTGGAGTTCACATTCTGTTGAGGAGAGCCGGACAAATAACTAGATACGTAAGCAAAATATACACTTACATTTAGATAGCATTAGAAGCTAAGGAGGAAAACAAAGCGGCAGGTAATGTGGGTAGTGGAAGTGTCCAGGAAGGTGTGATTGGGGAGGTCCCATGAGAAGATGACATTTGAGTAAATATCAAAAGGAGGTCAGGGAGGGCGCCTTTGCAGGTACCTGGAGGAAAAGCATTGCAGGCAGAGGGAACAGCAAGTGCAAAGGTCCTGAGGCAGGAATGTGCTGTAACTTCAAAGAACAGGAGAAAGCCAATGCGGTTGGAAAGTCTTGATGAGGGGAAAGAATTCTAATAGTTGACATTCAGAGGAAATATTTTGCAAAAGGAAACTGGTCAACATCATTAGTCATTAGGGAAATGCAAAACAAAATCATAATGGGATACTAGTTCACACCCACTAGGATGGCTATAGTAATACAAAAGGGATGTTGCAAGGATGTGGAGAAGTTTGAACCCTTGTGCAAGGTGGGTGGGAATGGAAAATGGAGCAGCCGCTGTGGAAAACAGTTTGACAGTTCCTCAAAAAGTTAAACATGGAGTTACCACATGATCCAGCAATTCCATGCCTAGGTATAGATCCAAAAGAATTGAAAGCAGAGACTCAAGTACATGCACACGCATGTGCATAGCAGCACTTATTCACAATAGCCCAAAGGTGGAAACAGGTCAAATGTCCATCAGCTGATGCATGGATACACAAAATGTTTATCCCTACAACAGAATATTATTCGGCTGCAAAAGCAATTGAAATTATGATAATGCTGCAATTCAGATGACCCTCAAAACATTACGCTCAGTAAAAGAAGCCGGACGCAAATGGTCACATAGTGTATGATTCCATTTATATGAAATACCAAGAATAGGTAAATATATAGAGAGACAGAGAAAGCAGATTAGTGGTTTCCAGGGGCTGGGGGATTGAGGAGGCAAGTGACTGCTTAATGGGAACAGGGTGTAAGGAAAGAAAAATAAGTTTCCCTCTACCTTTAGTTCTTAGGTGGGGCGGACCCCTATAAGAAAGGAATTCACAAAGGAAAAACAAACAAATGTATTAACATGTATACCTCATGTATACAAAGGCGATACCCAGAGAAATGAGTCATTCTCAAAGAAGTGTTAAGTTTAGAACTCCGGCTTACACAGCATCTTCAACACAGAACAGTAAATTTTTGGAGACATGGCAAGACAAAGGAAAAGGACTTTGAGTCTGTAAGGGCAGCAAATTGTGGGAAGGCAGGTAAACTAACTAGATAAAGCCTAGTTAGTAAAGCTTGTTACATAGTTTCCTTTGGAGCCATCTAAAGATGTTGCCAGACAAGAGTCTAAAGGTGTCTCTGGTGATCAACCTTTGTCCTTCGTGGTAGAGAGGGGAGGAGGGCACCTTTGTACATTTGTGTGCCACTTTTAGGCAAATAGGGGGGAGGCAGAGAGCTTTTCCTGTATCAGCTTCATTGCCTTCAGCTCAAAATAATCCTTATGGCAAGGTGGCATATTTTGGGGTGGCATATTCCGGTCTCCTCCAAGGGTCTGCTTTGGGGGTGATGAAAATACTTCGAAGCTAGCAAGGGGTGATGATTGTACAACATGTGAACGTACTACTAAATACCACTGAATTGTGCATTTTAAAGTGGTGATTTTCATGTTACGTGAATTTTACCCCAATAAAAAACAAAAAGAGGAAATGGGCGTTAACTTTTTGAAAATTTTTGGTTTTTTTGGACGAGATAAGACATGCATGTTGCACAAAATCCAAAAACTACAAAATGGTATAAAGGTTAAAATTTAATCTTTTCTCCAGCCACCCGGGTTACTCTCTCTGGAGCAGCTCAGGTTACCAGATGCTTGTCGGTTCTTCTCGAATGACTCAATGCATTTTCTTAACGCCTAAAGATGCCTTATTATGCTACTGCAACAGTCACACATGCTCACTATATAGGGCGTCCCCAAAATCGCCATACATGGGGAAAATGGGAAATTGTAGCTAAATGTACCTTTATTTACAAAATATTCATTGCAAAATTTTACAAAATTTTTCCTTTGAAGTCTCCATACAAAGCAGACAATGCAGACAAGCAGGAAAACGAAAAAGAAAAATTCCTATTTGAACCACTGCTAACAGGTTGGTGGTTTTGCTTGGATTATTTTGTGTGTGTGTGTGTGTGTCTATGTAGGTAGGTGGTAAATTTTGAAAACATTTTTTTTTTTTTTGGTGGGTAGCTGGTCAAGCCGCCGCGGGACACAACGCAACAAGCTCCGAGCAGGATCATCCTGGGTCCCCAGGCCCGGGGAGCACACACGTGGCGGCCCCACATTTGCAAACCCGGTTCCTCCCCGCAGCAGACAAAAGCCAAACCCAGGAACAAAAGGCCGCGGCCGCGCCTGCGCAGACCGCGCACGGGCCCTCCGAGCGCTCCCGGAGCGCGGCCTGGCTCCGCCCCCTGGCGCGGCGCGGCGACGTCGCGGTGGAGTTGCCATGGCGTCGCTCAGCGGCCTGGCGTCGGCGCTGGAGTCGTACCGGGGTCGCGACCGCCTGGTGAGGCCGGGGCGGAGCGGAGCCGGAGGTCCTGGAGTTCGGCCAGAGCTCAGAGACCGGGAAACTGAGGCCAGAGAGGGGGCGGGATCGCTCAGGGTTTCCCATCGCAGAGGCCCTGTCTGAGCTGGGCGCAAACGTGGTCCCCACCCACCCCCGCCTTGGACATTTTGGTGGTTCCTGCCAATGTCCACCCACCTGGCTGGACATTTACCTGCCTCCCAGGTTTCCACGTTTAAGATCTGACCAGGCCACTTAAGTTAGTCCCTGCGTTGTGCCGAACAATCTCATATGGGCATTTAGGATGTTGCAGGGCTCCCCCTATGGCTGGACATTTAGGTTCTGACCGCATCCCCTATAGTTGGGCATTTAGGTTGTGTCACCTAACCTAGCACCAGGGAACGCACTGTGGCCAGGCCCCTGCTGTGCCTAAGCCATGGTGGGTTCCAACCAGATCCCCTGTGGTTGGTCATTTAGATTGTTCCTGCCAAGCCAACCTGGCTGGACGTTGACATACCAACCAGATTCCCATGTTTGGACATTTAGGACCTGACCAGGCCATTGTAGTTGGACCCTGGGTTGTCCCAAACAATCTTGTATGGGGATTTAGGATGTTGCAAGACTCTTCCTGTGGCTGGACAGTTTGGGTTCCAACCAAATCCCCACTGGTTGAGCATTTAGGTTATTCTCTCCAGGTCCCTGAGGTTGGACTCTTAGCTTGTCCCAGCCAGTCCCTTATAGGTGGACATTTAGCTTGTACCAGGGAGTGTAGCGGTGGCTAGGCATTTAGGTTCCAACCAAATCCTTTATGATTGAGCATTCAGGTTTTAAAAAATCTCCCCAAGTTGGGACATTTAAATTGCAGTGTTTTGCCATTACAACGGGGTTGAAAAGGAATTACAAGTAAAAATAATATATAAAACAAGAACAAGTAGTTTCTGAAAAGCAGATGAAATAATTAAAGATAAAAGGGTGGTGAAGCTGACCTAGTTCATGATGTTCCCAGTCACCTACTGAGTGGGTTTTCTCTAAAGTAATTTAAGCAAATTATTGTTTTGTCCACTGGCTTGAGGCCTGACCAACCTTCAGCCCAGCCAAGGGCTTTGGTCCGGCCAGGTAGATGCAAATATACCTTTCAGCCTCAGCCTCTTGCCTGATGGGAAAAGATGGGAAAAGGAGGACCCAGGAGGTGGGAAATAAGGAGTTTTATTTTCTTTGTCCCTGTCACATCTGTCCCCAAAGGCTGTGCCCCCCTGCGACATGAGCTGGCACTCTCCACAGTGCCTTTGGACAATGATGTCATATTTCTCCATTTGTCCCACCTACAAGTATGTTTTTAAACTTTCAGCTTCTATTGGAAGTTTATAGATTTAGAGTCTTCCTCACGCTCAATCCAGCGGGGCCCACAGCCAGATCGGGGGTGATCCCGCTCAGCTCTGGAGTAGCGCCATGCTCATGGCTTCTGGTTTCCTGCAGATCCGAACACTGGGGTACTGCTGCCAGCTGGTCGGTGGGGTCCTGGTCGAACAATGTCCTGCCGGTTCCGAAGTGGGAATGCGCCTGCTGGCAGTGTCCACCCAGCTCAGCCACTGCAGGACTGTGCTACGACTCTTTGATGACTTGGCCATGTTCATCTACACTAAGCACTACGGCCTGGGGGCAGAGGTAATGGGGTTCGTGGGGCTCTAGGTAGTGGGGGTACAGACTTCAGGAAGCCTGAGGCTGTGGCCTCAGTCAGCATTTTATAGACTTGTCCCAAAGTGCTCCCTGTGTAGGCAGTTTATTATTTTTTTAAATTTTACTTTCTTTTTTGAGACGATCACATGTTCTCATTTTGCTTTAAAAAAATTTAAAAATAGCTAACACGTTCACACATTCCAAAAAAGTATATAATTAAAAAAAATCTCCCTCCTTCCTGAGTCTCCAGGCATCTAGATTGCCCCCCTCAGAGGCAGGCACTGTGGTCAGCTTCTTGTGTCTCCTTCGTGAGTTTCCTGTACCTACACAGGCAAATACATATTGTTTACATAAATAGTGCATTTTTCCATTTAACAGTACAACTTGGAGATCATTTCTTATCAGTCCATGAAGATCTCTTTTCATTCTGTATGGCCGTGTCGCACTCTGCGGTACAGATGGACTGTGATTCATTTAACTGGTCCCCTGCTTATGGACTTGGAGATGATTTTTAAGATTTTGCTATTACGACAGCACTGCAGGGGGTAGCCTCACCCCTGCAGCATCCCACATGAGTGTCAGCTGATCTAGAGCTAGTCCTCACCAGGGCCATCTTGCCCCCCAGGGGAAATGCATCCCCGAGACCGCTCCCTCCCTCCTCCCTTTCCTCTGCTAAAGAGCCCCCAGGCAAGGGGTGGGGGGCCCTCTGCAGCGAATATCCCTTGACCAGAACAGGAGCCCTTTTGTTGGGTCCTGTGTTTACTTGTCCCTGTCTCTCCGTGCCCCGGGGAGCCTTTCCTCCTCCCCAGAGTCTAGGTCAGAGCTCGCAGCTTCTCAGGAAACACTAGAATGAGCACACTGGGGCGGTGGGGGGTGGGGGGTGGCATCCTCAGGGAGTGGGGAAATGTGCCAGAATGCACCAGAGGGTCCCAAGCAGATTGGGGGAGCTGGAGAGGGGTTCCAAACCCAGAGGGAGGCAGGGTCACTGCCGGCCAGAAGGAAGGAGGCAGGTAGCTTCACGAATGGGGACGGGGAGGGGCTTCCTGGGAAGTTGGAGAGGAGGAGCAGGGTGTGGCAGGCAGTGAGGATGATGAGGGTAAAGGTTGGAATATGAAAGTTCAGGGAGAGGGGCGGGGTCCCGAGGGGCGGGGTCCGGAACCAGACCGCCGTGCGGCTCCGGCAGCCACACCAAGCCTTCCTCGCTGGGTGCAGGCGATCCTTCAGAACTTGGGGCCGAGGGTGTGGGCACAGTGCAGGACCGAGGCCCCTCATGGGCTCTGGAACTTGTCAGCCTGGAAGGCCCGTCCCTGCCTGAGCTGGGGCAGGCGGTTCTCCCTCTGCGCCTCAGTCTGACAGTCTGTAAGGCGGGGACAGTGACCCCTCTCGGGTTTGAGGGAGGCGATGCAAACCTTGCAGTGGTCGCTGGGGGTGTGGCGGCCCATCGGTCACCGCACCACCCTGCTCTGCTGCATCAGGGTTCTGTGCATCAGAGAGCCTCCCCTGAGACCCGTGTGCAGGAGCTGGAAGGCTTTGGGAAGGAAGGCTCTGATGCAGGGGTCCCAACTTGGCCGCACATGGGAATCCCCTGGGAACTTAACAAAAGCTCTCCAGTGCCCAGGGCCTTCTTCTGCAGGGGAGAAAGTTTGCCGCTGCCTGGCCTGGCCACAGTCCTGAAACAGGCCATGGGCAGGTCAGACCCGAGGCCCACCTCCCTCCTGGTTCTGCAGGAGGAGGACGTCTTTGTGCGCTGGACGTCTGTACTAGGCAACCTGGCCGACCAGCTCTACTACCCCTGTGAGCATGTCGCCTGGGCCGCTGATGCCAACATCCTCCACGTGGACGCTTCCCGGTGGTGGACGCTAAGCACGGCCTTCTGGGCCCTCTCCCTGCTCCTGGGGGTGGCCAGGTGAGCAGCTGGAAGGGAGCGCTGAGGTCCCTGGGTGGGGCCGCTGCAGATTGCTTTAGGTTTGAAGTGTAGGGGTCTTTGCCTCTTCCAGTTTTGTTCCTTTTTTTTAATGACTCCTTTTGCTGTATTTGTTTCCAATAACTGTTGTAACAAATAACCATGAACTTGGTTGCTTTAGACAACATAGTTTTATCATCTTACAATTCTGTAGGTTGGGAGTCTGAAACAGGCCTCGATGGGCTAAAATCAAGGTGTGGGCAGGGCTGGTTCCTTCTGGAGGCTCCAGGGGAGAATCCATTTCCTTGGCTTTTCCAGCTTCTAGAGGCCGCCTGCATCCTTGGCTTGTGGTCCCTTCCTTTGTCTTCCAAGTGCATCACTCCAACCTCTGCTTCCATGGTCACATCGCCTTCTCTCTCTGACCCTCCTGCTGCCTCGTGTAAGGACCCTGGGATGACATTGGGCCACCCGGATGATCCAGGATGATCTCCCATCTCAAGATCCTTAACTTAATCCCGTCTGCAAAGTCCCTTTTGCCAAGCGAGGGAAAAGATTCCCGGCTTCCAAGGATGAGGATGTGGGCTTCTTTGGGGGGGAGCCACAATTCTGCTGATTAGACCCGGGAAGAAGAAATAACTCCAGGGCTTGGAGAGAACCAGCTGGGTGGTTGCCTTTACCCAGGTCCCCGAGTCCTGCTGGCGTTGATGTCAGGTGACACCCCAAAGAACACAGCCAGCAGTTTCCCGACTGGCTCTGTGCTTCCGAAAACCATATGGTTTCTAGAACTTGACAATAGTGGTTTCCTCTTTGCAATGTTGCTGAGTCAGAATCCCCTGCCCCAGAAAACTCTAGGAGGAGCAGTGCCCCCAAGTTCCCATGTTTTGGTGGCTGCAAAGGCCTCTCAGATTCCCGGAATGATGTGTGGCTACCCCCAGCCCTGGGGAAGGCTGCATGTCTTTGGTTCTGGGGGCAGAGTCTACATCTGCTGTGACTTGTCACTGGGTGAGTCCCTGACTTTGAGTAGTACTCATTTTGCCCCCCAATACAGACGTCCTAATTATATGCTTATCGTAGACAATTTGGGAAATAGACAAACCTCAGAGTAGAAGATTCAGTTCACCCACCATCCAACCCAGAGACCCCCACTGTTCAGACTTCGGGGAACCTTTTCCAGGCTTTGATCTCACACTCTGCCACCGCGTTGTGACTGTATCCTGATTTCGTTTCTGGCTTTGGCTCCTACTTGATCCCTGAGGTCCCATCAAGAGTGCTGTGTCTGTCTGTGGCGCTGGCCTTCCCCGTGTGCCAGGGGACTGCAGGGTGGGTGCCTGGGCTGGGCTCTGGACGTTCCGGGGGCTCAGCTTTGTCACAGCCCCTCTTCCTCAACCTTCCTCAGGGTACATCGTGACCTCTGGCCCAAGATACTCCCTGTTCCTGTTTTAGGGGCAGCCTGGGTTCTGTTCTTCTTTTTTTTAATAGACTTTTAGTTTTTTTTTAGGGCAGTTTTGGTTCACAGCAAAATCGGGCAGAAAGAACAGAGAGTCCCCACACACCCCCTGTCCCCATGCACACAGCCTCCCCCACTGTCAGCACCCCCACAGAGCAGGGCATTGGTTACAATCGATGAACCCCACCCCAGGTCCACAGTTTATATTAGGGTTCACTCTTGGTGTTGTACATGCGGAGAGTTTGGACAATGTACAGTGACACGTACCTACCATCACAGGATCACACGGAGCAGTTCCACTGCCCTAAAAGTCCTCCGGGCTCCACCTGCTGTTCATTCATTTTTTGAGTGTGTAGTTTTCCCATCATTTCTCTGGATTTGGTGTGAGCGAGGGTGTGCAGGTGGGGGCGTGTTTGGTGTGTGCTCTTCACAACCAGGTGTCTGTGCTCAGGGCACCAGGCTGTCAGAACATCACCTAGGAGGTGGTTAAACTAGAGATGCCTGGGCGTTGTGCCCAGAGCTGATTCAGCAAGCCTGGAAGAGCCCAGGAATCAGTGTTTTGCCCTAGTTCCCCCAGGGGGCCCCCTTGAACCATATCACAGGTGCTGCCCTGGGTCCTGTCCCCTTGGGACATGGACAGGTACGTGGTGGCCAGAGGAGGTGTGCCCAGGCCCTGGACCTCCCTGTCAGGAAGCCTGGCACATTCACATCCCCTCGTACCCCACAGCCAAGACTGCAGGGTGCAGGCGCCTGGTGGAGCTGCCTGGGTGGGTACCACACATAGCCCCAGAGTCCCCAGGAAGCCCCTTCTTCAGCCCTGGGGGCCCAGAGGGTCGTCCAGACTCACCTCAGGTCCCCCCAGTGTATGCACAGGGGGCAAGTGTGGCACTGATTTGGTCCTTTTCCATACATACCAGGTGAGACATCTGGGGCACAGAGGGAGACAGCATCCCCAGCACCAGCCACCTGCAGGCTAGCCCCGGTGTCCTCATCCATAGAGGGGGAGCCTCTTGTCTGGCTGTGAACACCTCACGTGGCTCGATGTCCCTTTGGGCTTTGGCCTGTGGTTTGCAGTGGCCAGGCTGGGGCCTAGTGGCCCTTTTGGAAGTGCAGGACGCTCCTGAATTTGGTGTGGATGGCCTGGGCAGGACAGGGCCATATTAGGGATGAGTCCCTGGGAGCTCCTGAGGCACAGCCGGGAGGATGCGGGACTGTGGGGCCAGGGAGAGGACAGGACACTTGTCTGAGCCTTGGCAGGCCCCATTGGGACCCTGCAGGGCTGGCGTTGGGGAGCTGACCCTCTTGCTCTGGGTGGGGTGTCCTCCCACGGACTCTGGCGTTGCAGGTCCCTGCGGGTGATGCTGAAGCTAAGACAGAGGCTGCGGAGCCCCACGGTGGCCTTCACCAGGTACAGTGCCCAGCAGTCACCTGGGAGCGGGGCCGACTCCCTGCCGCAGTCCAGGGCTCCCCAGGTTTCCCAGCCGGGGGCTGCTGAGTCGCCCCTGATGCTCAGCCCTGCCCTACACAGGCCCGAGCTGGGGTCTGCTGTGTGCCAGGTCACAGGGCCTCACAGCAGCCTCCAGGTAGGTGGCAGTACCTGTGCCAGATGGGGAAACTGAGGCTTGCTTGAGCAAGGACTCCAGGGCTGGGCCTCACGGCCACACCCCCAGATGGTCAGGCAGTTTCCCGAGCACAGTGGCCATCGTCACTCTTTCGTCCTGGAAAAGAATGTGGGTAGAGCTGGGCCTGGAACCTGCCCATCAAGCAGCCCTTACCCCACCTCCCCACCCATCTTGGGGACTGGGCAGGGAGGACTGAGGTGTGGACTTGAAGCTTTGGACCCCGTTCTGGGCTCTGTTCATGCTGTGGGCTCCCGCTGGGCAGCGTGACCCCTGCAGGAGCCACTTCCATCCCTGTCCAAGGGTGCCCAAGGGCACCCGAGGGCTAGGGGATGCCGGGGCTTGGGAAGGGTGCCGGGAGGGCAGCGCGAGTGGCTCCTCTCTGCCCCCCCAGTCAGCTGCCCCGGAGCAAGCGGAGGGCCGTGGAGGTGCAGATGCAGCTGGAGGCACTGACGCTGCTCAGCAACCTGGCCGACCTGGCCAACGCTGTACACTGGCTGCCCCGGGGAGTCCTGTGGGCCGGCCGCTTCCCTCCGTGGCTGGTGGGCCTCCTGGGCACTGTCTCCTCGCTGCTCAGCATGTACCAGGCGGCCCAGACTGACACCACCACCCCCTGAGGCAGATGCGGTGGGATTCCCATGGAGGGCCGCTTCCCACAGCAGGAGTCACCAGGGCAGGGGCTGGGGCTTCTAGGGGCTGGTGTGAGGCCCCCCCCAGGGCCCAGCATGGGCTTAGGGGGGAGACGTCTCTGTGCCACAGGGGAGGACCCCGGGGCTCCTGAGCCCAGCCCTGCTGTGGCAGAGTTCGCAGAGGCCGCCAAGGGCCTCAGCAGCACCTCCTGTCCTGTCCACTGGCTGGCGTCTTGTGCCCAAATAAAGGCGACCAGGAGAGACAGCGTCGTGCCTTGGGAAAGCTAAAATGAGAATCAATTAAATGGCGTAGTGCTGGTGCTGGGCTCCGGTGTAAGAGATTATCACACTGGTGGCCGCAGGCCCATGCTGGCCAACTCCCTCACACCAGGGGACCGAGCCACAGTCGGAAACCACACTTCCCCAGCCCGCCTTCCGGAACACCCTTGGCCCAGAGGGTCTGCTCTGTGTCTGAGCAAGCGTTGCCCACTGCCTGAGAGCGGCCTTCAGCCATCAAGGACTGTTCTCCACTCCCCAGAGACCTGGACACATGGGCCAGAGGTGCCACCTCCTGCCAGGCCACCGAGGGGGTGCTTAAGTGTGTCTCAGACCCAGGGCCACCATCAGCATTTCATGGGCTCCAAGCTGGGGCCGACGTCTCTTAAGACTTCTGAGGCTCCCACCTTACCGACAGTATGATCGTATGTGACACGTTTGTTTTTTAGTCTGATGGCCGAGAATGACGTTTGAGAGGCTGTGTGTGTGTGGCCTGGGGCAGGCGTTGGTGGACAGTGCCCAGCCCAGGAAGACCCGACACAGTGGGCGGTGTGTACATCCTTGCGGCTCACGTGATATCAACCGTGTTGTTTTTTTACAGGGAAGAGATTAGGTGGCTGTGAGTAGCTGGGGGCCTGGGGCTTCTCGGGTAACACGGGGGCAGGAGAGACCCCACCTGGCTATCTGCGGTGGCTCCTTCTGCCCAGGACTCACAAGTGGGCCAGCCCAGGTGGTTCCCCCTTCTCTCTCGGTGGGGGGGTGCACAACCGCCCTGGCCCTTGGTGGATGCCCTCTTCCCAGCTCCTAGGAGCACCGTGTAATGAGAGCACCTGGTTACCCTCCCGGAGACTCCACCAGTGCATACCTGTAAGGCCCTAGGAGCAATGACTCGCTTGTGGGGAAGCCACGTGACACCTGGATGCAGGTACCATGAGGAAAAAGAAAGCCAAGTTTGGGGGTAGAGCCTGGGCTGGGAAGGCCTCAGACACTGACCATGGAGGGGTCCAGGCACAGAGCAGGTGGGACAGATGCTTCTAGAAAGGGATGCCTGCTTCCCTGCCCTCCTGAGCTGGTCCGGAGGCTCTCCGTGGTTGTTTTGAAAGTCTTAATGAAATATTCGCGTATCATACAATTAACCCATTTAGGGGGTACAGTTCAGTGGTTTTTAGTATTTTCAGAGTCATGCGACCATCACACTGAATTTTAGAACGTTTTCATCACCCCAAAAAGAAACTGCAACCATTAGCTATTACCCCCACCCACCTTCCCCCAGGCTTGGCAACCACTAATCTTTCTGTTTCTATAGATTTGCCTGTTTTGGTGCAGTGCTTCTCAACCTTTTGGGTGCTGGGAACAGATCCCTTTGTGACTCCTTAACCTTAAGGACCAGGGGCCCTCTTTGCACAACATCCCATTTTGGGGTTCCCCCAGGGCCTCCAGAGGCATGCTGGGAAGACCAGGGATGTCCCAAGGGAAGGGTCAGTCGGGTGGAGGTCTGGAGACAGCTGGGGTAGGGGTAGGGTCCAGACCAGGGAGGGGGGCAGCCCAAGGCCCCCTGACAGGCTGGTGTCCCTGTAGGCCTGGGCACTCTTTCTGGATGGATCCATGGCCCTCACAGCCCCTGCCTGCCCTCCTGCATCCTGGTGTCTCCTATGGCCGGCATTTAACCCAGGGGCACAGATTGCGTGGGCACCGTAACGTGTGTAGGCAGGTGTGTGCCACCCCTGTGACCAGGGTCCCTGCTTCCATCTGCTACTCATAGGGGCTCTGACCCCAACACAACTTGGACCCCACTATCTGCGTCTAGTCAGGTTAGAGAGTGAGGGGGAGGATGAGAGAGAAAGAGAGGACACCAACGTCTACTGTCAGGACAAAGGATAAACAAACTGCAGCCCATCCATGCAACTCCTTAGCAATAGAAAGGATCGAGTGGCTGACACGTGCACCAACACAGAGGAATCAAAACAACACGGTGCTGAGTGAACACCAGGCATAGAAGCCCACCTACCAAATGATACCATGTTCTAGAGCAAACAATGTCAAGCTAGAGTGACCAGCAACTGGCCCACGGGTGCCCCGGGGAGTGGGCAGAGGGCAGGAGGGAAAATCCTGGCAGGGGGTAGAAAATGTCCCAGATCTTGATTGGGGTGTGGGTTACCCGAGTGCACGAAAAACCCACCTAACTACACTTGACTACGCATTCTGATGCGTGTTAACGACACCGCAGGTAAAAAGGGAGGAGAGCAGCTTATGTGGAGTGTTACCAAAAACTTTAAAAAGCCAAGCAGGGTGGCGTGCACCTGTAGTCTCAGTTACTCGGGAGGCTAAGGCAGGAGGATCGCTTGATCTCAGGAGTTGGAGGCTGCAGCGAGCTATGATCACACCACTGCACTCCAGCCTGGGTGACAGAGCGAGACCCTGTCTCTTAAAAAAAAAAAAAAAAGTTACACTCTTGGTGGTTATTTTGTATTAAAAAAGAAAAAGAAAAAACATCAGTAAAGCCAGGTTCTGGAGGCTCCAGAAAGCCTAAAGTACAACAGGTGGGCAACAGGTGCACATCACCATGCCCCGCTAATTTTTCTATTTTTTGTAGAGACAGGGTCTCATTCTTGCTCAGGCTGGTCTTGAACTCCTGAGCTCAAGCGATCCTCCCACCGTGGCCTCCCAGAGTGCTGGGATTACAGGCCTGAGCCACCGTGCCTGGCTGGAAGGATCTTCTGAGTGTTAAGCAGGACACAGGGTAGGGGGACGGCACATACGGCAAATGGTGACAGCAGCTGTCAGGGGCTCCTACTATGGCGGGGGGTCTTTGTTGCTGCAGATAGCCTGACGGACCACCCTGCCTGGTGCAGTGAGGTGCAGGAGCCACGGGGAGCCCCCCACCTAAACTCCACAACCTGCCACTCCTGCACCGTTTGGGCAAGAGCTGATCCTAAAACAAAATGCCAAAGAATGTCCACATCAGTCAGAACTCATCTTAGACACTTTTATTGCTAGAATCAGGTCTTAAGTTCTAAGGCGGTTCTGAACTATCCCACGGTGAGGAAACATAATCATCGTAAAAACAATTAGCAGGTGGACACAACCGACAAGGACGTGCATAGATCCCACAAACACAGGAACATTAGCTCGACCGTCGACTTTACAAATAAAATTGGGCTCCACCCAGAGTGACCGAGGCTTCTGGTGAGAGAAGGACCAACGACACTGTCCTACTTCGATAGCGTGACTGAGAGACCCCGCTGCCTTGTGGCCGAGCAGAGACTCCTCAGACTTAGCCTGGTGCGCCAAGGCTATGGTAGCATCCAAGGAGTCATGGTGTCTCAGAGGGTGGCACCAGAGCACACGGGCTCGGGCGGGCCCGGGAATGTCCTCTTCACGACAGAATGGGAATGTAAAGTCAGCTCTTCTAAAGTGCTCCAGTACCTCTCAGTACAAAAATACAAAACACTGCTTATCAGCATGGCACAGGTGAGATCTGACGGGGGTGGGGACGCTTAGGTCACAGGGTTGAGCCCTGCTGATGGCAAAGGACCAGGCATGGAGGTCGAGGTTCTCCGAGGGGCCAGGAGCCTGGAGATACCAGGCCACTCACTCGTTGTGCTCAGGTGACGCTAGGAGCTGCTGCTCTTGGTACCTTGTCACTGATTGGCTGTGTTGCTGAGGCAACCCTTCTCCTGGTCAGTGCCTGCCCCTGCGCTGTCCCTTCCTGAGCTCATGGCACCAGGCAGGCGCCTCGGCTACAGGGTGAGCAGTTCCCGAGGTCGTTTCCCCTCTCCTGTGCCTGCCTGTCCCCGAGTGGTGGGAATTGTCCCCACCCACTGTGTTAGGCATGATGGGGTGGCTCTGCCCATGCACTGGGAAAAGGCAGAGTCCCCTGCTGTACTGCCTAAGACGCTGTGTTTGGGAGAATGACTTGGCTCTAGCTGGGGCCCTTGCACCACTTGGGACGACACCCCCACCTCCACTCCTCCAGGGAAGGGGACCATGCGCTGCGACAGCTCACTGCAAGTGAGGGGCCCGCAAGGCGCTGGCAGCATCTGCAGGCGTTTCTTCCCCACACCCGGGCCGTGTTGTGTCAGCAGCCCCCTGGCAGGTGGGACACTGGCCCTGGGACTTCCTCCACTCACCCGGGAAACACTAGCTCATTTCCGGAGGGCTGAGGACCCTCCGCCCGGGGAGTGTGCTGGCCCCAGCTAAAGTGCAAGGCTCAGCCTCTCAGACAGACCAAGTACGTGAGGAAGGGCAGGTGGGTTTAAAACCTCTGCCAAGTTGAAAAGACTAAAGGTCAGGCCCTTTCAAGATGAGCTTCTGGACCCACAGAACCCACCTGGAACGCCTCGACTGTGCCTGAGGCTGACCCTGTCTTGTGGCCTTCTCTGCCCCCGGGGCTGGCTGTGTCCACCCCATGCCCAGGTCATTCCCTGGCCCCGAGGGTCACCATGAACCCGCGTGTGTCTCTGCTTTGGAAGGGGACTCTCCCCGACTCTGGAGACACACACAGCCGACACCATCCGGCCTCCCTCTGGTGACCTCCCACTAACCGCTCCAGCATCTCCTAGTGGCCGAGGAGCCCGGTTAGGGCCAGCACCTCCTTCCTGGACTGAGGTCTGTCCTGTTCCCCTGCCCCTTGCAGAACCAGCACCACTGTCCCTCACTGCCTTGGAAAAATGGCTTGGGGTTACCTGTCTGCTACCCAAATGGGGTGCTACAATTTAAATCAGCTCCCTGGTTTAGCTCTGGTTCAACCTTCGATTAAATAAACTTTCCTTTTTGAAAAAAAAAAAAGAGGTTTAGAAGTGACCCAGGCACCACCGCTAATCCTACAGAAAGAGCCTCGGACCCAAAGCACCAACAGGCCGGCCCTGGTCAGGTGGTCGACGGTGCTTTGCTCAGGAAAGGGAGGGGGACAACTGGGCAGGCATGGTCACCCTGCGGGGGTCCCCAGAAGGCATGGAGGGTGGGCAGGGCAGGGAGGGGTCTGCACCTTGAGCCCCAGCCATTTTAGAAAAAGATGACGTCTTCCTTGGCGGTTTCCTCCTTGGCGGTGAGTGGTGTGGCCGGCAGCGGCGAGGGGGATGGGGGCATGGGCAGGAAAGACACACCCCCAGCCTTGAGGGAGAAGCAGTCGGGGGGGCTGTCCACCGGGGCTGGGCTGGGGGCTGGGGAGCAGGAGTCTGGAACAGAGGGGGCCGAGGCTGTCAGTAGCTGGGTGGGCACAGGGCTCACCTGGGGGGGCACGGGGCTCACCTGGGGGAACACAGGGCTCATGGGGGGGCATGGGGCTCACCTGGGGGGCAGGACTCACCTGGGGGAACACAGGGCTCATGGGGAGTTCATGGGGCTCACCTGGGGGGACACAGGGCTCACCTGGGGTGGGTAGGGCTCACCTGGGGGGGGTGTGGGGCCGTGGCTGCCGAGCAGGATGGGGCTCAGTGACCGGCGGTTGCGCGAGGCGCTCTCGTCCTTCCCCATGAGTTTGTTGAGCAGCAGCTGCTGCTTCAGGTCAAAGGATGCTGAAAGAGGGAGGGTGTTGGGCCCTGCTGCAGGCACTGGACCACCCATCTCCGCAGGGCAGCCTCAGAGAGCAGAGGGGCCTCTGGGCCACCTCCTACCTGACACTCCCCACAGGTAGCACCTGACTGGACCCTGCTCAGACACTAAGCCCCAAGTCCAGGGACAACAGCCCCCACCCTTGGCAATGGAGAGGCCCCAGAGTAACCTGACATCTGCACAAAAGGAGGGAGAGATTGCTCCTGAGGAGCTGCAGGCCTACTCCATGGGAGGCACTTGCTGAAGGTGCCCTAAGGCAAGGGACTGGATCTCTCTGTGCCTCAGTGTCCACCTCCATGGAATAAGGATGCTGGCAGAGCCCCCTGCACCTGTCCTGGGCTTTGGCTGTGCTGGTGCTAAGTGACCAGGGCTCTAACTTCTCGCCCAAGACCTTTTCTGGGGCTCCCCATCCCCATTCCACTGTTTGAGGGCTGAGGTGGGGAAAGAACACAGGGTCAGGCATTTCAGTTTTGCTCCTGGAGGTCAAAGACCTCGGCCGCGATGCCACTGTTGTGCCTTCCAGCTTTCCTCAGGCACCCCCTCCAGAGGATGGCACCGTTGTCCCATTTTTGTTGGCTCCCAGTGAGCCCCTAGGGTCTCCCAAGTTGCCCATGGCTGGACCTCTCTGTCCAAGGGCAAGGGGGGCTTGGCGGGACCCGGACCAGGCTCACCTGAGCTGTCCCAGCGCTGGGAGCCCCTGCTCTTGCCGCCCTTGTCCTTGCTGCCTTTGGTGGAGGCGGCCAGCTTGGTGGGGATCTGCTGCTGCACAGCTGCCTGCCTCTGGATCTGGTTGGTGGCGCTGAGCAGCTGGATGGGCACGTCACTCTTGGCTGGCCGGCCCTCAGCTGGGGCACTGTCCCGGCGAGCCACCTCGGGGCGCTCTGTGTACTCAGGCCCCATGCCAGACAGCAGCACGCTCGCCCGGGGCCCCTCCAGCCCGTCCCCGTTGAAGCTGGGAGGATGGCTTGGGGGCTGGGCCTGAAAGGGCAACAGCAGACACATCCCAACACCACAGTTCCTACTGGGCACCCTCAAGGGACGTGCACGGGGTGACCCACCAGCCTCCCCACTCCCTCAGCTGGGGGGACCTGTGCTAGACAGAGTCAGGGCTCAGCCTGATGGAGCTGCAGTCATGTGTGCACACTCATGGTCACACTCAGTAAGAACCATGCTCTCTCTCACTCACACACAAAGACGGCTACATGCTTTCATGTATGGTCACATAACCTGTGGTTTGTTTTTTTTTTTTGAGAAACAGGATCTTGCTCTGTCACCCAGGCTGGAGTGCAGTGGCATCATCATAGTTCACTGTAGCCTCAAACTCCTGGGCTCAAGGGATCGTCCTGCCTCAGCCTCCTGAGTAGCTGGGACTACAGGTGCACACCACCACACCCGGCTAATTTTTAAAATTCTCAGAGACATGGTTCTTGCTATGTTGCCCAGGCTGGTCTTGAACTCCTGGGTTCAAGTGATCCTCCTGCCTTGGCCTCTCAAAAGTGCTGAGATTACAGGCATAAGCCACCGCACCGACCCCCATGGCGTTTTGTTTTTTTTTAAAAAAGAAGTTTCCAACACTTATCAAGTGTTCTGTGCAACAACATGCTGGTAAGCGTTGAACCAGCTCTAAAAAAAGTTCTGCTTTGCAGCATGTACTGTTAATGCCATCTCACACCATCGCCCTTGTACACACGCACCAACACCTGCACGCTCACTCTCTCGGTCACACACACACGCTCACATGAACGCACGTGCAAAGCGGTCACCCCTGGGCGCCGGCTCACCTCGGCCAGCGACTCCGGCGGCAGCGCCCCGGGCGCCGTGTTCTGCTTCTTGAGGCGGCGCAGAAGCTCCAGGCGCTCCCGCTCGCGCTCCACGGCGCGCTGGGCCTCACGCAGCCGCTCCAGGTCGTGCTGGTAGGCCTGGCGCTGGCGCTCCAGCTCGGCACGCTCCTGCCCCAGCCGCTCCCGCAGCTGCAGCGCCTCGTCCTCGCGCTCCTGCAGCCTCGCGCCCGCGCGCTCCAGCTCCTGCCGCTGGCGCTGGCGCTCGCGCTCCCAGCGCTGCTGCTCCTGCCGCAGCTGGCTCTGCAGCCTCTCTACGCCCGCCCGCTCCTCCCGCTGCTTCTCGAAGTTGCGCTGCCGCTCCTGCTCCAGCAGCAGGTTCCCACGCGTCGACTGCAGCCGGAACTGCTTCTCGCGCTCCTGGATGGCCGCCCGCTGCGTCTCCACGTAGCTGTCCTGCCGCGCGATGACCGCCTGCGGGGGGCGGGGGGGGGGGGGCCGGGCGGTGAGCGCTGGGCGCCACCAGGAAGGGACACCTGCGGCTGGTCACCCTCCTTCGTCCCCCCCCCTCCACGCCCGTACCTGGAGGCTCAGGAGCAGACCGGACAGCGTCTGGATCCGCTGCACCAGCTGTGGGAGGAGAGAGGGAGAGGCTGGCTCTCGGGCCCAGGCCACTCGCCAGTGCGTGCCGGCCCCCAGGGGAGGGACAGCCGTGTGCCTACCTCCGACTCCAGGACTACGGGCAGACGGGGGCCAAACTCCATGCCAGGTGCTTCCAGCTGAGAAGACAGCATCAAATCACAAAGAGTGGCTAAGGACCCACCCAACAAGACCTGGGCCCTCTTATTAGTGACAAGACATCCCCTTGGCATGGGTGACAGAAGGGACCGAGGGCCAGGCCACAACTGGGGGGACAGGCCCTGCCAGTCATCTGACTGGTGACAATTTGGGTGTCTGGAAAATGAGGGGTGGGCAGCCTGGGAGGTGTGTGGGGTTGTTGTGGACCCACAGTAGAGTGGGCTTGGATGTGAAGCTTGGGTGCCAGATGCCCACCATGAGACAGGAACTAGACGCCCCCAACCGAAGCTGTTGGCATTTGTTAATGATAACTATGACAACCTGGACTGGCTCTGTACCAACCGAGGGCACGAATGTCTCAAGGAAGTTATGTACCACCCGTGGTGATTCCTCAGAGCCCCCCGGCGTGTCGCCATCACAGAGCTTCGAGTCTAGGCTGTTCATGGGGCCTCGCCAGTCTCGGGGCCTGGGGTCGTTGCTGCAGATTTTCTTCTTAAAACTGCCACCTGAGAACCCCAAGCCAGGAGCGTGAGGCTGCTGTGGATCCCGTGGCGGGGGTTGGAAACTCCCTTGTCCACCCCCAGCCCCTGTCCAGGCAGGAAATCTTCCCTGTGCCAGAACAGTGGCATTTGCAGCAGAGAGACCAGCCGGAGAGGGGTGGGCTGGTCTGGGTGCTGCTGTCAGAACACACCGGACAACAGCACAATCCCAGAAGCTACACAACCTCAGGGGGGCTGCCCGGGTGCGGTGAGGCAGGGCGGCACCGCTTACTCTTGTTGGGGCTGTTAGTGCTGTCATAGCCCCCAAAGGTCTCGGCCCTCCGAGGCAGGCCCGCAGAGTTGCCTTCGTCCTCTACCTGCCCGTTGGCACTGCCCAGCCGCCTGCAGAGCAGGGTGTGGATGCCCTCGACTGTGGAAGGAAGGAGATGGTAGGGTCAAGTCACCCTGCAGGAGTGTGTTGGGGTCATCAGGGAGCAGGGGGCAGTAGGGACCAGTGGGCTGATGTGGGATTTCAGCACCACTGCTTCTGTGCACTCCCTCACAACCAGGGCATGGCAGTTTCGTCTACGTGAGAGGCCAGTGACCACAGGGCAGCCTCTTGCCCTCCCTCCATGCTGTCCTGGGCCAGGGGCAGGCATAAGCCAGATGTGGCCCTGCCTAGGCCAGGAGGGAACACTTGGTGGCCACTGCTTGTGTAAGGATGGCCATATGGGAGGGTGGCCTTAGGGGGAAGAGCTGTCCACACAAAGCTCTCTGGGACCAACAGGCTATGGCCAGCGAAAGAGGTGGGGACAAGAACATTCCAGGCTGAGGTATGGGATACGAGAGTGTCTTCAGGAGTGCAAGAACAATGGCCACTAGCACCAGGTGGAAGGACAACATCTGTGGGGCTGGAGGGAGCAAGACTGACCCCCTCTGGTCTCTGCCTTCTTATTCTGCAGGAACACTCTGGTGGGTAGGGGCTGTGTCCATCTTGTTTGCTGTTGAAAGCACAGACTGAGTGCTGGCCACCTGTGTAAGTGGCCAACCCAGGGCCTGGTGGCTATGTCGGGGCTGTGCAAGGAGATGGCAGCTCTCTTGCCAACTGTGCCCTCCATGGGGCTACTGGTGCAGAGAAGCCTCCTCCTGCTGGATGTGGGGTTCCTGGCCCGGGACCAGCTCACTGGAGGGCTGCTGGGCCCTGGGAGCCCTAAGAAAAGGCCCACCGAGGGTACATGCATGTGTTTTTCTGGGGAACCAGTCAAGGTCAACTTCAGATCCCCAGATCCCCATGGCCCAGCTCCATGCCTTCCACACAGTGGGCACTGCAGAGTGTTTGCTGAGAGGGAGAGAACGTGCTCTAAGTCTGCAATGAGGGGCCTGAACCGGATTGTGTCTAAGGACCTTCTGGCTCTAGCAAGTGCCAGTGGGGTCAGCGCTGTTCCTGGGCCCCACCAAATAGAAGCCGGTCCAGGACAGGGTGGCTTGTTGGCCACTCTGAGCTGCGTGCCTGGCCTGGGGTTCCCCAGGGAGCCCGCCTGGGCAGGACTGCAGTGTGGGGATGAGGGTGGGGGCACCAGACTTACTCTCACTCATGGCCGACTTGAGAATCAGCTCTCCCTGCAGGGTCTCAGCAGGGTCCCCTCCGCGGAGGAGGGTGCGGGGTTGGGGGAGGTCTTCGAGCCCGCTCATCTCAGCCATTGCCAGGTAGATCTGCTGCTTCTCCAGGAGGCTCTGAGCAATCAGCTGGTCTTTCAGGCTCAACTGCTCTGCGGGGTGACAGGGTGGGGGTGGGCGGCATGGTCAGCCTTCCCCGGGGAACGGGAGGCTGGGAGGATGGGGACCCCCACTGACCTGGGCTGAGGCAGGCCGCTCACCTGTCCCACATTCCCTAGAGGTGGGGGAGGGCATGGCACTGTCCTCTGAGAGTTGCCCCCAATTAGAAAAACCAAACACGACAGGGTGTGGGTGAAGGTCACAACAGACCGATTTATTGGTCTGGGACCAACTCAGAGACTTCCAAGACTGAGTCTCCCTTCAGGCCTGTGGGGCGAGGTTTTCTCCACTTAACTTCTCAGACAAGTCTCTGGGTTTTAAACTTTTCTTTTTTTTGGGGCTGCCTTGAAAGGGACTGATTTCATTAACCCTTCTCACTGGTGACTGCTGGTGTATGTGTGTCAGATTCAGCAGAATTTACTCAGCTCTCTTACCAGCCCCAACAGTTTTCCAGTTGATTCAACTTGATCTTCCAGGCAAATAATCATGTCGTCTGCCCAGAATAATTCTGTCTCCTCCTTCCAGTAATATCCTATTCCTATTTCTTCCCTTAACGCCCTGGCTGGAACCTCCAGGATGACAATAATAATGTTGAGCATGGGTGACCCCACCTCATTCCCGATTTTAATGGGAGTGTCCCTAACGTAGGATGACGTGGCTTTTGAAAAGGATTTGAGAAGGGCAAGAATATCTTGGTAAAGACATTATCTTTCTATTTCTAATTCAATGAGAATCTTGTTGGGATTGGGCAATGACTAAATATTAGTGAACCACTCTGTGCCACATCCGTGCAGGGCGTGTTTCTCAAAGACCATGCAGCACAAGTAAGCGGACAGAATGAGACAAAATGAATACTTGGCTAGGATCATGCTTCCCGGCCCAATGAGATTCTTTTTCCCCTTTTCGTATGGACATTTTTATTAATTAATATCCTCCAACTTAAACTTACTAAAAGAAAAAAAGTTTTGGCTTAAGCCAAACTGCTCTCTCCACCAAGAGAAGTAAAATATGTACTACCTAATTATATGTGCTTATTGTTTAAACGTTACCTAATTTAAAAATAAATAATGCAGTTAGTAAGAGGGAAGATGGGAACTTGCTCCAGACCACAAGGTGGTAGGAATTGTTCCTGACAACGACTTGACTGAACTCTCACAGGATGCTGTTAAAAAAAAGGGAGGAGAATGCATCAACACACACGGTCCATCCATACCCTGGAATATCACTCAGCCATGAAAAGGAAGGAGGCTCTGACATGGGCTACAACGTGGATGGACCTTGAGGACATTGTGCTCAGTGAGAGAAGCCAGACAGAGGAGGACACATAGTATGTGATCCCATTTAAATGAAATGTCCAGAATGGGCAGATCCACAGAGATGGGAAGTGGATTCCTGGCTGTCAGGGGCTGGGGAGTGACTGTTGATGGGGATGGGGCTTCTTTTTGGGGTGATGGAATGTTCAAAAATTGATATGGTGATGGTTGTATAATTGTGAGTACACTAGAAGTCACTGAACACTTGAACTGGGCACATGGTATGGAATGTGGACTATATGGCAATAAAGTGGTTAACATTAACGGGGAGGAGGAAGCTGGAGCCCTGGGGGGCCGTGCTCACAAAGCCAGGCTGGTTCTGACCAGCTCTGGAAGGAGGCTGTAGGGGTCCCTTGATATGTGACCTGGGACACGCCCATCGAGCTCCTGCCTCAATGAGGACAGGGCAAATGGCAGTGTGAACGGCTAAACAGTAGGGTCTGGAAGGGGCTCTGGGGCCCTGAGCTCTACTCTCCCCCTTTGCCACACCCCTGGAGGGGCCGCTCCGCCTCTGGAAGATCACCACCTCGTGATTCAGCCCCCTTCCAAATGCTCCGCACAGCTGCCGGACGTGGGACAGCCCACAAGGAAACACCACCCCACTTGGGTGGAGATTCCCTCATGTCCCAGCAGGGGGCCCAGAGCCCGGTGCCCAGGGAGGACTCGCCACACGAGGGACGCACGCATGATACCCACTCCCCTTACCTTGGAAGTCCCTGAGCCTCGTGGCGCGGGCCTCAGTCTCCTTTCTCTCCTCCTCAGCCTCGCTGCACGGCCCCTCCTCCTCGTCAGGACAGCTGCGGGGGAGAGGACAGGTGGGCGACGGCGCCTGCCAGGCAGGCTGGCCTGGCACGGCCGCTGCTTCTACAGCGGCTGCCGAGGCTGTCTCTGGTTTTGTGAGGGATTTAGCTTATGAATGGTGCAGGAGGCAGAGGTGGAAGGGAAAGAGAGGTGCTGGCATTTATGCAGCCTCAAAGCGTCAGGACATAACCAGGCAGCGGTTTTAAGCTCCTAGCTGTGACTTGGAGTTGTCCAGGGGACAGTTCAGTGGGGACCTGCCAGGTAGGGGTGGGAGGCTGCAAGCCCCACAGGGCTAAAGCTACTGAGTCCTGAGGGAGCTTAGAGCAGGCTAAGGCAGCGGGAAGCCCCTGCCATCAACACAGGGAGAGAAGGCCGGCTGGGGCTGGGCCCTGAAGGGTGCTGGCCCGAGGGGGAAGGATGAGACGCCACAACCTGTTCCGACGGGTCTGGCCCCAGGCTGGGGTGGGCAGACAGTGTGCCACGTCAGGTGGAGTGGCCCACGGATGCGAAAGGTCCAGGTTAGAGCTGCCTGACCCTGCAGCCCCTGGCCAGAGACATGTGGGCCCTTCTAGCATCCAACAAGTTGGAGCCGGAATGGTGTCCTCTGTCCTATGCTGGGACGAGGGAGTTCGAGGTCACAGCCGACTAGCCAACCCTCAAAGCCAAGCGTGGAGTAGTCAGTGGAGGGAACACACAAGGGGAGGTTGGCGGGGCAGGGGAGGGCACCGGGCCCCTCTCACCTCTCCACGGCCCTCCGGATGTGGGCCATCCAGGCGTTCCTGTCCTCTTTGGAGCTGGTGTAGATCTCGTACATCTCAGGTCCTTGCAGGGAGGCGCTGATCAGAAACATCGCTTTCTCCTCGTTGGCCACCTCCCTCACGATGAGCTTTTGTAAAGAGATGATGGGGGGCTTCGAGTCCTGCAGGGGTAGAACGTGGCGGGGAGGTCACCTTTCACCCTGCTGTGTCCACACAGCAGCAGGACTGCGAGCCCAGGGCTAAGAGGGGAAGTCATGTGCCCTGTTTCTTTTCGAATGATTCAAAACAGAAATATTTTGCCATCGGGGGAAGAAAAGGTACTATCGCAAAGATATCCTAGTATCCTTTTAACGTGTCAACTTAAAATGCTTAAAAAATTTTTAAAGAATAATCACTAATGCACGTAAACACCACAAAACTCAACAGATACAACAGTATATAGTAGGTAACAACAAATAAATCCTCTTCTGGTCCCTGTGCCTTAGGCCACCCAGAGCCAACAAGTATTTCCAGACTGTTGAGCATCCTTCGAGAGAGAACGAAGGCCCCACAGACAAGCAAGACCCATGCTTTAACTAGCTGCTACAGGCTGAACTGTGACCTCCCCCGACTCCCTCGCCAAACTCGTATGTTGAAGTCCTAACCCCTCAGGACCTCAGAATGTGGCTGTTTTTGGAGACAGGGTCTTCAGTGAGGTAAAATGATTAAGGTAAAATGAGGTCGTTAGGGTAGGCCCTAATCCAATAGGATTGGGGTCCTTATAAGAAGAGGAGAGATTAGGATAGAGACATGCACAGAGGGATGAGCATGTGAAGACACAGGGAGAAGGCAGCTGTCCGCAAGCCAAGGAGGGAGGCCTCACAAGGAACCAGCCCTGCCGACACCTTGATCTTGGACTTCCAGCCTCCAGAAACTGAGACAATAAATTCACGTTGTCTAAGCCACCTGGTCTATGGCACTTTGTGACAGCAGCCTGAGCAGACTGATGCACTGGTTGAAAGAACACACCAGCTTTCCCCAGATCACCACAGGAAAGGAGCAGCCCCTCAACATTTCTGATTTGTTTTCTCATTTCAGATCCCTGTCACCCCAACCTCTGGTGTGGCACTGTTTCTCCTCCCTCTAGAGTAAATTATTATTCTAGAGTCAAAAAAGTGGATCTCCCCTCGTTAATCCCCTGCTTAACCCTGGAAGTCCTCTCCCTAAACTTCTCCTGAAGTGGCCAGGTGTAGTGGCTCACGCCTGTAATCCCAGCACTTTGGAGGCCAGGAGCTTGAGACCGGCCTGAGCAAGAGTGAGACTCTGTCTCTACAGAAAATAGAAAAATTAGCCGGGCGTGGTGGTTTGTGCCTATAGTCCCAGCTACTCGGGAGGCTGAGGCAGGAGGATCACTTGAACCCAGGAGTTTGAGGTTGCAGTGAGCTATGATGATGCCACTGCACTCCAGCCTGGGCAACAGAGTGAGACCCTGTCTCAAAAAAAAAGAAAAAAATCTCTCTATATACACTGGCTATAAAATGGAAAAGCAACTATTAATGCTGCACAGCAGAGGTACTGAGATAGGAGAAGTTCAAAATACATTGTACGGGAACAAAAAAGCATGTTACAGAGGAATATGAACAATACAAATACAGTATTTTAAAATATACATATACTATCACTGGAGGCTTGGGGGCCAGCAAACTATATAGTCCATGGGCCAAATCCTCCTGCTGCCCAACTTCATAAATAAAGTTTTATTGGCACACGGCCACGCCCATTCAAGTGCATACTCTCTGAGGTGGTTTCACAATACAATGGCTGTGTTGAACAGTCACAACAGAGACCGTATGGCCTGAAAAACCAAAATTATTTATTATCTGGCCTTTGTAATATACATATGTCATAAAGATCAGTTGAGCAGACACACTAAGATGAAGATAACCAGGTCAGTGTCTTTGGGTGTCAGGACATCAGATGATTTTTATTTTCTCTTTTGTGCTTTTCAGAACAGATGCAAGTTTCTGAAAGAAAGCTACATGCAGGTGAATGTGGGCTGCATGTGTCTACATATTTGTGGGGTATGAGACATGCTACTTTATGTCTCGCCCCTGAGTGGAGCCACATTCTCTTGGGATACACAGTGGCCCGTTTGGGGTAAATACAAGACAAGGCAGGAGAGAATCCCTAAGCGCAGCACTTGGACAATGTGAGTGGGGCATGCAGGGCCACCCAGCACACAGGATCACCAATGTCACATCACCCTCCCGTGCGTGCGTGGACAGCTCAGAGGAACTGAGCTGGGCTCAAGGTTGGGTAACCATTTGACCAAACAGCTTGCCCCAGTTTTCAGGGGCGTGGGGTGGGAGGAACAGGGAAGAGGGGCTGGGAAGTGTCTTGAAAAGCTATTTTGAATCTTTGGGCAAGGTGTGATTCTACAGTTTAGTGATGAAGGCTGCCTTCCTCCCCAGGCGGTACGGGAGCGAACAGGTCTCTTAAGCCCTTCAGTGGCTGGTGCCCATGGAGGGGAGGGCCTGGCCACCCCCCTCACTCTATGATGGATTCCGTCTGTATTGTTAGATGCTGAGGGACCTGCAGTTTGCCACAGGCCAGGAGGGGAGGAAGCCAAGCCCCGTGGATGCAGGGCTGGGCAGGTGTGGCCACTGATGCCCTAGCCAGGCTCGGCTCCCACACCAAGGGGACTCTGGGCCCAGAGTCTTTGGGGTCAGCATGACCTTGGCCTGCAGAGCCATGACTGCCTGAGCTCGGGCCCTCAGAGGCAGAGCTAGTAAGCCCCTGGAAAGAAGGATTCTGGGGCCTGTGAGAACCTGAGTGCTCACCAGAGGAAGAACCAGGAAGACACAGAGGGAAACTGAGGCTGGAGAGGCTGTTTGGAGGAACCAAAGCCTTTTGTCAGGCAATGAGACAGGGCCCTCATTCCTGGAAAACTCTATTCCTGCCTGCCTAGAATCTTCTGGGAGGGCCTAGGAGGCACAGGCTAATCCACGCGTGTGGCTTTGATGTAGCCTCTTCAGCTGCTACCTGCATGGGAGGCTTCAGAGCCCCCACTGCAAGGTCCCAACACGCAGAACCCCTTGCCTAAAGAGACAAGATACATACCACAGAAGCAAAGACATACTTCTGGTCTTTTTCTTGCAGCAGCAAAAGCACATCTGTCAGCAGGACGGCAAGGACATCTGGAGAGACAGCATAGAAGGGGACAGACATCTTAAAGGTCACGTGGCTGCAGAGTCTTGCTGGGCAGCCTGGTGGGTGCCAGATCCCCAGGAAGGTGTAAGCAACCTGGCGCGTCTGCCTGAGACTGGAAGTTTCCTTCCTGCTTCACCCCTTCGCACCAGCGAGGGCTGGTCTCTGCTTCCTTGGGCCCCCGAGTCTCGCACAGTGAAGCTTCTGTGCTTGGGTACACATCCTGAACTGAGTTTCCACGGGAACACGTGTGCTATGGGAGGACTAAATATTACCTTTCAGGGGAGCTGCTTCTGAGACCCCTGTCTAAATCAGATACACTTTCTCCATCTAACTGTCTTGCACTGCAGCCTGCTTGCTTCCTTTAAAGCATTTACTGCACGTCTATTTTTTATTCTTTATGTGTTTGGACACAGGGGTGGGGGTGTCTCACTATGTTGCCCAGGCTGGCCTCAAACTCCTGGGCTCAAGCCATGCTCCCGCCTTGGCCTCCTGAGTAGCTAGGATTACAGGCACGTGCCACTGTGCCTGGTTCTATTTTTTTGTTTGTTTGTTTGTTTACTTGTTTCTCTCTTTCTGTCCCATTTCGTGAAGCCCCAGGAGGGCAGGGGTCAGGTCTTACCCAGCTGGGTGTCTTCCTACCACCTAGTGCGGTGCCTGGCAGACAGAAGGTGCTGAATTCTCTCCGTGGAGCAGCACAGGTGTGCTCAAATGACAGATGAGCACATGCTGTCATTTGCCACCTCAAGGACCCCCCACAAGATCCTTAAAGATGCTGATACCAGTGGGTAGGTTGCGATGTTGCTAGAGGCTCAGAAAATGGACAGGAAACTCACGGATGAGTCCTGAGCACTGTCTGCTCTGGAGCCGCAATTTGGATTTTTAAAAGCAAGGCTCAGAGCACACCCTGGGCAGCCAGTGGAATGCTCGGGGGACCCTGCTCAGCAGTCCCGGTGGCACTGCCTATCCACACAGGCACCCTTCAGTGGCTGGGCCCACAGCAGGCAGGCCCGAGACTGCATCCGGATTGCAGCTGAGCGTGTTTGGAACCCCAGGGCCTCTGCCAAACTGCGGGTGTCCTGATGCCAACACCTTGGGTTTCTGTTCAGAAGCCAGTGGTTCAGTGTGCCCTTCTAGTTTGTACTGAACCATTTCTAAGACCAGAGGAAGAGGGTGCTGATATGACCACCTTGTTTTGCTACACTCCTGGCTGCCTGTGCACATCCTGACTTAGCACGTAACTTCCCTTTGGCCATGAAGTAGCCAAGGCCAGGCTGCAGTGGCTCTGTGTCAGTAGGCACCCACCAAACCAAGATGATGCCCACTACTCCAAGGTAGTGCCCACTGATCCAGGATGGTGTCCACCACTCCAAGATGGTGCCATCAACCCAAGATGGCACCCACTGATCCAAGGTGGTGCCACCAATCCAAAATGATGTCTGATGATCTAAGATGGTGCTACCACTCCCAAGACCATGCCTCCAATCCAAAATGGCACTCACCAATCCCAGATGGCACCAAGACAGTGCCCAGTGACCCAATATGGCACCCACCAAAAGTGGCCAGGGGCAGGGCTTTACCTTTCAAGCGTCCTGACGTGGTCTTCCAGCACAGCGTGCCCTCCAGGTGGAGCTGCCGCTGAAGCATGTCCTCTTTGTGGAAGGTGAGCCCATTCTTGAGTTTGCCTGAGGACTTCAGGTCCATCCTCCCTGCGATCTCCCTGAGGCGCTGGCCCTTCTCACACTCGCTGACCTTGGCATCTACTTGTGAGATGATGTCTTTGATGAGGTTCAGAGCCTGGGTCAGGTCTTCATAGTCCTCAGTGCCAGCTGCCACACACAGTAGAGTTAGTGTCTTTCTTTGTCTGAGTCCACGGATACAACAGAAGCGACATACTACATACAGGCAGACGGGCTCTGTAAGGTGTCTTCTCTGAAGGACCCTCAAGAACCACCTCCCGACTATGATCTCCTGAGATGTCAATGGTTTTCCAAAATAAACGCAACAGCCCAGAGTTTATAGTTTTTATCCAGGTAGAGCTTCTGTCCGATGCAGAGGCTAAGGTGCAATTTAAGTGACTAAACTGCCCTGCCTGGCTCTGCTGGCCACTGCTTGGCAAACAAACTCCCCGTGTCCCTCAGCCCTTCATAAAAGACTCCTGCCACCTCCTGTGGTGACCAAGAGCTGGCTCCTCCCACATGCTAATGAGGTGGCTCTTGTGGCAAGGGAACTTGCTCATTCTCCCATGTTCCCACTGGAGACTGCCCTGGCCCTGAGAACTCCCAGCCGGCCTGTGCCTTCTCTGCCCTCCACAGCTCCAAGTGCATCCCTCTCTCGGCCTGGGTCATGCAACACAGAGGTCACCTCTGGGTCCGTCTGGATCACCAGGAGTGACCCTAACAAGGGCACTGTCTCCAACCATTCATCCACACCACAGAGAGGACCCAGCCTGTGCTATGAGCAGGGGGAGACGGCGGGCAAATGAGACCTGGCTCCTGCCTTCACGGGGCTGGCTACCCCATCTTTCTCGCGTCAGAAACCCCAGCACCCAGCAGGGTGGATTCCCAGGGGAATTTATTCAACCCGCTGCTAGCATAGGGAGTGGATGGACAGAGATCCCCACCCTGCAAAGCAGTGGAGAGCGAGCCTACCTTCCGTGTTCTGAATAATGCGCTCCACCAGCACTGGGTATTTGGTTATGCGCTGAGTAACCAGGAGAAGACACTCCTGCACACCAAGTCGCCTCACGATGGACGAGTTGCCAATTTTCTAGGAAATGGAAAACAAGACTGTGCCGCATTAACATCTCAGCTCCTGCTGAATCAGTTAACAATCAGTTACCGAGGCTGGGGGCTCTTTCCTTTTGTGGCTCACTGGGACCTCTCCTGTGATGCTTTGGAGGGGACACACACACAGGGGATCACCTGCTGTATACAGAAAGGCCACAAAAGCAAAGGCAACCTCACCTTGTGTGTGAGCAAAGGCCCCTGCAAGACCCGTTAGGAAGAAACAAGCCAGGTGTGGTGGCGCATGCCTGTAATCCCAGTTATTTGGGAGGCTGAGGCAGGAGGATCGCTTGAGGCCCGGAGCTGGAGACCAGCCTGGGCAACACAGCAAGACCCCCATCTCATAAATAAATAAATAGATAAATAAATAAAAATAAATACAGGTGATGTTAAGAATCTGTTTAAAAAAAAAACAAAATAAGAAACAAGAACCAGCCAGGGGTGGTTACGGAAATCACCTGTCTGCAGGCAGGAAACGCACATGCATGCCAAGACCCTAACCCTGACCCACGACTGTTGGAACCCTCTGGAACTAGACTGGGCATAAGCCTCCTGAACTGGCTCCCAGGAGCTTTCTGAGGCATGCCCCTGGCTGAGAACCAGAGCAGCGGTCACTTGAAGTCACTTCCTGGTGGGGGCTGACAGCAGCTTCCTGTGCTCTCAGGAGCATTCCACACATTCCCCTTGTTTGCTCCCGCTGCCCCTGCATGCATTTTAGGGATGCCAGCCATTGCAAAGAGCCACTTCTTAAGAGGACCAGAGAGTCACTGTGGGATCTGTGAGAGTCTGTGGAAAGGGCTTCATCAGAAGCCTCCCCCACCCCACACACACTTCTAGGTGTTTGTGCTCCTACAGTCAGGTTGGTCTTTCTAACTCCACCACTTACTAGTGGGTGAACTGCAGCCCCAAAGTGATTTTCTCCCTTTTGTGTCTATATCTACTGTGATGATAACAGAACAGAACTTAAATGCAGGTCATTCCTAACTTCAGGCCATCAGTTGTTGAATGTCACTTCTGAACAAAGCCCTAAACAGGCCCTTTATGGAGCTGTTGTGGAATCAGTTGTGCTCTGGCCTCTAAAGAGGCAAAGCTGATGGGCTGAGCAGTCTTAACCCACATGTGGTTTCTAGGAGGTTGGGGGGGGTGGCAGGTCTTGTTTGACTCAGCTAACTCTAGCTGGCTTTGGGCACCTGCCTACTCTTGGGCAAAGGAGGCACGAGGATCATTCTGCAGGGCCCGGGGGCGGGGAGGGGGGAAAATGGGGCAAGGGAGGGGACAAAGGTTTGGAGTGACACTCCTTATGACAGCTAGAGCCTCCACAGGCAGGATGGGGTGGCTCTGGAGGGCCAGTTCCCAGGGCGGGGCAGCCCCTTCAAATGATCTCTGTGCCACACAAACACTCTGAGACCTGGTGGCCGGCAGGTTCCACACTGGGGGCCTGCAGGGGTATCTTGGTGGCCACCTGGTATGACAAGGAACAAAGTCCTAGATATGCTTTGCTTTCTGTGTATGTATATATTTATTTATTTATTTAGAGATAGGGTCTTAATCTGTTGCCCAGGCTGGAGTGCAGTGGTGTGATCACAGCTCACTGTAGCCTCCAGCTCCTGGGCTGAAGCATCCTCCTGCCTCAGCCTCCCGAGTAGCTGGGACTATAGGCGTTTGCCATCATGCCTGGCTAATTTTTAAAATTTTTTGTAGAGATGGGGTCTCGCTGTTGCCCAGGCTGGTCTCCAACTCCTGGCCTCAAGCGATCCTCCGGCCTTGGCCTCCCAAAGTGCTGGGATTACAGGTGTGAGCCACTGTGTCCAGCCTGGTTTGTTTCACACCTTGGGATTCCACGTAAGATTTCGCTGATGTGTTCTGAATGGGGCTGTGGTTAAAAACCAGACCAAACTTTGAAAAATCACGGCTTTCTAACAGGTGATTTAGAAACAATTCCCAAATCCGAAGACTCTATAGTTCTGTGGAAAAAAACTTACAGCAAAGATATGTTTTTAATTTAAAAAAAAATTTTTTTTTTTTACCTTGATCAAGTTTTGAAATTTCTTGCTTTGCTGCAACAGCAGCTTGTACTGACCGACCGCCTCGTTGTGGCCGCTGCAGAACAGGCCGTATTTCTCTCTCATCCTCTCCCCACCTTCGCCTGAGAACTAACAGGAAAGAGAACGGAAACGTCACGATGACGAAACGTGACGACCGCCAAGGTGTGTTTTCATCTAATTCGTCTGGCTCTGTCAAAATAAACACTGGATTTACTTGCAATATTCACTTCCTAATACGCCCTCAAAAAGGGAAATGCTTTAGTCTGGGCCCAGGGTGTCTAATTGCAAAGGTGCAATAAAGGTTAAACGAGAAAACTTTCTGCCTAAGGGCTTTGCCGCATCACAGATGCCGCGTAGTTTCCTGGGATCCAAGAAGAAAAATTTAAGCAGAAGAACGTTAGAAACAGGAAAAAGCAGAGGGAGTATTCTCCTGATTAATTCTAATTAATTGACACAGGCTGCTTTCAGCCAGCACTCTGAGGCCAGATGAGGAGCACAGCTCCCCTGCGTCAGCCTTGGCCTAGGGTGAACGTGCAGGGTCAACACTGCTCCCTCGGATGGCTCTGGTCCACAGGTATGCTTCTCGTGGCCAAAAGCACAGCAGCCAGAACCAAAAAATAAAACCAACCAAGCTAACGAGAGCACAGAAGAACACAACGCCAAACAGTGTTTGCTATTTTAGGCCTCTGTGTTTCCAGAATATGAACTGTAGGCGAGGCTGTGAGGGGCCTGGTACTCTGTGTCTCTGGCGGGGAGCAGGCCCTTGGAAAACAGGGGCCACTTTCATTTTATTATGGGAAGTGACAGAGATGGGGCAGGGGCTCTGAAGATCGTTTGGATGAACATAGCCGCACCCACCTGCTGTACCAAGAGGTCCCCAATTTTCTGGATGACGTAATTCCGGTCACTGCCCTCCTCCAGGGACTCGTGGCGGCGCTCCTTGAGCCGGGAGAGGAAGTGGCTGTGCATCTCCAGTAGGTCTTCGGCGCATGGGAAGAGGCGGCTGATGGCTGCGTGGCTGAACTGCAGCTCCTCCTGCAGGGCCCTGAAGTACACCTTGAGCATGATCCTGAGTGTCCGCACGTGGTGCACCTCCGTCTGCATCAGCTCTGCGAGGACACGGATGGCGGGATTTACCCACGCCGGCTCCGAGGCCCCGCCGGGCACTCGTGGGTGCTGCCTGCCCTTCATGTGCTGGGCTGCCTTTTGAAAGTTCTCCGCCTGAGTCCCTGCCCTTGGGGTCTTTCTTACTGCCTAGAGCGTCCAGGCTTCCCGCCCTTCCCAGCCCAGTGCTGCGGGGGTCCCAGCCTAAGGGAGCAGGGGAAGGAAAGGGCCCTGGGACCTCAACATCACAGGATGGTTTCCCGCCTGAAGTCAACTAAAGAGGTTTCAAGGCTGGAGAGATTTCAAGCAAGGATAGTTCTGAGGAATACCACCCTTGTGGATGTACAACTCACACTCACACATCTGCACATGTCTCTGATCAGACTGCAATGAACTGGATGTGTGTGTTCCCACAGATTCATACATTGAAATCCTAACCCCCAAGCTGATGGTATTAGGACGTGGAGCCTTCAGAAGGTGACCAGGTCATGAAGGTAGAGCCCTCAGGGTGGGATTAGTGCCTTTATGACAAAGACCCCAGAGAGACCATATGAGGACACAGCTAGAAGGTGCCATCTATAAACCAGGAAGCAGCCCTCACTGGACACCGAATCTGCCGGTGCCTTGATCTTGGACTTCCCAGCCTCCAGAACCGTGAGCAATAAACTTGTGTTGCTATAAGCCACCCAGTCTATGGTATTCTGTGAGAGCAGCCCAGATAGACTAAGACAGGCACCAACAAGGTCAGAATGAGTCTGACCTGGGCATCTGGCTAGATTCGTCCGCAGGGACATGTTCTAACAAAATCCTCCCTGACCATCTCTTCCCTGGCCGGGAGGCGGGACTGCGCTGGGGGGAGGCAGGCAGCACGGGCCACACGGTCTCAGGGGAGGTCGGCCATGGAACCCAGACTCCCAGGTGAAATTAAAAGAAAAAAAAAAAAAAAGAAAGAAAGAAAGAAAGAGAAAGAAGCGGAGAGCTGACACAGGGGCACAGGGCTCTGGATTTCTTACCATAAAGGACATCCTGTCTTTTTACCACCTCCCTCTTTTGTTTCTTGGCATAGGCCAAGTCCACGGCAAGGCTCCAGGACTCGGCCTCGAACTCGTGGCCGTCTGATTCGATCTCGCTCCTCAGCGAGGCAGTGCAGGGGTCTGAGGGAGGAGCGAGGGGCTGATGCTGGGGGCTGCAGCCTGGCTGGCTCCCGGCCGCCCCACCCGCAGACACACCCCAGCATCACCCCGGATGGCTGGGGACCACGTGACAGCCGTGGGACAATCGGGATGACCGTACCTTCTACAAAAACGGACTCGGCATTCGAAGACGTGAGTGAAAGGGAGTCATCGGCTGCCTGCTTAAATCTTAAAAACGCAGAATCGGCTTCATCCATCTCTCCTGTGATTGGTCTAAGTGAAAACAATAAAAATGATGATTTCAGAAAACTGAATTAAAACACACCCAACCCCACTCTGCGAAGGCAAATCCATGACTCCATCTGATTAGATACTGAGAACTTTCCAGATTTCAACGTGGGCCTTAACTGTGTCACAGATCATTTCTAAAAACTGCGAGACTATCTGTCAATGTCACGTCAGGACTTTTCCCGTCACGATGTTAACGTTCGGGAACATTCTAAAGGGGTGTGAATCGCAGGCTCCCCTTACGGACCACCGGAGCCCACTGAAGCCCCCGGCAGTCTTTCTAGCAGGAGTGAGGGGGGCACAGCCTCACAGTCGGGGGTGGGAGGAGAGTCCCTTCTCAGACGAGAAATACAATCCCCTCCTTGCCCACCAACTCATGTAAGGACCACCACAAACACACAGGGCTTAGCGTTACTTTCTACCCAGACGCCGCTGAATGCAATATTGAGGGAACCAGTTAAGGCACAGACAGCAGGATGCCACCTCCACAGCACCCTTGGCAGGACTTTTAGCATCATCTTGCCTACAGTAAGGAGCCCTGTCCAAGGTACGAGTTCAAGGATCCTTTCAGGGTATTAAACAAACTGACTCCACCAGTGGCCAGATGCACCCCAGGACACATCATTTTTGAAAAAAAGACACAAATCTTGGAAGCAGGCATTAACGGGGATTTTGTTGCTTGGCACGGGGGCTGCCGTGCCGACTCACATGGACCTAAGTAAGGGGGGGGTCTCCTTTCCGAGGGGCTGTCAACAGCTTCCCAGGGGATACCACCCACCTGATGGCAGGGAGGGGACCCCACCTTACCCCAGTCTCGTCCCAGTTCCCGCCGGGCTCGGTGTTGGCTGAGGACCCCCTTTCCGCGAGACCGTCATGCCGACATTCCTGGACGGGGCTGGACTGCCATCGGACAGGAGGGTGCTCCGGGGGCGCTCCTTGAGCGAGGCTGCGACAGAGGCAAAGACGGAGTTGCTGCTGAGGAAGTGGGCTGGGTAGCGAAGGTCGCCCCCACGCAAGCCCCGCTCTGACTGCGGCCGCAACACAGACAGGATCCTGGAGGTCAGCAGCTCATTATCTAAGAACACATTCTCGCTCCATTTCCTGGGGAAGGAGCTGTAACAGGACAGCTCTGGACGGCCCGGCAGCGGGCCGTGCCTGTCGCCGCTTTTGGAATGTGCGTTCCCCATGTTCACACTCGGGGCTCTGGGACCCAACGCAGCACCAGGCTGGGCTGCGCGCCCTTTTTTATGCCTCGGTAGGATCCTTCTAGAAAATAAAGCTGCGTCTTCCCTTGCTGTATTGGCTGAAGCAGCAGGGCTGGAGGGCAGGAAATGGGTCCCCACTGTGACCGTTCAGTGTTGGAAATTGCACAGCATTTTCTCCGTTGGTAAAACAAAACAAAACCTCTGCACTCCCCTCTGTCTTTGCAGGAGGTAAAAAAGGCAAGAGAGCAGATTGTGTCCACTGTAAATAATCTAAGATCATGAAACAGGGAGCTCTGAGCTTGGCGTGGTTCATGCCGACACCACACACGGGATGACAATTAACCTGAGATTGGATGTCAGGACAACTTAAAGACCCAGAGGGCCCCTGGTTGCCAGCACTCAAATAGAATCCTACCAGCAAGTGGACCCCGGGTTCTGATTCTAATTCAACCCAACATGCAACAGGGGTTCCAAGGGTTGTTAAGACCCATCTGCTCATTAATTTAAGGGTTCAGAGCAGAGGATACATGAACGCACCGGTAACTTTTCCTACTGATGGGAAGATGCAACTCTTAATGAAAGCACAGCTGTCATTCCCTACGCTGAGTTTTCCCCTTCTATTTGACAAGCCCACCACTTAAGTCCAGCCTGGTTGAGATGGGCTGCTTGACTAGTCTATTCTCACATTTTATTGCATCTTAAAGCTGTGCCCCAGGCAAAAACAAATAGCATCATGAAAAAGACATCTGTCCACGGGTCTCCCAACCTGGCTCCTGGGTCCCTGCTGTGTCCACCCACCGGTCTCTCTACGTTACAGGAAGGAAGCAGCTGGGACTTTGGGTCTCACTAGCACAGAGTCTATGGACCTTGGGATGGGCACACAGTGTGCCCTGGAAGAAAATGTTCTCACAGCTGCCTTCCTGGGGAGTGGATCTGGCATTCTCTGAGCGACTTTTAATTAGGTGGAAATTTAAGGTGATTGCAAATATGCAGGTGGGTATGCACTAGAGACTTTCTGGCAGAGAAGCAGTGAAGAAAGCTTGTAAATTAAGACACTGGCCAATGAGCTGTGAGATACCATATAACATAATTCTCCGTGGCTGTTCATTCTATACCACAGCCCAGCAGGGTGGGGATGGTAATCATTCAGTGACCGCAAATATCCTGACATCACGATGATACGTGGCTAACAATTACTATTATTATAGCAGACAAAGGCGATGAAGATGTCACTCATACAGAAACACCCATGTACAAAGACAGAAATCCTAAATTGAAGGCTACATGGGCCAGAGCAGGCGTTTCCTGCCATTTCTACACCATGCTCAAGCCCGCCCCAGCAATTATGATCTAAATGTACAAATTTGGGACAAATCCTGAAATGCATACTTTGCCCAGCATCCTGGCACGGCTGACAGAATGCTCCTGTGGACTGACGTTTCGCCCAAAGTCACATAGATTCTGCTTTAATCAAATAGTCCCCAGAAAAAGTCACTATAAATACCACCTAAGAATTGCCGATTCCAAAGAGATTGAGAACACTAAATCTATGTAACAGACTTAATCTTCCTTTGATGATTTAGAAGACAGTGCAGTTTTCATGTCTTAGGGTCATGATTAGAGACACCAGGTAGCCCTCAAAGGGGTACAAGGGATAGAATTTGAGTGAAAAGAATGACATACCAGAGAACTTACTTATTTGTTCCAATTACCGTCTATGTCCTCAATAGAGCCGAAAACAACAGAAGACACTCCTCAGTAGAATGGGGGCCTCCCACAAAACAAGGGTCAAGAAATCATTGTTTCACTGAATACTATCAAGCCATAAAAAGGAAGGAGATTCTGACACAGGCTACCACATAGATGAACCTTGAGGACATGATGCTCAGTGAAATAAACTAGATACTGAAGGACAAATCCTGTGTGATTCCACTCATGGGAGGTCCCTAGAGGCATCAGATTCAGAGAGACAGGAAGTAGAATGGTGGGTGCCAGGGGCTGGGGAGTTAGTGTTTCATGGGGGCAGAGTTTCAGTTTGGGAAGATGAGAAAGTTCTGGAGATAGAGGGTGGTGAGGGTTGCACAACATTGTAAACGCGCTTAATGCCACTAAACTCTACACTTAAAAATGGTTAAGATTGTAAATTTTATATTATATATACTTTACCACAATTAAAAAGAAAGAAGGCATTGCTTCTTTGTGGTGATGGAACAGTTCTGCGTCTTGACCCTGGTGTTGGTTACTCAAATCCATACACGGATGGATTGTGGTTACGTGACATTATCACCATTGGGAGTTGCTGGGTGAAGGTACATGGGAACTGTCTGGACTATTTTTGCAACTTCTTGTGAATCTTAGACTATTTCAAAATAAAAACTTGCAGTCGATTCTTGTTATTCAAGGTAGTTATGTTTAGCAAACACTGAACCGTTGCCTTCTAGGGGAAATACAGGGTTAGGTTCCTGAGAGCCTCCAGCCACAACACATTCATCAACTAGTAGATGCAAGATCTTGTTTTATGTGTGTTTCTGTTGAAAGACACCTTACTTAACATACACTGTGGATTCATTAATACTGAACTCATGGCCAATAGCACCGGCACATGTGCCTGAATGACGCTTCTCTAACACATGGATTTTCTCCTCCGTGAGGCACCTCATAGCCTCCTTGCGCTTAGGGACACAAGACAACTACTCAGCACCGTGCTTGGGAGCCATTTTAAACAGCAAAATCACCAAAAAAAGCAAAAAATGCACAAAACATGGCACTCAATAGACTACAAAAAAACCACTGGTTTACAGCATGAGAGCTGGAACAAGAAGGCAGAGCGTTGCCTTGTTTGACCTCAGCTGAGAATGTGTGTGTTGGGGCTGCTCAGATTTTTCACTGTTCTGTGCAAGTCCACAAATGACCTTGAAGGTCGCACAAGTATTGCTTTGGGGGTTACAAATAAATTTTAGTGGGTAGGTAAATTTGCAAATACTGCACTGGCAAATGACGAGAGCTGATTGTATATAATAAAGTTTACTGAATAAGAAGTTATTATAATTCAGAACATTCTTGTTTGCTCAAGTACATATCATATTTCCTTAGACCACTGATAATTCTTTGTATTTCTTTATAATTTATTACACAAATACTTCCAAAAAAGTATCTGACACAGCCTTCAATTTTGGGGGGGGGTTGGCCTTTTTACAGAAAAGTTTAAGGATATGCACACTTAGCAGCAATGTAACCTACTGAGATAAATTATTCTTTTTCCTCTGGAGTGGTCTACGGCTCCCCCCTCCTTCCCTGCCAAGATACTTAAGACTTTTAAAATAAGAGGTGGGCCAGCCACAAATCGAGTCTTCCTGGAACATAAGCAGCCAGGGAAATAACTGATGGATTGAGACATGAGTCAGCGGCTCTGCCACAGATCACGTGTATTAATCATTATCAATCATGTCTTTTTTTTTTTTTTCCCTCTTAGAGACAGGATCTCACTCTGTCACCCAGGCTGAAGTGCAGTGGCATCATCATAGCTCACTGCAGCCTCAAACTCCTGGGCTCAAGCGATCCTCCTGCCTCAGCCTCCTGAGTAGCTGGGACTACAGGCTCGCACCACCACACCCAGCTATTTTAAAATTTTTTTTCAGAGATGGGGTCTTGCTATGTTGCCCAGGCTGGTCTCGAACTCCTGGCCTCAAGCAATCCTCCTGGGATTACAGGTGTGAGCCACTGTGCCTGGCCTCAATTGTGTCCTTTTACTTTGTATTTTTGATGCTTTGACATCTTGTGGCCTTGCTGACCTAGAGGGATAGCCCCTCCCAGCATTGGCTGATTTCTGGAGATAGTGAAGGGCTTGCCTGTGAGTGCACACCAGCCAATCCAGAGCCCAGCTACCTCCCTTCTTGGGCTCTCACATTCCCGGCCACGCGCCCTCTTCCCTCATCACCCCAGGGCCAGGTTCCAGACAACCAGGGCCCAACCCTGAGCCTGCCCACCCTGCCTTGCCTGTTCCCTCCCATGGAAACCACAATAAAGGCTCTTGCCCATGTTCTCCCCTCTGCCCCCAACCAACACATGGGCTTCCCTGTGTGGCCCTGTGTGGCGTGCCCTGCCTCCTGCTTCTAGGAGACCATGCGTATAAATGTCTTCCTTCACGGTCATTTTGCCATGTCTGTGTGTCTTATCACACCTGAGTAAGACAGATCCTGGGTACCCTGAAAACGCCGGCTGCCCAGGGGCCCAGAGGTCTGCCTGCCAGGGCGGGCAGAGCCTTGAATCTCCTGCTGCAGCTCTGTCATCTCGATGGAGGGTACCACACCATGCAGAACCATGAGGCTGTGGTGAGGATGTACAATGGTGCAGCCGCTTCGGAAAACAGCCCAGCAGTCCCTCAAATGGTTAAACATAGTTACCATAGGAGCCAGCAGTTCCACTCCTGGATATATGCCCAAGAGAAATGAAAACATACGTCCATGCAAATATTTGTGCATGATTGTTCATAGTGGCATGACTCATAGTAGCTGAAAGAAGAAAACAGCCCAAATGCCCATCAGCTGATGAACAGATAAACATGACGTGGTTGAGTCCAACCATATAATGGGATATTATTCAGCCATAAAAAGAATACAGTGTAGGTACATGCTGCAACACAGATGAACCCTGAAAACATCATGCTTAGTAAAAGAAGCCAGAGACCAAAGACCACATATTGTATGATCCCATCAATAAGAAATGTCCAGAACAGGCAAATCCACAGAGACAGAAAGTAGACTAGTATTTGCCAAGTTGGAGGGTGACAGCTAATGGGTATGGCATTTCTCTTTGGTGTTCTAAAATTGATTGCAGTGACTCTGTGAATATACTATAAGCTGCTGAATTGTACGCCTAAAAATGGGTGAATTGTATGGTCTGTGCAGGACATCTAGAAAAACCTGTGCAACAGACACACGCACACCTGAGATGGACAGCCACCCTTCCGCAGGAGGACAAGACATCTAATTTGTAGTTTAACATCCAGTATGAGTCACTCTGCTCTTGGCTCAGAGAGCGACAGGAATACATATCCATCTCCTGCTATCATGTTCTACAGCAGACGGCCATGGCGCTGGGGACAGGTGCTGTCCTGCACTATCTCTGCAGCCATAAAAGCCACTTGGAGCCTAATTAGCACCGTCTGCCCACTGCTGAGAGGTGCCATCGATCGTCACCTGGCCCGCTGCGGCAACTGCCACAGAGCTGTTCTGCGAGGGGACCCAGAGGAAAGGCAGGGATGAAAATAAAAAGTGCACAATGGACAACGTTCTTGGGCCTGAGAGGGGGAAAAAATACATCCCGCTCTGAGCAGTGAACACAGACAGTGGCCTGTTCTCAGGATGAGTTTTTAAAACCTGTTTTATCCTGGTTTCTTGAATTAAAGAGCAGTCTCTGTGAGCAAGTTAGATGACGAAGCTTGTGTGACAGGTGTCAGGGGCCTGCCTACGTTATTTTATCTGGACAAAGGACCCCGCACTATCTTTGAGTACAGTTTTCCTCCCTGTGTGACCCTCAGTCTCTCATAAATCTTGTGAATCACAGGCTCTTCCCTCTGATACACAAGCACAACCTCCACTAACTCGCAGGGATCAAAGGACCCACCAAAAATTACATGAGCAAGGCTGATAGTTACTAACCTGCCGAAAGTCATTTTCGAGGAAGCTGGATAAGACATATTAAGTAACCATCTTAATTGGTTCAAAAACTGTCCTTTATACATTATCTAGAAGCACACTGGCTTCTAGAAATACCAACTTTTAGGCAAGAATTGTCTATTCTAAGTAGCAGACTCCTGCTGCTTCTCAATGGTAAAGGGATCCCAAACATTTTTCAAAGGCACCTGGGCCCTGGTACACAAGTCCCTGCAGTTTTCTGCAAAAGGCCATTCAAGAAACAAATGGGGCTGGGCGTGGTGGCACATGCCTGTGATCCCAGGACTTTGGGAGGCCGAGGCGGGAGGATGGCTTGAGGACAGGAGTTCGAGACCAGCCTGGGCAACGTAAGTGAGACCCCATCTCTACAAAAAGTAAAAAAATTTAGCCACGTGTGGTGGCTTGTGCCTGTAGTCCCAGCTACTTGGGATTGCGCGAGCTCAGGAGTTTGAGGATGCAGTGAGCTGTGATCACATCACTGCACTCCAGCCTGGGCAACACAGCAAGACCCTGTCTCTAAAAACAAACAAACAAACAAACAAACAAATGGACCACAGAAGTGTCACCTGCAGGCAGAACAGCCTTCCTGGGCCCCACAGTGGTTTCAAAGGCTCGGCCACAGAAACAGCAGCTCCTTTTCTCATATTTGATGAGGTTTTGTGTCCCACCCACCCACACGTTCTTTGTTTCAGCAAAGACTCTTCATTCGGGCTAAAAGTGTGACCTGGCTCTGGAGAGTTCTAGCAAGCGCTAGATTACCAGCAAGTGTTCAAGAGATAATTAAAGAAAATCTGATGCAAAGTGAAGTTTTCGGTTCACAGTTCCCAGCTTTTCAGCCACCTGAGAATAGTGTAAATCGATGAGAAGACAACTCATTGATTTCTCTGCCCTGCCTCGTCCTGAGTTACACAAGTAAGATAGTATAAAAAAGAATAAAAATGTAGGAGGAAAGAACCCCCAGCGACTCTTAATTCCATGCCTCAGGGGACAAAGAAAAATAAAAAAGGACATCTTGCAGCTTAGAAGATAAGTATAAGTCAGAAAAAGTATTCTTCCTAACCTGGTACTAGCCAATAAAAAAAAATACATAAGTCCCCTACCCTAAACTATTATACATGTCAAACCCTGCAAACACCATTAAAAAAAATTGCGGTATATCGTAGCAGCAGCTACTATTTACTGAGTACTTACTACATTCCAGGCTGTGTTTTGAGCACTTTATCCTTCCTAACTCCTTTAGTCTCCATGATGACTCCATAGTAGGTACCGCTGTTGTTTGATCATTTTATAGTTTTATCATATTATAGTTGAGGAAACAGGCACGGATTTGCCTGAGGTTGCGCAGCTAGTAAGTGACAGAGGTGGGATTTGAGCCCAATTTGGTTCCTGAGTTCAAGGGGGTGGGAAGGGTTTGGACATCAGTAACTACCACCCTGCATATGGAGGTTTGTATGGTTATGATATATTTTCAGATCCTTCATCTTGGGCATCATGATGTGTTACACACTGGAAAGACTGTGAAGTCTACCACATATAGCAAAGTGCCCCAAACAAATACACAGCTCAAAAAATTAACACAAAGCAAACACCAAACCACCGCTATTCAGTCAACAAACTGAACACTGCCAGTACTCCACAGCCTTCTTCGTCTCCCCCAAATATCACGACTCCTTACTTTCTTCCCACAGGTAACTACTGTTCTCACTTCTAACAATGTAGTTTGATTTTGCCTGAGTTTGAATTTGGTATAAATGGAATCATGTGCGTTCTTTTTAAGTCTGGTTTAACACTGTGGACTCACCAATGAACAACAACAACAACAAAATTGTGGTATTTATCTTGACTACGGATGGGTGTGTGCAGAAAACTTAAAAAAAACACAAAAAGATATAGAAATAGAAATAATCTGTAATTCTACCACCGAGAGTTCATTGCTGCTGGTATAAATACTTTTATAAGTTGAGAAATAATGTTTATCAACAAGTGATCCTGAGATGCCTCTCCTGGAGCAAAAAGGATAATATTAACAGCAAAATATACATGTTTTGTATAAATATCACACAGGACATGTCGGTTATACCACTGAGGAACATAGCTGTGGATCACGATATTACAAAATCACATTTTGTACTACTCTATGGATAATTCTGCACGTTAAAATAAAAAGAACAATGACCACATCAATAGGCCACATCAAAAATGAACCTCAACCTAAACTTCACACTTTTCACAAAAATGAACTCAAAATGGACTGTAGATCTAAGTGGAAAATGTAAAACTATAAAACTTTTCACAGGTAGTATAGGAGAAAATCTTCAGAAACTAAGCCTTGGTGAAGAGTTCTTTAATACAACACCAAAAGCATGATCTATAAAAGCAAAAATAATCTATAAATTGACTTCATCAAAATGAAACACTTTTGCTCTGCAGGGGACCTTGTTAAGAGGACAAAAAGACAAGATTGGGAGAAAATATTTGCGAACCACATATCTGACAAGGGGCCAGTATCTAAAATACATAAAAAGCTCTGAAAACTGATTGTAAGAATACAAACAATCCATTTACAAAATGGGCAAGAGGTGAAGAGACGTTTCACTGAAGAAAATATAAAGACAGCAAATAAGCACAAGAAAAAATGATGACATCAGTAGCCATTAGGGAAATGCAAATTAAAACCAGTATGAGATACCACTACCAGAGTGGCTAAAATAAAAAAAGGACAACTCTTAGTGCTGATGAGGATGTGTAGAAACTAGGAAACTCCTACATTGCTTACGGGAATGCAAAGTGGTGCAGCTACTCAGGAAAACAGTTGGGAAGTTTGTAAAAAAAGAAAAAAAAACCCACTCCTGGGTATTTATCGCAGAGAAATACAAAATTATGTACAGACAAAAATTGGTGCACTTCCAATTACTCTGATTTCAACAAAGCCATCTGTCCTAGTCTGTTCAGGCTACCATAACAAAATACCACAGACTGGGTGGCTTGAACAACAGGAATTTATTGCTCACAGTTCTGGGGGACGAGAAGTCCAACAAGGTGCCAGCTGGTTTGGTTCCTGGTGAGGGCTCTCTTCCTGGCTTGCAGGTGGCCACCTTCTTGCTGTGTCCTCACATGGTGGAGAGCGAGTCAGCTCTCTGGTATCTCTTCTTATAAGGGCACTAATCCCATCGTGGGGGCCCCACCCTGATGACTTCATCTAACCCTAATTACCTCCCAAAGGCCTCATCTCCAAATACCTTCCCCTTGGGGGTGAGGGCTTTAACATATGAATTTGGGGGGGGGGAACACAAATCTGTCCACAGCACCCAATGATGAATAAAACTATTTCCTGAGAATTCATTTAAATACAGAAACTTTTGTATCGCTCACTGGATGCCTCACTTAGCAGAAAGAGCAAGCATCCTTTCTCTTCCTGCCTTCCCTTTACCCTTCGGAGGGAAGACTGGTGAAGGTGACCAGCAGGTGACCGAGGACCTCCTAGAGTAGTTCTGATAGCCCAGGAAGAGGGCCTGTGAGTTATCTGCCGGGTCTTTCTTTATGTAACAAAGCAGACTTGGCCAGGTGTGGTGGCTCATGCCTGTAATCCGAGCACTTTGGGAGGCTGAGCTGAGAGGATCACTTGAGGCCAGGAGTTTGAGGCTGCAGTGAGGTATGATGACACCGCTGCACTCTAGCCCAGGCAACAGAGCGAGACCCTGTCTCAAAAAAAAAAGAAACCCCTGGCTAAGAGAAATACCAGATGGCCCTGGCCTCAGCAGCTCAAAGCCAAGGGCTATGCAGGAGGGACTCAGAACAGCACCTCCGAGAGGTAGTTTGGTGGATGGGCCAGGACTCAGGTGCCCCCTTCTGTCTCCTGCAGGGCATCTGTGGCCGAGGGACACCTGGACACACCCAGACCATCATAATGCTAAGGTGAGGACCTCTCCTGGAATGAAAGGGACCGAGTTCTTTGGATCTCCTTTTTCCTTTCTTGTATTTATTTTTTATTTTTATTTTTTACTGTGGTTAAATATACATATTTATCATCTTGACCATTAGTAAGGATACAATTCTGGGGCATCAAGTACATTCACAATATTGTGCAACCACCACCACTATCTGTCTAGACCCAAAATTTTTTCATCATCTCTAACAAAAACGCTGCACCTATTAAACATTAGTTTTCCATTCCCTCTCCCCCCAGCCCTTGGCAACCTCTATTCTACTGTCCGCCTCTACGGATTTGACTATTCTACCCCACAGAAGTGAAATCACGCAATATCTGTCCTTCTGTGTCTGGTTTATTGGTTCGTTTGAATGTCTTCCAGGTTCGTTCATGTCATGGACTAAAGGTCTGTGTCCACCCCAAATTCATATGTGGAAGCCCTGACCCCAAGAGTGTGTATTTGGAGATGACGCCTCCAAGGAAGGAACGAAGGCTAAATAGGTCACAAGGATGGGGCCCTGACCTGAACACTGAGGACTGGTGTTCTCAGACAACACACCGGAGAGCCTTTTCTCTCTCTCTCTCCCCCACAAGTGCATAAAGAGAGCCCTCACCAGAAACCAAATTCGTTGGCACCTTGATCACAGGCTTCTAACCTCCAGAACAGTGAGAAAACAAATTTCTGTTGTTTGGAAGCCATCTAGTGGCCGCAATGTCTGACTTCCAACAAGAGAGACCTAGGTGGGGAACGGCTGAACCCAGCGCTGCTGAGCTGGAACCTAAAGGACCCACCCACCGGTTTAACGGAGAATGCGCGTTTGTGTTTTCTGCAGCCAAGTTCTAACTACCCTGTAAAGGGCTTGTAAGGCACTCTCGTCAAAATGACATTTCATGTTTTCTTAACTCTTGCAAATATAGGTAGCGATCTGGAATTTGCTATTGGTTTTTTTTTAATTTGCAATAATTGCTGATTGAGAATTACCAAGGGCTGTTTGCAAGATTTGCTTTCTCTGAAGATTTGCTCTGCCTGCAAACTGTTCATCCTCTTTTTGCACAGGAAGATGTACTTTGGACACGAAACAAATCTGCTTCAGTGTATATGGAAAATAGAATAAGCCCTTAATGAGTAACTCCCTCCCCTCCTCCATCACTGCAAGGCATAGAAAAATTTACTTTGTTTTTAGTATGAATATTACCTTGTTTGCTTATCTAAAGAACTGTAGGCAATTAATTATTTGCTTGTGCCTAGGGAAAGGAAAAACTATGTTATGTGACATTTTACTTGTGTCTGGAGCAAAATTAATCAGGGCAAAAGCTTTACTTGAAAGCCCAGGTCTGAATTTAAATTTTGCTGGACACATCTGGCGTTTCATTATTGTCACATTATTGAATGGTGCCTGCAACTTAGGAAGCATACGCGTATTAACGTTAAAATGAAAAAAACAAAACAATAGCAAGAATAAGTGGCTAAGGATCTTTCCAGCCCTCAACTGGGCTAGCTGGCAAAGGGCTCAGTGGTTATTACAACTAGACACAACATTATGGAAAATGACAGTAAGAATGGCAGGGAAGTATATCAAAAGTTAAATCCTCTGAATGCAATCTGGTATCCTGGCTGGGTCCTAGTGCAGAAAAACAGGTGAAATCTGAGTAAAGTCTGGAAGCTTAGTCAACAGTAATGTCAACGTTAGGGGAAACTGGGTGTGTTGTGGGGTATATGAAAATTCTCTGTTCTATTTTTGCAACTTTTCTGCCAATTATTCTGAAAATTATTCCTAAATCAAAGGTTCGTTAAAACAAAGAAAGTACTTTCAGGATGAACTGAGGGGCTTGTTAAACACAGAATAATTTTTTATAAGGGATGTGCATGGGAGTGCTCTGAGTCACGTTCAGAAAGAACAAGAGCCTACTTCTCTCCCCTGTTTTCCTGTGAGCCCTTCTGTGAACTCTTCCGGAACCTCCTCCCATTGGTGTGGGGCCCTCCCTCTGTGCCGGCCACAGCGACCCCAGCCTGGGGTGCCCACAGGACGCCGCCTTGTCCTGCACTCTCAAGTTCAATCAGTGGTTGGTCCTGTCTTCTACCTACCTATCGGGCTGCGGGGCTGTCCCCTGGTCATTGAGCCCAAGCTAAGACCTCCTCGGGTGGCCACATGTCCAGACTTGCCCAGGCTCATCCCTCCCAATCTACATGGTGTTATCTGTGGGGGGATTTTAAGTTCCACTTTAAAATAAAAAATCTCCATGCAACAGGCTGTGTGACTGCTGGGCTCTGCTGGAAGGTGGGGGAATGTCACCGTCAGGAAGCCAGTGGGCGCCCAGCCCAACAGACAGGAACACGAACTGTCTCGAAAAGCCAGGGATCACCTACTCAAGAAAATCAAATTAAACCCTGCTTGATGAAATGCATTTTTGGCCCTGCTATTCCTTAAGCGGAATTGTGCTCTCCTAGGATAAAAGACGGACCCCTCGGCTTAGCTGCCGCCCACCCCCAATCGGTTTCTCAAAAACACAGGCCGTTCAAACTGATGGCATCGGAACGTGCTCTAAAAACTATCGCAGGGATTAACTGCCGAGCTCCTTTCTGGTTTTAGCATCTTCTTTTTATTACTGTTTATTTAAATTCTGACCATTCTGCCCGGGGTTTTGACCTGTGACACGAGCTGATTCCGCTCCTCCCAGAGACAGGCTCTTCTTTGCTCTCATTCTCAGCTTCTTGGCTTGCTTAACTGCCTCTTCAGTGTTCCTCCTTATTTCACCTTAACTCCGTTTCTCACCTTTGTCACGTACCGACGTGCGGCCTTGGCGGTGACTGCAGAGGCCTCGGGGGCACCACGGAGGGTGGAGGTGCCTCCGCCCAAAGCCCCTCAGACCCCAGGCCCCACCATCTCTTTCCAAGAGGGCCCTTCCACCGGCCCCTGGTGAGTCTCCTGCGGCTGCTGCTACCACACACAGTGGCTTAAAACAACACGCACTCATTATCTGACAGTCCTGGAGGTCAGAAGCCCCCAGTGGGTCTCACTGGCCTAAAGTCAAGGCGCTGGCAGGGCTGGTTCCTTCTGGAGGCTCCAGGGGAGGATCTATTTCCTGCTGTTTCTGGCCTCTACAGGCCGCCCGCATCCCTTGGCTTGGGGCCCCTCCCTCCACCTTCACAGCGGCAGTCACATCTCCTCGCTCTGACAAAGCCTCTCCTGCCTCCCTCTTCTACGATTAAGGACACTGTGATGACACTGCGCCTACCTGGCTGATGCAGGATAACCTCCCAGTCTCAAGGTCAGTGGATTAGCACACTTAATTCTACCTGCAACCTTAATCTGCCCCTGCCATGTGACATAACATACTCATAGGTTTTGGGGGGGGATGAGGGAGGGGGGGCATTTTTCTGTCAACCACACCCTCCCAGGGAAGGCAGGAGGTCCCAGAACTCCCTGCCCTAGAGATCTAACGTGAGTAAGTCTTCGCCACCCACCAGGCTCTGTTCCGAACCCTTCATGTGTGTATGAACGTTTTCCTTTACTTCTCACCAAATCTTAGGAAACAGGCACCCTTTTGTACCCATTTTATAGACGTGGGACATGAGGAACACAGGGACAAATGGTATCAGTGGGTGGCAGGATGGGGATTCTAACAGAAGTGGATGATTCCAGAACCCATCTGCCACAGCGTGGGGCTCTGACGTGGTCCACAGGCACACCTAGCTCACTGCAACGCCCTATGTCCTGCCTCTCTCCTCTGCTCTGGTGGAATATTCTAGAATCCATGTTTTCCATAAGTGTGACCCCTGGACCTTTGGCAAAGAGGCCAATAGCAGGGTCAGGCTATCCCAGGCCGAGGAGCCCGTGGCAGCTGGGCTGAGGGCAAATGCCTCCACCAATCCTCCTGCCCCTGCAACTTCAGGCAGTTCTTCACCCCCCACATCTGGTGGCTGTTGGTCCAGCTCCAGCAGAGCCTATTGCTGTCATGTGCACCCTGAGAGGCTGTCTGCTTCCAACCTGGCCCCACAGTCACCTCTTGCCAGCACCCCCCTCCCCAGGCCTCCAGGGGACCCGACCCTACCGTAAGCTACGTTGGCTGACTTCCCAAGGACAGCCGTTCTCCGGAAGGTGCCTGGGTGCAAGGGCACGAAGCTCGCAGACATCCCCACTCCAGAGGACGGGGCAGACACACCTGTCCCTGGACCCACCTTGTGTGGTTAGGCCGCTGGGGCAACCTTTGCCCTCTGGGAGACAGCAGCCTGGGGTGAACTGGGCCCTAAGACACTCCATGTGTGGCTTTCCTGGCAGGCTATGTGTCTGCAAGACGAAAAAATGGAACCACATTCTTGCCTGCAATCGGGGCTGTGGGCCATCCCGCCTCGAGCACGTCAGGGGGAAAAAGCAAGAGAGGTCATCTGTGTTCTCACCTAACCCCAGAGGGCCTGACCAGGGCTCCTGCAGGTTCCTTCACCCCAAGAATTTAGACTTAACTTTCTCTGACATTCTCTCTGGAGAACCTCTCCACACAACTAGGTGAGCTACGATAAAAAAAAATTTGCTGGCATAACTAAGAAAACTTAAGAGTCTACAGTGAGAATTCACACTTGCCATGAAAACTATTCAAAGCCACTTTTCCTTGTGGGACCAGGCTCATCCTGAGAGAGGGGCCTGCTTCACGGCACAGAACATGCTTGCTGCTAACTGGAAATACTAATGTGAGGCCTTTATCCCGGTGGAAGCACTCCATTCTGTTCAAAGGTTCCCTCCACCAGTGCAGCATCACTTCTGCGACACTGTGTGTAGGAAAATAGTGCCCTGATTTTGTGTAAGGGGAAAAACTGAGACAGACGTGGGAGAGGCAGACAGAGAGACAGGTCTGGGGGCCCAAATCAATAGATGTTGATTAAGTATCTGGTATACCGCCCAGGAGTGAATTCTTACTCTTAATAAGACTTAACTTCAAAGGTTTTGAGTTTTTCTTTGTGGGACGAGACCCTCGGCTCAATTATTCCACTGATATATAAGGCATTTCTTTAAATTAATGCCTTTTTTTTTTTTTTTTTTAAGAGATGGGGTCTCACTCTGTCGCCCAGGCTGGAGTGCAGTGGTGTCATCATAGCTCACTGCAGCCTCCAACTCCTGGGCTCAAGCGATCCTCCTGCCCCAGCCTCCTGAGTAGCTGGGACACAGGTGCACGCCACGACGCCCGGCTAATGTCTAAATTAATGTCCAATACCAGCAGCCTGATTCTCGTTTAATAAAGATAAGTAACTAAGGCCAACTGCTATAGGTGAGTCATCTTAGGGGGATTAGGGGAAAAAAAAAGAACAAAGTGGAACATTCTTGGCCATGAAACCAGCCAGCTGCATATTATGGTCTTAAAGTACAAATGTCGTACAAACTTTTCACCTGCAAAGAATCCTGGCTGATAGGGAATGTCCTCAGGAAATACTGATAAGGGCTCAAGAAAAAAAAGTCACCTGTATCACTGTTACCTGAATTTGATCCTTCTTAATGAACAGTACAAACAGTCGACTTAAAATTTAAAAGAGGAAAACCTAAAGTTAAATTAAAATCTAACCAAGACTCTTACCGTCATTTACAAATGTCTCTATGTCCCCATCTTTATTGACGTGGGTGTATATGTTTATAGTTATAATCACAGTGAACACACAAACGTTTCACGTTGCTATGCTCTTTGTAAGTATCGCTTTAATCACTTCCCTGTTGCTGGACATCCGATGCATTCCAATTCCATACATGAGTCTCCGTGACACAGGATTATGCAGGCAAAGGTCAGGAATGCTTTCTGAATCTAGGTACGTGTCACCAAATTGCTTTTCCAAAGGGCCGCACCAGTGAGTGCAACCTCACAGGAAAATCTGGCTGAAGGAAGAAAATCCTGGAAGATTGTATCACAAGTCGTGAGGTTGTGTGTTTTCCCCCATCTTTCTGTTTTCCAAATGTCCTGCAATGGTCATAGAACTTTTATAATAATAAAAAAAAAAAGTTAACATTAGGGATAGCTGGGTGAAGAGTATATGGGAACTTTCCGCACAATCTTTTAAAAAACTCATCTGTCAATCAAATATTATTTCAAAATAAAAGTTGAAAAAAAGCTCAAAGTGGATGGCCACTGTGTTTGATGCCACCCCAAGTGAATAGCGTGTCAGTGCTCACAAGGCTTGCTTCTACCAGGTCATGTAAGAACCACTGCCTTGGTTTCCTTTCCCAAACTGGGGGGGTCGGGAGGGGCTGCAGAATTAGGGATGTTTTGGCACACGACAGTCCTCTTCTAAAACACAGACTTTGGAGTCGGGTAGAACAGGGGTTTGAGTATTAACTCTGCCACATGCTGTTACCATCTCTGTGATGTTGGCCAATTAATCAGCTGGTCCCCTGAGACTGTTCAGTCACCTGTGCAAAAGCAATGACTAGCACCTACCTTATAGCACCCTGGGGACCACTAAATGAGGAAATAAACCTGAAGAGTCCAGGAACAGGGTAAGGGGTCAACTCTTGGATCACTCACACAAGACCCTAATACCGAAGCACCTAACAGAAGAAAGACCTGAACGCAGACAGGACCCTGTAACGGGCTCAGTCACAGAATCCATGAGACCCCAACACACTGGGACATGGAAGAGACGGGGAGGGGGGTCTGTGTCGTCCAGGCAGTCACAGCTTACGAATGGACCATGTTTAAAAAAAAAAATCATTTCCAAATCTGTTTAGAAAAGTGAAAACACATCTTGCTGTGGTTGTGATGGTGTCTTTGTGAGACTGGATCCCCAGCCCAGAGGAGCCCAGGTGATCAAGGAGGTGGCGGTCTGTTAGCAAACAATTACAGGATTTTTGGTGGTTGGAGCCAGGAGTATCCTAAGGAGGTAGGCAAGTCATTCTGCCTTGGGGTATTGGGAGGTCGTGGGGTCATCCGCACTGGGTTTTGAAGGATGAGTAGGAGTTCATTAGGAGAAAAGAAGGATGGGGGAAAGCCACTCGAAGGGAGGGCGGTGGGCAAGGGCAGAAGTGACACAAGTGAATGATGGCATATTGGGGGGAAGGTGGTTAAAGCACAGGGAGGGAGGTGGGGGGCAGGGGCAGGGGCTGGGCAGTCAGGGAGCATGGGAGGAGTGTGGCCAGAGATGAGGATCCAAAGGCAGGCTGGGCTGGGCACGTGCAGTGTCTTACGTGCTTCCCTATGGTGTTCTTACTTCTTGTCGCAGAGCCAGGGGAAGCTTTTAGGTGAGGGAGAGGCATGATTAGACCCATGTTTCACGGAGGTAACTGCTGATAAGACAGGCAAGCGATTAGAGGGGGGGCAGGAACCAGTTTGGCAGCCTGAGTGCCAGGTGAGGCAGAGGGTGGGAAGATGGGGCAGGAGTTCAGAGGCAGGACCAGCGGGGCTTGGCGCCCTGTTAAACATGGGGAGGAGACCAGGGTGACAGAGATGTCTGGTCTGGGCCACTGAGATGGGACAGGAAGGCAGAGGGGACAGAGGTAGGAAGGAGAACAGAGCTCTCCCCTGGGACACTCTGGTACAGAAGCCCTGGAAGCAGCTGAAAACATGTCTGGCATCGGGATCACTGTCAAGGCTGGCAATATCTATTTGGGAGCAACCCACGTGCAGAAACAGGTGGAATATCCAAACAAAATGACAGAAGGGTATAGTCACATCCTGCGCATTTGAAAAGTCAGCCCTCTGTATATGCGAGTCTTGTATCCTGAGAATACTGTATTTTCAATCTGCTCTGACTCCAGATGCGGAGCCATGGATATGGAAGGCCGACTGTATTTATTGAAAAAAATAAGTGGACCCACGCAGTTCGAACACATGTTGTTCAGGGTCAACTCTAATTGAAGACAGAATTCTGAACAATGGTGTTTAGTAAAAGCCTAGTTTTGACCCGAGCTGTCTGCCATTCGTCCTGGGACACATTCTTAAGAACCTTCAATTTAATGGGCACACCCCATAACTGAAGTCTCTTCTCCACTGACAGGTATGATCAGGGCAGAGCCAGGTGCCCTCTGCAAACTTCTGCTTACCCAGAGCCGCTCTGTATGTCCCCAGAGCTGCGTATGCCAGCGCTGCTAGCTACTACAGGTATGCACTTTAGCAACAAACTGCTACCCAAACTCATGAACCTACGAGTGCAAAAGAGTTAACTGTCTACATGAAACTCAGTCAAATGCTCTGGAAAAGCTTTAAAAGAAGTTGCTTAAAAACAAGAAAAAATACAGTTGACCCTTGAACAAGACACACAGGTTTGAACTGTGAGGCTCTTATACTCAGACCTTTTTCTGCCTCTGCCAGCCCTAAGACAGCAAGACCAACCCCTCCTCTTCTTCCTCCTCCTCCTCAGGCTACTCAACGTAGGCTGTAGTGAAGTTATGATCTACTTCCACTTAATAAATAGTAAATATAGTTTCTCTTCCTTATGATTTTTTTAATAACATTTTTTTTTCTCTAGCTTATATTATTGTAAGAATACAATCTATAATACATAGAACACACAAAATCTGTGTTAATCGACTATTTATGTTATCAGTAAGGCTTCGGTCAACAGCGAGCTATTAGTAGTTAAGTTTTTTAAAACAATTGTTGAGCCAGGCGTACGCGCCTATAATTCCAGCTACTCAGGAGGCTGAGGCGGGAGGATCACTTGAGCCCACGAGTTTGAGACCAGCCTGGACAACATAGCGAGACCCTGTCTCTACAAAAAGTTTTAAAAATTAGTCTGTTGTGGTGGTGCACCTGCAGTGTCAGCTACTTGGGAGGCTGAGGCAGGAGGATCACCTGTGCCCAGAAGTTTGAGGTTGTAGTGAGCTATGATCATGCCACTGCACTCCAGCCTGGGTGACAGAGCAAGACCCTGTCGATAACTATTTGCTGCAGGGAGGGAGGGTAGGAGGGGATGTCCAGGAGGTACTTGGTCTGGGGCCTGCCAGAGGAGAAACAAAAAGCAGGTTGTAAGGAGTGCCTTGTTCCAGAAGATTCTACGATGGGCCCTCAGAGCTTATACTTTCTCCTTAAACTTGAAGCCACAGAAAGGTTTATGCACAGAGCTTTGCTTCTGGAAACAATGTCTACAGCACAGCGGGTGGCCTGGAAGGGGCTGCGGGTGGGTGCAAGGGGATGGCCGAGGAGGCTGTTGGGGTGCCTGGGCCAGCAGGGTCAGGGAGAAGTGGGGAGAGACAGAGGGGGCAGTGGAGGGGCCCAGGGAAGGCTGGGGGTAAGGTGGGAAGGGCAGGGCTGGTGAGACCAGGAGCTGCCGAGATTCCAGGCCTAGGGAGGCGGCTTTGTGGTGCTGCCCGGGGATTAAACGGGGTAAGAGATGGAATTAACTGTCCTTGGGGTCCCAGCTTTGTTGAAAATGGTCTTGGGACCAGAACAGCCAAACTGCATGAGTGGTTTATGTTTCGGGGGAGAGGGGAGGACGGCTGTATCTCAACCACTGGCTCGAACTAGTATTATTATTATTATTAGTTTTTATTATCAACTGAAATCCCTAAGTTGTTTTCTCGTAAGCTGTCATTAAGTCCTATTTTTCCATTCTATATTTATGTAGTTGCCTATTTATACCAATGGTCCTCAACCAGGGGTGATTCTGGCCTTCAGGCCCCTCTGGCAGTGTCTGGAGACATTTGTGGCTGTTACCACAGGGGAAGAGGGGTGCTCCCGGCATCTGGTGGGGTGGAGGACAGGGATACTGCTCAACATCCTACAATGCAGCTGTCCCTCCCCAGGGGATGATCCAGCCACAAATGTCCATGGTGTCCAGGTTTGGAAACCCTGATTTAGAGCCAAGCACAGGAATCTAAACATTCATTGCACTGATGCCCGGCTTGCTGGCTTCAGCCAATCGTTTAGGCTGCAGACTTTGTCACATGGTGATTAAGGCCACCCCTCCGGCTGTCTGTCATCTCCAGCTTTGATGAGCAAGCTTTCTACACCTTTATCTTTCTAAATTACACATTAAACGACAGATCAAGACAGTTGCAGAGGACAGAACCTGCAGGCAGCCTCCACCTAAGTTGACACCAGCCCATCAATTAACAGCTTTGGGAACTCCTATCTACCTAGCTATGAGCCCGGCTAAAGGATGATTAGCTCAGAACTATCTTAATATCTCTGTGTGCTTCTCATTCTGCCCCCAAGAATATGGTTGGGGACCTGATCAGATGCTTTCTACTCCCCTATGTTCAACCCTGTTTACCTGGCCAAGGCGTCAGAGGTCATGGTGACTTACTTTCAAGTTCTTGCAAGATCATACAGTGTCAGAGGCAACTAGTGCAGAGAACTCCTCTAACCCAACAGTAAAAAACAAACACTCTGATTCAAAAATGGGCAAAAGACTTGAATAGACATGTCTCCAAAGAAGATATACAAATGGCCAACAAGCACAGGAAAGAATGCTCAACATCACTAGTCATTAGGGAAGTGCACATCAAAACCACAATGAGATACCACTTCACACCCACTAGGATGGTAAAATTTTAAAAAACGGAGAATGACAAGTGTTGTTAGGATTGCAGAGAAACTGGAACCCTTGTACACTGCTGGTAGGAATGTCAAATGGTGCAGCTGCTGGGAAGCCGGTCTGGCAGTTCCTCGAAAAGGCCCGCATACAATTACCACATGATTCAGCACTTCTACTTCTGGGTATATCTCTGAAAGAATGGTAGCAGGGACTCAAAGGGGTATTTGTACACCCATTCATAGCAGGATTATTCACCATAGCCAAAAAGTGGAAACGACCCAAGTGTCCATCAACAGAAAAACAAAATTGTGATACACACACACAATGGAATATTATTCAACCTTAAAAAGGAAGTTCTGACACACACTACAGCGTAGATGAACCTTGAGGACACCATGCTCAGTGAAATAAATCAGTCACAAGATGACAAATCCTGTGTGACTCCACTCACAGGAGGTCCCCAGAGTCGTCAGATCCACAGAGTCAGGAAGTAGAATGGTGGGTGCCAGGGGCTGGGGAGGGGGTGGGGAATTAGTGTTTCACGGGGACAGAGTTCCAGTTTGGGAAGATGAGAAAGTTCTGAAGGATGGTGGTGATGGTTGCACACTGTGAATGTGCCCAATGCCACTGAACTGTGCACTTAAAATGGTTTTAAAAGAAGATGCAATTAGTGACGCTGGAGACTTGAACTTCAGAGCTGCTGCTCCTTACCTATCTTGGACTTAGATTTTCTCCCATGAACCTAACATTCCCCATAACAGAAGGTAAACACAAAATTCCCTCACCAATGACAAGGATGGTTAATGGAGATATGGGACCAAAAGCCACTCCATTTGGTGTTCTGAGTCATTCTGGTGAACAAGTTTAACTACTCCACAAGGGGCCGGGCAGAGGTGTCCCTGGAACTTTTTTTTTTTTTTTTTAACCAAACATGAACTAGTAAGAGCCACTGCTAACGGCTGTGATTAACCACCAGGGGGAAGAGACTTTTGTGGTGAGGGTGAGAAGGGGCAAATCCAATCAGGAAGACAGAGGTATGGAAGGGGACGGGTAAAAAAGAGAAGCTTGGTGTGCAACTCCATTTTCAACATTTCTGAAAAAAAGAACATGCCAAAGATCAAGAAACAGGCAGAGATGCCCTGCACTGCCCAGGCTTGTCCTAGAGATTATCTGCTTCCTTCTGCTCAAATTTCACACTATTTTCTGGTATCAGGATGGAGGGACCTTCAACGTCATTCATACGTATTCCAGATGCGGAAAAACCATGTGCCTGTGAATAAGTATTTGTCTTGACTCTGGGTACGAAGCCAGATGCTGAACTGTAAGGGGTCCCAGCAAAACAATGTCACCCCCTGAGGCCTTCCCAAGAAGGGCAGCCAGCTTTCCTCTTGGGCATCTTTTAAACAATTAAGTTAATTCAATTGAATGTACAGAAATCAAAATGACATGGCTGAAAAACATTTTAATGAAAACAAGTGATTCCAAAAAGATTAATTCAGGTGTAGCTACGACACATCTGAAATCTTCCACAAAATCCCACTGGCCTTATTTAAAAAAAAAAAAGCCAACAACTTCAATGGGGGAAATAAAGAGCAAATGTTAGCAGAGGTGGCCATAAGGAGGGCAGAGGAAATCAAACACTTGACAAAGGCCAGTGGGTTTCTCTTTCAGCAGATAAAAAGCACTCTGTCACAGGGGAGAGGCCGGGCAGGAAAAACAGGCACGTGGAATGCCAGAAAAAACCTGTTTGCCTTCAATGGGCTGGGAAATTATTCAAGGGCACTGTGTTTCTGGAAAAAGACAACTGAAGTGGTGTCAGGGTAGGTGAGCGTTACAAAGACCCTACCCAGGGAGTTTCCAGTCTGAACACCTGCCCTGCCCAAGGTGGGCCTCGCCAAGGCCAGTCTTTTCCAAAGCAGAGACTGGAACAACTGTGGGTCTTGTTGGTTTAACCTAGGGGAACCTGAGCTCTCTGTCACCCTCCCCGCCCCCCATTTGCAAATACCACGAGAGATCATTATCCCCCTACAAAAGGCACCATAGCATAGAGAGTGTCCCCTCAGGGAGAGCTACTGCTAAGCATCTTCTCCATGCTTCCCATGGAGAGGCACACCTGGAACACTTGCTGAGCTCAGGAGACAGGTGAGGGTCTCCTATCCCTTAATTCGTGTCCCTCACTGAATTTACAAAGTCAGAGACAGTCATGGCCATAGAAACACAACTGTAAAAATTATTAGTCTGCTGCAGGGCTTGTGGGCTGGCCACCTGTTTTTGTACATAAAGTTTTACTCGAACGTGGCCACGCCCTCTTGTTTACATGTTGTCTGTGGTTGCTTTGGAGTTGAGTAAAGGCTGTGGTCTGCAAAGCCTAAAATATTTACTACCTGGCTCTTTACTGAAAAAGTTTGCCGACCCCAGACTACCGTATCTAATTGGTTAGTTCTGGAAGGGAGGGCCTATTCCCAACAATCAAAATGCACCCAGCTGGGCCCAAGCAGCATGGGAACTCTCACTGCTACCCCTGACATCCCTGACATGCAGAAGGGAGTGGAATAAAGAAAGCAGCAAAGTGGATTAACTATGCCAAGTCATTACTGAATTCCAGCGTCCTGAAACAGTCTATGCTGGGAGCAAACAGCCTGCAAACAGGTTGGTTTTTGAGCAGCTCAAGGTCCCTACCATTCTAAGTATGCTGGCTAATAGCTATTAATGGAAGTCAGCAACTAGCTCCTACATCAGGAAAATTCCAGAACCTGGCAAAGACCTTCATTAGTATTCCTTTTAGAACTGCAATGGTGTGAGCTTGAATATATTTTAATATGTCCCGTGTCTCAAGGTCAGATTGTTGACTAGGTACAGGGGTAGGCAGATGGTACAATTATCCCCCCCCCTCAAATCTGCAAAATTTCTGTATTTGATAAAGGTGTTATTTGAATGCGTGGGGAAGAAATAGATTATACAGAATACAGGCAAATGGCCAAATATTTGATAGCCTGTAATATCAGGCACCTATTTATACTTTATAGCAAATTTTATTCACAGAGAATTCAGATTCAGAAGCTTTCCAAAAATCATCTAGTTCTCCTGAAACTCTTCTTCCCTTTCTGCAATTAACTGGTTCCAAAGAGTAAGCCAATGTTCAACACTTACTTTAACCTCAAAATATTGGAAAATGACTATGTGTTGTAAAGAACCTAAGAAATGAGTACTGATTGTAAACTTGTTCTCATTTACAAGTCACTAGAAATAGAAGGTTCCTGTGGTGGGTGCAATAGTGTCCCCTCAAAATCCACATCCACCCAGAACCTCAGAATGTGGCCTTATTTGGAAACAGCTTGTGCAGAGGTCATTAGTTAAGGATCTCAAGACGAAGTTTCAATTTAGGTTGGGCCCTAGATCCAAGGAGAGACACAGATACAGAGGAGAAAGGCACACAGAGGGTGCCAAGTTACCCTGGAGGTAGAGAGTGGAGTGATGGGGCCATAAGCCAAGGGACGCCTGGGGCCACCTTCTAGAAGCTGGGAGAGGTGAGGAAGAAGTCTTTCCTAGAGCCTTCAGGGGGAGCCCTTCATTTCAGACTTCAACAGAACTGTGAGAGAATCAATCTCTCATTTGGAACCACCCCATTTGTGGCAATTTGTGACAGCAGCCCCAGGAAACAGAGTTCCTTGAAAGTCAAAGCTATTCACTGCATCGTCAAGTGCTTCACCTTTTCTAAACGTTTTCTAAGCGTGCTGGGACACTGAGGCAGTGCTTTGACATTGTGGCCTGTGACCCTTTAGTACGTTGTGAAGACTGTTTTCCACAAAATAAAATAGAGTAGAAAATACTAGAGTCTATTGTGCGTAATAAAGACAAACGTTCTTTGGTAAAACTTTGGGTCCTGTCATTTGTGTGCTTATTAATGTGTAAAATGTTTTTGTGACGGTCACAATTAAAATGCAATGCATCCATCTCAGGCAGCTACAAAGACTCCCAGAGGCCCGTCTTCAGGCCACAACAGAAAGGTACCCTCGTTATTAAAATCTCTGGGACAGGGATACTCAATGTTGCCCCTCAAGAAACTAACTAACCAACTATCTAACCATCTCCCTGGAGCCAGGAGGAAGAAATCTACAACAATCAGGACACAAGGTCAGGCCAATTGAATGAAACAGCCCTGGGGCAGCCTCTGGCATGGTCCACTCCCCCCCCAGGTCTTCAACATTCCTATTGTTAGGGATTAAAAATAGCTAAATTCAGGCAAAAACATGGATGAACCTTGCAAACATTATGCTAAACAAAAGAAGGCAGATGCAAAAGGCCAAATATACTGTAGCCTCCTTTTGTAGAATCCTGTTGGTATGAAATGTCCAGAACAGACAAAGCCAGACACAGAAAGTAGGGTTGTGGTTGCGAGGGGCTGGGAGGACAGAGAGTGGGGAGCGACAGCCAAGGGGTGTGGGATTTCTTTGTGGGGCGATGAAAATGTTCTGGAACTAGAAGTGGCGATGGCTGCACAACTCTGGGAATACACTAAAAACCACCGAATTGTATAATGTAAAGGGGTAAGGGGTAAAATTATAACATCCCACTTTTAAAAAGCAGCAGCAAGGCTGACCCTGTGGACAACGGGCCTCTCCCCAACAGGTGGGGAAGTTGGGGTGCCACCCTCCTTGATCGAAGCTTTTGGAAAATTCTGGGATAGGGAGACACGCCAAGAGGAATTTTTATCTTCCTGATCATGCAAGCCAGACGGAGCAGATTTAAAGGCACACATTTAGAAGATGTGACTTACAACTGTTCCTCAAATTTCTGGAGCCAAGTGCTGTGGTTGCACTTCATTTTTAAGCAAGTTTATTTTAAAAAACAGCTAAGTTGTTCTCACTGTTGCGACTCTATTACACAGCAGGGACCTGGTAATGAACGAATGCCCGAACACACCCTAACACTGTTGAGCACTCCACAAACCATAATAACCTTACGACATAAAAAGCGTTGTTAGGTTTCTCATCGTACAGATGAGGAAACTGAGGATGGGGAAGTTTAGGGAGCATCTTCCACACCGCAGAAGGGCATCTGAGCTCCTCTTGGCAAGCCGTGTGCTGCCGCCTTTGTGTTCCTGGGGCCCAGCTCACAGAGAGCAGAAGGGGGAAGGACGGTGGCCGTTGCAGTGTCAGAAGCCTCCACAGTCGAAGGAAAGGCTGGAAGAAGAGGTGAGGTGGGGTAGGTGTGGGGGCTCCCAAGTCAGGCTGGAAGGTTGAACTTTCAAGTGTCAACGAAGAAAACTGGGTGTATGAGCTTCCTATGGCTGCTGTCACAAATGACCGCAGACAGTGGATGAAAACGCCACGAATTTATTATCTTACAGTGCTGGAGGACAGAAGTGTGAAATGGGTCAGCAGGGCCGGTCCCTCCTAGGGGCTGCAGGGCAGAACCCGTCTCTCGCCTTTCCCAGCGTCTAGAGGCCGCCTGCATCCCTGGGCTCAGGGTCCCTTCCTCCACCTTCAGAGCCAGCAGCGCAGCATCTTCCAGTCTCTCTTCCTCTGACCCTCCTGCCTCCTCATAGGAGGACCCTGTGGTGACACTGGGCTCCCTGGATAATCCAGGGTGACCTCCCATCTCAAGGTACTTAACTCAGCCCCATCTGCAGAATCCATTTTGCCATGTAAGGGAACAGATCCAGGTTCTCGGGGCCAGGATGTGTACATCTTTGAGGGGCTGTGATTCTGTCTACCACACCGGTCATGATGGTTTCACAAGATCAAAGTGGTGTGAGAGGCCGGCTATAAGTTACAGAACAGAGAAGAGACCCTTGTGCCCCTCCAGTCTCTGCAGGGACACTCCACCCTCTATGCACAACGAGCCAGGGCTGGGACAAGACGGTTGGTGCCTGCTGGGAGTGGACAGGGCAGCCCCAAGACCTGCAAGGATGTGGGAGCTGCTAGAGGCTTCTGCTTCTAGTTACATAAGCACGTTGACCAGATCACTGCTCTGCTGTCAGATTTGCTCCATGTTCATTTGGGTGGAGCTCGAGTCACTTGGCTGCTGGAAAGGCTGCACTGCCAGAGCAGCCTCTCTGGCAGCCGGGTTCTCTGCCTTGTTCCTTCCTCCCCGCCCCCAACAACCTCTGGCAGGTGGTGACTGTGCCCTAAACATGGATCACTCTCCTTCTGCCCCACCCCCCTCCACCCCAAAGCACTATAACCTCAGGGTCCTTGATGGTCTCTTAAGGGCTGCTCTTTATTGTTCTTGAACCTTGAAAGAGTTTGGGATGGGGTGGAGGTGGGGAGAAGAGATCCTTGATTCCCGGGCAAGGGACACAGTTTTTTATCCCTCCAATGCAAGATAACTTTGTTTTTCAATTTATTTTTATTTTTTATATTTTTAGAGATGGGGTCTCGCTCTGTTGCCCAGGCTGGAGTGCACTGGCATCATCATAGCTCACTGCAGCCTCGAACTCCTGGTCTCCAGCAATCCTCCTGCCTCAGCCTCCGGAGTAGCTGGGATTACGGGCGGGCGCCACCACACCTGGCTAAATTTTCTGTTTTTTTGATAGAGACAGGGTCTTGCTCTTGCTCAGGCTGGTCTCGAACTCCTGACCTCAAGCGATCCTCCCGCCTCAGCCTCCTAGAGTGCTGGGATTACAGGTGTGAGCTGCCACGCCTGGCCCCAGATAACTTTAGAGAGGGGGCAAGGCAGTCACGCCAACGGACAGCAGCATCTACAAGCTGCGGGGCCCCCGCACTGCATCACAGGAGCTCTGCTGGCTGATAACCGGTGGTCTCACCATCTACCCGCCAGGACCCCACACATGCTGGAGTCACTAGAAGAGATTCCTCCCTGCCACACTACCAACTAAGTCCCACCCCCCCACCCCCCCCCACCCCGTCCCCGATCTACCTTTAACTCCATCTGGATTCTGCCCTCTCTCCATACTGTCCCTGTGTCTGTCCGGGCCATCTCCTACCAGACCTCCAGCTACCCAGTCTCGATCCGTTCGCTAAAATCCTGTCCCATGCCCAGAGCCGCTGCCACTGTGCTACTAGTTTTCATCTCCTGTCTCTCTTTTTTCTAACAGCTTTATTGAGACAGAATTCACAGATCATACAATTCAACCTTTAGAAGTGTCGAATTCAATAGCTCTTAGTAGGTTCACAGAGTTGTACGCCTATCACCACAATCAATTTTAGAATGTCTTCATCACCCACAAAAAGAAGCCCCGTTCCCATCAGCAGTCACTCCCCGTTCATTACCCCCCTGCCCAGCCCCTGGCAACTGCGAGTCCGTTTTCTGCCTCTATGGATTTGCCTATTCTGGACATTTCCTAGAAATGGAATCATACAACACGTGGCCTTTTGGGACTGGCTTCTTTCACTAAGCACAACGTTTCCAAGGTTCATCCATGTATCAGAACTTCATTCCTTTTTATTGCTGAATAATACTCCACTATACGGATGGATCATATTTTATTTATCTATTCCTCAGCTGATGGACATTTGGGTTGTCTCCACTTTTTGGCCATTCTGAACAATGCTGCTGCGAACATGCATCTATGAGTTTTTGCATAGACCCACGTTGTCATTTCTCTTAGGCACACACTTAGGCATGGAAATGATAGGTCATATGTTAATTCTATGTTTAAGCTTTTGAGGAACTGCCGGACTGTTTCACAAAGGAGCTGCACGATTCTACATCCCCACCAGCAGTGAATGAGGGTCCCAATTCTCCCATCTTCCCATTGCTCTTAAAACTCTTCAGTTAGGAGCCCCCGTGGATACCGCAAAGGGTCACAAGGACCCACCATGAACCACCACACCTAGCACTGCGAGCGCCACAGAGCTGACTCCCTCACTGCTTCTGACAGCCACGGATGCTTAAATTCTTGGCTGTCCATGGTATCTGGTCAGTCACTACCCATTTCACCCTTGTAAAGGGACTACTGAGACCACTAACTCCTACTGTAAATGACTTCCTCATTTATCATTCTTTCTCAACTCAATTTCGCTCTTCAAATGAACCTTTGCAAATTGAAGTTATCCACAAACAGCACATAGCTGGGATGTCCTTGTCAAGCAGGATGAGGCTAGATTCCTGCCAAGTAATTGGACGTTGTCTTTCCCGGCTCCCATCCCACACTGCAACGGAGGGGTAGCTGGCTCAGACCTGAACCCTACTTTGACTTTCCCTCCTCCTGAAACCCACCCACGAAAACGACGAGCTGATAAGATGTCCTGGAATCAGACACCCATGACCTAACTCTGTGAATATACTGAAAACCACCAAGTGGTATACTTCAAAAGGATAAATTTTATGGTATGCGAATTATATCTCAATAATGATGCTACATTTTTTAAACAGTGACATGAATTTAAAATGTAATCATCCACAATGTGTTAAATGTATGCTCTTAGTGAAACCTTTAGAATATTTTTATTTCAAGACATGATCATAAATCAGTGTGTCTGCTGCTTTAAACACAACTAACTACAATAGTATACTCAGTTGAAACTATGAATCTATCCATGAACAAAAGCAGAAAAACAAATAAGCTAAATTAAGTTTACGCACAACTTGATTTGAACAACAAAGAATTCGCCCAACTGCAAGGATCGAGTCACTGAGACCCGCAAGGAGCACATTATTTTAACCAGTTTTCCTCCTTCACCTGGTCGGCCACATTCCTCCTCCAGAAAAATTCCTACAGGCAGCTCTAGAAGCCTCGATTGGAATTGTTTTGCATCTGGAGAGAAGGTTTTCAAAACACAGTGGCTCTTGACCTTGTCAGGGGGAAAAGGAAAGTTCATCTAACAAATAACAAAGAAACCACAATTGGTTAGACTTAATAAAGGTCTCTGGGCTTTCAATTATTTAAGAGAGCTGGAGAGGAAAATGTTTTGAAAGTCACAGATGGAGTATGAAGAAACAGTAATATGACCTGGGATGAGCGAGAAGGAAGGAGACCTTGACACAGGATCAGAACTATGTCAAACATGTGGTGGGTAAACATCTAGCGAGGCTGACCTGGTCACCACAGCCCTGGTGGACAAGGGCTTTGCAGCCGTAATTGCTACTGTGTGACAAGAATGAAAATTATACCACTGCCGATGCCAGAAACAATGTATGCGCAACTTTCCAAGTGGGGGCATTCTCAAGTCAAGAGAGAAAACAATCAAAGAATCTCTTTTCCATTCCTCTAAGGTATGCCATTTAAAAATGAAATAAGCTTTGAAGTATATATACATCATGGAATGGTTAAATCTAGCTTATTAACAAATGCATCGATTCACACGGTTATCATTTTTGTGGTGAGAGCACTTAACATCCACTTCTCTTGCATTTTCCAAGAATACATCATGTCGTACACGATATATACAATGCTATCTGTCAATTAAAAAAATAAAATAAAGTAGTCACACACTCATTTCAGAAAAAAATAAAAATGAAATAAGCTATACGAAACCAAAACAAATTATGTTTGCAAGAATGAAACTTATCATGCCTTCTTGCTGTTTGCTCTCATTTGCTCTAGAACAAATATCTTCATTTTATTTTTCCTCAGAAGGGTTTTCTGACCCACAGAAATAGCAAACTATGGATAACGCACAAACCTTAGCCCAGTCCAAACAACTGAGATGCTCAAATTTTCCAGACTTTCTATTACTTGGAATGTCAACCTACCAATACAGGCCTGGGAGAACACACATATACACAGGATATATAACATTGATTGAGAGTTCACCATATGCCAGGCACTTCTGCCATGCACCTTACACAGATCACCTCATAGAATCCCCAACCAATCCTTATTCCCATTTTAAAGATGAGAAGACTGAGGCTTAGGCGAAGTTACATGGCTAACAGGTGGTGGAATTTGGGACCAGAACCCAGATCTGATCTGACTTTCAAGCCTGTGCTCTTGACACTTCTCACAGCTCTGGAATTAATCATTCACCCAGGATACCTGCAAAACTCACCCCCAAATCACTCTTGGCCATCGGGCTGTCCTCACTGTGGTGAACTCTCTCTGGTCAACCAGAAGAGAAGGGGCCCTTCAAAGCTACTGGCTGGAGTTCCACCTTCCCGAAAGCAAAGCAAAAAAGGAAAAGTTGTGTTCTTTGCTTCGCTTCCATGGTAAAACGTCAAGAAACTTTTTACCCTCTCGGCCAGCCATCCCTTCTACGGCTTCCATCTCAACAGAGCAACAGGTAAGGAGATTACGGCTATTATACAACACACAAGGACCAAGGAAAGGCTTCTCATTCCTGCCCGCAATGAAAGCACCAGCTTGAGTTCTTACGCAAAAAAGAAACTGGAATAGAGGAGTAAGAAAGACCCAAAGCACACACACTTCGCACGATTTTGTACCCAAAAGCTCCCAGGCAGGGAGGACACCTGCTCCGGGGTGTGAGGGTTCTCCTGGCAATGCCTTAAGTATTATCGTGTTGGGTACAGTGGGGGTATCACTCCGTCCCTGGTCCTGCCCCAGGCGCTCCTGAACGAAGAGCACAGGCTGCAGCCCGAGCGACCTTTCTCTCTCTCCTCTCCTGGAGGAGAGGAGGTTGCAGCGCCCCAGGGCCGGCTGGGGCTCGGAGAGGGCCGGCGGGCGTCGTCTGCACCCCTGCACGCTGCATGGAGCCCCCACGCACTGAAGGGGCGGCCTGAACCGGAGCACCCGTCCACTCACTGCCTGGGGGAGTGCACCGGGGCCCGGCGGGAGGCCCGAGGCAGCCCCGGGGGTGGGGGGAGGGTCCCGCGCCCCAGGCCGCCCCCGGGGGGAGGGGGGAACCGAGGCCTCCCTCCCGAGCCCCGTTCCCCTCGGGACCGCCCCGCCGCCCTCACCTCGGCCGGGTCGCCCGCAAGCCGCTCTCCGCCCACTCCTCGGCCACTCCGGCCGCCACCGCCACCGCCACCGCCACCGCCACCGCCCCGCCAGCGCCGCCTCCGCGGAGCCTCTGCGGACCCACAGCCGCCCCCAGCCAGGAGCCGGAAGCGGGAAGCGCGCGGGACAAGCGGCGCATGCGCGGCCCCGCCCCCAGGAGGCGGGTCGAGGCCGTGGTCCGGAAGGGGGCGTGGCCCTGAGGCGGGGCGGTCGCTGGGACCTGGGGCTTTGTATGTGGCTTAAACCCGGGGGCAGCCCGGGTGGGGGCGTCCGCTCGGCCTTGTTGGGGACGCGGGGACTGAAGGGGCAGGGTGCTCGCGGCGAGGGTGAGGGCGACCCTTCAGGGGCGGGTCAGCGGGCTTGGGGGGGGCTTTTTTTGGGGAGAAAGCTCAATGAGGGCCTGGGTACCCCAGGGCTGGGGGGTCCTGAGGGGACAGCGGGGTTGGGGGGACCCTGAGGGGAGATCAGCGGGGTTGGGCGGGCGTCTTGCGGGGTCAACGGAGGCCTGAGTGATCAGCGGGGCTGGAGACGTTGTCCTGGGGGCGCAGCGGGGTTGGGGGTGCCTTGGAGCAATCAACAGGTGCACGGAGCGGGAGTGTCAGCGGGCTCCTGGAGGCTCGTTGGGGTTAGGGGTGGCTAAGGGGGGAGCCGCTGGTGGTGGGGAGTCTGAGAGGGGAGAGTCCAAGAACTGGAGAAGGTGGGTCTGTCGCGTGTGAAGAAGGGGCAGCTTAGACTCCAGAAAGGTGAGTCTGGGAAAAAAATCAGTCATGTACTTCTCAGGTGGTCTCAGACACCCCAACATAGGTGCCATCAAATACCCCAAACTCATATCAGACACCCAAGCAGGTGCCATCCGATACCCAAAACAAGCTTTCAGGCATCATGAAATATGTCAAACATCCCACCTAGGTCCATCAGATACCCAAAAACACACACCAGAGCTCCCAATACAGATGCTGTCAGATACCCCCAAACAGGTGCTGAGAGTCTGAAACACATGCCAGACCCCCCCCTCCACCCACCCACCCACACACACACACACACACACACACACACACAGAGGTGCTATTTGACAAGTGTAGACATGCCAGATGCTGCCTCCAGCACCAGCACCCCCTCAGGTGCCATCAGACATCCCAGCCCTGAGGCTACTTGTCCAATCCAGGTCCCCCACAGGTGGGGCAGTTAGGCAGTAACAGGAGTGGCACCGAGCAGCTCTCACCCAAGGTCCAGGCTAATCAACCAGTCCAAGAAGATCTCCCCAAACCAAATATCACTTCAAAAAACACACACAAAATGTGGACTAGCCTTCAGTTTAAGTCCCGCCTTCATGGTCGAGAGAGGGAGTATGTCCAGGGAATTGGAGATTCCAGAAATGCACGGACATACTGCATCAAACACCCTACCCCAGTTGAGGTCAGAAGCATCGACACAGGTACTTTTGGGGGGTTAATGGATGGGTAAAAGTTTCTTCTCTGAATTGCTATGGCTTTGGACTTTATTCCAAAGGCAATGGGGAACCATTGAAGATTTTAAGCAGAAAGAGGGGCATAAGCCTCATTTCTATAGCCACGTTGGTTATAGGAACCTTCAGGTTGGCACAGTCCTCTCCTAAACATAAAAACCAACTTTCTCAAGGAGACTTCCAGGAAGGAGAGGTATCTCCCGTCTTCCTTCCTTCCTTCTTCCTTCCTTCCTTCTTTCTTTCTTCTCAGAGTCTCGCTCTGTCACCCATCATCATAGCTCACTGCAACCTCAAATTCCTGGGCTCAGTGACATCATAGCTCACTGCAACCTCAAACTCCTGGGTTCAAGCGATCCTCCTGCTTCAGCCTCCCAAGTAGCTGGGACTACAGGCGTGCCACCACACCCAGCTAGCTCATCTTTCTTTTATCCATCCAAACATTCTGTATTTATTGAGTCCTTATCATGGGCCAAGGATTCTGCTAAGAGCTAAGGAGACACAGGGAGCTTAGGTCCAGTGCAGGGTTTCTTGGTCTCAGCACTACTGACAACTGGGGCTGGATAATTCTCTGTGGTGACGGTGGTGGTGGTAGTCGGCAGGGGAGGGTCCTGTGCATTGGAGGATGTTGAACAGCATCCCTGGCCTCTACCCACCAGATGCCAGTAGCTCCCCTGGTCCTGACAAGCATAAATGCCTCCAGACATTGCCAAATGTGCCCTGGGGTGGGAATAAAATGGCCCTTGGCTGAGAGCAACTGGCCTAAGAGACATTCAGACACACATCCAGCCCAATTCTGGCTTCCTGGGTGAGGGGTTGGGGGGAAGGGCTGTGCTTTGTCTTAAAGGGTGAGTAAGAGTTAGGTAGCAGAGGGAGTTCCGGAAACAGCACTGAATGAACAATGCACAGGTGGTGTGCATGGGCAGCCACGAGACCTCAGGGTGCCTGGGCCGTGGAGTCTGGGGTGACTGAGTAGTGGGAGAGAAGGAAGGGTGGAGGGGTAGACAGGGTCAGACCATGAAGAGCCTCAAAGGTCAAGCCCTGGAACAGGACTGTCTGGAATGGTGTTTGGTCAATGGGGCTGGACTCTGAGAAAGCGTCCTGGCTTTACCATGGAGACCCACCTTCCCTAATTACCTGAAGTGTGTCTCATTCTCTGTTCTGTTTAATTTCCTGTGAGGCCGTTTCCTCCAGGGGACAGACAGTAAAGTCTGGCTTTGAATACCTCTGATGGCAGGTAGGCCTGCAGCAGTTATACACAGGGAGTGCCTGTTTTCAGCCTGTTGGGAATGGGACGCAGGTGTTCTGGCCCTGACACAGGTGTGGAGGGGGCCGTGGTCAGAGCAGAGGGACACACCATGCTAAGTGTTAGGACACACCATGCTAAGTGACATTCAGGGTTGTCCTGAATGTCAAATGATGTCTCCAGAAGGAAGAACTTAATTCCCACCACTCTGAGAGTCACTACGGTGACTCATTTCCAGAGAATAGAGTAGGGCAAAGGAAAAATAGTAACCTGGCAGATGTTACCTTAACCAGATGATTAATGTCAACATTGCCTGGGATGTCATGTGGATAGCATGTCCCACCTGATAGGATGAGACAAGAAGGTTCCAAAAACCCAATGCCCTGTCTAATTATGAGAAAATATCAGACAAACCCACACTGGGGGATATTGTACCAAAAACCAGGCTTCTAATTCTCAAGACTGTCAAGGTCACGAACAATAGGGAAAGGCAGAGAAACCCTCACAGACCAGAGAGACTGGGGAGACAGGACGATTAAATAATGTAATATCACCAGGCACAGTGGCTCATGCCTGTAATCCCAGCACTTTGGGAGGCCGAGGTGGGAGGATCGCTTGAGGCCAGGAGTTCTAGACAAGCCTGGGCAACATAGTGAGACCCCATCTTCACCAAAAATAGAAAAATTAGCCAGGCGTGGTGGTGTGCACCTGTAGTCCCAGCTACTCCGGAGGCTGAGGCGGGAGGATCGCTTGAGCCCAGGGGTTTGAGGCTGTAGTGAGCTATGATCACACCACTGCACTCCAGCCTGGGCAGCAGAGCAAGACCCCATCTCTAAAATAAATAAATAAATACATAAATAAAAACAAAATTGAAAGCATAGAACAAACTAGAAGAATATACAATTGGGTGTGTATCAGTCTACCAAGGGAGAACACTATCTCAAGCCTGGTTCCGGCACCTGCTCTGTGTACAGTTTTGGCACGTGCTCTGGCTTCACCTTTCCTTCTTCCAACCTTCCACCTGCCCCTTGAATCAGATGCTTAAGATAGATCCAGCAACCCTTAGCCCCTGCAGAAGAGAACAGGATGCCAGGAGAAACAGAAAGCCACTTGCTGCTTAAAATTAAGGACTTCAAAATGCTGAAGTTGGCAGTGCCCAGAGGACTTTGCAAAGCCCATGCTGGCCACCACTAAAAACAGCTCAGGTGTTCCAAAGCTAGTCGGGGAATGCCCAATGGAAAGAAACATCAAAGGGGAACACCCTTGACAGAAGCAGCCACCAGCGGGACACCCACCGTCCCACAGCTGGCAAAACAGTGTTCCAGAAAGAGGGACACATGAGAAAGAAGGAAAATACCCATATCTGGAGCAGGTAAAGCCAAGAAATGCAAAACCTGCAGCTCAGTTCACTCGGAGGCACCAGCCCCATGGGTGACGTTGCTCTCACTGCATGGTCTAGGCTTATCCTAAGGTCTGTTCGCCATCTTATTAGCCCACTGATATTCTTTCCCAGGGCAATTCTGCCCCCACCCACCCAGGGGACTTTTGGCCATGTCTGGAGACGTTTTTGGTTGTCACAACTGGAGGAGGGAGGGGAGGCAGGTTGCTACTGGAGTCTAGTGGGTGAAGGCCAAGGATGATGCTAAACCTCCTAAATGCACAGGACAGCCCCCCTCCTATGACAGAGAATTACCTGGCCCCAAATGCCAACAGTGCTGAGGTCCAGAAAGCTTGAACTAGCCTGGGTCCTGCCTGCCACAGCCAGCAGTTTGGAGTCTCGCCACAAACTGCGCATGCGTCTTTTCTAACGTGCAATTACCGCCGCCTCCTGTTCACTGCCTTCAAAGTGGAGCTCGTTTTCAAAAAGGCAATGTTCTAAATACCAGCAAAGACCAGAGTCATCTCCATCTGGGATTCTTGAATCCAGCACTCTTTCCTAAGCAGAGACGGTTGCCATCCCCAACCCCAAACTGCCAAGAGCCCCGGGAAGCAGAAAACCACCTATTTAGGGGTTGAATTGTATCCACCCCCCAATTCATACGTCACAGTCCTCCTCCTCCCAGTACTTCAGGATGTGACTATATTTGGAAATAGGGTCATCGCAGATGTAATTAACTAAGATGAGGCCACACTGGAGTAGGGTGGGCCCCTAATCCAATACTACTAGTGGCCTTGTAGAAAGGGGAAATTAGGACATAGACACACACACAGGGAAAATGCAGTGTGAAGACTGGAGTTCTGTGGTCACAGGCCAAGGTACTACCAGGGTACTTCCCTGGTGCCTTCAGATGGAGCCCAGCCCTGCTGACACCTTGATCTCAAACTTCCAGCCTCCAGAAACGTGTGACAATAAATTCCCGATGTTCAAACCACGGGGTACATGGTACTTTGTCATGGCAGCTCTAGCAAACTCTTATACAGCCAAACCCAGGTTTTGCAGGAGGATTCTTGCAATTGCAAAAGCTGAGACTTGAGGGGAATTTTGCCAGGCCTGAGTTAACCAAAGGGCCCCTGCCCTCAGGGACGGATCCCCTGGGTCTCTCTGGGGAACCACTGAAGTCTGCCCACATTTGGCAAGGATGAAATGGAACAAGGATGCACAGAGCAAAGGAGACCAGAGGAATGATTGAAAAGAAGTGAAGAAGAGAGAGTGACTGCCATCGAGGGGCGTGGATGGGGCCACTGGACTTACCAGAGCTCAGGAAGGGTTTGCCGCACAGGGGGCAGCAGCTGGAGTGGCTGAAGAAGGTCCCTTGCACCAGCTGGTGCCCACTGACACACTCCTGCTTCTCCCGAGCATCCTGGCCCCTTTCCTTTAGATGCACTGGGCTCGTCACCTGCAGGGGATGCAGGGGGGGCTTAGGATGGCCTCCGCAGGGGCTGGTCCTCTTATGCCCTGTGCATCCAGCTCCCCGCCTCACCCCCCAGGGCTCCTGGGTCAAGGGCACCCTGCCAAGCTGGGAAGGAAGAGGGAGGCCCCCCTGGCCCAGCCTCCCCTACCTTCTCCTTCTGCCTGGTGACCCGACTGCGGAGGCAGCTCAGCTTGCGCTTCACCCTGGTGCTGTTCTCATTTTTCTTGTTCTTGCCAGCACCGTCCTCGCTCCTTGGGGGTGGGAGGGAAGGTCCCTTAGAGGGGGCTGCAACCCATTCTGAGGCAACCCTGGGGGTCGCTCCCAGAACCCACTTGGAACCTGTATCCCTGTGGCCTCCTGGTCCAACAGCCTCGAGGACTGGGCTTACAGAGGGGAATGCAACACGATCTCAAGCTCCCTCCACAGGCCCGGGCTGGAAATCTGGGCTCTGTCCACTTCCTTTTTTTTGTTTGGAGACAGGGTCTTGCTGTGTTGCCCAGGCTGGAGTGCAGTGATGTGATCACAGCTCACTGCATCCTCCAACTCCTGGGCTCAGCTGATCCTCCTGCCTCGGCCTTCTGAGTAGCTGGGACTACAGATGTGCAACACCGTGCCCGGCAAATTTTTCTATTTTTTGTAGAGATAAGGTCTCACTATGTTGCTCAGGCTGGTCTTGAACTTCTGAGCTCAAGTGATCCTCCCTCCTTGGCCTCCCAGAGTGCTGGGATTACAAGCGTGAGCCACTGCGCCCAGCCCTCTGTTCACTTGTGATTCCTCCCTCAAATTCACACCCTCCCACCCCTGTTCCATCTCTGATTTGCCTTTAAATCCTGTTCATTCTTCTGTCAGGTCACTGCCATGCCTCCCCTGCATGGCTGGCACACTCGCATTTCATAAATATCTATTAAGTCAGTGACCAACAAGCCAGACACGGTTCCGGCCCTGGCAGAATCTATTCCCTGGAGAAAGACACCATTCCTCCAGGCCCCCAGGCTCCTGGAACTTTGCAAATATCTGTAAATGTTTGTTGAATGAACGAGTGACTGAGAGAGGGAGGGAGGGAGGGAGTCGGGGACCCCCAGCACTGTCTGTGGTCAACAGAACTGATGATGCCTGAACCCCCTACCATTGTTTAGGATTAAAGTCCATGCTCCTTTGCTTCAGAGAGGGGGTCTGGCCTCTGCTGACTCCCCCCACCTGCCCTCCTCCCAGCCCCACCGTGAAGCCACTGCCTAAGCCAGGCCATTCCATGTGTTTCCTTAATCCTCATCTGCACATGGTGACAAACTCCTGCTCTTCAATCAGAACCCTGTTCGCGCTGCCGCCTCCTCCAGGAAGTCTCCCGCTGTCCTCCCAGGGTGTATGAGAGCCCCAGCAGCCCCCACCATTGCCCTGAAGGGGGCCCCAGCTCCTGCCCCCAGGGCAGGGGGCTAGGCTGAGAGGACCATCAGCAAACACCTGCCCCAATCCAGTGCCACCAACACAGCTCCCACCCACCACAGCTCTGCGTACTTACTCCGACAGGAACTCAAACCAGGTGAGGTTTGAGTGGGTTCCTCTGGGGCTGGCTGACATGCAAGCCCTCTGCCGGGCCCTGCAGATCAGAGGGGACAGATACCTGGGTCTGCAGCCTCCTTCCCCCCAGCTCACCCCCTCTCTTGCCCCTCGCCACGCCCCCACCTGTATGGCTTCGGCATACAGGTGAGTGTGCACCAAGTGCCACATCTAAGCACCCACCCATCTTGGACATTGCAGGCTTGTGTATGGGGACATTGTGACCAGTTTTCCAGCAGAGGGCAGTAACGTGTCTTGGCCAAGCAAAAATCAGCATCTCAGAGTTTCTAACAGATGGGCAGTATCTCAGGAAAGAGGCACATTTTCTCATTTGCTCCAGTGTATCCCTTGGGCTAGTGGCAGCTTGTCCTCCCCCGTCTCCTGTCCTCCCTTGTCTCCTGTTTTCCCCTGTCTTCTCTACACCTGTCTCCCATACCTGTTCCCTCACACCTGTTCCCCTTTCGACTTACCCATGGTACTGCCGAAGTTCCTGAAGCACTTGTTGGACGATCAACCTGGGGCGTGGTGGGGGGATCGAAACAGTCCACGGTTGCCCCAGGCTACAGATGCATTTTTTCCCCCAGAGGAGCTGGGATTGCCCAAGCAGGCCCCAGGGGGCCCTGTTGCAGACCCTAACTGGGAGCCTCCCAACCTGTCTTCCCGAGGCTACATTGAGAACCTCTCCCGGGCAGAAGCATGGTGTGACAGAGGAGATGAGGTTCTAGGTGACCCAGTGGGTTGGTGGCTGGCCCCCTACTTACGGCCAGCAATGCTGCAGCCCTGCACCCCTCCTCCCCCAGCCTCAACCTCGTGGCCAGTCCTTTTGGGGTGGGGGGGTCCCTCCCCTGCTGTGGGACTGACACTCACACATGGTCTGGCTCCACGTGGTCCTTTTCCACGCACTCCAGCACTGGGGGTTCCAGGCCTGGAAACAGCCACCCCCGCCCCCCGCCAAAGGCACAGGTGTAAGAGGCTCTGGTGCAGGACCAGCCCTCCTGAGCCCCACCCTGGGCCCCTGCAGAACTGGAGACCATCCAGATGGGGCCTGCACTCTCGGGGAGGAGAGATGGATGGAGGTGTCCTCAGTGTCTCACGAACGCTCACGACCTGCTAAGCGCTTTACAGGCGGGAGCTCAGCGAACTCTCCAAGTGGCCTTAAGGAGATAATGCTTTATTTTTTGGTTTTTTTGAGATAGAGTTTTGCTCTGTTGCCCTGGCTAAAGTGCAGTGGCGTCATCATAGCTCACTGCAACCTCAAACTCCTGGGCTCAAGCCATCCTCCTGCCTCAGCCTCCCGAGTAGCTGGGACTACAGGTGTGCATCACCACACCCGGCTAATTTTTCTATTTTTTGTAGCGATGGGGTCTTGCTATGTTGCCCAGGCTGGTCTCAAACTCCTGGCCTCAAGCGATCCTCCCACCTCGGCCTCCCAGAATGCTAGGATTACAGGCACGAGCCACTGCCCTGGGCCTGAGATATGCTTCTTGTCCCCTTCTTATAGGGGGAGCCACAGAGGCTCAGAGACTTGCTAAGGGTTTAGACTGCAGGTTGGACTGACACCAGAGAGATGCAAGATCTTAGGGTGGAGATTCAGAGACAAAGAGGGAGATAAAGGAGGAGATGCAGAGAAAGAGCCCCGGGGGCAATGTCATTGCAATGGGGCAGTCCACCCTGGCTGGAGGCCCCCACGGAGGGGGGAGGGGCAAAGGCTGAAGGTCCTTTCCCCTGTCTGGGTCCCCTGGGACCCCAAGCATTCTGTTTAGTTCTGCCCTGGGGACAGGAGGAGCACCCACTCCGGCCTCCCCTTCCCCCGACTTGGTTTGAATGAGGGAAGCTCCCAGGCTGGGCTACCTTGAGGAGGTGGAGTGGGCGCTTCCAAACCCGGACAGATTTCCAGGGAGCTGATCTCATAAAAGGACACTGGAACTGACCGTGACCTCACTCTTTTCTCAGGGCCGTCACATTCCTGCGGGGAATAAGCATCTCGCTAACCTGGAAAGGCAGCCCAGGGTCCCTGTTGAGGGTTCCTTGGGGGACACACTCACCCAGCCCCAGCCTCCAGCCGCAAGCAGTCAGGGGCTCCCACCAGCCATGGGCTGCATCCTGGCCGTGGTGCCCCCAGCTGTGCGCTGCAGCCCCAGGTAGCACAGCCACAGGGTTCCGGCCACAGCCAGGAATTTCCCCCAGGGTCATTCGTGGTCACGGTCAAAGGTGTTCCAGCCACAGGCCACAGCCCCAAGAACTGCATGCTGGAATCTCAGGTCTGAGACAAACCCTCCTTAGCTGCAGACCCCAAGCACGGACACAGCTTCCCTCCTGCTACAGGCTACACTCCAGGCAAAGATCATCCAAGCCTGGCTGGAATGGAGCTGCAGGTTGAGGAGACATCCTTCCTTTTCGCCTCCAGGCCATGGATTGCAGTCGTGGCCAAGGATTGCCTACCACAGATGACTACCACAGGGAAGACCCTTCCAGCTTGGGCTGGAATCTCAGTTTTCAGAGACGCCCCAGTCATGGGTTATACCACGTACGAGCCGTGCCCACCCCACCAGCTCTGGGTGAGGCTCTCCTTCCTATCCACAGTACTGGCTTCTGGGCCCCAAACGGTGGTATTGTCAGGGGTGGCTGCAGGTTACACCCACCTTGCCTGGGTGCTCTGCTGGGGTCCTGCCCCCGGGCAGACACTCTTGGGTCCAAGTCTTCAGCCCCTCTCCTGGTAGGTTCAGAGCAAGACTAGCCAGCGTCCGGGGGAGACAGGGTCCCTCATCCATGGGTGAAGCGTCGAGGCTGAGCCTGGTGGAAGAAGAGGGGCTATTAAGGCTTCAGTGGGTCTTGTCCACCTGGCTGCCACCTCAGGCATCTGGGGGCTTGAGGGAAACTGCAGGGGGCCCTTCCGGGACAGGGAAGGTGGGCAGGCCACAGAGAGGGGTCCAGACCTCCCAATATCAGAGGAGTCAGCGGCAGGGGGAGGAGAAAGGGGAAGCCTGGTTAGATTTGTTGAAGCTAGCTTTGCATTTCAGACCATTTTCGTACAGACTGAATTTCTATTTGGGGTGACGGGAGGGGCTGAGGGACACAGATTGTGGGTGGCTGAAGTATCCCCCTCCACTGTTGGGTGCTGCCACTGTGGGGTGCATAGAGTTGAACACCCATCTCTGTTTTGATCATGGGTGGCTTTTTGCATACGTTTGCAAGTGGTGTGCAAATCATACATTTAGGCTTATATGCGTGGATCTGATAGGGTGAGGGTGTGCAAGTCTGTGGGTTGAGCATGGGTGTACACCCATATGAAGGCAAGTGTGCACGGTTGGGTTTGTGTGTGCCTGCAGTGTGTGCATGCAGTCTTCAGTTTTGGGCAGTTTATGTATCTAGCTCAATGAGCGTGCACGTATGTCTGTGCACCCACCCGGGCTCTATGTTCGTGCATGCATGTATGAGTAGGAAGAGGGTCTTTTGGGCTGCCCCTAGAGCTAAACAATGCAGGTGCAGTGAGCAGTGTGTTCTAGGACCTGGCTCTGGCCTCCCAGACCCCTGCCCTGTCCTGGAGGTATATCCTAGTGGCAGTGGCAAGGGACTGACCTCCGCCAGCTATCCGAGCAGCTCCGTGACCTCTCCCAGCTGCGTCGCCGTGATGGCAGGCTCTGGGACCCTGCCAGGCTGGAGAAGGGTGAGTCTGCTCCAGCTTCTTCACTAGGGGGGCCGCCACCCTTGGCCTCCCCAGGCTGGCTGTGGGAAGGGGCCCCGAGGCCCAGGTCCTGGAGATATTCGCTGTCCTGAAGGGCCCCCAAATCCAGGCTGAGGTCCTCCGTGCTCTCACAGAGCTGCTTTGGAAAATCATCCTCCTGTAGGCCAGAGGGTGGGGTGAGAGAGAAGAAGGCATTGACCGAGGGGCAGCAGACCCTGGGGTCTCCTGGCCATGAGGCCCCCCACTCTCCAACACTCAGACTCTGCCTGTCCCCCGCCCATCCAACTTGGGTGCAGCGCCCTTCTCAGAGTGAGTAGAATGGAATGGGGGGGTAAGTTCCCTCAGCCCTCTGTCTAACCTGGACCCTCAAGACTTCATCCTCCAAAAGGGGGACCAGAAGTCTGGGCTTCCATGCCCGAGTCCCCTACTTTCAGGCCTTAGCGGACCACCTCACCTCACGGAGTTTCCATCAGATTGCCTTATGAAATGAACATCCTCACCTCTGTCCCACACACTCACCAGCTTGTTTTAAAGCCCATAAAAGATGACATCTGAGAACACAATTTGTAAAAGTGCCTCTCAGAGGTTAAGTTATCCTTGACACTGATGGTGCCATTTCGGGCAGTGTCAGGGCTCCTAATTTTGTCCCTGGGCTGCTTAGAGCATCCGCTCCCAGCTCTCCTGTTAATTCTCCCTCCCAAGCTGGAACGAGGGATGGGCGCTTGCCTCAGGTACGAAATTTAAGTGGATGCCAAAAAAACTCAGTCGCCCAGATAAATAATATTTTAGCACAGGGGTTCTCAAAACTTCAAAGTCATTCAAGGAGATACACGGTGAGCAAATTATCTGAATTTTAAATAATGACCGTATCAGATGCTGCACCTGTGCTATTCACTCCAAGGTTTGCCACCTCCAGCCTCACCTCCCACCCACCCAGGAGGCAGAGACGTGCCAGGCACTGTCAGACGAAGATACACAGATGTGGACGATGATGCAACAACAGCTACCACGGCACCAACAAATCGCCACCCCAACCACGTGTGTGTTAGCCCTAAACCCGTGGCGGCTCCACCAGGGGGCATTGTTATTCCACTGAGGCTCTGGTAAGCAAAAGGACTGACCTGGGGTCACACAGCCAATAAAATGGCAGACTCAAATTCAAGTCTGTTTGAATCCAAGCTCCATTCTCTTTCCGTACTGTTCTCTCTCTCTCTATTTCTTTTTCCTTGTCTTCTTTTGTCCTTCACTTCTCTCTTCTCCTCCCAATTATTCTATTTGTCATTCTCTCCATCCAGGGCACCTGCCTTGAAAACCTCTTCTTTCACCCAGCCCATGCAGAGTCTGCCTGGTGAACTCCTATGCATCCTTCAAAACCCAGCTTGGCATGCCCTCCAGGCTGCCTTCCTGACTTCTCGGGGATAGTAAGGTGTCTCTCCTCTGGGCTGTCAGGATCTGCAGGAAAGGGACTGGCCTCTGTCCAGGCCTTTATTAGGAGAGTCCTCTGACAGGGTTTGGCGGGTAGGTGGGGGTCTCTCCCATTGCTCAATGCGAGGCCAATGCTGAGACGTGGTTCCAGGCATCTTTGTGATCTCAGACAACCCTTGATGCACTCTCCCAGTTGGTGGCCTGCAGCATGCCTCTGAGAGGACCTGGTCCCTTTCATGAATTCTATAAGAACCCCCTCCGTACCCGTAGCATTGCCAGACAAAATACAGGATACTCAGTAAAATTTGAATTTAGGGTAAGTCATGAATACTTTATTAGTATAAGTATATGTCCTGAATATTGCAATAGTTGACACCCGAATGTAACTGAGTGTCTTGTGGTTTCATCTGTTCAATCTGGCAACCCTACTCCTGGACAATTTGACCAGTCATCACCACGCGAGGGAGGGACAGGGAGATCCCTGCCAAAGCTCGGCGTGGAGAATTTTCAGAGAAGCTTCCAATTTGAAGTGGAAAATGCCCACCAGCTGAAAGCTGGGCCCTTGGTCAGCTGCACTGTGGCTGGCAGGAGGCAGGGGGGCTACGTAGGGTTTGCTCTCTTCTTTGATCTCACTCATGCTTATTTCTCTACAGATCTGGCCCCCCCTTCTTCTTTTTATTGTGATAGAATATACACAACATAAAATTTACCATTGTAACCATTTTTAAGTGCACAGTTCAGCGGCATTAAGCGCATGCACAGTGCTGTGCCACCATCACCACCCTCCATGTCCAGCACTTTCTCATCTTCCCAAACTGCAACTCTGTCCCCATGAAACACTAACTCCCCACCCCCTCCCCAGCCCCTGGCACCCCCCATTCTACTTCCTGTCTCTGTGAACGTGACGACTCTAGGGACCTTCTGTGAGTGGAATCACACAGGATTTGTCCTTCTGTGTCCGGCTTCTCTCACTGAGTACGATGTCCTCAAGTCCATCCACGTTGTAGCCTGTGTCAGAGCCCCCTTCCTTATATAAATAACAAATATTATTCCATCGTATGGATGGACCACATTTTGTGTATCCATCCATCCACCCATGGACACAAAGGCTGTTTCCACCTTTTTGCTATTGTGGATAATGCTGCTGCTGTGAACAAGGGTGTACAAATATCTGTGAGTCTGTGCTTTCAATTCTTTTGGGAAGACACCCAGAAGAGGAATTGCTAAATTGTATGATAATTCTATGTTTAACTTTTTGAGGACCCACCATGCTATTTTCCACCACCTGTCTGCCTTCTTGAATCTCTCCTTTGCGGCCACTGACCTTGTTTCTCTCCCTCCTCCTTGGCTGTCCCTTCTCTGTCTCCTCTTCCTCCCCCTGTCCTTTAAGTGCCAGGGTCCCTGTTCCTCATTCTCTTTCTAAATAGCCACAACTCTGGCCCTGGCTGGCCCAGGTTGGCTTGGGCGCCCTGTGACTTTGGCAGTAGCCTCCTTTCGAATTTCCCCTTAGTCCCAAATGGCTCCATTGCTATGCCTGGTAGTCTGGACAACCTCCTGCTGATTCCTGTCTGTTCCTTCTGCCACTGCCCCCAAAGGTTTCCTTGTGTCTCTGCTTTTCATCCTGCCATAAATATAAACACGTCAGGACAGCCTCGTGGCCTGGGCCGGGCCTCCCTCCTTCTCCTGTATCTGGCCTCCATCAGAGGAGGCAGAGGTGGGAGCCAGGCCAGCACTCGTGGTGGGGGGGCAGTGGGGGGCCGTGCCGCTGTACAGGCTGTCCCAGCTCCCTGCCAGCAGGTACACTGAAGGGGGGAGCCTCATCCTTTGCTTGGGAGCTCGTACCTTTCCTCCAACATATCCTGGGCAGGAAAAGATTCGAGCCCACCCAATGGGGGGGCCCTTTCCAGGCATCTGACTAAACAGTGTGTGCTGGCCCTGACACCCTGGGGAGGCGATGCGATAAATCCAGGCCCCCACTTTCTGGACCCTGGGGAGCCTTGGGGGATGGGCTCCCCCATCAAACCCAGAGGTGGAACCTCCTAGCATCCTCGGTTCTTCAGAAGGGCTTACCCCATGCAGTTTTTCATAGTACATGGATAAACTTTTATTTTAAAAAACTAGTTATTTATCTTGCTGTCTGTTAGAAAAAGACAACACACCAAAGCAACTTCAAGTATAATGTTTCTGTGATCCCATTTTGTCGTGTAAAAAAAGGCATCTTGATTTCAAACAACATAGCGAGTGAATCCTTGGGCCGATCATTCTCAAAAGGGTGCCGGATGCAAAGACCCCAGTCAGGGTTTGCATTCCTGCTATGACTTGTATTAGCTTAGCGTGACCTTGGGGGCAAGTTCCTAAAGCTCTCTGAGCCCCAGTTTTTTCATCTCTAAAATGGACGTAACCGCTGCTCTCTTGTGGATTGCTGTGCAGGTAAAACGAGATGGTGTTTGGGCACCACAAGCCCCCAAGCAGTAGAAGAAGATATTGTTGTTGTTGTTGCTGTTTTTAAATTTCAGGAGTAGGGAGGTCCCTTTCTCCAAGCAAGTCTCTGACAGCCTCAGATGGAGTTTCACGGTCCCTTGTCCTCGTGGAGCTAATTAGAGACGACGGATGATTAAACCCAGCCTTTTTAATCAAGTATGATAGAAGATGCCAGGCAGCAGACTGGGGAAGAACTGAAGGCGGGCAGGTGACTCTGTCCAAAGAGAGTCAGGGAGAGCTTCCTGGAGGAAGTGTCAGTGAGTGAAGACGCAAGGAACAAGTAGGAGCTGGCTAGGCAGACACTGCGGGTAAGAACATTCCAAGCAATAAAAGAACAGGACGTCCAGAAGTCTGCAGGCTGGAGAGCTCACGGTGCCCTCAAGCAACTGGCAAACGTTCCTTAGGGCTGGAAGTGCAGAGGGTTGGGGCGGGTGCGTAGGCCAGAGCAGCAGGTCTGGTCGTCCAAAGCAAGGATTTAATCTCGAAGTTTCCAAGAGATGGGAGGGAGGGCGGGGGTGCAAGGAGGGGCTGTGATTGGCCTTTGGAAAGATTATTCAAGTTGCAGAGCAGAGATGGGCTTGGACAGGACGAAGATGAAGGCCGGTGGACCAGCCAGGACATCCGCACAAGTCACCTGGGTGAGGCACGGCAGTGACCTCCACCAGGGCAGTGGCTGAGGAGAGAGAGATGTGCACAGAAGCCAGAGCTCTTCAGGGTTCTTCAGACTTGGTGGCTGATAGGAGAGGGAGGGGTGTCCATGTGTCCAGCTCTGGTGACCAAGTGGATGATGATGACAGAGACGCAGGAAGAGGGAGCAGATTTGCTGGGCTGGGAGGCAGAGCCTCACCCCATACTCCCAGGGCTGCCTGCTTCCCCCAGAGCTCACAGTTCCCCATTGCCAACTTATCCACCCAACTGCCTGCATCCCGCGGTTCCTATTCAAACAGGTCCAGATCCCTGGCAGGGCCCAGAACGAAACTCCTTTGGTTGGTTGTTTACCCTGGATCTTCCGTGACACCTGGGCCAATTCTTTCCCTGCTTGGACCTCAGCGTCACCTCCTATAAAATGACAAGAGTGGATATGCAAAATGCGCTCGATGGTTTAACCGTAACAGATCCTTCTTCCTTAGTCTAGTGGACATTATGAAATGCCACCCAGATCCCCAGATGCTGGGAGAGAAGGGACCCCCAGCTCTTAGCCTGCGTCCCAGGCAGCCCGCATGCAATGACTGATTGATATCGAGTGTAAAGGCTTGGTCATCTCAGCCCAATGCCACCTGGGTCTGCTTACTGGGGACCCAACGGGTGCCGCTTGGCCATCTCTGTCCCTGGTGGAGCTGGAGCTGAACTGTGTTTGTGAGGCCTCTCTGCAGCCCCTGCCCTCTCAGGATAAGCCTCCTAGATATCTCACGCCCCAACACACACCCCAGCAGGACCTTCCCAGAAGCAGGCTGGAGGCTGTCGGGAAGGTCTTTGCCAAGATCTCAGCCCCGGCCGCACACCTTAGGGCCTGACATTAACCATGCCCTGACTCCATCCAGGGATCTCAAATGTTCAGGGTCTTCCCTTTGAGGCTGAGCCTGGGGCCTGGCCTCATCCATAGGCTCCAGAGACAAGCGCTTACAGAAAGTGTAATGAGAGCAGAGGGTAAGGATGCGGGCTGCCACCCACCCTTCTACTCATCCATCCATCCATCCATCCCTCCCTCCCTCCTTCCCTCCCTCCCTCCTTCCCTCCCTCCCTCCTTCCCTCCCTCTTCTTATTCCAGAAAGCACTCCAGTTCCCTCGTCTGTCAAACAGAATAATAACTACTTTGCAAGTTCTGATGAGAGTCCCTCGAGATGATGGACATAAAGCGCCTGGTAAAACGCAGTTGCTAAACAAAGTGGACTTGCTGCCACTGTCATCATCACCTCCTGCCCGTCTCGGCAGTCAGACACCTGCCTGCTCATCCCCCATGGTGGAGAAGACGTCTGGGTTCTCAGGCCTCCAGGGTTCCCTGCTGTTCTTGGTGGCAGAGGCTGTAGCTCCAGAGTCAAAGGGCTGGACACATGACTTGGGCTCAGAGCCTGTGAAGAAAGGAGGGACAAGTGTCAGGGCTAAGCTGGGAGAGCTGAGGAAGCCCGGACCCGAGTTCTGCATCTGCGGCTGCTAACCCGGGACCTCAGTTTTCTTATCTATAAAATGGGTTGGCGGGGGAGGGGGAGGACGGCAGGTATCTTGAAGCCAACATACATGCCACCTGTTCCCCATCCCGAGTCTACAGCAGACATTGCTAGTCAATCACGAGGCTCTTTCCTGCTTAGCTGTTTGTCCCCTCAGAATTCTTCCCAGCACACCATCTCCAGCAGCCATCACCAGTTGATCCAAGTTGGCCCATGAGATGAAATTGGTTTGTTATGCCTGCTCTAGCAAAAAGCCCTCATTTGATAGGCAGCACCGTCAGGCACAAAGACCAAATGCAAGTGCCCCATGTCCACATTTGGAGGAGGGCCCCTAATGAGGAAACTTCAGGCTGCCTCTTTTTTGAGGGGAGGATGGGACAAGAAGCAGAAAGCAAGGAGCCATGCCCCTCAGGATCCTAATGCCCCCGGACACCCCCACCCCAGATGGGAAAGGGTAAGCTCCAAGACATTCATCCCAGAAGCAATGATAAATTCTGCTCCACATCCCTTACCCCCAACCCTTCTGTCAGATGCATGTCAGAACTCAGATTTTTCAGGTTTTAGAAAGGGCATGCAATGCTTATATCATCTTTTTATGCCTCGCCCCAGTGGGATTGGGTGGTGAAGTGTCCTGTACTCAAACACCCTAAATATTTTTTACAGTGAGAGATGTTAATATTCACACTAAGTGGGATAAACATCAAGACTCCAATGAACATCAAGTCAGTTCAGCTTGGAGGTTGTTTCCAAACAAGTGACCGAAAAAGCTTTTGATTTCTAGAGCTCTTTGGATTTTGGAATTGGGCACTTGGAATAAAGTCAAATGCTCCTACAACACTTGTTGTGGGCTGGGCACTGTTTTAGCACATTAACTTGGTACGTGTTTGTGCAAGCCCTACAAGGCAGAGCACAGTCACCGTCCCAGGCCGCTGGGTCTCTCCCCATCTCCTCACCTGTCTATTGAACTTTGCGTCCTAAAGGCACAGTTCAGAGGAGAAAACAAGGGCCTTGGGGTCAACCAGACTGTTCCTTCCAAGACCTTCCACTAATGGTTGCACAAATTTGGGGAAGGCACCTCTCTGACCTTCAGTTTCTTCACCGGGGAGGTGGGCGTGACAATGCCCACCTCTCAGGGCTTTGGTGAGGATGAGGGGGCCCATTGCATGTTAAGCTTTAGCTCTGGGTGCTTGGACAATCTTGGCCACCTTCCTTGTGCTCCAGGTCAACAGGGCACCCTGGTTTGATCTGGGGTCTTGGACTGATCCCTTTTGTGTTGGAGGAGTGGGTGTCCCCTACTCTATTCTCCAGCCCCCTACACTGCAGTTAGAGTATGTCACCTCCTGCCTATTAGAGTTTCTGTGGAGGGTCCCTGCCACCTGCAGGAGGAAGGCCGAGTCTCTTGGCCTAGCCCTTGTTGTGCCCCAGGATCTGCCTTCTGTGTCTTGCCCTTGTCTGCCGGACCACTCCCTGAGACCTCCCCACTCCTGCCCTGACACTGCCCGCATGATGACCTCATTCCACTCCCTCCAAAAATCCCTGTCCTTCCCCCAACTTCTACAGGCCCTGGTACCTCTCCCGAGAGAACATTTCATTGCCTTGATCTCTGGACTGCCTTTACCCACTTTCTAATTTAACACGCCTCAAGCTCTGCTGAAACCAGGGAGGATGGGCGGGTGGATGGACAGATGGGTGAATGGGTAGAAGGATGGAGGGAGAGTGCCCGAGGTGAAGCTTGAGGACTGGGTGCAGGTGGCAGAAAGGGAAGAGATTGGTGCTGGGGACACACGTAGGTGCTGCCCAGCTCGTTCATAGGAAGAGCAGTAACTGCCTGAGTGGGGGCAGAGATGGCAGACACCTTTGGAAAGTGCCACATTAGGCCCCTATTCACTCTACAGCTGGGGTTCCCTGTGGCTGGGTGACGTCACGTCTCATTTTGTTGAGCCAGGGTAGTTACTGACGTACTCCTGGGGTTTCACTCTCCAAAGGGTGTAGGTTGGGAGGTACATTTTGTAGCCACCCTGCCTATAACTATTGCCGCTAGCAGGGGGGGAGGAGGGTGATGCCGCTGCCACCTATCCCAGTGTGGGGTGACGAGAGAGGGGAACGGCACTGTCTGCACCCACTTCACGTTCCTTCTTGTCCCAACTGCGTACGTACGAACATCACCCCAAGTTTTGGGGGCCTGAAGCTTATACAATTTTGGGGAGCCTTCTTTAAGAAAAGGAACATGAAATTATGAATACAAAATTGCTGGGTCCTTTGGGAAGTACCAAGAACAGTAGAAAATAGTCAGGGCAGAAACAAACACACTATAAATAGATGAACAAAAAGGAGTTGAAAGGAGTTATGTGAGCACACGCATGTGTGCAAAAAAAATTGCAAAACAGTCTGGCAGTTCTGCAGAAAGTTAGCATAGAATTAACATATGACCTAGCAATTCCCCTCCTAGGTTAACTACCCGAGAGAAGGGAAAACATATGTCCACACAGAAACTTGTACACGACTGTTCACAGCAGCGTTAGGCACAATAGCCGAAAGGTGGAAACAATCCCAGTGTCCGTCCACGGAGGAGTGGACCAGCAAAATGTGGTGTGTCCGTGCAATGGAATATTATCCAGCCTTAAAAGCAATGAAGCACAGACACATGCTACAACATGGGTGAACCTCGAAAACATGTTAAGTCAAAGCAGCCAGCCACAAAAGGCCACGTACTATATAATTCCATTTATAGGAAATGTTCAGAATGGGCGAATCTATTAATAAGACAGAAAGTGGATTAGTGGCAGCCTAAGGCTTGGGGAAATGGAAGATAGTGGGGTGACAGCTAAAGGAAATGGATTTCTTTTTGGGATGATGGAAATGTTCTAAAGTCGATTGTGGTGATGTTTGCACAAGTCTGTGAATGTCCTCAAAACCATTACACCGTGCACTGTAAACGGGTGAAGGTATGTGAATTATAGCTCAATAAAGCTGTTGCCGAAAAAGTTGCTGGGGCCCCTTGCAGAGCTTTGGTTGGGGCAGGTGCACATGGCGGTGGATGGAGGATGAATAGATGGAGCATGCTTATGCAATTTGGGGGGCCTTCTTTAAGAAAAGGAATATTTCAAGCTCCATTTGCTTCAAGGTAAATGCACCCCCGATGCCACCCTGTGTCAACAGGTGAACAGCTAGACAGTGCCGTGGCAGTGTTTCCACCATCACTGCCTTCCCAGCTGCCCTCCCAGGCTGGTTGGAGGGACTCCGTTATGCTGCCCTTGTTAAGCCTTGTGTCTCTTCTCTTCCCCACCCTGAAGCCAAGGCATCACCTATGACTCAGGGAAAATGTGGGAACAAAACAAGCAGGCTGTGAAGGAGGAGGAAAACCAGATGTCGGGTGGGCCCCGGAGGCTGGCAGGAGCTTAGGAGGAGAGAGGCTGTCCCATCCCTCCGGCGCTGCAGGAGAGGCTTGCAGAGTCTGCTGCCTGCTCCACTGGGCAGGGCCCTTGTGGAGGCCTGAAGTTTCTCACAGTCTGCAGAGGCCAAAGGCAGAATCTCATGCTCTGTGTCTGTGAACCCTGAAGGTCTGACATCCAAAGGCTAAAGGTGAAAAGCCAGGGCTGAATTTAGTTTTAAAATGGGGCAAGCTTCTGACCCAGGAATAGGCTGAGCTTGAACTGATGACAGACTCAACTCTGATCCTGGTTTTACAGATTGAGCCCCAATCTTTGTGTCACAGACTGAGCCCTGGTCCTGATGTCACAGACTGAGCCTTGGTCCTGATGTCATAGACTGAGTCTCATTCCATGGTCATAGGTTGAGCCTCCATTCTGGTGTCACAGACTGAACGCCCATCCTGGTGTTATAGGCTGAGCCCTGATCCTAGTGTCATAGACTGAGCCTCCCCCTGGTGTCATAGACTAAGCCTTTATCCCAGTGTCATATACTGAGCCCAGATCCCAGTGTCATAGGCTGAGCTCCCATTTTTATGTCATAGGCTGAGCCTCAATCCTGGTGTCATTGACTGAGCTCCCATCCTAGTACCACAAGTGGAACCTCAACTCCAATCACACACTGAACCCTGACCCTGGTCACAGATTGAGTCCTGATCCTGATGTCACACATGAGCTCTGATTTTGGTAACAGACTCTCTCACCCAAGCTCCAGATTTTGTCTCCAATGGCCTCTTGTTATTGCTGCCTGATATTCCCACGCACACCCCACCCTAAAGCTGTCAAGACCAAAACCATAATTTTCCTTCCTCCTCCTGCATCTCCATGTAAGTGGGATGGCACTGACCTCCCAGTGAGCAGGCCAGAAACCTGGAGCCCAGCCTCGTGTCTCCCCACCCCTCAGGACACCACACCCTACCAATTTCACCTGCATGACATTTTTTTATGCCCTCTTCTTCCTTACTCTGGCACTGTCTTAATTTCGGCCCCCATTATTGCTCTCCCTACACAACTACAACTCCTGGTGTTATAGACTGAACCCCAATCCTGACATCATAGACTGAGCCTCAATTCCAGTGTCATAGACTGAGTCCTGATCTGGTGTCACAGGCTGAGCCCCAGTCCTGGTGTCATAGGCTGAGCCCCAATCTTATTGTCATAGGCTGAGTCCTGATACAGTGTCATAGACTGAGCCCCAGTCCTGGTGTTGTAGGCTGAGTTCTGATCCCAGTGTCATGGGTTAAGCCCCAATTCCAGGGTCATAGACTGAGCCCTGTCAATTGCCAACCAGAATTGCCTCCAAACAATTGCCAACCGCATTTGTCACCAACCCTTAGAATGACATTCAGAGGCCCTTTCCAGCCTGTCCTCTCAGCACCCCTCACACACATGAACCTCCAACTTGCCATTCCCTGCGTGTCTCTGTGCTGTTCTGTCACTCCTTCCCACCCTTCCTGTCTGGCAACTGAGGGCTCTCGGATCCTCTGCAGACAGTTGTAGCCAGAGGACTTCGGGTTGCTCTGCTTTCTTTATCTACACCTCATTGTACTGTAATTACCTTACTTACCCTCTCCTTAGACCAGGGCCCTGCAGACTATGGCCTGTGAGCCAAATCCAGGTCACTGCCTGATTTTGTAAATAAAATTTTATTGGCACAGTCCTGCCACTATGTACTACTTATCGTATATGGCTGCTGTTGTGCTACAACAGCAGAGTTCAGTAGTTGCATCAAAGACCACATGGTCTGCAAAGCCTAAGATATTTACTCTCTAGCCCTTTATAGAAAAGGTTTGCTGACCCCTGCTCTAGAGCATGAGGTCTTTGAGGGCAGGGACTGTATCTGGCCCACTTTTACATCCCCAAGACCCAAGGAGTAAAATCTTATGCATATTGATCACTTTCCACATGCCTGGCTTAGTGCTAAGCCCATCACGTACTTTACGTTCTTCTATCCTCACAACAACTCTGAGTCCTCACTTCATAGAAGAGGAAACGGAGGCTTGGAGAGGTGCCCTGACTTTGCCAAGGTCACACCAAGGTAGTGCAAGGCAGAGCTGGAATTTGAACCCAGGTATTCCTGAATTCAAAACAAGGGGTCACAGCCACCAGGCTATCTGATGTGGTGTTGAGTTGGGTACAGAGTCAGTGTCCATATATTTGCTGGTGAATGGATAGATGAGTGGATAAGTGGATGGATGGGTGGATGGTTGGATGGATGGTTGGAAGGTTAGGTGGATGGATGGATGGATGGATGGTTGGTTGGATAGTTGGCTAGTTGGCTGGCTGGATGGTTAGATAGATGCATGGTTAGATGGATGGGTGGATGGACAGATGGATGGATGATTGGATGGATGGATAGTTAGATGGATGGCTGGTTGGCTAGATGGATAGATAGTTGGCTGGCTGCATGGTTGGGTGGATGAATGCGCAGATAGTTGGATGGATAGGTGATTTGACAATGTCCAGAGGCAGTGATGCATTACACCCAGGAGATAGCACTTTGAGGGGATGAGGTTGTACAAGGAAGGAAGTGGGGGGACAATTGCGGCAAAGAGGCCAGGCAGGCAGGAAACCAAGGCGAGACACAGAATGCACTCATTATACACGAACTTATTACAGGTTGGGGGAATGAATGAAAAACTGTGGCCACCACGGATAACTGGAGCAGCTGAGGGGACGGGCCCTGGGACCCTGCTCCAGGGAATGTCGCTAAAGGTCTCAATCCCCCTCTCACAAGCCTTGCCTGCCTCCCCGAGTCAAACCACGCCCTTTCCCCAGGAGGTCCTATTAGGTGCCCAGACAGCCAACATCAGAGCTTAAGAGGGGCACAAAAAGGCCATTCTTCCCTGCTCTCCAGGAATAAAGAGAGGAGGGACGCTCTTGGGGAGGGAGTCACTCTCCCAGGGGAGTTAAGCTAGAGGAGGCATGGGGCCTCAGGGAAAGAATCTCAGCTGGGGACGCAGGCTGCATACTCCTCTCCAAGGAGCCACCCATCCACCTGGATTCGGGACCCAGGCGGCCTCTTCCACCACCAGCCCCCGCGGCACCAGCCATAAAAGGGCATAAGAGTCACTATTGGTTCCCACAGTGCACTCCCCCACCTGCCAGCTTATAAATCACAGCCTGAACCTGCTGGGCTGGAAGACAGGGTGGGCTGAGCCGCCACGAGCAGTGCACACCTTCATCAGGACCTGGGTCACAGGCAGACACCTTGGTGATCCACAGCAGATGCACTAATTCTTCAGGATCACCATCCACCGATGGATCTAAAAACCCTCCCCAGGCGCTCTGGCTGCCCACATCAGTAGCTTTGTACACCACCTGGGACACGCCACCAAAACAGCCTTAGACAGAACTGGCTTCAAATCCCAGCTTCTTTGGCGTGTGCTTGCTGTGCAACCTTGAGCAAGTCACTCAACCTCTCTGAGCCCAACTTCACGAAGGCTCAACAACTGGCAGCAGCTTCCATGATTAGGACTACTCTCCTATTGCATCTTAGTTCCTAGGTCACCTTCTCTGCCCCCAGCCCCAGCCTCTGGGTCCTCTGATACTTCTGCCTGCTCGTTGACTCCTGTACGGTGCCTGGTACACAATAAACCTTCAAGGAGAATCCGTGGATTGAACAAGCTAAGGAATCTTCATTTCGGCCCCCTCCTTCATGGAAACTCACTGCTATCTTGAATAAGTACTTGGCTCACACAGGCAATGGTGGCAGGTCTTGAGCCAGGTGGCTGGCCTGAGCAGGGGCAGGAGGGGTCATGCTGGCGGGGATATGCAGGACGAGGAAACCTCAGAGGCAGCAGGTGCATGACGAGCTCCTATGACGTCCCACATTGCCCTGGGTACCTGGACACTATCTGGTTATCTTCAAGGGCTAAACTCCTCCTGAGATTTAAGGAGAAGTGTCTCTTTGCAACAACAGTTCACCCAGGCCTGGGGGATATAATAAAAGGCTTCCCAGTTCCTGGGGAACTGGGGAGGTAAACTGAGGCCCCAGGACACTGGGTGGCAGGGGAGCGGGCACCGGCCGATGTGTGTGCATGTGTGTTTGGGGGAGGTGTCTGCCTGAGAGCCTCAAGTCTGTCCCCTTTTGCTGCCACCCTGAGCCTCCTGTCCTTATGCAGCTGATCCAGGAACCAACAGCATCTGGAACCCCCGTCCCCCCAGGAAGACACCGGCCTGCGCCTAGGGAGTTCGGCGGCTGAGTTGAGAGGGTGCACGCTCCTTCTGCAAATTTACCTCCTGAGACAAGTTCCTGGCCGAGTCTGGGGAGATGTTTCCTCTGAGACAAGAGGGAGCCCACAAGTTGGTGATGTTCCACAGGGCCCCCGGGAGATCGGGGGTTATGGGATCCAGGGCCGGTGCAGGCAGGGTCTGCGCCCCAGCCAAGGAAAGGCTCAAGTGGGGGATGGTGGGTGGGCTGTCCAGGGACCCTTGCTTGGGCGGATGGTGCCCGCTGGTCACTGCCTGCCCCTTACCTCTCTTGAAGGCCCACCGCTTCAGCCACAGCTTGGAGAGGGCCGGCCAGGAGTGGTTGAGCACCGAGTCAGCCATCGGGGCCGTGTGTGTGTGTGTGCGTGCGAGAGCCTGGGAGTGCAGCAGCGGGAGCTGGGCTGGGAATCCCTGCCAGGACGGGGCTGCCAGCAAGAGGGGCGGAGACTGCCACCAGGGTCTGCCAGATGCATCAGCTGATAGGAGCTGGGGCTGGGGCTTCTGGCTGCGGGGCTCAGGGACCCCTGGCTGGGGGTAGGCCAAGCCCTTAGCACCCCATCTCCTACACCCAGTCCTGTGGTAGGTGTGTGGTAAGTAGGATTCTCACCCTGGCTGGACAAGACATTTCTAGGAGAAAACAAGAGCAGCCTGGGTCCCCAGGGGAGGCTGGGTGAGCGTGGATGTCTGCGTGTTTGTGTGTGTGTGCGTGCCATTGTGTCTGTGTTTGACAGTGCATTTATGTGTCAGCATATAGTGTGCATTTTTGAGTCTGTGAGTACGTTTGAGTGCAAGTCTTTTTTTTTTTTTGAGACAGAGTCTTGCTCTGTCACCCAGGCTGGAGTGCAGTGGCGTCATCGTAGCTCACTGCAGCCTCCAACTCCTGGGCTCAAGCCATCCTCCTGCCTCAGTCTCCCGAGTAGCTGGGACTACAGGTGTGCGCCATGACTCCTGGCTAATTTTTCTATTTTTTGTAGAGACGGGGTCTCGCTCTTGCTCAGGCTGGTCTTGAACTCCTGACCTCAAGTGATCCTCCCGCCTCGGCCTCCCAGAGTGCTGGGGTTACAGGCGTGAGCCACCGCGCCCGGCCTCTGAGTGCAAGTCTTGAGTGTCAACTTGTTTATGTGGGGGTGTATTTGAGTATCTAGGTAGTTTTAAAAGCCTCTGTGATCCTCTCTGTGTGCGTGTGAGAGTGTGTGTGTGTTTGTGTGAGTGTGTTTGTGTGAGTGTGTTTGTGTGAATGTGTGTGTGCGTGTGTGTGTGCGAATGGCCACTGGTATCTGTGGGTTGGTCTACATGACTCGTTTGTCTTGGGGAGATCTGTCTCTGGTATCTGTGAGGCGGTTTTGGTCCGCCTGGGTTTGTGTGTTTCTACGTGTCTGTGTCTTCATCTCCCCATGTACAAGCGTGTGGGGTGCGTGTGAGCCGCGCTCACCCGTGCGGGTGCTTCCCCCTGGTGGTGGCAGCCCGTTACCTGCATCTTCTCTCCTTGTGTCTGAAAGATCCTGGCTTTCTTCGTTCCTTGCTGGCCCCCTCCTCCACTCCCCAAATCCTCCTTCCTTTCTTTCTTTCTTTTCAGACAAGTTCTCCCCCTGTCGCCCAGGCTGGAGTGCAGTGGAGCAATCAAAACTCAGCGCTGCCTCAACTCCTGGGCTCAAGGGATCTTCCCGCCTCCGCCTCCCAAGCAGCCAAGCCTGAAGCTGGTTGTTTTAAGCTGTAAGTAGCCCCTTTGGCCTGTCAAAGGGTGATCTTCTGAGATGACTGAAAGAGCAGGCGGAGGGTCTGGATGGGGGCGCAGGGTATGGAATGTGCTCTATCTTGATGAAAGCATCCACCATCTTGGAGGGGATAGTCACCATCTTGGTAAGGGCATCCAGCATCTTGGTGGGAATAGTCACCATCTTGGTAAGGGCATCTGCCATCTTGGAGGGGATAGTCACCATCTTGGTAAGGGCATCTGCCATCTTGGTGGGGATAGTCACCATGTTGGTAAGGGCATCTGCCATCTTGGTGGGGATAGTCACGATCTTGGTAAGGGCATCTTCCATCTTGGAGGGGATAGTCACCCTCTTGGTAAGGGCATCTACCATCCTGGAGAGGGAACCCACCATTTTGTTGAGGGCATCGCCATCTTGTTAAGGGCATCCACCATCTTGGTAAGGGCACCCTCTCTTGACATAGTGGTGTCCAGGTCCCTGGAAAGGGCACATTCCTAAGAAGCTCTCATGACAGGGTGGCATGAATTCATTAGAGACCCCAGCAGAGATGGGCTGAGCTAGCCCGGACCAGAAGAACCACCCAGCTGACTCAACAAATCATGAGCTAAATCAGCAGTTATTGTTTTACGCTGCTAAGTTTTGGGGCAGTTTGTTTCCCAGCAAAAGCTAACGGACAGAGGCACGGCAGCGATGCAAGGTGCTCTGGTTAGCTAATGCAGCGTAATAAATCACCCCAAAACCTAGTGGTGTAAAACAACAACAATCGTTTGTTGTTTCTCAAGATATCTAGTGGGTAGGGATTCAGGAGTGGCTTGACCGCGTGGTTTCGGTTTGGGGTCGCTCGTGACATTTTTGTCAGACGCAGGCTGGGGCTGGACCATCCCAAAGGCATCTTCACGCACGTGGCTGGGAAGACTCAAACAGCCAGGGTTCCTCGGGCATCTCTTTTTGCCTCTGCGGTGGTCATTTCTCATGGCATCTCCAGCGTGGTACCCTCGGGGAAGCTAGACTTCTCACTTGCAGGCTCAGGGCTCCAAAGATGCACATCCCAAGACAGAAAGCCTTGTGTTTATGATCTTGCATTTCTTGCATGGCTATACGCTGTTAGTTGAGAGACTCTCCAGGGTCCAAGAGGAGGGGAATCCCCCTTCACCCCCCCTCTTGATAAGGAGAGATAAGATTCCAGAAGAGCACGTGGGATTGAAAATATTACTGTGGCCGGTTTGGGAAAATATAACCTATCCCCCAGGGTCTGAAGTCCAGGCGGGCAGGTCTAGATACAGATTAGACTCTGGACCACGAAAGGGATTGAGCAGACGATGCCCACTGAGAAGCCAGGTAGGTGGGTCACACCAGCCTAGAGCCCAGGGTTGGGGTAGCAGCAGCACAAGCTGACATTTAACAACAGCTTAGGTCACGCCGTGTACTCGCCCGACTGTCGTGCGTAAATAACTCCGTCCCCACGACCGCTCTACGGCAGGGTGGTAGTGGTGGTGGTGGTGATGTTTCGATCACTCCCATTGTACAGATGAGAAAACTGAGGCACAAGGGAGGTAAGTCACGAACATTTCAGACAAATGTTTCTCTCAAATCAACGAATTCCCTCCCACCTCTGTTGCCATCGCTCAAGCCCAAACCAGGTCCCAGTCCTGGACCCTCGCTAGGGCTGAAGTCCACCTTCTCCCCGCCCTCCCCAAGCCTTGTTTGAAATCCTCTTCCTCCACTTGCGTTCTCCTTGCCCTGCCCTAGTTGGGCCACCATCGCCTCCTGAGAAGGTCACTCTTCCTAAGGCTCTTATGGGAACCCCAGGACCGTGCTCCAAGCCTTCTGCGGCTGCTAAAATCTTGCCCCTTCCGAGGAAGAGCCAACCTCAAGCAGGGTCCGAGGAGGTGGCTGCCATCCCTGCTTTGGGATGGGCCCCTTACAGGAGCCCACTCTAGCACACCTGCTTAGAGACTGGGATCCAACACACGTCTCTCTTTTGAGTGACGGCACAGAATGTCTCTGCTGACGCATGGGTGGAAACTGCTCAGGAAACAAGGCTTTGGGACAAGGACAGAGTCTGGAGGAACGCGTGAGGCTGGCAGTGTTTTCTGAGTTCCTATTAAGTGCGAGGCACTGTGCTAAGGTCTCACAGGCAGGGTGTTATGACAGCCCTCTTATAGGTGAGCAAACGAAAGCCCAGAGCGGTTAGATCACTTGCCCGTGGCCACACAGAGGCCGGGGAGCTGGGATTTGAACCCCTGGCTGTCCAACACAGCCACCATGTCATCTGCAACAGTACAGAGCACCGGCTCGTGTCCATCCCCGTGTCAGCGGCTGCGGGTGATGGGGGCAACAGAGAGGCACTTGGGTACAGCCCAGACCAGATGCACTAAGATGTTTGCAGCTGATGTTCTACGGGCTGTTTGAGGCCTAGTGAAAAGGCTGCCTCTGCCAGGAAGCCCTCCAGAGGGACTCACAGTCAGGTGAGGGAGCTCAAAAGCGGCAGAGAGCAGGGGCAAACCTCCCCTGGCCTTGATTGCCACGTCCTTTCCTCAGAACGGCAGGGGACCCAGTCTTGGAGCACAAGCCCCCAGCTGGAACTCACTGGCTCCCTGCTCTCTGGCCCCAGATGTTCACTCCAAGTTCACCCCCTCCTCCGGGCTCTGGGGCCACCCTCCCAGACCCCAGCACACCTGAAGCCCGCCTCTTGGCCCCGCAGCACTGGAGGGTGGCAGGAAGCAACAGACCTGGGTGTGCCCAGCACAAACCACAGCCTTCCTCTCTCACCTCACCCCGTCCCAGGCAGGCAGTGGTGTGAGAGGCTCCCCAGGGTGGGCCACGGTGGGAGCCAGGGGTGTCCCCCAAGGCGGAGGGGCCCCACTGGAGGGCTGCCCCGGTGGAGGAGGGTCATCCTCCCTGGATGACCTTGGAAGACACCAGAGGGGACCCTTCTCAGGGCTGGTTCTCAGATGTCAACCTCAAGGGCAAGTTTGTTTTCAAAGTTGAATTCTCCAGCCCCACCCATCAGAGTCTGCATTGAGGAGGCCCTGCGGGGTGCGGGGGGTGGGGGGGAAGGGCTGGAATCTGCAGTTTAAGAGGCTAAGGGTGACTTTGACTTTGGCACAGGAGCCCAAGCTCGTCCACTCATTCCCAGTGTCCTGTTCCCGGGTGGGGCCTTGGCTACAAGAGGCTCCATCCTCCTTTTGGACCTAGCTGCTCCTCACGGACCCCTGCCCCCTGGGGTGACCTCTCAGGACCACAGATCTCTGTAGAACGAACACATGAGGAAAACAGCTTCTCCCCGCCCACTTGGGATGCGGGTTGACCGCAAGGTGGAGAGAGGTGGAGAGGTCTGTCTGTCTTTCTGCTGCCCCCTGAACCCCCCCTCCCCGGACCCCACTGCCACTCTGTCCCTGTTGGTCCACCTCCCAAGATGGTTACTCACCAGATGGAACTTGGTTCTCGGTGCCACGGGTACCCAGCCCGGCTACCAGCTCCTGCAGCGCCCACGGCCCATGGCCAGGGTTTCAGGTCAGCCCAAGGGGAATGCTGGCCAGCAAGAGCCTGGCATAACCACAAGGGCACCAACTGTACCCCGGCTTCCTCTTTTTCAACTGCGCCTGCCCACCTACCCACTGCCTGCCTTCCCAGCGCTGGGCCAATCCAGGGGGCTGAGACGGGCACAGAGGACAGGAGTTCTAGAAGCAGGGAACCCTCCCCCCACCCCTCAGCGCTGTGCGCGCAGGTGTCCCGAGGAGAAGGGGTGGGGAGCTGGGGGGAGGCCCGGCAACCTCACCCCCACCCCCAGCAGCTTCCTGCGGAACCAACTGCCAAAGAGGAACAGGGTGTGGGGGCCTCACCCGGGCACATGGGTGCACAGACTTGGGGACACACAAGTCACGTGTATCCACGGAGATGCAGGGACACATGAACACACACAGGGAGAGAGAAACACACGTGGTTCTGTGGGCACATGGAAGCGTGTGGATCCACATGGTGTGCTGGGAAATGTTTAACAACCACCTCTCTGATTCGTGGTGTCTGCCAATTCTCCTGGTGTAAACACTCCCAGCATGGCCAATTTCAGCTACCTGTGTAATGTCACCGGCGTGGAGTTGGGAGGAGATACTTGGACTTGGCTTTTGAGCTGGCTCCATCACGTCACTGGAGTGGGTACTCAGGCACACGGGTCCATGCAGAGAGACACAGGTTTTCCCCCCACTTCCCCTAGGACGCAGGTACAAAGATATCTGCATACGGGCCATATAGAGCAGTGTATGCACAGAGACCCCTGGGTGCACGGGTTGCCCCAGACATGCTCCTTGACAGTCAGAGACAGGGAGTGCCCAGGCACACACAGGGGCACGAACACAGCATTATGCGTGGAGACACACAGAGCCACACGCACAGGCACGGGGGGCACACACAGGACTCAGAGGCCAGAGAGGATGAGGAGACATAAAGACAGGCACAGGGCACACCAAGGAACACACAGAATTGGGACAGACCTCAGCCTGTGTGTGCACACACACGGCCACACACGAGCACACCCTCGAGTGCATCCAGAGACACGGGAATGTGGATACACACCCAAGTGCAACCAGGTCCACAGACTCTCAAACCCCAGCCCCAAACCACAAACCCAGCATTTAGAGAGTGGCTAGCAAGAGCCTGGTCATCCCGGCTCCCAAGAGCTGATGGTTATCAAATGTTCAGGAGTTTTGTGAGCCAGTTGTTAAATGCATCCATCCTTAAAAAACTTTAATTATATAAATTTACAATTAAATAAATTCCTTACAAATACTGAATGATCTCACTTATATGCAGAATCTAAGAAAGTCAAATTCACAGAAGTAGAAAGTAGAATGGTGGTTGCCAGGAACCGGGAATAGGGAGATGTGGGTCCAAGGGTTCAAAGCTTCAGTGAGACAGAAGGAATAAGGTCGGGACAAGAATTGCACAGCATGGTGACTATAATTAATAATAACATATTGTATTCTTGGAAATTGCCAAGGGGGTAGATCTTAAATGTTCTCTCACAACAAAAAAATGATAAGTATGTGAGCTAATGGATATGTTCATTCGCTTAATGTAACCATTTACATATATCAAAATGTCGTTTTGGATGCCGTAAATATATACAACTTTTGTCAATTAAAAAATAAATACAGTTAAAATATAAGGATAAATTATATTAAAACCAAAAATAGTCACCATTTAAATTTATGACTGTACTTAATGCCAATGAACTGTACACTTAAAAATGGTTAAAATGGTAAATTTTAAAAAGCTCATTTATTTATTTTTTATTTTACATAGAGACAGGGTCTCGCTCTTGCTCAGGCTGGTCTCGAACTCCTGAGCTCAGGCGATCCCCCCTCCCTCCTCTGCCTCCCACAGGTGTGAACCACTGCACCCGTCCAAAATGGTGAATTTTATGTTATGAATATTTTACCACAATAAAAAAATTCATCACTTTCTAATTATTTTGCTGTGTTTTTCTGTTATCTATGTTTCTGAAGTTATTTGAACCTGTTGGGTGGGAATATTATATAACTGGACTCTTCCTGGCTCTGTAACGACACACTGGTAGCTTGAAATCGGTCGTGGTGAGAATATTTACACCATGAGAATTGGCAAACACCATACGTCGGCACCTTCCACCTGAGAGCTGGTTGTTAAACATTTGCCAGCACACTACTGCACACAGGCGCACACAGAGTCACACACAAGTGCAAACTGTCACACACAACTGTCATGGGGGCTCACAGAGGCAGGCACAAGTGCACACACATAGATGTAGGAGTCCTCACTCCTCACCCCAGGACACTAGAGACATACACACACACAACAGGCCCATGGGCCCCTGGGAACATGAAGCTACAGGGACACACCCAAAGAGGGGCATACCAGGAAACACAAACATAAACACATGTGCTCATGGGCACAAGTTCAGACACAAGCACACACCATCATGTAGACACACAGAATGAACATGAAGACACACACATAATGAATGCTCCTGGACATACGTGTGGACTCACAATCGCTGACACACAGACTTAGATACACACACACACTCACACAAGGGCAGACGCTGGGCACCTCTGAGAACACCCGTGGAGAAACTGACTCTCACACTGGTTGCCATGTGATTTCCCCTTCAATGTCACAACCACACAGACCCGGAAGCCTCTCAACACAAACACTCACTGACCCATAACGGCACACTTGTCCCCAGGGATGCACATGGGACCATCCACAGAATCGCAGAAACAAGAGATGCATGGGACACAAGGAGACACAGACGTGCACTGATTTGTACACACACATCCTGTAACCAACCTATTATTTCTTTAATGCAACACACACTTGTTGAGCGCCTACTATATATCAGGCACTGTGGCAGGCACGGGATCACGGTGAACAAGACAGATGCAACCTGCCTTCCCTGGAGGACCTCACAGGGGAGGCAAACCCTGAACCAGGAAACAGACCCAGGAGGTAAATGCAGATGGTGTGAATTGCTGTGACAGGAAGTAAACAGCAGTGATGTGACACAGAGTGGGTGGGGGAGGTTGTTGCTTTAGCCAGGAAGGTCAGGGAAGGCCACGTGAGCTGAGATCTGAGTGTGCAAAAGGAGCCAGGCACGTAATTCGATATCTGGGGGAAAGGCATGCAGGCAGCAGGAACTGCCAGGGCAAGGTTTGAGGGGTGTTTGAGGGAACGGGAGGAGGTCAGTGTCCCTGGAACCAGGCTGCACGACCACAGTCTCAGGTTGCTTGAAGGTCCACACTTCCCGTCCATACCGCCCCACCCTCTGAACTGGCCTCTGTTCCCCCTTGGCCTCCTAGAGGCCAAATCCGGAGGCCAACCCTCATCTGCGCACACAGAGCCCCCCTCCTGCCCCTGCACCAGCCCGTCCCACCTCCAAGGAGGGCCCCTGCCTGCTCTACCCCTTCCTGCTTGCATTGGTGGCAAAATATACATAACATAAAATTTACCACTTTATTTTTAAGTGTACAGTTCAGTAGTATTACACACACTCACATGGTTGTGCAAACGTCAGCACCATCCATCTCCAGAACTTTCTCATCTTCCCAAACTGAAACTCTGTCCCCATGAAACACTAACTCCCCAACCCCTCCCCAGCCCCTGGCACCCACCATTCTATTTCCTGTCTCTGTGGATCTGACGACTCTTGGGATCTCCTGTGAGTGGAGTCACACAGGATTTGTCCTTCTGTGACTATTTTATTTCACAGAACGTGATGTCCTGAAGGTTCATCACGTAGCAGGTGTCAGAATTTCCTTCCTTTTTAAGGCAGGATAAGATTCCATCGCATGGATGGACCATATTGTGTTCATCCATTCGTCTGTCAATGGACATTTGGGTTGTTTCTACCTTTTGGCTCCTGAGAATCATGCTGATAAGAATATGGGTATACAAGCATCTGCCCGCTTTCAGCTTTTAGGTGTGCACCACTGGACAGTTTTAAACAAGGGCTGGTGAATGCGTCCTGCTTTTCGCTTAGAAGAGATGTTTTTTCTTGCAATTGTAGCTGCTATCACCGACACAGCCACGAGAGGGCAGCGCTTTCCCGTGGCTTTTCCCCTGGCTGGGCTAAGGCCAAAGCGAGAAAAACCAGGAAAAAACAAAAAACAAAAAGCAAAAAACAAACAACAACAACAACAAAACCCCCCCAAAACGAGCAAACAAACAAACAAACAAAAAACACCAAAAACCAAACCAAAACCAAAAAACCCAAAAAACAAAACCAAACCAAAACAACAAACAAACAAACAAACAAAAAACCCCAAACCAGGCTGGTTTAAAAAACCTGAAGGCTTGCAGGGGCCAGGGGACAGCCTGAGTTAGTGAGGGACGTGGGGTGCAAGACACAGGCCTGCTATCCCTTCTCTCACTTTTAACAGAGATGTGGTACAGTGAAATATTTCTGTGCTGTGGAAAAAACACAAAATTTTTGGGCCAAAGACAAAATGTGAAAAAAAACCCAACACAGATCGTAGAAGGAATTTACAAGGGTATTTTTACGATCTAGGGTTGAAAACATTTTTTTTTAAACTAAGACAGGAAACCCAGAAGCCATGAATAAAAAGACAGAACTATATATTAAAACATCTATATAATCTTATAATAAAAATATCTTAAATATCAACTAACTTAGGGAAATCATTTTATAAATTATTAGGAAAATATTATAAACAAAACCAATAAATAAAGATCAATGGGTTGTCTGAGAAGGGGTAGTACCTTCATATATAAAGAGTTGTCACACATTGCCAAGAAATAGACAACATAAATAGAAAATTGAAAAAACAGTAAGGAAAAGGCATGTCTCAGAAAAGCACAACCAAGAGCCAAAGAATGTATAAAAATATAGTCCCCAGAGTGCAAATTTCAGTAATAATGAGCTGTTCACTTCACAACCAAGAGAGTGGCAACAGCAACCACAAAAAAGGGCATTACCTAATTATCTTCCTGTAGTTGAAATTATCATAGAAATTAGAAAATCTGTTTGTGAAATTCTAAAGGTTTAATTTGTCCACAATTTCCAATATTTTCTAAAGTGGAACAAAAGTTTTCAAGCCATCATCATAAAATATGTAAAAATAAAGTGATCTAAAAAACATTAAAAAGTATCAACACCCACTGCTGGCAGAGATGCAGAGAAAAGGGTGATGGTGCATCTTATCATATAATAGAAACTCTCCCCCTAACATGTCTAGGCCATAAAGTTGTTCATATCTGTAGCTGCCCCTTGGGAGCCTCTGCCGTGTCATTTTGGTTGTGAAATAGAATTTACTATCTTTAGGACTTGCCTGTGATTTCCCATCCCATCTCATGTAAGACCCAAGCAGGAAGATACCCACTAAAGTCCTATTTTCTGAGTATAAAGCTTCCCCTTCTTTTGATTAAAAAAAAATTGAGATAGTATTTACACATAGTAAAATTCAATCTTTTTAGTGTGCAGTTCTATGAGTTTTGGACTAATCCATACAGCCGTGTAGCCACCATCATAATCAAGATATAGAACAATATCATTGCCCCCCAAAATTTTCTCATGCCCTTTTGTCGGCATCCTCTTTCCTTACCCTAGGTGGTTACTGGTTTGTCCTCTGTCTCTATAGTTTTATCTTTTCCAGAATATCACACAAATGGAATCGTACAGTTTTTTAGCCTCTGAGTTTGGCTTCTTTTCCTTAGCATGATGCATTTGAGATTCACCCACGTTGCTGTGTAGATCGGTGTTTCCTTTCACTTTATTGTTGAGGCTTCTGTGTGAATGCTTTCATTTCTCTTGGGAAAAAACACCTAGGAGTAGGATTGCCGGGTTATATGACAAACGTACGTTTAGCTTTACAAGAAACGTTGAACTGTTTTCCTGAGTGGCTGCACCATGGTGCATTCCCACCAGTGGCGTTTGAGAATTCCACTTGCTCCACAACCTTGTCAGCACTTAGTATTGTCATTTTCTGATTTTAGCCAATCTGGTTGGTAGTGGTCTCTTATTGTGTTTGGGCCCCTTTATGACATCAGAAAACTCTGATGGCATGTCACATGATCATCACGGCAGCCTTTACTATCCCCAGATGGAGAAGAAGGGCAGTAGGGTCTGCAGAGTGTGGGGGCCTGGTTCAACGCCTGGTTCTGCCAATTGTTTTTTGTGTGCCCTGTGTGGCCAAGCAGCTATGTCTGTCTGTGCTGTAGCTTCCTCCTCTCGAATGTGACAACATTTCCATCTCATAGGATTAGGTGAGATGATGCAGGAGAAAGGCTTGGAACAGGATCTGGCACAGCGTAGGCACCAACCAGGTCTTTTTGAGGTTTCTTTGGCCAACCTCTTTCCAACCTCAGGACCTTTGCACTTGCAGCCTCCTCTGCTGGAGTATTCTTCTCCTGATTCTCTTTTAATTACCTAATGTGTGTGTGCATGTATGTGTGTGTGTGAGAGAGTGTGTGTAGGCAAAAAGCTAAGATTAGCCTGAGCACCACGGCTTATGCCTGTAATCCCAGCACTTTGGGAGGCCAAGGCAGGAGGATCACTTGAGGCCAGGAGTTCGAGATCAGCCTGGGCAACATAGCAAGACCCCGTGTCTACACACACAAACACACACACACACAAATTAGCTGGGTGTGGTGGCACACACCTGTAGTCCCAGCTACTCAGGAGGCTGAGGCAAGAGGATCACTTGAGCGCAGGAGTTAGAGGTTGCAGTGAGCTATGATGATGCCACTGTACTCCAGCCTGGGCAACAGAGCAAGACCCTGTCTCTAAAAAAAAAAAAAAAAAGCTAAGATTAGTTAATTAATGCCTTTAAATCCATTTGTATTTTAAAAACAAAATAGCACCTTTTCTAAAGTAGAACAAAAGTTTTCAAGCCATTATCATAAAATATGTAAAAATAAAGTGATTAAAAAGTATTAACACCCACTGCTGGCAGAGGTGCAGAGAAAAGGGTGCTGGTGCATACTGTCATATAATAGAAACCCTCCCCCTAACATGTCTAGGCCATAAGGTTCATATCTGCAGTTGCCCCTTGGGAGCCTCTGCTGTGTCATCTTGTTTGTGAAATAGAATTTACTCCTTAGGGCTTTAGAATTTACACATTAGAAAAATAGACCTACCCATATGAAGGAGACATCATTTATTCAGACAAGAGGGGGTACCTAGCACATCTGTGGACTCAGGAATAGTGTTGCCAGGTAAAATATAAGAAACTGGACATCCTATATTTGTACTTGCTAAATGTGGCAATCCTACTCAGGGACATTTGTGGTAACTTCTGACTGTCAGGGGCTGGCTTCCCAATTCTGATGATAACATGGGGCAGGAGGGGGCAGGCGGGGCCCCTTCTCCAGCCCCCTTTTTGCTGAGCAGCCACCCCTCCCCCAGCTGCCGGACCCCCAGAGAAACCACAAGGGACTTCAGAGGTCTCAACAGGAAAACCGCATCTTAATATAACCCAAGAACTCAACGTCCTTGTAATGAGATGTCCACGGAACATCTCATCGTTTTCTTTTGTACTTCTGATGACAAGCTGTGTCCTGAAGTGGCTTCCAGAGACGGTTATGAATCACAAAAGAGGGGTCACCCCTCTCTGAGCTCTTTCTACGTGGCTTATTTCACCTCGTTGTGAGCTGTATCTTCCCACTGTCGGCCCCCAGCTCAGTGGCTGCTTCTTGCAGCCAAAACTCCCTCTCGAGGTTTGTCTAAGGTGGGGCAGAGGCCACCCTCAGCTGCTGGGTGCGGGTACACAGAGGCTGGAGAGAGATGGTGCCAAGCTCTGCTTTTTAAAAATCAGGGTCATATATCGATGATAGGTAGTGAGCCTCCCAACATCAGAGTCATCCAAGACTCCCACCCCCACCCCACTAGAGGGATTCTGGCTTTCAACTTCTAGACTCTAATTCTGTCTTGGGCACCACTGAGAGGGTGTCTTTTTGACCCATGAAGTTTATCTCGGCTAAGAGAGCAAAAGCGGGGGTTCACCTATGTCCACCTCCAGTATGAGCCATGAAGGGCTATTAGTAAGTCCCTGGTAATCACCCACCCCCTTTCACCACAGAACAGTGGTTAGGATGCCAGCAGGCTGCCCCCACTGCCTGTCACAGTCAGCCTGAAACCCACCTCCCCACACCAGATCTAGCATGTTATTTGTTGAGCATCCACTTTGCACCAGACACCCTACCAGGTGTGGGAGGTCCTTACAGAGCTCAGGCCTCCTGGGAGGACAGACAAACAGGTAAGTACAAGGCAATATGGCAGGTGCCAACTGGAGACAGAGGCCATTGTGTCTGTGTCTGTCTGATGGTGTGGATTGGGAAAGAGTTTTAGGTTTTATCCCTAGGGCAATGGGGAGCCATGGCAGGTTTTATACAGAGGGTGGCAGGGTCTGGGCTTTGTTTTAGGAAGTTCCCTCTGGCTGGGCATGAGGGGAATGAATAGAGGGTATAACCCTGGAGGCTGGGAGGCCAGCGAGGTGGCAGGTGCTGTCATTCAGAAAGACAGGATGGTGGCCCAGGTGTAGGAGGAAGAAAAGTGGGTGGCTTCGAAGAGGATTCAAGAGGCAAAATGCGCTGGACTTTGTGTAGACATGGCAGGGTGGGGTCAGCACTTTGGACCCTCGGCCTCAATTCCCGCCAGTCTACGGGTGTAGCATCCCTGCTGGCTTCCCGCCATTTGCCTGTTTGCATTTCCTGTGCCTGGGATTTTCCAGTCTCTCCCCTGGTCGCCCTGGAAAGGAGAGGGCTGGGAAGAAGTTTCCCCCTCCCCAGTAGCTGACCCCCAAGGCAGAGACTGCCCCAGAGTGACGCTCTTCCTTTTCCTCCAGGGGGACCGGGCCAAGGCATCTGGGAATTCCAGATAGGAAGAGCAGGGGTGTCTGGCGGGCGGGCAAAGGGTCATAGCCCCAGGGGCCACTCTTCCCATGCCCTCCTGGACTCAGAACCCTGCCAGGTGCCAGCAGGAGAAGGCTCTGGGAGCCCAGGTCTGTGGTGGGGGCTAGGGACCAGGTTTGGGTCCTCTGGGACACGTGTGTGGCATGTTACCCTGCGGGCACGCCTCCTTCTCCTTAATTCCGTCTCTACTCACAACACCACCTCCTTGGGGGACTCTGCTTCTGTCTTTACTACCCTCCAAACCGTCCCCCCTGTTTTGTTTTCTGTACTGTCTTTAATTTCTTGCCCCTCTGAAATCATTTCTTGGTTTATCCATTCTACCTGCCTTTTGCCTTCAGATGCGTGTTCGTTGGGGGCAGGGACTTTTGTCTCTCTCCTTTGCCAGCTGCCTCCTTGGCACCTGCCCTCGGCACACAGTAGGTGCTCAATAAATATTTGTTGAAAGAAAAAGAAGGTCGCTGCTCCCGGGGAGGCCACAGGGGAATGAGAGGGACAATTGACAGGTTAAAGGGAAGGAAATGAGGGAGTGACATATGGCAATATCGGCAAGGGAAGGGTTCCAGGCAGAGGGCACAGCCTGTGCAAAGGCCCTGGGGCAGGACCGCACCTGGCGTGTTGGAGGCACAGGGAGGAGGCCCGTGTGGTTGGAGCAGAGTGAGGAGGGGGAAAGAGTGAGGAGGGGGAGGGCGGGGAGGGGATGGGGCAGGTCGTGCAGGGCCTGGTGGGCCTTCGGGGAGGACTTGGGCTTTGACCCTGAGGGAGGTGGGAGCCATGGTGGGCAGAGGAGGGACGGGCCCTGACTCGGGTGTTCACAGGTGCCCTCTGGTGGCTGCCGCAGGGAGGACAGGCTGTGGGGGCGGCGAGGGTGGAGCCAGGGACCAGCATGGAGGGGACTCCGCTGGTCCAGGTGTGCGGATGTTGAAGCCCGGCCAGGTGAGACAGTGGGGGATGGGAAGTGGTTGGATTCTGGGTACATTTTGAAGGTTGAGCGGGTAGTAAGCTTCGAGATTGGGTACAGCTGAAGGTTGTGGACAGCCCATGAGGAGTGGAAGGTGACCCGGGCAGTTTGGAGCACCTGGGAGGACAGAACCTCCTTTACCTGTCACGGAGAAGATGCAGGAGGGGCCGGCTGGGGGAAGGTCAGACGCTGGGTTTTTAGCGTGTTAAGAGCTCGACGCTTGTGAGACCCCACGTGGGGGCGTTGAGGAGGCAGGAGGTCCCGTGAGCTGGAGTTCCGGGGAGAAGCCTGGAGGCGCCCCCCTTGGTAAGACATCAGCATCCCTTGACTTTTCCCAGCATCTTGTTCTTACCTGGGGGGTAACGATTGCTTGGGAAAGTGCAGGGGGTGAGAGATGTGGGGGTGTCAGTGTGTGCGTGTGCACCAGTCTGTGGAAGTCTCGCTCCACCATCACCCTCCCTGACTCCTAAATCAAGTTCAAGTCCCCACCCCCACTCCAGGAACATCTTCCAAAGCTGAGGGCCAACACAGACACCCCCTACCCCCGAGGTATACACAAGGTGCTCAACACCTTTTTTTTTTTTTTTTGGACAGGGTCTCGCTCTGTCACCCAGGCTGGAGTGCAGTGGCGTCATCATAGCTCACTGCAGCCTCCAACTCCTGGGCTCAAGCGATCCTCCTGCCTCAGCCTCCCGAGTAGCTGGGCCTACAGGCGTGCACCACCACACCTGGCTAATTTTTCTCTTTTTTGCAGAGACAGGGTCTTGCTCTTGCTCAGGCTGGTCTTCAACTCCTGGCCTCAAGCGATCCTCCGGCCTCGACCTCCCAGAATGCTGGGATTACAGGCATGAGCCACTGCTCCCAGCCTCAGTAGATATTTTTTGGCATGAATCTGACAAGTGCGTATGGAGCCAGGCACAGGGGAGAGAGGCAAGACCCATTAGGACCTGAGGGCCGCTCTGCTTGTCTGTGCATGGGTCTGAACACACCTGCGTGTGTGCGCCGTGGGTGTGCACGCATGTACTGAGCATATCTCTGTGTGAGCCGAGGCTCTCTGAGTGTGTGTGCTGACACAAACGCACCTGTGCACGCATGACTCTGTGCCTGACAGCTCACGTGGCTACATGCACATACCTGAGTGTGTGTGTGTCTGCCCACATGGCTGCGTGAGAGCACTTCTGTGAGTGTTTGACTACATAGGTGTCCACGTGCACCCAAACATGTCTATGTGTATATTTACATGGGTGTATTGGAGTGTGTTCTTGCATGTGTGCCCACTCACATATTAATGTGTGTTTGAGCATGTCTGTGTATGTGCTCACATGAACACATGCATGTCCCCAACACACCTGTGTGTGTACTCACACGGGTGTGTTTCAGTGCATCAATGTGAGGTGCCCCGTGCACATTCAGAGCTGGCTGGGCCTGGTCCCAGAGATCTCCCAAACCCCCCAGTGCTGTCTTATTTCAGACCCAAAGGAGAGTTTGGCCTTTCTCCCAGCAAGCCTTGACTCTGAGCCTCTCTGGCCTCCCCCAAGGCCAAATGTGCCTTCAAAGAACCAGGATGCAATGGAGGAAACTCCTCCAGGCAGCTTTTGGCCCTCCCGGCAATTCCCACGGAGAGGTCCAGGACTGTCTGGAACAGGAACGGTCTTCTTGGAAGGGGCCCCTGGCTCCCAGGAGGCAGGAGCTGGGACCACGCAAGTTGGGATGTTCAGGGGCTGGTTCTATTGACCGGAACAAGCTCCACGACTCCATCTCCAAAGTTCAGACATGGAATTGGATGACAGTAACAAAAGTAGACATGCTTGCTGTATTGAACATCTGGTGTGCACCTGGATGGTGCACCTGGGAGGTTACGGCACAAGAGTCCCCAACACATCCAGAGGGCCAGTGTCAAAACTGTCCCCATTTCAGAGCTAGGGAGACCCAGAGGGGCAGGATTTGAATCCAGGCCTGGGTGGGTCTAAGACAGTGGTTCTCAATGGTGGGGGGGGGCACATTTACTAGGTTCCTACTATTTGCCAGGCATGTTTCTAACCATTTTACTGGAATTATTTCATTTAGTTCTTTCAAACAGCCCTCAGAGGTATTATTCCATTTATATAGGAGGAAACAGGCTCAGAGAATCAAAAAATAAAACACCCAAAAGTGGAATAATCAGGGTTTAAATACAGGCACTAGAACTACTGAGCCTGTGCATTTAACTAGGCTATACTGCCCCCACTAGACAATGAAAATATCCTTCCACTGCGAATTTACTAAATTTTTGTTTTGTTTTGTTTTGAGACAGGGTCTTGTTCTGTCTCCCAGTCTAGAGTGCAGTAGTGTCATTGTAGCTCACTGCAACCTCAAACTCCTGGGCTTGAGAGATCCTCCTGTCTCAGCCTCCCGAGTAGCTGGGACTATAGGCCCACACCACCACGCCCAGCTAATTTTTCTATTTTTTGAAGAGACGGGGTCTCACTCTTGCTCAGGTTGGTCTTGAACTCCTGGCCTCAAGCAATCCTCCTGCCTTGGCCTCCCAAAGTACTAGGATTACAGACATGAGCAACGATGCCCAGCCAATTTGTAGCATTTGCCAATTCCTATGGTGTAAATACTCCTACTGTGGGTGATTTCAAGACCCATGTGATGGCACTGAATAGGAAGTGGAGAAGACATTCTCCCCGTGGACTCTTATGACCCATTGTGAACCACTTCCAGCACATTGCTGCCCACGTGGATTCGTACTTGTGTTCCTGGCATAAACCCCTAGGGTTATGGTGAATTGTTGTTAGAACACACACACACACATATACAATAAAGTGCATATATTGTATCATGACCTAACACCCCTAGTGAGGCATACAGGAGGACCTTGTAATCAAGCACATTAATATTTCATTAATATTTCATAATATTGTAAAAATGCATGAATATTCACCTATGTGTCATAACTACTATACATAGGCTCATATAACTTTCTCAAGTTGGTCACCAACTTAAGTTTTGGTGCCAAAGTCACAAAAAAAATTCTGTGTGCAGAGTTTTTTGGCTTTCAGAATTATGGATAATAGTATGTGAACCTGAGTTTCATTTAGTACTTTAGCTCTATTTGTGTGTGTGTATATGTGTGCTCGTGTGCACGTGTGTGTGTTTCTGGGTGTGTGTGCGTGTGAGAGAGAGAGGAGAGAACTTGGCCTTGACATTTTTTTGGTTGGTTCTCGGTTTTGTATCAGGATTGAGTCGTTTATAGAATGATTAGGAAAATTTCCCATCTATTTTAGAAATCTTTATTTCTTGAGTGTTTGAAGGTTAAATGATTGTACAACTATTCAGAATTGACCTTTTTTGGAAGTTATTTTTGATAATATCTTTAGTTTCTTTCACCATTATTTATTTATCCATTACTCCTTCTTGAATTAATTTTGGTGATGTATGTACTTGTGAAAAGCACGGTTTCATTGAGATTTTCAAATTTATCCGCATAGAGTTGTGTATCATGTTCTTTTATTTACAAAACCCCCTCTGTGTCTAAGTTTACAGCCCCTTTTCTATTTCTGATTTTTCATATTTCTGTTTGATTTCTTTTTCTGTTTCTTGAATAAACTGGCTGGAGACGTGGCTATTCAGTTCCTGAATTCCTTTCTTTACTCTAATGGTTTTATATGTTCTAACTGATGAAGTCACTCCCCTTTTGTCACCCATCACAAATTCCTTTCTCAGCTCATTTTATTTCTCTCTTTCTGGCTTCTCGAGTAGAATGAGTGCTTCAGGGGCTTGTTTACTTCCGTGGTAGCACAGTGGAGGGAGGAGTTTATTTCCTGAGGTGTAAGACAGAGGAGGGTCAGGGGAAGTAAACCTTACGTTGGGTTTTGATGTATGATTAAGAGTTTTCCGGATGGAGAAAAGATTCTTTCCACTTGAGATAGCTGCCAGCCACAAAGGAGTGAAAGACCAGCCATGTTTTAGAAAGGAAAGCACCAGCATGGTGGGGTTGAATGAACAAATAAACGGCTCAGACCTCCATTTGTAATAATATATTTATTTGTGTGGTTATTTATTCAACTGTAAGCTCTATGAGGGCAGAGACCATTGTTTTCTAGTTGCAACTTCCAGGATGCATGATACTATGTTTAAAACAGACTCCCCTGGCTGCAGTACTGAGGATGGGCTCTAGAGGCGGGGGGAGAGTGGACATGGCGAGGTCCAGAAGGAGGCAGGTGCCTAGTTGGACCAGAAGGAAGTGGATTTTACAGAGAAGTGAACCTCTTTGACAGTTGCATGTAGTAGAACTATTTTGGACCGAATGATGTTCATTGTTTTTATTTTTTAGTGGCTTGGTTGAGGTGTAATCGACATACAACAAACTGCGCATATTTAAAGTATAAAATTTGATGAGTTCTGATATAGTGATACACCTGTAAAACCACCGTCATAATTAAGATAATATTATCTTAATAATACCAAATCACCAAAAAACCATAGATCTGTTTTTTGTCACTACAGGGTGCCCCAAATTTGCCATACATCAGGAAATTGTAGCTAAATGTACCTTTATTTACAAAATATTCATTACAGAATTTTACAGAATTTTTCCTTTGTAGTCTATTGTATTTGTAGTCTCCATACAAAGGAAAAATTTTGCAAAATTTTGTAATGAATATTTTGTAAATAAAGGTACATTTAGCTACAATTTCCCATTTTCCCTATGTATGGGGACTTTTGGGACACCCTATATATATTAGTTTACATTTTCTAGTATTATATATAAATAGAATCAAGCCATTTGTGCTATTTTTTTTGTCTGAGCACACAGCATGCTCACACAGCATAACGATTTGGGGATTTATCCACGCTGTTGTGTGTAGCTATGGTTTGTTTTCCTTTTTTTATTGCTGAGTAATAATGTTCCATTGCACAGCTATGCATAATATGTTTATTTATTCTCCTGTCGATGGACATGGGATTTGTTTCCAGTTGTTTGTGATTTCAAACAGAGCTATGAACATTCACCCACAAATCTTTGTCTGGACATGTACTTTTACCTCTCGTGGGTAAATACTTAGGAGTGGAATGGCTGATTTATATAGTAAGCGTATGCTTAACTTCTCAGGAAACCACCAAACTGTTTCCAAAGCGGTTGTATCACTTCACATTCCCACCAGCCGTGTGTGGGAGTTCCAGTTCCTTCGTATCCTTGCCAGCATCTGATATTGTATGGCTTGTAGCCTTAGCTATTCTAGTAGGTGTACAGCGGTATCTCATTGTGGACTTTATTCATATTTCCCTAATGACTAATGATGGCAAACATCTTTTCAAGTGTTTATTTGCCATCCTTATATCTTCCTTGGTAAAGTGCCTGTTCATATCTTTTGCCCATTTAAAAAAATTAAGTTGTCTAAAAAATCAGATTTGTCTTCTTACTATTGAGTTAGAAGAGCTCTTTATATAGTTGATATACAAGTCCTTTGCGGGATATATATTTTGCAAGGATTTTTATCTCCATCTGTAGCTTGCCTTTTAATTTTCCCACTGGTATCTTTTGAAGATGAAAAGTTTTCATTTTGATGAAATCCAGTGATCAATCTTTTATAGATTGTGATTTTTGTGGGGCTCTGTTAGGGCACTACCATTTTACAGATGTGGAAACTGAGGCTCAGAGAGAGGACAGCTTGTCTAGCTCTCCCCAGCTGCTATTGAGAGCACCCCAACCCCCTGAGACCCATGCTGACTGGGCCAGTGCCTCTGATCCCCTGCCCCCAGAGAGGGTTTGGACTCCAGGAAGCCCATTGGGAAGCTGCACCCACACCCTAAATTAGCCTGAGCTGGGGAGCACTGTCTACCTGGCTCCCTCCATACTGGCTTCACAAAAGCCAGAAACAACCAACCTAGGATATGTCAGCGGTCCCTGGCCTTTGTCAGGGCTATTGGAATCCAGGCTCCTGGTTCCCATGTCCCTGAAAAATGGAAGGGGGCACCCCTTGATTTCACAGGAGTTGTTTGCCTCTCTGAGACCTCCCTTAAAGAACTGGAGCCCTCAGCTACCTAATGATGATCTGAGGTTTTTCAAATTCCCCCTCTGTCCACTCACAGGAGGTCCCTAGAGGAGTCACATTCACGGAGACAGAAAGTAGAATGGTGGGTGCCAGGGGCTGGGGAGGGGGTGGGGAGTTAGTGTTTCATGGGGACAGAGTTTCAGTTTGGGAAGATGAGAAAGTTCTGGAGATGGAGGGTGGTGATGGTTGTATGACAATGTGAATGTGCTTAATGCCGCTGAGCTGTGCACTTAAAAATGGTTAAGATGGCAAATTTTATATTATGTGCATTTTACCACAAATAAAAACTTTAAAAAATTGCTGAATTGAAAGAAAAAGTAATAAGTATTTTAAAAAAAGAAAAAACCCACAAAAATTGTAGAATGTGGAAGTCCCTTGTGGTGATCGCAACCACTATGAAAATTTGTATAATATACGCTCCCGGAGTGCTATAAATACACATATACACACCTCTCTATGTATTTTCTAATGTTCTCTATCTATACCCAAATAAATAAATAATACCCATATGTTTTGCCAAAATGGGATCACGCTGTGCATACTTTTTTGAAACTTTTATTTTATTTTATTTTATTTATTTATTTTTTGAGACAGAATCTTGCTCTGTCACCCAGGCTGGAGTGCAGTGGTGTCACCATAGCTCACTGCAGCCTCCAACTCCTGGGCTCCAGTGATCCTCCTGCCTCAGCCTCCCGGGTAGCTGGGACTACGGCACGTGCCACCACACCTGGCTAATTTTTCTATTTTTTTTAGAGACGGGGTCTTGCTAGGTTGCCCAGGCTGGTCTCAAACTCCTGGCCTCAAGTGATCCTCCCGCCTCGGCCTCCCAGGGTGCTGGGGTCACAGGCAGGAGCCCCCATGCTGCCAGGCCTGTTTTCTATCTTCCTTTTTCTTGCTGTGCTGGTGAGCACGCTCACACCTCTGGGCCAAGGAGAGGGAAGTATGTTTCCACTTAGGGCAGGGCCCGCTGGGTGACAATCTGACCTTCTCTACTCAGAATAGAGTCAGCTTATCAGTGACTGTTTGTTCTGGCCTTGCCTAGCGTGTGGATAGAGGATGTGACTTCAACACTGACCTTCAGGTTCTCTTGGGTTTGGAACATGCGTTGAGGTCTCAGATGGACCCAAGAGCTGTAAAGCCAGGGCTGGGTTTTAGAAGCCTTGTTGGCTGTTGATAATCTGGTGGTGACAGTGGAAGTTGATGACTTTATTACTGGGGCTGTTTGTGATTGTTCATTTTTTTGTTGCAATTTACAGAAGGCTCCATTTTTTTTTTTCCTGTGGATGGTCTCAGAAATAATCCCTGGCCAGTATTTCCCGAGCATTTGCTACATGCCAGGTTCTGTGTTAAGTGCATTACCTCTGTCAACTCATATAATCCTCATGACAGATTTGGGAGGCTGCATGTGAATATTTACAATGGCCTGTGAGACCAGGTGGCGTCTGAGGGTTGCCTCTTAACCTGCCTCAACTTACCTTCTCTCACTGACTCATTCTCCTTCAGCCACACCAACCTCCTACAGTTCTTCCAACACACCAGGCACCACCCTGCCTCAGGGCCTTTGCACTTGCTGTTCCCTCTTCCTGGAACGCTTTCCCCTTGGCTACCCACAGGACTCGCTGCTTCCCCAACTTCAGATCTCTGCTCAGACGTCGCCACATCAGAGAAGCTTTCCCAGATATATGTCTATTTAAAATTGCACACTGGCAAGCTCTGTCCCTGTTTTATTTTTCTCCAGAGTGTACATCCCAGCCTGACGGACTTTGCCTGTTAGCTATTTATTTTGTCTATTGTGTTTCTTCCTTCACAGCTGCATGAGAAAGGGTAGTTTTTTAAAAAATTGAGAAATAAAAATTGTACATATTGATGGTGTGCAATATGATGTTTTGAAATACATATAGTGGAATGGCTAAGTCAAGCTAATTAACCTAGGCATTACCTCACATACTTACTTTTTTGGCGGTGAGAACACCGCAAATCTACTCTCTTAGCAATTTTCAAGAATACCTTACATTGTTATTAACTATAGTCACCAGGTTGTACCATAGATCTCTTGAAGTGATTCCTCCCGTGTAACTGACATTTTATATAGCGTTTGACCAAAACCTACTCAGTTCTCCTATCCCTCAGCCTCTGGTAACCACCATTCTAATCTCTGCTTCTAAGAGTTGGACTTTTTTAGGTCCCACATGTGAGGGAGATCATGTGGCATTTGTCTTTCTGTGCCTGGCTAATTTCACTTAACATAATGTCCTCCATTTTCATCCATGTCATTGCAAAGGGCAGGATCTCCTTCTTTTATAAGGCTAAATAGTATTCCATCGTGTATGTAGACCACACTTCTTTATCCATCCATCTGGCGATGGACACTTGGGTTGATTCCATATCTTGGCTATTGTGAATAATGCTGCCATGAACACAGGGGTGCAGATATCTCTTTGACACACTGATTTCATTTCCTTTGGATATATACCCAGCCGTGGGACTGCTGGATCGTACGAAAGTTCTAGCATTATTTTTTTGAGACACCTCCATGCTGTTTTCCACATGGCTTTTCCACTGAGAAAAGGGAAGTTCTAACGGCTTTGTTCAACTCCACATGCCCAGTCCCAGCACACAGTAGGTGCTCAATGTTTGCAGAGGGAGTGTACAAGGTAGGTGCCATTTTAAAGATGAGGGAAGGGAGGTCTAAGAATTGAAGCGATTGCACTCAAATAAGTGGCACAGAAGACTTGCAAGTGGAGTTGCTGGTGTCTACCCAAATTCATTGCCCAGCTCTGGGGGCTCGTGACTGTGGCCTTCAGAGCTGCGCTTGGGCTCAGGAGTGGCTCTCTCATAGGTGAGCCAGAGTGCCTGGAAGTCTCTCCCCCTACCTGCCTCACCTGTCATGGTCCATGGACAATGACTGTCCAAAGCAAGGGGTACCAAAGCCCAACTCCCTTCCATGGAGGTAGAACAAACTCTGAGCGTAATGTACACTCCAGAGCTGCCCGGGACGTCGGGCTGAGGACAAGCTGGGACTTCACTTGGAACCATTCTCTTCTGTCTTTTTCCTTCCCTACCCTGCCTCCTCCATTCCCTCCCTGGCTTCTTCTGGGAGTGCCTCATTAATAAATCCTTGCATCCAAATCCTTGGCTTGGGACCTTCTTCTGGGAGGACCCAATCTACGATACCCCTGAATTCCCCAGGTCGCAACCAGAGCAGAGTATGCAGTAAGTGATCAATGAATGCCGGTGTCTGAGGTGCTGCTGATTCAGGGGCAAAGCCAACTTCGCCCTCCACAGGGCCCTCCCGGGGCTGAGGGATGACTGTCTGTCTTCATATCTCACCCTGAGGGCATCCACCTGCTTCCCAGTTATCTCCCCTTGGATTTACCAACACCCTCCAGTCTCGGCGTGCTCCAAACTGAACTCAGCATCTTTATGCACTTGACATCCTGCAGACAGAAAAGCAGAAATGTGGAAAGAATCTGCATTCGGATGCCACCGAATTTAGGAGCCCTGGAGCCAGTCAACAATCAAAAACTTCTTGCTTAGATGAGATGTTAGGTTCCCTGAAGTTGTAAGTCCCTTCCAGTTGGGGCTTCTAACATTTACAACTGGCAGCGTCTTGGCTGATAACACGTCCCTGCTCTTGGCTTTCAAGCCCGGTGGAGATGCTAATGAAGAAACTGACAACAGTACACGGGGCATAGGTGACATTGCAGGAACAGAGAGGAGGAACAAGCCTTGGGCCCCAGGGATGGTCAGGGGAGTCTTCCCACAAAAGCTTAGCATTCATAGACAAATAAGAGTTAGTTGGACTGAAGGGGAGACCTTTTAGGCAGAAGAAACAGCACACGAAAACGTTACGAGGCTGGAAAAAGTTTGTTCCTTTCACCTCTGCAAATAGTTTGGAATGGCCAGTGGCAAAGGGTGCATGTGCAGTGGGCAGAGGTGAAAATAAGATTCTGAGCTAGGCAGGGGCCTTGAATGCCACGCTAAGGTCAACTTAGACTTTAGCCTGAGGGCGGCAGAGAGCCCTAGAAGGTTTTCAGCTGGGGATTGATGACGTCGGAGCCTCTGCAGAGGAAATCATAACTTAACTTCTCTAAACCTCAGTTTATGCATCTGCAGAAGGGGGATGATAACAGTGTGTGTCAGGAGGATACTGGGAGGAACACGTATGTTGATATATGCAAAGGATTTGGTTCCTTGAATAGCATGTGAGAAGCCCTCAATACATTTTAGGATGAAGAGGAGAGGACCAAGGCGCAAGGTCATAGTGGTTAAGGATGCCTGGGCTCAGAATTTAGCCCTACCCCTTGCCCACTCACCAGCTGTGTGAACTTAACCTCTGTGCCTCAGTTTCCCTGTCTGTAGGATAGGAACAATAATAGAATCTATTGAAAATATGCTGTTTCTGAGGATTAAATGAGCTATTACGTTAAACAGCACACTATAAATACTATGAAAGTTTTTTTCTTTTTCTTTTTTTGCTTTGTTTATCTGGCTGAGGCAGGAGGATCGCTTGAGCCCAGGACTTTGAGGCTGCAGTGAGCTATGATGATGCCACTGCACTCCAGCCAGGGTGACAGAGAGAGACTCCGTCTCAAAAGAAAAAAATTGGGGTCTTTTTCTAGGTGTTCCCTTTGGATATACTGATTCAACTGCCTATATGTGCACTTATTTAAATTTATTTCAGCTTTATAAGATTTTAACATTTTAATATCTGAGAATGTTAATGCCTTTCCCAATTACACTTCTGTAGGAGATCTTTTTCCCCCATTCTGATTTAATTTTATTCTTTTAGAACAGTGGTTCTCAGTCGGGGATGACTTTTGCCCCCCTGAGCACACGGGGCACTGTCTGGAGATATTTTTGGTTGTCACAACCGGGGCTGTGCCACTGGCATCTTGTAGAGACCAGGGATGCTGCTAAATGTTCTACAATGCTCAGGGCAGCTTCTGCACAACAAAGAATTATCTGTCGCTCAGTGTCTATAGCTTTGAGGTTGAGAAACCCAAGGCTAAATGAACTTCAGAATGATTTTTCTGTATTCTTTTAGATATAGATTTTGATTTGAATTGGATTTATAAACTTTTTAGGGGAGAAGGATGACTCCTATACAATATTCTGTTCTCCTACCCAGAAATAAAATGTATTTCTTTATTTATTCAAGTCTTATTTTATGTCCCTCTATAAAGCATTATAGTTTGTTTGTTTTTTTAATTGGGTCAGAGCCATTGCTGTTAAACTTTTTTCTTTGTTTTTAGTTTTTATTTTTTTTAGAGACAGGGACTCGTTCTGTTGCCCAGGCTGGAGTGCAGCGGCACAATCATAGCTCACTGCTGCCTTGATCTCCTGGGCTCAAGCCATCCTCCCGCCTCAGCCTCCCAAGCGCTGGGACTACAGGAATGTGCCACTGTGCCCAACTCTCTCTGCGTTTTATTTTATGTCACTTTATAGCTATGGTGATAGTATTCTGAAAAAAATGTAGCTGTCTCATGCTGATTTTTAAAAAGGGAATTAATATATGTTGTTAAGATAATTCAGACAAGAAAACGATTACGTTTTTTATGTGTTTTCCAAGAAATATTTCATGATTCTAGAAATATCTGTGAATGTGTATATGTTAGTGTGTGTTCCTACCCTCCCCTTTTAAAATGCAAATGATAGTGGTCCATTTGTATGAGACTTCACTCAGGTTTTTTTTGGTATAATAATACATATTTTGGAGATTCTTAGCTCAGGACATGTAGATTTAGCTCATTCTTTTCTTGAAAGGTCATGGTGTTCTGTTGAATATTTGAATATTTTTTCAGTATTTATTTATGTTGAAGAACAATTTTACTTTAATCGTAAAATTTTACATAATCATTTTCTACCTGGATTCGGGTATCTGCCTCTCTTAGCCAGTGGGAAAGGGTCTTGTACATTTGCAACAATGAAAAGAAATGATCTTGGGAAATAAGAATATTTTACATGGGTTGATCTTCATCTATTTTTAAAACTTTTAATTTTTTAATTTTAATTAAAAAAATTTTTTTTTTTTACATCTTCATCTTTCTTGAAAAGTACATTGGGAGGAAGGAAATGGGAAGAAAGGAAGGCAAATCCCACAGTGGTAATTCCTTCAGATAAGTCAGTGGTACTTCCTTTATATTTTTTGGCTGATTCAGGTACAAATCGTTTGGCATGGAATCTTTTTCATCTTCTAAGAGTTTTATTCATTGGGTCCAGTTGATATCTAAACTCTCTGAAACTCTTTAAGACGAAGTCTCAATTTTGACCATGGCCCCAGCAGCGTCAGAAACCAGAAAAAGCTTATTATCCGTAAGTCCCTGTGGGTTGCCCTTTTGCCACATTGCAGGCTTCCAGAAGCATGGGTTTAAGATGGGAGCATGGAGCGGGTCTGATCATTCAAAATCCAAGGGATAATGGACTATCATTCAGCCATGGAAAGGGATGAGGCACTGATACATGCTACAGCATGGCTGAACCTTGAAAACATTATGCTACATAAAAGCTGCTAGTCACAAAAGGCCACATGGTCTATGATTCTATTTATAGGAAATGTCCAGAACAGGCAAATCCATAGAGAGATAGAAAATGGATTAGTGGCTGCCAGGGGCTGGAGGAAGGACAAGTGGGGAGTGACTGCTTAAAGGGTTGTGGGGCTTACCTTTGGGGTGACGAAAAAACTTTGGAACTAGGTTGTGGCAATAGTCACATAACATCTTGCCTGTACTGAATGTCACTGAGTTTTATACTTTAAGATGGTTGAAATAAACTCTATGTTATGTGTATTTTACCACAATAAGAAATCAAACCAAAACCAAAACTGACACTTTGTGGAAGCTTTGAAATATACCCCTTCAGGGAGCAGGACAGACAGACAGACATCAAGCCATGCAAATATAAGGTGCCCATTTTCTTATACTAATGTCACACCCTGCCATTATATCCCCAAAGTTCTGAAAGATGAAAAATAAAACCCATGAAAAAAATAAGAGAATACTGCATCTTACTATAATAGCTCGATGCAAATCATATGTGAGTGATATCAGAGAAGAAAGAAGAGACAAATAGAACTAAGAAAATTAAAAATATTTGAATCGACCTGGTATTTTGAGGAGAATGTAAAGGTTTCCACGTTTCTTGGGGAAAAAAGGCATTTAGATTGTTTCTAGGCTTTGCTGCAATAAATATCTCTGTGAGTACTTTTCACACTCATGGGTGTATATCTGTGCAGTATAATAAATTTCTAGAAGTGAGACCAGTGGGTAAATGGGTTCATACAACTTAAATGTTGCAAGCCATTGCCAAATCATCCCCATTGGTTTGACCAATTTATACCAGTAGAGTAGACGAATGTCTGTTTTCTCACAAACCATCGTGTTGTGTCGCCAGTTTTTCTGATTGTTGGCAAACTCAGTGAAAGTGACACAGGCATATCTTTAATTGTGAAGAAGGCTGGACATCTTTTTTGTTTATTTAAATGCCTTTTGTTTCTGTGAGTTGCCTGTTTATGTCCTTTGCCATTTTAATTTTGGCAAACTAGAGTTTGGGGTTTTTTTTCTCACTGAAAAATAAAAATCAATACTATATACTACAAGCCAGGTGTGGTGGCTCATGCCTTTAGTCCCAGCTACTCAGGAGGCTGAGGCAGGAGGATTGCTTGAGCCAAGGAGTTTGAGGCCAGACTGGACAACATACCGAGACCCCACCTCTAGAAAAAAATACCATGTTCTATATATTATGTAATATAATAGAATGCATGACTTTTATCTGCCGCTTAAGTTGCATATATTTTCCTCATTTAAAAAAATCTGTTTTCCGAAGGGGAAGGATTGCTTGAGCTCAGGACTTCAAGACCAGCCTGAGCAAGAGCGAGACCCCATCTCTACTAAAAATAGAAGAATTAGCCTGGCATTGTGGTGCACACCTGTGGTCCCAGCTATCGGGAGGCTGAGGCAGGAGGATGGGTTGAGCCCAGGAGTTGGAGGTTGCGGTGAGCTGTGGTGATGCCACTGCACTCTACCGGGCAACAGAGTGAGACTCTGTACCAAAAAAAAAAATCTGTCTTTCAATCTGATGTGAGGTTGTTTTGCTGTTTGTATAATCTTAATTTAATTTAATTTTTTAATTGACAAATAATAATTGTACACACTCATGGGGTACATAATGATGTTTCAATACATGTAATTTATAGGGATCAGGTCAGGGTAATTAGCATATCCCTCATCTCAAACATTTATCATTTCTTTATGCTGGGAACATTCAATATTCTCCTTCTAGCCATTTGAAACTATATGATATATTATTGTTAACAACAGTCATTCTACAGTGGTATGGAACAGTACAACTTATTTCTCCTCTGCCTGAATCTTAATTTTTACATAGCCAAATTTGTTTTTTTTAATTTTAAATTTGGGATTCATGTCTTGCTTAGAGAAACCTTCTCCACTCTGAAATTATAAGACAAAATTTCCATATTGTAGAGTCTTATGGTTTCATTTTTGAATCACTGTGGAATTCGTCAAATGCATTTTTAGTGTCATGGAGATTCTTGTGCATTTTTCCCCCCTTGGATCTATTAATACAGTGAACTCTATGAATAGACATCCCAGAATTGAGCCATCTTTGCACTCCTGGTCTGGATGCTGGTATTGGTGTTGTGTTCTTTGAATCTTCTTCCTGGTTCTATGAGTAAATCCTTCTTTAAACTTAAAAAAAAATTTTTTTTAAAACAAAATCTTGACTCTGGGTTTATGCATTGTTATTCATGAGTGAAATCAGTTTGCGGCTTTTTTTTCCCCCTTGCAGTCCTAAACGTAATGGTTAAGCAGGTTTCTATAACAACACAGGGGGCAGGATTTGCATCTGGTTTTCTGCTTTCATGAAATGCAAAATTGCTCCATGTTGGGGGACTGTGTCAAAGGGACCTACTAAAGAAAGGCCCCAGCAGTGTGGCGGTGGGGGTCTCCCTTAGTCATCCTCAAAGGACAACAAAATAAAGCATTTGGTGCCTATATTTACGAACTGTGAAATAGTCTCTCTCTCTCTCTCTCTTCTGTGCATTCAGAGCACAATGTGCTTAAACATCAAACTCAAAGGCTAACAAAAACAAAGCAAAACAAAAAGCCCCAGACAGTTTTTCCAAACTTTTCTCTCTTAACTTTTGATTTTGACATGATGTCCAGCTCCCAGAAAAGTTGCAAGAATAGTACTATGAATTCCCGAGTGTACACTCTTCACCAGATGCACCAGTTTTATCACATTTTGTCACATCTGCTTTGTTCTCTCTTTTTCTGTTTTTCTCCTTTTTTTCCCCCTGAACCACTTGTGAGCAAGTTGCAGACATTATACCTCTTTATCCCTATGTACTTCAGTATGTATTTCCTGAAACCAGGGATATTCTCTTACATAACCTTGGTACAATGATCAAAGTTAATATTGATACAAGACTATTATCTAATTGACAGACTTTTTCCAGACTTCCTCAATTGTCCTAGATGACTCTCTTTACAAAAGAAAATCCAGGATCCACTTTGGTCACTTAATTTAAGGTGGTATCTGCCAATTTTTTCCACTCTAAAGCTACTGTTTTTCCTTTCCTTTGTATTGTCAAGTATCTTGCAGAGAGATACTTGGCGAGGATGTAAATAAATATCCTGTTATTCCTTGCCGATGGTTTTTGCCTGAATCAATGACTATGGAGGAGATTGCAAAATGGAAATTTTCAGCTTCCATCCCAGTGATTTTAATAAAAGGGAGAGATTGACTTGGGATTCAATTTTTAGGGGGGCGGAGGGTGCCTTTACAAAAGAAAAAATGAGTGGTTTTGGGGAGTGGTGGTGTCTTAATTTTCTCCCAGCAAGTCACAGCTGAAACGGTTCTTTGGCGTTTATACCCAACACAGAAGTCCTGTGTCATGAGGGATTCCAGAGGATGGCGTGTCCTTTTTTATGCCCTTTTCAGCACACGCTGCCCACCTGGAATTGCGCTGGGCTGTGGAGCTCCTGTGGGTGCAGAGAAGCCCACAGCCGTGGACAAGTTTGCACAAGAAGGAACAGGACCAACATTCACCAAATCCACAATTTTTGATATCCTAGGGCTGTACCTGCCTCCCTTTTGTCCTCTGTGGGCCCATTCTTGCTCTATTGCAGACAGCAAGATATTATTGGAAAGAAAATCTGATTATGTCCACCCTTTTATATCAACCTTCTAGTGGCTCCCCATTGCTTTCAGGTTAAAAGAAAAAAAAAAAGCAAATCTTAACATGGCATATTCGAGGTTCTGCACCTTCTACAGTTGACTCTTGAACAATGCAGGGGGTACGGGCACCAACCCCCACACAGTCAGAAATCTGCATATAACTTTTAAATTAAATTAAATTAAATTAAAATTTTTTGAGACACAGTCTTGCTCTGTCGCCCTGGCTAGAGTGCAGTGATGTCATCATAGCTTACTGTAACCTCAAACTCCTGGGCTCAAGCGATCCTCTTGCCTCAACTTCCCCAGTAGCTGGGACTACAGGCGAGAGCCACCATGCCTGGCTAATTTTTCTATTTTTAGTAGAGACGGGGTTTTGCTCTTGCTCAGGCTGGTCTTGAACTCCTGAGCTCAAGCCATCCTCCCGCCTCGGCCTCCCAGGGTGCTGGGATTATAGGCATGAGCCACCGCGCCCAGCCTTTTATTTTATTTTTTATTTTTCTTTTTTTGCAGCTGCTGAATTTGGATGCATATAACTTTTAACTCCCCCAAAACTTAACTACTAATAGCCTACTGTTGACTGTAAGCATTACCAATAACATAAGCAGTCGATGAACACATATTTTGTATGTTGTATGTATTATATACTGTATTCTTAACAATAAAGTAAGCTAGAGAAAATATAGTGTTATTAAGAAAATCATAAGGAAAAGAAAATACACTCACGGTATTGTATTTATCAATATCACAAGTTTATATCACCTGTTTACAAAATGAATGGTATGTTTGAAATGGACAACGGCAGCTGCAGACCTCAATCTACGGTACATATTGAGCAATTCAACTTTTTCTTGTAATGTCATGATTTTTCTCTGTTTCTTGGGAGCACTTCCAGCATCACTAATGACACTTTGTACAGATCCCATGGTGTTATTCAGGGTTCACGGTATTGCACTAAACGGGATGAAAAACACACAGGAACTGCAAAGGTTACTTTTTTACTGCAATACGAAATTTCCTAGAGAGACAAACTGCTCACGGGGAGGTGATTAGTGTCATGTGGCATTTCAGGCGAACACTGCCAACACTTAAGCTCACCACAATAGTAGCAGGAGGTGGCTACAAAATTATTACAGTAGTACGTATATACAACAGTTAATATTATGCAGTTATGATTTAATACTGCATCTTTATGTTTGTTCACATTTCCCTTGGTTAGGAATGGCATTATGTATGGTCTATAAGTGTTTGTGTGTATGAGTTTTGATAAATTTTAACTTTTAATAGATTTGTATATATTTTATGGTAGTAAATGATACAATAGACTGTTATCTACATATATTTTAAGCATTCATGACATACCTAAGATTTTCTTAATTTTTTCTATATTTCTAGGCTGCATGGTTCATCTTTGAGTTTTTTCAAATTGTTGCAAGCCTCCAAAATCTTTTCCCACATATTTATTGAAAAAAAATCCACATATAAGTGGACCCACATGGTTCAAACCTGTGTTGTTCAAGGGTCAACTATAGTTGCTGCCCAAGGCTCCAATTTCTCCTCTTCCCTTTCTACAGCTACAGTGCATGGTTCGGTTGTAAGAACGCAACTGTCCTCTGGGCCTTTGCACACACTGTTCCCTCTACCTGGAACACTTCCCGGAGGCTTCCCTTGGCTGGCTTCTTCTCTTCTTCAGATTTCAGATCAAAATCGCTTCCTCAGCAGATCCTTCCCCATCCATGCCCACCCCTCTCAACTCATAACACACGATGTTTTAATGGCTCTCCCTCCCACAAAATTGTGAGCTTTACAAAGAAGTGGGTCATGCTTGTTTTGCTTACTGTACATCCCTTATTACTTACGGCTTGTTGGTTCTTCCATTCAACAAATATTTATTAACCAACAGATATGTCAGGCACTGGGTTTGAGCAGTGAACAAGACTAATGAGGTTTCTGCCTTCCAGGGGAGGGGAGAAGCCACACAAAACAATAAATAAGAATTTCCTGTAGAGATAAACATGTTATGAAAATGGCCGGGCGTGGTGGCTCACGCCTGTAATCCTAGCACTTTGGGAGGCTGAGGTGGGAGGATTGCTTCAGGCCAAGAGTTCCAGACAAGCCTGGGCAACATGGTGAGACCCCTTCTCTACAAAAAATTTAAAAAATTGGCTGGACGTGGTGGTGCATGCCTGTAGTCCCAGCTATTTGGGAGGCTGAGGCAGGAGGATCCCTTGAGCCTAGTCATTCAAGGCTGCAGTGAGATGTGATGATGCCACTGCTCTCCAGCCGGGGTGACAGAGCGAGACCCTGTCTCAAAAGCTAAATAAATAAATAAAAGAAAGACAGAAAGGAAATGACAGGGGAAGGGAACAAGGAATTGGGGGAGGATTTGCAAAGTGTGGTGGGGGAATTCTCATAGGAGCAGAGAGGTGAAGCCAGGCTGAAGTGTTACAAGCAGGGGGAACCGCAAGAATAGGTTCTGTGTGTTGGGAAACAGTGGGCCCAGGTCCCGGCAAACTTTATTTAATAAAGCGAGGAAGAATGAATGCCCTGGGACTAGGGCTGTGTTGGGTGCTTTCCCAAGTTTTATTTCCCGTGCACCTCCCCAAATGTGGCATGCTGGTATTGTCAAACCCATTATACAGGTGAGACAGAGCAAGAGAGGTAGTAAAGTCATTGGTTCAAGAACACACAGGAAGTGAGGGGTGCTGACTTTCCTGTACTTAAGGCGCCTTCCTCCCCCGTGGTAAGAACAGGTTGACCGTTGCCATGTATTCGTGAATGACATTGCTAGATATTCAAACACATATGGACTTGTCTGCCTATTGAAAATTGGGTGTGTCCACTTGCACCGTATCCAAGGTTTCTAGCTCCTGGTTTGCTCTTTTAGGAGCTTGGGCACATTCCCCCAGGTGTCCTTTCTCCAACCTGAAGCATGGGCCGCGCCGAGGGGCCCCCGGGCACGTGGCGGTCCCCAGGGGCCTGGTGCGGGTCACGCCGCTGGGCGGGGGCGCTCGCGGGGCGGGACATCTGGGGCGTCCGCGCCCGCTCTAGGACGAGTGTCACTGGCTAGGCCCCGACTAGGGTGAGGCAAGTGAGGCACTAACTCGCCTGGGCTGCAAAATTCAAGGGAGTACCAAAAAACCGAGTCACCGAGATCAATAATATTTTAATGCAATATTTAAAAAAAATAAAAATGAATCCCCCAAAGCCCGTGATGAACAAAATAGCAAAATGGTAGAGAAAGACAGGATCCGTCGCTTGGAGTCGGGCACCGGGGCGCCCCCGGGGTCTGAGACCGGCGCTCGGGCCGGGCGGGGATCCGGGGTGCCCCTCGGTCCAGGCGCGCCCGGGGCCTCCCGCGCGGGGCCGGATTCAGGGAGACGGGCGGGGCGGGGCCGGGCGGCACCTCCCTCCGCGGGTCTTTCCCTCCCTCTCCCGGGCCTCTCCCGGGCGCCGAGTCCCTTCCGAGGCCCGATCCGCGCCACCTTTTCCTGCGACCCGCACGGGGCCCAGCTGACGGGCCGCGTTGTTTACGGGCCCGAGCAGCCCCGGCTCCCGCCGCCCTCCCGCCACCCGCCAGCCCAGGTGCCCGCCCGCCCGTCAGCGCGTCCGTCTGCCCGCGCGTCCCTCTGTCCAGGAGTCCGCAGATCGCGGCCCGGAGCGCGCACAGCCGAGAGCCGGGAGGCCGGGGCGCAGCGCGGAGCTCCGGCTCCTGAGATCACGCGACAGGGCCCGGGCCGCAGTGGCCAGGGGTCGGGGCAGCCGCCGCCGGGCCTCGGCTCCGTGTCTGTAGCGGCAGAGGCCACGCGCCCTTCCCCAGGCGGCCTCAAGGGTCCTCCCCGGCGGGGGCTGCAGCCCGCGGGCCGCGAGCGTGGAAGAGAAGGACGCGCGGCCCCCAGCGCCTCTCGGGTGGCTGCCTCGGAGCATGACCCCCGCGGGCGGGCACCTCGCGCTCTGATCCTCGGGGACCCAGCGCTCCCGCGACCATGGGCGCTGGGGGCCGGTGGGGGGCGGCGGCCGCGCCGTTGCTGGTGGCCGTGGCCGCGCTGCTGGTGGGCGCCGCGGGCCACCTGTACCCAGGAGAGGGTGAGTCTGGGGGCGCGGGAGTGGGCGGGGAGCACCGCTGTGGGGAGGGGACCCCTCCGCCAAAATGGAACGGTCCCGGGGGAGAGGGGACGGTGGCCAGGACAGTCGCTTCGGCCCCACGGGGGGCGGGAAGACGCCGACCTTGGCCTTTGCCCGCCCTGCCTCGCGGCTCCGCGCCCTGTGTGCCCGATCTGAGCCCGAGGAACCTTGCCCCAGTGCCCGCCCCGCCTCGGGATCCTCTCCCGAGCGCGCCTCCGACCCGTGCCTGGCCCCCTCCAAGCCCAACTCACCTCGGAGACGCGACACGAGTCCCGTCTGGGTGGCCTCGGGGAAGTGAGGTCACTGGGTCCGGACAGCCTCGGACAGCCAAGCGTCCAAGCGCATACCGTTTGGAGCCAAAGCCCAGAGTGCCCCACTGGTGGGTGACGCTGCCCCGGTGAGGAGAACTGTAGAAACCCCTCTACCCTGCTTCCTTGGATCTAGGCCCGTGGCCACCCGGGACTCTAGGTCCACGTTTATGGTCTTGGGTTCTGATTCCAGATGTCGGGAGGCAAACCCTAAAGCCTTGGCAACAGCAGCAATTGTAGTAGCAGAAGTAGTGGTGGTTTTTAAAATCACGATTATTATAATTAGTATCACCCATATGCCACAGGCTGGTCCATCTTCTCTCTCTGGATAGTCATAGTGGCCACTGGAGGCTGATACTGTGGTGCACCCATTTCACAGAGGAACGAACTGAGGCTCAGGCAGGACACCTAACTCACTTGCCCTAAAGTCAGTGCTGGAGTGAGGACTTGAATCTTTCTGTGTCTGGTTCCACCCAAGGCTCTAGACTACTGCCTCTTATTTCAGTCTCCCTGGACCCTTCCCACCCCTCAGCTCTGCCCTTCATGAAGGAGTCTTCCATCTTGAGTGAGCCTCTCACAGCTCCTGACCCCTTGGGAGCTTCTCCTTGGTGTCCCTGTGTGGGCAGCATCTTCCTGGTGCTTGATAGCAGGTACCTTTCTGGTTGTGAGGCAAAGACTGAAGAATCACTTGAGAGAGTATTGCTTGAGTTTCCTCCCATGGGGTCTGAGGGTCTGCTTAAGAAATATCTGTTGGGCTACAGCTTCAGAAGAAATTGAAGCCCCTAAATTTGCCAATGGGGAGCCAGGTGCATGAGAAAGTGGAGGCTCAGGAGTTGACCAACCGATTTGTTGAGTGGCTCTGTCCATTACACAATGTCTAAAAGCCCCGGGGGTGCCTGGTATACAGTAGGCGTTCAATGAAGGGTGGTTGTTTGTTAGCTTGGGTTCTTGTTAAGAAAATCCAAGACCAGTTATTTAGACGTATGCCAGGTTTTGTGCATGTGTGTGCGCGTGCGAGAGTGGTTTCTTGCTCTTCTGTTCCTTGTAGCTTTGGAACTGTGGATGTGTGCCTGGGCTTTCAGGGTGGGTAAATGGATTTACCGTGTCTTTGCACGTTTACAGTTTCCACGAGGGCAGGGGCTTATTTTATTTATTTATGTATTTTGTTCACTGCTACATTTCTAGAGCCTAGAACAGTGCTTGGCACGTAGTAGGTGTTCAGGAAATATTTATTCCTGAGGGGGGCACAGGTGGTAGAGCCCCTGGGTGTATCTGGCCCCTTTATCATCTTAAAGAGCTCCTTGTTCTCTGGATAATACCTTACAAAGGATAATAGGTTTTGCATAATCTCAGTTAATCCTCTCTTCAACCCTAAGAGGGAGGGTTTGTCATCCTTTTCGCAGGTGAGGAAACTTGACTAGGTTATACAGCCAGCAGGCTGTGGAGCTGGGATTCGAATCCTAGCTAGTCTGGCTTCAGAGCATCGGTCTCTTAACAAATAGCTGTTCTTTTGGGTCTGAGCGCCCCCACCCCTGCTTGGGGTAATGGTTAACAAAAATCCTATCAAATAAATGAGATGTGATGCCTCTTGGAGGCTTGGAGAGAGGTGAAGAACTTTCCAGATCATTAATCTCTTAACGTCAGCCAATACGGCATTTTGATTGGAGTCGGGGTTCGGTGGGTGAAGGGAAATCAGTGGGAATTTTTTTTTAAGGGAGGAAGGACTCCTTTTTGGATATGTCATAGTAGGGTGGGCCACCCCAGTTCATTCATTGGAGTCTTCATGGCCATGATGAACTGGGCAAGGGTTCCCTCTGCATGTCCCTCTAGATTGGCCAGCTCTGTCTTGAGATTGCTTGCAGGCATTGCAAGGTCCAAGAATGAAGGCAAAATGGGAATAATTAAAATAGGAACCCACAGAGCTTTGGGGGCTGAATCTAGCAGGTTGGCTCATTGAGGTCCTCCTCATTTCTTAGGTCACCTTCCTGCAGTTATTCCTAATCTTTAGCTCTCTCTTGGAGATCTGCTTCTTGTCCCTTCCCTTCTCATTTATAGAGACCATGGGGTGAGCTCCCATGGGGTCTCCACCCTCACCCCACTCCATCGCTGACCTCCATTCCTATTTGGTTCTAGCAGGACCTGTCAACCTTGGCACTGTTGACATTTGGGGTTGGATAATTCCTGCTCGTAGGGGCTGTGCTGTGCACTGTAGCGTGTTGAGCAGCATCTCTGGTCTCTACCAACTATGAAGGTAGCACCGCCTTTGCCCCCCAGTGGCAAAACCACAAACATCTCCAGACATTGCTGGCTGTCCTCACTGGAGAACCAGTGCACTGGGGGACTGTACCTTTCCCCTGTCTCAGACACCCATCTGGGCTCTTACTCTGTCACTTTTCTTGGTTCAGGAATCTTCATTTGCTCATGAATCTTTCAGCCTAGAAACATTTAGTACCCCCATTATCCGCCACTGACCTCTGATCTTCTCCTGCCCAGGTCCCCGCCCTGCCTGCTCTTGCTATCTCACCCTTTACCCACTGTCCTGCCCATGGCATCTGGTTTGTGTCTCTGCCACTTTGCCGATGGCCCTCTTGAAGGTAATGCTCACCTCCTGGGGTGCGTCTCCTGCAGCCTCACCTCGCTTGACTCCTCTGGGTTTGATGCTGCCAACTCCCTCTCACTGGAAGACCAAGCCTCCTGTCCAATTTCCACCTGTGCCTGGCTTCGCCTATTTTCTGTTCTATTCCTTCTTTTCTGCCTTCCCTGACCCCGGGCTAAGATGTTGGTCCTCTCTTCCTGGAGGGCCAACCTCTCCTTTGTCTTTCTCCCAGCCCACTTTTTAATTGATACATAGTCCAACTCGTTCATTTGAATGGGGGTTGGCAAACTATGGCCCTTGGGCCAAATCCCACCTCCTATTTTTGTAAATAAAGTTTTATTGGCATGCAGCCACACTCCTTTGGTGACTCATCATCATCTGTGGCTGCACAAAAATGCCCCAACAGCTGATTGAGTAGTTAAGGCAGGAATTACATGGCCCAAGAGGCCAAGAATATTTACACGTTAGCCCTTTCCAGAGAAGTTTGCCGACTCCTGATCTGGAACAAACTTCTTGAGGGTTGATTCGTGATGACATGCCTAATCGCTTGTGTGGTCCCTGGTACAAAGGAAATAAATCAATTTAAGCGAAATGCGCTGGGATGCTGCATTTTTCCCTTTACAGCACAAGGCATGTTAAAGAAATTTATACCACTTGCTGCACTGAATATAAGGGTTCCAAGGGTGAGAAAATGACAAGTGATGTTCCCTCCTTAGTTGTGCATATGGTCTCAGGATTTATTTATTTAAACAGCCATATTGGCATTGAGTGAGGATTCTGTGCCATCAGCCCTGCCTCTAGAACGAAACAGGAAGTGGTGTATGATATGAGATTTTTTTCCTCAAGACCCCTTGTTTTAATTTCTATTAAGAATACTTCTGGGGGTGGCTTGTTGTATGTTTTGGACCGTATTTATGTGTGGTTTTTTAAAATTAAAATAACAGCAAGTAATGCATTCTCATTGCAGAAAAAAAATTACAAAAGTATAGAGAGGAAAAAACAGAAGTCCCCTTTCAACAATTTGTCCCCTAAAACCATCCTATTCCTGTTGCAGGAGGTGACAGTGCCATCGACTTGGTGTGTATCTTTTTTTGAAAAATTTTTACTTTTTAAATTACCATATAGGCAGGGTGCAGGGGCTCACACCTGTAATCCCAGCACTTTGGGAGGCCAAGGTGGGAGGATAGCTTGAGGCCAGGAGTTCGAGATTAGCCTGGGCAACACAGTGAGACCCTGTCTCTACAAAAAAAAAAATTAGCTGGGCGTGGTGGCGTGCACCTGTAGTCTCAGTTATTCGAGAGGCTGAGGTGGGAGCATCGCTTGAGCCCAGGAGCTTGAGGCTGCAGTGAGCTATGATCTCACCACTACACTCCAGCCTGGACGACAGAGTGAGACCCTGTCTCTAAAATAAATAAATAAATAAATAAAATTACCACACAGTAAAATTGACCATTTCTTGGTGTACTGTTTTATCATATTAACCCATGTATAGAGCTGTACAACCATTCCTATAATCAAGATATAATCGGTCTTATCATTGCACAGACACTACCCTCACCCCTAACCCCTGGCAACCATAGATCTGTTCTCCACCCCTAGAGTTTTCTCTAAACTTAAAAAAAAATCTTATATTTGGATTAATATTCTTAAAACTGAAATTTTTTTACCTTGAGTACAGTTGATCTTCATTATTCCTGGATCCTGTACTTGTGAATTTGCCTAGTTGACAAAATTTATTGGTAACCCTCAAATCAATACTCTCGGCACATTTTTGGTCATTTGAGGACAGTCAAGAAAGGTGAGTCTCGAATTTGAAGTCAAACCAGGTGACACTCCACCTTCTTGTTTCTGTCCTCATACTGTGGATTCCTACAATTCTCACACTGAGGATTAAAACAACTGTCCTTTTTGTGGTATATTTGGTGCAATGGTTTTAGCATTTTTGTGGGTTTTTTGTTGGTGGATTTGGCTGTTTAGAATGGCCCCCAAACCTGGTGCTGAAGTGCTGTCTAGTGTTCCTAAGCACAAGAAGGCTGTGGTGAGCCTCATGGGGAAAATCCGTGTGTTAGGTTCAGGCATGAATTTTAGTGCTGTTGGCTGTGAGTTCAGTGTTAATGAATCAACAATGTATATTAAATAAGGTTTAATATACATAAAACGTAAGTATGCATAAAACAAGGTTATGCATTGATCCATTGATAAAAATGTTGTGGGCAGAAGCTTGCAGGAACCTAACCCTGTGTTCCACCTAGGAGCAAAGGTTCAGTATTCAGTATTTGCTCATTCATTGTTCCAGGAGGATTCATAGAACAGAGCTATGGTAGATAACAAGAATTGGCTAGACGTGGTTTCCTATCACTATGGTTTAAAATTTATGAATTCAGGCTTGTCATTTCCCATTTAGAATCCTTTGACTGCAAATGCCCTTTTTGTTATATTTTCATCTGTATGTATATCTTTGGTTATCTCTTGGAAAGTTCATGAGATGATCCAAAATCCCTGGTCTGTATTTCAGTGAGGGGGGTCCCTGCACTCTGCCAACCCTGGTACCAGGGAGTGGTGCGGTGGCTTTCAAGATTTACAAACATATTTTGCTTCCAGCAGAGCGAGATTTGCTATTCTCCGTTGCCAAATGCAGACTAGCTCTAAGTTCCTGTTGGAGTTCAAAGCAGACTCAGGAGGATTAACATTTGATTTCAAATCTGGTGTTTTCTTCCAATTCCTTAAAGGTGGTGTCCCATCGGGCTTATATAAAATCCTGTCTTGTGTTCAGGAACAGCAGGATGTTATCACCAGCTTCTTGCTTCTCTCTTGTGCCTTTGTGGAAAGGTGGAAAACATATAGTTCTTTACAAAAACTGCATTCATTTGACAGCGCGGAAAAAGGTATTCAGACATGAAAGGATACAAGAGAGTAGGGATACAACTGTTTTCCATCTGCCTTTCTGTGATTTCTTGTTGCCAACCTGTTCTCAAGGATGTATCCTTTTGTTTCCTTCCAGAAGATCAGAAAAGGGATGATCTAAGATGTTCCTTCCTAATTATACCCCGGTGCATTGACTCAATGCTACCTATTACAAAGTGCCTTTTTGGTCTTGCAAGACTTCCTCTTGGTTTTCCTTCTTCTGCATCCCGTCTGTCCCTAATCTGTATACATTTTGGGACTCCTGAAATAGCATGGGAGCCCCCTTCTAATCCTGTGGTTTGATGTTGGATACTGTTAGAACTACAAAACGATGTAATTGGCTGGAGGAATTAGACAGTTCGAGCTTATAGATGTTGGTGTCAGGATGGCTGTGGGACATTGGTGTTCTTCCTAGTCCCTCGTCCTTAAATATCGTGCCCCCTAGACCCCTTCTTTCTGTCCTTTTCACCTCTCGGTTGCCTCCCCCCACCCACCTTTCCTGGTAATGTCACCTGTTGTCTCTGCTTCTACCAGCATCCATGCCTGTTCCAAGCTCCACACCCTTTTTTTTTTTTTTTTTTTGAGACAGAGTCTCACTCTGTCACCCAGGCTAGAGTGCAGTGGGGTCATCATAGCTCACTGCAGCCTCCAACTCCTGGCTGAAGCCATCCTCCTGCCTCAGCCTCCCGAGTAGCTGGGGCTACAGGCGCGTGCCACCACGCCTGGCTAATTTTTCTACTTTTTGTAGAGATGGGTTCTCACTCTTGCTCAGGTTGGTCTCGAACTCCTGACCTCAAGCCATCCTCCCGCCTCAGCCTCCCAGACCAGAGTGCTGGGATTACAGGCATGAGTCACCATGCATGGCCGCTCCTTCTTCTCAATGCCCAGCGGACTCACATCTCTGAGCACCCCAAAGCTCCCACAGACTCAATATGCCCCAAACTGGGCCTGCTGTCCTCACCACCCCAAACTGGTCCTATCTTAGATTCTCCGGGTTCACTCCCTTCTCTCACTTCTGATCTTGCTCCCCTGGTAACCACTCCTTTTCCCTGTGCCACGCCAGAGCAGTGGTTCCAGCATGCTGTCTCAGCACCTTCTCCACTCTGCTGCCAGAGGAATATTTCTGCTTTCCTCCTTTGGTCCTTCTGTGGCTACCAGCTGAATCCCTCCCCCCAACGCCTGAGCCGCACGAGCTCCTGGCTTGTGGAGGCTGCAGTTCCTTGGGGTTTCCTGTTCATCAAGCCTCCGCATTTTTGCACGCACTTCCTGTGTCCAAATGCCCTCCTTCCCCCTGTTTGCCCATTGACGTCTGCTTCTTTCTTATAGACCCAGGTCAGAGGGCTCCATCCTTCCCTCTGTGACTTCATTATCCACCTGGTTTTCGTCTGCTCTGGTATAGACTCGGCTTATCTGTCTGGGGCTCTGTTGCCTTTGGTCTGCCCAATGGGGCATGTTCCAGCAGAACATAGAATATGTGGATAAAGGAATTCATGCTCGAAGTATGTGATGGAGAAGGGCTGAGTATGTGTTTGTTCAAAGCAGGAAGCAAGGTCTCACGAGAGGGGATGACATGGGGTGGCTTGAAGTTAGGAGCAGAATATTGGGCTGGAAAAGAGCTGCTAGGGGCAGGGCGCCGTGGCTCACTCCTGTAATCCTAGCACTTTGGGAGGCTGAGGTGGGAGGATCACTTAAGGTCAGGAGTTCGAGACCAGCCTGAGCAAGAGTGAGACCCCGTCTGTACAAAAAATAGAAAAATTAGCTGGGCATGGTGGTGCACACCTGTAGTACCAGCTACTCGGGAGGCTGAGGCAGGAGGATCGCTTGAGCCCAGGAGTTGGAGGCTGCAGTGAGCTATGATGATGCCACTGCACTCTAGCCCAGGAGACAGAGTGAGACTCTGTTTCAAAAAAAAAAAAAAAGAACCACTATGGACCAAATTTTGTATCTTCCCCTCACCCCTCCTATTCACACGTTGAAGCCCTAACTCCCAATGTGATTGTATTTGGAGATTGGGTCTTTGGGAGTTAGTTAAGGTTGAACAAGGTCATATGGAAGGGGCCCTGATATGATAGGATTGGCTCACAGGAGGAGGAGGAGAGAGCAGAGAGCTCTCTCTTTCCTGTGTGCACTTAGGAAAGGCCACGTGAGTGCACAGTGAGACGGTGGCCTTGATCTTGGACTTCTGGCCTCCAGAATTGTGGGAAAATAAATTTCTGCTGCTTAAGCTGCATCTGTGATAATTTGTGATGGCAACCTGAGCAGACTAATACACTGGGTTCGAATCCCAGCTCTGCATTATCTTTGCTGTGTGACCTTGAGCAAGTCATGTCCCTCTCTGAGCCTCTGTTTCCTTCCACTTCTAGAAAATCCTCCTCATCAACACACACCGTGTTTTGCCTTGTGCGTTCACACCCCTTTGGGTATGTACCACCCCTCCGTGCCTAGCAGTTTCCAGCGGAGGCTGTCTCACACGTTCAACTATCCTTTCTTCTTGATACGGCTTTTGTGCAGTTACCCTGTGGAATCCTGTTTTTTGGAGCTCATTTTCCCTGGTGGATCCACAAGCCACAGGATTCTCTGACCTGTTGACGTCCCTGCCTTGTGAATGTCCAGGTCCGAGCATCTGCCTTTTCCGCCCGAGAATTCTGGGAGGGAGAAATCTGAGGGGATGCCTGGTCCTAGGTTCCGGGCCTTTCTTTGACCTCCACATCTTTCACCATCGCCACTTGGCTCTTGGTTTCTTCAAAAAGTCTGCTTGGTGCATCCCCCAAGACTGTTGACATTGTGAGAAATTTCCGGAAAGATTATGGTTCTGGATGGGGAGGGTCCCATCACAGGCCTCTTTCAACTCTGGGCTATAGATTACACAATTTTCTTCCTCCACCCTTCCTCTCTGATGATCTGCTGGTTTCACCTGCCTTCCTCTGTTCCTGGGTACCTCCTGACTACCCAGAATGGAGACCGAGGGACCTTCCTTTCCACTCAAGTAACATCCTACATCTGGGCTCATGACCCAGCTGGATTTTTCAGAAGAGGAAAGAAACAGAGGCTCAGAGAGGGACGTGGCTTGCTCAAAGGCACACAGCAGAGATGAGGCAGAGCTGGAATTCGAACCCAGTTATATTAGTTTGCCAGGATCGCCATCCCAGAGTATACCACAGACCGGATGGCTTAAATAGCCAGAATTGTGAGACATTTATTTTCTTACAATTCTGGAGGCTGGACCAAGATCAAGGCATTGCCAGGGCTCGTTTCTTCTGAGGCCTCTTTCCTGAAGTCTCCTCTGTGTGGGCTGTTCCTTCTGTCTCCAGTATCAGCACCCTCTCTGCACTTGGCAGGCCCCTCCCTGCAGGCTGGGAGAAATCTCCAGCCCCTCCCACCTCCGCTCAATCCATAAACCTCTCTCAGGCCAACGCCCCTTGCCAGCCATACTGGCTACTTCTTTTTACGAGATTCCTGGAAGAAATATCCCACAGCTTTGCACCTTTTATTCATTTTTATCTCCAGTTAAGACTTTCCTCTGGGCTGGGTGCAGTGGCCTGTAATCCTAGCACATTGGGAGGCAGAGGCAGGAGGATTGCTTGAGGCTGGGAGTTCGAGACCAGCCTGGGCAACATAGCAAGACCCCGTCTCTACAAAAAACTTAAAAAATTACCCGGGCATGGTGGCGTGCACCTATAGTCCCAGTTACTTGGGAGACTGAGGCAGGAGGATCACTTCAGTCTGTGTCAAGGCTACAGTGAGCTGTGATGACACCACTGCACTCCAGCCTGGGCAACAGAGTGAGACCTTGTCTCAAAAAAAAAGACTTTCTGTGGCTTTCTGATGATCTGATACAGTCCCAGAGCCAAAATTCACTGGTATGAAGGGCCTTAGGAGTAAAAACTTTCTCCCTTCTCATTCTTAGCTACTCAGTTTCTCTCCCCCGAGACAACCAGTGTTGTAAAATCTTTTTGGTTTTTTGGGGTATGTATTTATCTTTCTAGAGAATAGTGTTTGCATATACAAGCCAATCTATTTTTTTGCTTCCTCTTCACCTTTTTGCATAAGCGATACCACATCACACAGCCTGTCATTTCCTTGTGCTTTACTGGACATACCGTCCTGGCACCCTTTCTGTATCACCCATAAAGTTTCTTTTTATTGCTGTATGGTACTCCATAGCATTGGAGGTTGCCAAACTACGGCCCTGGGGCCAGATCCTGTTTTTGTACAGCCCCTGAGCTAAGAATCATGTTTCAAACTTTTTTTTTTTTTTTTTTTTGAAACAGGTTCTCGCTCTGTCACCCAGGCTAGAGTACAGTGGCATCATCATAGCTCACTGCAGCCTTGAACTCCTGGTGGCTCAAGCGATCCTCCTACCTCAGCCTCCCAAGTAACTGGGACTACAGGGGCGTGCCACCATGCCCAGCTAATTTCTCTATTTTTTTGTAGAGATGGGGTCTGACTCTTGCTCAGGCTGGTCTCCAACTCCTGGCCTCAAGCAATCCTCCCACCTCGGCCTCCCAAAGTGCTAGTATTATAGGCGTGAACCACGGTGCCTGGCCAAGAATCTGCATTTCTAACAGTTTTCTTCCTGGGTGATGCGCTGGCCCAGGGACCCCACTTTGAGGACCACCGCACCAGGTGGATGGACTATAATGTATTTGACTGATCCCCTCTTGATAGGCAGCTAAGTTGTTTTCAGTCTTGGGCTGTTATGAATAGGGGGTTGAATGATCCAGTGTCATCGCCATAGTGCTTGTATGAACCTATCTGTAGGTTTCCAGAACAAGAATTTCTGAGTCCAAGGGAATCTGCATTTATAAAATTCCTCCTCCCTGACCGTCCACATAGGTCTCCTGGGGGCCCTTAGGCTCTGCTCTCTGTTCCTTCTATGTACCGTACCTGCTTTTCCGCTTAGTCATTCCAGGATAGTCGAAGCCCAGAGAGATTGAATCACCCACCTGAGATCACACAGCTACCAAATGGCAAAGCTGAGATTCCCACCTGGGTTGTCTGCAGAGTGTCTGCAGTTTGTTGTTTTGCTACTTTGTCTTTTAGCTTGGATGGCAGCTTGTCACAGTTATTTATTTGGGTGTCTCTTTCCTCTACCTGCTGTAAGGCTACAACCTTATTTATCTTGAGAATTCAAGATATATTCCTGCAGCACGAGAGCCTAGCACACCGGGATGCCTAGTGAATGTTTGCTGAATGAATACAGGAATGATTTCCACCTGGCTGACTTGCCAGGTCCACAACCTGCTGCTGTCACAGTTCCCCCATCTCTGCTTCTTTGCGGGAGTTCAATTTTGAGAGTCATTCTTTCGGGCAGGCGGAGAATCTTAAGGGTCTCTGATACCCCGTAGTGTGTCCGAGTTCTACTTTCTGAAGGTAATAAATCTGGGAATGATTCCACGTGGCTCAGATGGGAGAATAACAGGTATACACGGCCAGACCCTCGTTCTTACTTATTCTTTGTAGCTTTTAGGATGCTGTTTTTGTCATTCACAGGTGAGGAAACTGAGGCACGCAGAGAGGTTGAGGGTGCGGCCAGGATCACACAGCTGGCAGGTGGCCGAGCTGGGAGTGAGAAGCCAGATCTGTTGGGTTTCCAGGGTGCCCTGAAACCGGGTATGGGTGGCGGCCCGACACCTGAACCCAAGACTTGTTTGGGCAAGACCCCCCGAAATTAGGAGGAAGCGGTTTTAAGACTGGAAAGAATGCAGTGTGGCCCCAGAACAGGTCACCAGGGAGCGTTTTGAGAATGCTGCAACTGAAGAATGAGGACCTTTATAATTGAAAGCGGAAAGTATAAAACTCTTAGCATTGTAAAGTGTTTCAGAATCTTCTAGATACCCTCTTCCCTGCCCCACCCCCAACACATCCCTGCTGCTGTTTTCATGGTGGAGAGAAAACCAGGGAAGAAGGCGACACTTGCCAAGACAGCTCTCATGTCAGCCTTCTCTCCTTCGGGAAAATTCTCAGATTCAGGGCCAGCACTGACCAATAAATTCTTCTGCTTTGACAGAAATGTCCAATGTGGCAGCCACTATCCACACGCGGCGCTTGAGCACTGGAAATGGTGGCCAGACTGAATTTCTAGTTTTATTTCTCTTTAATTCATTTAAATGTTAACATACGCTTCTTTTTTTTTTTTTTTTTTTTTGAGGCAGAGTCTCGCTTTGTCACCCAGGCTACAGTGCAGTGGCGTCATCACAGCTCACTGCAGCCTCCAACTCCTGGGCTCAAGCGATCCTCCCTCCCCAGCCTCCCGAGTAGCTGGGACTACAGGCGCCACCACACCTGGCTAATTTTTCTATTTTTGTGGAGACCGGGTCTCACTCTTGCCCAAGTTGTCTCCAACTCCTGGCCTCAAGCGATCCTCCTGCCTCGGCCTCCCAGAGTGCTGGGATAACAGGTGGGAGCCACTGTGCTCAGCCAATATACACTTTTATTTAACTTTAATTTGTTGAAACATTAAAAAAAAATCAGTACTTGCTTCTGTTATTGGAAACCCCTCGAGTATGTTTGGAACAACTTGGGTAAGTGAATGTGCGTTTTCAACGATACCTTTTATAAAATCTACATATACAGATGCAGGATTTCCAATGCAAGCTGAGCCTCGCATCTGAGATGAGTTGTCAGGATAAAATACACACCACATCTTGAAGGCTTCGTGTAGAAAAAAAAATCCTGTAGACTTATCTTATTAATCATTTTTTGGTACCGATTACAGGTTGAAATGATATTTTTGGATACATTGAGTTAAATAAGCTACATTTCATTTCTCTTGTTTCTTTTTTATTTTTTGAAAGAAAACTGAAAAGTCTATATGTGGCTCAAATTGTATTTCTAACCCTGTACTTCCCAGTCACCCACGGGGACAAGCTGTAGTTTGCCATCGCCCTTGACCTTAAAATGAAGTAGGTAGAACTGAATAATTCTTACTGCACTGTTCGTTTAGGTTTTAGTCCTGGTGGCACCTCCTCCAGGAAGTCTTCCTTGATTGGACCAGACTGAGGTGGATAGCTTATTTTTTATTCACTCTTCTAGCTCCTGAAGCTCTCTTTGATGACATTAGTTATATTTTAAGTAGATCTGGATAGTTACTGAGCAGTTGCCAGACTGTAAGTTCAGGGGCAACATCTGTCCTATTCCAGTACCTGGAACAGCATCTGGCATGGTTCAGCTCCTCAGCGGATATTTGCCATGTAGGAAGAATTAACGATGAAAAGTCTCTAATGTCACAAGCTTTCTCCAGGCTGTTGCTGCGCGAAAACAATTTCATTGCTTCCTGATTAAAGTCGCCTGTGCTTGCTTCTCCATTAGGCATATTTTAGAAGGAACAAACACATGTTTACTAATATTTACTAATATTTTAGTAAAACTGTAGCGTGGCAGTGCTAAGCACAGACACTGCATTTGTCTGCTGAGTTGTGATCCTAACGCTGTGTATCCTTAATACTCAGCCTATGTGAGCCTCCTCGATTTGCTCATCACAAAAATGGGCACGAAGGTGGCACCTCCTCTAGGGACTAATTTTTAGAATTTAGCCTGAGATTGTGTACATCAGAGCCTGGGTCAAGTGTTTTACGTAGTAAGTTCTCAGGAAATATTAGCTACTTCCTCCACATGGCCCTTCCTTACCTGTGTGTAGAGTGGCCATTAACCAGGTGCTACTTATTAAGAACTTGAACATCCTTTGGTTCCCACCCAGACGTATTAAAAGCCAGCAGAGAAGTCCCTGCATCTATTTCTGGCACCATTTCTAACATCCTGTGGGTATTTTGTGTCCCAATGGTAAATTGCTCTATTGTCTTCGATTAACGGGGACACATACGGCTTTAATGAATTAAGGGTTAGATTCATGGGAGATTTAAAAAGAGAAGCAATTCTTTATTGTCTTCTACAATTCTAGCTGTTTCATCTTTATTTATAAAAACTTTGGTGAGATAGAATTCACATGCCGTACAATTCATCCATTTTGAGTGTGCAGTTAGGTGGTGTTGAGTACATTCAGAGTTGTGCAATCATCACTACAGTCAATTTTATAACATTTTCATTATCCCCAAAAGAAACCCTGTACCCTTTAGCTATAACTCCTGTACCCCCAGCCCCTGGAAAACACCTAATCTACTTTCTGTCTCTGGATTTACCTATTCTGTGATATTTCATATAAATGGAATCATCCACTATGTGGCCTTTTGTGTCTGGCTTCTTTTACTGAGCGTAACATTTCGAAGGTTCATGCATGTTGGAGTATGTATCAGAGCTTCATTCCTGTCTATGGCTGAATAATCTTCCTTTGGATGGATGGACCACATTCTGTTGATACATTTGTCAGCTGATGGACATCTGGGTGACTTCCACTTTGTGGCTATTATGAACGATGCTGCTTTGGACATTTGTGGACATGTCTTTGTGTGGACATACACGTTCATTTCTCTTGGGGAGATACCTAGGAGTGGAATTGCTGGGTCATATGGAAACTCTTTGTTTAACATTTTGAGGGACTGCCAGACGGTTTTCCACAGCAGTTGTACCATTTTGCATCCCTGTCCGTGATAGGAGAGGGTTCCAATTTCTCTGCATCCTCACTTATGTTTGTCATCATCCGTCTTTTTGATTTTGGCCATCCTAGCAGGGGAGAAGTTGTATCTCGTTGTGGCTTGAATTTGCATTTCCGTGATGTCCAACATCCAGTTAATCTTTGAATGCACATTCGTGTGTCTGATTTGGGCTCTGCCACAGCCTGGGAAGGATGGTGGGTGGGTATTCTTGGCACCTGCAGTGCATAGGTGTGTGTGCGTGTGTGAGTGTGTGTTTGTGAAATGAAATACAGAGCGTGAGGCTCAAGCCTGTGATGCCAGATAGAATACAGGATGCCCAGTTGAATTTGGGTTTCACATAAACAATGAGTAAGTTTTTTTTTTTTTTGAGACACGGTCTCACTCTGTCTCCTGGGCTAGAGTGCAGTCACATCATCGTAGCTCACTGCAACCTCAAACTCCTGGGCTCAAGTGATCCTCCTGCCTCAGCCTCTTGAGCAGCTAGGACTACAGGCGCCACCACTACGCCTGGCTAATTTGGAGACGGGGTCTCGCTCTTGTTCAGGCTGGTCTCAAACTCCTGGCCTCAAGCGATCCTCCTGCCTCGGCCTCCCAGAGTGCTGGGATTACAGGCGGGAGCCACCGTGCCAGGCCAACAATGAGTAATTTTTAAAGGATAAGTATGTCCCGAACATTGCATGGGATAGATATACTTATCCTAAAATAAGTATTTGTTGCTTATCTGAAATTCAAATTTAACCGGACATCCTGCATTTTTATTCGCTGACTCTGGCAACCCTGCCTGTCCCTGGTGGGCTGCATGTCCTTGGCCGATTGGCTTTTCCTGGTGGAGCTGTGGTTTGTCATCTGTAGGGTGGGGGTGGGGCTTGCTGGGAGGCATCGAGGGCATGGTAAATGTTGCGATCTCTGTATGTGGAAGCCTCAGACTGGGCTTGGGTGGCATGACTGTGGGGACAGCGGGAACTGGCCTCCTCGTCCCCTTGAAGCTGCCTCCCAGCCTGGGTTTGGCCTCCTCAGGACCCCTGCTTGGTTCAGACACGGAACAGCAAGTGTCAAGGGCAAGGGTGGCGGTTTACTGGTAGCTGAGTGCCAGGGCTTTCCCCCCAACTTCCTAGTGAGTGAGTGAGTGAGTATGTGTGTGTGTTTTCCCTTGACTTAGTGGAATGTGACCCAGGAACATTGCTACTTTGTTTTTCCCAATTTTTTTTGCTTTTGCTGTTTTCTTTCTAATTTGCAGGTTGTTGTCAGGGTGGATTTTTAAGAGGATTTACTATTCTTCTTTAGAACAATCTGCCTCCAAGATATTGGGGGAAGGTTTAGTGTCTTGAAATAAAATACGCAGGAGTTGTGTACTGAGTCTTATGTTCCAGGAGCTGAGGGCTGTGTTGTGTGTGTGTATGGGGTGTGTGTGTGTGTGTGTTTTGGCAGGGAGAAGCTATCTAAAGAGTTTGATTCTGACAAATGTTAACTCAAGTATAAGGGAAGCAAGGAGAAGGGAATAGACTCACATCAGTATACAGAGAAAAGGGAATCAGGGAAGGCTGCCTGGAGGAGGCGACATTTGAACTAGATCTTGAAGGATGATGGGCTGCATTTAGAAATAAGGAGCTAAGGTATAAAGGGCTTTGCCAGCCAAAAGACAGACTAGCCTAGAGATGCCTGTTGTATGTTTGGGGCAATAAAATAACAACAACAAAATAGCTGACATGAATGGAGCATCTGCTATGTTTCAGGCCCTGCTTGAGTGCCACCACTGCATAACTTTACTCTTACTCCTCATAGATCATGTTACAGAGGAGGACTCGGGGAGCCTCAGAGTTGCACAAGAGCAGTGGGCAGGCCTGTTTAGTGGGGTGCCGGGGACAGAGGGGTGGAATCTTGTGGGCTGTGAGAGGGAAGTACAGGGTTATGGGGAGCCATGGAGGGTGTCAGAGCAGGAGGGACCACCTTCAGGAGAATGAGCACGCAGGGCGTTTGTGCAGTGGAGATCGGACTCCCCAGGAAGCCCTTGCACACTCAGGTGAAAGGTAATTAGGCCTTGACTGCCAGCCAGGAGACCAGGCCGGGAAGAAGAGTCAGTCTGCAAGGGGGAGAGTTTGACAAAACACCCACATTCAGCTGTCCTTGCCCCATATCTGGTGCAGGCACCTTTATCCCCATAAATCTGTTCCTGAAGATCTTTGACATAGACTCACTGGGGACAGCTCCCCTCACCCCGTCAGCACCTGCCTCCTTACTCAGTCCTCTGTAATCCTGTTGTCCCAATTGCATCATATCAGAGGCAATGATTTTTAAGGCTTCTAACAGGGCCTGCCAAAGGAATTATTGTCTCTGCCTTCTGAAAGTAGTGACTTAGGCATGGGCACTTGATGGGGAAAGCCATTCACAGGGGCTGGCTGCAGAATTTGTGGGGCCCAGTGTAGGATGGAAATACAGGGCCCAGGTTGCATGGCTATGAAGCTGGCTCTTCCCCTTGGTTCTTCTAATCCGTCCATGGTGTATCTTTTTCTGCTCACCTGTCTTGCTGTTCATTTGCTTTCCCTTCTAGTGTGTCCCGGCATGGATATCCGGAACAACCTCACCAGGTTGCACGAGCTGGAGAACTGCTCTGTCATTGAAGGACATTTGCAGATACTCTTGATGTTCAAAACGAGGCCCGATGATTTCCGAGACCTCAGTTTCCCCAAACTCATAATGATCACTGACTACTTGCTGCTCTTCCGGGTCTATGGGCTGGAGAGCCTGAAGGACCTGTTCCCCAACCTCACGGTTATCCGGGGCTCACACCTCTTCTTCAACTACGCGCTGGTCATCTTCGAGATGGTTCACTTGAAGGAGCTCGGTCTCTACAGCCTAATGAACATAACCCGGGGCTCTGTCCGCATCGAGAAAAACAACGAGCTCTGCTACTTGGCCACGATCGACTGGTCCCGTATCCTGGATTCGGTGGAGGATAATTACATCGTGTTGAACAAAGACGACAATGAAGAATGTGGGGACATCTGCCCGGGGACTGCCAAGGGCAAGACCAACTGCCCTGCCACTGTCATCAATGGGCAGTTTGTGGAACGGTGTTGGACTCACAGTCATTGCCAGAAAGGTACGACGGGGGTACGGGGTTCTCTAAGCAGTTTCTCATGCCTTATTCTAAAGGCTTGGCCATTTGGGAGGGGCAGGGGGACAGAGAAACTTGTGGCATTCTCTTGTGGCCCAGGGAATGGCAAACTTTTTCCGTGAAGTCTCAGAGAGTAAATACTTTAGACTTTTGCAGGCCATACGTTCTTTGTCGCCACTACTCAGCTCTGCCATTGTAGGGGGCAAGCAGCCACAGGCGTGCAGTGTGGTTGTGTTTCAATAAAACTTTATTTACAAAAATAAGTAGTGGGCCAGATTTTGCCCGAGGACTCCACTTCACCATCTCCTGTGCCAGACAGTGAATGTTCTTCTTGCTCGGGAGAAGGATAGGAAAGGAAGAGTATGGACTAAGTTTAAAAAAAAAAAAGTTTATTTCTTATCTGAGTACAGAAGTCAAATTGCTTCTAATAGATGTTTGGAAAATGAAATTCATAAAGGAAAAGAAAATGAAAATATGTGTCTTATTCCACAATGCACATTGCTGAATTTATGGGGGGTACTTCCTTCTAGTGGGTATTTGCTAGATCTGTTGTGTCTTAATTTCCTTAACCTTTCCTGTTCTTGGGCATTGAAATTGTTTCCAGAGAGGGATGAACATTTTGGAGTCAAAGCTTAGCATTTGTTTCTTTAGGCTCACTTTCCAAAAGTGAAATTTCTGGGTCAGAGGCTCCTGATACAGATTGCTAAATGGCTTTCCGGAAATGTTGTACCAACGGACGCTCCTCCTAGCATTGGAGAAGAGGGAACACCTTGGCCAGCTTTGAGTGTTGTTTGAAAAGTCTTTCATAATTTACTGCAGGGGGAGGAGCTGATGTGTCATCATTGGTTCTATTTGCATTTCTTTGATTGCTATCAGGGCTGAACCTTTTAAAACATGTTTATTTATCATTTGGGTTTTATCTTCCTGTTCGTATCCTTTGCTCATATATCTTTTAGTACGTCAGCGAGTTTTGAAAAATTAATCTGTATGTGGTTTTCATCGATGAAGGCAATTAAACCTTTGCCAATTGCATTTGTGTTTGTTTGTTTGTTTATTTGTTTAGTGGTGAAAATGCCCTGGGATGTGGTTTGCCAGAGAGGCTTAAAATGTTTCTGGAGTTCAGAGCTTGATTTTCGCATGCCAGATGTACTTTACGCTTAGAAAGTTTCTTTCTATCCATAAAAGCAAAAATTTTCCCCAGATTTTCTAATTTTAATTATTAGATTAATAATTTTTTTTAAAAACCTTCATCTTCAACACGAGATCTATTTGTGTGGGTGATTGAATAGAGGTATCCATTCTCTCCCAAATAATTAGTTGGGACCTCAGTGCTATTGATTGCAGAAATCTACCCCCTCGCCATTGCTTTGGGGCCTGTTTGGGTATCCATAGATACATCTGCCTTTCCTTGCACCAGGGCCGTTCTGATCACCATACTTGTATAATGTTTTGATATCCAAGAAGGCGATTCGGCACACACACTCATTACTTGTTTGCTGTTTCGGGGACCTCTTTCACAAGTTTCCCCGGGAAGAATTAGCGAACTTGAAATTGAGGTGGGAGAAAGTAAGTGGGTGGCTTAAGGGTTGTATCACAAAAGATAAGAGATAAGGGAGGGGACAATTATTATTACAGCGTGGAGAAATCTTGAGAACGTCGTAGGTCAGGGACAAAGAGAAGCTCAACTATGACCAGAGAGGTTACCTAACTTGCCCAAGGTCACACACACAGCTAATAAAAGACAGAGCTGGGGTTTGTGCTAAGTCTATGCAACACACACACACACAAAAAGCATGTTTTTTGGGGGGAGGTGGGAGGAGAGTCCCCTCTGTTTAGAAACAGAGGAGCTGCTTCTAGCTGGGACACTGGGGGAAACGGGGAATGCTCTTTTATTCCAGTACTGAGTTCTTCAAATTTAGGTGCTTGTTTGTAATGCTCCAGGGTCACCCATCTTGAGATATAATTTAAGACATTCCTCTGTGGATTTATTTTCCTATCTGTTTTAGTCAAAATATCCAGAAGGGCATTATCTGCAGTTGAGTCTCCTCTTACCTGACGTTTTGAGCGGATTTAAAAAAAAACAACAAGTCTTTTGCTATTGAGAACCGGGCTTGCTTTACTGGCACTGGGAGTTTTGTCACCTGGGGAAGGTGAGGCCACACATATTGCTGTGACCAGCACCTCCCGGGGTACCGGACTCCTGGCATCTGACATTTATCTCAGACATCCGTCAGTGGTGGGGTCCCCAGGTGTCCTGTTGTGTCCTGGTAACAATGTCAAGAAGTGATTGTTTTTTGAACTGCTGCTCCTGTCTGTTGAAAACTCAGCCCTGGCTTTATTTTTCCCCTTCAATTTGTTTTGTTGTGGTAGAATACACGGAACATAAAATTTGCCATCTTAACCATTTTTAAGTGCATAGCTCAGCGACTTTAAGCGCATGCACATGGTTGTGCAACCATCACTACCCTCCGTCTCCAGAACTTTCTCATCTTCCCAACCTGAAACTCTGTCCCCATGAGACACTAACTCCCCACCCCCTCCCCAGCCCCTGGCACCCACCATTCTACTTCCTGTCTCTGTGGATCTGACGACTCTAGGGACCTCCTGTGTGGAATCACACAGGATTTGTCCTTTTGTGACTGGCTTATTTCATGGAGCGTGATGTCCTCAAGGTTCAACCATGTGGTAGCCTGTGTCAGAAATTCTTTTTAAGGCTGAATCCTATTCCATTGTGTGGATGGACCCCATTTTGCTTGTTCATTCACCCGTCAACAGACACTTGGGTTGCTTCCCTATTTTAGCTATTGTGAATCATGCTGTTGTGAATGTGGCTTCAGCTTTTAGGGCTTCAGCTTTTAAATGCTTACGTTAACCTTTGCTGCTGGGGCTTTGGGAGGCTTATTGAACGTCCGGTGGGATTTCTGAACACAAAACAGATTGAGCCTTTAGAGGCGACTCCCCTGTCTTAGGCTGCAGAAACAGGTCGATGAAAACCATCCGTCAATTTTTCTCTCCCCCTGGAATCTTCTCAAACACTTCCTCTGGCATCCAGAGTCACCATCCTTTTCCTCGCACATTTGCCAGTTTCTGGAAGCATCCGGGGATGGGTCAACATTTGGGATGAAGGTGCTGGATTGTCCTCTATCTTGTTTAAACATTCTGTACAATGTCCACCCCTTCTTCGGTCTGTCCCCCAAACAATAACGCTTTTCTGGCAGAGAGAGAGAGTAAAGGAAGGTTTCCAATGGTTAAGGGAATTGAAAGGGAAAAAACCCCACTGTGGCTGGTGCTGATGGCCGGAGCGCTTTCTCTCAAATCATCCTATCTATGGATTAGGGATGAAGATGCCAGAAGAGGTCAAACGCAAGGAGCCTCGAATGGGGAGAGTGGAGACAGGATCTATGCAACACGTTTATTGACAGCCTACTGTGTACCAGGCTCTGGCATACTTGGGGCACAGGAGAGACCAGCCTCTGCCTCTCCGGAGCGGCCAGTCTAGTGACAAATGCAGACATGGAATATGTGATCAGCACACCAGGGAGAAGTGGGGAGTTACAAGGGGACAGATCTCTGTGGATGGAAGCCTGGGATGAGGCCCTAAACCAGTCTTTGGAGTCAGAGAACATCTCCCCCTCAAAATTGGGCCTTCATTAAGTCCCCGAAGGTCAGACTCCTTGGAACCATTTCCAGGTAGTTACAAGAAGTGCTCGGAGCCAAGCAGAACTGGCTTTGAGTATCATTTTGCTGTTCACTGGTCCCAAGCTAGATTCAAGCCTCAGTTTCCCCATCTGAAAGATGGGGATTGTTATGGAACCTGCTTCTTAGGGTTGTGGTTTGGGGGTTAAATGAGAAGGTGCAAGGGGTGTACTTAACCCAGCGCCTGGCACTCCGAGAGTAGTCTGGAAGCTTCCAGTAAGCAAGCGCCATGGGCCCACCCTTTCTGGGCAGACCAGCTGCCGGGTGAATACCGGCCCCATTTCTGACTTTGGTTTTGAGGCAGGCAGATCTTGTGACCTGCTGATGGGACATGGGTGCCAGACCTACAGCCCCAGAGGGAAGGCCACCTTGATCACTGGGTGCTACAGCTTGGGATGTTCTGGAAACCCCTAGTTCTGGGCATTTTGAGGGGACCGAAAACCACAAGGCCTGTCTGGCCAGCGGCTCTAGCCAAACCCACTGGCATTTTCTTTCTGGGAGGTTACCCCGGCTGCTCCTTGTCGATCAGAGGGGTGGGCGAGGCCGGGACATGCTAGGTGCCAGGGGAAACCGGCTGGCGATGTCACGTGTGGACTTTGGCACCAAAGCAGGAGGGGAAGGCTGAAGGCGGCGAATCCCTCCTCTCCCGGTCTGAGATTACAGCCTGGAGTCAAACTCTCTGAAAGCATAGTGCTCTACTTACCACATTAAATACCACATATTTAAAAGCATGCATTTAAACGCATGCTCTTGGAGGGCTTGATTTTCCGCAGAATTTTTAGCTGCTGGTGGAAACTTTCTGCTTCTTTTTCTTCTTCTGTTTTTAAAGTTTGCATTGATATTTTAATCATCACAATTGCCTTTGCAGCAAATGCTGATGCGTGCCTGCCGCAGTTTAAGGGCTCCAATTAGGATACTGCAGCCAATCCCGCCAGTGATCTCCTTACTCTGGAGGCCTCCGAGGCTGGGGGAGGTTAAGCAACTTGCCCCATGCACGTTGGTAGTAGGGAGGAGATGGGACTCGAACCCAGGCATCACGGCCAAGAATTGAGCTCTTTGTCATTGTGCTTTCCAGCTGTCATTGTGGAAAGTTGACGAAGTGCAGGAAACTGCAAAAGAGAAAGAAGGAAGGAAGGAGGGAAGGAAGGAGGGAAGGAAAGGAAGAGAAAAGAAATTGGAGCGCATTTCCCCTAGAATTTGCTTTTGCCAACATGCTGGCTGCCTTCTCTGTTCTCTGATCCTTTTTCCATCCCGTCTTGACTTAGCTGCCTCTCCCTTCAGACTAAGCTCTCCTGAAGACAGGGACTGTGGCATTTTTATTGCTTTGTCTCTAGCACCTGTCGTGGTCCCTGGCCCATAGTCCACAGACAATGACATCTTTAACACGCATTGCTAGCTAATATTTATTGAGCACTTACTATGTGCTAAGCGCTCAACAAGCCATGGGTTATGGGATCTCCGCCACAGCCTATGAGGGTATGTTATTCCCATTTTACACGAGAGGAAACTGAGGCTTGGGTCATAATTAAGAGACTTGCTCTAGGAGACCTAGTTGGGAAATGGTTTGACCTCAGGTTTGTTCTCGTGTAAGGTCCTTGACCGGAGGTCAGCAAACTACAGCCTGTGGGCCAAATCCAGTTTGCCGGCTGTTATTTTTGTATAGGCCAAGAATGGTTTTTTTTACACTTTTATGAGCTAAGAATTTTTTTTTTTTTTTGAGACAGGGTCTCACTCTATTGCTCCGGCTAGAGTGCAGTAGTGTCATCATAGGTCACGGCAACCTCAAACTCCTGGGCTCAAGTGATCCTCCTGCCTCAGCCTCCCAAGTAGCTGGGACTATGGGCACACCACGCCTGGCTAATTTTTTCTGTTTTTAGTAGAGACGGGGTCTTGCTCTTGCTCAGACTGGTCTCAAACTCCTGACCTCAAGTGATCTTCCCACTTTGTCCTCCCAGAGTGCTAGGATTATAGGTGTGAGCCACTGCTCCTGGCCTGAGAATGTTTTTTTTATGCTTTTAAAATGTTGGGAGGGAAAAATATCCAAAGAAGGGTAACATTTCATAACATTTGGAAAATTGTATGAAATTCACATTTGTGTCCATAAATAAAGTTTTATTGGAACATGCTATGCTTGTTCATTCAGGTATTATCTGTAGCTGCTTTTGTGCTACGAGGAGAGAGTTAAGTCATTATGACAGAGATTGTGTGGTCCACAAAGCCTAAAATATTTACCCTCTGGCCCTTTACAGAAAAAAAAATGTACCGACCTCTGTTCTCGGCTAGTCACCTTGTAAGAATAGCAGGACATTCAGGGATAGAGGCTGTTTCTGGTGGAAGTTGGGAGCACCCCAGCATCAGGGCAACATAGTCCCCCACCCCTTGCTGGTACCAAGGGGAGGGGTCTACAAAGCATCGAACGCCATCCTTGCCCCTCCGGAGCTCTCTGTTTGGCTGGGGCCTGCAGGAAATGTCACAAGGCAAGGCAGGTCCCCCAGCACCCCCATCCCCACCCCCTCCTTCCTCTTAAAGTGAGTCATCGGGCCAGTGGTTCTAGATACGTTTGGAGCTGGAGCACCTGGAAATCACAATGTTCTCTAGATAACACAGAATATTGATAAATTCCTTCCTGGCTATGTCACTGCAGTCCATGCAGGAAAATAGGAAAATCTAACGTGTGCACGTGAGTGTTGAATGAAAACAGGGACAAAAGAAAGAAGACAGACGATGGAGTGATGCAAACGGCAGGCCATTTGAGGTTTTTAATTCATCTTTATTCCTTTTTGTTTTGTCAAAGATCTTTAAAAATAAAATCCAGGAGAGGGAAAAAAAAGCACTGTACTGAAAAAATTCCTTAGTCGTAGTTTAATTTCTTTTTCACTGAGATGATGGGAATTTTTCCAATGAACTTTTAATTTTGGAGAAGATTGGATTTTGTATAGCAGGAAGGAGCAAGTGCTCTAGAGAGAATGTCTCTGAGATTCCCGCCTCCTCTCTCCAGGGTTGGTGATAAATTGTTATTGGCTTTTTTTTTTTTTTAATTTAGAGGCAGGGTCTCCCTCTGTCACCCAGGCTGGAGTGCAGCGGTGCGATCATAGCTCACTGCAGCCTCCAACTCCTGGGCTCAAGTGATCCTCCTGCCTCAGCTTCCCGAGTAGCTCGGACTACAGGCCCATGCCACCATGCCAGCTAATTTTTTCCATTTTTTATAGAGACTGGGTCTTGCTATGTTGCTCAGGTTGGTCTTGAACTCCTGGCCTCAAGCGATCCTCCTGCCTCAGCCTCCCGAGTAGCTGGGACTATAGGTGTGAGCCACTGCGCCCGGCCACCATTGGCATTTATAAAAAGAGAGAGATTGTTCCAGATTGGAGTGGCTGAGAAGTGTCTTTGGTTTCACATCCTCCCAATGCTGTCATGAGGGTTACACCGGGGCTGTGTTCAGGATGGGCTGTTTCTACTAATATTGAGTGGACAACCACGATGAGACAGGCATTTTACCGGAACCCCAAAGTCCTTGCTGAGTCAGGGAGAAAGTCAAAGAAATAAGTATAAGGTTATATAAGCCATAAATGCAGAGTGCGCTTTGGTGGGCACAAGAATACACCGTAGAAAGGTAGACCAGTTGGCCAAGTGGTCATGGGCACCCTGCAGACAGTGTTGTCCAAAGCTTTACTGGTGAAGGTGCAGACTTAAGAGCTCTAACAAGTGCCTGGCTCCCTGGAGCAGGGTGGGGGGTTACGGATACCAGTTGAAAACTACCTTTTTGCCCAGAGAAATAAATTGGCCCAATCCCTTTGGGAAGAAGATGGGCAGAGTTACATACATAATTATGGGAAGGTGGCTCCCCCGTTGGCTGTCTGGTAACTTGTGCTAACTGGTCTGACAAGTTTTTCTTTTTCTGCTTCTTACCTGATGAAATTCATTGACCAGTTATTTCCCACTCACCGGACCCATTGTCAGAATTAAAATCTGTTCTTTGTGACTGAACACCTGAAATGCCCCAGGGAGGTCCCCAGGGGAACCTCAGCTGGGGTCAGGCTGGGAAGCCCAGGTGTCCCCGTTGGTCTGTCTTTCTTTCTCCATGCACCTGTGCCTGGTAGAACCTTCTATTTCTTAGTAAAGGGAGGTGAGGTGGATGCCGGGGTTTCAAAATTCTAACCCCTTTTCCCCAGCTTAGGGTGTGTGCAAGCCCTGGCCTACATGTTTGCTCACACTTTAAGACAAATAACTTCAAGAGTGGGAAACAGGCCAGGCACAGTGGCTCACACCCGTAATCCTAGCACTCTGGGAGGCCGAGGCAAGAGGATCACTTGAGGTCAGGAGTTCGAGATCAGCCTGGACAACATAGCAAGACCCTGTCTCTACAAAATAAAAATTAAAAAAATTAGATGGGTGTCATGGCGCACACTTGTAGTCCCAGCTACTCGGGAGGCTGAGGCAGGAGGATCGCTTGAGCCTATGTGTTTGAAGCTGTAGTGAGCTATGATTGTGCCACTGCACTCTAGCCTGGGCGACAGAGTAAGACCCTGTTTCAAAAAAGAAAAAAAAAGACAAATAACATCAAGAGTGGGAAACCAACAAGAAAGAACTGCTTTCCTTTAGTACTGCATTGCCTGCTAGCAGCAAATTGGGCTACTTCCCTCCAATTACAGGTTTGGGAAGTGGGTGCAGATCTCCCAACACACTGGATTTAGCATGATCATCAAATTGACATTGAGGGGGTACCCGGTAGATAAAGCCCACAGTTGTCAAGCACATGGAGGGTTTTGGGTAGAGGGTCTTTGGCTTCTTTATCCTGGAAGTTTCTTTGCCTCTTGTTTTGTCCCCTGCAGGGAGGGTCTTGTGTCTTTAATGACCACTCAGGCTCGTTGGCTGCAGGCCAGAAAGAATGGTGGGTCGGTAGGTTTTATTACCGAGTGTTTCCAAGTGCTCACCTATGGAGGGAAAACATTCTCGTTTGAAGATCTGATAAGGGCAGGGTTTAACACACTGGCACCTAGTCATGTTGACACGGAGTGTGCGTTGGTTACTGACCACCTGTAATGCTTGTCAGCTGGCAAACGGGGCTCTTGTCCTAGGCTACCTCATTGGTGGTGAGGCAGTTAAAGTTTTTCACCTTTGCAAAGAAATTGGATATCATAGCAGGAGATATGCAAAGCAAGATAGGTTTGATCTGAACTGGTCAAGATTTCTTTTCTTTAAATTTTTTAAAATTATTATTACAGTAAGATACACATACGATTTACCATTAGTGACATTTAATACATTCACAATGCTGTGCAATCATCCCTACTATGTAGTTCTAGAACATTCCATCACCCCAAAAAGAAACTCCCCATCCCCTCCCCCAGTCCCTGGCGCCCACAAATCCACTTTGTGTCTCTATGGATTTGCCTGTTCTGGACATTTCACATAAATAGAATCACACACTGTGTGTCCTTCTGTGTCTGGCTTCTCTCACTGAGCACGATGTCCTGAAGGTTCATCCACATTGTAGCCTTTGTATGTGAACCTCATTCCTTCGTATGGCTGGATACTATTCCACCATATGGATATATCACATTTTGTTTATCCATTTACCAATTGATGTACACTTGGGTTGTTTCCACCTTTCAGCTGTTGCAAATAGTGCTGCTATAAACATTTGTGTATAAGCTTTTGTTTGAACACCAATTTTCAGTTCTTTTGGGGGATATATCTAGGAGTGGAATTGCTGGGTCATTTGGTAATTCTACATTATTGAGTCATGTATTTCTTTTTCTTTTTCTGGCTTTTGGTTTTGTTTTTTAAAAATCTATTTCTTTTTATTTTATTTTGTTTTTTATTTTGTAGAGACAGGGTCTCGATCTTGCTCAGGCTGGTCTCGAACTCCTGAGCTCAAGCAACCCTCCCGCCTCGGCTTCCCGGAGCGCTAAGATTACAGGCATGAGCCACCGTGCCCTGCCAAAAATCTATTTTTTTTAGTGAAAGAAAACACAGATTCAGAAAACCACACAAAACAAATGGACGGCCTAATGAGTTACTCTAAGGTGAACACTCTTGTAACCTCAAACCCTGGTTAAGAAATAGTATTAATACTTTGCCAGCAACCAACCCCACCCCACCACCCCGGAACTGTTCCATGGGCTATCTCCTAGTCATGACCTCCTTCCCCCAAAGTGGTCACTGTCCTGTCTTTTGTAGTCCACATTTCCTTCTTTCTGTATAGATTTGTCTCTCAAGCGTGAATCTCTAGACAAATATTTGGTCTTGCCCATTAAAAAAAAAAATGTATATGTCTGTTTGGATCTATAACAGTGGTTGTCAGCTGAGGGTGATTTTGTCTCCCAGGGGACATTTGGCAATGTCTGGGACATTTTTGGCTGTCACAACTCAGGAGTATGTGTGTGTGCTCCTGGCATCTCGTGGGCAGAGGACAGAGATGCTACTCAACATCCCCCAGTACAGAGACAGCCCCTACCACAAAGAATGATCCACACCCAAATGTCCATAGTGCTGAGGGCGAGAAATCCTTGTCTCTAGGAACCCCTTTATCCTTTAGTTCCCCTTACATTCTCCCCCTGCAGAGCTGGGCTCTTTGGCCTGTAGCCTGTTCCCCAGTCTGAATGTAGCTGCCCGTACTCTCATGGCACAGTTCTGCTTGCCCCTCTGACCTCTGGACCCAGTGCCAGGGTCCGAATAAGGTTCTATCCCTTTGATGGACTATATTTTACATGTATTGCTCTTACTTAGTAGTATTTGTAATAAGCCATTTTCAAAGATGATCATGCCGGCTCCTATTCCTTTTGGCACAGCTGTGGGTGGGGATGTGTTTTTTGATGTTTTTTTCTTTTTTGAGACAAGGTCTCACTATGTTTCCCAGGCTGGTCTTTAACTCCTGGGCTCAAGCGATCCCCCCACTTCGGCCTCCTGAGTAGCTGGGACGAGAGGGGCCACCCTACCCAGCTAATTCTCTTTTGATATCTGAGAATTTTATTCTGTAGTGAAATGGTCCTCCCTGGCCTCCCCCTTTTTAGTTTCTGACAAATGAGGCACAGGCTGGACTTCGTAATGAAACTCTGTGTTCTTTTGAAGGCCAGTTTTGCTAAAAAAATAATTTTTATAAGCGAGGGATGGATGAGGTTTACTTGCAAAGGAATTTTACAAGGGCGAGAAAAAAGTAATACATTTATCTTAGGATTCATGGTTGTACAGAAGGCACAAAGTGGGCAGAAGATGTTTGACACAAATGTCAGGAGGAAAACCATAGGCGAATCAGAGAAAGGAAAAATGTCCCAAGTGGGGATTAAGTTTGATGAAGAAAAAGCGTTGGGGAATTGTTTTAAAGATGCCAGTGTGGTTCAGAGGAAGGCGCTAATTCTTCACAGACTTTCAATTTGGAAAGGATGCCTTCAAAAGATACTGGAGTGTGGCTTGACTTGATTTGGGGACATCTGGCCAGGGGGAGTATTATACTTACAAGTGTCTTCTGTTTGGAATTGCAAATATCAGCCATGGGCATTTGGTATAATGAGAAATAGGCCTTGAGGGATGTGATAAACTGACGGACATGTTGTCATCTTGGCTCTCCAGGCTGGAGTGCAGTGGCGCAATCATAGCTCACTGCAGCCTCCAACTCCTGGGCTCGAGTGATCCTCCTCCCTCAGCCTCCCTGGTAGCTGGGACTACAAGTGGGCACCACCGCACTCAACTGATTTTTTTTTTTTTAACTTTTATAGAGACAGGTCTCACTATGTTGCCCAGGCTGGCCTTGAACTCCTGGGCTCCAGTGATTCTGCTGCCTCAGCCTCCCAAAGTGCTAGGATTACAAGTGTGAGCCACTGCACCCAGTCTGGCCCTGAGGTCTTGAGGGGATAGATCAAAGTAGACCTGGGTCCCAAGGGTTGCAAACTCAGAATCAAAGAGGTCGGAAAATGACATGGATGGTTTTCCCCTTGACCCAAAGTGCCAATGTTGTTTACACAGAGGCAAATGAATTTCTAAGTTTTTCCCAGCTTGGCAAAGGAGATCTTGAAAAAATTCTAGCCAGCCAGTAATGGCCAATGGGAATCCATTCTTCGGAACTCATTCTTGCTAACTCAGTAAGTGTCAAATGGCATGGGTTGTCTGGTTTTTTTATTTTAGGATATTAGGATATTTATAAAGGGGCTGGGCATGGTGGCACATACCTGTAATCCCAGCTAATGGGGAGGCTGAGGCTGGAGGGTCACTTGAGCCCAGGAGTTCAAGGCCAACCTGGGCAACATAGTGAGACCCCATCTCTAAAAGGAAAAAAAAAACATTAGCCAGGCTTGGTGGCATGCGCTTGTAGTCCCAGCTACTCGGGAGGCTGAGGCAGGAGGATTGCTTGAGCCCAGGAGTTGGAGGCTGCAGTGAGCTATGATGATGCCACTGCACTCCAGCCTGGGTGACAGAGTGAGACTCTGTCTCTTTAAAAAAAAATACATATATATATCTATTTATACAGGGCTTTCCTAGGTTTGGTCATAACTGCATTTCCTTCATGCTATTATGTTTGCCTCTTAAGGTCTTCTGTCTTTCAATTACCACCTGTCCTGGGTGGGTGTGTGGGATTCAAGAAGGGTTTGGACATTGAGGGCCCCGCCTTGAATGGTGGTATAGAACCAACCTGGTGAAATTCTAGAGTTGCTCTGTCCAATAAGAAAGCCCCCATAGCCACATGTGGCAATTTAAGTTGAAATTAATTAAAATGAAATAAAATTAAACATTTGCTCCTCAGTGGTACTCACCACGTTTAGACAATGCAGATGTAGGACATTTCTGTCATTGCAGAAACTTGTACCGGGGTGGAGTCAGGCAGACCTGGGTTTGAATCCTGACTCTGTGGTGAGACCTCGGACAAGGTGTCCAGCTTTTCTGAATGTCTGCTTTCTCCTCTCTAATGAGCAAATGGTAAGGGAATCGGTCTCAAAGGTTTCTTTCAACTTTTAACTGCTGTATCTCCTCTTTTGATAAAAATAAAAATCCTATTCCGCTACCCTACTTTGAGTTTGTTCCCCCGCCATCCAAATATAAAATATAACATTGAATGTTTTCTTCCATCTCTGTACCTCCTTGAGAGTCCCTGGAGTAGAGGAAGGAGTGGCTGTTGTAGCTACATCTGAGTGAGAAGAGGAACAAAGAGGGAGTAGATGGGTTAACCGGGGCTCAGAGTGTCATGTCTATGGGTGACCAAGAATGAGGAATGTGTCAGTTCCTCCCTGGGAACAGGGAACAGTGCTTTTCAGCTCAAGCAGAATAGAATGGGCTTGGGATAGAGGAAGTGGGCTCAGGTTGGGGAAGGACCGTGGGAGGGAACCTCAGCCTGCATTTATCTTCCTGACTCAGCACTGAGTGTCCCAGTCAACTCATGAGAGTAACAGGAATCTACTCAGACTCACTTAAACCATGGGCGTTTTATCGGGACGACATAGGGCTTTCTCATGGAACTCGTATCAGCTAGCTTTTGCTGTGTAACAAACCACCCTGAAACATAATGGCTTTACACGGCAATCATTTATTTTGGCTTATGATTCTGCGGGTTAGCCGGGCAAGTTTTCTGGTCGAGGCCCACCAGCAGACCACACTACAGCCTCTGCCCTCCCACGTGTCTGGGATCAGCTGACGGGTGGGCTGGTGGTTGGTGCTGGCTGTCAGCTGGGATGTCTTGATTTTCCTTTCTGTGGCTGTTCATCCTCCAGTTGGCTAGTTTGGGCTTAGACCACACGATGGTCTGAAGGTTCCAAGAGCGGTGAGAGATCAGTTTCCAGAGCATAAATGCTTTTTGTGTTTCTGTTCGAATCATGTGTGCTAACGTCCCATTGGCCAAAGCCAAGTTACGTGGCTAAGGTGAGCTTGAAGGGTGAGGGAGGATTTAGACTCCACCTGTTGATGGGAAGGGAAAAATCTGTGGCCACTTTTTTGCCATCTGCCTCAGAACCCCAAGGTGGGAAACACCTTGTGGGGCTCGTAAAACATTTTAGCCGGGATTTAGAGCTCAGTTGGAATTGAGGACCCTGTAGGGTGTGACTCAGAACATGAAATGATTTTCTGAGTAATAATTTAATTTCCTGAATTCCAATTAGTGAATAATCAGTTCCTTCCCTAGTGATTCTTGATGTTCTCTTAATCAATTATTAAATTCAGCCAAGAACCATGATCTGCTTCTAGGATATCAATTCTGTTTCCTTCCTCTGTGTCTTATTCTTATCCCAGCACCATACTAATTTCATTATTATAGATTTAGAACTTTTTTTTTTTTTTAGAGAGAGGATCTCTCTATGTTGCCCAGGCTGGTCTTGAACTCCTGGCCTCAAGGGATCCTCCTGCCTTAGCCTCCTAAGTAGCTTTTATATTGTCCCTTTTTCATATTTATCCTGTATATTTTTGTTATAATGATTCCTGATTCCTGTATCACAAGATTTTGTTGTTAGTTTTTGCTACTGTGGATAGGATACTTGTCCTGAATCCAGATCCTTTAGTGAAATTGATTAGTAGCTTTTTAATTTTTTTATTCATCATATGGAATTTTTTTTTTTGAGGGTTTCACTCTGTTGCCCAGGCTGGAGTGCAGTGGTGGCATCATAGCTCACTGCAACCTCAAACTCCTGGGCTCAAGCGATCCTCCTACCTCAGCTTCCTGAGTGGCTGGGACTACAGGCGTATGCCACCATGGCCCAGCTAATTTTTCTATTTTTTGTAGAGATGGGGGTCTAGCTCTTGCTCAGGCTGGTGTCAAACTCCTGAGCTCAAGCGATCCTCCCACCTCGGCCTCCCAGAGTGCTAGGATTATAGGCATGAGGCACCATGCCCAGCCTTGCAATTTTATCATCTACAAATTATGGTAATTTAAAAAAATATGTCTAAAAGTCATACCTCTTATTTCTGTTTAAAATCTTATTCTATTGACTAGGACCTCTAGACTTATATTAAATATTTAACAATGGTATTACCTGACATCCATGCTTAATAGATTTCCAGATATAAAATCATCCTTACTTTCCTGCAGTACACTTTACTTGGTTGTGATGAATTATTCTGTTAGCATAATGTTGAATTTGATTTGCTGGGTTTACTTTGTTTTGTTTTTTGGATTTTTGCCATCTGCATTCATGAGTGAAATTGTGCTATGTTTTTGGTTTGTTTTATTTTGCAATCTCTTCATCAGGTTTGATTATTTATTATGTTCTAGCCACATAAAATGAATTGGCAGGTAACTGAGTATTTGTTGGAAAATTTTATGGTGTTACAACCTTTCAGGGAAGTCATTCTTTGATAACTTTTTAAAAATTTCCTACTAGGTTGTTAGAGAATTCAGCCTAAAAATTCTTTTAACCTCTGGTAAGATATTTTTGAGTCAGCTTTTGTGATTTGTATTTTCTTCAATGATTTCATTGAGATTTTCAGATTTAACAGCATGCTATTAATGCTTGCTATAATCTTGTTTGTATATTTTCTTTTACCCCTGTTTAGCTGTATTAGTTGTGCTTATTTTTTCAGAAAAGCAGATCTTGGATTTATGTATCAATTTTACATTTTTCCGCAGTTAGTAGTTCCTGTTATAATCTTAAGTCTTTTCATTTTAAGATTATTCTGAGCCGTGTTTTTGCTTTTTTTTTTTTTTAACTAGTGTGAAATGTTTAGATGACTTGCCAGACACCTTTTTGGAATAAATTGGGGAATGAATGAATGAAGAATCTAATTCCATTTTTTTAATACAATTAAACGTTTTAAAGCTATGAATTCACTCTTGAGTGCAGGTTTGGCTGCTCTCACAGGTTTGGGCTATATAACATTCTTCTTTCCATGGTTTTCTGAAGAGTTCATGATGATAATTATGATCTGTTATTTTTTATCCCCATTATTATGAAAGCTGCTATTGAGTGTCTACTATCTTTCAGTTACTTTATATAAATTCTCTATCTCACAGCCACCTTGAGGATGATCCTTGTTTTACAGTCTATTTCAAGGGATAAAATGGAGCTCCAACGGAGGTTAAGTGATTTGCCCAAGGTCACACAGATAAGGGAGGGCGCATCGGGGGTAGAAGTAGAATTTAGTTCATGGTCTGTTTTGATTCTAAAACATGTGCCCTTTGATTAAGCTACACTGCCTCTCCGGTTGAGTGAGTTTTAATCACTAGTTGTTAGGGTTTAAAAAAAAATTAACTTTTTATTTTAATGGGTTGTCTCCACCTCCTGTTGATGGGGTTTTAAAAACAAAAAATAACTTGCTTCCGGCGACGGCCCCCAAATGTGACCTGTAGTTTCTGCATTTTATAATTGCTCGTAGCTCCTTGGGGGCTGAGGGACTGTGTTTGATCAGCTTCCGTAAATGTTGCATAGAGAGTAGCTGAATTTAGACTCAGCTCAGAATCTGCAGCTCCACAAGGAAAAATTTCCGCCGGCAAAATGTGTCTCCCTGGAATGAGAAATCTCCAGAAACGATCTCCAGCGCACTCGGTTATCCCAGCTGCCTTGCCTGCTAAGACAGCTGGAACCAGTTTTTCCAAAGGTACTTTCTCTTTCCCTCCCGCTTGTGGTTTTGTGATACCAGCTTGGGAGAGTGAGGGCTGGGCAGCAGCTGGGCCTGACCAGTGGACCCACCTGCCTGTGGGCTCTTGTTTCTATTTCTGGGCCTGAGGATGCCGAAAAACCAGTGTGTGACTTGCTGTGACGTAAGGCAAGCAGACCTTTCCCTCAAATTGGGCTGTGATTCATCTTTATTTTCGTGGGGCTGTATCACATTAGAAGTATTACAGTAGGAGTTTTCGTTTGAAATCTAATAATGGTTTTAATCTGCCGCCTGGAGTCTGTGTTCTTTGTACTTTTTTATTGTTCATGACTAAGACTGGTGTGTGTGTGGGGGAGGGGGGGTTTGGCAATATTGGTGACATCTGCCCGGGGGTCAGTCCCGTTTGTCAAAACCTCATTTTCTCTGCTTTGGCTTCAGCCGGAAGCTGAAAATGGGGTGCTGCTTTTAGAGGGATCCTACTTTGGATTCTTTTTCTTTCTTTCTTATTTTTTTAGGCCAACCTTTTTATTTTATTTTATTTTTTGCAACAGAGCCTAGATTGCAGTAGCATCATCACAGCTCACTGCAGCCTCCAACTCCTGGGCTCAAGCCATCCTCCTGCCTCAGCCTCCCAAGTAGCTGGGACTACAGGCGCCACCACCACACCTGGCTAATTTTTCTATTTTTAGTAGAGATGGGGTCTCACTCTTGCTCAGGCTGGTCTCGAACTCCTGACTTCAAGTGATCCTCCTGCCTCGGCCACCCAGAGTGCTAGGATTACAGGCGTGAGCCATCATGCCTTGCCCCACATTTTTATTTTAAATAGCTTCTGAGATACACAACATGCAAATATTGTCAGTTTCACAATTTTACACAGTAGATTCTGTCTTGTTTAACATAGAATCAGAGACTGGTTTCAGAATGTTTTTAAACTAAATATTGAACACAGAAAGGAGGATAAAATGGATAAGGGATATTTGTTTTCTAAAGTCCTTAACAATTAAAAAATTGTTAATTTTTACTCACATCAGTAGCGAATAAATGTTCACCATTTTTTTTCACATTCGTTCCCCAGATCAATAATGTCTGATTTTTTAGTTTTGGTCCAAGTCCACCGCACCCACCCCAGCCAACCAATTCTCTGCTTCTTATTACTCTAGATTAGATTTGCCTGTTCCAGAACTTTATATACATAGAATCAAATGATAGGTATTGTTTTGTGTCTGGCTTTTTTCACTCAGCATAATTTCTTCTTGAGTCAGTGTTGGTTATTTATATTTTCCGTTTAATTCTCTTTTAATTTACCAATTCCCCTTCATCTTTTTTTTTTCTTGCAATTTGTCTGTAGAAGAAGCTGAGCTGTTGACCTATGGAGTTTCCCTCATTCTGGATGTTACATGTTCCATTGTCCTCCATATTTCCTGCCAATTGGTAGCTGGATCCAGACAGGGGTCAGATTTGAGTTTAATCCGTTCTGTAGGACTCTAGGTCTTGCTTTATTTTATTAGGGGCTGAGGAGGTTTGGGGCAGAATGATGTCAGGCAGGCATAGCAGAAATGCAGGTCATATTGGAATGGAAGATAGGATTATTTTGGAAGCAAGACTCATTTAACTCATCCAAAGAATCCTCTTTGAGCAATGGTGGACAAGACATGCAGTGCTTTTGTCCATGGAGCTTGCAGCCTTGGGACTTCAAGTCCTCATCTGTTCACCAACAAATATTGAGCATCTCCTATGTACTGGGCACTATATTAGGGACTAGGAATCCAAGGATGAATTGCTTTCCTTCATTCAGTGAATATATTCTGAGCACCTACTCTGTCTGCATGCAACCTCTAGCCCATGGTCTGTGTGTAATCTTCACCCCAACATGATGAGATGGGGATTATTTTCCCTAATGAGGAAACCTGAGATCCAGTCTGGTTCTGGTCTTAGCTGTCCTCACTCTATGCACATTTTCCCTGGATGACCTTGTATCCGTTAGCTTTGCTGCATAACAAACAATGCACAAACATTTCCTGGCTTAGAGCAGCAAGGATGTGTTATTTCTCCTATTTCTTGTGGGTCTGCTGAGCTGGGGCTAGATGGGCTGGGATGGCCTCAGTCACCGTCTGGCTGTTGGCTCAGTGTCAGCTGGAGTGATGGAGATGATTTGGCCATGTGTCTCTCATCCTCCACCAGGCTAGCCCAGGCTCCTACAAATGGCAGCCAGAGAGGGCAGACCCCAATGTGAAAGCGTTTTTCAAACCTCCATTTGCATCGTGTTTGCTGTTGTCTCACTGGCCAACACAAGTCATGTGGTGAAGCCCTGTGAAGCCCACTGGCCAACACATGTGCTGTTATCCCCATTCTACAGATGAGCAAACCGAGTACAGAGAGACCCAGGAGCTTACCCAGGATCAATTACACAGTCAATACCCAGAGTCCCCTTCTTACCGCTATGTGGTGACACTTCTGAGATCTCAGGCAAGTAAATACCCACAAGCCTCTGTTTCTCCATCTGTCAAATGGGGTAGCAGTACCTCTGAAAGGCTGTTGAGAAGGTTATTTGGTCACATGGGTGGTGCTCACCAGTTAGTGTCTAACCCTTGAAGAATCTCCCCATCTGAAAGCTCCGTGTCTCACCAAGATCCCATTCAGTGCCCGTTCTGGGGCAACTATTCTTCTCTCTGGCACAGGTGGGAGCTTTTGGTTGCCCTTCCTTTCCTGTGCTTCAGGGACCAACCCCAAATATCTCCACTAGACCATCCCTGGGTTGTTCTGTTTTTAGGATCCATTTCCCCTACACTTCATCTTTGGGGAAATTCTTGGTGGTCACCCCTTTAGCCTATTTGAGCCGGGGACTGGCCTGACGGACTCTCCTCCATGGCCCCTCACCCCTAGACTGATTTGGGGCCGGGAAATCCCATAGGCACCCCATGAATGTTGAAATGAGCTGGAAACAGCCTTTTTTTGGTTCCGGGCTCTGAGTAAGGTAGGGCAAACCTTGATTCTGTGTGTTTGTTTCTGGGGAGGTAATTTACTTCTTCCTGTTTTATGAGATTGTTCTCCTGTGGTTATTGGACATTGTGGGATTTGAAGGATTTGTGTAGGGTTTGAAGTCAGAAGGATAAAACATAGCAACGGGCTCAAAGCTCTGACATTTATTTGATTTTTACCATGTGCTAATGCTATGGGCTGAATGTTTATATCCCCCTGCAAATTCATATGTTGAAATATGATCCCCAATGTGATGGTATTAGGGGGTGGGGACTTTGGGAGGTGATGAGGTTATGAAGGTAGAGTCCTCATGAGTGGGATTCGTGCCTTATAAGAGCTGGTAAGACCAGAGTTCTCCTTTCTACTATGTGAGTACACAGTTAGAGGGTGTTATCTGTGAACCAGAAACTGTATTTTCACCAGACACCAAATCTGCCTTGATCTTGGGCTTCACAGCCTCCAGAACTGTGAGAAATAAATTTCTGGTTTTTATAAGCCACCCAGCGTATGGTATTTTGTTAGAGCAGCCCCAAGAGACTAAGACAGCTAATAAGTATGCTGGTTCCTCATCATGACCCTCTGGGGGAAACATCTTAGTCTCCCCATTTTATAGACAAGGAAAACCAAGGCACAGAGAAGGTAGCCTGATGGGAATCAAAGCTTCCCAGTCTGCTGCATGCAATGTGGCATGCACTCACCACGTGCGGTGCTGGAGCGGGCAGCATTAACCCTGCCGAGTCCTGGTGAGTCCCCACCCAGGCTGCTCAGCTGCCCATGGCTGACTCCTACCTGCCTTGCCGAGTTGTCGTGGGAATTAATCGTGATGTGGAGTATGAAGCTGTTTTTTTCAGCTTTGTGAAATCCTGTACAAATGTGAGCTGAAACCCAGCAGGGCTCCTGTTCTACTTTGTTTTCTTTTTACTAGAACAAAATGCAGGTTGCGTCACCTCTTTCTCAGATGGAGGTGATAGAATCTGAAAGCAGGTATCAGGGATGTCGCAGGAAGACAGGGCCCAATCGCCAATGACGTGAGGTTCTCGGATGGATTCCCTGAGTCCCCAGTTGGGTTCAGTTATCTGACAGCTGCTTGTCTTATGCTCCCTGTGCCCAGGGGTCCTTGTTGAGAAAATTCAGAGCAAAAGGGCTGGGAGGGTGGCAGCAGGCTGCTCATTGGGTGGGTGGCAGGCATTTTGGGTAAATCAAGTCAGGATTTTTCATGTGGGCATTGCATGAGTCTGGTGGCCCTGGGAAGGTGATGGATGGTCTCATTTGGAGAGTGGCTCAATGCCACTCTCCAAACACTTGAGCCACATGTCTTTATGTCAGACCTTCCCTGTGTCTAGTCTGAGGCTGAGCAGTAGGGGATACACATGTAGAAGGTGGTAGACTTCATTCTCTGGGACCTGAGATTTTGGGGGGGGGACAAAATCTCTTGATCTCAGATTTTTAGCCTCCATAACTGTGAGAAAATAAATTTCTGTTGTTTAAGCCCCCAACTCCGCAGTACTCTGTTATGGCAGCCCGAGCAAACTGATACATACATAGATACACACACACAAATATATTAATTGGTTGGCATGTTTGTTTATTTTTATATATGTGTGTATGTATGTATATATGTATTTAAAGTGATACATATTTATTTAAAATAGAATAAAGTAATAAAATATTTATTATTGAAAGTAGTAAAATGTGAGATGCAGCTGGAGTTCTCTTTGTCATCTTCCCTAGCTGTATGTCTCCTCCTTCTCTCCAGAGGTAACAACTATCTTGAATTTGGTACATAAACTTCCAGCCCCTGTGTATATTTTGTCACATAAGCTTGTATACATCAATGCTATATACAGGTTGAGTATCCCTTGTGCAAAATGCTTGGGACCAGAAGTGTTTCAGATTTTGAATATTTTTTAGATTTTGGACTATTTGCACATACATAATGAGCTATCTTGGGGATGGGACCCAGGTTTAAACATGAAATACATTTATGTTTCTTATACACTTTATACACATAGCCTGAAGCTACTTCTATACAATATTTTAAATAATTTTGTGCATGAAACAAGGTTTTCACTGCATTTTGACTACGACTTGTCACATGAGGTCAGGTGTGGAACTTTCCACTTGTGGTGTCATGTCAATGCTCGGAAAGTTTTGAATTTCGGAGCATTTAGGATTTCAGATTTTGGGATTAGGGATGCTCAACCCATAATAGGCTTTTGGGTATTCTAAATATGTGCATCAGTTGAAGCATGGTCTAGTTCTTGCTTAGCTTGTACTGGGCCTTTGGAATCTGTTGTGTGTTTTGCACTGAAAGCACATTTCAATTCTGGCTGGTCACATTCCTAATGCTCAAAAGCCACACATGCGGCTGGTGGCAACTGTATTGGATGGCACAGCTCTGGTCTTTAAAAATACTCACAGCTCACCCTCACCCTGTGCAGATATGATATTTTTTTGTGTGTGATTATAATTTCTGTACACACTGCATGCATTCATTAGTGGCACGCCTTTTCCCTCTCAGCCAATGTGTTCTTAAGTTTATGTCTCTTGATATGGTAGTGCTAGTTTGTTCATTGTAAATGCTACACAGTATCTTGTTGTATGAATAGGCCACATTCTGCTTCCCAGCTCCCCTGATCGGGGATATTGAGACTGTTTTCTCAATTGGTATCCTGTGGTTTTCTTCTGCATTTCCCCGATTCCTGGTAAGGTTTTGTATGCTTCTCAGCCATGTCTTCCTACCTCTTCCTCCTCTTCCACTGGGAGCTGTTTTGGGGTGGGGGCTGGGTCTTTTCCTTCATGCACCCCGAGCTGGCAACTGTCACAGAGGGACACACAGGAGATTGAAATGTCAGAAACACTTTGCTGCTCCCAATGTGTTTCTATGCCCAGCATTTCAATCTGTGCTTTGCTTTGCTTTTCTCACTTGAGACAACAACAGCCATCCAATTTTTAAAAAATCTCTTTGAGATGCTGGTGTTTGTATGTTTTTGCTTGTTCTTCTTTAAATCTTAATTTTTAAATTTTTTGTTGTTGTAGTAAAATATACATTACATAAAATTTACCATCTCAACCATTTTTATACTTGATCTTAGCCGAAAGGCCAAGAAACCATCATCTTAACCATTTTAAGTGCACAGTTCAGCGGCATTAAGCACATTCACAATGTTGTGCAACCATCACCACCCTCCATCTCCAGAACTTCCTCATCTTCCCAAACTGACACTCTGTCCCCATGAAACACTAACTCCCCACCCCCTCCCCAGCCCCTGGCACCCACCATGCTACTTCCTGTCTCTGTGGATCTGACGCCTCTAGGGGACCTCCTGTGAGTGGAATCACACAGGATTTGTCTTTTTATGTCTGGCTTATTTCACTGACCATAGTATTCTAAGGTTCATTCATATCGTGGTGTGTGTCAGAATTTCCTTCCTTTTTAAGGCTAAATAAAATTCCGTTGTGTGGATGGACCCTATTTTGTTTATCTGTTCCTCTGTTGATGGACATTTGGGTTGTTTCTACCTTTTGGCTGTTGTGACTAGTGCTGCTGTGAACATGGGCGTGCAAATCTGTGTTTGTGGCTGTCCAAGTTTTGGGGACAGATAGCAGCAGTGCATCCTCCCTGTTAATCCAAGGAAGGGCCCATTGAGGGACAATTTAGGCTCATGGGAGCCTGCGTAAGGAAGAGGGAGGGAAGGGAGCAGGACTTCCCCACCCTGCACTCTTACGGTTCTTTGAAGGCTGAAACCAGCCTCGTGGCCGGGTTCACTGTCCCTTCCAATTCCTGTTGCATCAGGGCAAAGCCTGTCTTCTGCCTGTGGACGTTTTCCATGTTGACGTGGAATGTGGCATTTGTCCAGGAAACTGGTGCTCTCTTTTCCTCTACTGTTGCAATTGTTGTTGAGCGTGGAGAGATGGAGAACCTCTTTAGTGTGGGAGGGAAAGAGTTATGGATTTAATTGTTCAATCCCATCTCTTGAAATGATTTTAGGGCTTCTTGTCCAGGTCAATTCTGTGCCAAGAGGATTCTCTTTCCATCCCTCCTGTGGCAAACCAACGAGTGTAAAAAACAGGTCCGAGAAGAAGGAAGACCTCCCTTTCCTTTTTGTGCCTCCTTCTTCCTGGCTTTGCACATAACTGAATGTTTTGTGATGACAGGATAGAGCATTTAATTAGCTCCAACTTGAAAGTCTGGTTTTTTATTTGTGATCAACTTTATTGAGTTATAATTTACACACAATAAAATGTACCCATTTTAGGGTGCAGCTTCTGTAGAAAACAGTATGGCAGTTCCTTAAACAATTAAATATAGAATTACTATATGACCCAGCAATGCCACTACTGAGTATATACCTGAGAGAAGAGAAAGCAGAGACTTGAGCAGATGTTGCACACTCATGTTCTTAGCATTATTTACAATAACCAAATAACAGGCACAAAGCAAGTGTCCATCAGTAGATGAAAGGATAAACGCAATGTGGCCCATTCAACACAATGGAATATGGTTCAGTCTTAAAAAGGAGGGAAATTGTGACACCTGCTCCAACATGGACAAACCTTGAGGACATGATGCGCAGTGAAATAGGCCAGACACGAAAGGGCAAATCTTGTGTGATTCCACTCATAGGAGGTCCCTGGAGTCCCAGGAGCAGAGCAGATGAGTTTGTGCAGAAAGTGTGTGTAAGAAACTGTCAGACTGTTTTCCTAAGCGGTCGGATCATGTTACGTTTCCACCAGCGATGTGTGAGTGTTCTGGTTGCTCCACACCCTCGGCAGCTCTTGCTGTTATTCGTCTTTTTAACATCGGCCATTCTAGTGAGTGTGAGGTGGTATCTCATCGTGGTTCTAATTTGCATTTCTCTGATGACTAATGATGTCACGCATCTTGCCACATGTGTATTGTTGGTTGGTGTATGTTTTGTGGGGTGAATATTCAAATCTTGTGCCCACTAAAAAAGTATGGGTGGAGTATTTGTCTCATTATTTATACATTTTGGAATCACTAACATTATCAGAAGTATTGTGAATATTTTCTCTCGTGTAGTGGCTTGGCCACTTTCTTAACGGTATCTTTTGAAGAGCGGTCTGTTTTTCACAGGGTGCTGTTATTAATTTAATTAGGTCCAAGCTGTGCCTCTGAAAATCTTCCATAAGACTCTCTAGCTCCAGACGCATGGACATTTGCAGAATTTTATTCTCTAGAGTGCTAGAAATTCTCTTTCCTGTGAGAGAGTTTATGGCAATAATTTTAGGATGGTTTTCCCTCTTTAAACACAGAAGTCAGAATTTAAGGAGTTCACGGCTGTGTTTGGAAAGGATGGAGCGTAATGGTGGTGTGATGACCTTCTCAGAGTCCTTGAAGGGTGCGCTAGCTGCAGGTTGAACCTTGCCTTGTTTTTAAGACTGTTGGCCAAGTTTAAAGTTCAGCAAGTGGGTGCTGAGGCAGAAGTTAGGGCTGACTGTTTGAAAGTGGTGATTAAATAATGGCTCTCATGACCATGTGTGAAAAATCTGTTTCCAGAAATGTTTTTCAAAAGGGATTTTAAAAAACAACACTTTTTTTTTCATGATTTGAAGAAATGAAAGTATTTTGAAATCTCATCCTTAAGTCCTGATACTCTGAAATGTTAATTTTCTCATTTTTATTTCTTCCTGGATATATGGTATGGTTGTGCCTCAGTATCCTCAGGGGGTTGGTTCCAGGAACCTCCTCATGGGTACAAAAATCCATGGATGCTCCAGTCCCTGATATAAAATGGTGTAATATTTGCATATAACCTATGCACATCCTCCCATAGGCTGCAAATCATCTCTAGATGACTTGTAATATTAATACTTAATACAATGTACATGCTATGTCAACAGTTGTCATCCTGTATTTTTTACTTGCATTTTTTAGATTGTTGTATTATTTTTATTGTCCTCTCCCCCCAAATATTTTTGATCTAGGGTTGGTTGAATCTGCGGATGTAGGACCTGCAGATATGAAGAGCCAGGTGTATAGTGAAACACACAGACAGGAAGTACATAAGCATTTGCATAGTTTAGCAAATGACAATAAAGAGAATCTCACTCAGATTGAGTCATGGGACAATCCCAGCTCCCTAGAAGTCTCCCTACATGTCCCTTTCTAATCATAACTCCCTTCTCTCCCAGAGGTAACTTTTTTTCAAATGACCACCAAGACTCTATTTTTAACAACTAAATGTTGACCCAGGCACAGGGCTGCACACATTTTGGATGCATCGACAACATTCTACTCAGTACAAAACTTGACTCCCCAGTCAGCAGAATTTTTACAGCAACATTTTTGTTTTGTGCGTTGGGTACTTGGGCCTCTGTAAGGGTCCCACATTGACAGTGACTTAATATCACATTTCAGGCACAGAGTGTGTGCACTACCACCTTAAGAGGATACACGTTTGGCCATTCCAGAGCAAAGATGGAAAGTAGTGAGCTCTGATACATAAAGGAGCTGGTAAGAACAGGCTTTTTTGGGGGGGGGAGGACAGGATCTCGCTCTCTTGTCCCAGCTAGAGTGCAGTGGTGTCATCGTAGCTCACTGCAGCCTCAAGCTCCTGGGCTCAAGCGATCCTCCTGCCTCAGCCTCTCAAGTAGCTGGGACTACAGGTACACACCACCACACCCAGCTAATTTTTCTATTTTTTTTTGTAGAGATGGGGTCTCACTTTTGCTCTGGCTGGTCTTGAACGCCTGGCCTCAAGCGATCCTCTGGCCTCAGCCTCCCAGAGTGCTGGGATTATGGGTGTGAGCCACTTTACCTGGCCAAGGCTATATTTTTAAAGGTGGTTTATAAGTTTCCATCATTCAGGTTGTGTCCACCAACATGAAATTATCAAAAGTAAAGATTAAAAACCAAATAACTCAGCAACCACATTTATGGAATCCCTTTGTCATGGTGATTAAGGGCACACATGAGTTTGACTCTTGATGACAACCCAGGGCAAATTGTTTATCCATTTTGGGCCTCTGGTTTCCCACCTGTGAAAGGTAAAATATAATCTGAGACTCCTTGTGGAGTTATTATAAGGCTTAACTGAAATATTGCATGGAAAACATTTAGCACATAGTAAGCACTCATTTCAAGCCAGGAAATTACAGTTCAGCTTAAAGAGTGTGAAGAAGAAAGCAGTCGAACTTAAACCATGTTAAAAAAAATAGTTGTCCAAATTTGTTTTGTTAAGAACAAAACATATCACACATAGGCCAGGTGAGTGGCTCACACATGTAATCCTAGCACTTTGGGAGGCCGAGGTGGGAGGATCGCTTGAGGTCAGGAGTTAGAGACCAGCCTGAGCAAGAGCAAGACTCCATCTCTACAAAAAATAGAAAAATTACTTGGGTGTGGTGGCACATGCCTATAGTCCCAGCTACTCAGGAGGCTGAATCAGGAGGATCACCTGAGCCCAGAAGTTTGAGGTTGCAGTGAGCTATGATGCCGCCACTGCACTCTAGCTCAGGTGACAGAGCGAGACCTTGTCTCAAACAAACGAACAAACAAAACACACACACACACACAAATTTATATTCTGTAGCTTTGTCTTACTAAAGAACTTTGTTAAGGGCAGAATAAAAAGATTTTTCAATAGGTGGGGCAAAAAACAAAACATGTTTAGCTTTCCTGAGCTGCTCAAAGTCGCAGGAACTGGACATTCTCGGTATAAGGTGTTGGATGTGCAGGGTGGCAGGGTAGTTCAGTGGGCAGCTTGTGTTTGTGCCTGTGATGGGGTTTCTGTCCGAGATGGTGTGGCCCACAGCCACGGGGCTTTCTTGCGCAAGTTTCTGGAAAGCTGCAGCCATGTTTTATTTCTTCATCCCCCTCCATGCCAGGGTACACACTGAAGTACCATGGTTTGTAACCAGGACTTGCCCCTTATTAACTCTGGGACCCTGGGCAAGTTATTGGAATTCTCTGGGACCCTTCAGTTCCCTCATGTGTAAAATGGGAATAAATGTATCCTAAACTTGTGAGGGTCAGAGAAGATAATGCAGGAATGATAAACATGGTAGTTACATTGATGCTATTATTGTGGTTACATTGTAGTTCTGCATTGTGGTCGTGTTGTTGCTACTGTTACTCATTTTGGTTAAGTTTAGCAGTGGAGATATTTAACAGTCAAAAAAATGCACAGATCTTCAGTGTTCAGTTCAATGAATTTTGACCAATACGTACATTTGTGTAACCACCAGCAAAAACAAGTTAGAGAACGTTGTCTCATCTTGGGGAGTTCTGAGTGTCTTCCCTCTCCCCCTCTGGCCATGTTGTGTTATTGTGATTGTCATCTTTGTTATTAATTATTATTGTTCAGTTTCTTTATTTGAAAAGGAGAGTAGAGAAAGAAAGGGGTGATGAAGGACCCTTGTCACTCTGGGTTTCTCACACTGTTCATGCAAAAAATAAGGCACATGATTGAGTCTGAGACACAGCTTAAAAAAAGCGTTTGAAAAGTTGAAGAGATGTTGGCAGGTTGTGGTAGATGACAGTCACTGCCACGAGCAGTTAGGATTCAAAAAGCAAGAATTTCAGGGTAAACGTATGCATGGCAGGTTGTTGGGTGGCGGATATGCAGCCCTGACACCTCGTGACTTTGAATTCTGTGGCGACAGCGCAAAGTGTTTGAACAAAAACAATATTCACAGAGGCAAGTTCGGGATCAGGAACTATTTTTCCCCCCCTCTTTGCTGAGCTGCCAGAATGTTCCACGGAGATTCCTTACTTTCTAGTTTCCTCGGCAGTGTGCGCTGTACTAAGTGGGCAATTCTGAGTTGCTGGAATTCGGTGGGCTGGTGTGTGAGTCCTGGCTCCGGCTAAGGGAGTAGGTGTCCCCGTGCCCGAGTCAGGCTGGGAAGCTGGAGGCTTTTAAAGGCCAGAGCTCCGGCTGTAGACACGTGCTCTCTGGCATTGGCTTTGCGGAAAACACATTCCCTAGATAGTTTCTCTTCTGCATAGACCTCTGGGGTTCTTGGGCGGGCAGTAGGAACACTGTGAGAGGAACAGTCTGATTTAATCTCTCCTAGAGAAGGCCCAGAGATGATGTGTGTAGAGGGTGGAGTACCAGGCAGTGAGCTAGGCACTTTGCATGGATTGTCTCGCCAGCTCCTCAGTGTCCTGAGGTGGACACCATTATGATTCCCAACTTATGGAGGAAGAAGCTGAGGCTGAGAGAGGTCAGTACCATGCCAAGGTGGGCTGCAGCCCTTGCCAAGAGCTCACAACCTGGCCTGGGCCCACAGCTGGAAACATTTCTCACCCTCATCCCCTAACCCGATCAGTCACCGAGTCCCATCCCTTTAACTCCTTAAATGGCCTTCAAATCCGTCTTCCCTACCCAAGCTGCTCATTCATGGAGGTGCATTCTATCCACCTACTAAGTGCCAGGTGCTGTTCTAGGCTCTGAAGATGTGGCCGAGAACAACCTGGATAAAACTTCCTGCCCTTGTGAGGCTGACAATCTAGCAGGGAAAGGATGGATGCTGTTAATAAGCTGTAGGCCAGGACCGGGCACGGTGGCTCATGCCTGTAATCCCAGCACTTTGGGAGGCCGAGGTGGGAGGATCACTTGAGGCCAGGAATTCGAGCCCAGCCTGAGCAACATAGTGAGACCCCGTCTGTACAAAACATAGAAAATTTAGCCTGGCAAGGTGGTGCACGCCTATAGTCCCAACCACTTGGGAGGCTGAGGCGGGAGGATCACTTGAGCCCAGGAGTTGGAGGCTGCAGTGAGCTATGATGATGCCACTGCACTCCAGCCCAGTGACAGAGTGAGACCCTGTCTCAAAAAAACCCCAGTAAGCTGTAGGTCAGTGAGATACCACTTCATATCCACTAGAATGGCTATTATCATAAAAACAGAAAATAACAAATGTTGACGAGGCTGTGGAGAAATTGGAACTCTTTTGCGTTGCTGGTGGGAATGTAACTAGGTGCAGCTGCCGTAGAAAACCATGTGGAGGTTCCTCAAAAAGTTAAACATAGAATTACCATGTGATCCAGCAATTTCACTTCTGGGTATATATCCAAAAGAATTGAAATCAGGGTCTTAAAGAGATATTTGCACACCCATGTTCATGGCAGCGCTATTCACAATGGCCAAGAGAATAAAAGCAACTCAGGAGTCCATGACAGATTAATAGATAAACAAAATGTGGTCCATCCATACACTGGAGTATGATCAGCCTTTAAAAGGAAGGAGATTTTGACACAGGCTACGACGTGGATGGACCTTGAGGACATTGTGCTCAGTGAGAGAAGCCAGACACAGAAGGACAAATCCTGTGTGATTCCACTCACAGGAGGTCCCAGAGTCGTCAGATCCACAGAGACAGGAAGTAGAATGGTGGGTGCCAGGGGCTGGGGAGGGGGTGGGGAGTTAGTGTCTCATGGGGACAGAGTTCCAGTTTGGGAAGATGAGGAAGTTCTGGAGATGGAGGGTGGTGATGGTTGCACAGCAATGTGAATGCGCTTAATGCTGCTGAACTGTGCACTGAAAAATGGTTAAGATGGTGAATTTTACGTGATATATATTTTACCACAATTGAAAAAAATAAATTAAAAAAAAAAGAAATAAAATAAACTGTAGGCCGTGGGAAGAAGCTGGAATTTTATTCCAGTGTGTTGAGAAGCCCTTGGCAGACTTGGGAAACATTTTGTCCCACTTGGAGGGCTGTGTGGCCTTTTTGTGTTTTGTGTCTTCAGCATCCACTCAGTGGGCTCTTTTAAGTCTGCCTGGGGTGGGGTTGGGGGGCTGTCAGATAGGAAGGTGGGGAAGAGAATGGTGGAACTTGCTGTGGTTGGGAAGTGGTGCCTGCCACGTCCTAGGATGCTCGCCACCGCGGCCCCGATGGCTGGGCTCTCTCATGGCTTGGATTTTGTACCCCTACTGAAAGATATGTTGAAGTCCTAACTCCCGGGACCTCAGAATGTGACTGTATTTGGAGATAGGATCTTTGCAGAGGTGATCAAGTTAAAATGAAGTCATTAGGGTGAGCCTCAATCCAATAGGACAGATGTCCTTATAAAAGGGGAATTTTGGACCTGGAGACAGACAGACAGACACAGAGGAAGGCAAGGCGAAGAGACATAGAGAGAAAATGGCCATTTACAAACCAAGGAGAGAGGCCAGGAACAGATTCACTATCCTCAGAAGGAGCCAACCGTACCAACTTCCGGTGTCCAGGGAATGGGAGAGAATGAATTTCTGTTGTCGCCACCCCGTCTGTGGTACTGTGTTATGGCCGCCCTGGCGAATTGACAGGGTCGATCCCCGAGAAGAAGTGAATGGAAAGGTTCAAAAGGGTTATGTGATTAAGGTCTAGAGTTGACCCCCACGTCTCCTAAATCTCCTCAGTTTGGACCTGTGCTCCCGTCAGCCTTCCGATGTGCGGTTTCACCATCACTTCTGTTCTGGAAAGTTCTTTCTCAGCCTATGCGTAGGAAACATCCATCTGTATTTTTGTTGTTAATAGTTTTATGCTTTTCACACCCAAAGGGGTTTGCCGTACCTTTGCGAGACTGGGGATGTGACATACTCCACTTGTGCATCTTCGTGGGTTGAATGGCCCACCTCACTGGGCGCACGGGTCGTATTTCCTTTTTGGTTTTATTTTATTTTTATCCAGCAGGATCAGCTTTTAGAGCCATTTATTCGAAACCATCAACCTTCTCATTTATTTTTCCCTTCACGTCACAATTTAAAATGATTGTAAAAGTATCTTCCAGAGTAATTCTTCCTTCCCATTTTTCGAAAGCACCCTAGCTTTGTTTATTCTTTCAGAAATTTAGAAAACGTAGCCAAGTTCCAAGAAAGAAAAAACAGAGAGAGAGAGAGAGAGAAAGAAAACAAGACCCAGTGGCCCTTTGTGGGTTTTATTGTGGGATGTTAAGTCTGTAAATTGATTTGGAGAGAAGTAACATCTTGACATTGTTTACTTGTACCATCCTATGTCATGGATTTCCTCTTCATTTTCCCAAGGGTTCTTTCCCGTTCTTAGAAATGTTTTGTGATTTTTCTTCAGACACATTTTGTCTACTTCTTGTGAGCATTGTTCTTAGTTGGCTGGCTTTCTGTCTACCCCTCCCTTGCTCCCTTTGCTTACCCATCCATTCACCCATCCGTCCGTCCATCCACTCATCCACCCACCCACACGCCCATCCATCTACTCATCCACTTACCCATCTATCCATGCACCTATACATTTACCTATCTACTTGTCCACCCACCCATCCATCTATCCATCCACCCACCCAGCCATCCCACCTACCCATCCACCCATCCACCCATCCATCTATCCATCCATGTATCTATCTAATATAAGAGAGATTTTTAAAAAGCATTAGAAGTGGTTATTTTCCAGAGTAGGGGACAGGGATTATGTTTTCTTTATTCACGGCTACCTTATTAAATACTTACTAGTTCTAAAAGCCATATAGTTGATTCCCTTCAATTTCACAACTCTATAATCACAGCATCTACAGATAACGATGATTTGCTGCCGTTTGCCAATAATTACGCCAGTTATTGCTGTTAACCTTGTTACAGCAGGAACTTCCAGAACAGTGTTCAATGACAGAGTTGAATGTGGTCAGCCTGGGCTCACTTCTGATTTGAGTGGAATGCCTCAATTGTTTTACTGCAGAGGATAATTATGTAATTATTAATACTCTTGACCTTCCTGTTTTCAGCCTCGCCTAGTAAATGGGGTGCGATCATGAACTCTTGACTGTCTCATGTATTCCAAGAGATACAAATGACATTTGTCCATTTATAAAAACAACAGATTCATTTTGTTAAGCTGTTAAAATAAGCCTTTAAACCCCCAACCCAATGTCCGAGCAGAGAGGAATGTTGTTTTGTCCCTTCCTGCTGAGTGGTGAGGTTCATTCTGAGGAGAGTCTTCCATGGAGAGTCTGGTGGGCTCCAGGCCCGAGTACCCTCTCTGGACCCCGTGTCCTCACTGAAGTTAGGGTGGGTTTCAGAACCACCCTGCACAACAATGGCAAAAAGTGGCCTTTGTGAGCACGACACACTGGGACCCTCTGGGGCTGTTTCTTGGGCCCTGAGACAGTCCCCATGTTTGGGACAGTCTGGTCCCAGTTTATCCTGTGGTTTCTCTGGGTGGTGCCACCCTAGTTTGTGTGTCTAAATATGACCTTCACGTGGAGGAACCAGTCTCAGACTACCTTGTTTCTGGTATGTTAAGAAACAGAAAAGAAACACCTTTTAGGATACCATGTTAATCTTTGGCAGTTTTCAGGAAAAACAAAAACAAAACCATTTGTACTGCCACTGTGGTTTTCTTCGGGGTGGGCTGCTTTTCCAGTCCATAACCCTGTGTGGCTTGATGGAGAAATTGTTTTGCAACTTGCAAGAGGATGTGCAATCTGCTGGCCCTCTTGGTGAAAGGCGAGACCCACGTTAGGAGTTGTCCTAAGCTGGCTAGAGTCGATACAAAACCCTTCACATGCTTTTGAAAACACAAGCTTTTGAAAGTGATCTTTAGGCAAGAATGCAGATGTACAACTCTCTGCCCCAGAGGGACTGTCTGGCAGCAAAGAGTGAATTCATTCATTTTTCACACCAAGCCTACTGAAAATAAACGAAAGATGTATATGCTGCAAAACTCAGGTCATTCTAGAAACATTTGTGTTTGCTACCCTGAGAGCAAAAATCACAGAATATCTGATGCTTCGTGTCAAGAGGAAAGGATTCCACATGGCCTGTGGCTAGTTTCTTCTTGTTTCACTGGTTTCCAAGGTAAGATTTGAACTGTTTACTAAAGGAAATTAGCGTAATAAGTCTCCTCTGGCACATATTTCCAGTGTCCAAGTGGAGCTGCCGAAATGTTGCTTAAGAGTAGCCGAATCGGGGCGGGGAGGGAGTTGGTTGTCACATCGGCTTAAAGGATTTTCATCGGCGTTTTTGCAGTTTGGAAACCTGTTTGGAGTAGAGGTGTATAGAGATGAAATTGGGCTGGTTTCTAGGATTTACCTGTTCTTTTGGACTTGTGTATGTGTATGTGTGTGTGTGTTTACAGCCAGCTATTTGAAAGATGAGACTTTCTTCTTAACTTTGTTTCTTTCTTTCTTTCTTATTTATTTATATTTATTAATTTATTTGTTTATGAATGAATGAATGAGACAGGGTCTAGCTCTGTTGCCAAGGCTGGAGCGCAGTGGCGTCATCATAGCTCACTGCAGCCTCCAACTCCTGGGCTCCAGTGATCCTCCCACCTCAGCCTCCCAAAGTGCTAGGATTACAGGCGTGAGCTATGGTGCCCGGCCTCCCCTTAACTTTGTGTCGAAGTTACGGATGTTGTGATGTCTTTGATGCAGGAGAGAAGAGGGTCTTTCCATTCTGGGACAGGGTTTCTCCATTTTGACACTGTGGACATTTGGGACCAGGTTGTTCTCTGGGTTGGGGCCATCCTGGGCACTGCAAGGTGTTGAACAGCGTCCCTGTCCTGCAGGAGCACCTCCCACCCCTGTTGTGACAACCACAAATGTCTCCAGACATTGCCAGGTGTCCCCTGGGGAGCAGAATCACCCTTGTGTGAGAAGCACTGGATCAGGATGATGGAGTGTGGGTGGAGGGCTACTCTGTGGTTATTCTCTGCTCCTTCCCAAGACAGAATGGAAACCAAGAGCCAGTTGTCAGCCATGTGTATGTCGAATCAGTGGCTTGGCATCGCGGTGCTGCTGACAAAACCCACATCCCCACCCTCAGGGGACCAAAGAATCCGAGGAACTATTACTGATTGCCATGACTGAACATGGGTGGGTTTATGTATTTCCCAGGTGCTGTGCTAGGAAGTAAAGACACAGTGGCAGGGAGCAAAACAGACAGGTCCTACCCTCTAGGAAGCCACCTGTTAAAAACACCTAATTGGTGACATCATACACCAGAGAAGCACAGGGTGCCACTCAGATTTATTTGGTCAGGGTAGGGGCAGGGAACTCGAGCACCCCTAGAAGAAAGTGTCAGAAAAAGGTAGCGTTGACGTTTTCCCTCTGAGGAATCATCTTATACCCACGATGGCAACTGGGCCACAGTAATGTTGATTGAGTGTCTCACTGTGGCTCAGCCACTCACTAGCTGTGTGACCAAGGGCAGGTTACTGAACCTCTCTGTGCCTCAGTTTTCTCATCTGTAAAATGGGGATAGCAGTAGCACCTAGGGTTGTTGGGAGGAATAAATGGTTGATAATTGGAACAGTGCTGGATGCATCGGAAACCCTGAGTGTCATATGGCATGTAGGGACAGCCTCCCTTCTCCTCTCCTTTGATACCTTGATGGGACACTCCTCTCTCTCCAACTGGCGCAGTTTGGCCAAAAGCCTTCCTCAGCCAGCCAGTGTAGAGACAAGCGCAACCTGGCTATATTTAACAGGGTCGGGGCTCTTCCTTGTAGCCTCACGACTCTGTGGAAAGGGCTGTGGTTTACTTGTGCAAAAGCCCACCTGCTCTTGGTTAGCTGGGACCATCTCCACTTTCAGACACCAGCTTCATCAACACGCTCTTTGCTATATTTAACCACCGTGCATTTCCTCGGGACAGGCACGTCTTACGGCTTCTTCGCCCCTTGCAGTGTGCACACCGCCCAGACTGACCACCGTCCTCAGACCGGGACAGTGTTTTTCTTTGTGCGTCTTGTTCTTCTGGTCGAGATGTGGCTTGGTCGCCTGGAGTGGGGCCGTCAGCAAGTCTCCCCGGCTTCGTGGTGGCTCCTTGTCCTTACGGCTGAGGCCTCCGCCGCACACCCCAGCGTCCCGACGCCTTCGAGCTGCCCATGAATGGGTTTTCAGAACTTCTCATGTTTACTTCGCTGCACGCCTCTGTTTGGGCTCTGGTGAAATTACTGGCGGAGGAAAAGCCAAGTGGAAAACAGCCCTGCTTGGTGTCAGGGCTTGAGGTTGATGGAGAAACACTGAAATGGAGATTTGCTTTAACTGGTTTGCACGTGTTATAAGACTTTATCTTTTTTATTTTTATTTTTAAATTGTGTTCTGGTCTGTTCTGATGGCTCAGAGGAGGGAAGTTGGGGGAATTCTGGGTCTAACAGGGTAAGAGATGCAGCACATTAAGGCTCTAAAGCTCCTGGGAACATCCACAAGCCACTATTTGTTAAGTACTAACTGTATGCAGTTATTAAGAATGTACCGTCTACCAGGCACATGGCTCTCCTAACAATCTTCTCATGGAGATAGGATTTGCACCCAGAATATTTCTGGCTTCAGAACCCTAGCTTTTCCTGCTATACTCTGCCTTACAGAGGGAGGGAACTTTTGTACTGGGTTTTGACAGGTGAATAGGAGTTTGATGAAAAAGAAGCACACATTCCGCACTGACATTGGCCACCTGCTCCTCCTAGAGTTGGCTAGAAGCCAATACCTAGAGGCCACAATTGGGTCACTAGGGTGACTAACTCATCACAGTGTGGCCAGGTCACCCTAGGTTTCACCCAGCGGCTGAATTTTACACCAGAGCCTGGGTACCTATTGAATTCTCTTTAACTTATCCCTGACAACGGTCACCTCCCAAAATGCTCCCTTGTGTCTTTATGCTGAGCTTCTTTCTCTAGACACTTCCATTTCTTGGTTTGGGTGAGAACTCAATGAAGGAATTAATTCTTGTGACACGTTAAGTGTAGTGCCTGGCACACGATAACCCCTTGAGTTTTAGCCATTGTTCTGCAGTGACCTCCCTCTCTGCCCTTTCTGCATGGGAGCTGGTTCCCCTGTCCCTGGAGTAATAAACAAGCTTCTTTGTACCTCTAGCTCCCTCCTATAGTTTCCTCCAGCCTGGCCCTCTCCAAGGATGTAGCTGTCTCCCCCCTCCCACCCACCCAAGAGCAAGGGGTGGGCATGGTCACCATCAAATAGGGAAGCCAGATGGGTGTCGGGGGTGGGGACACATGTCAAATGTCAGGCCTCTACTGGAGTAAGGAGGAAACAGGTTCAAGGGTAGGATTTGGGGCCAAGACAGCTCGAGGTCATCAGAGGCCAAGGATTTGAGAACAGGCTGCAGCCCAAAGTGCCAAGTGGGGCCAGGTGGTGAGGAAAAGTTCCTTGTCTTCCCATGCACTGCCACCCTCTTTCCTTTCCTGTTCATGTTATCAGCTGAGTGCCGGTCACGTCTGCTCATTTATTGAGGACATGGGCTTGGAGTGCCCTCCAGCCTTCAACCCACAGCCTGGACTGTGACCCAGCCTTTCCCAAATGGTGTTCTGCAGAAAAATGATAGTAATGAATATTCATCAGGTGCTTACTATGTGCCAAGTGCAGGGCTGAGTCCTTTACCTACCTAATTTCACTTGAACCCTACAACAACCTTATCAAGTGTGTGTTACTATTATTCCCCTGTTCTGGCAAGAAGACAGGGGGGTGTGGAGAAGTTGAATCACCTGCCGAAGGGGTCACAGCTAGAGAGGGAAAATTGTAAACTCAGATGGTGTGATGCCAGAGCCCATGCAAACTTTTTCTTGATAGGGTCAGATAGTAAATATTTTTGGCTTTGTGGGCCATAGGGTCTCTGTTGTGACTCCTGCACTCTGCTGCTGTAGAGCAAAAGCAGCTGTAGACAAGAAGTAAATGAATGGGCATGGCTGTGTTCCGATAAAACTTTATTTACAAAACAGGCAGAGGGCTGCAGTTTGCCAGCCCCTGATCTGGGCTGCAGAAAAAAAACACACCAATGGCTTCAGGACTTACATTCCATCCTGTGCTGTTGCTATTGAAGTGCAATGAACTTAAGTTTAAAAATTTTTAAGTTTTAAAGTCCCTACCCTCTCCTGGAGTTTGTAGTTTGTCCCCAACACCCAGAAGGGCAGGTGAAGGGGACCCCAAGGGACCGTCGCCCTGTGCAAGAAGGAGGAAGCTGTCAGAAACTTCAGACTTGTTATGGGCAAACCCTAGACATGTTTTCCAGGGCGAGGTGCCAGCCTAGCTACTTAAATGGCCTTACCAGCTGATTGTTTTCATTAATTCATTTAAATTTTTTAAACAATTTTTTTATTAAAGTATAATTTGCATTAAGTAGAATTTATCCTTTTTAGAATACAGTTCATTGGAGTTTGGCAAATGCATAGTCATGTAACCACCACCACAATCGAAATATAGAACAGAGTTGGGCGTGGTGGTGTGAACCTGTAGTCCCTGCTACTCAGGAGGTTGAGGTGGGAGGATCACTTGAGGCCAGGAGTTGGAGGCTGCAGTGAGCTAGGATTGTGCCCATGAATAGCCACTGCACTCCAGCCTGGGCAACAGAGTGAGACCCAAGCAGAAAAAGCAAGGGGGAGAGAGAGAGAGAGAGAGAGAGCAGTTCCACCCCCCAATTCTCCTGTGCCTCTTGGTGGTAACAACCCCCTTCTACTACTCCCAGCTCTTGGCAACCACTGATCTGTTCTCTGTCCCTATGGTTTTGCCTTTTCCAGAATGCCACATCCATAGAATCATATAACATGTAGCTTTTTGAATATTTATTCATTTTCAGAGTGATATTTAGCCAACGGTGCATATTGTTGGGCAAAATTGTGAGAACGTGACTAGACTGTGAAAGACTTAAGAGACAGAGATTTGAGATACAGTGAGGGGAATTTAGCTGAAAGAGAGGCTTAATGGGGGTAGTGGTGCCAGTGTAGAGATTGGGAAGGTTGTGGTCGAGGGGCAGTGACATATATCTGGCCCCTGCAGTAGGTGCCCCTGCAGTTTTATTCTGGATTCTGGATAACACCCCCAGGACCACACATAGTGATTGCTGTGCAGAAGAACAAATGGTTTATGCCCCTCCTTTGCTGCCACCAAGCCAGTCACCTGCCTCTCTGCCATGGTGCCCTGTGCTGGAGCTCACTGGCCTCCTTCCTGCTGCCTCTGAGCCTTTGCACATGCAGTTCCCTCTACCCACATGCTGTTCCCTGTGATTCTTCCTCAGATTATTTTTTGCTCAAACAAGAGGCAAGGAGTTCAATGTGCAGAATCTCTGAAAAAAAGAAACAAAACAAAAAACAACCGTGGTGTCTAACCCCAAGTCTGCCCCTCTCGAGTTGGGTGACATTGGGCAATCCATTTGATTTCTCCCTAGTATGATTTCCTCACTTGTAAAATAATAGAATCTACTCCATGGTTGCTCAACCACAGCACTGTGGACGTTTGGGGCTGGATTAGTCTCTGTGGTGGGAGGCTGTCCTGTGCATTGTAGGGTGTTTAGTAGCATTCCTGGCCTCCACCTGCTAGATGCCAGTAGCACCCCAGCCCCACTCTAGTTGTGACAATCAGAAATGTCCCCAGACACTGCCAAGTGTCTCCCACCATCCTGTCCTCCCACTGTGGAGAGAGACTTTGGGATTCTTGGGTGCCAGGTTTCTGTTTCATTTTGGGGGACTTATCTCTGCTGAGTGAAGGGTACCTCCCTGTATTAGCTTTGTGACTTTTCTGTTTCGTTTGTCTGTTTGTGTTTGCAAAAAGAAAGACAGAAGAAAAGTGAGGGATGTTACTCAGTTACTGGATTCCTGCTCCTGCAGCATCCTCTGGCTGGGAGAGGCAAATGCTGGGAAGGGTGAGCGTGGTCGGCTGGATTAGGGCCCCCCAGAGATGCCCATGTCCTAATCCCTGTATCCTGTGAGTATGATACCTCACTTGCCACAAGCTTCTTTGCAGGTGTGATTAAGTTAAAGATCTTGAGATGGGAAAATGATCCTCGATTATCTGGATGCACCTGATGTCACCACAGCGATTTTTTTTTCTGAGACAGGGTCTCAGTCTGTCACCCAGGCTGGAGTGCAGTGGCATCATCACAGTGCACTGCAGCCTCCAACTCCTGGGCTCAAGCGATCCTCCTGCCTCAGCCTCCCAAGTGGCTGGGACTACAGGTGTGCGCCACCATGCCCGGCTAATTTTTCTCATTTTTGTAGAGACAGGTCTCACTGTTGCTAAGGCTATCCACAGGGATTCTTTAAAGGGACAAAGGGACACAAGAGATTGGATTGATATGGCCAAGGAAAAGTGGCCACCTTAGAAGCTGGAGTCTCCCTGGGGCCTCCAGAAGGAACCAGCCCTTTTTGCTGACACCTTGATTTTAGCCCCACAGGACTTATTTCAGGCTTTTAACCTCTAGAACTATACGAAAGTAATACATTTACATTGTTTGACATTTGTAGTCATTTGTTACGGCAGCAGTAGGCCATGAATACAGTGGGAGAACCCAGCATTTAGGGCTGGAAAGACCCCCTGGGTCGGTTTCTGCCAGGGCTGACAGTTTGCCAGGGCAGGGGCTTGGGGAGAGGTGGATTTGGGGCCCCTGCAGCTTGGTGGCCTCGCTGTGGGTTCGGGGCCACCTGCAATGGCTCCATTGGATTGCAGCACTTTGTTCCTTCCCAGACCTCCTGGATACAAGCTCCAGAACCCAGAGCCCAGTGACATCCCCGCTGGCTGGCTCGTGATCATGCTCTGGGCGTCTGTCCTGCCACTGTGCCCCTCTCTCAGGAGCCCCCAACTTCTCCCCCCAGCTCTTGGCACACAATGGGTGGGTGTCTCAGGGGCTTTCTGATTTGTATCACAGAGCATCAGGGGGGTCCAGGACCCTGAGCAATATTCTGTCTAGGGCTTCAGAGTAGTAGTCAATCACTTGCACCTTCTTTCCTACTTTCCTCTGACATGAGACCATGAGATTAAGGAACCTGTTTCAATTCCCACAGGGATTTCCCAACAGGGCTGGGCCTTGTGGTTTGAACATGTTCAGAGAAGGAAGCAGAAATGAGGGGTGTTATCAGTAAAAGAGGTTCCCTAGTTTCCAGGGGTTGCTGACATCTCCAAGCAAAGCACTGTGCTTCGGGCTTGTTTTTTCTCCCTATCTTTTGAGTCATGCCCAAGGGGGATGGGGAGAGGGTGTTGACTGAGCAGATGCGGGTGTTGGCGGAGACGGCCTGGCTCTGCCGGGATCAAGAGGCCGGGAGATCATTGTGGTGTTTTAGGAGTGATTCTTAACCCCAGATATAGACAGTGACACAAGGGGAAAAATACGAGGAACCATGACCTTCCCTGGTGTCCTCGCCTGAAGCATTTGACAGTCGGGACGAGGTCTGGGAGGGTCTGAACTGATTGGTGTTTCCATGAATAAGCATAGACTACTGTGCCTATGGCCCTGTGTTCAAATCCCCATTCTACCACTTCATTGCTGTGTGACCTTGGGAACTACTTAACATCTCTGTTCCTTCTTCTGTAAAAAGAGTGATAGGCCAGGTGCGGTGGCCCACGCCTGTAATCCCAGCACTTTGGGAGGCCAAGGTGGGAGGATTGCTTGAGCCCAGGAGTTCGAGACCATCCTGGACAACATAGTGAGACCCCGTCTCTACAAAAAATAAAAAATTAGCTGGGCATGGTGGCATGCCCCTGTAGTCCCAGCTACTTAGGAGGCTGAGGCGGGAGGATCCCCTGAGCCCAGGAGTTGGAGGTTGCAGTGAACTATGATCGTGCCACTGCACTCCAGCCTGGGTGACAGAGCGAGACCCTGTCTCTCTGTCAAAAAAAAGTGGAGGATAAATTATCATATCCGCCTCTTAAGGTCATTGAGTGTATTAAATAAGATAGTGTTTGCAGATTTGCAACAGCGCACCCAACATTGTGTTGAAATTTCACACGTGGACAACCAGCCCCACCACCGGCAGAGAATGCCATTTTCTATCCCGGGTAAACGTGAATAAGGACCTCAGGCCAGGCTGGAGAGACCTGGCTCTGTGACCTTGGGCAAGGCTTTTAACTTCTAACTTTAATGCTAAGGACTGGTTCCCTCCGGTCAGGCGGGCCGGGGACCCGGGCGTCTTGAGGTTTCTGTTGCCTGCAGTCCGTTGGGTTTATTTGTTCAGCAAATGCTTCTGGAGGGCGGGCACGGGGGAAACATGAACCAGGCATCTCGGCAGACGTGCAAGTCAATGAAAAGGCATCGGAAGGAAGGAGTTCCGGGCCCGGGGAGGAAGGAGGTCATTGCCACCCTCCAGGGGGTGGAAAATGTTTCTTCTCCTACCTGGTTTGCTCCTAAAACTGAATTTCCCCCTTCAGATGAGTAAGGAGTTTAACTACAAAGAGAAAACAGCTTCATCAAGTTTCTATCCCTAAAATACATTTTTTAAGGAGCCGATTCATAGACTGCTTGGCCAGGCTGTTAACAGCCAACCAGTCTGGGTTTGGGGAAGTTCAAGTGTCTATATCCTATTTATTAGCTATTGTTTCCTTTTTAAAACCCCATATTAACTATGACCACGGCCAGGGTGCCTTCTCAGACTTAGAGAATCTCCTGTCTTGACTATTCATTCCATTTTTAGCTCTCAGGTTTCTCCTGTTTGTGCTGTTGAATATACCCACGATCATTAGGGATTTTTCCTTTTGTAATATGATATATCACTGTCTCCTGGCCTGTTTATTTTTCTAGCTGCGTTCCGCACTCAGCACCTTTAATTTTTGGATCGGCTGCCATGTAGGGGCTATTATATGACCTCCCCCACCCACTCCCATTTTACAGACGGGAGAACTGAGGCTGGAGGATGTTGACTCACTTGTCCAACTTCACAGGAGGACAGATCTGGTCATTGAACTTGGATCTGCCCGTCCTTGGAGTCTGGGCTCTTCATTCGCATTGGTATCCGTTCCACCCCATCCTGCTTCTCCCCAGATGGGCTGGGAACCCCTTGAGTTTTACCCCGTCCTGCTCCCCCCTCCCCCAGGGGTCCTGTAATGGTCCCAATTCCCACATGTTGTCTTGGTTGTCTTGGTGGCAAGAAGGCAGCTGCCAGAGTCACACACAAGGAAGTGGAAAGAATTTACCGGAAGGCAGGGGCTGTTGGCAGAAGTTAAGAATTAGGAAGCCTGGGTTTTGAACACTCTTCGGTGTGAACATTAAAAGTTAAGACTCCGGAGCCAGACTGCCTGGGTATAAATCCTGGCTCCATCTACCACGTCCTCGATATGTGACCTTGAGACAGTTACTGAACCTTCTCTGTTTCCTCCTTTACAAAATAAAGATAATTAACAGGACCTACCCTATTAGGACATGGTTTGCAGGAGGACGCAAATCCCCTGGTACAACGCCTGGCACGGGGCTGGCTCCCATGATTGTTCTTTGAGTTATTTTTTTTTTAAATTATGATAAAATATATATAACATAAAACTTACCATTTTAACCATTTTTAAGTGTTTAGTTCACTGGCATTAAGCGCATGCACATTGCTGTGCAACCATCACCACCCTCCATCTCCAGAACTTTCTCATCTTCCCAAACTGGAACTCTGTCCCCATGAAACACTAACTCCCCAGCCCCTCCCCCGCCCCTGGCACCCACCATCCTACTTCCTGTCTCTGTGGATCTGATGCCTCTAGGGACCTCTTATGAGTGGAATCACACGGGATTTGTCCTTCTGTGTCTGGCCTCTCTCACTGAGCATGATGTCCTCAAGGTTCATCCATGTTGTTGTAGCAGGTGTCATAATTTCCTTCCTTTTTTAAGACTGAATCATATTCCATTGTATGGATGGACCACATTGTGTTTATCCATTTACCCCAGTGATGGTGCTCTTTGAGTCTTAAAATCCAACTCTACATTGACATCTTGCACACGTGTCTGGGCTATAGTCAGCGAATAGATTTTCTATAACACAAAATCAGAGTAGAAAGCCCTGCTGTTCCATCTCCTAGCGAGGCCACAGCTCCTGTTCCTCAAAACGGCTGTGGGCCATGAAATGGAAGAAGGCACGTGAAATTCCTCCAAAATGAAGGGGCAGACCTTTGGAGAGAGCCTGCCTCATCTCTCTTGCACAGAGGGGTTCTGATTTTTCTTTCTTTTCTTTTCTTTTCTTTTTTTGTCATCCAGGCTGGAGTGCAGTGGTGCAATCATAGCTCCCTGAGCCTTGAACTCCTGGGCTCAGGGGATCCTCCTGCCTCAGCCTCCTAAGTAGCTGGGACTACAGGTGGGCACCACCATGCCCGGCTAATTTTTCTTATTTTTTGTAGAGACAGGGTCTTGTTTTGTTTTGCTCAGGCTGGTCTCAAACTCCTGGCCTCAAGTGACCCTCCCACCTCAGCCTCCCAAAGTGCTGGGATTACAAGTGTAAACCACCACACCTGGCCTATCCAAGATCTTTACTAATCTGAGTCTGTGACTTGGGAAACTACCCTGGAATTACCAGGTGTGGAATTGGCAAGTTTAAAGGGAGAAAGGGAGCTTGTGCCCCAGACAAACGGATATTCCCTCCAAAGCTCTGCTTGGCAGAAGTGTTTGTTGCCATTTGCCCATAATATCTCCCCCGATAAGCTTTGTGGATTTTTCCAGATCGTGTTGATGGGGACGGCTTCCTACTCTGCGGCCGCTGGCCCCAGAGCTTTCAGTCTGTGGGAGAGCAGGCAGCTGCTTGGCAATTTACTCTGTTCCTGTGTAAATGTGGTTGTGCATGTTTTGGTTCATGAGGGGTCACTGAATTGTGCACTTTTCTTTTGTTGTTAGTCAATTTAATTTGTTACTAATAATAAAATCCGGAACTTACCTGGCCCTGAAGTCCCAGATCATTAAGAATGTTTGGTGGAATGCATGTCCTTTTCGAAGACTGGTTCCTTTGGAGAACGCAGAGGATGTCTTACCTATATTTTCCTGGCAGTTGGACAACAGCGTCACCTGCTGAAAACTGAATTTAGCTTATTGATCAATACACCAACAAGGGACCCCAAGGGGACAAATTTTCCAGAATTACCTGGTTGTATCAAGAACAGTTTGATCAAGGTACCTGGAGCAGGGCTTTAGGCAAAATATTTAAGGGGGCACCCTAAAACTCGGTACTTGAATGCCATATTTTAAAAAATCAGCTAGGTGTGTTGGCTTACACCTGTAATCCCAGTGACTTCGGAGGCTGAGGTGGGAGGATTGCTTGAGGACAGGAGTTTGAGACCAGCCTGGGCAACATAGTGATACCCTGTCTCTAAAAAAAACAAAAAAGAAAAAAGAAAAAAATAATTAGCCAGGCATGGTGACACGAACCCATGGTCTCAGCTACTGAGGAGGCTGAGGCAGGAGGATCTCTTGAGCCCAGCAATTCGAGGCTGCAGTGAGCTATGATTGCGCCACTGCACTCCAGGCTGGGTGACAGAACGAGACCCTGTCTCTAAAAAGCAAAAAAAAATTAGAGAGTGCCCAAACACTCGTGATGAACCAAATTTCAAAATTTTAAATAAAGACAGGATCTGACCCCTGTCACTCTGACACTGTAATCTCAGCCCTGTCATGTCCTGTCTTTATTTATAATTTTGATATCTTGTGCATCATAGACTTTTTGGCTTGAATTTTGGTTTTAAAAAATATTATGTTAAAATATTATTTCTCTTGACTGTTTTGGCACTGCCTTAAATTTTGTGCCAGAGATGAGGAATGTCCCACTTATGTCACCCTAGTCCCTGCCCGGAGAGGGTGGATAGTTTTCTGAGACCATTCTACAGACAAGGACACTGCGACCCAGAGAGGCTAGGTTCCCTTCCCGTGGTCACACAGCGGGGAAAAGGTAGATCTGGGACTTGAACCCAAGCAGTCAGACTCCAGAAATCATACTTTCCTGGCTCTTTGGTTTTTGTCAATTTCCTAAATTTGTGTGTGTTTCAGGTGAGTTGACTTTCTCTTATAAATTTGTTTATGGAAAAGAGAGAAGAGACAGTCTTGTCTCCTTTTGGCTTTTACCTTCTTGAGTTAAATGATGGCAACACAGATAATTTAGAACCTTGTCACTTAATTGCTCAAGCCATTAGATTTCTACCGATCTATGTCTGCTGCTCCTTTATTTTTAATTGTTTTTCCTGTCTTCGGTAAAATATACACAATATAAAGTCTATCATTTTAACCATTTTAAGTGCACGGCTCAGCAGCATTAAGCACATTCACAGTGTTGTGCAACCATCACCACCCTCCATCCCCAGAACTTTCTCATCTTCCCAAACTGAAACTCTGTCCCCATGAGACACTAACTCCCCAGCCCCTGGCACCCACCATTCTACTTTCTGTCTTTGTGAATCTGACGACTCTAGGGACCTCCTATGAGTGGTATCACACAGGATTTGTCCTTCTGTGACTGGTTTATTTCACTGAGCCTGATGTCCTCAAGGTTTATCCATGTTGGAGAAGGTGTCATAATTTCCTTCCTTTTTAAGGCTGAATCATGTTCCATCATATGGATGGACAATATGTTTTTCCATTCTTCCTCTCTATTTTTTTAAAAAAGGAGTAGTATACGTGCAATGGTCAAAAACATTTATAAAGAATCTGGGAGAGGTTTACAAGGAAAAAGAAAGGTCTTTCCATGTCTACCCTCCCCACACGTCTGCCTGCCTCCTTTTTGCACAAATACACGTTCCTTGCTGCCCTGTTCCTTGGCCTTCTCCCCTTCATATAATGCTTCTTGGGGGTCATTTTGAATTTTCTTTTGTGGCCATGTTCATTTATAATTAATTTATCCAATCCACAATCAACGGACATTTCCAGCCCTTTGTGACTGTCCTTCTCTTGACGCGCCTGGTGTTTTTGTTTTGGGGAGGGGGGTGCTACCCCTGAATGCTGAGCTGAGACCTTTTTCTTTGGATTGGAGTCGGGTGGATAAAGTAGTATTCAAAGATGAGGGTGGTGCAAACGTTCTGTATTTGAACCTGCACGTTATTCAAGTGTTATTTTTATCCTCAAACCCACGCAGATCTATTACGGAGTGAAATACATGACTTTTATGGAGTTGATCTCAATGTTTGCATACATGTAAGAGCAGAGCCGGAGATTCCAAATAGATGTCTGGCTTCTGCAGGCTGCTTGGGGTGAGGTGGTGGTGATACGTTCATTGGTCTCTGCCAGGCATGGTTGGAGGAATTCAGCCTTAATTAATAAACTGAACTCAAGCTCTTGCTAAGATTCAAGTGCGTTGTGCTTCTAAGTTCCAGGTGTGGAGTGTAAACCTCATCGCCACACACTGCACCCCTCTGTCTTCCACTAGCAAATATCAAGCCCTTGTCAAGGTCAGGGGCTTTCTATTTTGTAATAATTATGTATCTCTTAACCATTTAACCTGTGCAAAACTGTGTTACTGTTTTCATTAGATCCCTATCTTATTTTATTACATGTCACATGTCATGGACAACGTGTTTGAATGCTGTGCCCTGACCCTGTTTGCCCCATCAGCGAGGTGATTTTTAGGAATACACATGTCCCCCTGTAGCAGAACGCACTGTACTTCATTTCACAGGTAGTCGTTAGGGGTTTGAGATCTGGCATCGCCCTGGGGCCCAGCCAATCACCTGTGAGGCCTCAGTTGTGTCACCTCCGCGCTCTGTGATGGGCTCCCACGCTTGCTTTGGGCTGGAAGAGTTCTTAGCCTAGGTGAGGACATCATTAACAGCAGTAGCCACTGCTTGTGGGGCTTTTGCTCCGTACTGGACTCTGGCATCTCTTGGTGCATAAGAAACATAAGGGGCCCTACACCCTCTAGAGGGGCCTGGTGCCCAGTAAACACATAAGCAAATAGATGGACAAGGTAGTTTCAGGTGGCATTAAGTCCTAAGAAGGAACTCCATCAGGGTGACGAGATGGGGTGGGGGCCAGGGGGTGCACCTTTCCATAGAGTGGTTCAGGGGCCCCTCTGAGGCTGGGGCTGGCACTGAGACCAAAAAGATAACAGGAAAACTGCTATGGGAGGAGCTGGGCAGCAAAGCGGAATCTAGAACTGCACGTGCAAAGTCCCTGAGGTGGGAAATTTCAGGACTGGTGATTTTAAGGAACAGATTTTTATTGCCTGGTTAGCTTGTGTCACAACCGAGGCACGGAATTTAGGGAAGCTGGTGGCCAGGGCTATTGTTTCAAGCCTCAGTCCTCTCTCTTTGTCTGCCGTAGAAAGGGGCATTACAAATTTTGATCACAAAAACCTGTATTTGAAGTAGGATGAGTGAGGTCTGCCTCGCTGCCCAGCTGGCAAGGTGAGAGTCGGGCGTTGTAAGGATGAAAAGCGATGCCTCATGGTAAGGAGGCAGAGAGGAGGGCTTCAAAAATGCTAATTTCCTTTCCCTTAAATCGTAGAGCTAGGTTGGGCACAGTGGCTCACACCTGTGATCCCAGCTACTCGGGAGGCTGAGGCAGGAGGATGCTTGAGCCCAGGAGTTGGAGGCTGCAGTGAGTTATGATTGTGCCACTGCACTCTGGGCTGGGCAAGAGACTGAGACCCTCCCTCTAAAAAAATAAAAATTAAAAAGAAAGAGGAAACTGAGCCTCAGAAAAGTTAACACACATGGCCAACGTCCCAGCATCAGGGAGTGGCAGATTCCACCCAATCTGTCTGATTCTCTGGCCTTAGCTTCTAATCACTGGCCTGCTCTACCCTAAATAGTGTACCAAGGGAGGTCTGAGGAAGGCACTGCCTCAGTTCCAACACCAGACCGTCTTTTCTCAGGTTTAGCAGCTACCTGGTTGGCTTTCTTTCAGACGGGTCGCTGGGTCTGGCCCCAGTGGGCCAGCTCTTGCCTTAGCCAGCCACCGCCCACCCCTGTTTCCATGGAGCGGAGCCCTGGCTGCTGGTTTGTCACCCTCTTGGGAATTGTTCTCTGAAGCTCTTTGAGGTTGTAATGCTTTGTGTGTGTGTGTGTGTGTACGTGTGTGTGGTCAGACCTCAGACCCCATTTTTCTAAAGCAAAGTTTCTATTTGGGTATCTGCTGTTTAATTTTCCAAGGTTCTTCCCCCCCCTTTGGTTGTTAAGGAAAGTGCATTCAATTTTATCTTTGCATCCTGTGGAACTCTTTTCTGAATCATGGGCAGCTGGAGGCGCGCATTGCCGAGGAAACAGGAAGGAAATTCGGGGCGGGGGGGTGTTTCTATGTGAGAACCAAGAAGCACCTTTGATCTTTAGACTCCAAAGTGGGGAGCTCAAGGTGAGGTAGGCGTGGAATTAGGATGTATACCCAGGAAGGCTGAACTGGCGTTTCCTCCTGGCGGCCACATGAAGGTTACGTGGCACAAGATCAGTGACATCTCAGAGGGGGTTGTTATCTTTGCCTTAGAGGAGTTCCAAGAAACATAAGTTTGTAAGCCAAACACGAGGTGGTTTTCTGGGGGTGCAGGGGCAGGAGGGATTTAATCATAAATCCTTTTCCAAAGCTAAGCTCTTTGTAGCTCTCCTTTCCTTAGCCAAGGTGGAGAGACATAACTGGGTGGACCTATGTTTTATTTGAGATTATAGCTTTATTTCTCTAGGTGAGAATTTTCCTTCTTTCCGACTTCCGTGTACCTTGTGCCCTATCCAGTTTCCCCACAGTATCTGTGTCACGTGTGAACCAACTTAGCGTCACCTCCTGCCTTGGGTCTTACTTATTTCAGTTTGAGCCCAAATTCATTCGAGGTTCCAGTTCCTAACCATTCCCGGCATTTAATAATCACAGGCCTTGGGGAGGAATGTACCCAATAGCCCTCAAATTATGGTTTCCTTACGAGGCTATTAAATCTTGATTTCTGAGAGGAAAATTGGGCATTTTATGCTTTCCCTTTCAGACTTGAGTGTTCTGCTACTTGTGAGTGAGCTCTTCTAGAAGCTTCCAAGTGGTTTCAAAGGGCATGGAGGTGTCGTCGGGAAGTGTGGTTATTTTACAACATGAGATTTGGGCTTTAGAAAAGGGTGCATCGCCTGTTTTATTTATCCCTTGGTGACTCTATGGGCCTGTTTCCTTTTGGGGAAGAGGTGGGTGCAGGGTTGATGGGGACATGGAGAGATCGTGGGTTCGGATCCGAATGGACACATAGAGGTGTCTGGCAGTAACCTTTCTAGGCTGGACTGTGGGATCCCGGAGGGCAGGGACAGCCCTGGCCATTTCCATCTCCGGTGCGTGGCCTGGGGCTGCCTGGCACACAGCCCCCGTATGTATATTTGCATTTGCTGAATTGAATGGCACACCATGACTGGCCGGATTTCCAGATCCGTTACCAGTCTAGGTCACCAGTGACACCACGTCTGCCTCCCGTACTTGGATGATTTGGAGTAACACACAAAAGTGGGGATGAACACCGTTTCCCCAAGAGCGCTTCAAGGGGAAGGGACCTAAAGTTGCATGCTTTGAATTTGGTCATTTAATCCATCCAACCCTGTCTTCCCCATGGAATGGGGGAGGTTGTTAGCGCTATTTTGTGGAGGAATTGAGGCTGAGAGATGAGGTGACTGAAATAGATGCTGCTGGTGCAGATGACACCTTTTAAAACCCTTTCTTGGGCCCAGCATGGTGGCTCACACCTGTAATCCCAGCACTTTGGGAGGCTGAGGCGGGAGGATCACTTGAGGCCAGGAGCTTGAGACCTGCCTGGGCAGCGTAGCAAGACCCTGTCACTACACAAAATAAAAAAAATTAGCTGGGTGTCGTGGCGTGCACCTATAGTTCCAGCTACATGGGAGGGTGAGGTGGGAGGATCGCTTGAGCCTGGGAGTTTGAGGCTGCAGTGAGCTATGATCATGCCACTGCACTCCAGCCTGGGCGACAGTGCCAGATCCTGTCTTTTTAAAAAAAAATCCCTTTCTTGGGCCCTAGCAGGAACCACATGCTGTGTTGAGCATGTCTTGTGAATCTTTCCATCTGATTCTCAAGTCAGCCCTAGGCACTGTGATGGTGCCCCTGTACACAGGGGGAAACTGAGGCACGGAAAGCAGAGTCACATGACCAGGAAGTGGGTGCGTCTGCCGGAAACCCAGGTCTGCCTGACGCCATAATTCCTTGCACCCCACACTCTGATGATCGGAGCTGTGGATGGCAGCTCTGACAGGAGAGCTTTGAGGGAGCAGATTTGGACAATGTTGAATTTCTGCAAGCCCATTCTTCTCTCCCTGTCCCAGGCTGCTGAAGCACCGGGAGGTGTGGTGGGCTGTCCATCTGTCTCTCAGCTTGATGGCAAAGATGAAGAGAGAAGGCAGGACAGAGGGCTCAGCCAGAGTGTTGGCATTTGACTCTCTGGCTGTTCAATGCAAGAAAGTAACACTTTGGCTTTTACAGAATAACCCTCTGAAGAAATTAACAACCCAGGTGTGCTACAGCCAGCCCTCTGTGAACTTGCTGGGGCTGGTGTAATTTGTAACTAAATGTTCTTGCACCCAGTCTCCCCTGCAGGCTGTGGAACCCTGTCTGTTCTCATCACAGTTTGCATCCTGGTTGAGGAAACACAATTCCTTCAAGGTTGTAGCATGCACATAAAAGAGGCTTTTTAAATTTTTTAAACCAATAAGCATTCTACCCATCAGGTGACTTAGTTTGGGTGTTGAAATGGTACCCATCTTTCTTGGATGATGCTATCCGGCATCCATTCTAATGGGGAAGCATTTTTTGGTGGCTTTATTTTCCTTCTTGCATTTTTCCCGAGTGTGCTCCGGGGCTCAGCAGTGTGCACAGTGGTGGAACCAGGAAGCTCCAGGTGTATGGGCTGTTTGCTCAGGTAGATGACGAACTGCAAAGTAGAACTGAATAGACAGAAAAGTCTGAGGACCCAGAGGCAAAAGGACAAACTCATTCTTTTCTCTAGTTGAAATAATCGTGGGCAAGAAATGGATTCCTCCCTACCTCCCACCCCCAATCAGAGAACTTCATCTTTTTCTAATAGAATAGCAGGGTCTGAGGTGGCCACAGAAGGAGTGGCCCCCAGGAACATGAGGCCACAAGGCTCCCGGTGTGGAGATGACACAACGGAGCCTCGTGTAACTTCTAGAATGGAAAATAAAGCAGTCGTTCTGGCTTTAGGAACCAACTCAATCAGGAAACAAGCTGAAAGTTGTCTCCTTTTCATCACAAGGGAGTTTGAAATAGATGTATTTTCATTCTGACTTAGGATTCTATTTCATGGTGTCTCTGCAGACATTCAGTACTTTCTAATGTTTACTTTAGTCCTTTAGGAGTTGAGGAAATCTTTTCTATTCCCCGTCCTTGTCCCTAAACTCTGCTAGCTTGTCCATGTAGCAGCTCCCTGGAAACTGGCGTGTGTCGACCTGTGCATATTCAAGACTGCCATGTACTTGTTATTGAAAAGCCATCAGTCATGTGAGTGGAACTTTTTATGGTTGAGATTGTCCCCAGGGAAACCCACTTTGCCATTCAGACCTTCTCCCAGCGACCGATTTCAAACACTACCCTTCTCCATTCCTACTTCCTTGTTCCCAGGGAGGCTGTGGTTCTCTCTCTCTCTCCCCACCACTAGAAAATTGTCATACCTAATTCCAAAAATGACACAGAAAATGTAAACATGTGGCTAAATGTGAACAGAGAAAAATAAACAAAAGCATTCAAGGCACAAGGTATGAGGGGGAGAAAAGGAGAGCTTTTGCATGGTTTGAAGGGACAATCCTTTATTAGAATAGAATTAAACTTTGGAGAGTAAATTGTTGGAAATATCAGGAGAAACTGAGAAAACTGGGGAAGGGGGAAACTCCAACACAGCCTCGATCATGTACAGATTCAATTAGGCAACAAGGAGTTTGAATAATATGGTTAATAAGGTCATGGTAACAGATACAGACTGAATTTTGTACTCTGCAAACAATATACATTTTAAAGTGCTCTTGGAATATTTAGAAAAATTAATCATCTGTTAAATCTAAAAAAAAAAAAAAACCCAAACCAATACATTCCAAAAAGCAGACATTGCACTGGCCCTAATCTGTGGCTGTAAGCATGCATAACTGGAAATTAATTTTTAAAAGCTGAACCAAACAAGCATGCATGACAAACTCCTACCACTTGATAATTTTGAAAAACCAAAAAAAAAAAAAAAAACCCAAAAAGCTCAAACCCAAAACACCCCAAACTCTTAACTGATTAAGGAGGCTCTCAATACTGCAAGTATAGATTATTTTAAGACAATGAGATGTGGAGACAAATCAGAGCTTTAAATGATTATATCCACAAAAGTAAGACAATGAATAATGAAACAAACCTACACAGGAGGAAGGAAATAATAAATTAGCAGGGATGAACTGATTAGAAAACGAACAGAAGTGACAAATTCAGAAGGTGGACCTTTTAGAGCTACACTGCCGAACAGGGTAGCCTTTAGCCACATGGAAGTTAAGTTAAAAATTCATTTTCTCAGGCATACAAGCCAAGTTTCCATTGCTCAGTGGCCATGTGTGGCTAGTGACTACTGAATTGGACAGCACCGATACAGAACTTTTCCATCACTGCAGAAAGTTTATTGGACAGTGCTGTTCTAGAGGGAAGAATCAATAAAGTACTATAACTAAGAAAAAGGGGAGAGGGGAAGAGAATAAATATTATATATAAAATGAGGAATGAAAACAGATAGAACTTAAAATCCATGAAAAGTTATAAAGACATGTCTGCTAATAATTTTAGAAACATTAAAATAACTTCCTTTACTGATTTAAATGCTAATTTTATTTAGATTGTTTCCCTCTGCAAGAAATTGAGGCTTTGCATTTGCCCCAGAAAACAGCTATGTATACCTGTATCTTATATGTGACATTCTCTTTTTAGCATTAATTTCTAAATAGCCTGCAAAATTGATATTGACTCAAGAAGTAGCAAACATGAGTAGGCTGATACTCAACAATATTTTAAAAGTTACACCCATATTTAATTGCATAAAATGTGTACATATCACATACACAAATGAGGAAAAACCTCAAAAATGTCCACAACAAACAGGGTTCCTTGCACCTTAGCGTGAGTAGCTTTCAGGAGCAAGCTAGGGGTGGGAGGGTGGTTTGAGATGTGACTTGGCAACCACAAACACAATAGTTTTTGTGTTTATTTAGAATGTGGCTCTTCAGGCTCAACGTCCTGAACTCCACACCTCAAACCCAGATTGAGTACCTGTCCTTTTCCTCTGTTGTTCCTCTCACGAGTGGTATCCAGCTACCCAAGGTGGAAACGTGGGCGTCATCCAAGTTTGGTAAGTCCTGACAACTCCACCTCCCTATGGCTTCAGAACCCAGCCTCTTCCTCTCTGTTCCTCTGCTTCCTGCCTTCTTCATCCATCCGCCATAGAGCCAGGAAAGTGACCCCCAAATGTGGATATGGTAGTGTCCTTTCTGTCTGAAGTCCTTTGGCTCCTCTGGTAGGGTAAAGGACAGGCTTCTTGGCTTCCCCATCTTTCCTCTCTGGCTTAATCTCCTATTCTTCTTGCCCTGTGCTTTGCTCTTTGTCAACTCTGAACTGTTTATAGTTCCCTGAACCAGCCCCAGTGATTCATATATTTGCAAGTACTGTTCCTCTTCTGCTGGGATAAAATTACAGTCACCTAATCCCACCTGCATTTTTTTTTCCTATGAGATTTATTGTGCACCTACTGTGTGCATGGCTCTGGGATGCTGTAATAAGCAAGACAGACACCCTCTTTCCCTTCACAGGGGCTTATGTGTGTCTTCTGCATCCTGGGAGGGGGGGATGGGGTCTCCATCCATTTCTGCATTCCAGCAGCAAGATAGGGCCAGATCTGGGTGGCACAGGGTAGGGAACAGGTGAACATAACTCACAATATAACTCCATGACACCACACCCTTGTCCCAGTCTCTCTGGGAGACCTGGGTTCAAGTTCTGGCTGAGCTGGTCTCAGCAAAGTAGCCCGTCTGTGCCTCCGTTTCCCCATCTCTAATGGAGATGAGTGTTTGAATCATTGACTTAATAAGATCGTATTAACCGATATGAATTGAACCTTGTATGCTTCAAACGGAATGCACATTTTAAAATGGGGGGTGTTTGTGGGGGTTAAAGGAGAATGCCCACTCTCAGCCTCCGTTCACTGGAATTGCAAATACAGGGTGTCCCAAAAGTCTCCATACAAAGGAAAAATTCTGTAATGAGTATTTTGTAAATTAAGGTACATTTAGCTACAACTTCCCATTTTCCCTATGTATGGCGACTTTTGGGACACTCTGTACACGTGGTAGGGCACACAAGTCTTCAATTGCCCGGGGAACACTGGCTGGAGAGCAACCCCAAAAACGTAGCCTGTAGGTTTTAAGAATGTATTTATGAGTATGGTCCTTGGCTTTCTGAGCGAGAGGTGGGTGGGAACAATAGGTTTGCACTGCCCCGGGAGGCCAGAGATGCGGACCCTCCCCCCCACCTCCCGCCCACCCCCTGCAACGTGGGGGAGTTTGCTGTGTGACCCTTGGCGAGCCGCTGCCCCTCTTTGGGTCCCTCCCGATAAAGGCCTGGGGTCAGGGTGGCCCCCCGGCCGTCCTGGGCGCTGCCACGCGGTGACCCGATCTCCTCCCGGGCACCCGCCCAGCGCCGCGAGCAGCCTGAAGCCACCCGGGTGCATGCTCCACGCGCCCCGCACGCTCGGTGTCTCCTGTCCCTTGACTTTCGCCAAAGCTCCACCCGCCGCAGACTCGCTCTGCGCGGTCCGCACCCGCGGGAGACCCTCCCCGGGGCGCCCCCTCCGCCACCGCCGACCTCCCGGCGGCGGCCACGGCCCGAACGCGGGAGTCCGAGGAGCCGAGGCCCCCCAACTCCCACCCGCGCAGCGGGGCGGGGCCAGCGCCCCGCAGCTCGCCCGCCCATTGGCTGAGCGCGAGGGCGGCGCTGCGGCCGCCGCTACCGCCCGGCCCGGATGGCACGGAGCGGAGCGCGCCCCGGGCTTGGTGGCGCGCGGCCGCCGCGGGCTCGAGGGGGCGGGGCCTCGAGCGCCCTAGGACCCCCCCCCCCCCCGTCGTGGACACACACACACACACACACACACACACACACACACACCACAAACTGACCAATCCTGGGGCTGCCCTAATGGGTGGGCCCCTGGGACCCCACCCCGTTCCAGGCCTCCGCGGGCGCCGTATTTCTCCGAAGAGTTCCACAGCATACACTGGGCCCGCCCTCCGTGGGGACACACGACACTTTCTGTCACTCTCTCTCTCTTTGGCTGTCAACTGAGCAGTCCTGAGGCTGCCCCAGCGGAGAGCCCCCCAGCCCCGGACTCCGCTCCCCTCCTTGCCTATGCGCGCGCCGTATTTCTCCAAAGAGCTCCGCACTGGGCGGGGGGCAGTATGGGCAGGGGAGGCAGAGGTGCCGCTGCCCGGCTTCAAGGACACGCGGTGCTGCGGTCGCCGCTGCTGACCATCCAGCTGTCGAAAGTTCACCCCCTGTTCCTCCCTCCCCCTACTCGGCCATGAGATCATTTACTAGGTTCCAAGGAGAGGAATTTGGCTCCGGGGACTCGAACCTCTCTGAGGTCAGGGTCCGGGGGCAAGTGTGGGAGAGAAAAGGCCTTGAATGGAAGCAAAGAGGAACTTACTTTAAGGAGTTTGTAAAATTCACACTTTCAGGGAGAGCCGTGGGGGCTCTGTGGTGGATGTGCCCGCAGGCCCATGACGCAGCTGTTCCGTTTGGAAATTTCTGGAAAGCAGTAATTTTTGGAATAATAAATCTTGGCTTTTTTTTTTTTTAAGACAGGCTTTGGGAAAGAATGTAACAAAATGTTATTAACATATGTCGTGCTATGGAATCATTTAAAGGTGGTTTTTGAATTTTGTTTTGTTTTATTTTTACCATGTAGCTTCTTAATTAAGAAAAACCAAACTGATTTGTACTTAAAAAGGGAGGCTAAGAAAAAAAAGTCACAGTGGCTGCATTTTTTTTTTGTCGTGTGTGTTGTTTAACAACACAGCGCTGCTGCTTTTGTCTCTCCTGCTACAGCTTTTGACCTTGTTTTTTATTTTGATGTAGATTCAGGCTCACAGAAAAGTTGCAAGAATTATACCTAGATTCATCAATTGTTTACATTTTTATACTATTTGTTTTATTATCTCTCTAATATATTTATGCACACACATTGTATACATTTTCCCCCTGAACCATTTGAGAGTCAGTTGCAATTATGATGTCCTTTTATTCTTCAGTGGGTATTTCCTAAGAACAAGAAAATTATCTTACACAATGATAGTACAGTGATCAAAATCAGGAAATTAACATTGATACAATATTCTAATCCAGTCTTATATAAACCTCATCAGTTCTCCCTATATTGTCCTTCACTGATAATTTTTTTTTTTCCTGGTCAGGGTTCCAACCTAGAATCACACATAACAACATTTAAATGCAAAGTCTCCTTTTAGTCTGAACAATTCCTTAGTTTTCTGTGTCTTTTAGAACATTGACATTGTTGAAGAGCACAGGGGAATTATTTTGTAGAATATCCCCAAGTTAGGTTATTAATCCTTGGAAAGAAAACTACACGAATATTGTGCCTTTTTCAGCACATCATAACGGGAGGCACATGGTGTTGGTTTATCCTGCTGTTATTGGCAATGTTATTTGAAACATTTTTGACTGGAATTTTGAAGAAGAAATACATTTTGCCTTAAGGCTCAATACTCAAGACATGCGCTTACCCGAAAGAGAAGTTTCACACAAGATTTACTCTTGCTGTTTTCTTCAACTCTGAACTTTTCTATTTGTTTTCTTCCCCTCCTGCATGAGGGGGTGCTGGTGGGGGTGAGGATGGTGCTAAACTGAACTTTTTGAGGGCAGGAGTGGGGTATCACCTGTGTTCTGATGACTGTTCAATTAACAGGAGAACAGGTTTCCTGTGCTTCACAAATGTCTAGGACAGCACCTGGCATGCTGGGGTGTTCGATACATATTTGTTGAATGCATGAAAAAAAAAAAAGAAATGTCAACAATTCATTAAATAGTCCATAAAAGAACAAAGCTATTACTAAAATAGACTCCACCCCTGAGCCCCCTATCTTGATTTTATAGAAAGGCAAAGATGATTTTAAGAGAACCTTTGTAAAAGCTCAGTGATGCCTGTCAGCTGTCCTTACCCAGTCACTACTGGAATATTTGGTGGTAGAATCACGTAGCTGGTCAATAACATTGTTTATTGTCTAGCAGAGGCTTTTAAAAAATGTATTTCCAGATGTGTCAGTTTTGAAAGGGTAGTACACATGCATAGTAAAAAAATCAAAATCAAATTGGGTACTTTTCTTGTGTCCCTTCCAGAGGGATAAATGTTCCATCTGCCTTTTTTCTGTTTTCTTCATTTTTATTTATTTATTTTTTTGAGACAGGGTCTCCCTCTGTCACCCAGGCTGGAGTGCAGTGGCATCATCATAGCTCACTGCAGCCTCCAACTCCTGGGCTCAAGCGATCCTCCCGCCTCAGCCTCCCGGGTAGCTGGGACTACAGGCGCCACCACCACGCCCCACTAATTTTTCTATTTTTTGTAGAGTCGGGGACACTGAATATAATGCGTTTGAAATTCATCCATGTTGCCACGGGTATGAGGGTTTCCTTCCTTTTTATTGCTGAGTAGTATTTGCTTATGTGGATGGACCACAGTTTGTTCATCTATTCCCCAGCAGAGGGACATTTGGGTCGTTTCCAGTTTGGGGTAATTATGAATGTAGCCACTATCAACATACATGTACAGGTTTCTGTGTGAACATATATTTTTCATTTAACCTGGGGAAACCCATTGGTATGGGATTTCTAGGTTGTGTGGTGAGGATAAAAACTATATGCTTAACTTTAGGAGAAACTGACAAACTATTTTCCAAAGTAGCTGTCCTGTTTTGTATTCCCACTACACATGTCTGTTTCCTTCATCCACAAATGAGTTAGACTCTTCAGACACTACCGTGCACCTTGCTTTTTTTCAATTAATGCTATCTTGGAAGTGATTTCAACATCAGATGCATACATCTGTCTCCTTTTTCACATCTGCATACTATTCCACATCCTTGATCCACAGTAATTTATTTACCTGGTTGCCTATGATGAATTTTGAGGTTGTTTTCAGTCTTTGGCTGTTATAAACACAACTGGTAGAGGTCCGACAGGGCACAGAAGATCCTCACCCAGGCATCTATGTGTGCATGTGCTTTCCTGTCTGCTGGGTAATATCTAGAAGAAGACATATTGGGTCAAAATGCACTTGCCTCTCAGTGCAACGTTCCGTCCTTTGCTTTGAACCACTTCCTTTAAACAAGTTGGTGTTTCTGTACATTCCTTTTATCTAGGGGTTGGATGGTTGTACTTCCTTTGAAGGGTCCACCAGAAGATTCTGACAGTTACCTCCTTCCCCCTGCACCAATTTAGTTAGATTTTAGTCTTCAGTCTTCTCAGCAGGGCACAGTTACCAAGCCACTCCAGGTGAAAGTTTCAGGAAGGTGGTGGCTGCTTTGCTTGGGAGCTTTTGGAAACTTTAGGAAGAATTGGAAAATTAGGACCAAGCAGCTCAAGGCAGCTTTGAAGGGGAGACAGATAGACAGAGAACTTGCACACCATGCAGCACGCACAAGTGCATGCATCAAGGTGTGACAAGTCCCAGATCATTTGGCATTTTCCCTAAAGGCTGCCATACTCTCTGGCAGAAACAGCCTGGGCACAGAAGCAGCCACTGTTTGTGGCTCCTTTCCTTGTGACCTTCAATTAATTCCTCAGAGGGACCAGTTTGGGGAGAGAGGGGACTTGGGAAACTTCCGCACCTGTTTAGAGCACTCCCACTCAGCTAGGAGGTGGAGTGGCTGCCCTGAGTAGCATTTCTATTTTTTAAAAAATTGACAAATAATAATTGTATATATTATATATTTATGGGACACAATGGGATGTTTTGATATATGTTTGTGGAATGATTAAATCATGCTAATTAACAAAGCCATCACTTCACATACTTACCTGTTTTTTTATTTTTGTGGTGAAAACATTTAGAATCTACTCTTTTAGCAATTTTGAAATGGCCAGTGCATTATTGTCTATTGTAGTAACCATTCTGTGCAAGAGATCACTAAAACTTATTTTTCCTGCCTAACTGAAATTTTGTTCACTTTGATCAACATCTCTCCACCAAGTAGGAGACACCCAGAGTGGGCGTATAGTTGTCAAAGTATCCTCTTTAAAGAGTTAAAAACATGACTGTTATGCAAACAAAGATGAAGAACAGAGGGCAGCACATTTATTTTACCCATTAGTGAGGGAACAACAGGATGGTAAAGCTGAAGCATTTATGATCACTTGAGATAAGATGGCACCATTAGATATGAAGCTGCTTAATGTTATACACGGCAATAAAACTGTAATCTTTGGGAATTATCTTTTCTGTTGGAAGAAAACAATTTGCAGCATATCCACATATAAGTTAATGTCTGACTTCCCAGAGTCTAGGCCCTAATGTAAATAGTAAAATCAACAGGTACATGTCATTAGAGCAGGGATTGGTAAACTATCTGGCCCATCATCTGTTTTTATAGATAAAGTTTTATTGGACGCAGCTGAGTCCATTCATGTACGTATGTCTGAGGCTGCTCTCACACCGTGATGGTGGAGTTGAGTAGTTTCAGCAGACACTGTATGGCCTGCAAAACCTCAGATATTTGCTTGTGGCCCTTTACAGAAAAAGTTTAATGACTCCTGTGCTGGGAGAATTAAATAATCCTCAGATGGGCCTTTTAGACAGAGCTCCAGTATAAAATTGAAAAGTCTTGTAGTCAGCCTCTGGCCTTTTTGGCAATTGTTGGATAGTTTTTCTTAGCATTGTCTAGGCCGGAAGGCTTATGTGTTTGAGAAGTTTTTGTTAGGCCTTTGATGACGATGATGCCTCTTTTAAATGAAAGGACTGGCCCTCTGATGCAGCCCCACCTCAGGAAATGGCCCCCTTCCTGTCCTTACAGGTGCCCTGCCAGAGAGCGTGGGACTTTGCGGGCCTTCGATAATTGTTGTCTGCTTTATGTATTGCTTCCTCCAATTGAGTTTCAGCCATCAAGTCCCCACAGACAGATCAGTAATAATGATGGTGATAATGATGATGATGATCATTAATAATAATACCCCCTGTAGCTAACTTCTATCAAGGTTAAAAATGTGTCCATCAAAGAATCTGATAACTTTGCCCACATCACCCCGTTTAGTTCTTGCAACAACCTTAAGAAGGAGGTAAGGGACTCTCATTTTGCAGACCAGAAAACTGACGCTGCCATTGGTTCTTTAAAGAAATCTTTAAAGATTTCCACCAGTTGGGTGGTGCTGGATGCCATGTCGCTAAAGCTGAATGCATGTCGCTCCTCCTCCCTGTCTGTGTGAATCCTGTAAACTGCCAGGGGTGTTCTTCCGACCCAGGAATGGTCAGGTTCAGAGCCAAAAGGTGAAGATTCCAGTCTTGGCCCTTTCATGTCTCAGCTAGGTCAGTCTGTCTTGCCTCTGTGAGATGGAGCAAATGTTACCTACCCTACTTCCTGCCGGGGTCTTTGTTGGATTTAAATAAGAATCGAATGAGTGGTATATAAACCCTAAAAAAACCAACACAGACATTGGTGGGTTCCCTGATACTCCATCCTGCTCCTATTAGAGCTGTTTAATTCTTTTTGGATCTATGTAAAAAATCAGAATATTCACTTATGTGTGTGCACTCCAGATTTTGTGTGATTTTCCAGGGTGTTTGTGGAGCTCCTGCAACCAGGAGTTCTTGAATGAGTTCTTGAGCCACTGACTAAAAGTGGGGACTTGGAACTGCTCCAAAGTCTTTCCTTTTTCCTTCCCTCTGTCTAAATGGAGCTCCCACTGGGTGCCAGGCTCTGTTTTAGGGGTAGGTGCTGTGAATGGAGCAGACATGGCCCTGCCCCCAAGGACTCCCCTCTAGACAGACAGTCAAGAAGCAGCCAAGATGATTTTTCCAGAGTGATTAGTGCTATAAGGAAAATGTAATAAGATAACGTGTTGGAACAGGGATTGAGAAGGAGGGGCAGCTTCTGCTGGGGAGGTCAGGGGAGGTCTTTGTAAGGGGTTTAGAACGGGAGGATAGGAAGGAGCCAGTCACGCCGGGAGTAGGGGTGCTCCAGCCAATAAGAACAGCACAAGCAAAGGTCCTGAGGTAGGACAAAACCTGGGTGTGTGTATAGGGGTGGTCAGAAAGGAGGCCACTCTGACTGCTGCCTGGGGCTGGGAGAGGGCTTGGTGACACCAGCGGGGACTAGACCCCACTGGACCTGTAGGCCTCAGCAAGGAGTGTATTTTTATTCTCTAAGCTTGAACTGTCCAGTATAGGAGACCGTAGCCATCTGTGGCTATTAAAAATGGAAATTAACATATTCTATGCATGTAACAAAATATCACGTGCACCCCGTAAGTATGTAAAATATTACATATCAATATTTTTTAATTGAAATAGATTTTAAAACAAATTAAAATGAAATACAGTTAAAAGTTTGTTTCCTCAGTGGATATTGAAAGCCTTGTACGCTATCAGTGGGAATGTAAAATGGTGTAGCTACTGTGGACAATGGTGTGGTAGTTCGTCAAAAAATTAAAAACAGAATTATCACGTGATCTAATAATTCCAGTTCTGGGCATATACCCAAAAGATTTGAAAGCAGGAACTTGAAGAGATATTTGTACATCCCTGTTAATAGCAACATTATTTACAATTGCCAAAAGGTAAAAGGAACCCCAGTGGCTATCCACAAATGAATGGATCGGCTAAAGGAAGGAAATTCCAACACAGGCTGCAACATGGATGAACCTTCAGGACATTATGCTCAATGAAATAAACCAGTCACAATAGGACAAAGAATTCCACTCACAGGAGATCCCTAGAGTCATCAGATCCACAGAGACAGGAAGTAGAATGGTGGGTGCCAGGGGCTGGGGAGGGGGTGGGGAGTTAGTGTCTCGTGGAGACAGAATTTCAGTTTGGGAAGATGAGAAAGTTCTGGAGATGGAGGGTGGTGACGGTTGCACAACCCTCTGAATGTGCTTAATGCCACTGAACTGTGCACTTAAAAATGGTTAAGAGTGAATTTTATGCTGTGTGTATTTTACTACAGTTTTTAAAAAGTTTGCTTTTTCAGTTACACTAACCACATTTGATAGCCACAGGGGAGAAGCGGCTACGGTGTTGGACAGCCCAGATAGAGAACATTTGTGTCGTCGCACAAAGTTCGATCAGATGGTGCTGTTCATACATGGATGTGGCTTCTGGGGCCCCTTCTGTTCCCTGGGACTGACCGGCGGGATCCTCGGGGTGCCGGGAGAGTTTTCTGCAACAATCACAGAGCCTGAGGATTTGGGGTGAAGAATGAACACTCCCCGGCTTCCAAACCATGTTTCAAACCATTCAGGGAGTGAGGGAAGGAAGTACCTTCGAGAACAAGGCATACATACAGCCAAGGGCTGTCCAGCCTTGGAGAACTGTCCATGGATGTTTGGGGACAGCCCAAGAAGGGAGGGCACAGTTCAGATGCCCGGGGGCCAAAATCAAAATGTAATTAGGAAGCAATGAGTAGTGAGACCTCGGGAGAAAGAGCACGTGTGACAAGCTGCTGGAGAGAGATGGGGCGGAGTCCAGCCTGCTGTGGACAAGTTCGGTTGCATTGAACAAGAAAGTCCCTCCAGCCACAAAGTTTGCCCACAGGCTGTGCCCTCACCTGCGGAGCCTTCTCCTTCCTTCCCCTTCATTATGTCCTTTTCATCCTTCACAAAGCAGCAGAAATGTCACCTCCCCTTACGCCTTAGCAAAGTGCTTGTGCAATTACACGTTTGCATGTTTCAATAACGAATAGGCCTCCTGCATTACACCCTGTGCTCCCAAAGGCAGGGTCTGTGGCCACCTTTTCTTCCCACAGCGGCTGCAGTATCTAGACTAGTGCAAGCAAATACCTGTTTAGGCAATCGATGGCTTTTGGGCAAGTTACTTAACCTCCCTGTGCCTCAGTTTCTCCACTTGTAAAATAAAAAAATGGAGATAACAATATATTCCCTTCACAGTTGGAGTGCAGCAGCCTCTGGAGCAGGCTGGCTAGAGCCGATTACAAAATTTGCAAGCTATTTGTTAAATGCAAAAATGTTCTTAAAAATTAAATGATATAAATCTACAATTAAACAAATTATGTTACAAAGGTAATAAATGCACAAAACTCACCACTTGCTAATTATCTTACTACATTTTTTTCTATTATTTGTGCTCTTAGGTTTACTACTTTTCTCTCTGTAGTGGATACAATTGTATCTACTGTTGGAAATCCTGTTTAGTGATATGCTACTGTGTATCTCTTGCCAGCTCTGTATTTAGTGACTTCATGTTGGGAGACTGAAATTGACTAGGGCAGGAGCATTTACACCATGGAAATGGGCGGATGCTATAAGTCAGGGCTTCTCTGTCCTCCTCCCTCAGGCAGTTATTAAACATTTAGGAGCATATCACTGGTTTGGGGGCTTAAATGAGCTAATAGATGTGCCTGGCATGGCAAAGTGATGTAAAAGTGTGGCTATTACTGTTGTTATTTTGCTTGGCTTCTTCCCCCTAATCCAGAATTGCTGCATGTGCAGACAGGAATTGGGCAAAGCCACTGACCAGCTGTGTTTTCTGTCTCCAGTTTGCCCGACCATCTGTAAGTCACACGGCTGCACCGCCGAGGGCCTTTGCTGCCACAGCGAGTGCCTGGGCAACTGTTCTGAGCCCGACGACCCCACCAAGTGTGTGGCCTGCCGCAACTTCTACCTGGATGGCAGGTGTGTGGAGACCTGCCCGCCCCCGTACTACCACTTCCAGGACTGGCGCTGTGTGAACTTCAGCTTCTGCCAGGACCTGCACAACAAATGCAAGAACTCACGGAGGCAGGGCTGCCACCAGTATGTCATTCACAACAACAAGTGCATTCCTGAGTGTCCCTCTGGATACACGATGAATTCCAGCAAGTGAGTCCTGGGTGTGGGTCTTGGGGGAGGGAGCAGCAAAGAGGACAAGGAATGTGGGGTTGGTGATGACAATGTTGCCTGTTAAAACTGTGTGCAAAACCAGAGTTAATTGACTATGAGTAATTAGTAAAGGTTGTTGGTCTCAGTTGCTATTTTTGCCCCTTGTTTTGGTCCTGGGCTTTGGAGCAGGAGTCAATAGCTTTTTTTTCTAAAGGGCCAGGTAGTAAATATTTCTGGCATCTTGCACACCAGTTGTAAGCTTGCCCTGTTTAGCTTCAGAACTAAAAAGAAGCCATTGGTTTCCCCTAAAATCCTCCACGTGGCCCGTCCTTGCTGAGGTAGCTACATCATTGTTATAACAAGAATGTAGCTGAGGTTTTTCACATCTTCCCAGATCTGTAGCTGGGTGGTATGCCCGGATGAGTCTGGAACATACTGTCTCAAGGAGGAAGAGATTCACTGCTGCATAATTTTCAGGGCTTTGCTGTTCTTTGAAGGGTAGTGCAGTCAAACCATTTCCCACCATTTGGGTGAGAAATAGCAGGGTTTTCTCTCTTTGGCAATGAGTCAGATTTCCTACGCACATCTCAGACTTTTTGTTCACGTTGTTAGCTTCTTAGATGAGCTATTTTGGTGTCTCGGGGCCGTAGCCAAGTTTAAAAAATCTGTTTCCTGGTTTTTGTGTTGAGGTTAAAAAAAAAAAACACACCACAAAACAACACAAAAACAAATCAGAAACAGACAAACGTCAAGAGGCCTTGAGCTGACCTGCTTACGTAAAAAAATCTTCCTCTTCAGACTTGAGAATTAGCCAAGCGAGCGTGTTCTGGTGGGAAATTTTATTTCCCTGGGTGGAGAGGGCGGGAAGGAAAACAATCTTTAATTTCAGTTCTTAGGAGCTTCTCTGCTCATGTTTGTGCAACCTGCAAGTACAATATGTTTTGTTTTACTCATCTTTGATAAAAACCTAACAAGTGGCTTTGTTGACCAAAAATAGTCCTCTATAAATCACCTTTGCATGCCAGACAGCTTTTTTTGAAAGGGGGGGGGGCACCAGTTTATTAGTGAGGTTAGGAAAATGGCCATGTTCCTTTTGATTCATTTTTCTTTATTTTTTTCCCAATGTTTGAAATAAAGAGTGACTATTAATGTCTCCCAGTGAGATGTTTGTTTAAAAGATATTGGCCTTAAATAAAAGGTATTTTTCCCTCATCATAACTAAGATCTGAGAAATATCACCACCTCCTTTGATATTCTTGCTTATGGTATAGTAGACCCTAGAACAACAACAAAAAAATGTAATATTTTTCCTTCTGGGGCTTTCATTTTATCTTATGAAAGACTTTATCGTACTGTTGCATTTTTCTAATGTGGTTTGATATCAAATAAGGCCAGATATGTTTTCTTCCATTCTGGCCGCTTTATCTGGGAAATAGGGCTTGATGTTTTCAGAGTAGAGTTTCTGGGAACCCACGTGGATTCATTAAAAGGTCCCGCTATCTACCAGCATCCCGAGGTAACTGGTGAGGGCAGTGCGGTGTTCTTTCCTGAGATGAGGAGGACCAGATATTTGCGATGAATGTTAGATTTTCAATGGGTGTGGGGTATCCATTGGGAAGCAGGGAATCCTTCAAAATCCTTGATGCTTTTCCTGCCTTTCCCTCCCTCCTTGCTGTTAAACTGAGGTCTCAAATCTGTCCATCTATTTCCCCCTCGTGTCTGGCCTAGTCACTTTGAACAATTTCTTTGTGCACCTTTCTGCTTCCATTCTAGCTGCCCTGGCTGAAAATGGCAATCCGATCCCTGTCTAAAACCTTCCAGCGGCTCCCCAAGACACGCAGACAAAACCCAAACTCCTCATCCACCAGGCTCTGCAAGTTTTCATTTCATTCCACTCCCCCCTTGCCCATTGCCATAACCACACGAGCTTTTCTTCCAACTTGCTATATTCGTTTTCCTCTGTGCCTTTGCACTAGCTGTTCCCTGTTCCTGAAACACTTGTCCCTTAATCTTTGGATGACCGACTTCTTCTCCTTGTCTTCTAGGCTGCTGCTTAAAATTCACCTCCTCGGAGAATCCTTCCCCACTGTTTAGACTCTTACCACTCATTAGGCCATCATTCTGTTGGCAACTTTTCTGGCTTTGTCACTAGCTGTTTTTTTTTTTTTCTTGAGACGGTTTCGATTTTTTGTTCCGGCGAGTCAGTGGCCTCTGAGTCATGCGCATCCAACTCCTGGGCTTAAGCCTCCACCCTGGCTCAGCCTCCCATAGCCTGGCTACAGTGCACGGCCACCACACCCAGCTAATTTCACTTTTAGTAAGTGGTTCATCTTGTCAGGCTGGTCTCAAACTCCTGCTCAAGCAACGCCAGCCTCCGGCCTCCCACATTCGGACGCTCGGCCCACTCATTGACAGCTGGCATTTTTGATGTCACTATTTTTATTCACCCACTAATTATAAGCCTTGTAGTTTCAGTTCTCTTGCTGTGTACAAATCTTCGTTGGTGGACAAATTAACATCTTTGTAATCTCTTTGATTTTGTGGATTGACTGGTAGTTTGTCTGGCTGGGGCTGGTTTAGCTATGGCTGATAGTTTAGGATAGCCTCTCATGTCTTAGATGGTCAGCTGGGCCCCTGTCCATGAGCTCTTTTATCCCAGCAGCCAGGAAGGGCAGGCCCCAGTGTGCAAGTGCTTGTTAAGCCTCAACTTGCATCACGTTTGCTAATATCCCATTGGCCAAAGCAAGTCATATGGCCAAGCCCAGCTCCAACAGCTGGAAAAATAGACACCCTTCTTGGTAGGAGAGGCTGCAAAGAACTTATGGCCGTTTGTAATTTCTCACTGGGAAAGTAGATCATCTGTTTTGTTCACACGTGTGTACCTGCAGCTGAGAACAGGGGTTGGCAAAGGGCCAGAGAGTAAATATTTTCAGCTAGGAGGGCCATATGGTCTCCATTACACCTACTCAGCCCTTCCTTTGTAGTGTGAAAGCAGGGTTAGATGATACAGTAACCAATGGATGTGGCCCTGTTCCAATATAACATTATTTGCAAAAAAGGTGTGCGCTGGATTTGGCCCCCTGCCTTGGGTACCACCTGCCCTGTAGGGTACACAATGCCACCATAAGTATTAGGCCAATAAGAGCCCAAACCATTTGGTCTACCTTTGTTTCCACCCCAGCTGTTCTGACACTAACTGTGTGTAGTGCAACACCATTCTGACACTAACCATCTGGAGTCAGCTTTAGACTTTGCAAGTTCAAGGCTCCATCTTCCACAAGACTTCCCTTACTTCGGACACCAGCTGCACTTTGGGGATTCCCTGGCCGCCCACACTTCTGACCAGCTGGCTATAAATTTGGGGGTTCCCATAAACCCTTTGGGTTTGATAATTAACTAGAACAACTCACAGAGCTAAAATAAACCTGCTATACTTACAATTATAGTTTTATTATAAAGGATATACATAGGGTAAGGTATGGGAGAGTCCTAGACACATGGTTTCCATATTCTGTCCTTGTGGAATCAGGGTGCATCACCCCCTTGGCACAGCAATGTGTTCACCAGCTAGGAAGAGCACCACTAAGCTTCTGTGTCCAAAGTTTTTATTGGGGTCCCATTCCTTAGGTGTGATTGATTGAATCATTGGCCATGTGATTTCCCCAGCTCCCCCATCCCTCCCTGGAGGTCAGGTGGCTGAAAGCCCCAATCCTGTCATCACATGGTTGGCCTTTCTGGTGACCAACCCTCATCCTAAAGTGATCGAGGGCCCCATCACAAGTCACCTCAACATTCCTATCACTCCTAACATAGGCATTCCTATCACTCCGAAAATTCCAAGGGTTTTTGAAGCTTTATGCCAAGAACTGGGATAAAGACCAGATATGTTCTTTATCGTACCACAATCCCCAAAAGTCATTCTGAAGAATTGAATACACAGGGGTATGGAAATAATAATAGTAGCAACAACAATACCACTAATAAAAAAAATACCAATTGTTTTCTATGTGCTAGATGCTTTATGTGGTTTGGCATCACAGCATGAGTCCCATATCAGGCCTGTCACCTCAGTGTAACAGTATAATCAGTCCTCATCACAACCTATGGGCTTGGTACTGTTATTACTCCCTTTTACAGATGAGGAAACCGAGACTGTAATAGTTGGGAATCTTTTGGTTTCATATGACAGAACCCCAATCAAACTGGCTTAAGTAAGATTAAAGGAGTTTAGTCGTGCCCAAAACCAAAAAGTTGAGGGGATTGCTTCAGGTACAGCTGTATCCAGGAGCTCTAGTAATGGACGTAATCGGTCTCTTTCCATCCTTTGGCTTTAGTTTGCTCTCTGTTGGTTTTATTCTCAGGCAGCTTCCCCCTCACCCCTCACCCTATGCCAGCGGGATGGCAACACTCTCTTATATACTCTGGAAGGAAGACAATTTCCCCTTATAGGAGATTCTGACAAAACCCTCACTGCACTGACTTGGGTTGTTTAGCCACCTCTGAACCCTCAGCAAGGGATAGAAGATGCTGCTCAGCCTGGCTTGGATCCTGTGCCCCGCCTGGACCTAGAAGGGTTTTGCCAGCCAAGAACTGACCTCAGAGACCCCATGTGGGGGAGCACTGGTTCCCAAATTCACAGGAGGTTGTGAATTTGAGGACACCAGGCTGGGGGCAGGCAAAGCCGAAAGCAGCCCAAGTCACCTGCTGTCAAACGTGGGGTCATGTTGTAGCCATGGTTGCATCAAACCCCACTCAGAACAACAAACGTCCCATCTCCTTGGAGCGGTGGGCTAAATTCCACCACCTTGGGTTAACAGCATCAATTCTGCCACTTTGGCATCATGGCATGAGTCCCACATCAGGCCTGTCACCTCAATGTAACGGTATAATTCCCATCACCATGGTAACACCACAAGTCCCATCGCTTCGGTACAATGCATAGGGTAGACCATGGTTCTGTCTCCATGGGGTACAGTGTGAATCCCATGACCTCAGGGTACAACAGGAGTCTTGTCCTGTCACTTTGGGGTAAAGCGTGAGGACCTGCCACCATGGAGTAATGGCATAAGTCTCTCACTTTGGGCAATGGCTCTTCTCTGTGGTTGATTTTCTGCCTTCCCTCCCCAGGGACATTTGGCAATGTCCAGGGACATTTTTGGTTGTGACAACTAGGGAGAAGGGGTGGAGCCTGGGGATTTGGCTCAACATCCTACAAGGCACAGGACACTCCACCTCCTACCCTACCACAGAGAATTATCCGGCCCCAAATGTCAACAGTGCTGAGGTCGGGAAACCCTGCCTTAGGATCCGTCACTTGGGATCCCATAGAGCGACGTAGTGTGCTTTCTGCCATGTGGGAGGGACCCTGTGTACCCTGACCCCTCACTTTCTCTCTCTGCTCCATCTTCAGCTTGATGTGCACACCATGCCTGGGCCCCTGTCCCAAGATCTGCCACATCCTGGAAGGGGAGAAGACCATCGACTCAGTGACATCTGCCCAGGAGCTCCGAGGATGCACCGTTGTCAATGGGAGTCTGATCATCAACATCCGTGGGGGCAGTGAGTGCTCTGGGTTGGGGGGAGGGCGTCCTAACAGGCTCCAGGTCCCTGCGAGCTGTGAGCTCAGCCCAGGCTCTGCAGCACACTTCCACGGCAATTTTAAGACCATCATTCTGTGGCTGTCCCATTAGTAGAGTCATGCCAGGAGTTTGCCTCAAAACCTGAAATTGGCATCCTGGTCTTGGCCCTACCCACCCTGAGACTCTCGTTTACCAAGTGGGGAGTTGGGGGTAGTAGGAATCTGCTTTTTTTTTCTGGAGACAGGATCTCACTCTGTCACCCAGGCCGCTGGAATGCAGTGGCGCAATCATAGCTCACTGCAATATCGAACTCCTGGGCTCAAGCGATCCTTCTGCCTCAGCTTCCCAAGTAGCTGGGACTACAAGCACACACTGCCACACCTGGCTAAGTTTTTAATTTTTTTGTAGACAAGGGGTCTTGCTATGTTGCCCAGGCTGATCTCGAACTCCTGGCCTCAAGTGATCCTCCCGCCTCAGCCTCCCAAAGTGCTGGGATTATAGGCGTGAGCCTCCAGCATTTTTAACCATCAGGCAACACGCCCTATTATATGGTCTGCAGACCAGGTTTCCGACAATACCATCTCAGGCAAAAAGGGCGTTCCTTTGTTTATTTATTCGGCAAACATTTATTGAATACTCGCAGTGAACAAGGCAAAGTCCTTGCCATGATGGATCTTGCAAAAAAGCAAATCAGTGCGTAATGTAAGGTCAGGAGGTGGTTCATGCTGTGAAGAAAAGCACAGCAGAGTAAGGGATGGGGTGGAAATAAGCAACTTTTTCCTATGAAGGGGTCATAGAATGAAATATGTTCAGCTTTGCGGGCTGGACAATCTCTGTCATAACTAATCAGCTCTGCTGTTGCAGTATGAAAACAGCCATAGACTCATGTCAACCAATGGGTGTGGCTCCACGCCTGTAAAACTTTATTTACAGAACAAGTGGGATTTGGCCAGTGGGCTGCAGTTTGCCAACCTCTGAAATAGAGAATAAGAGGCGTTGCTATTTTAGAGAAGTTTCTGTGTGTGGGGAGGGGTGGTTTGAGATAGTGATGGAATAAGCCAAGGAAATATATGGAGGAATAATATTCTGGGTAAAAGAGGCAGCTGTTGCAAAGGTCCTGAGGCAGGAGTCTGCTCGGGGTGTTTAAGGAATTGGTAAGGACTTCAGATTGTGTTCTAAGCATGATAGGTTTTGAGCAGGGTATGTGGAAATCATTTATAGCTTGTAGATTATTTCCTCAACACGGAAAATTGTGGGAAGATTAAAATATTTCTATAGAAACTCACTGCATGTTTTCTCCTTTCCTTAGACAACCTGGCCGCTGAGCTAGAAGCCAACCTCGGCCTCATTGAAGAAATTTCAGGGTATCTAAAAATCCGTCGATCCTACGCGCTGGTGTCACTGTCCTTCTTCCGGAAGTTACGTCTGATTCGAGGAGAGACCTTGGAAATGGGGTACGTGGGCCCAATTCTGTGTTTGTGTCCTGAGCGCTGACTAGCAAGTTCATGAATTAGAAAAGCTTGTTTTTTGTTTTTTTTTTAAACAAACAAAAAAACATCATTAGGAGAAAGTTCCTCGCAAAACCTTGAGCGAAAGGAATTTGTGTTGGAATGTGCCTAAAGGTCTATCCAGACCCAAAAAAAAAAACATAAAAGCTATTCTGTGGTCATTCTTGAGAAACTGAAGGGGGAACAGCCCAACCTTTGTGCCCAACTTCTGAGGGTACAGGCTGAAATTTGCTAAATAGTGTGTCTGGCCGTCTGGGCTGCATTGTGAGGGTGGGTATTACATGTACGAAATGGAGCTTCCCTCCTTGTCTCTGTCTTCTATCCTCATTTCTGGCATCCCTTCCCCTCAAGGTCCCACTGATTGTTTCAGGTGATCAAACAGCAGAAATGCAGACTAGCTGTGCTTGGCACAGATAGAAATTATAATAACTTGTGGGTAAAAAGCCTGAGGAAGGCCATTCAGCGATGCTGTCAAAGACCCAGGCTCTTGCCGTCTTGTTGCTCTTCATGGTCACAAGGCAGGAAATGGGGAAAGGGACAAAAGGGCATGCCAGTCAATACTGGCTCTTTTTTAAAAACTTGCCTGGAACATTCCACACTCTCTCACTCTTAGCATCAGCTTCTGTTTCTCTCTTATTAGCCAGAACTGGGTCACGTGGCTACTGCTTGTTGCATGGGAGGCTGGGAGAGTGAATATTTAGCTTTCCCAGCCTCTATAGTAAAGTGAGAAAGAGGCTGTAAATGGCTTTTGAGAACTGATCCACTGTGTTGTTCAGACCACCTTCTCAAATCACTCGCCAGCTTGTGTTGATTTTTCTGCCACAAAATTGCCTTTTTTGCTAAAGCTCAGGCTTTTCATTTGGATTGTTCTATGGCCTCCTAGGTGGGCTTTGTGGAACTAGACAAGTACCGTTCAACAGAAATTTAATGCAAGTCACATGTGGGACTTTAAGTGTTCTAGTAGCCACATTTTTTAAAACTTTAAAAGAAATAGGTAAGATTAATTTTACTAATGCATTTACTTAGCCCATTATATCCCAGATGTTGTTTCAACATGGAATCAACATAAAAAATTATCAAGAAGATCTTTTACATCCTTTTTTTTTTAATGCTAAGTCTTTGAAATCTGGTTTGTTTTTTTTTTACTTCTAGTACAGTTTGAAATGACCACATTTCAGGTGCTTTATAGCCATGTGATACACAGCTAGTGGCTTCTGTATTGAACAATACAGATCTAGATTCTCCCCTTTTCCCATGCGTTATGTGCTGGTAGCCCACTAGTTGTTCTAAAGCACAGGTCTAATCAAGTCACTGAGCTGATATAAAACCTTCCATGACTTCCTTCTGCTTACCAAGGAGGGGCACACGTTCTTGGTCTTGGTCTGGCATACAGTATACTAGAGGGTTTGACCCATTGCAGTTCTTTGGCTATTTCCTGTCACCTGTTGGCCAAAGCAGGTTACTTTGCCCTTCCCTTGGGCCCAGCTTAGGTGCCTCTGTGCCTTCAGTCTTTCCCCTCTGCAAAATCTATTTTTCAATCCATCGCAGTTTTACAACTCCCCTTCAACATTAAACTCACTTTCCCAGCCATAAAAACTTCCTCAACTTCCCATTACCCCCCTTCAACAAATATTTATTGAGTATGTACCACGCAAGTGGTTAGGACTGGGGATGTAGCCCTGAACAAGAGTGACTCCAGGCATGACCCTACTATCTCGGAGTTGGAGAAGACGAGCTGTAGAATGCTTAGGGTGTGTGTGTGTGTCTGTTTCCACAGGAGCTACTCCTTCTATGCTTTGGACAACCAGAACCTAAGGCAGCTGTGGGACTGGAGCAAACACAACCTCACCATCACTCAGGGGAAACTCTTCTTCCACTATAATCCCAAACTCTGTTTGTCAGAAATTCACAAGATGGAAGAAGTTTCAGGAACCAAGGGGCGCCAGGAAAGGAATGACATTGCCCTGAAGACCAACGGGGACCAGGCGTCCTGTAAGTGCCCCGGGGCTCCTGGTTCATGAACGAGAAAACGAGACTGCCTTCCTTGATCATCCACCCCACTGACCCCCAGGGGCATGTCACTGCCCCGTAGTGAGATACAACAACTCATTGCGTGATAGGCTTTCTTATTGAGGGCAGGGTTTGACCATGTTATCGCTGTGTTTATGGCACCAAATACAGCGCCTGATACTACAGGATGCCACATAAACATGACATGAATGAATGGGTGAATGAATGATGCCTCCTTATAGATATTTCAGGCCCAGCGCTGATGCTTGAGGGGTTCAAAGTTGAGTGAAATATCTATGTCAATCTGCATCTTCTGGCGAGCAAACGCCAAGTTAGAGCTACAAGCGCAAAACACGTATTGAGGTTGATGTGCTGGAAAAGATGTGACAGTGTGGGTCTGACCTCTGTGAACAGACACAGGGAAGGAGAGAGGATAGGACAGCATTGCGTCCATGAGCGTCTTGGCCAAACCCAGAGGGAGCTCAAGGCAACAGTTGTCTGTAGAGAAGTCCTGAATTGGATAGGAACGGCCAGGCCCCCCACTGAGCTCAGTCATGGGTGGGGGTCATCCAAGGAAAGTCAGGCTTTGGCTTGACAGCTATGGCAGGTCCCACAGTTTCTACAGCAGGAGACTGTCTGCTGACTGCACTCCCCTAACACATCCTGAGCTGCTTCCAGCGGTTTCGGTGACACTGTCCCCGGGAGTTAGTTCCTTATGGCAAAATGTAGTGCAAGGAGAGAGCAAGTTGGGTGTTCAGTTTAGGAGAGGGTTTGCATTCTAGGCGGAAGGAACTATTCGGATGTGTCTCTCTAAACTGTAATGATCTGCAGGCTGTCTAAACTCATTGGGCACGCATTTATTTACGCTGGTGTTGCATCTTAGAGCCTTATGAGTCTTGCAAGTTAAGTCCACGTGCAAGACAGAGTTGTATCAGGAAGAACGTGACTCTTGCAAATCCCTTCTCCTGGTAACTATCGGCCAGTTGTCCTCGCTATGACTGAGTCCAAGCTCATACCCCTCGATGCACGACAGCCAATAAGCCCAGAGACAAGGCATCGGTCGGGGCAAGGAAAGCAACTTTATTTGGAGAACCTGCAAACTGAGAATTGTGTGGCGAGTGGTACGAGCTTGGACTTGGTTACATCGCGTGGGCACAGACTGCCGTGATTCAATTGAGTCCCTGGCGGGGTAACTGGCTTGTGTACGGGGCCGAGTTGCACAACTGGTTCTTGCTTTGGAATCTCCCCACATTCAGACTCAGAAAGACGAGACCCCTTAAATGAATAGTAGATGGAGCTGTCCCTTCCCACAGCCCCTCAAGGGAATACGGGATCACACTAACTATTCGATACTGATATTGCCTGTTGTGTTTTTAAAATTGTTTTCTAACTTTTCTAGGTGAAAATGAATTACTTAAATTTTCTTACATTCGGACATCTTTTGACAAGATCTTGCTGAAATGGGAGCCGTACTGGCCCCCGGATTTCCGAGACCTCTTGGGCTTCATGCTGTTCTACAAAGAGGCGTAAGTAGAAAAGTGAAGAGTTAGAGAAACGAAGCAAGATGAGGGCTGGACAGCTTGGCGCTTGCTGCACGTATGCTCAGACCTTCCCATTGTGGGTGTCTTTCTGTCTCCCTCCTACTCCTGGAATACAAACCACAGGTTCCTTTTTACGATCTCACCTGTTGGTGGTGTGCACAGGCAGTGATGTCCCCTTTTGTCAAAAGTCTGAAACGTGGCCGGCACGGGTGTTGCTCACACCTGTATCCTAGCACTTTGGGAGGCCGAGGCAGGAGGATCACTTAAGGCCAGGAGTTCGAGACCAGCCTGAGCAAAAGCAAGACCCCATCTCTACAAAAAATAGAAAAATTTGCCGGGCGTGGTGGTGTGCACTTATAGTCCCAGCTACTCGGGAGGCTGAGGCAGAGGATCCCGTGAGTGCTGTTTGAGGTTGCAGTGAGCTATGATGATGCCACTGCACTTTAGCCCAGAGAGAAACCCTGTCTCAAAAAAAAAAAAAAATGCAACCCTATAGGATGTAAGTTCCCCAGGGCCATCTGCACAGTGCTCAGGGTGATAGGCACATAAGGATAACCACCTTCCCCTGTTTTGTCTTGAAAGCCCTTACCAGAATGTGACAGAGTTCGACGGGCAGGATGCATGTGGCTCCAACAGCTGGACGGTGGTGGATGTTGACCCGCCTCAGAGGTCCAATGACCCCAAGTCACAGAACCACCCTGGGTGGCTAATGCGTGGTCTCAAGCCCTGGACCCAGTATGCCATCTTTGTCAAGACCTTGGTCACCTTTTCGGATGAACGCCGGACCTATGGGGCCAAGAGCGACATCATTTATGTCCAGACAAATGCCACCAGTGAGTATGTCTTGTGACTATGAATTTGCCCGAGCATTGGACATCTTGCCTCCAACAGGCTGACCGAGCGAGTTATATGCATTGCGTGGTTATTGGCTTTTAAAGGAGCTGGGTATCGAGGCTTATATTTCCAGAAGATGAGGAAGTTAGCAACAAGGCATCTGAGGAGAATATATATATTTTTCATCCTATTATGAAAAAATTTTCAGACATTTCACAACATGGAAAGAAGAATGACCCCAGGCAGCCACCTCCCAGCTTCAACCTTTGGCCATTTAGTTTCATCTCTACTCTTTTTCTGTCTTCTTATTTAATGTTCCTTTTTTTTTTGGCTGGAGTATTTCATAGCAATTTAGTTATATTTTTATAAAACCTAAGTCCTTCTCCTAGAGCAGTAGTTCTGAAATGGCGGGGGGCTGGAATTGGCAATGACCAGAGACATTTTTGGTCTGGGGAGATAGGACTTCTGGGATTTAGCAGGGGGGAGCCAGGGGTGCTGTTTCTCATCCTACAAAGCCCCCCTCCTTTCCCATGACAAAGAATGATCCAAGTCCAAATGTCAAGAGTGCTGAGGGTGAGAAACCCTGTCCTGTAGGACCGAGTCCAAACTTCATGAATCAGCCGTACCTCCTTCAGCTGGTGCCCTCTTACCCTGTGTCCTCCAGCAATGCCAAAAGACGTACAGTTTCCAGAAACTTCCAGCTTCCGGGTCTTTGTACCTCCACACCCCCCCCCAACTCCCTCAGCCACCTCCTTTCTTGAGGGGAAGGTTTTGTGGCACCCAAAGACAGTGCATTTTGGGGAGTGTCAGATGCCAGCTTAATGACATGATCCAATGGCTTTGCGTTTGCCCTGTGACCAGCTTCATCATGGGGCAAACATTCATCAGAAAACATGCGTTTTTACTGGTCTCTTCCCACTGTCTTCTCTTTCCCCAGTAGCATCTTCCCGGTGCCCAGAACAGAGAGAGCTTGGCGCCTAGTCGGGGCTCAATCAGTGTGTGTTGCATAAATGGATGAATGAATGGTCACTCGATCTGTGGTGCAAATGGACGGTAATTTGGTAACCCATGCATGCCCCGACTGGGTGAGTGTTGCCTGTGTCTTCTCCAGTTTTCTCCGGTGTTAAATAACTCCACGGCAAACTTCCTCGTGATTTCTTCCAACGTGTGTGTGTGTGTGTGTGTGTCCCCTCCTTTCTCATGTCCACCCAACTCTTCCTCATGGCGGCCCTGTTTGTTTCCTTTCTCCTTTGTAGATCCTTCCGTGCCCCTGGACCCCATCTCGGTTTCTAATTCCTCGTCCCAGATTATTTTGAAGTGGAAACCCCCCTCCGACCCCAATGGCAACATCACCCACTACCTGGTTTTCTGGGAGAGGCAGGCAGAAGACAGTGAGCTGTATGAGTTGGATTATTGCCTCAAAGGTGAGCGTGGGTAGTTGTGCTGGGATCGGTGGGGTTTGCACACATGTCTGATCCGCTTTGCCCTGTTTCTAGGCAGGCAGCTCCCACTTCCCATTTCGCAGTATCTATACATACATGCACACACACACACTCTGTTCCGTCTCATATGAAAACACACACACACATTTTTAAACATCGCCCCATAAGCACACGCTCCAAAGACTCATGTCCAAACCCAGTATTTCTCAATTTCTCATACCTTGGCACCATTTCTCTCTGAAATTTTCTTCTCTTCCCTCTCCTTCCTCCTCCCCTCCCTTTCTTCATCCCCCTCCTCCTCCTCCCCTGCTCACACCAACGGGGATGCAGCTGTGTTAACCCACGCGAGACTCTTCTGTGCAATGCTAGAGACACAAGCGGGCATGTTGAGAGGTGACAGACAGAGTTGGGGAAGGATTTTGGAAGCAGCAAAGAGCGATCATCTCCCTTCCCCCTTCTGAACTTTCAATTAAAAATTTATACTAATGACAGTTTTTTAAAAGTGTTAATCTTGTTTACTTAATCGGCTTCCATCCATCTGAAGGAAAATGGAAAAATAGTTGAAGTCCCAATCTAGTGTGTATACATTAGTTTGAAGTTATTTTAAAATGGGGTTTTTAAAAACAAAGCAAAATGACCAAAAAAAGGGGGGGGGGCTGGGTGTGGTTGGCTCATGCCTGTAATCCCAGCACTTTGGGAAGCCAGGTTGGGAGGATGGATTGAGGCCAGGAGTTCAAGACCAGCCTGGGCAACATAGCAAGACCCCGTCTCTACAAAAGGTAAAAAAAATTAGCTGAGAGTAGTGGGGTGTGCCTGAGGTCCCAGCTACTCAGGAGGCTGAGGTAGGAGGATCGTTTGAGCCCAGGAGTTGGAGGCTGCAGTGAGCTGTGATGACGCCACTGCACTCCAGCCTGGGCGACAGAGTGAGACCCTGTCTCAAATGAAAAAACAAAACAAAAAAACTCCCCACCAAATCAGAGAAGCTGCAGTCACTATTTTCCCCTTTAGTTTTGGTTTGTTTGTTTGTCTTGATTTCATTTTCTTGAGATATTTTCAGTTAGTGATAATATCCTTAGCCCATGACCTTGGAGGAGGCAGCCAGGGGGTCCGCTGGGCGAGGCATGGAGTGGCAGAGGCCCAGAGCCCGAGGTCTGCTCTTGGCTTGGCCCCTGACCTGCTGTAGGGTTTTGGCCAAGTCCCCAAGCAAGTCACCATCTGCCGCCTTTTTGGGAGAAGGGACGGGAGGACAAATGATCTCCGGGAGCTGTACCAGCTCTAAGATCATGTGCTATATGTGTGCCTGTGACATCATCCCTGCCTGAGCTGAGGGTTGCAAACGTGATTTATCTCCTCGGATGCTTTATATAACTCTGGGGCGAGTCCAGGCGTTGGCTCCGCTACAAGCTGTTGGCCCTGCATTCGAGTAACCAAAACCACCAGCTAGAGCAGCCACCAGCAATGTTAGTCAAAGTTTCCTTTTCCTTTTTTTTTAAATTCTGAAAGTCTAAATCTCTGATCACCATGCGACTGTTTAAACATGGTTTTATTTGCAATTATCGCAAAGTCTATATAATTAAAAGTAAACTTACTAAGGACAAACACTGTCTGATTCCACTCACAGGAGGTCCCCAGAGTCGTCAGACCCACAGAGACAGGAAGTAGAATGGTGGGTGCCAGGGGCTGGGGAGGGGGTGGGGAGTTAGTGTCTCATGGGGATAGAGTTCCAGTTTGGGAAGACAGGAAAGTTCTAGAGATGGAGGGTGGTGACGGTTGCACAGCAATGTGCATGCACTTCATGACATGGAATGGCACACTTAGAAATGGTTAAAATAATAAATTTTATGTGACGTGTATTTTACCACAATTTAAAACACACACACACAAAATAAATAAGCTTACTAACCATGACCAGTAGTAGCAGCTTCGTGTTACTATCCCTAGTGTGTGATTTTTTTTATTGCGGTAAAATACACGTCACATAAAATTTACCATTTTAACGTGTGCTGTTCCATGGCATTAAGGACATTCACAGTGTTGTGCAACCGTCACAACCCTACACCTCCAGAACTTTCTCATCTTCCCAAACTGAAACTGTCCCCATGAAACACTAACTCCCCACCCCCTCCCCAGCCCCTGGCACCCACCATGCTACTTTCTGTCCCTATGGATCTGATGACTCCAGGGACTGCATTATGCTCTGCTTTCATAGTCTCAGAAAAACCACGGGGCCCCATGTTTCATGCAGTGGATGCTAGAAGGAGGACACAGTCTGATACCTGTGTCTGATCAAACGTATTTTTCTTTCTAGAAAAATGTCCAGAGCCCCCCTTACTAAGGCAATCCTACATCTTTCTTCCATCTGTAATGCTGTGATGAACTCCCCTCAGAGTTAACCCAGCCAGGTTATTCTGTCTATTCATAAATGTAAGAAGCATTTCCTGGAGTCCCTTGTAGGCTTTGAAAACTGTATAAGTACTTGAGGGTCCGAGTGGATACTCAGTATTCACGGGAGGGTACTTGATACATTCGCTTAGAGCTGATTGTCTATACCCAAGGCATTAAAGGGAGGGAAAAATGCCATTTCCTTTGCTTGTAGACACTAGCAGACGCCAGGCACCCAGTGGGCTGGCGGCAGGGGAGGTGAATCTGAGGGGGCTGTTGTGGGTTTTGCCCGCACAGAGTCACGTCCATCCTCATGGCTATGCGAGAGGCATGGCTGGGCTCACCCCGGGGGTCACGGGAGCCCCAGGGATTTGACCTCAGGAGTTAAGATATGGCCAGCCTCGGTGCTGAAAAAAAGGTTTTGTATTTTTAGGACCGCTACCTTGAGAAGGTGGTGATACTCTTCTTCTTCTTCATCTTTTACAAAAAATTCCCTTTTCTGTGCATATTTGAGAAGTTTCTTCCTCGATCTCCCCGGTCTTCACTTCAGGGTTTTTCTACCTGGGCGCTGTTGTTACCTGGGGCTGCGTCGTTCTCTGGGGTAGGGACCGTCCTGTGTGCTGTAGGGGGTTGAGTGGCGTCCCTGGTCTTCAGCCACGAGATGCCAGGAGCACCCCCAGCCAGTCCTGACAACCACAAATGTGTCCAGATGTTGCCCAGTGGCCCTGGCGCAGGGCAAAAGGGGAACAAAGTTGCCTCTGGGTAAAAACCACTCACTGATCAAGTCTCATTTCTGGACTCACAAATGGACCCCTTAGAATTCCACATGGAATTCTGCTCTGCCCTCTCCTTGTATTTGTGAGGTTGATGATTGATTGGTCCTTTCAGTCATTCAGCTGTGGCCTGGTCCCCCTAATCCTTTTCTAACCCCATCTCCCACCATTCTGCCCCTAACCCCCTTCTAGCCACGTTGGCTCCTTGGCATGTGGGGATTTTTTTTGTTTTTTTTGTTTTTTTGAGACAGAGTCTTGCTCTGGTGCCCAGGCTGGAGTGCAGTGGCGTCACCATAGCTCACTGCAGCCTCAAACTCCTGGGCTCAAGTGATCCTCCTGCCTCAGCCTCCCAAGTAGCTGGGACTATAAGCACGCACCAACACACCCAGCTAATTTTTGTATTTTTTTGTAGAGACGGGGTCTTGCTCTTGCTCAGGCTGGTCTTGAACTCTTGGCCTCAAGCGATCCTCCCACCTCGGCCTCCCAGAGTGCTAGGATTACAGGTGTAAGCCACCTCGCCTGGCCATCCTTGGTGTGTTTTGACATGCTAAGAAAATTCCTACCTCAGGTGCTTTGCACTTGCTTTTGGCTCTGTCTGAATTGCTTTACACCAAAATATGTGCACAGCTCATTCCTTTACTGAATTCAAGACGGCTCAGTGGTTACTTTCTCTGAGACCAATCCATAAAAATAGCACCCTTGGCTGGGCACAATGACTCATACTTGTAATCCAAGCACTTTGGGAGGTCAAGGTGGGAGGATTGCTTGAGACCAGGAGTTTGAGACCAGCTTGGGCAACATAGCAAGACCCCATCTCTAAAAAAAAAAAAAAATTAGCTGGGCATGGTGGTGGTGCCTATAGTCCCAGCTACTCGGGAGGCTGAAGCAGGAGGATCACTTGAGGCCAGGAGTTGGAGGCTGCAGTGAGCTACGATTGTGCCACTGAACTCCAGCGTGGGTGACAGAGTGAGACTCTGTCTCTAAAACAATAAAATAAATAAATTAATGACACACTCGACACCCTCTGTCCTTTTACTCTGACATCTGACCCATAACTGTGTATTTACTAGTTTATTGTAGACTGTAAGTCCATTGAGGACAGGGGCATTGTCTAGTTACCTTACCTTGTCCAGCCCTGGGATTATGGTGCCCGGCAGTTTCTAAGACATGTTGACATGCTGTTCTCAGCTGACGCCCATCAGAACCCTCTACAGAGAGGTTTTATTTTTCCGAGTGGAACTTGGACCCAGGCTCTGTCTCAGCCCAGCCCCTCTGAGAAGGTCCCCTTTGCTCTTCCCATATGTGTGTGTGTGTGTTGCCAAAGAGACTCGAGCCCCCTTTCTCTGCTTTTCTCTAGGGTTGAAGCTGCCCTCGCGGACGTGGTCTCCCCCGTTCGAGTCCGAGGACTCTCAAAAGCACAACCAGAGTGACTATGAGGAATCAGCCGGCGAGTGCTGCTCCTGCCCGAAGACAGACTCTCAGATCCTGAAGGAGCTGGAGGAGTCCTCGTTCAGGAAGACGTTTGAGGATTACCTGCACAACGTCGTTTTCGTCCCCAGGTCAGGACTCGACATGGTCCTGGGCTCTCTTTGTGGGTGTCCGTTGGCTTGGTGTTGGGGGGTCATCATTTAAGGACCAAGATGAAGGACGAAGGGCGACCTGGAGACCACAGGAGGGTGGGCAGAGTCCGAGCGTAGCCCTCTCCTGGGTGGAGGAAGAGATCTTGCAATTTCAACGGGAACCTTAGCAGGAAGAGCAAATAATCACACAAACGGGGAAAACTTTGCAAAACTGAATATTTGTCTTCCTTATCTCTCCTGAACCGGGTCTCTGAGTTCTGAAACAAACACCATTAGATTATTGGGGCAAATCCTGAGAAATGTCTTTGTGGCATCCCGTGCTTGATTTATCTTTTAGTCCTAAACTCAGTGTATTTTCTTTTTTTTTTTAATTTGTATAACCTTCTTCTCATCCTTCTGGTACTTTCCACAGCATCATCTAAAACCTGGAGGCATCTCCTATTTAAATATATTGAATTTCCTTTAGTAAGTGAAGAGTCTTGATGAGGTACATCTGATTTACTGAGAGGATTTGCAGTAAAAATTACTCTAGACTTTAGTTTTTATTTTTTTTTAGAGACAGAGTCTTGCTCTGTCACCCAGGCTGGAGTGCAGTGGCGTCATCATATCTCACTGCAGCCTTGAACTCCTGGGCTCGGGCGATCCTCCTGCCTCAGCCTCCTGGGAAGCCAGGACTACAGATGCAACCACCATGTCTGGCTAATTAAAAAAAAAAATTTTTTTTTTTAGAGGTGGGGTCTTGCTATGTTGCCCAGGCTGGTCTTGAACTCCTGGCCTCAAGTGATCCTCCCACCTCAGCTTCCCAAAGTGCTGGGATTCCAAGTGTGAGCCACCGTGCCTGGCCCCTCTAGACTTTTTAATCCATCTTTACCTTTCCTGTAAGCAAAGGCGCTTAGGTAAAAGGCACATTCCCGTGGCCATGGGTCACTATTTTTTTTTTTCGAGCCTAATTTGTGCTGAAAACAGGAATAGACATTTACGGATACAGGTTAGATGGGTTCTTCCCATGCACATGTCTCTGCTTTAGTGCCCAAGAGGCAGATCGAGGCAGGGACTCTCGAGACTGACCACCTGGGTTCCTTGCCCTTCTGTGTACCAGTGTGGGGAGGTTACTTCACCTCTCTTTGTGCCTCAGTTTCCTCATCTGTAAAATGGCCATAATAATCATTCCTATCTTTTAGGGCTATGAGATTAAATGAGTTACATGGAGATCTTCAGCCTTGACACTGTTGACATTTGCAACCAGATCATTCTCTGTGGTGGGGGCCATCTGTGCACGGTAGGGTGCCGAGCAGTATTCCTGGACTTCACCCCTTCGATACCAATAGTACCTCTTCCACACCCCACCCCAGTCATGACAACCAAAAATACTTCCAGGAATTGCCAACTGTCCCCTGGGACTTGGGGCCCCCTCCCACCTCACCGCCTTTGTCTGCCTTCCCTTAGAACTTCAGTGGGTGGCTACCCAGAAATGTCTGATACAATTGTACGTTTCCAGAGTGGATGGAAACTGCAGATAGAACAAGGTTTTAAAATGTGGCTGTTCAAATAGCCACCGATGCTATCCACCTGAGTAGACTTCATCCCAGAACCATCAATATGTAATGTTTCTTTCTCTTTTTTCTTTCTTTCTTGCTTTTTTCCCCTGTGACCCTGTGTCCAAAAGAGCATTCAGTGGTACAGCCCAGGCACCGAAGCAGTTACTGTTTTACCTATTAAAAACAAAATGCTGCCGGACTTGGGGGAATGGCTGAGTCAGTTGTGATTTGTGATGTCTAAATGTAGTCGAATTAAGGCCAGGTGCAGTGGCTCACACCTGGAATCCCAGCACTTTGGGAGGTCGAGGCAGGAGGATCGTTTGAGGCCAGGACTTTGAGACCAGCTTGGGCAACATAGTGAGACTCCCTCTCAACAAAAAATAGAAAAATTAGCCAGGCGTGGTTGCACGTGACTGTAGTCCAAGCTACTTGGGGGGCTGAGATGCAAGGATCGGCTGGACCCAGGAGTTGGAGGCTACAGTGAGCTATGATGACGCCACTGCACTCCAGCCTGGGTGACAGAGCGAGACCCTGTCTCAAAAAAAAAAAAAAAAATCAAAGGTGGTCAAATTTGACATGCCAGGGGAACCACAGCAGGTTAGGTCTCTGGGAAATTACTTTCTCTGATGTTTTTCCCTGCTTTTTTTGCTGGATTCCCTGCACCTGCTGGGGGAAGGTATAGTTCATGGTCAAAGGCAGGGTGCTCTTGCTTGGACAGAATGTGGCCTCCAGGGTGTCAGAGTCAAACAGTCTGTCTCACGAAGTTCTGTCTGTCCTCAAAGCAATTGGTTTTGTTTTCACAGAAAAACCTCTTCAGGCACTGGTGCTGAGGATCCTAGGTACGACTTAACCTGTGTGGCCCCAGTGGCTGCTCAGTGCAGGGCCGGCGTGCCTGGCGGGGCAGAGGGCACGCTACGCGCCTTGGAGATCCCAGGGGTTACTGTGGCTTGTTGCATGCGACAGGCTGCTGCGCTGGCGAGCAGATGCTTCATAAATTCACAAATTAAATGTCTTTCACTCTGAAATGGGATGTGGGCATGAATTGGGGAAAAAATCTTAACTAACACACTCTTCCTAAAACATAGAATCACAGGAGTACTTCCTGGGGCACCTCGTCTCTGTCTCCTGTTTGTCCCACTTACTGTTTGCTGTCCACTCCCTGGACATCTATCCACACTGCCTGCGTGCACATGCGGAACCATGCCGGGTGGGCTTGCCTAGGAGTCTGAGCTCCACGCCGCAGGATGTGCAGCAGGATGTCCTGCCCCAGCATCTCCTCCTACTCTATGGGGGAAGATTGATCTGGAAGCAGAACATTTTTATTCAGGGGAACACTGCTTGAGCAAAGAGGAATACCATGTCGCTCCCTGAATTCCAAGGAGTAGAGTCAGGGACATTCGCCTTCAACTTGCATCTTACAGAACGAAGGTGGCGGGAGGTGGGGGGTGGTCCTAGAGCACAGAACGAGCAGGGAGAACTCAGGGAAGGCAAGGAGATAGGACGAATTGTGGTGGGCTCTTGGGAAGAACAGGAGGTGAGATTAGAAAGGAGAGGTTGGGGCCACGTTGAGGGATTGTCTTCTTTGCGCAGAGTGTTAATTAATTTTTTTTCCAGGCATCTGTGTGGCCCGATCTGACCTCTAGTGGCCATCTGGAATATAATCTGTAGTCAAAGAAAGGCCTGGAAATTTGTGGCCTTTGGTCCAAACCAAGCAGGATTTCTGAATCTCAGTCCTGTGGATAATTTGGGGATAGATCATTTTCAGTGGTGGGGATCATCGAGTGCCCTGTAGAATATCAAGCAGCGTACCTGGCCTGCACTCACTCGACGCCAGTATATACCTGGCCCCCGAAGTAGTGACAGCCAAAAATATCTCCAGACATTGCCAAATGTCCTCTTGGTTGAGACCACCGGTCTAGTGTGGGATTGTTGGATAATAAAATGCTGCCTGTGTCGGGAGTGGAAGACTCAGGTACTCTGCCTTAAGGGTCTTTCATTACCACTTTGTGTTTCCACAAATGGAAACTTCCATGGAAGTCCCTTTGGAAAATAATGAAAATGTGAATATCACATACCTTTATGGTCTTTGGGGATATAACTCTTTTGCTATATATACTTATTTGACCTGTTTGATGAGACTGTTTTATGTCTCTGGTGGTTCAGATACCAATTTCCCAGGGGTTATTCATGAGGCACCGATGTCTTGGTTATTTTTGCAAGGCCCATTTGTGCCTGTACAGAAATGTTCTGAAGGCTGCCGGTATGGATATATCTTTGGTTTGACCAGTGAGTGGTGGAGCTGTTTTCTTTTCCATCCAAGAAGGTGTTGGTCTTTTAACACAAAAAAAGATCACAAAGCAAATCTTATTAAGTACCCCTCCAAAGTAGGATTTGTTTTCTGACCACAAATTTTCTGATGACAATGCAATAAAAACTAAAAGTTCACTTCAGAAGTTTGAACAGAAAACTCTACTTCTTGGTGGTTAAAAAGTCAATCACTTAAATATCTATTAGGTTAAAGGACAAATGGAAACTTCCACGGAAGTCCCTTTGGAAAATAATGAAAATGTGAAACGTGAATATCACATACCTTAACTTGTAGAATGTTGCCAAAGCTGGGCTTTGATGAAAACTAGCAGACTTTAATGGATTCATAAAGTAAGAAAAAACTTTAAAGTGTCAAAATATAAATGTATTAGAGAGGAAGGGGAAAATTGATAATAACCAAGCTTGTGGTAAATGTAACCAAAGGGGTAAAAACATGAAAAAGAAGGAAACAAGGTAATGTAAAACTGGGGTCTGAAGAAAATTTTTAGTATGTTGAGTTCTCTGGACAAATGTGTGCTGTTAAATTTGAAAGTTGCAGTGAGGTGAAAAACTTTAAGCAGGCTAAACTGATTCTAAAAGAAGCAGAAAAATTAAGTAGTTTAAAAACTTTGGAAAAAGATATGTATCAATTAATTTCCTTGATAAAGTCTTCAGGCCCAGAGAGTTTTATAGATGAGTTCTTTCAAACTCTGAAAGAGCAACTATTTACTGTCATATAGAAACTATTCCAGAGCATAGAAATCTATGAAAATCATCCCAGTTCATTTTATGAAACTAACATAACACCCTTAGCAGAACCTGACAAAGATACTACACTGAAAAAAAAAAAACCACAGACCAAGCTAATATATGACTTTAGATTTCAAATGTTCCAGATAAAACACTACACTGGCAATATTGTATGTGTCCAAAATGCAAGGGTAGTTTAATTAATTTTAATTAACATTAATTAAAAATTTCCAACTTGGAGAAAGGAGGGAAAAATAGACCTCTTGTAAAAGTAGGAAGAGAATACTTCTTTGACAAGATAAATATCACCTGGATTAAACCAACAGCCAAGCGAAAACATCATTCTTGAAATTATTCTTAGAGTTAGGAACAAAACAAGGAAGCCGAATCTTATCATTACTAATTAACATTTCTCTGGGCAACTAGCCAATGTAATAAGACATGAAACAAATTAGAATTGTAAAAATGGAATGTGGGGAAGTCATTGATATTTGCAGATAGTCTAGGGCAAGGGTAGGCAAACTATGACCCATGGGCCAGCTGCTGCCTATTTGTGTAAATGAACTTTTTATGGGAATGCAGCCACACTTATTTGTCTACATATTATCTACAGCTGCTTTACGCTACAATGGCAGAGTTGAGTAGCTATGACAGAGGTCACATGGCCTGCAAAACCCCAAATATTTACTATGTAGCCCTTTATGGGAAAAGTTTGCTAACCCCTTTTCTAATGTGTTTCTTAAAAACCTAAGAAAATCAACTATGAAACTTTTAGAATGTGTTAGAGTTTGGGACAGTAGGTACAAGGCAAATAAACAAAAAGTTAGTAGATATACCAGCAATACTTGGAATATAAAATAGCGGAAAAGATCTCTTCCATAATTGCCATAAAACTTTAGTACACCTCATAATAACCCCATCTAGAATCACCTATAAAGGAAAAAAATGTTTAAATGTTACTGATATATAAAATTTTGCAGATGAATATGAAAGGCAAACCATTTAAAGAGAGCTCACCGGCAAATACAAATAGTAAATTGTACAACACAATGGATAAAGGGTTAATATCCTTAGTGAATAAACAACATAGAAGTAGCAATAAGGAAAGCATTAGAAATTCATGGGAAAATAGTCAAAAAGGATAAGGAAGGACAATTTTCTGGAGAAACGCAAAGAACCAATAAAGGAAAAGAAAGAGCTCACATTCAGGAATATAAAGATCTGCAATTAAGGCAGGTGAGTGATGGTATATTTTTAATCTCTTGGGTCGAAAATCTGGAAAAACCAAACAAAAACAGGAAAAAAAAACTTTTAAGCCTCAGGGGTGCTGAGATTCTCCCAAAATGCCGTCTCATGGGCTACTAATGAGACCAAGTCGATATAAAGTTTCCAGATTACAGTTTAACCATATATATTAAGACGCTTAAAGGGTTTCCTATCTCCTTGAACCGAGTGATATCCTCTTCTAGAAATCTACTTTGGGGAACTAATAAGGCAATCAGACAACAATCAAAGCAATATTTATAATAGTAAACAAAATTGGGAATTCTCATATTTAAAAAACAGGACATGGCTAAGTGAATGATGTCTCATGCAATAAATGGAATATTTTACAGCAATGAAATATTTTCCAAATTTTCCACAAGGAGCACATGCTACTTTTGTCATCGGGGTCAGGGGGGAACCCTAAGATTAGAAAAGAAAAAAAAAAAGCTGAAATCCCATCTTACTTAAGACATTAGGTTGTAAGGAAAATCTTTAACAAATACATCCAATATAACAAGTGAACCAAGTGACTTATAAAACTGGCTCCATCCTCATCCACACCCACACATAATATTTATAGGCAAAAAAAATTGCCCAAAGGAAGCAGTGAGCAGTGGAATTATAAGTAATTTACATTTTCTTTTTTATACTTTTTTTTTTGTATTTTAGAATTTGTTGGCCATCTACATTTATTTCTTAATGTATCTTTTTAAAAGGTGGGGGGCAGTGTGCCAACTGCATAGACGTTTCTTACTCATCTGAGTGATGAGATTCCTTTACCAAGAATTAAAGCTTCGTTACTCAAATTATGCAGGTGCCCTAAACAGTCATAAAGATGAGAAGACCCATCTTTCCTGTTTAAACTGGTGATGTCAGTCCGTAGCCTGGACCACTGGGCAAATGCCATTTGGCGGGGCTTCCTGAAAAGCTAGACTCTTACATGCTTTTGGTGTCTTATTTTTAACACTGACCCTGGGTGGCCTGTTCATCTGCAAAATGAAAACCTGAAATCAAGCATGTCAAGAGGCAATATCGGTGTATGTCCTGGAATCACCCCATCCCTCACAGGGTGGGCCTGACCTTATACTTACGATGCTTACAAAGGGCATTTTTAAAGCTGTTCTGGGTGGTAATTCCTGGCAATCTGCATTTTAATCCATATGCCTCCCTCCCCGCCCCCACCCTCTGCATCCTGGTCTTTCTTTGTAATTAAGCCTTTTATTCTTTAGCATCATCGTTTTCTTAAGATGATGATGGTGTGATCACACACGTCCTATTGTCATCCTTCCAGGCCATCTCGGAAACGCAGGTCTCTTGGCGAAGTTGGGAACGTGACGGCGGCTGTGCCCACTGTCCCAGCCTTTCCCAACGCCACCTCAACTAGCCTGCCCACAAGCCCAGAGGAGCACAGACCCTTCGAGAAAGTGGTGAACAAGGAGTCACTGGTCATCTCTGGCCTGCGGCACTTCACAGGCTATCGCATCGAGCTGCAAGCTTGCAACCAAGATGCCCCCGAGGAACGGTGCAGCGTGGCAGCCTACGTCAGCGCCAGGACCATGCCTGAAGGTGGGGCTACTCCCCGGACCTGGTGTCCACACTAAATGGGATGGGAGGCCCAGGCTGCCCAAGGACAAACCCCTCACCCCCTAGGCAGTGTATATGTGTACTTCACCTTATTTGCCTTTATTATTATTATTACTATTATTTTTATTTTGGAGACAGGGTCTTGCTCTGTTGCCCTGGCTGAAGTGCAGTGGCGTCATCATAGCCACCTGGCTAATTTTAAAATTTTTTGTAGAGATGGGGTCTTGCTATGTTGCTGGGCTGGTCTTGAACTCCTGGGCTCAAGCAATCCTCCTGCCTCGGCCTCCCAAAGTGCTGGGATCATAGGCGTGAGCCACTGTGCCTGGCCATTTAAATACTAAATCAGCTATGGGAAAATTATGTAACCAGCTGGAGGTCACTCAGCTGGTGGGTGGCAGAAGTGGAATCTGATCCAAGAGTTACATCCCTGCCTCTAACTTCTCCTCTGTACAGCCAAGGCTGATGACATCATAGGCCCTGTGACCCATGAAATCTTCGAGAACAACGTCGTTCACTTGATGTGGCAGGAGCCGAAGGAACCCAATGGTTTGATTGTGCTGTATGAAGTGAGTTATCGGCGATACGGCGATGAGGTAAGTCCTTTGGAGTTGTCCATGGTACCTCCTTCCTCTGCTTAAATTCTGACCTAGATGCTTCTCTCATCAGATGCTGTGTTGTTGGGACTTAAAGCCTTGATACATGGCTTTCCAGGGAGATGGGTTAGAAATGCCAACCTACAAACTTATTTCTTTGCTCAGTTTCTTACATTGCTTTTCAGTTGTGTCCTCCAAGTCGGATGATGGCTGACTCCATCTGTATCCCTCTTGCCACGACAGGAGAATCATTTTGCTTTAGAGGGGCTTACCTGAATCTGGGAGTGAATCACTTAAAACCTTAATAAGTGACTTTTTATTGGCTGCCTCCCTTTAGTCCCAGACACTTGCAAGTTGATGGGCAAATGCAGAGATGCACGAGAGACAGAATCCGAGACAAAGAACTGAAACAGTAGCTAAGCTGTCCACAGGGATCACTGTGTGCCCCGTGCACATTCAGCACTTTACACACAGTTTCTCATTTATCACATTTTATCACATCTCAGATGTGTCTGAGGCAGCCTGGGCCCCATTACTTTTATGGACCACTAAGAAAGAAGATGTCACTGTTGATTCTAATTTTTTTTTTTTTTTTGAGACAGAGTCTCACTGTGTTGCCCAGGTTAGAGTGCCATGGCATAAGCCTAGTTCACTGCAACCTCAAATTCCTGGGCTCAAGTGATCCTCCTGCCTCAGCCTCCCGAGTAGCTGGGACTACAGGCATGTGCCATGACACCCAGCTAATTTTTCTATTTTTAATAGAGACAGGGTCTTACTCTTGCTCAGACTAGTCTCGAACTCCTGAGCTCAAGTGATCCTCCCACCTCAGCCTCCCAGACTGCTAGGATTACAGGCTTGAGCCACCACGCCCAGCCTGTTAATTCTAATTGTAAAACGGCATTGCTTGTAAGATGCATTCCAATTTCAGAAATGTCAAATGCAAAAATGATATACTTTCTGGGACTGAGGAAGTACAATAAATCCTCAGCGTATCCCAGTGAGCTGGGTACTGAGGCTTCCAGAGTTGAAGTCAGTGCACAAGGTCTGTACGAATAGAGTCAGGATTCAAACACAAGACTGATATTCTAATCCAGGGGTTGGCCAGCAATTTTTTTCTGTAAAGGGCCAGATGGTCTCTGTTGCAACTACTCAGCTCCGCCGTGGTATCAAGAAAGCAGCCATGGAAGGTACGTAAACAAATGGGTGTGCTTGTGTGCCAATAATACTTTATTTATAAAAACAAGTGGTGGGCCAGGTTTAGCCTGTAGGCCAGAGTTTGCCAACAACAAACGGGTTATAGCAAAACTGTCTGATTTCCTGGAATTTTGGGAGCCTTCCTCTAGGGACCCCTCCTGGGATCACATCTACTTTTGGCACCCAAGTATTTGCCTTTTTACAATGATTTAGAATTAGGATCATCACACTATGGCCTGTGGGCCAGCTCTGGCTCGAAGCCTGTTCTTATACAGCCTGCTGAGAGTCGTTAGAAAGAAATAAAGAAGAATACGCAACAGAGACTGTATTTGGCCCTTCACAGAAAAGTAAATTTTAGGAAATAGAAATGTCCTTACTGAAATTGTCATTCTCTGCCTATTTGGGGGTCCTGTTTACTAAATAAATGGCTTTATTTGCCTTCTTTTCAACATCCACTTTATAAATAAAATTCGTCACCCTACAGAGCTCAGTTGGTTTTTAATTTGCATAAACATGCTTGTGCATATAATCCATAGTCATGTGTTGCTTTCTCCTGCCTAGTGATGTCTCTGTCCACATAGCCTTTGGAATTATGATTTGTAGTGGCTGCATAGGATGTAATCTCACAATTGAGCTGTCTTTTTTTATATATATATATATATTTATAAATTTAGGGGGTACAGTGCAGTCTTGTTACATGGATATAGTGCAGAGTTGTGAAGTCTGGGCTCTTAGTGTAACCATCACCCAAATAGTGTGTGTTGTAACTATTAAATAATTTTTCATCCCTCACCCCCTCCGATCCTCTGACCCTTCCGAGTCTCCAATGCCTGTTATTTCACACTCTATGTCCATGTGTACACTTTATTTTTCTCCCACTTATAAGTGAGAACATGCAGTATTTGACTTTCTGTTTCTGAGTTATTTCACTTAAGACAATGGCCCCCAGCTCCATCTGTGTTGCTGCAAAAGACATGATTTCATTCTTATTTTATGGCTGAGTAGTACTCCATGCTATATATTAATATATACACCACATTTTCTTTGTCTAATCATCTGTTGATGGACCCTAAACTTGATTCCATATCTTTGCTATTGTGTATCGTTGAGCTATCATTTAATTTCAGACACTTTGGTTGCCTCTGACTTTTACTCTTCTAGGTAATGTTTATTTCATCTAGAAAGCAATTTAGCTTTTTGGATTAGTGGCTTTAGATATTGTTTCAGTCAGTTTTTGCTGTGTAATGAACTGCCCCAGAGGGTACTGGTTTAAAAACAGTGGGCATTTATTATTTGTCTCGATTCTGTAGGTTCACTGGGTGGTTCTTTTGCCCTAGGCCAGTTTGGCTGGAGCTGGACGGCCTCATTTACATGACTGGGGCCTCAGCTGGGGGGATGGCCTCATTTACATGACTGGGGCCTCAGCTGGGGGGATGGCCTCATTTACATGACTGGGGCCTCAGCTGGGGGGATGGCCTCATTTACATGACTGGGGCCTCAGCTGGAGGCACCTGGAGACCCTGCCCTGCTCCTGTACTGGTTCACTGCCCAGCAGGCTAGCCCAGGCAAGGAAAGGCACGCCCCCTTATACAAACACTTCTCAAGACTCTGTTTAAACCACATTTGCTAGTGTCCCTTTGCCCAAAGAGTCAGTGTGGGAGGGGACAGCTCAGGATAACTTATGTACTTAGGGGTACCTATGTACAGGAAGGCATGATTCATGGAGGGCCATAGTGCAAAGTTCATTAATACATTATCCCGTATATGTTAATCCTGTATGTCCTCAGGAAATAATTCAAATTTGGGTTGCGGGGCAAACCTTTATGCAAAGGAGTTTCATCACTAGCAAAAAAATGAAAGCCACTAGATGTCCGTCTATTGGAGAATGGATACGTAGGAGATGGTATATCCACAAAACCAGTGGAGGTACAGGCATTTAAAATGATGCTTGGGATGACCTTTTTTCCGTGTCATGTAGAAGTGTTACAGGCTCTGGATTTATCCCCCATCTTCCACCGGGAGTTAAGAAGCCTCCCCATCCAAACTAGCTTATGACAAAGGAGAAGCTTATTAGCTCCCACAACTGAACAATTGAGGAGCTTCAGGCATGGCTGGATCCAGGATTCCTTTGGATCAGTTGTATCTTCAGCCTCCTTGCAGAGATCCCAGTAGCTCCTGGCTGTCTGCCTGTGGGTTCAGTGGTTCCAAACTTCATCTCCTCTCAGTGCCAAACCTGGAGGAAGAAAGACAGTCTGTCTCGGCATTCCCAGCCAGACCGAGGTCATGTGACACCCAGTGACCACTCATGTGACCAGAGGTGCAAGCATGAGGGTTTTTTAAACAGCTTTATTGAGATATAATTTACATACCATAAAATTGACCCATTTAAAATGTATAATTCAATGGTTTTTAGTATATCCACAAAATGTTTAGTTGTGTGACCATCAACCACAATCGGTTTTAGAACATTTTTATCACCCCAAAAAAGAAATGGCTCCCCTCCCCCATCCCCTGGCAACCACTAATCTACTTCCTGTATCTGTGGATTTGCCTGTTCTGGAAATTTTACATAAATGGACCATACGCTGTGTGGCCTGTGGTGTCTGGCTTCTCTCACTGAGCACGATGTCCTTAAGGTCCATCCACATTGTAGCCTGTGTCAGAGCCTCCTTCCTTTTCGTAGCCACGTAATATCCCATTATATGTATGGACCACATTTTGTTTGTCCGCTCCTCTGTTGATGGACATTTGGGTGATATCCACTTTTGGGCTATGACAACTAATATGGCTATGAATATTTGTGTACAGGTTTTTGTGTGGATGTATGTTTGCCATTCTCTTGGGTGCATACCTAGGAGCGGAATTGCTGGGTCATATGGTAACGCCACATTTAACTTTTTAAAGAAACACCAAACTCTGTTCTAAGGCAGCTGTACCATTTTACATTTCCACCAGCAGTATATGAGGGTTCCAGTTTCTCCTCATCCTCGCCAACACTTGTTGTCATACATGCTTTTGGTTCTAGCCATCCTTGTGGGTGTGAAGTGGTATCTCACTGTGGTCTTGATTTGCATTTTTGTCACGGCTCATTTGAGCCTAAGTTTTGTGCCCTTCCCAAGAGTACTTAGATCTTTTAGCTTCAGACCCTGGAAATGGGGTGGGTTCAAAGGTGGGAGGTGAAAGCCCCTCAAGTGAGAGGAGACGTTTCCAAAGGAAATTGGGGGCATTTTTGGCAGCAAAAATAATGCGGATTCTGTGCAGTGTGAGATATGTGTTTCTACTGCAGAACCTCCTTCATTTCATTCCTGCTGCTGTGACCAACTTGTCCCCATTTGCCTGGAACTTTCTGGGTGTGGACACTGAAATCCCACATTCCTGGGACCACTTAGTTTTGGCTAAACCTGGACAACTGATTACTCCATTGGCACTGGACCTAACCCTAACCCTAAGTTCTCCCAGTTTCTTCCCGCTGCCTTTGACTGGCCGGTGTCTCCTATTCCTGGGACCCGAGGGTCACCCGTAGGAATCCCCACCAGCCTCTGCCCCAGACAGCCCAACCTCAATCCCAGGCAGACCAGCCCTGTTTCCCTTGAGGGAGGCAGAGATGTGGCAGAAAGTTAGGACGGGGTGAGATGTTACAATCACCTTCTTAAAAACCTTTCATAGATACTTATTTTGACTATTTCCAACATTCCCCTTAAAATTTCCTAGCATTGCTTTGATAAAAAAAAAGTGACATATGATTTTTGTTTTATATACACAATCTGTACTGTCAGACTATAATTTTACCACATTTACAAAATTCTCTCCAGCGTTTGGTGGGAGGTCATTTTGTTTTTCCTTTTTGGTTAGTTTAATAGACACAATCACCTCTAGCTATTTGATCGCATTGCTTTGGAGTATGTGCCTTTTTAAACCTTGCGTCAAAATCATTTGCCCCACTGTTGGATACTCTGTCTCTGGGGAATCACCCCCTCCCTGGACAGAGCATCAATTTTCTGTGTGTGTGTGTGTGTGTGTGTGTGGTTTTCATATTCTTTGCCTCAGTATCTTTTGGAATTTTGGTCTTTTTCTCCTGTTGGCACAAACTTTTATGTAATTGGCTTCTTCCCCCTTTGCTGAAGTTTCACATCTTGTTTTGGTTTTTTTCTTTTTCTTTTGGTACCTGTAGAGACAGCTTGCCAAATGTTCTAGTTCCTTCCATCACACCCCCTTCTGACTCCCCACTGCTGAAGGTGTCTGGGGTAAATGACTAGCATTGGAGGATGCATTTCCCCTTTGTCCCGGATAGCAGCTACCTTTGGCTTATTTGTCCCTTTCTACTTGGTGACTCATTCTACTTGGAAGAAACTTTGGACTAGATTTCTCTGCCCCGGCCACCAGGCTGATTTGTTTTCTTGCTGTTATTGTCACATGATAAACACGGGGTTTTCTACATTTCTTTCTCTTCTCCTTCCCTTCTCTACTCCCCGCACCCACCCCCTTGTAAATTTTCCAGCCCAGTTGTCTGCATGCACTATTAGTTTGGACTGTTTTGGAAAGTTTTCAGAGTTTTGGCCCAACACTTGCAGGTTTCATGGCCTCCTTCCCCGGTGAGCCTCCTGTTTCTCCTAATAAATTCTGGGTTTCTCTCTAGTGACCTGCTTATCACAGAGGGTGTGCCCCACTTTTCTCTTCTTGCCAGACATTTGGGTGAATCTCAACTGTTTTTATGATGCTTAAAAAAATATCAAAAGAGGAATAAGAAGAAATGTTAATCAAAAGGTGCAAGGTTTCAGTTAGGAGGAATAAATCCTAGCGACCTATTGCTCTCTATAGAAGTGGCAACTAGAATTAGTAATACGTATTTCAAAATTGCTAAAAGAATAGATTTTAAATGTTCTCACCACAAAGAAATGATAAGTATGTGAGGTGATGTATGTTAAATTAGCCGATTGGAATCATTCCACAATGTAAACATGTATCCTAACCTCACACTGTACCCCATATATTCTACTATGATTTGTCAATTCAAAATAGAATAAGGCCAGGTGTGGTGGCTCATGTCTGTAATCCCAGTACTTTGGGAGGTCGAGATGGGAGGATCGCTTGAGGCTGGGAGTTTGAGACCAGCCTGGGCAATGTCGCGAGACCCCCTTGTCTACAAAAAAATAAATAAAGTAAAATAAATGTTTTTTTAAAAAGAATAATATTTCATGACATGTGAAAATTGTATGGAGTCCAACTTTTCCAGCATTGACCAAGTTTTATTGGCACACAGCCAGACCCTTTCATCTGTGAATGTTATGAAGTTGTTTATGGCTGTTTTTGCAGTATAACAGCAGAGTTGAGTGTGGCTTGCAAAGCTGAGAATATTTACTTTCTGGCTCTTGACAGCAAAAGTTGAACAACCTCCATCCTCACCCTTGGTTTCCTCGCCTCTAGCATGAGGCTAATGGCACCTAAGCCGTGTGTTGTTGTAAGAATTAGTGAATATGATCTGGGTCAGATGCTTGGGAAGTTTGGCTGTTGACAATAGCAATGACCTCTGCACCTGTTTCCTTGTCCATTGCGCTACGGTGCTAAAATTCTGCAATTGTTAAAGTCACTTGGGTGTCGTACTCTGTGCTTTATTGCGTTGGCGTTGTCTCCAAGGAGGATGCTGGCTGTGACATCCCTGCCTGGGGTGGATGTGGCAGATGTACCAACCTCAGCCAGCCTCCTCCCACCTTCTAGGAGCTGCACCTCTGTGTCTCCCGCAAGCACTATGCACTGGAGCGGGGCTGCAGGCTGCGAGGACTGTCACCGGGGAACTACAGCGTGCGAGTCCGGGCCACCTCCCTGGCGGGCAACGGCTCCTGGACAGAAGCCACCCATTTCTACGTGACAGACTATTGTAAGTCTCCCCGGCAGTATTGACTGGGTTAGGGATGTGCTTGGCACTGGACATGGTAGAACATTGCAGAGGATGAGTTGGGGAAGCTACAGGTGTTGGTGCTGGACACTTGGGTCCACCGGCCACCACTGTGCGACTGGGGCAAGGCACTTGCCCTCTCTGATCCTGCACTTGCTCATCTGTACATGGAGATAACTGGACCTGCATCAGAAGGCAGAAGGAGATTTCAATGACATTAAGTTAAGTGGCTGGCACAGGGCTTTACTAATACAGGGCTCCATATTTGCTATTAGAATTTTTTATCTGCCAAATGTAATGTTGGGTTCGGGACTAGCTATGTAATGTGTAGGGCACAGTGCAAAATAAAAATAAAAATAAAGAGCTCCTTCCTTGAAAATTATTAAGAATTTCAAGAGGGCAACAGCAGGGCATTAAACTGAGAGCAAGGCCCCTCTGAGTGTGGGGTCCTCTGCCTGGGTTGTGGGGTCCTGCCTGGGTTGTGTGCCTGTGAAGCCGGCCCTGGGCAGGGATGTGAGAAGGCTGTCTGTGGGCAGTGGTCTGGGGAGGGATGCAACAGTGTACTTCCAGAATATAGACCCCAGAGCCCACCACCCGGCCCCATTGAACCAAATGATGTTTCAGGACTGCTGGAACATAAGGTCCAAGAGACCAGCAGAGAGAGATTCAGGAACAAGAGAGGAGGAACAAGTGTGGCCCACTGTCCCAGGCATGGATTCAACTTTTGCTGTGGACTTTGATGTGAAAACATTTTGACGTAAAACATATATTTTCTTATTCTATTTCAGTAGACGTCCCATCAAATATAGCCAAAATTATCATCGGCCCCCTCATCTTTGTCTTTCTCTTCAGTGTTGTGATTGGAAGTATTTACCTATTCCTGAGAAAAAGGTGAGTGCTGTGGTGTGCTGGTAAATGGTGAACAACCAGCTCTCTGGGGAAAAAGTATGCCTCGATATAGGTGTAGGTATATTTGAGTTTATTATAAATTTTACTGACATAGGATGTGTGACATGCAATTTACAAATAATAACCACAATACGATATACAGTACTCTTTATTGTAAATCTACTCTAGCCAGTTGATTCTCAGTGAATGCTTTTGTTGATTTTTTCCCCCCAAATCTTTATATCCATAACCAATCTATGGATGCAATTAACAAATGAGTCTAGCTCCAACATGAATGTTTATTGATTTTTTAAAATTTACATTGCAGAGTAAGACAAAAATGATATAAGATGTATACGTTCATCAATGATGTGAGTGACTTCTTTGCTGAATTGGATAATAATTTTTAAATACCAGAAGAAAATTTTCTTTTTTTTGTGTGTGTGCCATTTGCAGTGTCTTAACTGCAGACATGACACACTTTGAAGTTTAGTCTGCATGATTAATTTTTTTCGCCACTTTCTCAAGCTTAGACAAACAACAGAACAATAAATCCAGTCCCGATTTGTAGTGTTTGCCAATTTCTGTGGTGTAAACATTCCTGCCGTGGCCAATCTCAAGCTGTGGATGTGATGTTACTGAGCACGGAGCTGACAAGATAGACATAATAGCTCACCATTGTATCATATTTCTACCCTGTGATACAATGTCGTAAATAAATGAGATCATATAAATAGCCTCAAGCACCTTGATTGTAGTAAAATGCAGTATAAGAGTTAGAAAGTGATGAGTTTTAAACATTTATTGCCTTTGCTTTTAGTTAATTGTAAGCCTCTACAATTTAATTTTTATTGATGGTTGTGTTTAGCAACCAGCTGGCAAATTTCCTGAATATTTAACATTGTTTCTTGCCAGCTCTAGAACAGTGCTGGGTTAGTAGCTTTTAGGGATTACATGGATGACCATAAATTATAATAAAAGCCACCCAGGGAGAGGTGAGCATTCCCATGTTGATGCGTTTAAGTATCTGTCTGACGGGCTTCCACACAAAATCCGAGACTGCCTGCAGGATTACATGGTTGCTGCTAAGAAGGGCTGCCCTTTGCCTTGGGGAGCCTTGTTTGTAACTTCTTTCAAGAGACCCACAGAGTCCCATGAAAATGTCAAGCCTCACTTTTTCTCCTGCAGGCAGCCGGATGGGCCGCTGGGACCGCTGTACGCATCTTCAAACCCTGAGTACCTCAGTGCCAGTGATGGTGAGTATAATCCCCTTCCACATGGGTGGCCAGAACTCTGCTGTTTGGCTTCTTTTGCCATCACCAACAAGTGAGAGGGGAGGGTTGCTACCCCAGGGAGGCTGGGGAAAGCCCTCTTGTTCATGTGAGCCCGCCGACCACCGTTGCTGCAGAACCCCCCACCCCCCGGCCCTGTTACTGTGCAGTCGGACACCTGCTGTCCTGCACCTACTTGGATGGACTCCTCCAGCTGGTCTGGGACCCCTGAGCAGGCTCCTTCCCAAGCCCCTGCCATCCTCTCCGTGGGGGCAGATGGACACCTATCCTGTTCTTAGCCGTATGCCCAGCACAGGTCCTGGATCACAGAAGTCACCTAATGAATGTTCACGGGGTGTTCTGGAGAGGCTTGGGTGGAAGGTGGCTGGGGACTCCCAAGGGATCGGCAGGGAATGCTGTGTAGATAAGTGAAAAGTAGTGTTTCCATGCTCTGTGTATGTGCCGGACGAGTGGGAAGTGCCTCGGGACAAGATCACCCTCCTCCAAGAGCTGGGGCAGGGCTCCTTCGGCATGGTGTATGAGGGCAATGCCAGGGACATCGTCAAGGGCGAGGCAGAGACCCGCGTGGCGGTGAAGACTGTCAACGAGTCGGCCAGTCTCCGGGAGCGGATCGAGTTCCTCAACGAGGCTTCGGTTATGAAGGGTTTCACCTGCCATCATGTGGTAAGTCCGGCGGGGATGAGGCCTCTTCCTTTGCCCCGCCGTCTCCCACTGCACACTGGATGCAGAGCCCTGCCCAGCCCCCACTCCACTAGGCCTGCCATCCTAGAGATGTGTGTGTCAGGGGGGCGTCTGTTCCCTTCTCCATTCCCATCCTGTCCCATTTTGCCTGGAACTAGACTCTATGGATGTCCTATTGCTTTCCAGAATCTTCCATTGCTTTCTGGAATCATCCACTGCTTTCCGGGGCTCTTCCCTCTCTTCCCTCTTCCTGGCTTCTTTGTAACCCTGAATCACATGGAGATATGCCCCATTCTACCTGCCCTCATTCCTGCCCCCTCCTTGATGCTAGCACAAACGCTTCCTGCCTTTCTGCTCCAACAAGGGTCTCTTTGTTTCTCTTTGGGCCCTTGCATTCTTTCGTCCTTGCCACACATGTTTATGGGGCACCGCTAAAGCCCCGCTCTTGTTCCCCGTGATGCAGCAGATTCCTGCCCTCGTGGAGCTTCCAACACAGCAGATGGAGACAGACTCCAAACCCAATGCATTAATTACTTTATACATTAGGAGAAAATGCTATGGACAGATGAAAAAAGAAGAGGAGAGGAGGGTTGAGGGGTGTATTTGAGCAAAGTCTTATAAAGGATGTGAGGGACACAGGAGGGAACAGAGAGTCAGGCAGAGGGAACAGCCAATGCAAAGGCCAGGAGGTAGGAACATGCATTGTGTGCTCAGGAACATTAAGGGGGCCCGGTTTTGCCTTGGCATGTTGCTGTATGTGGGCAGGTCTGTTTGCTCTGCCAGGTCAGGGCTGACCACGCTCCATCCAGGCACAGGGTGCTGAGTGGCAAAGACACCAGACAGAGAGACCTCTGTGAGTCAGAATGGTTCCACGGACCCTCACCCAAGAACCCTCATGTTTGCTCTGCAGGTCCGCCTCCTGGGGGTGGTGTCCAAGGGCCAGCCAACGCTGGTGGTGATGGAGCTGATGGCTCACGGAGACCTGAAGAGCTACCTGCGTTCTCTGCGGCCGGAGGCTGAGGTGAGCTGCCTCTGGGTACCTGGCGGGGCACGTGCTTCCCAGCCACGGGGACCAGTGCTGCTGAACATGACCCCGTGTTTCGACTTTAGAATAACCCAGGTCGCCCTCCCCCTACGCTGCAAGAGATGATTCAGATGGCGGCAGAGATCGCTGATGGGATGGCATACCTGAACGCCAAGAAGTTTGTGCACCGGGACCTCGCAGCTAGAAACTGCATGGTCGCTCACGATTTCACGGTCAAAATTGGAGGTTTGTCTGGCTTTACTGCTTTGAAATGTATGACCCCCTTCAAATTTGATTTCAGAAGGAGGTTTTCTATAATGAGTTGCTAAATCTCTTCTGATGGCATAAGGGGGCAGGATTTTGGATGAAGATCCTCTAAATGTAATTTAATTGCATTGGTTGATAAACTCACTCACCCATTCACTTGTTTAAAAAGTAGGCATGTAAGGTGTGTCCCTTGTATGTGCTAGCCACTGCAGTAGATGCTAGGGATGCTAGAGAATCAAACAACACAATTTTTCTTCCCGAGTGCAGCTTGCTGTCTTTGTCTGCACTCTCTAGGACAGTATGGTCACATGTGGCCATTTATATTTAAATTAATTTAAATTAAGTGAAAGTAAAAATTCGGTGCATCAGGTGCACCAGCCACATTTCAGGCATTCAGTAGCCACCTGAACGTAGTGGCTACTGACTGTATTGGACAGTGTGGATATAGACCATGTCCACCATCAGGGAAAGTTCCACCAGACAGTGCCACTCTGGATAAACAATAAAATAGTTAATCCTTATCCAAGCAAGATAATAAAGTCTGGGCAAAGAGTACTGAAGGAAATAAAACATTCCATGTTAAACAGAAGCTCAGGAGAGGTCTCTGGCTGTAAGGAGGCAACGTTTTCGCCAAGACTGTCAGGATGGCCTGAGTGAGAGCATGGCAGGGGGAGGGTACAGCACGTGCAAAGGCCGTGAGGCTGGAAGGACGGCTGACGTGGTGTGCATAAAATGAACATAGAAGGGACCAGAGCAGTATAAGATGTAGGTTAAGGAGAGAGACAGGACCCAGACCTGGAAGGGCCTTGCACGTAATGGTAAGTCATCCTGATGTTTATCTTACGTTAGCAATGGGAAGCAGGAAGTGATGTGGGGCAGTGGGCTATTAGCATCAAGGTTTCTACAGGTGAGAGAAGGGGGTGGGCATTGGGGGGGAGTGGACAGATCGCGGTGGAGGGAGAATGGGCACCTTGGGGTGCGAGGAAAGGGGGGTGGTCCAAGGAGGGCCTGACTTTGGGTTTCTGTAGGGCAGTGGGGTGGGTGATGGGGCTGTATCTGGTGGGTAACAGCAGGCTGGCTGGAGAAAGACAACAGTTCAGTTTGGGATGCCTGTGAGGGTACAGGTGGGAAGGAAGCACTGTTGAGACTGGAATTTCCAAGCTGTGGGCCAGAATGCCCCTTCATTGTCACTTGGTGTCTCTTTTCCCCCTTGCTTTAAATTGTGGCCCATACTGTCCCTTCACCTCCCCATAAATACCCTCAGAATCCATTCTTACTGGATTCAGCCACCACCCAGGTGAGCACACACCCACATAAACACCCCTGGGCAGGTGAGCACACACCTGGGGCAGGTGAGCACATACACACCTGGGGCAAGTGAACACACACCTAGGGCAGGTGAGCCCCTCTAAGGGCTCTGCGAAGGGTGGGGCAGTCAAGATGGCAGACACTAGGGCCATAGGCTGAAGGTTAAGAGCGTGTGAACTGTTTGTTGTCAGACTTTGGAATGACCAGAGACATCTACGAAACTGATTACTACCGGAAAGGGGGCAAGGGCCTGCTCCCCGTACGGTGGATGGCACCGGAGTCCCTGAAGGATGGAGTCTTTACCACTTCTTCCGACATGTGGTGAGTTGTATGTGGATTGGTGGACAGATGCTGGGCTTGAATTCCAGGTGACCCCGCTACTGTGACTGGCAAGAGGGGGCGAAGAAAGCCTGTCTTCTTCACGGGTTCTCTATCAAGGAAAGGAAGGGATGTCCTGTGTGAGGACCCTTGCACGACCACTCTTACATTTTGATTGCGACTGATCTTAGAGGCATTTATGAACTGCAGTGTGAATTGTTTTATTAACTGGCCAGCCAGGTTCTAGCAAACCAAGAAGGGGTGTGTGTGTGTATGTTTTCATGGCTTCTTTGTTACTACTCACAATTGTCATTGGCAGGTCCTTTGGCGTCGTCCTTTGGGAAATTACCAGCTTGGCGGAGCAGCCTTACCAAGGCCTGTCTAATGAACAGGTGTTAAAATTCGTCATGGATGGGGGATATCTGGATCAACCCGAAAACTGCCCAGAGAGAGTGTAAGTGTAGAAAGGGGTGTGCAGTGTGTGAGGTGTTCATTCAAAAGGCATTGCCCTTTACTCATGTGGTAGGGTTTACCTGTCATTTGTCTATGTGCACACTTGTGTTTGCATGCCCTATGCCTACATGTATGTTTGTGTATGCATAGCATATCTTTCCATGCATGCTTGCATTTGCATATTTGCATTGTTGCACACACACTTGTGTTTGCATATATGCCTCCATGTGTGCTGTGTTTGCATATCATATGTCTACGTGTGTGCGTTTGCATATCATACCATTACATGCATGCTTTTGTTTGCATATCACATCTTTACATGAACTTAATGTTTGCATGTCATGTGTCTTAAATGCCTGCTTATGTTTGCATATCATATCTTTACAAGTGTACTTGTGTTTGCATACCATATGTTTACATGCACATGCTTGTGTTTGCAAATCATATTTTTACATGGGTGCATTTATTGCATATCATATCTTTGGAAGGTTGTACAAGAAACCCACAGCAGAGGTTATCCTAGGAGAAGGGAACTGAGGACTTGGGATAGGAGAGAGACCTATGCTTAACTGTTTATTCTTTTATACACTTAAAATTTTGTCAGACACGTGGATTACATGTCTCCCACCCCCAGAATATTTTTGTTTTAAATTTTTGTTATAGAATCAAATGAACAACACATACACACTGCCATTAAACATTTGGAAAATTGTCTAGCCTCACTAACGATCAATAAATACAGAGTAAATAAAGGAAAGTGCGATCTTCCTGAATTAGCAAAAAAAAAAAAAGAAAAAAGGAAAAGGAAAAAAATAAAGAGAGTTTTAATATGTAGTGCTAGCAATGGTATGGCTAGATAATCATTCTTATCACCTTGCTGTGCTTGCTACTCAGAATCATGTTATTTAAAGTTGAAAAAAAAAACCCAATTGAAGTGATCTGAACATCCAACATATGAGAATTGCTAAGTAAATTCATAAATTAATAGGATGTAGCAATTGAAATTTCAAATGGTGCTTATGAAACTATTTTACAACTTGGTGGGTAAGCTTATGTTAAAATATTAAGTGGGAAAAGTGTGTCTCTATCACATTTCCAAATGTGTCCAGATAGAAAAGACCAGAGGTTATAGCTGAAGGACAGTTGTATGTGAGGTGTATTTTCTCTATATTTTTGGGTGTTTTTGAACTTTCTACAATGAACATTTATTATACATAATGTCCTTTATCGGTGTTTATTAAGAAAAATTTTCACTCTCCTGAAAATTCACAGAGGGAGGACATTTTAATGCTTTATCCCCACAAAGAATAAGACATCAATTTAGAAAACCTAGTATGAAGAAATATTTTATGAACAAAAAGTATGAAGCAGAGTTATTTGGAAACTCTGAGCAAAATATTTCTAACCATTGTCTCATGAAGTTCCTTTCCTAGCCAAGCCAGTTAGCAGCTGGGTTTAGTTCCAGGATCAGGGAGATTAAGTAGGTGCTAGGGCAGGAGATCGAAACCTTTTCCTGTAAAGAGCTGTGTTGTAAATAGTTTCAGCTTTGTGGGCCATGCAGCTTTCCTTCGATGCCACTCAACTCTCCGATTATAGCTCCAAGGCAACCACATACGTTCCATAAATGAATGAGTGTGACTGTGTGTCGATAAAACTTTATTGATAAAAACACTCAGGGGGCTGTATTTGGTCTGAGGGCTGGAGTTTGCCAACTCGTGCCCTAGAAAAAGTTACGGTGGAGAAGGAAAGAGGTACAGTTGACAACACAAGCCCTCAGCTCCTGTTCTGAGTGTTTTTTGCTGAGTAAAGTGGTTGCCTGGAGGTACTGGGACAGCCTTGGGGGATGGATGCAGGGCTGGGGTCCTGTGTATTGCTAGACACCAGCATGTCTCCTTCAGGCAGACACTGTGTGGGCCACCAGGCAGGGACTTGTCCCATGACTAAGGCCCCTTTCACCATCCTCCAGAAAGTGTGGGCTGGACTTGCATATGGTATGGCCTCTCAGAGCTGGCAACACAGCTGCACCCACCAGGCCCCATGCATCCCAACTCTGAAGGGTCTTTACATTTAGAAGAATTGCTGGTGGGCACAGGGGAGCCCCTGCAAGCAGCCCCAGGTGGGAATGAAACTTTATGAAATGCACCAAATTGCAGGGGATATCAGCGATGTCTAAAATGATAAATCATGTTCAACATTGCCCAGAAGAAGCCCATCTTGACTTAGATTTGGGAAGAGACAGCTCTTTCCAAAACCACCTTCCAGCACCCTTAGAATCGCTATTTCTGCCTTGACAGTTGCCTGTACACATGGCCGATGCCCAACGTGAGCACCTGTCATCTGGGGATGTCGGCCGCAGGGGCGTGGGGAGGAGAGGGGGCGCTGCTCGGCGGGGCCCCCAGACTCACCAGCGACCTGTCCCTCTGTCCCACAGCACCGACTTGATGCGCATGTGCTGGCAGTTCAACCCCAAGATGCGGCCGACCTTCCTGGAGATCGTCAACCTGCTCAAGGACGACCTGCACCCCAGCTTCCCAGAAGTTTCCTTCTTTCACAGCGAGGAGAACAAGGCTCCTGAGAGCGAGGAACTGGAGATGGAGTTTGAGGACATGGAGAGTGTACCCCTGGACCGGTCCTCACATTGTCAGAGGGAGGAGGCGGGGGGCCGGGATGGAGGGCCCTCGCTGGGCCTCAAGCGGAACTATGAGGAACACATCCCCTACACCCACATGAATGGAGGCAAGAAAAACGGGCGGATTCTGACCTTGCCTCGGTCCAATCCCTCCTAACGGTGCCTCCCGGGGTGGGGAAGGGGTTTCTCGTCTTCACTTTCCTCTGGTTTGAAAGCTTCCAGAAAACTCAGGTTTCTCACGACTCGACCACGAGGTCAAACGGAGCTCAGAGATCGTTCCTACACGTTTCTGTTCATCTTAGGACTTCAAGACACACGTGTCTCGTTGCCAACTTGACTAGTCAGAGGATTTAACTGTGAACCTAGAGGGGAAGGGGTTTCCACGGCTGCTGCCCTTTGGGCAACGACGGTTCCAAACCAGGATGTGTTCTCTTTCTGTTTTCTGGTTTCTTTTCTTTTTCCTAGTACATTGAAAGAAAGCACCTGTTTTTACAAAAAAAATTTTTTTTTTTTTTTGCTGGTGTCTGAGCTACAGTATAAAAGAGAAACCTTCTTGTTTGTGGAACAAAAGTTTAAAAGGACAAAACCAAAACCAAAACCAAAAACCAATACAACCCTGGTTCCAGGAAAATTCCAAGCTCGACAGGGTGGGCTTCAAGGTGGTTTTTTTTTTCCCCTCATCCAGGCCGAAGGATTTTTTTTTTCTTTTCTTTAAAAAATCAGTTCCTCAAATTGACCAATAGCTGCTGCTTTCACACTTGGGATAAAGGGCCTGCGGTTCTGGCGTGTGCTCACGTGTGCGTGCGTCCCGGTTAGACTCGGCCGGCGTGTGGGTGTGCAAAGCACCCGTGCTGGGCTGATGCGCCGGGGACTGGATCGTGACGGTTCTGTGCACACGAACTCAGACCTATTTTTCTCCTTCCTTCCTATCTACTGGGAGATTGTGCCCACGACAGGTTCTTCTTGTGTCAAAGTCTTTCCTCAGGTGTCTTCCCTCCCTCCACGTTGGCGAAAACACAAACAAACAAAAAATGTTTTCTGGGAGCTAAGGGAGGAGCATTTAGTTTGGAGTGATTGCGGAGCTTTTCAAGACCAAACAAAGCCAGGACATTTAAAAAAATCTCTGGCATTAGCATCATAAGTTATTGACTGTTCTCCGCTGGGGAGAGGGGAGTGGTCGTGAGCTGGTCTGGCTGCGTGGCGGCGGGGAGGGACAGAGCGAGGCGCCACTGGCCTCTTTGTTTGGTCTTAAAGGCATCCATTTTCTGGGAATTAAGCCACATTAGCTGCTAACCCTTTTGGACGTTGGGAGGCCACATGGAGCATGGGAGAGACTGGGTTTTAGGGATGCTCTGGTTCGGATACCAAGGTGTGCCGTTCGGATAAGCTGGTACCTGAGCTGAGCCTGCCTTCAAGAACACCTGTGTTCATCCTCTGGGTCTGTGTGTGTACCTCTCACGTGGCATTTCCTCTCCTGGGCATGCATGTCCTACAGTTATCGTGCAAACACCACAAAATCGGATCCCAAAGAGCGACAACACGGATGGACTTTGAGAACATCTAAGCAATATAAAGGGAGATGTGCTGAGAATTACCTCCTAGTCCCCTCCACTCTTGGAGCATCTAACTGTCCTCAGTATTGAACTCCCAGAAGCTGCTCTGGGCCCGGCGACCTCAGCTGGGCCGGGTGTGGTGCCCGAGCGGAACTCTCAGGTGATCACGGTGTTGCAACCCCTGAGAGAGTAGAGTCTGGAGGAGAAACTGGTAAAGACCTTCATGCTTCCGAGAACTCCTGAACGGGCGTGAAGGCTTGGCTTCTTCTCTTTGGCAGAAAGACCACAGGTGCTCAAGTAAAGAACGCGGTGAACTCATTACTTTCGTTCAATCAAAGTCCCCACCCATGGGTTATTCCTGAGTGTATTATCTCACAAAGTTTTGATTGCTTCCTTCTCTTCTTCTCTTAAGAGTTGTGAACTTAAGAACGGGATAGAGACAGAATGGCAACTCCCCGGGCCCTCTCCATTCTTGATTAAGAACACAGGTAGACACAAATCCCAATGCTCTATTGCTAGGTTATTTATATGATTTGAGAAATAACAGCATACAAAATATTGCTGGGGAGCCTCAGTGATTGGGTACAAGAAGCAATAGTACAGAAATTATTTTTTGCCAAATTTATTTTGTAAATATGAAGGTCTGTACGTCAATTAAGGAAAAAAAAATACCCCGTAGATCTAGGTATTTTATTCTTTTCATAGTAAATTTGTAGTGGTTGTATACTACGGTAGCGGCAATTTTCACATTTTTCTAATTCAGAAAGGTTTTCTTATATTAGGGGGAAAAGTATTTATTTTAATATATAAAATCACTCAAAATCACTCTCGTAAAAAACGGAGCGCGTGTAAATTTTTATCAAAGAAAAATAAACAGGTGAATGTGGGGTAATTTTTTTTTTTTTCAGCACAGTCTACCTCAGTGTATTGTTAGGATATGGTTCAATAATGGACATCTTGGAGACTTCAGAATTCTACCTGGATCCGTTCTGAATCGGGGAAAATGTGTATCAGCTGATTCTGAATGCCAGGGACCAGTAAGAGTTTTGAGGGAAGGAGTAAGGATGGAGAAGGTGTGGTCTTCATCTGGGCGTAGATCTTTTTTTTTTTTTTTTTTCCTGGCTGGTAATATTCTTCTCTGAATTTAATGCTCCTTTTTGTTTTTTTAATTTAAATCCTCCACCTATTAATACCATGTTCCCCAAACATAAATCAAATTTCAGGCCACCATGATGTATCTGATAGATGCATGGTCTACTTTCCTTTCATGAGGGGTGTGTGTCTCATCTCCTGCTGGGGCAAAGGCAGGCTTTATTTCGGGGCCAGAATTCACACTTGTCCCAGAGAATCCCCCCCCTGAAGTGAGCACAGAGGCGCCCTGGGTTTATTCCCACTCTTTTCAGGTTGATGATGCTCTTTGGGGGCAGAATGAATGGCATTCATGGGCATGTCACACACAAACACCTAATGCTATGTCTCCTTTTATTCTCCGAGTGGAAGGGGGGCATTTTGGGAAATCCCAATCCAAAACCCACTAATGTGCCAAATGCTTTTTTAGCAACAAAACCTTGGACCCCAGTGTTGGGGTTTGGTTGACCTCAAACTGAGACTGTCTGACCTTGCGTGACTTTGAGAACCCGTGTGGACGTCTAGGCAGGGCCAGCAAGGGCTGTCATCATACTCGCCAAACCTTGCTGCTCTTGTTGTATTTTTAGGCACTTCTCCACCTGCCCTGGAGAGGGGTAGAGTGCTGTGCCCACCCTGTGCAAATGAGTTTCATCAATTTTATTTAACTGTCCCTACTGCCACCGTGAAAAGAGCAAGCAGCCATTGGGCCACAAGCCTTCTTTGGCGTAAGAAAATGTTGACCTTGTAACAGTAGAACGTTGGTCCTAGAAAGTCATCGTTGTCCTGGGAGTTTGTAGTGCTGGGTTACAAAAAAAATGCAACAAAACCAGCTTCGAGTGACACTTTTTTGTTGTTTGTTTTTGAAGATGTCTCACTATTATTAAAATCCTTTTCATTAATGTGGTAAAAATCCATGCAATAGTTTCTTCTTCCAGGAGGTGAATACCAAGCGCATCACTTTCTCCCTGATCAGTGATGACAAAAGATGTCCGGACATGTTTGCGCCCTGGGAGCTGTCCTAGGTGCTGCTTTGAAATTTGAGGCTAGTTGGGGGAAGCACTTTGCTGGTTCTCTGGATACAGGCTAAGAAAAAAATTGAGACAAAACATAGGGTTTGACGCAAGGGTTCTGCACATCCATTCCTGTGACTTCTGGGGACTTTGTGGCCAAGTGATGGACAGATCTTCCCCTGTATCCCACCAGGGCAGATAGTTGACCATGAAACATACTTATTGGATTGGGAAGGGTTTATTTGTAGCCTGCTATGACACTAGTCAGTGGGCAGGAAGGTCATCAGGGCATGTCCCATAGTCCCAACAACAATCATTTTTCTACTTCATGGTGGATGGAAGTTTGGGGTTAAATGTCCTTTGGATGCCACCTGGTGAGTCCTTGACATCTTAGGCTTTTCAGAAATTGTGGTTTTGTTGCAGATGGGGAATAAGGAACGCTGATTTTATATAAATGGTGCACATAGAGTGATGTCATTTCAGAAAATCTTCCAGAATTTTCTTCAGAATATTAATTGACACCAGGAGTGAGATTGGGAATGAAAAGAACAGATCAGCACTTATTTCTTTTAGAGCACACAAAAGGATATGATGGACTGTCAGGGACTGAGGCTGAAGGCGAATGTTTCCTTAGGGGTCCCCAAGAAACAGGGAAATGGTGGCTTTTTGAACCGTCACCTTCTGATAGCAGTCAAGGTCCACAACCAGCTTCCAGCCAAATTTTTATCTGCATGTGGGCCGTGAAAACCCTTGTTAAAAACCAGATCATAAATCTGGGGCTCTTGGTCTCATTTGTGAAGGAAGGACTAGCACCCCCCCAAAAAAGAGTGTGCATCCGTGCACGTATTCAGGAATGGCTTGTTTAGTCTTTATACTTTGCGTCAAAGTTGTTGCTCCTTGCCCCTTTGTGTGCCTGGGTGGCCTTGGCCCTGCGTGGTAGCAGCACAGGATCAAACCTGCTGCAGCTTTTGCAGAAAACAACTCAGAAACACAAAAACCCACCAAAAGTTCAATTATTATTTTTTCAATGTTTTCCTATAAGAGCCGAGTAGCATCATGTACAGAACATGCCTTTTTTTTTTTTTGGAATATTGAAATCGTTCTGCATGTAAAATATGGGATAATTACCTGTTTATATTAAAATTCTGATTAAATTAAATTATCTGAGAATACTCTTGTTTTTGTTTGGTGTCCAGGCAAGGACCCACGGCATGTGTGGGGGTGTGGCCATGGGTTGGCCTGTGTTAAGGGAAACCTCTTGGAAATTGTGGGTACCTGTTTTGAGAAGGGAAAGACCTCTAGATTCTTCTGCACACAAAGGTGGAGGTTCAATAATTGCTACCGACAGAGCTGAGGACCCACAGGTATATATTTGTACAGCCAAACTGGTTATTTAAATATTGCACTATTTCCATGCCAGTTGGAAAGTAACTGCTTACCCACAGGCCCTCAGACACCACCATGATCCAACCACTAAGAGGCTCACTCCAGGAATCCCATGGACCTCCAAAACCTTTCTCTATTCCAACATGCTGGGAACTTACATGTTCATTATTTCCAATGCCAGCCTGGAATTGAAGACCTGTCCCCAAGTTGGGCGGGCAGGTGAGTGGCCACAGGGCAGACCATGGATTGAAAGGGTTTTGAACAGCCTTCCTTGAGCTGAATACAGAGTGCAGTGGCTAAGGAGACAGACTCCCCACCTTGGTTCCTTGTGTGGCTTTGAATGAGTCACGTACCTTCACATGTTAGTTTTGTCTGCATAACAAACAGCCCTAGAACTTAGTGGCTTAAAATGGCAACCATTTATTTCTTGTGGTTCTATGTGTTGGTTGGGTGGTTCTTCTGGTCATAGCCTCACTGCTGTGTCTGAGGCCTCTGCTGGGATGACCGTGCTTGCTCATCTTTCAGGAGGCTAGCACAGGCTTGTTTGTATGGTGGTCACAGCGTTCCCAGTGGGAAGAGACAGCAAGCCTCAATATGCAGACGCTTTCCAAACTTCTGCATTCTGTGGTGTTTCCTGCTGTCCCATTGCCGGAATAAGTCACGTGGCCAAACCTAGAGTCAGCTCGAGAGAGGACCAACCAAGAGTGCAGACAGAAGGAGATGTGAACCAAGTGGGGGCCAGTCCTGCAATAATCTTCTACACTTCTCACTTTATCCTTCTATTATTGAAGATGATAGACCTTCCTTCATATGACCACAGTGAAGATTAAATGAGGTAACACTGATCCTCCACCCTCCCTCCTTCCTACACCCCCAAACCCCTTTAAGTTGCCCATTCTCTGAGAAATGGATGCCACTGCTAATTGGCAGTGGTGGCAGCCTAAACTGTGCCTCCCTGGGTTTGTGAAATTCAAGATAAGCCTCTTAGAAAATGGAAAGTGCTTTTCTCCCAAGGAAAGATTTCTCAAGGGATGCTTCAGACTAACATTTAACAGAGTCCCTGGGGCCCTGGCCTGGAGTCGGGGGTGTCTGCCACTGGGTTCCTGGAAATTCCTCCGGGGCCTTGGGTCTCAGAATGGTGGCTTGTCAGAATCTCATCTCTTAATGCCACGGGTGTATCTGTCTAGTCCACACCCAGTCTCCTTCAGCGAGCACTTATGGGGCATGGCCTGGGAACCTGCATTTTAATGACCTCCCCTTCACTCCACACCTGTGCATTCAGCTGACTCGGGATAAGACCATGGGAGCTTAAGGCTGCTTCCATTCTGCCTTTGCCTATGTGGGGGATCAAAATATGCCACTTTGGCACATTGATTATTTTGAGTTAAAGGATGGATGCTTTTAATAATCTGTAGGCCAGGGCCGGGCATGGTGGCTCATGCCTGTAATCCCAGCACTCTGGGAGGCTGAGGCAGGAGACTTGCTTGAGGTCAGGAGTTCAAGACCAGCCTGAGCAAGAGTGAGACCCCCGTCTCTACAAAAAAATAGAAATAATACTTGAGCCCAGGAGTTTGAGGCTGCAGTGAGCTATGATGCTGCCAGTGCACTCCAGCCTGAGCACCACAGCAAGACTGCCAAAAAACCCCACAAAAACCAAAAAACACAGACACACACACCTGGGGGATGCCATGTGAACATGAAGGCAGAAATCAGGGTGATGCTTCTACAAGCCAAGGAATGTCAAATATGGCCAGCAAACCACTGGAATGTAGGGGAGAGGCCTGGAATAGATTCTCCCTCAAAGTCCTCAAAAGGAACCCACCCCGCCATCTCCTTGATCTCAGACCTCCAGGCTCCAGAACCGTGAGACAATATATCTCTGTTGTTACAGCAGCCCTAGCAAACTAATGCAATGCAAGACAACTCTGATAAACCACCACAGTTGTAATGCGCCCAAAGGATCAGGTAAGGCTTTGGTTGCAACCGCATCGAAGTTTAATCTCCCTTGGCTCAGAACCCCTTCCCTTACTTAACGCTTACAGGTTCGATCCTAAGCTATCCTGGATAAACCTCCTGCATGTGAACCTCCATCTCTGTTAGTTGCTGCATTTAAAAAACACCCCCAATACTTAGCGGCCTAAAAGAACAAACAATTATTATTTCTCACCATTCCAGGGGCCAGGCAAGTAGTTCTTTAAGTCTAGGCTGGCATTTCTGATATCTTGGGTCAGGTGACAGCTTGGCTGGGGCTGCTCCAAGATGGCATCACCCACCTGTCTGATGATGGCAGGCTAGTGGATCTGAGTCTTTCTCCCAGGGAACCCAACCTACCACAACCAGAGATGTTGGGACCTCAGGGAGTCTCTCATTTAAAGATTTAGAAATGGAATCAGAGAGGGATGTTGAAATTCCCAAGGTCACACAGCAAGTTGCTTTGTCTCACATTGTACTCTGTCCAAAAGACCTCCAGGTATATCTGCTATTCCAGCATTAGGGACAGACAGGGACGCACTCTTGTGAGCACAGCCCCTTCATGGCTGCCCTGAGAGGAACAGAATGCCAGATACCAACCCATTGAGGAAGGCGGAGTTCCTGTAGTCGAGGGTATCATTGTGATATAAACTGATTCACAACAAGGCTTCCAAATTAGATATCTGTGAATTGGCCACTTGTTCACTGGATGATCTTAGACAACTCGCTAAACCTCCCTGAGCCTCAGTTTCCTCAGTTTTTAAAGGAGACAATCATGGAGGCTCTCTCATAGGGCTGTTTTCAGATGAAATTGGAAAAGATTCAAAAGGCATTAAGCACAGAGCCTGGAACATAGTATAAGCTCAATAAATGTAAGCAGCTTTGTTAGGATGTTTATTATTGATAAATGCACATTTTCTAGCCTCGGTGGATGAGTGCTGGGGTGGGTGGGGACATTTCCCAAACCTCACGTGGTGAAATGCTTAGGGCAACCCCGTGCTTTATAGATGTGGGACCTGAGCTTCAGGGAGTTGAAAGAACATTACCAGAAACCCGTTTCTGTCATGTCGTGTTGGGGATAGTAGCTGCGGTGGGAAGACTCTAGGGTGAACCCTCCCCCAATAATTCCCACTTGCTGGTGTCCCATCCCCTTGAGTGTGGGGAGAATATGTCATTTCCTTCTAACTACTTGACTGTGGACAAGATGATGGGCTGTCACTTCCATGATTATATTACATGGTATAAGAACATCTTAGCAGATCGGAGTGAGAGATTATCCCGGTAACAATCCTGTCCTGAATTGCCACCCCTAGAGCCAGTAAGATGCTACTTGTCATCATCATCCACACAACTGCAAGGAAAAGAATTCTGCCAACAACCTGAATAAGCTTGCAAGTAAGGCCGGGCACGGTGGCTCATGCCTGTAACCCCAGCACTTTGGGAGGCCAAGGCGGTAAGATACCTTGAACTCAGGAGTTCGAGACCAGCCTGAGCAAAAGCGAGACCCTGTCTCTACTAAAAATAGAAAAATTAGCCAGGCATGATGGCACACACCTGTAGTCCCACCTGGGAGGCTGAGGCAGGAGGATGACTTGAGGCCAGGAGTTTGAGGTTGCCGTGAGGTATGATGACACCACTGCACTCTACCTGGGGTGACAGAGCGAGACCCTGTCTCAAAAAAAAAAAAACAAAAAACAAGTTCGCAAGTGGATTCTTCCTGTGTGGAGCCTCTAGATGAACACACAGCCCAGGTGACACCTTGATTGCAGCCTTGTAAGACCCTGAGACCAAGCTAAGTTGTTCCCACGGGCTCCTGGTCCACAGAAATTGCAAGATAATATATACGCGCATTGCTTTAAGTCTTTAACTGTGTTACACAGCAATAGGAAACTAATAAAATAGCATAGTGACCTGATTCGAGATATTGTGCAAATTGAAAGTTATTTCATTTATGGCACATAGAGAGTATCTTTCCTAAGTGTTAACAAATTATCAATATCAATGATATTGACATCATCGGCATCAACGTCCTCCCTAACCTCCTGGTAGAAGGCGTCTCCATCTTCACTCCTGCTGCCCCTGGAGAGGGACCCAAAGGCGCAAGGTGTTCCAGGTGCAAATTCCAAACGCCTCAGTCTTGGGCCGTCCGGTATAAATCCCTTAAAGATCCAAATTCCCGGGCCGACTTGGAAGACTCCAATGCCGATGTTTCAGCGCCACCTTGTGGTTTTAGTGTGTTTTGGCAATTTATGTTTTTCTAGGAATCTGTCCTTTTTTATCTAAGTTTTCCAAATTTGGGGCCTGAGGTCCAAAATAATCTCTTGCCATCTCTTTAATCTTTGAAGTTATATCCAAATTTCCATTTATAATGTTTTTGGTCATTTTTTTCTTCTTCCCGAATCGGTCATGTTACAAATTTGTTGATTTGTTTTTTTTTCAGAGTTGACTTTAATTTTTGCCAATGTTCCCTATCGAATCTTTGTTATAAATCTTGTTGTTTTGTGCTGTTTATTCGTTCCTTCTGTCTACTTGAGTCGGGTTTATTGTGCTGTTCTGTTGATAATTCCTTAAGTTGGATATTGACATCATTTGTTTCCAGCCTTTTTTTTTTTCTTTTTGATGGTGAGCATCTAAGGTTCCACATTTCTGACTATAAAAAATAAGTGAGTAAGGCCAGGTGAGGTGGCTAAGCCTACAATCCCAGCACTCTGGGAGGCCGAGGAAGGAGGATCGCCGGAGCCCAGGAGTTGGAGGCTACAGTGAGCTATGACGCACTGCACTCCAGCCTGGGCAACAGAGTGAGGCCCTGTCTCAAAAATAAATAAATACATAAAAATAAAACATAAAAAAAATAAGTAAGTAAAACATAATATGTTAGAAAGTAATGTGTGCTATGGAGAAAAATAAAGGAAAAGTGGATAAGGAATGTATTAGTTGGTTTGGGCAACCATAATGAAGTGCCACAGACTGGGAGGTTTAAACAGCTGAAATTTATTTTCCCCCTGTTTTAGTGGTAAGAAGTCCCAGATCAAGGTCAATTCAGTTTCTGGTGAGGGCTGTCTTCCTGGCTTGCAGATGGCAGCCTTTGGCCACCTTTTTTGCTGTGTCATCACATGGCTTTTCCTCTGTGACAGCAAGAGGGGAGGGGGGGAGAGAGAGAGGACAAAGACACGAATCCTATCAGATCAGGGCCCCACCCTCACAACCTCATTCAACCTTAATTATTTGCTTAGAGGCCCCATCTCCAAATACAGCCACATCGGGGGTTAGGGCTGCAACAGGTGAATTTAGGGGCAGGGACAAAAACATTCAGTCAGTAATAGAAAGCGTTGAGGAGGCGCAATTTTATTTATTTGTTTATTTATTTATTTATATTTTTAGAGACAGGGTCTCTCTTTGTCACCCAGGCTACAGTTCAGTGGCACAATCATAGCTCACTGCAGCCTCAAACTCCTGGGCTTCAAGTGATCCTCCCCTCTCAGCCTCCCGAGTAGCTGGGACTACAGGTGCCACCGCCACGCCTGGCTAATTTAAAAAATATTTTTGTAGAGATGGGGTCTTGTTATGTTGCCCGGGCTGGTCTTCAACCCCTGGCCTCAAGCCATCCTCCCACCTCAGCCAGAGTGAATAATTTTATAGCTGGATTCTAGGAGATCCATTTATTGTTTTTAATGGGAGCATGGAAAAAAATCAAATGCTAGTGGGCTCCAACGTCTAATTGGTGATTATTGTTTTCAGAAGGTGGGCGTGTGTTAGCCATCAGAGGAGTCATTTTGAAAAGGGCTTAAAGCCACAGAGGAATGAAAAGCAGAAGGAATGTCATTGCCAACAGACAGTGTGCTGAAGTTATTAAGTTTTGCTTTGTTGTGTGTGTTGTGAGCAGTTAAGTGAGCTTGGAAGGTAGATGCTTCCCTTTCATTTAAGCCCAATACACTGTACCCAGCTTTCAAGGCTCGTTGACACCACGTGATGATCCCAGTTTCCTTTCAGGCACCTCAGGTCCATTAGGTACACCTGTTATCAGAACAAATGCAGATTTACATCCTTCCTATTTATGACTATATAGAGTATTCCCGGTTTTTGCTTTTGTTTTGTTAATTTTGTAAAAGTTTCAATGAGTATTCTGGTACATCATCTTGGTGCACAGGGTGATACAAGGGATGAGAATTTTATTTGGCATTTTATAGCTCTGGGTTAGCTAACATGCACATTGGAAGAGAAAGAAACTCCGCCCTTATAAGCCGATCTGTATCCTGAGAAGGCTCAGTGTTTGCAGGTTAAAAAGCAGAATTGCCTGTCTTGTCTTGCCTTTCCTGTGGAAACCACAAAAAAAAGAATCATGCCTATGCTTTCTTCTGGCTCCTTCTGCCTCCTGATGGACCCTGGTGCTCCTGGCTGTGGCCCTCCCTGGCATGGCATACCCCTCCTCTTGAGAACTGAGTCACAAACTCTCCTTTTGAAAGGCTGCTGCTCGGTGTCTATCATCTTACCAGACCTGGTTAAAACAAATCCTGGGTTCATTTTAGAGCACCATCACAATCCGCCGCCCAGATATGGTCATTGGTCTCCTTCCAGAAACCCCATCGATCAGCTCCATGAGGAATTGGGGTTTTCTTTTGGGTCCCCCTACCATTGAAAGGATTGCTGTCACACCCTAGTTTGTTCTCGGGAACCCCCACCAAATTGCTGGTAATGGGTGCAAGCGCTCAGTACTTTCCTTTAGGATTCAGTGTGGGAGATCCCAGCCTGGGTGACGACTCACCAGCTGAAGCCCCCCAAGCCCAATACACTCTTTGCAACTGCAGCCAGTTTAATACAAACGATTGGAGCAGAAATCGCCAAGGTTGCTGGCATGACGGGGCCTCGGTGGAGCCTCCCAGGAGACCTTAAACTACTGTACACTGAGCCTTGTAGCAGACACCTGCCACCCTTTCTGGCTTCTCGGCTGCTGGGCCCCTATCCTGTGTTTGGGGGCTTCCCCACTTTATGGTCTTGGGGGCAGCAGGACCAGCTTCCCACGTAAAAGCACAGAATGCCAGATAATTCCACGTGCAGCCTCCCCGCCGCGGCTCGGTCCTGCGAATCAGACGCGTCCACGCAGACCCTGAATCCGGAGGCAGAAGCAATGCTCGGATGACGACGCACGTGGGCAGAGCCACCGGCCGCGGCCGCGGTGGGGCTCCAGGCCCGTCCTCCACGGTTCGCACAATCCTCCTGCTCCGGTCGGCCCGCGGGGGTGTCCGTCGCCGGCGGCCCAGCCCCTGGGGACGGAACGGGGCATCGTGCCGGGGGCGGAGTGTCCGGCGGGCGTGGGGGACCCGCGTCCCCGCCCCGGCGTGGGCCCCGGACCCGCGGGCACCGGCCACCCACCGCAGCGGCTGCCCAGGGCCCGTCCCGGCAGGCGACATCCGCGCGGCCTCCAGGCGGCGTCGGGTCCGGAGGGTCCCGGGCCGCGCAGGGACACGCGGGTGCTCGTCGAGGCGGAGCTGCCGGGTGAGGGCGGTTGGACGGCTCCAGGCTCCGCAGGCGACGGCCACTTCCGCGCGGCCACCCCGCGTCCCCGCCCGTCCTCGCCCGTCCTCGCCTAGTGCCCCGCCGTGGCCGCCTGTGCTTGTTCTCCGTACGCCGCGCGACCTCAGTCCCTCCGCGGCCGGCCTCGGGTCTTTCCGCTGAGCCTCGGCTCTTTCCGCTACGCCTCGGCTCTTCCCTCCAGGTCTCGGCTCTTTCCGCTCCTCGCGGCACCTCGGCTCAGTTAATTTGGTTTGACTCATTCCGCTCGGCCTCGGCTCCTCCCGCCCAGCTTCGGCTCTTTCCGCCTAGCCGCGGCTCTTTCCGCCCCACCTCGGCTTCCCCCGCCTGGTCCCCTCTTCGCCAACCTCTCCCCGCCGCTCCTCGGCTCAGTGAATTCGGTTGGGGGGCTCTCTCCGCCCAGCCTCGGCTTTCTCCGATTTTTGCTGCTTCAGTTCGGCTCTTTCCGCCCTGCCTCGGCTCTTTCCGCCCAACCTCGGCTCCCCCTGGCAGGCCGCCCTCCCCTCCCCGCCGCAACCCTCAAGGGATGTTGAATTTTATCCAATGCTTTTTCGGCATCCTTGAAATGACCGTGTGGTTTTTGTCCTCGTTCTGTTGATGTGATGTATCACATTGATTGATTTGTGTATGTTGAACCATCCTTGCATCCCTGGGACGAATCCCACTTGATCGTGATAAATAAACTTTTTAATGTGTTGTTGAATTCGGTTTGCTAGTATTTTGTTGAAGATTTTTGCATCTGTGTTCATCAGAGATATTGGCCTAAACACTTTTCTTTTTTTGTTGTGTCTTTGGTTTTGGTACCAGGGTGATACAGGCCTCATAGAATGAGGTTGGGAGTATTCCCTCCTTCTTGATTTTTTTGGGAATAGTTTAAGTAGGAGGGGTGTCAATTCTTCTTTGAATGCTTGTTAGACTTCAGGTGTGTTAATTTTGTTTATCTTTTCAAAAAACCAACTTTTTATTTCGTTAATCTTTTGTATTTTTTTGTTTCAGTTTCATTTATTTCTGCTCTGATCTTTATTATTTCTTCTACTAATTTTGGGTTTGGTTTGCTCTTGTTTTCTTAGTTCTTTGAGATGCATCGTTAGGTTGTTTATTTGAAGCTTTTATACTATTGTCATGTAGGCACTTATTGCTATAAACTTTCCTCTTATTACAGCTTTTGCTGTATCCCCTAGGTTTTGATACATTGTGTTTTCATTTTGACTTGTTCTGAAAAGAACAATTCACAAGAAAGTATCTAAACCCCTCTGCACCTAGTTATATTACATATAAACATATATGAAGTGAAAATGACAGAATTAGAAAAAGAATTTGTGAATCCGTAATCCTAGTGGAAGACTTGAACACACCTCCATCACTAAATCAGGTAGCGAGAGAAAAATCTGGAAGTACATACTCTCCTGGAAAACCTGATCACCTTGAGTAAATAGACGTAGACCCTGTATCCAAAAATTAGAGAATATACATTGTTTTCAAAGAAACATGGAACATTTATGAAAACAGATAAATTAATAGGTTTATCAGTTAGATATTGCATTTGGCTGGAAGGTAGCAGAACATCCCTTCAAAAACAAACACACACTTTGGCTTTAACCAAGTAAGGGTTACTTTTAATTATGTAAGCTTATAGGGCAATAAGCATACTAGAGCTAATGCAGCCAATCAGAGACTTGTGAAGGCTCAAATCAGTGTGATTTTTTCTGCACTGTGGTTTTGTCATCCTAGTCAAAAAGATAAGGCTCTTTCAGCTCTATGCCTTGTGTCCACTTCCCAAAAGAAAGATTGGAAATAGGTGACAAAAAGCCAGGGGGTGTCTGCCCCCAGAGACTTCTCCCTAATTTTCATGGGCGGTAGAGTGGGACGAAGCCTGTCTGGGCTTCAAGAAAGCCTGGTACATTGAGTATTTCCAAATCTGCTCATTGACAACTTTAACAAAGTTGTGGGGTTTTTTTCCCTTTAGGTAAATAAGTAGGGGGGAGAATGGACCTTGGGGAAGAAGCTAACAGTATTTGCCATACTAGGATGGAAAGAAAAAACTGAATCAATGTCATAAAGCCCATATACTCTGACAAAAGTGCTGTTAAGTTAGAAAAAAAGTTTATTGTAAATACTGTCTAATTTCCCTTATGACAAACTAGAACACCTAACAATATATTTGAAAAGACCTTTTTGAATGTGCAACATATTGACGTTTTAAAAGTTAATTATAATAAATATATTGCATATAAAGTCATGTAATGTCATTTAAGGTTTATTTGAGGGATCGCTATAGCCATAAATGCTTATACTAAAACAAAAAGACTGAAAATTAATGACGTAGTGGCCCAACCTACAAGTGAGACACTGATGAAGGTAACCACACATTCATAACATTTATACTTTTTGTTCCCCATATAAATTACTCTGTGGCCACTCAGTGAAGAGTTGAGGCATCCTAACAGATTACATTCCTAGGGTTTCCTCCATATGAGTTCTCCCATGTACAACAAAGAGAAGAATCACTGAAAAATGTTCCAAAATTAGTACACTCATGTGTATTGTAAACAGGAAGAATTTTCATGATTTTCTTAATGTAAGATGCATCATTGAAGATTTTCCCTCATCCTTTATATTCACAAGTTGCTTTGTGCAGTGTGAGTTCTTACTAAGAATTGTGAAAGAGGATGGAGGGCTTTCCAATACTGATGCCATTCAATTCTTTCTCTCTGGTATGAACTGTCACATCTTAAAAACTGAAAGAACATTCAAGGCTTTCTATCTCCCCAAACGCTATCGTCTTGTGCTCAGTAATGCACATGCTTGTGCTGTAGGCGTCTCAACATCTCTTATACACAAAGTGTTTCTCTGTAGTGTGAATTCTCAAAGGTGTTTTAAGGGATGAGTATCCCCTGAAGGGTTTTTCATTTTGGTGCCACTTATAGGGTTTTTCCTAAGTATCATGTATCACTTGACTCCCTGGAGCTGTCATTGAAGGTTCTACAGCTACTGAATTCCTTGGGCTTCTCTCCAGTAGGTTTTTTTTTTTTTCCACACAGCAAGGCAAGAATTTGAACTGAAGGTTTTAACATATAGATTGCACTTATAGGTTTCTCTCTAGAGTGAGTTAACCTGTGGGTTGTTGAATGCTACTCCATACCAGTTAGAAGGGTGAGGGTCTGCTGAAGGCTTTTCTTCACTGGTTTCATGGCAAGCTTACCACATGGTTCCCAGTGATCTGTCTCCTGGCATTCATACCTTGTGTAGTCTTCTTCCACTGTGTCAGGATTTGTGTGTGTGTGTATGAGAAATACAACATGGAAGAAGTAAAAATATGTCTTTCTGAGGCTGGGCCATAAAAAATGTTGTGCCTTCTGTGTTGGCTTTTCTGGATCACTTTCTTTGAGGGGAATCTGCTGCCATATTGTATAGAAACTCAGCCCTGTGGATAAGCCTACACGGTGAGGAACTGCAGGTCCCCTGACAACAACCAACATTAATTTTCCAGGCATGTGAATGAGCCATCCTGGAAGTGGACCCTTCAACAGTAAAACCTTCAGATGACTGCTGGTCTGGGCTGATGTCTTGACTATAACCACATCAGAAATCCTGAGGCATAACTACAGAGCTAAGCCATTCTTGAATTCCTGACCTACAGAAATTGTGAGATAATAAAGGTTTGTTGTTTGAAACCACAAAGTTTTAGGGAGTAATTTTTTACACATTAACAGGTAACTCAGACATGTGGTGTGAGTTGTCTCATGTTGTTTGAGGGATGAGAGAATGCCTTTCCCACAGTTATTGAATTCACGTCTACCGTCATGCATTCTCTTACGCACAGAAAGGTAAGAATTACTAGTGAAAGATTTTCCACAATGATTACGTTCATAGGGTTTTCCTCCAGTGTGAGTTCTCACATGCTTCTTAACAGATAAGAGATTTTTAAAGGTTTTTCCACAGTCACTGCACTGATAGGGGTCCTCTCCATTGTGAATTCTCTTGTCTGCTGTAAGAGAAAAGCTACTACTAAAAGGTTTTCCACACTCCTTGCATGCATAGCGGTTTTCTCCAGTATGAGTTCTCATATGCTGTGTCAGATGTGAGCGCTTCCTAGTTTTCCCACAATCCTGATATTCATAAGGTTTCTCCCCAGTATGAATTCTATTGTGTACAGTGAGGGAGGAGCTTGTGCTGAAAACCTTTCCACACTGATTGCATCCATAATGATTCTTCCCAGTATGTACTCTTTTGTGCCTTTTGAGGATACAGTGAGTGTGGAAGACATGAAAGCACTGGCTATATTCATAGGGTTTTCCTCCAGTGTGAATTCTCAAGTGCAGTCTAAGGGATGAAAGGATACTGAAGGCTTCCCCGCAGTGATTGCTTTCATAAGGTTTCTCCCCATTGTGGATTCTCTAATGAACAGTAAGGTAAGAACTTCTGCTGGAGGATTTTCCACATTGATTACAATCATAGGGTTTTTATCCAGTATGAATTCATGAATTCTCTTGTGCTGAGTAAGTTTAGATTTTATGCTGAAGACTTAAAAACACTGATTACATTCATTGAGTGTCGCTCCAAGATGACTTTTCTTCTGTTGGTTAAGAGATGAATAATGACTATAATTTATAATATTTTTAATATTCAATGTTGTCATAGAAATTCTCTCTCCCAGGAATTCTGTTGTGTATAACATTATTATAATTGATGTTTTTGTTACTTTGAGTGCTTACATATGGCTTCTGACAGTTTCCGTTCTTAGAAGTTATAAAAGATGGATGCTTTGACACAAGTCTTTATACTATTCACAGAGCATTTTCTGATAAATTTAAGACCAATTTATTTTTCAAACACCCAATATCTGAGTCACAGTGATGGAAATACTTGTGGAAATGCTTAGAAGCAAACAAGTTTGGAGCTAACTTTATAATTTTCTCCAAACTAACAATAGTTTTATAGCAACTCTCCAGAGACACTACTTTATTTTGGGAAAATGACACTTTCCTTTAATGACTCTCCTGGTAACTGTGGGTTTTCTTAACTTGTGGCATTTTCCTACCATGGAAAACCAGAACTAATCCATGTTAGTCTTACCGTTTTTATATTCTGAGATTGTTCTTTTCTAAAAACATCCTGCTTAGGAATGAACCCTTTGGCTTTAAGTAGAGTCTCTACATCTGAAACAAAATGACAAGAAATTTAAGTTGATGGAGAAAAGGTAAAACGCACATGAGTGAAGGCAAACTCTGAGAGACTGGGGCTTTTGAGAAGGTATTCAATGAAAGGGATGTGGGCATGAAGATTTTAGGCAATGTTTAAAAAAGATTCTAGGAAGATTGAGATGGATATTGATAGAAAGAAGGAATTGTCAGGAAGGCAAAATGGGAAGGAACAGGACAAGGAGCTCACGTGAGACTTAAATTTAAGAAAGAAGAGAGACATGCCTGTTTATCACCTCCAAGGCCAAAGTGAAGTTTGAGATGATGAACAGAAAGTTAAAGAGGAAGAAGGAAAGGTACACATGAGGCTCAGACCAAATGTTCTTGGCCTTTTTCTTAGGAAAAAATGGGCATTTTACACCATTCCCTGACTGATTTTCCTAGTGTTATACTCCCAACTCCTGAGTCCCTAGCCAGAGCTGTTCCTCACAAGGGCTCATATCCACATGGTGCTCACCTGGACAGGTGCCTGGAGAATTCTTCTGTCCTGTGTCATCACTTTATCTTCTTGCTCCAACTCAGAGATCAGATTCAGTTTATCGACTTGGTTCCCTGTACATGGAGAAAAGACACATGACAGGGTTTGTGCAGGGGACAAAAATCTCCCCCATGAAACTGAAGCCAACACTTCTGAAGATGAGTAGGTGTGACTTTAGGAGCAGAGGAATAATGATGCCTAAATTCTAATAAATATAGTGATTCTCTTTCATGAGGAAAAAAATGCGAGCCTCTTCACTTGATATCCAGGGTGACTGGGGATAACTGGTCCCAGGAGCCCAAGTTCAAACACAGACTTCAAAAGCCCCAAAGACTTTAGCCTCAGAGAATATAAAGTCAGTACAAGAAAGAGATCTTCAGGTCACAGAGAGGGTGTTAGAAAGACAGCTCCATGAGGGTGGGGAACGTGTCTGTCTTGTTCATTACTGTGTGTAGCACAGACCTAGGAACCCCAGCACAGACCTAGGAACACAGAGGTGCTTAAGGAAGACTCATGAGAAGTGATGTCAGTGACAATGGTGGAGGAGGGAACCTCAAAAGGCCATCCCCTCCACAAAAACAGTGAATAAATGGGCAAAATTGCTCTCCTCCTGCACATGGGCAGTGCCCAGCTACTTGGCCATCACTTGTTCATATGAGGGTGGGGACATGTTACAGTAGGAGGAAGGAGCTGCAAGAGTCATGCTTCCTGGGGTGAGTTGGGGGTTTTGGGGGCTGCCTGGTGTAGGATGCATTGAAAGCAGGCTGTTCCATCAACAGCCAGGGAATACATGTGCCTCCAGATGAAAAAGTAGGTTCCGCAGCAGAAGAGTTTGCTCATCATCAGAGGGAAACCCAAATACGACAGCCTCTGTATGGAGAGGGCCCACACATGGCACCTGGAGCCACTGCAGTCCTCACGGGAGTGGCACATATAATATGTCAGATAGAGTCCTTCAAAATACCAGCAATGGCCAGTTGGGATGGCTTGCACCTGTAATCCCAGCTACTCGGGTGGCTGAGGTGGGAGGATCACTTGAGGCCAGGAGTTTGAGAACAGCTAGGGCAACATAGCAAGATCCCATCTCTACAAAAAATAATTCTAAAAATTAGCCAGGCGTGGTGATATGCACCAATAGTTCCAGCTACCTGGGAAGCTGAGGCAGGAGGATCACTTGAGCCCTAGGGTTTCAGGCTGTAGTATGCTATGGCGCCACTGCACTCCAGCCTGGAATACAGAGCAAGATCCTGTCTCAAAATAATAATAATAATAATACCAGCAATGGTTTTTGTACATTCCAAGAGCAACCCAAGCAGCAGTGCTTCCACCCTCCCTGGCACCCCCAGATGCCCTGTTGCAGGCGTGGGTTGGCCTCACGTCTGGCCTCCACGCAGTGGGCAGGCAGGTTGACTTGAGCCGGATCATTCTGCACAGCCCTTGTCACCTCATTATACAATTTAATAGGTCACAATGAAAAAGAACTCTATTCTTGGCCCAACATTGATCTCCTGTTGTCATATATATTTTTTTCCTCTATCACTCATTATGGAAGCCTTCTTGATAGAATTTTCTTATTTATTTTATTTTTATTTTCTATTTTATTTTGTTCATTAATTAACTTTATTTTCCTTTTTGAGACAGGGTCTCATTCTGTCGCCCAGGCTGGAGTGCAGTGGTGTCTTCATAGCTCACTGCAGCATCGAACTCCTGGACTCAAGTGATCCTCCTGCCTCAGGCTCCAGAGTAGCTGGGACTACAGGTGTCTGCCACCACCTCCAACTAATTTTTAAAATGTTTTTGTAGAGATGGGGTCTTGCTGTGTTGCCCAGGCTGGTCTCAGACTCCTGGGCTCAAGCAATCCTCCTGCCTCAGCCTCCCAAAGTGCTGGGATTACAGGCATGAGCCACTATGCCTGGCTGTTTTTGTAATTGACACATATCATTTATATATATTTATGGTATGCAACAAGAAATTTTGATAGACAGTAATACCCCTCTTATCTGTGGTGTCACTTTCTGCAGATTCAGTTACTGCAGCTAAACACCATCTGAAAATATTCAATGAAAAATTCCAGAAAAATTCATAAGTTTTAAATTATGCCCTGTTCTGAGTGGTGTGATGAAATATCCAGCTGTTTTGCTTCATCCTGCCCCAGGTGTGAAACATCCCTTTATCCATGTCCCAATGCTGTATAAGCCACCTGCTGTTAGTCACTTAGTGGCCATCTGGGTGATCAGATTGGCTGTTGCTTTATCTCCATGCTCGTGTAGGAGTAAACCTTATTTTACTATATAATGGCCCCAAAATGCAAGAATAGTGATGCTGGCAATGTGGATATGCCAACAAGAAGCTGTAAAGTCCTTCCTTTAGGTGAAAAGGCAAAATCTTGACTTCATAAGGAAGGGAAGAAATTGTATGCTGACATTGCTACTAGGATCTATGGTAGGAACAAACCTTCTCTCCCTGAAATTGTGAATATGGAAAAAGAAATGTGTGCTAGTTTTCCTCTCACACCTCAAACTGCAAAAGTTATGGCTGTAGTGTGTCATAGTGCTTGGTTAAAAGATGGAAAAGGCATTATATCTGTGGGTGGGAGACGTGAACAGAAATGTGTTCTGTTTGATGGTAATCGGGTTGGGTACAATCTGAAGTTTCAGATTTTCCACTTGGGGTCTTGGAATATAACCCCCAAGAATAAGGGGACATTACTGTACTCACAATATCCGGGATGTGAAATCAACCTAAGTGTCCACCCTGGATGAGTGGATAAAGAAAATGTGGTCTATATACTCAATGGAATACAATTCAGCGTTTATAAGGAAGGAAATACCGTCTGTTGCGGGATGAGCCTGGAGGATGTTATGTGAAATGAAACAAGCCAGGCACACAGAGACAACAACTACGTGATGGTTGAGTGAGACTCATATCTGGAATCTCAAAAAGTCCAACTCATAGAAGCAGAGGGTAGAAGGATGGTTTCCAGGGGCTTGGTGAAGGTTGGGAAGATATTGGCCAAAGGATACAAAATTTCATTTGGACAGGAAGAATAAATTCAAGGGATATGTTGTGCAACATAGTGATTATAGTTAATAGCAACATATTGCATACTGGAACATTGCCAGGAGAGTACACTTTTAAGTGTTCTCACTGCAAAAAAAAAAAAAGTACGTGAGGAACGCATGTGTTAATTAGCTCTATGTAGCCACTCTCCAATGTATACCTATTCTAAAACATCATGTGGTATACCATAAATACAGAAAATTTTTATTTTTGTCAATTAAAATATTTTTCATTAGAAGAAAGAATAATCTCTTAGTGTAGGTATAAACTCTTCCTTCAATGTGTGTATTATAAGAAAAAATGTAACTACCAAACACTAAATAATCCTTTAGCCTAGATTACTCCTGCAGAATCTGATGTAAAAATTATTTAGTAAAAATCACGGTAAGGAGAAACCGAGGTGTACAATGACTTGCAAAGGTGTCCTTCCTCCTCCCATGAAAACTGAGTTCTCACCACAAAACCATCCACTCTTCACACGGTTTGTCTTTCAAATGCATTTAATAAAGACCAGTTTGGGAATAACAAAGGCTCACAGTTCAGAGTAGGAAAAAGTGTCCACATTAAAAGACAGGCTCATGAAACTCAGGGCCGCTCAGGCTGCATCGCCGCCCAGGGCTACCCCACTGGGATGCTCAGCGCCACCTCGTCCTATTTTCATCCATGTCTCAGTGTTTCTTTCTGGGCTCCTCCCCCTCTCTGCCTCCCTGGCCAGCCTGTCTGCCCTCAAGGCCTCAGCAAGTCTCTGCCTGGCTTTCTTCACCCTCCGGGCCTGTCTCCGCACATCTGCAGGCGTCACCGGCTGGCTGTAGAGGGACAGGGAGAGATGAAGCCCTACTCCGGGGGTCCTCTCCGCCCACTCTGCAGACCGGCCAGGGGTGGGCCTGGGGCGGCTATGCAGACCCCCACTCCCAGCTCCCCCCAGGCATTCAACTGGAATTCTCGGTGCGATTATTTTTAAGGCATTTGCAAAATCCAGTGGACTTAAAAGTTGTCCTTCGATGCTGCGGGCCCGGAGTCCCTGCAGTCTCCTGTACGCACTGAGTTGCTGGGGCTTCTCCAAGTTCTCCTCTCGCCTGCGCCTGACCTCACTGCCAGGATGGGACCTGATTCTGGTCACTGGCCTCGGGAAGATGCAGCTGGTCAGCCTGACGGGTAGCTGAGACCTCAGAGCACGTCTCCGACTGGCCTTCGCCAGGTGGATTTCCCGCTTCCTCTGCAAAGCCGGGGGTATCATACCTCTTTTGAGCTTCCCCTTTAAAGAGAAAACAAAATGTGAGATTTAGACATAGTGGAGATGGAGAATATCAGCTGTGGGAGATCAGCTCAGCTTCCCTGAACCTTCCAACCAGCCTCTCTCCCTGGGGAAATGTGTCTCCAACTGCACTGTGCACCATGATCATCTGGGAAGTTTGCTCAAACTCAGATTTCTGGACCTGCAGTCAAGTAGATCTGGGGAGGAGCCCAAGAATGTGCGTGTCTCCGTGTTCCCAGATGGGGCTGGTGCAGCAGGGACAGGCTCCACACATGGACACTGGATCCTGGGACCTCAACAGCCGATGGGAGTCAAGGACAGAAAGCTCAAGGTCATTACCCAGGGCCAATTCCAGATCATGTCCCTCCTGCATCCTCCCCTGAGGACGGTACTCTCTCCTCTTCCCTGTCACCGTCAGCTACACTCACGCTGGTGCCTCAAAATCCACCATCACTGGAACACAGGGGTCACAGACATCCTTGCTTTCCCAGACCTCAGATTTCTCTATATCTCTTTTTACTGTGTTTAGGACACCCCATCACCTTTTAGTTTCTATAGTTCCTTTACCCGCTAGTCTCCAAAGCATCACACCCTACTTAATCCTTAAATACTCACTTCCACACCCAGATCCCACCTTCACCTAAAATGTTCCTGCTCATAAATTAGAACCTCAGATACACCCTGTTTCCTTTCTATGTATATCTAATAAATTCACTTAACTACAATCATACAATGGTAGAAACTTTGGATGGTATACTGCAGTCGATGATTAATTACTGTCTAAGGTTTGAAATCCTTTGTCCCTCTAACCCAATTACAAAACTCCAGTCTCATTAATCTGCTTAAAATGCAAACATAATCAGTGCACTTTCTAGTTGAAAATATTCATTTCTGTCCTTCCCATTTTACTTCTGCTGTCCTGGCATAATTATTAATATTACCCCTTTCATTACCCAAGATGTCTCAGTTTGGAGGGAAAATTACTTGCTCCCCCTAGTTATGATAAGATAGGGGACCGGCAGGCCCTGCTTGATAAGGAGTCACAAGACCCCAACCGAGGTCTCTGATAAAACAAGAGGTGGTGGAGAAGCCGCCCAAACCAGCTAAAACCGAGATGGGCGCAAAAACCGACCTCAGGTTACCCTCACTGCTCACTATGCCCCGCTTAGAATGCACCAGCACACTGGAAGACACTGGAGTCTACAAATGCTATGGCAACTCCCAGAAGTTACCCTGTATGTTTAAAAAGAGGAGGGATCCTCAGTTCCAGGAACTCCCCACTCCTTTCCGGAAATCTGATGAATAATCCTCCCTCTGCTTAACATCGAATTAAACAGAAGGTATAAAATAAGACCCCGGAAACTCACAAGGTGCCACGCTCTGTTGCTCTGAGAGGGAGCTGCTGCCCTGTCTATGGGGAAGTGTCCTTTTTCTCTTGTCTTACTTCAATAAACTTGCTTTTGCCTTACTCTGTTGGCTGGCTCTTGAAGTCTTTCCTGAGCAAAGCCAAGAACCCCCTTGGCCTTCAGGTTGGACCCCAGCTTTGGGGTCCACTTTCCTGTATCAATAGAGCACCTATCATATGCCAAGCTGTGCACTAAACTCGGGATCCAGTTTAAACTTGATAAAGTCACTGCCCTGTTTGTTTTGACCTTGGTGAGAAGAAAGACATAATGAACAGACTGATGAATTTCTCATCGAATGTCAGGTATAATTAGATTGTCTGACGAACAAGGCAGAGAAAGACAGAGACAGACAGACAGACACTGGGGGAGGAGAGAGAAAAGCAATATATTCATCTCAATTAACAGTGATGGTGAGTTTAGGGAAGGACTAACTGATCACATGATTTTATCCAGAAAACTAAATTTAACAAAGAGAGTTGGGGCAGGGGAAGCCCAAGCACATTCTGGTTAATGAATTTTCCAGAGAGGAGGACAATTTGAGTGGTGCAGGGTCAGATAATTCTACTTCTCCTTCCTCATGACATTGTTGGTTTAAAAATAAAAGTCTGGCCTGTGATCCCAAGATAGCTTCACGTACCAAAAAATAGAATACCTTCAATATGACTCAACAAATATTAACACCTAGGATAGAACTTTCCCTAAGACATCATCTTGTTTTAAGAACCACTGTCTGCTAACTTAAAGAGGTTTCACAGAAGGGAAAAGGACACAAATGGACACTCTTGCTGTCACTAGGGATCCCGTACTCACCAGAAAAGGCTGGCTTTGGAAAGCGGTGGACAGAGGTTCCCCCATGGTGGTAGAGTTTGTCCTGCGGACTCCACTCCTGAGATGCAGACGGCCTGAAGTTTGCTGGAAAATGTGGTGAACTTCCTCATCTGGCTCCTCTTTTATAGGGGAGGAGAGTGGATAATCCAATCAGTGGAAAATCCACAGGAGACATCCTATCTTCTATCCAGGGAGTTTGAGAGATTCCTAAATCTTTATATAAAAACAAAATTATGTGGGGTTACTGACACTCACATATAGTGTTGAGAGAAGAAAAGCTTAATACATTTGTGTGGGGGTTTGGTATTTACAGTTAATGTCAACATTTTTCATATATTTCCTTTTTCTACCACTACTTCAGCATCTTTGAATACGTTTATAGAAGTAGGAATGGAAGTTTCTATATACAGAAATTTTCATGCAATATTTGTTTTAATAGGAAAAATTAAAGACGGTTTAAATGTTTGTCAAAAAAAGAATGCCCAACACATTTATCTACAATCTTATAGAATATACTACACAGCTGTTACAAAGAGGCTATGATTTTGTCCATATACATTTCATGTAATTACCTGTAAATTTGAGATTATTTCTATCTTCCTACTCTTTCCCTAGGGTGTGACCTAACTGATTAATGTTCCTTTTGTCCTTTACTTGAATGACTTTGAATTAAATATTGTAGTATTCTACTGTTCTCTCTATAAACTTGGTTACAATCACATACAAATCCATGTAGTTGTGCTAATGATTACATCATGAATCCTTTATATAGTCTAAAACAAATAATTAATTTAATCCCTCCCTGCAAATGCTAATACCTTAGAGCACTTTTCATTCTACGTTTACCTTTCCTGACTCTTGTGTTAATGTTGTCATGCATATTAATTCTATATATCTTTTATTCTCCGTGAGACGTTTCTAGGATTGCTTCATAAAAACAATCTTCATTAACCTTCATCTATACATATTTTTTTCCTTTCTGTTCCTCTTCATTCCTTCCTGCATTTTTAGTTTTCAATCTGGGATTATTTTCCTTTGGACCTGAGACCTCACTCTAGTATTTGTTTGTTTGTTTGTTTTATTGATGTTGCGACATTAGTCATCAGTCGTTTTCTTGTTTCTTTGGCCTCTGCATCTCTAAAATCTTTCTCACTGTCTTTAATCTGTAGACCAACGTGGTATAGCTCATTATTGCTTCCTGCGTATTTACTTTGCCTACGGGGTGTGGAGTTAATTGCATCTGTGGGTTGATGTCTTTGATCAATTTGGAACGTGCACGTGTATTTTCACTTCTGATATCTATTCTTTGTCCGGTTCTTTCTACTCCCTTTTTAATCACATCCCACTTGTTTTTAATTCCCTTCTGAATTTTCCAGTGTTGTTCACCCTGGGCTTTGGTTGGGATAGTTACTCTTGAACGGTCTTCCACTTTAATAGTGGCTCAATCTCTTCCCAATTTCTTACATCCTTAATTGCAATGCTAAATATAAAACACAATAAATAGCTTTAATTTAAAAATAGGTAGAAGGGCAGCTTCGTAATCAATGAGGGGACGGCTTTTCCCTTTGCTACAATAAAACTCACAATGGAAAGGAGAAAATTACAACTTGGATCATGTTACGATATATTAAGAGCTGCTATTCATCAAAACGCATCAGTAAGAGAGAGGGGGTGGAGCACCACAGAGTGGGAGAAGATATTTGCATTATTTACATCCAAGCAAGTACATCAAGCCTGAATAGATAAAGAATTCTGCCAAAGAAACAGACAAAAATAATAAAAAACCCACTTGGAAAATGGGTGAAAAACTTGAATAGGTCCTACACAAAAGAGGATAAACAAATGGATGATAAAAATGTGAACCAATTTTAACCTCTTTTAAAACATCGAAATGAGATCCTGTTATACCCATCGGTTTAGCTAAAACAAAAAAGACAGTGATGCCAAGTGCTGACGAGGCTGTGGAGCAATCAGATCATTAACGCAAGGCCAGTGGGAGCTTAAATTGGAGTAACCACTTTGGAAAATTGTTTGGCAGCGTCTATTAGAGCTGTATATATGTCTACCCTGTTCCCCTGCACACAAACAATCCCAAGATTATGTACACATGCCCACCACAGTCACATTCTAGCGGTCACAGAACCTGGAGTCACAATAGCTCTGGACTGGAAACCAACCAGGTGGCCAGAAGTAGAATGAATAAAAAATACTGTGCTATCTGCACCCCAAGGAAATCCACACAGCAATAAGAATTCACAAATAGCAACTGACACCATTTTAAGGAGCAATCTCACGGACAGAATGTTAATCCACACCCAAGACAGTGCATACCATGTAGTTCTCTGCACATAAAACACACAAAAAAACAGGTCGGGCGCAGTGGCTGATGCCTGTGATCCCAGCACTCCGGGAGGCCAAGGCGGGAGGATCGGTTGAGGCCAGGAGTTTGAGACCAGCCTGAGCAAAAGCGAGACCCCATCTCTACAAAAAATAGAAAAATTAGCCAGGCGTCATCGCACACACCTGTAGTCCCAGCTACTCGGGAGGCTGAGGCAGGAGGATCGCTTGAGCCCGGGAGTTGGAGGTTGCAGTGAGCTATGATGACGCCACTGCCCAGGGGCGACAGAGTGAGACTCTGTCTCAAAAACGAAACAAAACAAAAAAACAGCAAAACTAATCTGTGGTGTTGTAAGAAGAGAGGATGCCCTTGTGGGATCCAGGACAGGGTAGCAGAAAAGGACACCTCTGGATGAAACCGATATTCCAATCATTGATTCCAGTGCTGGGCACATGGTGTGTTCAGTTTGTGAAAGTTCACAGAGATATATGTCTCATTTTTGCACTTTTCTCTATATAAGTTATATTTCAATAACAATTTGGGGGAAAAAAAAGACTGAAGTAGAAGCTTCTGCTCATGGCGAGGCTGCAGCAAACTCCCACCTCCTAAAAAAATCTCAGTAGTATTGTATTGTATGCTGGGAATTTGTCAAAGGAGTAGACCTCAGCTACTCTTTCCTCACACATATACACAAAAGTAATTATGTGAGGAGATGATATGTTAATTTACTTAATTGTAGTAATCGTTTCACTAAGTATATCAAAATATCATGTTGTACACCTTAAATATATATAATTAAAAACAAAGTACAACAGATAGGGCGCAGTGGCTCATGCCTGTAATCCCAGCACTTTGGGAGGCCGAGGCAGGAGGATCACTTGAGGCCAGGATTTTGAGACCAGCCTGGGCAAGATAGTGAGACCCTATCTCTAAAAAAAAAAAAAAAATTAACACATCTGGACATGGTGGCACATGCCTATAGTCCGAGCTACTTGGGAGACTGAGGCAGGAGGATCACTTGAGCCCAGGAGTTCAAGGTTACAGAGCTATGTTTTCGCCACTGCACTCCAGCCTAGGTGACAGAGAGAGATCCTGTCTCAAAAAACAAAACAAAACAAAACAAATAAACAACAAACCCAATCTCAACAGCCTTGATCCCTGAAGTTTCTACTCAGGTTTTTCTTATTATTTCTCGTGATATTTTTCTTCTATAAATCTTCCTGGTTTGATCTTTGGGGAGGCAGCCAGACACTGGCTATTTTGCCAATTTGGATCTGGGGCTAGAAAGTGTAGGCAACTTTCTCCCACCTGTTTTTTTGTGTGCGTGTGTGTGTGTGTGTGTTTTTTGTATGTTCAAAACATTGTAAATTTTTTCTTAAATTCCTATTAAAATGAATGTGTTTTACTGTGGAAGTCTGAAGGCATAAAGAATACTATAAGGTTTAGGTAATAAATGAAAACTATAAGATATAGCTCGATTATCACTGTTCGCAACCACTAAGGACTCAGCGAGCCTGTGCAAGTATCACAGCTAGGAAACTTAAAATAAAAAAAGATTCAGCAAAACATGATCATGATCAATCCTTCAGTTCCAACCACAAATCCCCTTGATCAATGGATGTCAACCTGTAATGTTGAGTGACACCCCGTGCAATCCTCAAAATCCACACTGTAGTTAACTCTGCAAGACAGACAACCCTATTCCTTCAGGAAATAATTTACACACACACACACAAGCTCCATCCCTCCTCTCTCCCTACCTCCAATCCCAAAATGAGTGGGTTAGGGAGACCTAAAAAATTCTTCAGAAATACATCAACCAGTTGCACAGTGTGGGTTTTATAAAGATCCTAAATCATACATAATATAAAACCGAGAAACAAACTGGACACAATTGGGGGTATTTGAATACTGATTAGATACTTGATTATAGCAAGAACATATTTTTATGTTTGTGAGTCATCACGGTGTTGTGTTCCTATCCCAATCAGCTCTGGTCTTTACGAGGTACCGAAATATCTTACAGATAAAATGATATGCTTTCAGGAACCTGTTTCAGGTTAATTCCCCTGGAATGGAATCAGAGTGTTTATGAGGTGGTAATTTTGGAAGCCGGGCGAGGGATACACAGGAAGCTCATTTTTCTATTCTCTCTGCTTTTGTCGATTTTTGAAACAATTCGGAACAAAAATTTAGTAAAAATGGTATACTCAGCTCACTATTCACATCACGCTGCTTAAAAAAAAAGTAGAACATTACAAATACGAAGGAATCTCCCTGAGCATTTGTTTCTGATCCCCTCTGAGGCGGAATGTAGAAATAATCACATCCAGAATTTAGTGATTTTTATTCTCTTCCTTGAACTAAGCTCTAAAAATCAATCGCCTCGTTCCACATTCTTGGAATTCCTCATGCCCTCTATTCTATGCCTGAAGTCACTGATCTCAAGTCAACGTTCATACCGGACGACTATTCTGGTTACTCCTTTCTTCACTGCTTGTCATGCATTCAACTTTCTCTTGGCCTCATTGCTGCAGCTGATTCAATCAGCTGCAAATTGAAATCGCCTCGGGCAATTTCAATGCACTAATGCATGCCCTACCTCACCTCCCCCATATAAAACCGATACAATTAATCCTGCCTGGGTTTCAGATTTCACCACGTCATTTGAATGTGCTACAAAGCCTGAAACACCATGGAAAGGTCCTTCTTCTTGACTTACGGTCGAAGAATTTGGAGTTCTTAAAAAAGAAATTCTGATGTCCTGGCGTCTCCCACGGACATCCTCATACACTTGGTCTGGAAGGCACCCAGGTGTGAAAAGCTCCCCAGGTGTGTTCTATGCAAGCCAAGGCCCAGGACCGCAGGCTCCAAACCCGCTAGAGAAGTGCTTTGTCATCCTCTCTGTCCTTTAGAACTTTGGGGAGTCACAAAATTCCTATAGCCCAGCCTGTAGCCAACACCAGTGGAGTAAGAATTAATGGGGGTGGGCACAGCCATGCATTTGTTTTTTTTAAAGCTCTCCAGGTGATTTCAATGTACACCCAGGTTGAAAACAATTAAAGTAGGTTTATTCCCATTTAAACTTTCCTTTGCCATATAGGAGTGATCTGATTGCTTCATGGCTTTGTCAGCACTTGGCATTGCTGTTTTGTTCATTTTAGCCAAACTGACGTGTGTCTAATAGTATCTCATTGTGATTTTTATGAACATTTTTGTGAAGCTAAAGAGGTTAAACATTTGTTCACAATTTTATTGACCATTTGTCCTCTTTTCCGCAGTGTCTACTGAAGTTCTTCTCCCATTTTTAAAGTGAATTTTCAGTATTTTTTTTTCATTTGGCAGAATTCTTTATATACTGTATTCTGGCTTGATGTACCTCACCAGATGTATGAAATGCAAATATCTTCTCCCACTCTGTGGTTTCACACCTCCTCTTGTGTATTGCTGATGAATTGTGATAAAGAGCTGCTCTTAATATGATCTAAATTTTAATTATCTCTTTTCTATTTTGAATTTTATTATATCCAAAGGAAAAGCTGTCTCCTCATTGTGAAGCTGTCTTCAACCTATTATTTAATTAAAGCTATGTATTGTGTTTTATGCTCAGAATGGCAATTAGGAATATAAGAAATTAAGAAGAGATTGAACCAAGCAAAAGGCTAGATTACTAAAGTGGAAGACAGTTCACGAACAAATATCTCAACCAAAGCCCAGAGGGAAAAACATTGGAAAATTCAGGACAGAGTTAAAGACAAGGGGGATGTGATCAAGAGGGGAGTAGAAAGAACCTGACAAAGAATGGATATCGGAAGTGAAAATACACATGCATGTTCCAAATTGATGAAAGACATCAACCCACAGATGCAATTAACTCCACACCCCCTGGGCAAAGTAAACACGTGGGAAGCGGCAATGAGCATGGTCTCGTTACAGTGGTCTATAGACTGAAAGATAATGCGAAAGATTTTAAAGAATGCAGAGGCCATAGAAGCAAGAATAACACTGACAGCTGCCACCTCCACATCATAAAATGAGGTAGACATCCATGGAGGACCATTTTTAAAGTGCTAAAAGAAACCTATCAAACCGGAAATCTATACCCCCAGCACTATTGCCTCCAAATAAAGATGCCTTCAGAAAGATGTAAATGGAAACATGTCATTATGAGCAGCGTTGAATTAGAAAAAAATATTAGAGTGAGGTCTCAGGACCAAAGGAAAATAATCCCAGATTGAAAACTGGAAATGCAGAGGAAGAAAAAGGATAAAATATAGACGTTCATGAAGATTGTTTTTATGAAGCAATCCTAGAAACGTCTCACGGAGAATAAAATGTATATAGAATTAATATGCATGACAACATTAACACAAAGGTCAGGAACCGTAAACAGAATGAAAAGTGCTCTAAGGTATTAGCATTTGCAGGGAGGGATTAAAGTAATTATTTGTTTTTGACTATATAGGGGATTCATGATTTAATCATTAGCACAACTACATGGATTTGTATGTGATTGTGACTAACAAGTTTATAGAGAGAACAGTAGAATACTACAATATTTAATTCAAAGTCATTCAAGTAAAGAACAAAAGGAACATTAATCAGTTAGGTCACACCCTAGGGAAAGAGTAGGAAGATAGAAATAATCTCCAATTTACTGGTAATTATGTGAAATGTAAATGGATAAAGTCATAATTTCTTTGTAATGGCCATGTGATATATTCTACAAGATTGTGAATAAATGTTTTGGGCATTCTTTTTTTTGATAAACATTTAAACAGTCTTTAATTTTTTCCTATCAAAATAAATATTGCATGGAAATTTCTGTACATAGGAACTTTCTTTCCTATTTCTATAGGAAGCGCTCAAAGACATTGAAAGAGTTGTAGAAAAAGGAAACATGTAAAATGCTGATCTGAACTGGAAATACCATCCCCTTACACACAAATGTATTAAACCTTTTCTTCTCTTTCAATGCTGTATGACAGTGTCAGTAACCCCACATAATTTTGTTTCTGTATCCAGATTTAGGAATCTTTCAAACTCCGTGGATAGAAGACAGGATGTCTCCTGTGGATTTTCCACTGATTGGATTATCCACTCTCCTCCCCTATAAAAGAGGAGCCAGATGAGGAAGTTCACCACATTTTCCAGCAAACTTCAGGCCGTCTGCATCTCAGGAGTGGAGTCCGCAGGACAAACTCTACCACCATGGGGGAACCTCTGTCCACCGCTTTCCAAAGCCGGCCTTTTCTGGTGAGTACGGGATCCCTAGTGACAGCAAGAGTGTCCATATTTGTCCTTTTCCCTTCTGTGAAACCTCTTTAAGTTAGCAGACAGTGGTTCTTAAAACAAGATGATGTCGTAGGGAAAGTTCTATCCTAGGTGTTAATATTTGTTGAGTCATATTGAAGGTATTCTATTTTTTGGTACGTGAAGCTATCTTGGGATCACAGGCCAGACTTTTATTTTTAAAACAACAATGTCATGAGGAAGGAGAAGTAGAGTTATCTGACCCTGCACCGTTCAAATTGTCCTCCTCTCTGGAAAATTCATTAACCAGAATGTGCTTGGGCTCCCCCCACCACATACACACTCTCTTTGTTTAGTTTTCTGGTTAAAATCATGTGATCAGTTAGTCCTTCCCTAAACTCACCATCACTGTTAATTGAGATGAATATATTGCTTTTCTCTCTCCTCCCCCAGTGTCTTGTCTGTCTGTCTCTGTCTTTCTCTGCCTTGTTCGTCAGACAATCTAATTATACCTGACATTCGATGAGAAATTCATCAGTCTGTTCATTATGTCTTTCTTCTCACCAAGGTCAGAACAAACAGGGCAGTGACTTTATCAAGTTTAAACTGGATCCCGAGTTTAGTGCACAGCTTGGCATATAATAGGTGCTCTATTGATACAGGAAAATGGACCCCAAAGCTGGGGTCCAACCTGAAGGCCAAGGGGGTTCTTGGCTTTGCTCAGGAAAGACTTCAAGAGCGAGCCAACAGAGTAAGGCAAAAGCAAGTTTATTGAAGTAAGACAAGAGAAAAAGGACACTTCCCCATAGACAGGGCAGCAGCTCCCTCTCAGAGCAACAGAACATAGCACCTTGTGAGTTTCCAGGGTCTTATTTTATACTTTCTGTTTAATTCGATGTTAAGCAGAGGGAGGATTATTCATCAGATTTCCAGAAAGGAGTGGGGAGTTCCTGGAACTGAGGATCCCTCCTCTTTTTAAACATACAGGGTAACTTCTGGGAGTTGCCATAGCATTTGTAGACTCCAGTGTCTTCCAGTGTGCTGGTGCATTCTAAGCGGGGCATAGTGAGCAGTGAGGGTAACCTGAGGTCGGTTTTTGCGCCCATCTCGGTTTTAGCTGGTTTGGGCGGCTTCTCCACCACCTCTTGTTTTATCAGAGACCTCGGTTGGGGTCTTATGACTCCTTATCAAGCAGGGCCTGTTGGTCCCCTATCTTATTATAACTAGGGGGAGCAAGTAATTTTCCCTCCAAACTGAGACATCTTGGGTAATGAAAGGGGTAATATTAATAATTATGCCAGGACAGCAGAAGTAAAATGGGAGGACAGAAATGAATGTTTTCAACTAGAAAGTGCACTGATTATGTTTGCATTTTAAGCAGATTAATGAGACTGGAGTTTTGTAATTGGGTTAGAGGGACAAAGGATTTCAAACCTTAGACAGTAATTAATCATCGACTGCAGTATACCATCCAAAGTTTCTACCATTGTATGATTGTAGTTAAGTGAATTTATTAGATAATACATAGAAAGGAAACAGGGTGTATCTGAGGTTCTAATTTATGAGCAGGAACATTTTAGGTGAAGGTGGGATCTGGGTGTGGAAGTGAGTATTTAAGCATTAAGTGGGGTGTGATTTCTTTGGAGACTGGAGGGTAAAGGAACTATAGAAACAATTAATAGCAGGTTAAGGTGTGTCCTAAACACAGTAAAAAGAGATATGGAGAAATCTCTGGGGATGCAAGGACGTCTGTGACCCCTGTGTCCCAGTGAGGGTGGGTTTCAAGGCGCCAGCGTGAGCATAGCTGACTGACGGTGACAGGGAAGAGGAGAGAGTACCGTCCTCAGGGGAGGATGCAGGAGGGACATGATCTGGAACTGGCCCTGGGTAATGACCTTGAGCTTTCTGTCCTTGACTCCCATCGGCTGTTGAGGTCCCAGGATCCAGTCTCCATGTGTGGAGCCTGTCCCTGCTGTACCAGCCCCATCTGGGAACACGGAGACATGCACATTCTTGGGCCCGTCCCCAGATCTACTTGACTGCAGGTCCAGAAATCTGAGTTTGAGCAAACTTCCCAGATGATCGTGGTGCACAGTACAGTTGGAGACACATTTCCCCAGGGAGAGAGGCTGGTTGGAAGGTTCAGGGAAGCTGAGCTGATCTCCCACAGCTGATATTCTCCATCTCCATTATGTCTAAATCTCACATTTTGTTTTCTCTTTAAAGGGGAAGCTCAAAAGAAGTATGATACCCCCGGCTTTGCAGAGGAAGCGGGAAATCCACCTGGCGAAGGCCAGTCGGAGACGTGCTCTGAGGTCTCAGCTACCCGTCAGGCTGACCAGCTGCATCTTCCCGAGGCCAGTGACCAGAATCAGGTCCCATCCTGGCAGTGAGGTCAGGCGCAGGCGAGAGGAGAACTTGGAGAAGCCCCAGCAACTCATTGCATGCAGGCAACTTCAGGGACTCCAGGCCTGCAGCAGCAAAGGACAACTTTTAAGTCCACTGGATTTTGCAAATGCCTTAAAAATAATCGCACCGAGAATTCCAGTTGAATGCCTGGGGGGAGCTGGGAGTGGGGGTCTGCACAGCCACCCTAGGCCCACCCCTGGCCGGTCTGCAGAGTGGGCGGAGAGGACCCCCAGAGTGGGGCTTCATCTCTCCCTGTCCCTCTACAGCCAGCCGGTGACGCCTGCAGATGTGCGGAGACAGGCCCGGAGGGTGAAGAAAGCCAGGCAGAGACTTGCTGAGGCCTTGAGGGCAGACAGGCTGGCCAGGGAGGCAGAGAGGGGGAGGAGCCCAGAAAGAAACACTGAGACATGGATGAAAATAGGACGAGGTGGCGCTGAGCATCCCAGTGGGGTAGCCCTGGGTGGCGATGCAGCCTGAGCGGTCCTGAGTTTCATGAGCCTGTCTTTTAATGTGGACACTTTTTCCTACTCTGAACTGTGAGCCTTTGTTATTCCCAAACTGGTCTTTATTAAATGCATTTGAAAGACAAACCGTGTGAAGAGTGGATGGTTTTGTGGTGAGAACTCGGTTTTCATGGGAGGAGGAAGGACACCTTTGCAAGTCATTGTACACCTCGGTTTCTCCTTACCGTGATTTTTACTAAATAATTTTTACATCAGATTCTGCAGGAGTAATCTAGGCTGAGGGATTTTTTGGTGTTTGGTAGTTACATTTTTTTCTCATAATACACACATTGAAGGAGGAGTTGACGTCCACACCAAGAGATTATTCTTTTTTCTAATGAAAAATATTTTAATTGACAAATAAAAATTGTATATATTTATGGTGTACCACGTGATATTTTGAAATATTGTATATATAGTAGCATGGCTAAATTGAGATAATTAAGGTGTCTGTTACCTCACATCCTTCGCATTTTTTGTGGTGAGAACACTTAAAATCTATTGTTTTAGGAATTTTCAAGTACACAGTTCATTGTTATTAACTGTAGTCACTGTGTTGTGTAGTAGATCTTTGGCATTGTTTCCTCCCGTCTAATTGAAATGTTGTATCCTTGGACTAATACCCTCATTTCCCACCTCCCACACGCCTATCCTGGCAGCTTCCGTTCCGCTCTCTGCCTCTGCGAGTGGCACTTTTTTAGATTCAACATATAAGTGACATCAATCGATAGGTTTTGTGCCTGACTTGTTCCATTTGACATAATGTACTCCACATTCGTCCACATTGTTACAAGTGACAGGATTTCCTTCTTTTTTATGGCGAAAATGACATGATGTCCTTTTTTTTTTTTTTTGAGACAGAGTCTCTGTCACCCAGGCTGGAGTGCAGTGGCGTCATCACAGCTCACTGCAGCCTCCAACTCCTGGACTCAAGGGATCCTCCCGCCTCAGCCTCCTGAGTAGCTGGGACTACAGGTGTGCCCCATGACACCCGGCTTATTTTTCTATTAAGAAAATAAGGAATGGATGACTGTCCTTTTAAACTTTGCAATGCTGTGTCTTCTAGTTTCCTCAGTGTTTCCAATCTTCTAGTCCTTGCTTCTCCAAAATGTTCCTGATTTTCATGATTTCTCCTTCATCGGAGCTCTGAGGGTCATCGTAGTGTCCTGGGTTTTGGTTGTGACAGATGTGTAGGTTCGATGGAGCAGAGGCTTGGGTGATTTAATGGCCATCGTCCTGTTGCACCATTCTCAAATGACAGACGCTGTGCCTCTCTGCTTCTCCCGTACCCTTCAGTTGGAATTACTCTCCCTCCCCATGGTGTGTCTCCAAGCTCATGTTAATATGGTTGCTGTTCTAGGATGCATTTAATGATGTGTCAACATGAGCAAGCATTTTGCTTCCTGAATCAAAGAACCACTTACAAAGCCCACCCTGAACGTGATCAGCTTTTGCACTCATTACACTTTATAAATGGAATCACCTTCCTCCGTGTGTGTGGAATTTAGTAAGGTCCTACCGGAGCCTGAGTTATGCTATTTGCTTTGGCTATAAATTCTAAGACCTTAGAAGAGCCAGTGGCTGGAACAGATGGATTGAACTGACTGGGCATTCATCCTTAATGAGGTCATTGTTTTAGTCTGCTCGGGCTGCTACATAACAACATATACCATAAATCAGGTGGCTAAACCAACACACAATTATTTTTCGCAGTTGTTCATGGATGTCAGTCTTTTCCTTGTGTCCTCACGTGGCAGAGAGATGAAGCAAACACTCTCTGTGCTCTCATAAGGACCTAATCTCATTCACGAGATTCACCTTCATGACCTCATGTAATCCTAATGACCTCCCAAAGACCTCATCTTCTAAAACCATCACACCAGGAAATAGGGCTTCAACACATGAACTTTGGGGAGGGTGGACATGAGCATTCAACCCGTAACACACACTGTACTGGATTTGAAGATAATCATGGTTGGAGTATTTTCCCTAAGGATCCCTATGTCCTGTAGGCAGGTTTCAGTCCAAGAACTACTAGTACATTCCGGATTTGGCTTTTGCCATTGAGGAGATCAATATGAACCCTCATCTTTTACCCAACATATCTCTGGGGTATGGTCTCTACAATGCCCTCCACGGTGAACAGAGGACATTGGAGAGTACCCTCATTTGGTTCTCAGGGCTGGACAAGGGCATCCCTAATTACTCCTGTAGGAGAGACAACAAGTCTGCAGCAGTACTCAACGAAACCTCCATTTCCACCCAGATTGGGACACTGCTGGAACTCTACAAATTTCCACAGGTGAGGGTGGGTGGGATGGGGAGAGAAGAAACCATGCCTCCTTTGGTCCCATCCTCAGGTGCCTAAAGAGGATGGAGGAGGACGCTAAGTTTGAGCATCTTTCAAAGCGTATAGTCTCAAAGGGTAAAGACTCAGAGACTGTCCTTTGTTTGAGGAGGGAGAGGAGGAGGGAGATGAAGGCATGTTCTGGAACTCTGAGTCTGATCAGTCATTTTCTAGAAAACTCTGAGGGAGTGGGAGATGATTAGAAAAATGAAATGAACAATGTCCAGGTATGACTTACCCTTCAGAACCAGGATGGTGCTTTATGCCAACGCTTTCACATTGCTTCCAAGTTTCTCTTCCCTTTAGCTTACCTGTGGCCCTTTTGATCCTACCTTGAGGGACAAGGGCCAGTTTCCTTCTCTCTATCAGATGGCCCCCAAGGACACGGCTCTGGCCCTTGGCATGGGTGTCCGTGACGCTTCATTTCAGCTGGACCTGGGGTGGGGTTGGTCATCTCAGAAGACCAGAAGGGTATTCAGCTTCTCTCAGACCTGAGAGGAGAGAGGGGCGGAAGCAGGGTCGGTGCAGCCTTTGTGGAAATGATATGGAATCAACCTAAGTGCCCATCAGTGGATGAGTGATTAAGGAGAATGCGGTACATACACACAATGGAATATTATCCAGCCATAAAAAAGAATGAGACCCTGTCACTGGCAGCAACATGGGTGGAACTGGAGGACATTATGTTAAGTGAAATAAGCCAGGTGCAGAAAGACAAATATCGCATGTTCTCACTCATATGTGGGAACTAAAAATATGTACCTCATGGAGGTAGAGAGTTGGTGGGTGGTTACCAGAGATGTCTTTCTGATAGAAGATCGGTACAAGGCTTTTCTGTCTCTACAATGGTGTTGCATGTTGGTCTTTAACATAGTCACCTTTAAAAAACTCTCTATTTCTAAGACAAGTGGATAAAACTGTGACCACGACAGGAATTTTTCTTGCTATAAACATCCAGCTACAGGGGATAACGTTCCTTCACGCCTGTAGTTTTATATGTCTCCACTAGAGGGAGAAAAGAACTCAGTAAAAACTGTACAGTTCTCAAATTCCATAAATACGATGTGAAATAACTTTGCCTTCTTATAACCCAGATAATTTATGGTGTCCAAAAAATATACAAATCCATTCCTTCAAGAAATATTTATGGACCGCCAATATGCTTTCCCCCCAGAACATTAAAGCAGTCGGAAAAAATACTGAAAAATTGAAAAGTAAGCAAACAGAACTTAAAAACATTAACTTTAAAGATTTTATTTATCCCCAAACCAGAATTATTAACATTTCACTTTCCTGGTTTTCATGGATGAAAATTCATCAATAATATTTTCAAGATCTCAACTTCTGGGGAAAAAATTGAAAATGTTAATTTAAATTAAAAATATTAAAAATATGATTTAGCAGTAAAACATTAAAAATATTATTTATCTGTAAAAGCGAAGAAGACCTTGCCACTTGGGACAACGCGGGTGACCCTGGAGGACATTACGCTAAGTGAAATAAGCCAGGCACAGAAACATAAATACTGCACTATCTCATTTATATGTAGAATCTAAAAAAATTTCAAATACACAGAAACAGAGAGTAAAGTGGTGGTTTCCAGGGGTGAGGGAGGGGTGGGAGAGAAATGGGGAGTAAGTCAGCGGGCACAAAGTTGCAGGTATGTGGGATGAGTAATTCTAGAGATCTAATGCAGAGCATGAGGACTATAGTCAATAATATTGCATTATACACTGGAAATTTGCCAAGAGAGGAGATTTTAGGTACTTTAACAACACACACACATACACACACAAAAGGTAACTACATGAGATGACAGAGGTGTTAATTTGCTTGACCATAGTTACCATTTCACTACGTACACCAAAGCATCATGTTGTACACCTTATATATAAACAATATAAAAATACATTAAAAATGTGTATAGGGGCACACATTTCACCTTTTGCCTTTGGATACATTATGACCTGACATAGCACTGCCAGACCTTGGATTTGGATATTCTGTTTATCAAAGATTTTCTTGGATTGATTTGGACTTTTAAAAATATTGCATTGATACAGTATGTGTTTTGACTAAGTTTTTGGTGCCCCCTTAAATTTTGTGGCTGGGTGCTTCTCTCTTCTCACCTTCGTCCTGGCCCTTACTATAATCTTTTTGGGGCAGATTTTCAGCCCACTTTCCAGGAAATAGGGCAGCATTCTCAGCATCTCTTGCTTAGAATACTTGATTATTATTAATAAAGAATCTCTAAGGCACACCCGTCTACATGAAAAGGAAAAATTGTACCATGACAACGCTGGAAGTCTCACGCTCACATAGGAAATTGTCCTGAGGGGGACCTACAACAGGTGTGCCCCTTGTTATTTTGAAATTTTTATTTTTTTCCACTTGTCACATTGTAAACATCTTTTCAACTCACTTAGAACCTCATTCTTTGGATGGGTCATCTATGGTATATATGGTGTCATAATGTATTTAACCTGAGTTTGTATCATTTCCAACTTTTCAGTGCTATAAATAACACTGTAACAAACATCTTCGAGCTAAAATTTTTAACACTCTATCCTTTCAGTGCTTTTGAAATTAGTAGTAGGTTATCAGTCAGAGGAAGCTTATATGTCTCAAAGAGAAACATTTATAACTGTACAAAAGCCACCCAAACTTTTCCAAACTGTAAACCATAAACCATTATAAATATAGTAATTTGAAGTTTACTTAATTTTTGCTCATAGAAAACCTTTCCAGCATCAGTCCTAAGTCATCTGGTTGCCTTCTGACTTAATGATTCCTTTCCATTGTGCCTAAAGTTATTGATCTTTTATTTGTAATAGCAGCATGTTGGATCCTAATCAGATGAGTTCCTTGTCTGATTTATCTCTGTAAGTCTACCATGCAGAAGAAGATTGTGGTCACGGATTGGGTTAACAATGCTTGTTGAATGAATATGTCTGGGAAACAGAGTGGGTCAATCTACGGCACAGTGACAGTATTTTATTCTGATATTTTCTCTCCTGCAGTGACCACTCTGGTGGTTTTACAAATACTGCCTTGCTTTTTCAGAATCACCCAAACGGATTCTGTTTCGTTTAACTTCCCAAGAACAACAACTCTGTGCTATTTCTTTTTTTTTTTAATTTTATATGGAAAACTGTTTACTCTTGCCGGTAATAAAATGAATACAAATGAAAACAACAATAAAGTACTCTCATTCTGGGGGCTTATCAAAGTAGCCAAAAATTTATCAATGCTAATATCTAATAATGTGTTGAAAAAGGTATTCATATATCGCTGAGAGGTGTCTAAACTGGTAATTTGCTGATATATCAAGGTCTTTTAATATGTCAACAAATGGAGCATTGCTGTTAAGAATGCAAACTTTGTCTTGTTTTTTCTTTTTGGAAATAGTAAATGTTCATTTTTATTTTTTTTATTTCGGAATATTACAAGGGTACAAACACTTTGATTACATATATTGCCTTTGCACCATCCGAGCTCTGTGCTAATTCTATTCCTAGTACTACTATTTCTAAAATGACAATAGGTGATCTGTGTCAGGTGCTGTATAAGCAGAGCTTGAGACCAGGATTGTAATGCCCATGATTTATGGGGGAAGTGCTTTGGAAAGAAAGTGAGCTTCAGCCTGACCCTGGGGAGAGCATTGGAGCATGAATCGTACCAAAGGGTTGGTCCAGACTTTGAGTCCAGGGGCCCACACTTTTTTATACCTGTGTCAGTCAGTTATCGGCTGTGTGTTGCCCCCATAACGGGTAGAGCGGTTCCCGTTCCACTGAAGTCAATTTTCTGGTGAAAGGGATGGAGTGCCCAAAAGGGGGCTTAGGGAGGGGTACCAACCAATAGATTTGACTATTCTGCCTGTGACCATCAACTATGAAAAAGAAAGTTGTACAAACCACCTAGATACTTGTTTGAGGCTCATTGTAATGAGATTTGGAACTGCATTTAAAAAAAATATTGTCTCAAATGATGCTGCAAACTTCTTAGACATTCCAGTAAGCCTTTCTCTTACTGAAAGATTTAAGATCATTTTCCGCTACTCTCTGCTTTATTGAGCATAGAATGCAGTGGTTTTTATACTTCCAAATAGACCTTCAATAAAGTCTTTTAAAGCTTAAAAGATATGAAAAACACCTCAAAGGGATGTCTTTCATACTTACCTCGGGAAAGGGCGTGTCTTCTCATTTGAAATTCTATCATAGTGTTTGCCATGTTTCCTTCCTGAATATTAGACCTCTTTATAATAAATATTCAGATGTCGTTGTGCACAGTTTTTTATTGTGTCGTTAATTCATCGATAGCTCTCAACTTTGGTGGAATTATCCATTTTATGTGCAATATGGAACCCTCAAGCGGCATCTGCAAACGTGGGATTCTCCACATAATTGTCTCAACCCATGTGTTCAGTTTTTTGACCATGGGACCTCAGATTGTGGTTTTTTTCCCTCTTCCCTATCTTTCAGAAAAATCCCTCTTTCAGAGTTTTTGGGTATTGCTGAAGTAGTGTCTGGTATCTGCTCAGGGTGTGTGTTAGGCTCACGTTTCTGTATTTTGACTTCCTCATTAAAGTTCCTCTCATGCCCTCCCCATGTTTCTGACTCACTCAGCACAGCTATCAGCACCCATGGCAAGGTCAAGTTCACAGAACGCTGAGGTTCACCCTGACCCGTTCTGTAAGTAGTGGCTTCTATCCCCAGCTTGGGGCTGCCATTGTCTCCTGGGCCCCAAAACCATTGAGCTGGGGCACAGAGTGACACCTGACTCATAGACCCCACTGCAACATCCCTTCTTCCGTCCCCTTCCCCATGCATCACTTAAGTCAGCTGAAGACACAAATCCTCTCCATCGTCCTGCTTCTTTTCCTTCCAGAGAAAACATCTCAAAACCTCCATGCATATCGACTCATGCACGTAGGTATTTTAGATGCAGTGTAAGAGCATACCTCCATTGTTTGCCAAAAGCCTCTAAGTTCTACCTCTGGAACAGCCCAGATACTCTATGACATACAGATGGGAAGACACAGGAGGCTTAGAGAGGTTAAGGAACTTGCACAAAGTTATTTATTCATCCAATGAATATTTCTTTTTTTTTTTTAATTTCAGGATATTACGGGGGTATGCATATTTTGGTTACATAATTTGCTTTTGTGCAGTTTGAGTCAAAGTTATTTGTGTGCACTTCACCCAGATAGTGTGCATTGTACCCGTTAGGTGTGAATTTTACCCATCCCCTCCCCCCACCACCTGCTTGATTTCCGTTGAGTTTTACTTCCACATGTGCACATAAGTGTTGATCCATCAATTCCGATTTAGTATTGAGTACATGTGGTGTTTGTTTTCCAATGGCTTTTATCAAAAATTCCCAAAACAACAAATGTTGGTGTGGATGCAGAGAGACAGGGACACTTATACACTGCTGGTGGGACTGCAAACTAGCACAACCTCTATGGAAAGTAGCATGGAGATACCTCAAAGAACTAAAAATAGACCTACCATTTGATCCAGAAATCCCACTTCTAGGTATTTACCCAAAGGAAAAAAAGACATTTTATAAAAAAGACCTTGCACTCGAATGTTTATAGCAGTACAATTCACAATCGCAAAGACGTGGAAACAACCCAAGTGAATATTTCTTAAGTGTCTACTCTCTAGGCTGTGATACTAAATAAGACACACATTGTCCTTCCTTTCAAGGAACTTTAGACATTAGAACTACATTAGAACATTAGAACTACATTCTAATGAATGGAGTGGGGGAGGGGAAACCCAATAAACAAGGACGTGAATATTTAAGTGGGCTGGGTGTCTTCCATTAACCCCCTGCATGTCTACCCAGTTGTCTGTCCATAATGCTGACATCTTTGGAGCATGAAAAGGACTCATTCATTTATTTATTATTTTTTTAAATTTTTATTTTCTTTCCTGCAGCTTTATTGAGGCATAATTTAAAAATAAAGATTGTATATATTTAAGGCATACAACCTGATGTTTTGATACACGTATACATTGTGGAATGATTATCATAATTGACCTTGTTGGCCTGTGGCTTCCAGTTGGTGTTGACCAATGTAACCCACCATCAGGATACTAGAAAAAGGGAAGAGATGAGGTCAGCCTACCCTGAGATTTTATTTTCACATAAAATTAAAAGAGAGAACTTAGAAAATGCCCATGATAATAGTTTTCAGAATTAACATCTCTTTTTTTTTTTTTGGACCTGATTACAACTTCCTTCTCTCCCACCGTCATTTTTTGTGTTGTAATAACTACATGATAACCACAGATCTAAAATGAAAAGTCAGTTTTTGTCTAGATCTTATGGAAAATAAATTCAAAAAAAAAAAAAAAAGCAAACAACCCAGGAGTGAAGAATATGATTTTGCCAAAATCCAAACAGGTCAATCAGGTTCCCTGTTTAAATCTGTATGGGACCAGTAATTTATCATTACTTATTGAGGTAAAAGTCATATAACATAAAATCCACCATTTTAAAGTGTATAATTCAGTGGCTTTTTTTTTACATGAACAGTGTTGTGCAACCATCACCACCACCCATCTCCAGAACATTTTCATGATCCCAAAAGGAAACTTCGTCCCCATTAAACAATCACTGCCCCCTTCCCCTCGTCTCAGCCCCTGGCAACCATGAATCCACTTTGTGTCTCTATGGATTCGCCTATTCTGGACATTTCATATACATAGAATCCTACAGCATGTGGCTTTTTGAGTCTGGGTTCCTTCACTGAGCATAATACTTTTAAGGTTCATCTACATTGGAGCATGTGTGTGCTTCAATTCCATTTTATGGCTGAATAATATTCCATTGTATAAATGGACCACATTGTGTTTGGCCATTTATCCACTGATGGGCGTTTGGGTTTCCACTTTTTAGCTATTAATGAATCATGCTGCTATGAACCTCCTTGTACAAGTTTTCATTTGAACACATATTTGCAGTTCCCTTGGGTTTATACTTAAAAGTGGAACAGTAATTTTTTCCCCTGTTTTTCATAGCTGGCCACGGATTGCCCCTTCCCCACACAATTCTTACACACTGACTATTTAGATTTACGATCTGCTTAAGGCCTGCTCATGTAAGAGGTTCTTATTCTGAATGTCTAATGAATACCTTTGTCCAAGCAGGAAAACACCACTTCCTAAGGTTATTACAATTAGATTAATGGTGGTGACATTTTTCTGAGATGGAGAAGGTCACAGAGGGTGAAGCCAGTTTGGAAGGGTAATCCAAAGTTTTATTTTACTTCATTAAGCTTGAAATGCCTAGTTTTGGAGATGTCCAGTGAGGAGTCAGGTGTGTGTGTCTGGAACTCGCGCAAGAGGCCAAGGATGGAGAAATATATTTGAACATCATCAGTCTATATTTGGTACATAGAAGACAAACGAAAATGGACCGTAGGTGTTGACCTTGAGAATGACCTCAATGAGAATAGTTTCCTTGGAATGGCGAGGGCTAAATTGTGAGTAGAGTAAATTTGAGGACAGAATGGGACATGAGGGGGTTGATACAGCAAGATTTGACAGCTCTTTCGAGAGTTTTGCTATAAAGAGGGGTGGAGAAATGGACAAAGCTTTTGCATCCAACTCATCACTCACTAGCTGTGTAGCTTTGGGAAAGCCACGTAGCCTCTCTGTGTCTCAATTTTCTCATCGGAAAAGTGAGTTTGTAATAGTTGCAAGGATTAAATGAGTTAGTATAGGCAAGGTCCATAGAACAGTGCCAAGCATATAACAAGCACTCAATAAAGGTTCCATTTTCATTCTTATCTTGAAGGTTGTCCCATTCCTGTCCTTTGCTATTCCTCTCTAAAGGAATCCTCACGTTTTCAGGTTTTGGCTACACTCAACAATTTGCGATTTTGGCATGGTTTGGCAGGAAAACCTTATCTCTGCTGCACACGGCACCAGCTGGAGACTGCAGTCATCCCAAGGCTTGCTCACGTGTCTGGAGGTTGATGCTGACTGCTGGCTGAGACCTCGGCTGGTGCAGTCATCCAGAGCACCTACATGTGGCCTCTCCACGTGGCCTCTTGGCTTCTCACAACATCGTGGCCATGTTCCAAGAGCAAGGTCTAAAGAAAGAAGTAGAAGCTACCAGTTTCTTAAGATCTGTACCTGGAAGCTTGCATAGGGTCTCTTCCCTCTTTTACTATTAGTTAAGAATTCACAAAGACCAGATACTAGGAGGTCACAGGTCTCAGCTCTCCATAGAAGTGTGTCGAAAAGTGTGGGCAGCTGGGTGCGGTGGCTCACACCTGTAATCCTAGCACTCAGGGAGACCGAGGCCAGAAGATTGCTTGAGGTCAAGAGTTTGAGACCAGCCTGACCAAGAGCGAGAGCCTGTCACTACTAAAAATAGAAAAAAAAAAAATAGCTGGGTGAGGTGGCATGCACCTGAAGTCCCAGCTACTTGGGGGGCTGAGGCAGGAGGAGCCCTTGAGCCCAGGAGTTGGAGGCTGCAGTGAGCTGTGATGACACCACTGCACTCCAGCCTGGGTGACAGAGTGAGAATCTATGCCCCCCCCAAAAAAAGTGTGGGGCCATGTTTTAATATCACGACAGGCACCAAGCACACTTGACATAAGAGGTTTGTTTGAAAAAAAGGTGACTTGGGGAGAAGCAGCTGGCCCAGTCAAATGGGTTAAATGAGGAGGGTTTAATGAAAGGACCATTTATTTAGATGTGGGCAGGGCTAAGGGAACTCAACAAAGGATGGTGGGACACCCTGGGACTAGCAATGTGGGGGGTGCTGTCACCACCCCACCCTTTGTCTTGAAAAGCTGCAGAGAGAAAGCAGTTATAGGAACCTGGCAGGGGCTTTAGCCTGCAGCAGGAGAATCTAACCACTGCCCAAATGTACAGACCCTGCAGGGAAGCAGGCACTGGGGAAATAAACATCCCCACTGCTCATTCCTCCAGACCTCCTCTCTCCTTCTGGGGCTACCATTAGCCAAAGTCAGCTTCAAGGCAGAGAACATGAGGGTCTGATGATGCAGAATACACAGGGCAACCTCTCAATGCACAGAGCAATGTACAGAAGGATGGAGAACAGATATGTTTCACAATTGCCTAAAGGGAAGTATTGCATGCTTGTTTAAGTTTGAGAGGTGACCACGCCTTATCAAACAATTGGTTCTGTGATGGTGACAGATAATGGTGACAGCCTACTTCTCTACCAAGGCCAGGTGAGATACCCAAAGTAGAACTTTGAGAGGGAGATTGTCAACAGATTCTCCTGTCTGTCCACTTCTGCTTTTGTTGTCTTAATTTGTTCATTGGCTTATGGGTTACTCTAGTGTTTGTCTGTGTCCCTCTGTGCGGCTTTGCATTAAAACTCCCTGAGAGAGACACAAGCTGAATGGATTTGTCAGTCAATGCCCAACACAGAGAACTGTTCTAACGTATACTGTTCTTCTCAGCCACCTCTTAGGTTGTTGGTTGCCATGTGGACAAATCCACGTTCCAATCAGCGGTGGTTGGGAGGTGAAGTCAAATAGTAACATGCCCAAAAACATGCGTGCAAAGAACTCTTTCCAGTCTACTTTGGGAAATGTATCAGTCACCTTTGGCTGTGTAACAAATCATCTCCTCCACAAATCATTTATTTATTTATTTAGAGACAGAGTCTCTGTCGCCCCAGGTTGGAGTGCAGTGGCATCATCATAGCCCACTGCAACCTCAAACTCCTGAGCTGAAATAATCCTCCCACCTCAACCTCCCAAGTAGCTGGGACTACAGGTGTGCCCCACCATGCCTGGCTAATCTTTTCTATTTTCACTAGAGATGGGGTCTCGCTCTTTCTCAAGCTGGTCTCAAACACCTGACCTCAACCAATCCTCCCGCCTTGGTTTCCCAGAGTGCTAGGGCTACAGGTGTGAACCACTGCACCCAGCCAAGTTTTAGAATTTTTGCTTAATATAACAACTATTTTTATTTACTCCTTGATTTTGTGGCATGGCTAGATATTGCTTCTGACCTGGGCTGGCTTGGCTGGTCTCTTTCATGTGTTTGTGGTCAGTTGGTGGGTCCGCTGGTTGAATGATCTAACACAGCTTCACTCACACACCTGGTGGTCGGCAGGTTGGCAATCAGAGTGACAGATTGTTGGCTGGTGAGCCTTGGTTCTCTTCCACATGGCTCACATGGCTTCTTTTTCTCCAGCAAGCTGGCACTTTCTTTGCATCCTCTTAGGTATTGTTTTCTTGGCCAAAGCCAGTCACACGGCCAAGCTTAATGTCAGTGTGGAAGACAGACTACACTCAAAGATGGGGAAATTCTTGCTTTCATTTATGCAAACAATCTGTCCCCTGCAGAATTATCAGAACTTCAGGGACTTCTCTTGGGTTTAGGCATCTCAGTTTTACATTCAGACAATTTTGATTTCAGTACAGCTGACAATGACAGACTTGAACTCCCCATTTGTCATTTAAAAGATGATACACATTTAACGAAATAGAGTAGGTGGGGGGAGGGGAGGGGATGGGTAAATTCACTCTTGATGGGTACAAGGCACACTATCTGGGTGAAGGGCACCCTTATAACTTTGACTCAACTGTACAAAAGCAAATTATGTAACCAAAACATGTGTACCCCCGTAATGTTCTGAAATAATAAAAAAAAGATGATACAGCAAACATTTTGAGTAGTACCTGGAGAGGCTGACTGCCAGCCCACCTATACAGCCATAACTCGATGATTACTTGAATACTTTATTGCCTTTGCTCTTGTTAATTTATAAAAATAAATGAGAAACAGAAAAATGAAGGTGTTAATATTAGGGATAATAAGACCGTGTTTCACAAATGTAATAAAATCCAAACAAGAAGTAAATCACTAGATATGTATTTGGACTTGCCAAACTACAGGGTATTTGCCATATTCATGCTGGATCTTACCAAGGGTCTTCTAATACAAATGAGACAAATATTTCAGTATGCCATTCTAGTAAAACCAGTCAGGAATTTTTACAAGCCAAGTAGATCTGTGTAAGTATGTTGGGTGGTCCTATCCCAAAGACCAAGGGTATGTATGGGTAAGTCATTTTCCCCAAGTGGTTGACTGAGAAGTGATTCTGGAATGGGAAACTGGGCAATACAAAGGTACACTGACTTCTCCCTTCCACACTCTGGTCTTCAACTCTTGTAGTAAAAGTTAAAGTGCCTCTTCAAAGTTGGACCCATTTCTTTGGCATCCGTGAGAGTTGAATCCACTGTCCATTATTTGATTTGCCCCATTTTGAGCAACATCACCATCTCCAAGTTCATTTTCCAAGGCACTTTAATATGCCTATGCTGGTAATGCACAATTTAAATTACTGTAATGAAAAGAGAACCAATGGACCTTTATGCAAAGTCCCTGATCAACAACCCAGACTTCTCATCTACCCACAAGACTCCGTGAGAGACTGGACCTCATTATAAGTGGTGATGCACTTCCTCTTCTGTTAGTTCTGAGAAGTGACCAGGCTGGGTTGGAGGCAAGGACTTTTCATCTTTGGGGTAAGTAAGCATAGTGACTTCTCATAAAAAAATAGAAAAATGTTTTACCTGTGATTGTGGGTCTAGAAAAACATTGTGGCTCTGGAAACCTTTCCAAGAAGACTTCATTCTATGTCCTGTTGCTTTATTTCTTGAAAGGTGATATGCAGCATCTATCTCATGTTTATTTTTTCACTTCTGCTGGGACAAGGAGTGTGTGTTGTTATGTGGGAGTGTGCAACCCACTGAACTGCTTCAGCACACTCAAAAGGATTTGGCAAATTATGTTTTAAGGGGCTTCAGGTGAGCTAAAATGACAAAGTTTCAAGAAAAAGAGTCTAAAGCAAATGTAGCTTATAACTAATTTGTTATGAAAAATGAGGAAAACAAGATCTTAAAAAATGAGTGAGTTTCCTGAGATAGTAGGTGAATTAAGAACTTTGTCATACACCTCACCCCCATAATACACACACCAGCACAGTTAAATGCCAGGCTCACAGTGCAGGGGTTTTATGCTTTCTTTATGGCCAAAGGAAAGAAGTCAACATTTTTCAACCAGCTGGTTATGACCCACTGGAGGGGGATTGACCACGAAACCAACTTAGTGCACAACAACCAGCATGGCAACAACCGAGCATGAAAAGGAAAATGATTATAAAATATCAGATGTTGTGCATAGTATTATTTTGTGAAACTTGGTTCAGTCCTCTGTGTCTCTCCTCTGTCTCTGAAATGCATTTCTTACAGTTGGTTATGGCCAAAAATCTCTGCAAATCAGCATTCCTAGAGGCCTCAGCTGTTGTGACAAATATTATCACCTCTTTCATGTAAACATACTCACTTTAGTTAAATTAGTTTCAAATGAGGCCTCAAAAAGAATTGTCCTCATTTGGGCAGGGATCCTTTGCATTGAGAGTTTCTCCAGCATATTTCAGAGTGAAATATTTTTTTTGAAGGATGAATAACAGGAATCAAAAAGGGAGACAAATATTGAGAGAGGGAAGGCACCCAGACAGGGACTAAGTGTAGTTCCTCCAGTGGGACACAAGATTCCTACTACAGAATTTGATTTTCAATCAGGCATTATTGTCTACTGCAGAGATTGCAAGCTGGTGGTCCCCTGGCTTGCATTTAAGGAAAGAGTAGACGTGAATATCTCTAGCCAAAGCCTGTGGTCTCCAGTTTTCCAGGGCACCCATTGCTTTCCACCAATGGTCTTACTTATTACGTTCCATGGCCAGCTCCCTGGTGACATTGGGGTTTGTGACCTTGGTGAGGTGATTGAACTTGGGCTTTGGACTCAGGGAGACCTTGTGCATGTCTTAGCTTTGCATTTTCCTAGCAGCATGACCTTGAGCAAGAAAGCAATATAATCTCCTTTTTTTTAATTTCAAAATATTATGGGGGTACAAACGTTGAGGTTACATATATTGCCTTTGCACTGACCGAGTCATAGCTACAAACGTGCCCATCCCCAGACAGTGCATACCACACCCATTAGGTGTGAATTTACCCATCCCCTTCTCTCCCCTCCCTCCTGCCCAACATCAGATGAATGCTACTTGCATATGCGCACTTAAGTGTTGTTCAATTAGTACCAATTTGATAGTGAGTACCTGTGGTGCTTGTTTTTCTATTCTTGTGATATACTTCACTCAACTAGTATAACCTCTATGGAAAGTAATATGGAGATACCTCAAAGAACTAAAAGTAGAACTACCTTTTGATCCAGGAATCCCACTACTCGGTATCTACCCAAAGGAAAAAAGTCATCCTATAATAAAAACATCTGCTCTCGAATGTTTATAGCAGCAGAATTCACAACTGCAAAGATATGGAAACAACCCAAGTGCCCATCAATACATGAGTGGATTAATAAAATAATAAAATGTGGTACTACTCAGCCACAAAAAACAATGGTGAACTAACACCTGTTGTATTATCCTGGATGGTCCAATATAATCTCTTGGAACCTCAATTTCTTTATCTGAAGTGTGGGGAGAGAATTATAAGACTTACATCATAAGATGCTGTGGGCTTTCAATGAGATGATAGTCACTAAGTTCTGAATAAGGCACGTGGCCCATAGCAGAGTTCCCATAAATGATTTTAGGACGTGGTAATGGAAAGGATGAGGGAAATTTCTCACCCTAACTGTGGGCAAGGCATTGACAGTGACCTGCTCCATAAGCACACAGGCGGCCCTGACCGATTCCAAACTCAAAGATCAAACAGAACAGATATATCAAGACAGGAGTATGGAGAAGGGACAAAGCTGCTAAGAGAAAGCATTTTTTAAGTAATTCTGTTGTCTCTTCTTTTAAAAAACTTCATTAGTATTATTAATTTCTTATTGTTAAAGCAATATGCAAAATTTAGAATAACAGCTAAATAAAAAGGGATTTAAAATCACTCATGATGTCTTATGGACAAACTAAGGCTCAGAGAAAAATAAATAAATAATTTTTAAAAATCATTCATAACGTCATCCTCCTATTAACAGTTATAATTCTTTTAAATGTGATATTACATACTTTGCTCTATAACCTACATTTTTACTGATACATAGTAATTGTATATTTTATGGATACATGTGATATTTTGATACATGCACATACAACGTGTAATGATAGAGTCAGGTAACCTAATGCTATATTGTAATAGCTTTCCAAGTCACTGTAATAGCCTCCTACAACATTGTACTCAAATTGGTACTACAAAGTTTTATTTATGATATCAAATTATTGGCACTGCATATATTTAAATGCTACCTTACTTCCTACTTACATTTTATGAAACTGTTTTCTTCAAGCTACTTACTACATCTTGCCCATCAGCGTCTTTGTCATCATTGGCACTGCTTTTTGAGTGGCTTAACAGATTTTCAGAGCACAATATCTTTCCTAATGTGCACTGGAAGTTGTATCTCAAACTCCCGTTGCCCACTGACGTTACCTTAGGAGAGTGCTTTTTAAATTTTAAAATGATATCCACAGGCAAACACTTACTACGATGCTTCTTAAAGTCTTCTTTGAAAGGCTCGTTTATAGCGATGTCTAGTACTGCCACTATTTTCTTTGTTCGAAATGACTTATTTTTTGAATAGAAAAGACCTTCACTTGGTTCAAAGTTCAAAAGGTACAAGACGATCAAATGTGAAAAGTCTCTTTGCCTCAGCTTCCCAGCCACTTTTTGTCAAAGGCACCTGATGTTATGAGTTTCTTAGGTACCCTTCAGGAATATTTTATACAAATACAGCATCATAACAGATATATACATGCACTTGATGCATTTATATGTTTGTACATTTGTATGTATTACTTTGTGTATGCATATATATACACATACATATAGAATTGTATATAGAATTCTAACCTTTTTTGTAAAATATGGGAGATAGGTGCCCTGTTATATAAATATTTTATAAATATATGTATACATTATTTCTAATTGTATATAGTATGCTAACATTTTCCTTATCATCTCCCTATTTTATACAGATATTAGCACATGTACTTCTATCCCTTGGGATTTATTTGATTATTTACTAACTTAACAGTATACCATTAAGGTCATCTACCCCCCCCCCCATTTTTCATTATGGAGCTTTTCAAACATATACAAATGTAGGGAGAATAGCAGACCCATCACCCAGCTTCCACAATGATTGGATCCTGGCCACTCCTAGTTCATCTTTCCTCCCACCCACTCCCCTGAACCACTCCCCCTACCCAATTATGTTGAAGCAAATCCTAGTCATTGCATTATTTCCCCTGCAAAATCTTTAGTATGTATCTCCAAAAGATCAGGTTTCCTCAAACAGAGCCTCTTTATCATACCTCTGGCTTCCTCTAGAGCAGCCACCTACATTGACAGGTGAGGAAGCTGAGGGCGAATTGCCATGTCTACGAAAAACAGACAATCACTCTTTAATGTCATGAGATGTTCAGCCTTATAACCTTTTAAAAAATTATTTGTTTGATTTGGGTTCACTAAGACACTGCAATTGGCTGATATGTTTCTAAGTCTCTTTTAATCTAGGTTCCTCTTCTATCTGGCTATTTTTAACCTCTTGCATTTTTTTTGGACAAAAAAAGTGGAACTAATAGAAGTAGAAAACATAACAGTGGTTAACAGAGGGTGGGGCAGGGGCAGGGAGGTGGAAATAGGGAGGTGTTGGTCAAAGGGTACAGAGTTTCAGTTAAACAGGAGACAGAAGTTTTAGAAATCTATGGTACAGCATGGTGATGACAGTCAGTTAATAATAATACATTGTCTATTTCCAAATTGGCAGAAGAGTAGATTTTAAATGTTCTCATCACAAAAAATGATACGTATGCGAGGTGACGAATATGCTAATTACTTTCATTTAATCATTCCACAATGTAAACATATATGGAAACATTACATTGTACCCCATAAATGTATATAACTATTTGTCAATTGAAAATATTTATAAAAACCAAATAAATAACAGCAATGTAAAAAAAAAAAAAAAAAAGTCCAGGTGTGGTGTCTCCCGCCTGTAATCCTAGCACTTTTGGGAGGCCGAGGCGGGAGGATTGCTTGAGGTCAGGAGCTGGACATCAGTCTGAAAAACATAGTGAAACCCCTGTCTCTACAAAAATTAGAAAAATCAGCCAGGTGGTACATGCTTGTAGTTGGAGCTACTTGGGAGGCTGAGGCAGGAGGATCGCTTGAGCCCAGGAGTTGGAGGCTGCAGTGAGCTATGATCTCACTACTGCACTCTAGACAGGGCAACAGAGCAAGACCCTGTCACAAAAAATTTTAAAAAGAAAGAAAAAAAATGGCAACAGGGTAGTTTGTCCAGTGGAGTTTTCCACAGCCTGGATTCTGCTCATTGCAACAGAACAGGATTTTAAATTCCTGTACAATATTCATTCCACGAGATGCATCTCTTTTTCACCCTTTGCTGGGTGATAAGCTCGTGTCCTATAACCAACTCTGCTATGATCATTCCTGCAGGATCCTTTCCTTGAGATAGTTCCCCAGAAGCAGAATGATTGGGTCAAACGAGAGGCAGGATTTGGGGTTTTGATAAGCATCGGCCCCCCTGGTTTCTAACCTTGTGACCCTCAGGAGTTGGTTTCCACTGGGCTGATTTATTCCAGAACTCTTACCACATCCTGCTGAGGAGAGATTCTCAGATTGTTGGTCCTGGTGCGTCTGTGCCATGGGAAGCAGGTGGTTGCTCCTGCTCTGGGGTAAGTGGAACAAAGAACTCCCGTCTCTTCTCTTTTCCTCTTGCTGTCCTAGCTGTTTGCTCCCTAACAGTTGGCGCTTTCTCCAGCACTAACTGCGTGTGCTTGTCCTGCATGAAACTCTCCTGTTGAGTCTCTTAGGTGGGGCTGCCCCAAAGCAGAACTGAGACAAGAACTGGTGTATGCAAATGTTTACCTGGGAGGGGATCCCAGGAAGCACAAGAAAGGGCGTGGGGGATGTCACACAAGGTAGGGTGAAGAGCCAATACAGGGTGCGTTAATGAAGTGAGGAAGCTGAGGGCGAATTATCACATCCATGATAAGCCCAGGATTCTCTTGGTCTGTGCTGTTCAGATCTCTTCTGACCTCAGAGGAAGCTGTAGTTGCTAAGGGTTAAGCCTGCACCGTCCACCAGAGCCACCAGCTACGGGTGGCTACTAAGCACTCAAAATGTGGCCAGTCCAAGTGGAGAGGTGCTGTATGTGCGAAACACAAACCAGAAATCAAAGACCTAATAAGGTCTGGACTGATAAAGGCAGACTGCTGATATGGAGAGGAGATCGCAGAGTTGGCCTTTTAGTGCTAGACTATGTGGAAAAGCTGAATTAGCCGCTGAGTTTTCGGGAATGGGGACCCACCACTGCGGTCAGAGGTAGCTCTTGTTCTTCAGTAGTGTTGATATATCATGCCCACCCCCATGACCCCTGTGTCCATAGCCTGCCTGGAAGAATCTACAGTGATGTTCGCACATGTGACTGGATGGAGGGTTAGGGTCAGTCTCCCCTAACTCACCCAGCCTTCAGCCAAGCAGAGCCCAGGGGAGTTATCCTCTGAGCTCTGAGTTGTCCCCTCCTCCCTCTGTTCTAGGTCTCGGTGTCTTGCTGGCTCTGTCAGGACCAGAAGCCAAGAATTCTGGAGGTGAGTCTACTCATAACCAAAGGCCAGAGGAAAGGACATTAGGATCTTTGGGGAGGGGAAGGTGCCCTTTGCAAGAGAGTGAGCGCTGAGTTCCTGGTGTTTCCCACCTGCTCCTGGGAGCTCCGGAGGGCTGTTCCCTTTCTCTGTCCTCACCATCATCATCTCCATTTACTTAGCTAAGCAAATGACACACACCCTCTCATTTAATCCTCATGACATTCACACAGAAGGTGCCGACACTGTCCCCACTTGGCCAAGGGTCCTCTGGAGAAGGGGCCGGTTCAAGGTCACACAGCTGGTGGATGCTGGATTCTGTTCTTTCTTTCCCCAAACCTGTGTCCTACGTCATTCTTCAAAACACTCTGCTTTTACCCCATGCCTTGGGTTGGGTTTCCCCCCAGAATTAGATCCTGAGAGCAAGTCATTTGTCTGGGAGGTGATCCCAGAAAACACCACCTGGGAGTGGGCAGTGGCATAGGAAGTGGGGAAGGTGACATAGGACCCATTGTCACAAGAATTACATTTGGGCGACTGGAGCTCGACCCTTGGGTGAGCCACTGGACACAGTGAGGAGCACACAACTCAGAGTTATTCCCCCAATGGGCAAGGAAGATGTCTTATTTTATTTTTACTTATTTATTTGTTTTTGAGATACGGTCTCCGTCTGGCACCCGGGGCTAGAGTGCAGTGGCGTCATCATAGCTCACTGCAACCTCAAACTTCTGGGCTCAAGGGGGTCTCCCCTGCCTCCTGAGTTAGCTGGACTATAGGGATGCACCCATCAAGCCCAGCTAATTCTTCTTGTTTTAGCAGGATGGGTCTCACCCTTGTCTTACTGGTTTTTGAACTCCTGGCCTCAAGCAATCCTCCCACCTCGACCTCCCAAAGTGCTAGGATTACAGGCATGAGCCACCGTGACCAGCAAGATGTTTTATTGTTATTATTTTTTTTAACTTGTAGTAAAATATGCATAACATAAATTTTATCTTTTCAACCATTGTCACGGGTACAGTTCAGGGCATTAAGTGCATTCACACTGTTGTGCAACCGTCACCACTATCCATGCGCAGAATTCTTTCCAATTGCAGAACTGAAACTCTGTCCCTATTAAACACTAACTCCCCATCTACCCTCCCCCAACCCCTGCCACCCATCATTCTACTTTCTGTCACTATGAATGTGACTCCTCTAGGGACCCCATATAAGTAGAGTCATACAGTGTTTGTCCTTTTGTGACTGGCTTATTCCACTTCGCATAATGTCCTCAAAGTTCATTGATGTTGTTGCGTGTGTCAGAATTTCCTTCCTTTATAAGGCTGAAGAATACTCTACTGTGTGGTTATACCACAGTGTGTTTACCCATCCATTTATCAACGGGCATCTGGGCTATACACAACATTTGGCTATTGTGAACAATGCTGCTGTGAACACGGGTGTACAAACATCTCTTCCACACCTTGCTGTCAATTCCTTTGGGTCTATACTCAGAAGTGGGATTGCTGGTCCTATGGTAATTTGGTAATTCTAAATTTTGATTTCTTGGGTAATGGCCGTACCGTTTTCCATAGAGGCTGCGTCATTTTACATTCCCACCCGTTTGGCACAAGAGTTCTACCTTCTCCACATTCTCACCAACACTTGTTATTTCCTGGTTGTTGTTTTTTTTTAATATTAATGAAGCTGAAGTTTTTTTTTATAGACTGACTCCTGTCAGTCATTGATGAAGGAAGCTGCTCCTGAAAGGGAAAGCAGTGCTAACCTACTAGGTGGTGAACAGAGAGGACTCTGGTGGCCAGAGAGAGCCCTCAGGTAAAGAAACACAGGTGCTGGCATTTGGAGGCAAACAGTCAGGCAAAAGTGGTATTGTCGGCAGAAGTGGGATCTGGCAGGCGCTGTGCGCATCTGTGTTCAGCAGCGGGCTGGGTGCAACAAGGATGCCAACAGAGCTGTTCCCAAGAGGACATCCTTCTGACCGCATCATCCAGTAGATTGTAGGTGCTTAAGAATATTTCTTGAATAAATGAATGAGTGAATGCACATAGTCTGTGTCCCCTGCAGCTTTCTGTCCTCAGTGCCCTGAGCATGCGCTCTGCTACAACAGCACCCACTGTACTTGTGAAGATGGATTCCAGGCCAGCTCTGGGAGGAGATACTTTTTCAGCTCCTATGAGACATGTGAAGGTAAAGATATTATTTATGAGATTTAATTCAATCCCTCATTAGTGGTAACTACTCTGGTCCTTGTGTCATCTGTCCAAAGCACGTAAGGCCATAGACCAAATAAAACCCATAGCTCTTCAGCAGACTAATTGACAAGGTACAGATATTGGGCAGGTGTACCTGTCCCTGAGTCCTTCAGATAGACAGAGCAAGTCTGAGTCCTTGCTTCAGGGCACCTTCTCTCTGTGGGCTTGAACCTCAACTCTGGTCCATCAGCAGGGAAGGCTGATGAGACAGAGAGATGCAGACATACAAACATTGCATAAGCCAGGATTTAACTAGTGTGTTCCTTCCACATAGCTTGCAACCTTTGCTAGTAATGTGTTAACTTATCCTATATTTATTCCCTTGCTACTCACTGTGTTTTAAATTGATTTAACAAATTTGAGACTCACCATTAAACAAAAACAAAATTCCATCCTTACTCCAGTGATTTGACACATCCCCTAAACTATATTCTAAAGCTCCATATGTACTTGAGTCTATTTCTGTGCTCTTAGTCCATTCAATTGGTCTATTTTTTATTTATTCATGGATCAGCACCTCACTGTTTTGTCAAACCTTTATGGTATGTTTTAATGTATGGTTCCCACTGTGTAGTTTTTCTGCCTATTCTTGCATGATAATACCGAATTGTCTCGCTCCATAAAATACTCGTAGATTATTTTATTGGGATTGCATCGGATTTATACATGAACATAAGGTGGAGTCTCATCTTCATTGTGTGGATTCATCCTACCCAAGAACGGGAGATGTTATTTGGGTACATTTGTGAACAATGTTGGGCAATAAAGATTCCATGGGCAAGGGAACTGGTATAGTTCTACGAAAATGAAAAACAACAATATTTTCTCTTGATTCACAGACATTAATGAGTGTAAGACTGGGCTGGCAAAGTGCAAGCACAAAGCATATTGTAAAAACAAAATTGGAACTTACATCTGCAGTTGCGTGGTAAAATATCCTATCTTCAACTGGGTGGCTGGTGTGATTGATATCGATCATCCAGATTGTTATGGTAAGAAACTCCCAATACTCTTTCCTCCATAAAACAGAATGGGGGTGGGCAGTTAGGAAGAGCTTCTGAGAACTACCAATTTCAGGCCAGGGTGAGAGAGCAGAGCTCTGTCCTAACCCACATCCCTCATTTCTTTGTCATCCTCGTCCAAGGAGACGTTGTCCAAGCCCAAGACATTAAAAACCACCTTTATATATAGGTGCCTTACAATTTATGTCCCCTATCCAGGTTCCTTTTCTGGCTTCCAAAGGAGCATATCTAATTTTTTTCTGAACTTGTCTATTTATTTATCTGTCACTGACCTTAAATTCAATTTCTATGTCTGTCTATCTGTCTGTGTCCTAAAGCCCATGAGTTCATGCTGTTACCTCTGATGCCAGTGCAACACCAAGTCTTGGTCCTGCCTTCCTTCTTTCCTTATGTGTAACTTCTTTCTCCAGCAACAAGAAGTCTGGCTCTTAGTGTCCACAGTGTATTTATGTATTTGTTCAATCCTAGTGTAAGTCCATGTTTTGAGTTAGATGGATAGGATTTAAGTGCTGCCTCCTCCCCTTGCTAGCTGGCTTTCAGTTAAGGATTTGACTTCTCTATGCCTCATCTATAAATGGGAATAACACTAATATCTATGGTATTAGATATGTGTGGCTGCATAACAGGTTGCCCTCTCCCCCAAAGTTAGTGGCTTAAAAGACGCATATTTATTGTTTCAACATTTCTGTGGGTCCTGGCGTGGCTTACCTGGGACCTTTGCTTTGGGGTCTACCACCAAAGGTGTTTCCGGACTGTGGTTTCTTCTGCAGGCTTGACTGGGGCAGGATCTGCTTCCAAACTCACTCACAGGGTTGCTGGAAAGATTCACTTCCTTAGGAGCCATTGGACTGAAGCCCTCAGTTCATTATTAGTGGTTGGTGGGAGGCAGTCATCAGTTCCTAGATACGTGGGCTTCTGTCACTTGCTTATTGTAGCAAGCACCAGAAAATAGCCAGAGAGTGTAAATAAGACAAACTTCATAGTCTTTTATAACCTAATCACAGAAGTAACATCCTATTGCTTTTGCTGTATTCTGTTCATTAGTATTGACTCATTGGGTCCAGTCCACAGTCAATGGGAGGAGATTACTCAAGAATGTGAATCCCAAGAGGCAGGGATAATTGGAAGTCATTGCAGAATCCAGCCTAGTGGGTTGAATACTGTGCTCCCCAAACTCATATCCACCTGGAACCTGTGAATGTGATCTTATTTGGAAATAGGGTCTTTTCAGATGTATGCAAGTCAAGATGTGGACATACTAGTTTAGGGTGGACCCCAAATCCCATGTAAGTGGTATTCCTATAAAAACAGGGGAATTTGGAAACAGACACACACACACAGAGGGAAGATGCCCACGTGAAGGCCGAGATTGGAGTTATCCTGCCACAACCCCAAGAATGCCAAAGATTGCTGGTAACCACCAGAAGCTGGAAGAAGCAAGGCAAGATTCTTCCTTAGCACCTTCCCTAGAGAGAACGTGGTCCCTCTGACATGTTGATTATAGACTTTTAGCCTCCAGAGCTGTGAGACAATAAATTAGTGTTGCTTTAAGCCACCTAGTTTGTGACACTATGTTATGGAAGCCCTAGCAAACTAATACACCTCACCTATTCTTTATGATTATTAATGCATGTAAACCACGTAGCAGGCCTAGGTACCTAGGAAGACTCAGTAAGTATTAGCTATTATGCTACATAAGCCTGTAATAGAACCTTCTGCAGTCCCTTAAATAAGAATGTATATATTTAATGTGTAGACAACCGCTTCTATATTATTAACTCAATTAACACTGACTCCTTCAGAGAGCCATCCATGCAACCCTGATGTGTTGGGGTTCTCTGCTTTGTAAGCCCATGTCACCGCCTCCTATTTATTAAGAACATTACTTGCAATCACTTAATTATTTATTTGTAAGTATTTGCTTAATGTTTTTCGTTCCATACTGGAGACTCCACAGGAGGACACACTTGGTCTCTTTCACTAACCTATATCCATGTGGTTTAGCGTCGTGTCTGGTGTTGAGCAGGTGCTCAATAAATGCTGTTGGCTGAAGTGTTAAACTGGAAGCTGCATTCCAATACCCTTTTATAATTCTACTGTAGAATACATTTTGCATTTCTTAGAGGGGAATGAGGGTGGGCTGCAGAAGCATCAGGGGAAAACCCAGCTTGAGGGTGACAAGAAGAAGTGACATAAGCCAGGGTGGGTTTTCTCCCATATCCTATTTCATGGCTACTTTTCCCCCCACAGAGAACAGTAGTGAAAAGACACAGTCACAAGTGGATATGTGGGTAAGTGGGGTGAAGCCTGGGTTTGGGAAACAGCTGGTCCATCTCACCACATCATCCTCCTGCTGTAACACTAGCATGGTTCCCTATGATTTTTAGGATAGAGTAGTCCTCATCCAGGGGAAGTTTTGTCCTCTACCCCAAGGGACATCTGTCAATGTCTGGGGACACTTTTGGTTGTCACCTCTTTAGGGGTAGAGGTAGGTGTGCTGCTGGTATCTAGTGAATAGAGACCAGGGACACAGCTCAACATCCTTCAATGCCCAGGGCAGCCTCCCACAACCAAGAATCAACGGGTCTCAGATGTCAGTAGAAATTACAAAACTCTGAGAAAGAGGGCTTCAGCTGTCATTTAAAGACTTGTGTCAGTGTCTAGAACCTCATGTCCACTCCCACCTAGTAGCACCTTAATAAATATTGCCTTCTGGACTCACCCCTACCTCATTTATGCATACTCCTGCTTTGTAAAGTTTCAGTGAGAGTCTACCTAATTAGCTTTATTTCTTTGAAAGGAAAGTCTGAGGAAGACTAGACGCAGAAAGGACCTTGCAAGAGAGGCTACCCAACTACTCCAGAAAGTGGAATTGCATGTCTGGAATGCGAGTTCTGCTTTTCCAGGAAAGGGTGAAGATTCTCAGTTGGGTATAGGTAAGAGGTGCTGAGTAGATTTCTGTGACCTCCATGAAGAGATCTGGGTTCTGGCCTAAGCAGGGCCTGTGGATGATAAAATCTGTTGGCTCCCAGAATCATAGTCTTCCATGCTAACATTACATGAGTAGGGCTCTGCTTTCAAAAATGTAAATTCAAGGGACAAGAGAACAAGCCGGCTCTCTTCCCCATTGCAACTTCCCTTAGTATGGTGAAAATTACTTAAGAATATATCCACCATCCTACCATGGCTGGTAGAAAGGAAAAAACTTTGGGGTTATTTTCCTACTCTACTCTCCACATATTCATGACAACACAGAATACTATATCCTTGGTCAACAAAATATGGGTGGGTTTTTTCCTCCACACTAAACAAGCAATTCTGCAGGAGATATCAGCTAGGTGTCCTGTAATTCAATTCTGACATTATCTACCTGGAGATAGCGTCAGATCCCACAGTTTGAGGACTTAGTTCCAGAAGAACACCTTTACTTCAGATGCCAACTGCAAGTCCCAGGTTGTAACCTGTACTTCTGACCTACTGGCTATAAATCAGAGTCCCGTGACTTCCCTCCTTGGGTTTGATTAATTTGCTCACTGAACTCAGGGAAGCACTTTACTTGCATTTATCCATTTATTATAAAATATATTACAAAAGATACAGATGACCAGCCAGATGGACAAGATGCATAGAACAAGGTATGGGAGAAGGGGATGTGGATCTTCCAAGCCCTCTTTGGGCATGTCACACCCCAGGAATCTCCAAATTTTCAGTTACCTAGAATCTCCTGGAATGATTTTCTTCTGGATTTTGATGGGCACTTCATTACTTAGGCATGATTGATTACAGTATTGGCCATTGGTATTAACTCAACATTTAGCCTCTCCCCCTCCCTGCAGGTGGGATGGGGTGGAAATGACAGTTCCAGCCCTTTAATCTCCTGGTTGGCTTCCCTGGCAACCAGCTCCCATCCTCAGCCCACCCAGGAGCTGACTAAGAGTCACCTCAATAGAACAGAAGATGCTACTACAACCCAGGAAATTCCAAGGGATTTAGGAGTTGAGTCACATGCTTCTGATACTCAGGAAATTTCACAGGTCTTAGGAGCTGTTTTTCAGGAACTTCAGTCAAAGACCAAATATCAGAACAAAAGATTTTCCTAGTGTGTCTACTGCTGAGGAAATTACAAGGGTTTTAAGAGCTCTGGGTCAGGGACTGTGGTTTCTCCTTAACGTCTGTGTCTATTAATCATTTCAAAGACCTGAGTTTTGGCTTTGATGATTATTTTTATCATTTTCCCGTTTTCTTTTACATTGATTTCTGCTCTTTATTATTCCATTCTACTTTCTTTGTATTTAATTTTTAATTTTCTAACTCGTTGACTTGGTAGCTTAGATCATCAAATATAAGCCATCCTCTTTTTCCAGTGAATGCATTTAAAATCTTCAAATTTAGCTATAAATTAGAGCTATACATTTCCCTCTAAGTACTGCTTTGGCTACATCCTGTAAATTTTGATATGTTGAGCTTTCATTATCATTCAGTTAAAAATATTTTAGATCTTTCTGTGTGATTTATCACTTGACTTATGAGTTCTTTAGAAATGTGTGTTTCATTCACAAATATTTGGGGCTTTTCTAGGTATCTTTGTGTTAATAGTTTCTTATTTAATTTTATTGTGGGTTTTTATCAAGTAAGGATGTTGAACTTTGTCAAATGCTTTTTCCACATCAATTAAAATGATCACATGAATTTTATCATTTGTTTTGTTAATGTGATGGATCCCAATGATTGATTTACATATGTTAAACCAGATTTGCATACCAGGGATCAATTCAACTTGGTAATGATGTATAATCTTCTTGATGTGTTTTTGTCTGAGAGTATACTCTTTAAAATTGCAATCCATTTGAATTCATTGAGACTTGTCTTATAGTCTATTTTCACAACTGTTCTATGTGAACTTAATATCTGTAGTAGCATTCCAAATCAAGTGGCACAACAAAGAGTAAAGTAACAGTGGCTTAAACAATGGTTTAGCTATTATTTCTTTAACAGTTTGAACATAAGGAGCCCAGGGCTAATGTGGCTGTTCCATGGCAGCACTATGCTCTGCCATCTTCAATATTCAACTTCCTTCTTATGTTACAAGATAGCCGCTCTATTTCCACATCCTCTTACCAGCCAATGGGAGAGGGACAGGAGGAGAAGTAGAAAGGATGCTCATTTTCTGTAGGACATGTCATTCTGATCTTCCATCCATCAGCCTGCAAACAGTTGCATGGCTCCACCTAGCTGCAAGGGAAGCTGGAAAATGACTCGTGTTCAGCTTAAATCTGGTAGTTCTAGTCCCAGACAAAGAAGGGGCAAATGGTGATTAGAGGCATTGAGCTGTCTGCCATGGCTCCTAGGACAATTTTCTCACTTGTCCAGAGACAAACTCCTTCTACCAAAAAATTTGTGAGGGTAATCTTTCATCAGATATGTTTTTACAGGCTTATGTGATATGGATAGAGTTTACTCAAGGGATTCTTCCCCAACTGAGATGATCTGCCCCTAGTAATTTTACTTGGAAAACTTTCAAATCCTTAGCTAATCTTGCTTAGAAAGATTATGTTCCTCCTTAACAGGGACTCCAGTAGCATTATTTCACTGTTTTTGTTTTGTTTTGTTTTTGCTCCTTAAGTAGCCTGTGGTAAATGCTGGATTTTCCCACCCTAGCTCCACCTCAGGGAAGCATAGCCATCTCCTATCATCTCTTGGGTTGTGTGGCCAGTGTGTGTTGCTCAGGACATTTTGACCACTTCATTCCCCCCAGCCAGAGATGTGGAGGGGAAATGCCATCTGGCCTACCTTGCACTGGGAGATGGAATCACCAGTAGGGGGTCTTCCAAAGAAGGGAGATCTTCAACAAGTTTTTTAGTCATGAGAAACAAGTACAAAAGGACTAACTTTCTTAATGTTTTCAGTCTATGAAACCAAGAGGTGCAATGAGACAAGTGAGAAGACTGTTCTGGAAGCTGGAAACAACACGATGGATATCAACTGTGCTCACGCTTTCAAAGGAACCACAACGGGTACTGTGCCTACGATGGATTCTCTTGACTCCAAATTCTAGGCACTGTTGTCTCATTTCTAGGTTACTAGATCAAGGGATGGGAACTTATAACATTTTCAAAGTAGGAAGATTCTAGAATGAGAAGATCTTCCTTGACCACTGATCAGGCAACTAGGGGGATAAAGTTGAAATCTTAAAAGGAATGCACACTTTGTGATACACACTTAGGTTCCAATAGGATTCCTTGACATTGTTCCTTAAAAGGGACGGGCTGACACGTGCCTGTTTTCCATGTGATGCCTAAAAAGGTAACATTCAATGGTGGCAGATTGCCTCGAACATCCTTGCCTTTGAGAAGAGTTTTACGAACACCCTATTTAAAGGAGTCACCCAGTCTTTTTCTATCCTATAGGTTGGCAAACTTGTTCTGTAAAAGGATCAGAGAGTAAATATTTTAGCCTTTTTGGACCAGATGATCTTTGTCATAACTACTCAAGTCTGCCATGGTAGCATGAAAGCAGCCATAGGTGATATGTCAATGAAGAAGTGTGACTGTGTGCCAATAAAACTTTATTTACAAAAGCAGGTGGCAGGCTAGATTTCACCCTCATGCCATAGTTTGCCACCCCTGTCTTATTCCTTCACTTTTAGTCTCTGCAAAGCACCTGCACTATGTAATTTTTTTCTAATTTATTGACTGGTTTATTATCCATCTCTCCCACTATAGTGTTAGCTCTCTGATGGCAGAGATTTTGTCTGTTTTGTTTCCTGCTGTGTTATAATACTTAGAATGTCTTGGCACACAGGAGGGGTTCAATAAATATGTGGTGAAAGAATAAATAAATTAACTAATGCATACAAACTATTTCGAAGAGTAAGACCTGGTTACATTGCCAGTGACAAGCCTGCTGCATTTACTCCAAAAAAATTATTGGCTACTGATTTATCTTTACTCTTTATTGTATGCTATAGAATAGTGGAACAGAGGGAAACGATCTAAAAGTGAGATGATTTTAATTTTTCTTCTTTAATTTTTATGTTTATTTTTTTGAGGCAGAGTCTTGCTCTGTTGTCCCAGCTGGAGTGCAGTGGTGTCATCATAGCTCACTGCAGCCTCCAACTCCTGGGCTCCAGCGATCCTCCTGCCTCAGCCTCCCAAGTAGCTGGGACTACAGGTGTGCGCCACCACGCCTGGTTAATTTTTCTGTTTTTAGTAGAGACGGTGTCTCGCTCTTACTCAGGCTGGTCTCGAACTCCTGGGCTCCAGCGATCCTCCTGCCTCAGCCTCCTGAGTAGCTGGGATTACAGGCATGCACCACCATGCTCAGCTAATTTTTTGTATTTTTAGTAGAGACGGGGTCTTGCTCTTGCTAAGGCTGGTCTCAAACTCCTGAGTTCAAGCCATCCTCCCGCCTTGGCCTCCCTGAGTGCTAGGATTACAGGTGCGAGCCACCACCCCTAGCCATGAGTTGATTTTTAAAATGGAGTAAATAATAGTACAGGTGGTAAGTGGCTATGGCCGAAATTGGATGGTGGCGCATGAATAATTGAAGTTTGGGAGACACCCCATCAGGTTACAGAACATTCTAGGTGCATTGACCATCTGTGAATTAAGTTCTACTTCCATGAAAAGGGGAAGGGGGAAATGGAAGAGAAGGAGAGAGAGAGGGAGGGAGGGAGACAGAGGGAGGGAAAGAAAAGGAGTGAATTAAATAGAATGGGTCACCCTGCACACCTTTCCATTAAATTAGATACCCCAGAGTGAGTTTGAGAGGGAAGACGGGAGTATGTGCCTTCCTCAGCCCTCCTGAGTCCCACCTGCCCTTCTGAGGACAAGCATTTTGCCTCACAACTCTGACCGTGATGCCTAAGGGCTCATATACATTTTTACTACCTATTCCTGAGCATATTTTGCACATATACCTCTTATAATGTGTGGGGCCTTATAATACCTATTACATAACCAAAAATGGTGCACGCCAACCTACACGTAGTGCATTGAACGGGCAATTTAAGGGATTTCCGAGGGCAGTTTTAACTATCCGTTGTTTGCCTTATGACCCTCATCTAAGACACCAGGGTACCAACTCCCCAAACTGCGGACCCTCTCTAACATTAGTTCTCTCCTTTTTTCTCAGACACAAGTGGAGTTGCTCTCATTGCTTATCGATCTCTTGGGGATATTCTGAATGGATCCTTTTTTAATCACAGAAGAGGAATGCAGGACGTAAAAGTAAACTCTCATGTTGTGGGTGTCACCATTGGCTTGAAGGAAAAAGTTTACCTGTCTGAACCCATAGTCCTGACTTTTCAACACAGGCAGGTGAGCAGAAGCTAGGGCTGGTTCTCTATGCGGTGTTTTAAAGGGAAGGGGGTATGATCAGCTTCCCGGTAGGGAAATGAATCCAAGTCTAATCATTGAGAGGTGAGAGAACTGACAAGCAACTTTAAGGCACCTTCGATGAGACACCCCCTCACATCTGTTAGGATGGCTGTTGCCAAAAAGTCAACAGATGAGTATTGGTGAGGACCTGGAGAAAAGGGAATTCTTACAGATCTGTTGGTGGGAATGTAAATTGGTATAGCCACTATGGAGAAGAGTATGAAGGTTCCTCAAAAACTTAAAAATAGAATATCATATGATCTAGCAATCCTGCTTCTGGGTATATATCCAAAGGGATTGAAGAGACAGCAGCACCCCCATGTGCATTGCAGCATTATCCACAATAGCCAGGAGATGGAAGCAACCCAAGTTGTTTTCACGGACAGATGAAAGAAAATTTTCACCAACAGATGAAGAAAATTATATATATATAAAAAATAGAATATATATGTATAATGGAATATATATATATATACACACACACTGGAATGTTATTCAGACTTAAAAAAGAAGGAAATATTGCCACTTGTGACCACATGGGTGAACATGGAAGACTATTTTGCTAAGTGAAATAAGCCAGACACAAAAAAATAAATACTTCATGATGTCATTTATATCTGGAATCTAAAAAAAAAAAAAAAAAAAAGTCGAATTCATAATGACAGAGCATAGAAGGGTGGTTACCAGGGATTGGGCATGGGAAAAATGAGGACGTGTTGGTCTAAGGGCATAAACTTGAAGTTATAACATGAATGAGTTCTGGAGACCTAACGTACCCCATGATGACTATAGCTAATGATAATGATGTGTCATATACTTGAGATTTACTAAAAGAGTGTCCTTACCACACACACACACACACACACACACACGGAGTTAACTATGTGAAGTGTTAGGTGTGTTAGCTGGCTTGATTGTGGTCGTGATTGTATACATCATATAATATCCCTTAAATATATACCACTTTTGTTTGTCAACCATCCCTCAATAAAGCTGGGGAAGAAAGAAATGCCCAGGTACCAAAGACTGCCTCAGTGGAAGCTATTCTCACATTGAAGTCTAAGCATTATTGAGCTCAGATGAAGCCAGAGGCAGGAGGAGGGATCACCTTGCCTGCGATGGGGACAGCCAGGAGCAGAAAGAGAGTCTGGAGGGAATATCTGACTTCTCTCCCACAGTGATCTCTCCCTAGCGCCTCTTATTGGTTCTGTCAATGGCTAGCAGCCTGGGTGAAGCAGTCTATAAGGCTCAATCCCAGGGCCACTGAGATGGCAAGAGAAGGGCAGAATAAACAAAGAATAAACCGCACAGTAGGTGTGATGATGTGAAACTCTTCCCCACAAGCATTTTCCCAATCTAGTTCCCAACACAATGCATCATGATTAACCTAAAAAGTTGAAATAACCAAACCAAGAAGGGACCTACTTTCATGCTATTCTGTTTTCCAGCCTGCAGATGCAAGAACAAAACATTTATGTGTCTACTGGGAAGAATCGCAGGAAGAGGGGGGCAGCTGGTCCACGGAGGGCTGCTCTCGCGTGTACAGCAATGATTCTCACACCCAATGCAAGTGCTACCACCTGTCCAGCTTTGCTGTCCTTGTGGCTCTTTCCCCCAAGGTACCAACATTCACAGGCCCCTCTTGTGAACCTGATTGTGTCCTGGAAGCTGTGAGGTCATCCTCTGCATTTCTCAGAAAAAGACTCTAAAATAAGGAGTCATGGGGTAGTAGCTTACTTGAGAGGGGATTCCAGGAAACACCGGTAGGGGACTGGGAAAATTAAATGGGAATAAGACAGAATCCAATGCAGACAGCGTTATCAAGCCCCTCACCACTGTGGGCGACTGGACCTTATTCATTCTGGGGGACTCTGGGAGTCAACGTAGAACTCGTGTCTCAGAGTCATTCTGAGTGGCAAGAGAGCTGGGGTATTTATACTCCAGCTTCCTTTAGTTATTTCTTGAGAGCTGCATCCAGGGGATGTTGATTCTCTGATACTTCCATGGGCACGGGCAGAGTGAGCTCAAGCTCACAAGGAAAGCCCTCAGACATTGGGAAGTTTCCTTAGCAGCCTCTACAGTGATAAGTTCCAAGGAGATCTGGTGTTGAAACCATCTGTTACTCTGCAAGAGAAACCTACATCTAAACCTCCCCCTTCAGACCAGGGGAAGGCAACTGGCTGTCACCAATGACACAACATAGCCCTCTGAATGTCCCAGGTCCCAACCAACTCTAGGATAACTCAGGTTTAAAGAAACTTACCGACCACCTCCCCCTATTTCTTTTTAGCTCTCATGTACTGAACATTTGCTATATGACAACCACTGTGTTGCCTTCTTCATATGCATGACCTCATTGTATCACTTACTGAGTGCCTACTATACACCACACATTGTTCTAGGCCTTGGAATACAACAGGGAACAAGACAGGTTTCTTTAAAAATCCCAGCCTTCATGGATATTACTTTTGAGTGTTGTACTATCCAACAGGATAACTAGACACATGTGGCTAAAGAGCACTTGGAAGGTAGCTAGAGCAACTGATGAACCAAATTCTTCATTTTATTTCATTTTAATGATTCAAATTTAAAAACTGGAGAAGCACTGGGTGCGGTGGCTCATGCCTGTAATTGCAGCACTCTAGGAGGCCGAGGCAGGAGGATTGCTTGAGCTCGGGAGTTCAAGACCAGCCTGAGCAAAAGCAAAACCCCGTCTCTACTAAAAATAGAAAAATTAGCTGTGGTGCATGCCTGTAGTCCCAGCTACTTGGGAGGCTGAGGCAGGAGGATCCCTTGAGCCCAGGAGTTTGAGGTTGTAGTGAGCTATGATGACGCCACTGCACTATACCTGGGGCGACAGAGCCAGACTCTGTCTCAAAAAAAATAAAAATAAAAAATAAAAAATAAAAACTGGAGAAACCTAAAATATTCTTCAGTTAAACGCAACTTTATTGTTTGGCAGGACTACATTTCGCTTTCACCACGGAAAATACCGTGTTTGAGTTGAAATGTGCTGTAAGCGTGAAATATCCACCCACTGGATTTCAAAGGCTTGATATGAAAAAAAAGAGAATGTGGTATATCTCACTAATAATTTTTTATATTTACATTGATTATATATTTAACTGATAATATTTTGAACCTACTCAATTAAATAAAATACACTGTTAATTCCATCTGTTTCTTTTTACATTTATTATTATGGCTACTAGAAAATTTCAACTTACAATTGACGCTCACGTGTTCCATTTCCTTTTTCTTTTTTTACACAGAGTCTTGCTCTGTCACCCAGGCTGGAGTGCAGTGGTGCAATCATAGCTCACTGCAGCCTCCAACTCCTGGGCTCAGGTGATCCTCCCGCCTCAGCCTCCCAAGTACCTGGGACTACAGGCACGCACAGCCACCCCCAGCTAATTTTTTTCTATTTTTGTAGAGATGGGGTCTTGCTCTTGCTCAGGCTGGTCTTCAACTCCTGAGCTAAAGCAATCCTCCCGCCTCAGCCACACAGACATGTCCCATTTCTATTGGACAGCACTGGTCCAGTTGTTTGGATTTTTCAACATTTCTGTGTGGAGAACATTATCACTGCCCCCATCTTGAAGATGGCACCAAATCTCAGAGAGGTTAAGCCATTTGTTTCAGGGACTGAGCTCAGAAGACCATCTGTCTTTCCCTCAGGAATACAGCAGTACAGTGGGAAACTATAACAGATTCTTCCCTTGGTGGCTTGCAGCAGGATCCTGTGCTGACTGTGATCACCCGCGTGGGGCTGATCATCTCTCTGCTGTGCCTCTTCCTGGCAGTCCTCACCTTCCTCCTGTGCCGGCCCATCCAGAACACCAGCACCACCCTCCACCTCCAGCTCTCCCTCTGCCTCTTCCTGGCCCACCTCCTTTTCCTCACAGGCATCGGCAGAACTGAGCCTGAGGTATGCAATTAACCAAATTACCCTGTGGTCATAGTCTAATCTAGCTATCTTCTCCTGCGAAAAGGTGGGGGGTGAGGCGTTGAACAGGTGCGATGGTGTAGGGGGAAAGGCATGGGTTCCCATTTCGGCTCTCCTCCCCTATAACTCTGAACTAGACCCATACTTTCTGCGGGACCATCGAGCAAAGTGATTGAGAGTCAGTCTGATGGTATGAGGGTACCATTAGCTGCTATAACAATCAACTCCAAAATGTCAGAGGCTCAGCACGATAGTAGTGACTTTTTCCCTTATGCATCAATAGAGGGTGAGCAAATTGGTTTGAAGAGTGTCTGTCTTCTGCTCTGAGGCTGATTGATGCCCTTCATTTTCCATACACAGTTTCCAAGGTCACGCTGGAGTCCTTCCCATTTTAGCCAACTGGGAGGGTGAAAAAGAACATGGCGAGCTCCCGTGGGGGAGGTTTATATGGGCTACACCAGGAAGTGGTGGCGATCACTTCCCCTCACATTCTATTGGCTAGAACTCAGTCACATGGTCACACTTAACCTCAAGGGCAGCTGGGAAATGTAGTCCCTAGCTGGGAAGCCACTTCCCAGTGACAAATGTGTACTCTGTATTTGGGAGTCGGGATAGGCTTGAATTTTTGGTGGACAGCGACTTTGCCACACTGATCTACCCTTGAATTCAACTGTTCATCCTACTTGAGTATGACGTTGTTGAAGTGACTTCCCCCTTTTGTTTATTTATATTTATTTTTATTTATTTATATTTATATTTATATTTTAAATTAACTGACAAAAACGGTATATATTTTTTGTGTACGATACATTGTTTTGAAATATGTGTAGATTACAGAATGGCCACATCTATCTAATTAACATAGGCATTATATCGCATCCTTATTTTTGTGGTGAGACCACTTAAAATCTGCTCTCTTAGCAATTTTTTAAGTATAAAATAGCTTGTTATTAAATATAGCCACTGTGTTTTACAATAGCTCTCTTGTGATTTCCTCTTTTTAAACTTCCTCTCTAAAACAATGTCTTAGCCATAGGGCTTCTAGTAAGAACTTAAAAAGTTAAAACATACGAAAGAGTATGGACTCATCGCTCAGAGAACAATGTTGGCTTTTACCTGTATCACGGTCACGGACATCATAATCTTCAGGAAGAACTGCAACTAGATGTTCTCCAAGGTTCCTTTTAACTCTAAAGCAGTATGATCCCACAGCTAGAAAGTTATGAAAGCACTTTTTTTCCTGAGAGAAAGGCACTCCCTTCTGGAGGCCTCTCCCTCGTCTTGGTTGGTTTCCTTACAGGCAGATACTGATAAATATTCAGTCAAAGATTCAAGGGAAACCCTCTGCTAATGTCTCTCCTTCCCTTCTTCCCCATACCCTCTGTAGCTCCCTACTCTGTGGTATCCTGCCTCGTAAATTCTAGCTAACTTGGGCTCTGTATTAGTTGTCTAGAGTCGTCATAATAAAGCACCATAAACTCAGTGGCTTGAACACCGGGAATTTATTGTCTCACAGTTCTGGAGACTGGGAGTCTAAAAATCTATGTGTTGACAGGGCTGGTTCTTACTAAGGGCTGTAAAGGAGAACCTGTTCCAGGCCTCTCCTCCCAGCTTCTGGTGGCTTCTGGCAGTCTTTGGCATTCCTTGGCTTGTAGAAGCATCACCTCCATCTCTGACTTTATTTTCATATGATGTTTTTCTTGTGTGTGTGTGCGTCTGTGTTCAAATTTTCCTTTTCTATAAAGACCTCAGGAATATTGGATGAGGAGCCCACCCTAGTGCAGTATGACCTTATCATAAGTATTAATAATTACATCTGCAAGACTTTTTTTTTTCCAAATAAGGTCACATTCTGAGATGTGGGGGGATAAACCATTTCAGCATATGAATTTGGGGAAGGAAAACACAGTTCAACCCGTCACAGTCTCCTGAAACTCTGAACTCTGTTTCCTCAATTCAGCAAGACTGTTGGGGTTTATTCACGGGTTCCCCCTCCCTGGGCTATGACCTGGAAATCATCTCTGGAAGTGAGCAGGAGGCCTCAGTGAGTCACCTTATTTGTTTCCCCCCCTTTAGGGATCACTGTGTGTGCACTGCCTACTGTTCAATATCTGGAACTCATAATCTCATGTATTTTATTCAACATTTAGTTATTCCAGGTGAGAGGGTAAGTGCAGTCCTTGTGATCTTATCACGACTAGACATGGAAGTCTTGTTACGCAGGTGGAATGCAGAACTTTGTGTCTGTGAACACGTCTGGAGAACTGTGAGAGGTCATAAAGCACAACTTCTATAAAAGTATATTCATTTGCTAGGGCTGCCATAACAAAGAACCACAGACTGGGTGACTTAAACAATAGAAATTTATATTCTCACGGTTTTAGAGGGTTCAAGCATGAGACCTAGGTGTCTGCAGGGGTGGTTTCTTCTGAGGCCTCTCTCCTTGGCTTGTGGACGGCTGTCTTCTCCCTGTGTCCTCACATGGTTGTCTCTGTGTGTGACTGTGTGTCGCCTCTTCTTATGTGGACACGAATCAGATTGGATTAAAGCCCACCCTAACGACCTCATTTTACCTTAATCACCTCTTTAAAGGCCCTGAGTCCACGCACAGACACATTACGTCGTGGTGAGGATTAGAACTACAGCCAGTGAACTTGGAAGAACACGATTCAGCCCATAACAAAGAGATAATGATGAAATTAATTGAGCTTTTTAATCTCTTCTGACTTAGACAAACCCAACTGGGTTTTCTCTGTACATCAGGCAATATACCCAAGCCTCTGTGATTCCCAAGATGATAAAACCCCACTATGATTTATGTTTTCAGAAATGTTTTCACCTACAGAAGTGTAAAGGAAACTTGAAAAAAAAAAACAAGTGTTTTTGATAGTTTCCAAACATCAATATAATATAGAATACTGTTTATACTTTAATAGGAGGTCGTTGGAAATCTACAAGTTAGTATACTTATCACAAGTTACTTTTGATGAGGTACAGATATCTAATGTACAGCATGGTGACCATAGTTAATAACAATGTGTTGCCTACTTAAAAATTGCAAAGAGAGTAGATTTTAAATGTTCTCATCATAAAAAATAAGTATGTGAGGTGAGGAATATGTTAATTAGCTGGATATAATTATTCCACAATGTGTGTATATGTATACACATATATATAAAAAATCACATTGTACACCATAAATATATAAAATTTTAATTTGCCAATTATACCTAATAGAAAATAAAATTTAAAAATAATAATGTCTTGTATACTTGAAATTTACTAAAAGAGTGGGCTTTAAGTGTTCCCTCCATACACACACAAAAATGGTAACTATATGAATGATGGGTATGTTCATTAGCTGAATTGTAGCAATCATTTACTGAAGCCTTATGTACATCAAAACACCATGTTGTACACCTTCAATACATGCAATTTTTCAATTTGTTAATCATATACCAATAAAGCTGAAAAAATCTAAAAGACACTTTAGTCATTAAATACGTTCTAGAGGTATTTGGGCCACTAAATTTAAAACATGCTTTGGAAGAAACATTAGAACCCAGTACAACCTAGGATGGTAGCATTTCCTTTTCTGATTGAATGATAATTATATATATATGAGTGTGTGTGTGTGTGTATATATGGCTTAGATAGTTCAGAAAAATGTAGTACTTGAGATGTTTCTATAATAGATCAAAAGCAGACACACAGTTTAAAATTTAATTTCTTAGTATTTATTCATATGGCTATTCCTTTAAAGCATGTGATCCTGGTGTTTGCACCTATGGAAAGTGATGTAAGGCGGCCCTAAAAATACATTTATTTGTGTTGAGGCAGCTCTAGTGAATGGTGGGTGTTTCTTTCCACATGCTCATTAACATTCTGTTCCAGAACAGACCCTGCGGCGAGGACTCGGGTGCAAGTTGCTTACTAGGACTGAGCTAGGAAACATTGACCTGAGAGGGGGAAAAAAGACAGAGAAGGGAAAACAGTCATTAAAAAGAAGCGTTTTAAACTAAGTTTCCACTGAGGGCAACTGGAACCTAATCCCACTGAGGAGCTCCGGGGGACAGCATAGAGCTTTTGTCTTAGGGCTCACCCACCCAAAGGGCAGGGGCAATGGAGTTTTGTTGTTATGCATTGGGGGGGCTGTTCCCAGGACAGCTATTCCTTGGCTTTCTGGCTTGCTCCATGCATGAGATAAGCAGTCTTCAGTGCCAGCAGAAGTCCCCAGAAAATGTGTTGCCCCCAAGAAAAATGTTCCGGGTGCTCAAAGTGAAATTCCAGGCAGCATGAAGGAAACGCTAACAGCTGAGGATATAATGAGGTACAGATTGCATCTGCTGCACGCCCCTAACTCTTCTATCCCCTCCAGGTGCTGTGCTCGGTCATTGCAGGGCTGCTGCACTACCTCTACCTGGCCGCCTTCACCTGGATGCTCCTGGAAGGGCTGCACCTCTTTCTCACCGTCAGGAACCTCAAGGTGGCCAACTACACCAGTGCAGGCCGATTCAAGAAGAGGTTCATGTACCCTTTAGGCTATGGGATCCCGGCTGTTATTGTTGCTGTGTCTGCAATAGTTGGACACAAAAATTACGGAACGTATACTCAGTAAGCATAACGTGTGTGTTTGCGGTGGAAGTGGTGTCCACGACCTCTACATGATTTGAAATCAAAAATTTTTTTAATATATCTTCCAACTGTGAATTTTACTTCCGATCAGTCCTTCCTTAAGCCTGAATTCTATTTTCTCTTGGAAATCCCTAGCATAATATTTCTCAGCATCTTTGGGGTTGGATCCCTTTGGGAATCTTGGTGAAAGCCAGAGCCTCTTTCCCTAGAAAAATACACATACATGCAAAAGTTTGAATACACCTTCAGTTAATTCAGGGACAGGTAAAGCAAATCCGTGGCCCTACATTAAGAACTTGAGGGCTACATGTTCTAGAGTAGGTGGAATGGGTTGAGATTAATCTCCAACATATAAGGAATAACAATTCTAACAACTATCGAAGGCCTATGATGTATCAGAGCTAGTGCTTCCTGTATGCAGGAGCTCATGTCATTCTTACCATGGCCCTACGAAACTGACAGTTGATTATCTCATGCACAGGACATCAGAAGCTTAGTTCATTTCATAAAGTTTCCCAAGGTCAGAGCTAAAAGGAGAGTAAGTCAGAATTCCTAAGACAGTACTCTTAATAGCCATGTTTTACTTCCTCACTAAAGCTCTGCACAAAACAGTTGAAGAAGTTACTATTTTGGTAATGGTACATGGGTTAGGAAGTAGGTTGTGCATGCACTAAAACATCACGTATGTCGAGTTTCCAGCTAGAACCCTACGTCCTACCAGAACGATTCTGGAGATAGAAGGGCAGGGGAGATCATAGGTTGCCAAACTTTTTCTATAAAGGACCAGGTGGCAACTATTTTTGGCTTTGCAGGCCACATGGTCTCTGTTGCAGCTACTCAACATTGACCTTGTAAGATGAAAGCAGCATTGACAATATGTGAATGAATGAGTGTGATTAAGTTTCAATAAAACTTTATTTACAAAAACAAATAGTGGACTAGATCTGGCCCGTAGGTCATCGTTTGCAACCCTTGGAACAGACTCCAATGTGGAGGCTGTCCTGCCCACTGAGTGTTGGCGATTCCTTGTTACTTTTACCAGATTCATATGGCCACGTCCCCTTGCAGAATAAGTTATACTATCTTTGCCAACATAAGGCAGAACAGGATACAAAGTATCTGGGCAACAGAGTACTTGGTACACAGAATGTGCTTCTTTAGTGTTGGTTGTTTTTATGGTTGTAGTTAAATTATTATTTTCATTCACCTTCTTGTGACAGCAGTCATTATCACCACGACAACGACAATTTTTGAGCCTTAACTCCTTGCCAGGAGCTCTACTCCAAAACTTATTTAATCTTTCCTACAAGTTCTATGCGAGGGAAACTACAACATTCCGGTGAAAAAATATCAAAGATTCAAAATAAATTGGAGGGATAGCTCATGTTCATGAGTGGAAAGATTCCGTCTTGTCAAGATGTTGATTCTTTTTGACTTGATGTATAGATTCAACACATTCCCAATCAAAATCCCAGAAAGTTATGTCGTGGATGTGGACATGCTGAGTCTAAAGTTTATAGGAAGGAGGCAAAAGACCCAGAATAGCTAACACAATAGTGAAGGAGAACAACAAAGTGGGAGGACTAACATTACCTGACTTCACGACTTAGTATACAGCTACCGTCATCATTGAATCTCTCCAATACTTCAGTGAGCCCCACTTTACACTTTGGGAAACTGTGACTCAGAGGGTACAGCTTGTGTCAGACGAGGACCCACACCTGACTCCGTCTGAAATTCAGGTTCGGAACCAAATGGCTCCTGGCACTGTTCGGATCTTGCTCCGGGAGTCTGTATCCAAGCTCTCTGCCTTCTCCCAAGGAATAGGCAGCTAATGCTTCTCTTTTTCTCAACAGCTGCTGGCTCAAGCTTGAGAAAGGATTCATCTGGAGCTTCATGGGGCCGGTGGGAGTCATTATCTTGGTAGGTGATAGTTGTCCACGGGTGAGCCTGCCGTGGGTTGGCCAGGCATACTTAATGCGTTTGTTATCTATAAAGCAGAAGTGACATAAAGATAAAGAAACACAGCCTAGTAGATCAACCCCTCTTCCTGAAAATACTGTCTTCCCCTGTCTTTTTCTGCATTCCCTCTGGCTCACAAGTTGTTCTGATATATCAATAATATAACTATCTTCTTGGAATTCTGTTCAGAACCTCAAATTCATTCATTCAACAAATATTTAGCAAGTTTCCTCTCTGCACAGGATGACAGATGTTTTCCCGGTTGCCAGGAACTTCCTGATTACACCTGTTGCCTGGTATAGATGTTAATAGCACCCTTCCACTTTCAAAGTGTCCTGATTTGAATGACAAATTATATAGTCACTGAAACCAAGCACCAAGTGCTACAGGGTATATGTTGTGTGTCGTCCATAATAGACCAGAGCATATGTCCATACCATCCTTATGAAGCCTATATCATTTGGGAAAATATTCTTAGGTGCACCTCAAGTTGGATTGTATGAAATGGGCTGAAAAGAAAATTCAAAGTCATTTTCATGATGTTTCCACAGATAAACCTGGTGTTCTACTTCCAAATTCTGTGGATTTTGAGAAGCAAACTTTCCTCCCTCAATAAAGAAGTTTCCACCATACAGGACACCAGGTAAGGAGGTTCCAGAATCCTTGGGACCCTCAGATTATTCCTATAGGACTATTCTTCCAGGGAAAGAAAAAACCCGTACAAAAGTATGATATAAATTTTCCTAGTACTCCATAAAGAGTATGGGAGGGACAACTTATAGAAGAAGTAAAGACTATGATTTTCAGGTAACTTAACACACTCCGTTATTTCTTTATTTGGGAAACATTTACAAAGTGTCTCCTTCGTGTGACATACTCTCCATAGGAAATCAATACCCAAATCTACATTACCCTTTACCCGCCAAGAGTCTGTCCACTTCTGGACTCTGTTGTCCTTGGTTCTAGAAACTCAGTTCTCATTAATACCAATCTAAAGCATTAAAAATAATGATGACAACAACTAATACTAAGTCGGAAGTTGGTAGATACTGGGCATTTGTCAATATTATTAACAAATAATAACTCCAACCTATGTGGTGGTTGCCACTAACATCCCCATTGATAATATGAGCTCACTACTCACCTTACCCAAGAGTGGGTAAGTATCTCGCCTTGGTGGGTCATGTGGATAAAATTTAGAGGAATATCTGCCCAATTTCAGATGCTGGCTTTGGTGTCATCTACTTATCACACCAATTTACACCAATTTAACATCTCTTAGCCTCAGTTTCCTCAATTCTGCAGGGTCAGAGTGTCACTTTTCTTGGTGTTTCCGCAGTATTCCTACACATCTGTGCATGAGTGCACACGCACATGCAACTATGCCCACACACATGCACATTCACACACATCAGCTCTCCCTGCCGGCTGCCATCGACAATCCCGCTCCGTCATACCAAGCACAGTTTTTGTTTGAAGAAACCCAACACTGCGTTATGTTCTGAAGTCAGGAAATCATCGTGATCCAAATTTTTTCAATACAAATTTCTAGAAGGCATCTCCCACGAATCTTCCAGTAAGCCCAGGTGGAAGACTTTGCAGATAGATCAAATCATTTCCAAGAGTCGGGGGGAAAAGCATTATTCTCAGTGAGTCACAGTGTTTGAAAGCATGAGTTCTACCTTAGCCTCAAGCTGCGTGACCTTGTATTGTCACTTAACTGCATGAGGTTGTCGTGAGGTTTAAATAAGGTAACGCATGCAAAGCATTGAGTTAGCACTGATGTTAACCAAACGGGTAGTGAATACCTGATAAACAGTAGTTAGTATTCCTCTTCCCCCCCCGGCCCAGAGTCATGACGTTTAAAGCCATCGCTCAGCTGTTCGTCCTGGGATGTTCTTGGGGCCTTGGTTTTTTCATGGCTAAAGAAGTGGAGAAGACAGTTGGTTCGGTCATTGCCTACTTATTCACCATCGTCAACGTCCTGCAGGGCGTGTTGCTCTTTGTGGTACATTGTGTTCTCAATCGCCAGGTGAGCCTAATTATTTCATTTCTAATCATCCCCGCCCCAAAGCTTAGCGAATGGTTGTCCACATTCTCACTCTTTCCTGGCCTTTTATTTTGGGGTTGTCTTGTTTTTGAAAAGAGGTTTTTGGCGCTGCTTGGGTATGCTACGTGCTTGGGGTTGCACCTGTTCAGCATCCTTTTCTACCACCTAGGACTTTGGATTTAAACAAAATGAATCAACAGGAGCACGACCAGGATTATACAGAAAACTAATGCAAGAGTTGTGGACAGTAGCGCTTGGTGTCGTTGGGATCTTTAGTCTCCCATGTCGGGGTCCTTTCTCCCCAACCAAGCTCTGGATGTGACACGAGCCTCTATATTCCTCAAACTTCCAGGTGCGAATGGAGTACAAGAAGTGGCTTAGGAGGATGCGGAAAGGGGTTGAAACTGAAAGCACTGAGGCGTCTCGTTCTACCACCCACACCAAAGAGGTACGATGAGCTCAGCTGGGGAGCCTTGTCCGAACCCAGCACCTCGGGCTTCCAGGAGCTTCCTGCTCCCTTGATCTGAAAGGAAAGAGAAATTGCATTAGGTTCCTGCATCATGCAGCTGAACTTTCTGGTTTTTGAGACCCAAACTAGAGGAACTCTTCCTTCTTTCCCTCCCTCCTTCCTTCCTTCCTTCCTCTGTCCTTCCTTCCTTCCCTCCTTCCTTCCCTCCTTCCCTCCTTCCCTCCCTCTCCTCCTTCCTCCTTTTCTCTCCCTATTCTGACTCCCCCCATTTCATTCTTTCTATTCCTCCCTCCTTGTCTCTCTCCCTCCCTCTGTCCTTCCTTCCGTCCCTCTCTTCCTTCTTTCCTTCCCTCCACAAACATCAAAAGGATATTTAACAAAAAAAAAATAGATGTATTTAACAGCACTCATTTAACAAACACCTGCTGTCCACTGTGTTCAGTGCTAGGGAAGCTTCGGTGGACACGCTGACAAAAGTCCTTGCCCTCATGGAGCTACCATTCTAGCAGTTTGTAGTGGGGCAGACAACAAACCACAAAAAGTGAATCGTATGGTCTGTTAGGAGGTGACCAACAAGGCAGCCACAACGAGCCTCGACGAGAAGCTGACACCTGAGTGAAAACTCGAAGGCTATTCGTGATAAAAACGACCTCTGGTTTGTAAAATTGCTAGATTTGCAGGACTATGAATAGACTCTAAGTACCTTGGTTGGAAGCCGTAGACTCCTGAGTGCTCTGACTCTTGCAACTGGGCTCGTCCCTTGCAACGGCCTGGATGTTTTGCCATCCAGGAGACAGGAGCTTTATTTGGGACACAGAGCTCTAAGCCAGGGTAGCTACTGCACCTGCCATCGTGAGGATCACGTGATGTGAAATGCGCTAGGGCTTAGGATGCCGCCCAGCACCGCAGTACCCTCCCTGCCGATGCTTGCACGAAGGTAATAAACCATTATACATGGTGGATTTTGGACGCAAAAAGGTGGTAGAGTCGTATATTAGCACATCTTTAGTGAGCTTTAAACCTTACAGATATCCTAGCTTGTCATCTCTAGGCGAGCTAGAAGTTTTAGTTAATTTCCGAGATGCTAATTTCTCTTACACTTTTTCTCTATCTTGTCTCCCCCCTGCCGAGTAGGAGGGACCAGAAAAGTCATCAGAATTCTCTCATAGAAGAGACACCGCATGGACCCCACCACAGCCTCAAATTTATCTTGTCTCTGCTTCTTGGCTAAGGAAGAACTGACCTGTTTATCGACAGCGCCCCATGGTGGTCAGATATAGATTGGGAAAATGCCACCATTTCTGTCTTTTTCTGAGAAAAGTCCAGACTCATTTACCTATTTTGGCTTTTTATCTCCATAGAAAGAACAGGGCATGCAAGAGAATTCTTAGATCCAGAATCCAGTAGTGTGGTATGTGCAATTGTGTCCAAAGGATGCTTTTTAATCATGAGGGGAAAAGTGGATTTTCTTCTTCTGGCTATAGTCACCTTGCCTGAAACTCCTCAGCGGGCATCTGGATTCAGCTCGTGGTCCCTCTCTGGCCTCCCTGCTGCATTTTATTCTCCCGAAGATCTTGCATCATCACTCCATGTTCACAAATTGCAACAATTCCCGTATGGATAAATATTTTTAAAAAGGGTTACATTCTTGCAAATGCAAAAATGTACCACCATCCCAGCTTAGGGGTACGTTGTCACTGGAAAGAATCTTTTGTCCAAAGACAAAAAAAAAAAGTCTTTTTACCCAAAGATACTTTGCCCATTTTCTTTGCCTGAGACATTTTTGGACCTTACATGTATACCTGGGTTAAAGATCATTTTGTTTTCTTCATGTCATCTTGAGCATGTTCCAACACAAATGCCCCTAAAACAAAGCAATCAGTGGTTTGGCCTTATTTGTTTTGTTTCACCTTTTCTAGTTACTTTTCCAAAGTAATTGGTTTGTAGATGTGTTTTTCAGCACATTAATAAATGTGTGGGTGACTTTGTTATCAGAGGATATTAAATGACAAAATGACCCTCAATGTTAAAATGGCAGGCAAGAGTCACCATAATTTATTTGAAGAAATTTCATGTGTGGTTTTGGGGTCATGCACAAAGGATTGTGGCCTCTTCTGCTTAACCAGCCCAATGTCTCTCCACGTGGCAACAATGTAAACAGAGCGTATGATCCACTCCACCTGCTGGCTTTGCAATGATGTGATTCCTTTTGAAAAGCCAGAGTTAAGGGATATTCACATGGTTTTGAAATGTGTGCACGAAGTGTGACTTTTTATAGCACATAATTTTAAACTTACACAATTAAAGCTTGCATGAGGCTCGGTGTGGTGGCTCACACCTGTAATCCTAGCTCTTTGGGAGGCCGAGCTGGGAGGATCACTTCAGCTTAGGAGTTCGAGACCAGCCTGAGCAATAGCGAGACCCTGTCTCCACAAAAAATATAAAAATTGGCCGGACGTGGTGGTGTGTATACCTGTAGTCCCAGCCACTCGGGAGGCCGAGGCGGGAGGATCAATTGAGCCCAGGAGGTGGAGGCTGCAGTGAGCTACGATGACGCCATTGCACTCTAGCCCCAGCGACAGAGTGACACCATGTCTCAAAAAAACAAAACAAAACAAAACTTGCATGAAATGCAAACTTCCTGGGCAGTTGACAAATCTTGTGCTTAATTCCCATTCATGTTGCTATTGCTCTCTGGTCCAAGACAGTTAGTTGCAAAAAGACAGAATAAATAATGCCACAGGTTTGATTTCAGTTTTTATTGAACATTTTTCCTTCCTCCCTCCCCACATGAAGGCTGCTTTGTTTCTTTCCTCCGTCTTCGGTTCCTTTGCATCCTTTTCAAGAGCCAGCCTGGCCTCCACTCCCTTCAAAACCCTTTTCTTATTCAGGCTTTCAAGGTAAATCCGTCTTTTCCACTCAATTTATTAAGGACCGTACAACATGACTTACCCCTACCTGTGGTGTGCTGTTTCACAGATGGTGTTATGTGTGCTTGTAAATCACGCCTCCCTGGATTATCAACTTCTTAAAGGCAAGGACAGAGATGACAAATTAAATGTTCCTTGCCTGCACTTAGTCATTATTTCTCAGGCTCTGCACTGTTGATACTTTGGGCTGGATGATTCTTTATTTGTAAGGGGCTGGTCTTCGCATTGTAGAATGTTTAGCTGCATCTCTGCCCTCTGCTGACCAGATGCCAGCAACACTTGCCCACCAGTCATGGCAACCAAAAATGCCTCCAGACATTGCCACCAGAAAACAAAAATGCCCCTCAGTTGAAAACCACTGGTCCAGGGATTAGTTCATCTCGAACTGCAAAGTGGCAGTAATAACTACAGATTGATGAGGTGATTTCAAGCAAGAAAAATGGGAAAAACAACAACATCGCAACGTGCTGGTGGGACCAGACCCTATCCCAATTTTCAGGGATTAAAATTGTATAATATTCACATAAGTTGTTAACATTTAACTTTGTTGTTCAATTATGAGGAACTAAGTAATAACTGAAGTCTACCTTAAGTTTTCCTTGCTTTTTTTTTATACTTACTTTAGCCCCTTTTAAAATGTATATAAATTTATGGGGCACAAGTGCAATTTTATTAATGCATAGATTGCATAATGGTCCAGTCAGAGGTTTTAGGGTATCCGCCACCCAAATAACGCACATTGTACCCATTAAGAAATTTCTTATTCTTCATTCCCCTCCCACCCCCTCGCCCTTCCAAGTCTCCGTTGTCTTTCATTTCACGCTGTACGTCCATGCGGACACACATTCTTTAGCACCTACTTATGAGGGAGAACATGGGATATTTGTCTGTGTCCAGCTTGTTTTCATTTAAGATAATGACTTCCAGTTCCATCTGTGTTTTCTTTGAACTGCTCTGACACCTGGTATCCTAAAATATTGGTAGAGGCAAAAAAATCCAATGGAAAAAAATTATAGGAAAAATATGAATAGACCCTTATGGAATAGATACTGTTATTGGTTGTTGAGTGCTGAAGAAATAAAATGTAGTATTTTTATTAATAACAGTCTCCTTATTCTGTGTTTCTTTTAATTCATTATGTCCAGCATGCTGCCTGGGTCAATAGATGCTCAATAAATTTAAATAAATAAGCCTGTCTCCCTGAAATGTATAAAACCAAAGTGTAACCCAACCACTGCGAGTCCACCTGCTCAAGGCTTCTTGGGTGTGGCTCTGGGCCATGCTTCTCAAATTTGGCTCAAAATAAACCTCTTTAAATTATTTTACAGAGTTGGGCTTCTTTTCTTTGACAGAGGACAACCTTTCTCCTAGGTGGTAAGTGTTAAACTGTTATTTTCTTTGGTTCTAGAAAAGTTATAATATAATATTATCCAGTTGGAGTGGATGACCACAGGGCTGGTGGTGTGAGGCGCATGTCCTGAGAGTGGCGGGTCTGAATTTCCAAGGGTGTGTTGAAATAAAACACAACTGATGTTTCTGCCATTTTGATTTCCTTCTAGACACAATGTTTGATTACTTTGGAACCAAACAGGACATTTAAAGTGGTGGTTTTCAACGAGGGGTGATTAGGGCCCGCCCCCCAAGGGAAAATTCGGCAATGTCTGGGGACATTTTTGGTAGTCACGACCCGGGGGCCAGGGTAGTACTGCCATCTAGTGAGTGGAGACCAGGGATGCTGCTCAACGTCCTACAATGCAAAGAACAGTCCCTCACACTAAGGAATTATCCAGCCCAAAACGTCAATAATGCCAAGGCTGAGAAACCCAGATGGAAAGGAAGGCATGGGAATTTTTTTCTAAATCAAAATGAGACATGGGCTTAAAAAGACAATAAAACAAAATTTTTAAAAAGTTTCACAGGTAAATTCATTTGCAGAAAACTCAAAATCTCCGTGGAATTCTTGATCACTGGTATAGCTATTTTTTTTTAAGTTTCAGTATTGAATATCTCTCTTCTTTGAATTTACTACCATGCATATATGAAGATATCGAAGTAATTCATTCCAAGTGGGCAATGGCAGAGTCTTACCATGATCATTCCCTCCCTTCTCTGTGGCACCAAACAGGCCACCAGGACTATTGGGTTTAGCAAACATGGTGTTCCTCAAAGGAGCAAGATTACAAAAATTTCAGTTGTGTAGGAACCCTTCACGAAAAATGCTAGACAAGCAGCATAGCATAGTGAGATGTTGGGCTCTACCGCTTACCTGTTGTGTAATCCTGGACAAGCCCTGGAACCACTCTGACCCACAGTTTCCTCATCTTGTACAATAGGGCTAACAAAAGTGTTTGCTTCTTGGGAGTGTTGGGAGGGTTCCATGAGATAGGACCTGGAAGGTGCTTAGCAGGGTAAATGCTCACTTAACATTCACTATCAGTGTTGTCGATACTCTGTCTCTGCCCACCGTCTCTACTCTAGCTGTCTGTGTCCAAACCATTATTGACTTTGGCAGGCAGGAGGCACAGGAACCACCATCGTGGAAAAGTTTGTGCCAAAGTCTAGGTGCCATATTGGTTCCCTGGGACTCTCACTACAGTTTTACTGACCATTTCTTTAAAAGCAGGAAGAATCTTTGTCCTAGGGTAACTCAGTCGGACAGAGGACAAATCATTTATTGAGAGCTACTCTGGGTCAGGCACTGATAGATGCTGGAAGACACGCTTGGAACCACGCGCCAACGAATGCAGGAGACAACAAAATGGTAGCCGGACGTTCTTGGTCATGCCATTGAGCTGGGGTCTATTATTTCCAAAAACCCTGGAAATTCACAGAGTTGCAGAATACAGAAGATAAAATGGTACTTTGGAGCAGAAACTCTTGTTTCTCACCATTGCATAAAACCATGGAAAACGGCCCCGTACATCCAAGCTCTGAATCGCCCAGCGAGTTCTGGGGCTGGCGGGATGGTTCATTTCCACGTTAAGCTGCGAAGAGATTTCCGAGTAGGCACCTACTGTCCTCAGCAGTTGCTCCATGGCGTGTGTGAAAGCAAGAAAGGACTTTAACCCTGTGAGAGAGAAAAGAGAATTTTTTTTGGAGTCAGCAGCAGGATGAATACAAATGTGATTGCAAGGGTCATATCTACAGGAGTATGGGTCTTCAAAATACAGACAGAGATAAATATAGCAACAAAGAGTAGAAAGAGAAACACTGAAATGTTAAGAGTGATTGTCTCTAGCGTGGCAGGCACTGTTGGCCCAGCCAAAAGCCATTCCCAGCCGCTTCACCATCCATAGCTCCCATTCTGGAAGCCAGAAAGCCACATGCAACCCTCCCTGCGCCCACGGAAGACGTTCCAAAGTCCGCAGGTGCTCAAGTCTCTGACATAAAATGGCATAATATTTGCATAGAACACGTGCATCCTCCTGTATACTTTAAATCATCTCTAGATGGCTTATAAGACCTAATATGATGTAAATGCCATGTCGATAGTTGCTAACGGTATTGCGTAAAGAACGAAGACAAGAAAGTGTGTGCGCATGCGGTAATCTTTCCCGATGTTTTTGATCCCCAGTTGGTTGACTCCACGGGTGTGAAACCCACGGATATGGGGGGATGACTGCATATGTGTGTGTAGTTATGCATATGTCTCTATATGCGTGTGCGTAATATACGTGTGTACGTGTATGTATGTGTGTCTGTGTGTGTGTGTATATACGCGCCCACACACACCCCTGTTCTTTGCATTCTCCGTTGAGGCAGTTATTAACATCTACCTGGTCTGGTCCCTTCATAGCCTAATGAGTAGAATAAAATCCTTAATGTGCTCATTTGATATCTGTATGAGTCATGATCGTATTTTTTTTCAGGTCACACAGATAGTAAGGGAAGCCTGGCTTCCAAACCCGCAGTCTTCAACCCTCACTTTATTCCATGAACTAACTAAGGTGGGCACACTCAGCTGCCAGCGGGTGACACTCGGCAGCATTGCGCACTGCTACGCGGCGAGCACGCCTTCCTCCCAGCGCCTGCGGGAAGCACGCAGTCTCTCACCGTCTTGGACGTGGACGGATTGGAAGACAGCAAGATACCCGAGGTCTGCGACTGGGAGCTGGGCTTGGTCTTCCCGGTGATCCACCTCCTGTATTCTTCTCGTACCTGGAGACGGAGACAAATCATTCGTAGATGGAGGGAAAGAGTCCTGGTACAGGCATGTTGGGTGGAGGGCTGGGGAGGGGGCAGGAACGGGGGACACAGCGGCCACACACCTGGCGGTTGAGCAGACAGTGAATGAGGAAGATGAAGGCTCCCTGCAGGCTGTTGATGATGGTGAACAGGTAGGCCATGACACCTGCCATGGGTCCAATCTGGAAAATGCCCAACACCCAGGTGCAGCCCAGGACAAAGAGCTGAGCAAAGGCCTTGAAGGTCAGTAACCTGGGGGAGAAGATTTGCAGAGCGTAAAGCTCTAGGAGGTGGCTGTTGTCCTTGTGGGCCGTGCTTCTAGGAGCCATCTGAGGCTGCCACTGTGCGACCTGCCACCTGGGTGGGGACAAATGTAGGGTGGAGTCTCCAAGTCCAGATGCAGGGAAATTGAATCCTTCAGGAATTAAAAAGCAGTCAGCCTACAGACACACGCAGGCACAAAGATGTCTGGACATGTGCTTTTAATGAACTTTTGTTTGTAGTCATGAAAAGACAGGAGGACCCTGGTGTCCAAAAATTTAGGACACATTAAATAAATGGTGAAGCCACAGAATAAAATACAATGAAGCCTTTCTTTGTAGTGACATAAAATTCTCCTAACATGAAATTCACCATTTTAACCATTTAAAGTGTGCAATTCAGTGGCATTGAGTACATTCTCAGTGTTGAACAACCGTTGCCACTATTTAGCTGCAAGACATTTTTATCAACCCAAAAAGAAACCCCATACCTATTAAGCAGTTGTTCCTCATCCCTCCCTTCCCCACGTGGAAACAACCCAAGTGTCTAACAATGGATGAATGGACACACAAAAGCGGTACATCCACTCAAGGGAATATTATACAGCTGTAGAAAGGAATGATATAGTGATACATGATACAGTATGGATGAATCTTGCAGAGTAAAAGAAACCAGACACAAAAGACCACATATCGTATGATTTCAACTATATTAAACTTCCACAATAGGCAAATGTATAGAGATTGGGAGCAGATTATAAAGACATTTTAATAAGTAACATGTGAGTGACAATATGCTACAGTGAGTATGGGTACAGGCTCTGGGTCAGACTGCCTGCTTTCTAGTTCTCACTGATCTGGACACTAACTGTGTGGCCTCAGGGAGTCATTTAACCTCACTGTGTCCTGATTTTCTCACTTCAATATAGGGATGATAATACAATACCTATATTATAAACTTGTCCTACAGATTAGATGATGAGAGAGCAAGACCCTTAAGGTGCTTAGAACAGTATCTGGCACAAAATGAGTGTTTTTGTTAGTTGTTATGAGCCACAAGTATTGATATGAAATAAACCATGTTATTTGAAAAAAGCAAAGTGCAGAACAATATATACAGTATTGTATCACTTATGTAAAATTCAGTGGATATATAGCCATAGAATATTCTGGAAGGAAGCACAGTTTGAGTGATAATGATTGCTTCAGGTGGGGCAGATCTGGAGACCTGGGAGTATATGAGGAAATAAAGAAATGTTAATGGATACGGAGCTTCCCTTTGGGATGATTGAAATATTCTGGAACTAGATAGTGGTGGTGGTTGCACAACAGTGTGAATGTACTAAAAGCCACTAAACTGTACCCTTTAAAGTGGTTAAAATGGTAAATTTCATCTTATGTGAAATGTTTAAATTTTTGCCATTGGTACGTATTAACTTTGTTTTAGTTCTTAAGTTTTGTACTAACTTTTCAAAAATATTTAAAATGAATAAGGGATCAGACACAGACAAAAAAAAGAATCATGCCAGTCACGGTAGTTCATGCCTATAATCTCAGCACTTTAGAAGGCTGAGGTGGGAGGATCACCTGAGGCCAGGAGTTTGAGACCAGCCTGGGCAACATAGCAAGATCCCGTCTCAACAAAAAATAGAAAAGTTAGCCAGGCACGGTGGCTCACACCTGCAGTCCCAGATACTCAGGAGGCTGAGGCAGGAGGATCGTTTGAGCCCAGGAGGTTAAGGATGCAGTGAGCTGTGATGACAGCACTGCACTCTAGTCCAGGCAACAGGGAGACCCTGTCTCAACTTAAAAAAAAAAAAAAAGCAAAGAATATCATCAGGTTACTGACAATAAAACCTAGACAATGGTTGTAGTAGGTTCTTAAAATGAACAGTAGGTGAGTAAGAAAGTTAAGAACTACAAATGATACATAAGAATATGAGGAAGTCTCACATCTCTAATATAAAATAATATATATATAACTAAAACAATGAGATAGTGTATTTTACCCATTGGATCAGTAAAACCAAACAAAACCAAAAACAACAATAAACTCCAGTGTCGGCAATGCTGCAGGTAATTAAGCACTCTCTCATAATTGGAAACAAATTTACTGGAAACCAATTTGGAAGGTGTATATATACTAAAATCATTCCAATCCAACCAACCCTTTATTCAGGCAGTTTTGCACATAGTGTTGTAATTAACTAGCCATAATGTAGAAGTAGTATTTACCTATGAGGGTATTCAAGGCAGTATCATTTATAAAAACAAAAAAATACAGAAGCAACTTAAGTGTCCATGAATATGAGATGATTTAAATACAATGAACTGCATCCTTACACTGAAATTCAAAAAAAATTATTGTAGAGTGATTTCCAATTAAGTGATAAAATATTAATGTGTTATTAAGATTAAAAAATTATGAATACTAGTATGATTCTCTTTCTTATAAATATGCACATATAAGTATGCATAGAATTAGTAAATTTATTAATAGTGGTAATATATGCAAGGCTCACTGTTCCTGGTAACTGTGCTATAAGCTTCATAAGCCACATACACTAAGCAGTGTTAATATCCTCATTCTACGGATGAGGAAACTGAGCTTCAGAGAGTTTATGGCACTTGCCTAAGGTCACACAGCTATTAGGGAGCAGAGCTGGAGTTTGAGCTTCCTGATCTGGAACCCGTACTGTTCTAAACAGGTCTCATCACCTCCCTCTTGGGCACAGGATCCAGCATACAAGAGGGACACAAAGAACTTTTGTGGGAAGAAAGAATGGAAACCAGAAAAGGACAGGAAAGGAGAGAGGGCTGCACCTGGTGTCCTTCAGCGTCGAGACTTCAGCGTTGACACTGGAAAGCTTCTGCCTCAGGATGCACAACGTCCAAGTCAGGAGGACGGAGTTGACCTACAAAGTCAAGCAGAAAAGATCAAGAGACGGAGCATACAAAGGGACAATGGCCAGACCCTCTATAAAAAGAGAAACAACCCAGGAAGCCCAACAATGACCCCTGCAGCAATCAGGCCCAGACAACCAGGACTTGGTTAATAACTGACAATTTCCCTAATTTTTATCCCTGCTTCCAACTTAAGACCAAGAGGAGGAAGCCAACATGCACTCCTAACCCACCACATAGGACAGCCCGCGTCTGGTTGGCCACCTGCTGCTTCCCCATGCCAGCGGCTTCTGATCAGGACATGCCTGAAGCCTTCTCTCTTGTTCCACTAGAAAGATTTCCCACTCCTCTGCCTGCCTTTGAGCCTAAGATAAATGCAAATAATAGTGGCTGACTCCCTTATTGCTGTGCTATAGCAGCCTCTGAATAAATAGCCTGTGCTTGTTCTCATTTGGGTGGTCTTTGTTTACTTCCACAGGACGCATCCGATAAGTTAGGACACAGACTGTGACTGTGAGTGGAGAGTGTGTTATCTTCTTAGGTCCTCCCTCAAAAGCACCTCAACCTGGGAGGGACAGGCTCCTAGGGCAGGGTATCTCCACCTTGGCAGTGCTGGCATCTGGGGTCGCATCATTCTTGGTGTGTGATCGTGGTGGGGGGCAGCAGGGGGGTCCTGTCCTGTGTGTTGCATAATGTAGAGCAGCATCCCTGAGCTCTACCTGCTAGACACCAGCAGCACCCACCCTCTTAGTTGTGACAACCAAAACTATCTCCATCCTTTGCCAAGTTCCCCTGAGGGGCAAAACTGTCCCAGCTGAGAACCATTGCTCCAGGGGAACTGTTTTTCCCAAATGAGTAAAACTTCCAGGACAGCCCAATGTCCTTGAAGATTTCAGAATGGGCAAGGCAAACATTGCATTATCATTATAATTGTCATTATTTTTCCCACTGTTGCTCACTTCTAATATTTATTGCATTCTGGTCAGTGCCAGGCATTGTACGAAGCATCTCACACACGTGGTTTGAACCCCACCACTGCCTCCATGGGGAAGGTCAGGAGGGGAGGACGTGGCATTCCGAGGGAGGGGAAGTTCGGTGGTACAGCCGGAGGGCTGAACTTGCAGGAAAGGGGAAGAAAGAGACACTTGGGAAGCTGGACAGGGCCAGGCCGTGAGGGACCTGAGGTGTCAGGCTTAGAGGGTGGGCGTTGCCCTGAGAGCGAGAGAGAAACCGCAGAAGGGTTTCAAGCAGAAGAGGGTCAGGATCAATTTGGGGTTTTAGGAAAATCACTCTGCAAAACCCTCTAATTACAAAACACCACAAATGCTGGACAGAACCCAACAGATAGCCTCTAAAATGTACAACAGCTGGCACAAAAACAAAAGAAATCTGCAGAGGCCAGCAGTGAAAGAGTGATGATGAACCCGAATACTGGAGCTGCCCCAGGTGTGTTTCCTAAAATCAAGAATCGAAAGCATCGGGGATTTAAGGTCATTCGTGAAGACAGGGGCAAGCCCTTGATGCCACATAAGGTGGGGAGTCCACGAAATAAAGGCAGGACCACATCCTAATTGAAAGCATGGACAAAAAACAATATCTTGGCAAATCAGGTAACTTTTCTATGTAGGCTTTGGATGTTAGTGAAGAAAAAAAGAGAAAAGGTAGCAGAGCGAGACCTGCCTCAACAACAAAAAAAGACAGAAAAGAACCGGAGAGAGAAACAGCAGGAGGAGGAGGAGGAGGAGGGGGAGGAGGGGCAGGAGGGGGAGGGGGAGGAGGGGAGGGGGAGGGGGGAGGGGGAGGGGGAGGAGGAGGAGGGGGAGGAGGGGAAAGGGGACGGGGAGGGGACAGAGAAGAGCCACAGCTCTGGCCTCCCATGGGTTGGGAGTTGAAATTTACGTTGCCTTCATAGTCTGGGAAACCCCGCAAGGAGGAATTTATTTAATGTTTCAGGCTGGTGATGCCCTGTTAGGGGTTGAATTGTGTCCCCTGAAAAAGATATGCTGAAGCCCTAACTCCCAGGATCTCCAAATGTGACCTTATTTGGAGACAGCGTCTTTACAGGCGTAACCAAGTTAAGATGATGTCATAACGGGAATATTTAGACAGAGACAGGCACCCACGCAGGGAAGATGATGTGAAGAGAGACTCGGGTGGAAGACTGCCAACTATTTAATACAAGCGAGGAACGCCCGAGGCTAGCAGAAGTTGAAACACGTCCCTCCCTAGTGCCGTCAGGGGGAGTGGGGTCCTGCCCATACCTTGGCTTCAGACTCTGAGCCTCCAGAACCCTGAAACAATAAATTTCTGTTGTTCCAAGATGCCCAGTGTATGGTTCCTTGTTATGGCAAAAATCTGATGGGCATCAGAGCAAAACCTCTCTGGAGTATTCCCAAGATTTAGATCAGTCAAACATGAGCTCACAATTAAAAATCACCAATGAAACAGGAAATGAGCCGGCATGAGAGAGAGTCAGAAGGAACATCATGCGGCAGGACTGTAGAGTCTGGATTGGAGGCAGGGAGGCACAGAAGTGGCGGTCAACATCCCCAGACTTCCCTTTGCCTCTGTCCACCATTCCCCTCTGTCTCCCCAATTGTTCCCATTACAATTGCCCTTAATTTCTTTTTACCTTTTCTTTTGTGCAGCATCTATCCCTAGGAGAGGCTGATGGACCCATTCTTACTGAAGCACAAAGGACCACGGATAAGAATATTGTCCCTCCCGGGGGCATTTGCATTTCAGCATGAAAAAACAAATCACAAGTCAAAAAAATTACTCTCTAACTTGGAAATCTCAAGAATCAAGGATCAGAAGGAGAACTTTTGAGGGGAATAAGGGACCTCAGCTGCGCACTTCTCCGGCAGTTCCTGATCCCCCAGGACTCCTTGCTGCTCCTCCAGAACGCACCTGGCCAAGCAATTTGCTTACCATTATGATTGTGCAAACTGGCCCCAGGAAACTCCAGATGAACCCCGTGTCTGTGTTCAGCCAGCAGCTACGGAGAGAAATAGGAGGAGTCAGCGCTTGTCTCAGAGTCCTGACCCTGCAGTTATTCATGCCACAGTGAGGGCACGAATGGAGGAGGACATTGGGAGGTGAGACCCACATGATTCTGATGGTTCAGGTGGCATTTCAGCTTCCTTTGGAGCATAGCTCTTCCTCTTTCAGACCCTCTCCTGGGAAAATATTCCTGCGATGTTACCTGGTGCCCGAGGTTGAGCTCATTCTCAATTGATAACCTTTGTGATCCCTTTTCCCTCCGTGTAAAGCTCTCCGCTGGTGCACCTTGTCATTGGAGTTTCACCTCCTCGGAGAAGCCACTCCTGACTGTCCTCAGCTAAAGCATCCTTCCTCTACTGCTGCTCTCTAGAAGAACTCACTGCATTCTTTTTAAATGTCAACTATCACTGTCATGAATTATCATCCCATTCAATTGTTTGTGTGCTTACAGACCATCTTGCCCTACTAGACGACGATCTGCGTAAGAATCTGGACCTTGAATGTTCATGTCTGTGTGCCCAGTGGCCAGAGCAAAGCCTGGCATGGATAAGGCATTCCATAATTGTTCATTAGAGGGAAGGAAGGAAGGAGAGAAGACTTGCTTGCCTCTTTCTATCATGTTGCTGGTGTATATTTGCTGCTTATACCACACAACAACCATCTTCCATGTTCAATAACAGCACCTTAATATCCATTTAGCAGAACTATTCTTCTCCCTTCACCATCCCCCACCCCACACACAGATGAGAGAAGGAAAATAATCAAGTTATGTCAACCAGATGTTCTCTCCCTGGAATGTGAGCCTCAAGTAGTAGTGAGTCCTGGATTTTTGCAGTGCACAACCTGTGCTGCTGTACATGACAGCCCTGGGACCAACGGTACATAAAGTAAGAGCTCAATAAATGGTAGCCACAACTACAACTATCACTATTACTCTTCTTGTTGTTCATGTAATAATCATCATGAACCCTGGCAGCAGGGTCTTCAGGCAGAAAGAAGATGTCACTCACACATCATGCCTCCCGTAGCCCTGTGGCTGCGCACTGGCGGAGACAACCACCACCAACCCCGGGAGTCCATAGCCAAAGGCACAGAGGTACACCATCTTGACGTTTCGAGAGCTGAAGTAATTTACCACCTTCAGGTTCCTGACCATCAAGAAAAGCATCACAGCTTCCACCAGCATCCAGAAGAAGCAGGCGAGGAAAAGGTAGTGCAGAAAACCGGCGATGACGGCACAGCCCATCTGGAGAGGAGAGGCACGAGCATCAGGACGCCCCACCCCAGAGAGCAGGTCGAGGGGAAGAGGGGAGGGGAGGGACTACTTTGGATTTCCCCAAGTCTGGCCCATTCATCCACTTCACAGACATTTATAGAGACCTGCAGTAGTTCTTCATCAGAGGCAGCACCATCTCTTGTTAGGATGACACATGGTCGTGGTTTGTCTGGAACTGAGGTTTCCCAGGACATGGGATTGTCAGTGCTAAAACTGGAAGAGTTCTGGGAAAACTGATAGTTGATCACGCTACTTTAGGGAGTGTTTGAAGACACGGGGGTTCAGCAAACTACAGCCCATGGGCTGGCTGCCTGTTTTGTAAATAAAGTTTTATTGGCACATTGCCACACTTGTGTGTGTGTGTGTGTGTGTGTGTGTGTGTTATTCACGGCTACTTTCACACCACAACAGCAGGGTTGAGTAGTCACAACAGAGATTGTATGGTCTGCAAAGTTGAAAACATTTACTATCTAGCTCTTTACAGAAAAAGTTTGCCCACCTCTAGCCAAATGATTGGGGGGTAAGGGTCCCTACTAGCATTTGGTGTTCAAGAGATCAGGGAAGCTGAGCAACCCACGGTGAAAGGGGTAGCTCCGCACAAAAAATGATCATTTCATCCAAAATGTGAATGGTACTCCTTTTGGGAAACCCCAAGAGCCTTCTGTGTGTCTGGTACAGTTCTAGGGGGTGAACTGGCCAACGTTCTTACCCTCACGGAGCTCACGGTCTAGCGGAAGAGGTACAGACACAAGAAATAAAGCAAAGAATAATCAATACGGCTTCAAATAAGTGCTGGGAGGGGACAAAAGAGAGTGATAGAAAAGAGTAGCTTCTCAACTGTGGCATTATTGACGTTTGCAACACTATTGCTGGATCATTCTCTGTCGAGGGAGGATGTCCTGTGCATTACAGGATGGCTAGGAGCATCCCTGACCTCTACCCACCAGATGCCAGTGGCACCCTCCCTCCAGTTGTGACAACCAAAAACGTCTCCAGATATTGCTCCTGGGGGACAAAATCACCCTGGGGTGAGAGCCACTGGTTTAGAAAGCCGTAGCGAGGACCACCACCACTCATAACACGATCAGGGAAGTGATTTTAAACTGAAAGCTATCACAAGACAGAGTCGACTTGTTGAGGAGAGTGGGGTGAGTGTTACAGGCAGAGGGCACGGCACGTGCAAAGGCCCCGAGGTTGGAACAGGCATCAGGGGAGTTGAGTAGGGATGAGCTGAGGCCGAGGGGAGATGATGGGGACACAGCCCAAGGGATGCAGACCTGGTTGTTGGTCTTGTCTATACTGGCGAGGAAGAGACTCTTGGCCAACAAAAGGCACACGCAGAGGTGCAGGTGGAGGTAGGTGTTACGATTTCGAATGGAGCGACACAGCAGGAAGGTGGCAATGGCCAAGATGAGGCACACCAGGGAGATGACCATGCCGACGTGGCTAATCACAGACAGGGAGAGCTCCGTCTGTTGGGAAGAAATTCCTCTGTTGACCTCAGAAGGGGATCAAAGTCCTCCGCAGGAAGAAAAAAAAAATTATCCAGACCCCTGGCTCAGGCAGAAAGGACTCAGAGCCTTTCCTCCCTTTGACACTCAGAGCGAGCTGGGCCCACCATCATCTTTTGCAGCCCATTGCAATCCACCTTTTCCCAGCCCTGTCCTCTGCTCTGCCCCGGAATTCCTGGGGCTGGATGTCTACAAACTACATCTCCCAGAATCCTCTGGGACTAAGCTCGTGGGTGTAATTTAGGTTCTCCAGTGAGACGCATCTGTGAAAGTTTGGGAAAACAGAAGGGAAGCAAATACCAGCATTCCTCAGACAGAAGTCAGCTGTGGTTAAATTTCATATTCCAACTGTTCAGTCCCCAATTTTATGGGGGTGGGGGAGGGGACGGGGACACGACAGTAGCAATTTCTGACCTCTGGATTATAGCTGTGGGGGTAGGGGAGTCACGTTGAAGGCAAAATCCAAGTGGCAGCTCCCTGATTTCAGCTCCTCCATCTCCTTCCAGCGATTCTATGAGCACCCAATTCCCTGGCTTAAATCTCTTTCTGGTTGAAATACCTGGAGTGGTTTCTGCTTCCTGCACTGAATCGTGACTGACACTCAAACATGCAGGAATGCTTCGACTTCTGGGAGTGGAACATGACATGTTAAGTCCCTCCCCTATGCCATTCATTCATAATTCATTTTAAAATCAATGTTGAATTTATTTGAGGGCTTTCTCTGTGTTAAAGATCTGCCAGGTACCATCTCATGACCCCCTTTCTATAATATTGTCAACCAATTGGTTAAGAAAACTAACTACGGTTCTGCCAGTTTCTAGCTGTATGAGTTTGGATGAGACACTCAACTGGTCTGTGCCTCAGTTTCCCCATCTGTTAAAAAGGGAACGTTAATAGTAACTGCTTTATAGGGTTGTTTTAGGAGGATTAAACAAAAACTTAACTTAAAAGTACAACTGTGCCAGGAACACACTACCCACTATATAAGTGTTAGGTGCCATCATTATTTGTTTTTTCTTTTTCTCAATTTTGAGATGAGAGAGCCGGGCTTAGCTCAGGTTGCATGACGTGTCCAAGAAAACACAGCTAGAAAGTGACAGAGACGGGGTTTGAAAATAGGTCAGTCTTGCCCTGGCCCTGGTTCTCTTAAATGCTAAGCCCCATGTTCCTCTAAATAGCATTTAAGACACCCCTGGCAGGGAATCGGGCCTCAGGTATAGCGTGACAGGCAAGGATGCTCTCCACAGCACTAATGAGGATGTCTTCCCTCTCTACCCGATCTACCCATTCACCCAGGCCCACTTCATATTGTATTTCCTCCCTGACCTGCCATCAGCTCTCCCGGAAACATCTCTGAGTCCTATAGCACAAGCTCTTGCTCCGTTTGTGTGATTTAGTGGAAAGTAATCTTTGGAGCCAGACTTCCCTGGGTTTGAACACCCCCTCCACTCATGACTAGCTTCATGATGAGGCAGAATAATGAACCTCAGTCTACCATCCTGTGAAATGGGTCCAAAAACACTTCACTCAAAAATAAAGAGCCCAGCACACCGCAGGAGCTCATTAAATAAGATCCGTGATTGCTGTGGTGCCCACACCTATTTAGGGTCCTTATTTCTCATTGTATACTTGAGTATCATGGCTTCCCCACCAGTCTGCGAATTCTGCCAGGGCAAAGGCATGGCACACACCCCTTCTGTCCCTAAGACTCCCTCCCACAGCACCCAACACCAGGGGCAACACACAACAGATGTTTAGTCAATATTTCCCTGTTGGATTTGGGGCCAGATACTCAGGGAGCCAGAGAACAGATCATCCATACTGACCGTGACCTCTCCAGAAGCCATGATGACAGCAAGATTTGCCATCCGATTGCACCTGCAGACAGTGTGCCTCTCCAAAGCTTCCTGGACCACACAGCCAGAGGTTGTCCATCTCCCGCCCTCCACATCTGTGCTCCAGGACACGCAGACGGGTGTCTCTAACTCCTGCTTTGGCTGAAAAACAAAGGCCCTGGTCAACTGAGAACCCCCCTCAAATGGATTTAATGCGACCATCCTCAAGAGTATTAGAGGCGAGAACATGTAAGGTATGTTCTGCAGGGAATGGAGGAAAATGCTGATATTTCACAATGCAGTGATGGAATGAAATGTCTTAGAGGCCAGACGTGTTTCCGCCTGACTTGAACGTAGTCGGTGTCAATAAACTACCCATGAATGTTCCTGCATGGATGTGACATCATCTGTCCTAAGTGTCTCGCCGGTTGCTGAACGGAAGGACAGCACAGAGAAACCTGAGAGCTAACTCCTCTAGAGTGGGCTTTTGGGAATTGGCCGGAGTTGCTAGAAATGATGGAAGTTGCTGCCTTAGGGCACCCAACAAAAACGAGAGTTGAGACCCCGGAGAGACGGGGAGTTCTCGGTAGGTAGACAGGGGTCTCGGTAGAGACCTCTTCACAAACCTGGATGTTCTCCAGAGTGTAGATGACTGGATCTGAGAAGTTATCTTTCTTCTCCCCGGTCATGATGCCCCCAACAACGCGAGAATTGATCTTCCACTTCCCCTTGGAGTCAGCCAAGGGGGTCTGGAGTTCTTGGAAGAAACGCTCATCTAAAACAGACTCCATGCCCACATAGGAGACAAAAGCCACTCCGGTGGTCCCTGCAGATGTCCCACAATGAACAAAAAAGGGAATCGTTTGGTCAATAGTTATTATAGATGACCCAACACACATACACACACACACACTCATATGCACGCACACAAAGACACATTTAATATCTCATGCACCTCACTGGGCTTCTCTGAGCGTTGAAATACCAGTGGACTTCCAGACTGGTGACCCTCCCAGAACCATAAAAAAACACTTTAATCCTGGAGAAATCTTGGCTACATTTAAAATTAAATTTGAATTTGTGGGCCAGGCAGGGGGGCTCACGCCTGTAATCCTAGCACTTTGGGAGGCTGAGGCGGGAGGATCACTTGAGCCCAGGAGTTTGAGGCTGCAGTGAGCTAAGATGAAACCACTGTACTCCAGCCTGGGCGACAGAGCAAGACTGTGTCTCAAAAAAAAAGAAAACAAAAAAACCCCTGAATTTGTAGTTTTAAGGGACACAGCAACTCCATGGTAGGAAATAAGCTCTCCTCCCTTCTTCAGGGTTATTCTTCTTAAGGCTCTTTGGGGGGCTTCTTCTTTAAATATCGATAGTTTCCAGGGATGTGCCGTAGCTTTCTTCCCTTCCCAACCAGATACCACCATCCCCCAGGCTTCATCTGCCACCTCCAAGCTGATGAAGGGACCCCGTGGATGTCCCCCAGACATCTTAAACTGAGCTCTTCCTCTTCTGTCTCCCTTTATCTACATCCCCCCACTTTCAATAAATGATGTCACCTGACCTGGAACCTGGAATGTCATCCTTGGTTTCTTCTCCACCCAAAAACAGGCTCTTCCTTCTTAATGTGCCTTGAATCTATCTCTTCTCCACACCTCCCGTCAATAGCCTTAGACCAAACCTAACACGTCTCTCCTGGGCCTCTGGCTTCCCCACAGATATCCTCGTCTGCCCCCAGCCTCACCCCTCCAAAAACGTGTCTATATTGCAGCCAGAGGGTTCCTTTCTAAACAGACTTCTATCTGGAGGACATAATCAGATCATCTTCCGGCTATGAACAGAACCTTCCAAGGCTTTCTGTGCCCTCAGGAGAAAGTCCAAGCATGACAGACTGGGGTTCGATGCTCTCGATCATTTCCCCCTGTCCCCACATCCCCGGTGTCCCAGCCTCACACTACTCCTAGTTCCATGAACATGCCAAGCTTCTTCTCAACGCGGAGCTGTAGTTCATCCTGCCTGCAACACTCTCTCCTGCTTGCTCTATTCCTCACAATTTAGCTTAAATGTCTCTTCCACATCACACCCTGCGCTTTTACATTGAAGTATTAAACACAATGTTAATCATATACCTGGATTAGGGGTTGTCCAACTATGGCCTATGGGGCATTCTGGCCGTCACCTGCTTTTTGTCAATAAAGTTTTATTGCACCACGCCCGTGCCCGTTCATATGCACAGTGTCTATGAATGCTTTAGCGCTGTAATGGTGGAGTTAAGGGGTTGTGACAGAGACTATTGATCGCAATGCCTAAAATATTTACTAACCAGCCCTCTACAGAAAAAGTTTGCCAACCCCCGACACAGATTAGTTCTGTCCAATAGAAATATGGTAGGAGCCACATATGGAATTTTAAATTTTCTAGTAGCCTCATTTTTAACCTGCTTTAAAAAGCAGGTCAAATGAATTTTGATAATATATGAACTCAATATAAGCAAGATATTATCATTTCAACATGCAAATTTGATAGTTTAAATATAAAAATATATTTTAAAGATATTTTAATGTGTATCTAATTTTTGAAATAATTTTAAATACAAAACAATGACTAGCAAGGTACTTTACATCCTTCTTTTTTTGTCCAAGCCTTTGAAATACAGTATATATTTTACATGTACAGCACATCTCCACTTGGCCCAGTCACATTTCAAGGGCTCGACAGCCAAACGTGACCAGTGGCGACTGTACTGGACAGTGAAGGTCTCAATACTCTGGTATTGTGAGATTGTTTATTTAATGTTTGACTTCCCTCGCACATGGGAAACTCTCGGAGGGCGTGGGCCATTTCTGCCTGTGCTATCACTGAATCTCAACCACCTGGCGCCGGTCCTGGCACCTAGAAGGTGACCAGTAAATATTTGCTGATGGGATGCACCCTAACCTGGATTCTAGGAAACGGGTCAGTACCTGTAGATGCAGATTCTTTAATCGTGGAGCACCCAATTGTCATGTCATCACCTTTGGCTTTCAAGTTAAAGTTTATATTCTCTTCAATGCATTCTTCATTGATAACTTTGCTCTCAATATCTAAAAAGAGAAAGGAAGACTTTGTATGAGGCATCGAGAAAGTGGGTCCTGGATTTGGTTTCTGTCCAGGAAAGGTACACAGCCACCGTTGCAAGCAAAGGAAAGAACAGAAAGTTCTCACAGCTTAGGGGGTGCACCAGGGAGAGACAAGATCGAAGTCAACAGTGCTGGCAAGCAACAGAGTTGTGATCTTCTGGCTACTCCAAATTCACATAAGTTTTCCAAAACCAGAGGAACAAGGAAGGGGCAGGGGCAAGCATAGCATGGTGGACAAGGGCTCAGGTTGTGCCATCACATGGCGGTAACTAGGACACCCAGCTCTGCCACTCACCAGCTGTGCAAATTTGAGCAATGACTTAACTTCTCTGAGCCTCCCATGTCTCATCTCTAATGTGGCAATAATTGAAAGACCTATTCCATTGATGCTTCATGAAAATAAATAGATAATAGATACCAAAACTATCTTCTTAGAATATAAATCAAATAATGCCATGCCTGTTCCCAAATTCTCCAATGCCCCCCATCTTAGTTCAAATAAAGCCCAAAGTCCCTACATTTATCTGCAAAATCTTCCTCCTCCTTTCCTTTCTGACCCCTTCCCTTACTAAGTGTGCTCACCATCCTCTGTGGCTGTGGCCCCCAACCCTCAGGCTGTGGGCTGGTACCAGTCCATGGCCTGTTGGGGACAGGGCTGCACAGCAGGAGGTGAGCCGTGGGTGAGCTAATGAAGTGTCATCTGTATTTACAGCCACTCCCCATCACTGGCATCACAGCCTAAGCTCCGCCTCCTGTCAGATCAGTGGCAGCATCAGATTCTCACAGAAGCAAGAACCCTACTGTAAACGGCACATGCGAGGGATCTAGGTTGTGGCTCCTTATGAGAATCTAATGCCTGATGATCTGGTGGAGCTGAGGCCGTGATGCTAGTGCTGGGGAGCAGCTGCAAATACAGATTATCATTAGCAGAGAGGTTTGACTGCACAGAGAACATAATAAATCAACTGCTTGACGAATCATATCAAAACCTTATCAGTGAGTGGTAAGTGACAATTAAGCTAGACTCAAGCTGCAGGAAAACAAGCTCAGGGCTGCCACTGATTCTGCATTACAGTGAGTTGTATAATTATTTCATTATATGTTACAATGCAGTAATAATAGAAATAAAGTGCACAAAAAATGAAATGTGCTTGAATCATCCTGAAACCATTGCCCTCCCCCATTCAGTGGAAAAATTGTTTTCCATGAAACCGATCCCTGGTGCTAAAAAGTTTGGGGACTGCTGCTCTATGCCACTTCAGCCACACTGGCCGCCTCATTGTTCCTTGAACGCACCAGGTATTCCTACGCTTGCTCTTTTTCCTGATATTTATATGGCTCCCTTCCTTGAGGTCCCTGCCCCAGTGAGAATCCCCTGACTACACTCTATAAAATAGCAACTGCCCCCCTAATTCTTGACCCTCTCTAACCTCCCTAGCCTGCTGTATTTTCCTCAATAGTGCTGTCTCTATCTGGTATACCAGATGGCTGTTTGTTTATCGTCTGACTCAACTCACTAAAGTATAAGATTTGTGTCCAGGTGCGGTGGCTCACGCCTGTAATTCTAACACTCTGGGAGGCCAAGGTAGGAGAATCGCTTGAGGTCAGGAGTTCAAGACCAGCGTGAGCAAGAGCGAGACCCCGTCTCTACAAAAAAAGTAGAGAAATTAGCCAGTTGTAGTGGCATGCACCTGTAGTCCCATCTACTCAGGAGGCTGAGGCGGGAGGATTACTTGAGCCCAGGAGTTTGAGGTTACAGTAAGCTATGATGGTGCCACTCCAGCCTACGTGACAGAGTGAGACTCTGTCTCAAAAACAAAACAAAACAAAACAAAAGATTTGTGAGGCCAGTTGTGTTCATTACTGGTGGGAGTCCACGAAATATTCTAGTTTTATTAATACCTCTTGGCCTCCTGGGTATCCATTAGGATGGAATTTCCTAGTTTTATGTGACTGGTACAAGAACTACTACCAGGAGGGAGGTGTTGCTGTAAAAGATCCACAGCACCCATTATTCCCAAATGGCCACCCATCAAGCATGTATCAGTCAGGAAAGGATCAGCCATGCAGCAGTAACAAACAATCCCAAGTCTCAGTGGATTAGAAAATAACAAGGATGTATTACTCATTAATGCTTTGTGTTTGTCCTTAATTGCCTTGGGGCCATGCTCTGTGAGAGCCTGGAAGTACAATCCTACCATGTTCCCAGCAGGAAGAGCTGGAAATGTTCAAATGCAGCAAATAACTATCATACCTTAACCCGGCACAAATATTTGCCCATTCTCTGGGATTAGGTGGGATTCTGTGACTAGTTCAGGCCAATGGATTGAGGAAGAGAATAGTTGCCAGTGTGAGATGTTCCAGAACTTTCTTTCCCTCTGATGTAGTGACAGGCAGTGTTTCAGATCACAGCTGCTCCATCTGCCTGGGTCCCAGAGTAAGGAAAACACAGAGCATGGCCCCAGGGCAATTAATGACAAATATTTGCTGAATAAATTACTGACACACTCTTAGCACATTGCCTGGCCCTTGCCAAGCACTCATGAAATGGGAAATGTTACTATGATTAGACTTGCTTTGCTGGGAGATCAGAATTTTGAAACAGTTGGGGAAAAGGTGGGCAGGAAAGTCATGGAAGACCCCACTGCCAGAGTAACTCCTTAGAATCGGCACCTGCCGGGAGTGGTATATCCTACCCAGCTTCTCCGTCTGAATAGTCTGACTGGTGTTCGCTGAAGGGTTCAGAAGAACCGCCAATGTGGTGCTTTCCACACTGTCCAGTAAGACTGTGCCCAGGGCGGACGTCTCTTCCTTGGTGAATTTGGACCACGTGGATGTTTGTTCAAGCACAGAGGCAAAGCTCTTAGCCGTACTCTGCAAGGAAAGGTGTGTTTGTTCGTGTTCTCTCTCTCTCTCTCTCTCTCTCTCTCTCTCTCTCTCTCTCTCTTTCTCACACACACACACACATACACATACACATTAATGAAATAACAGGTGTCCTTTCTCTCTTTAGGAAGACAAGGTTGGGAGTGGAGACCAAAGGCAAATTGAAAGGACCATCCATGCAGGCTCCTCTTCCCGACTCAAGATGCTCCACTGGGAATACAAATTGGTGTTTCCCTTAGGGAATGCAATAAGTTAGCACCTATGACAACATAAATTGCACACAGCCTTGGACACAACAATTTCCCTTCCAGGAATCAATCCTTCCAGAAATACTTAAAATTTGTGCAAGGATCTCGTCCAGTGATGTTTATTTGGGGATGGTTTGTGGAAAGCCTAAATGCCCAATAAATTGGTTAAATAAATAAAGGCAAAACAATCAAATCATAGGATAGAGTGCAGCTGTTAAAAAGATTGATGTAGTATACCTGCACATATTAACAGGCAAAAAAGGCCCATGGGCTAGTATTAAGTCAAGCAAATTACAGAGTGACATGTATGTATTATCTCTTTTGGTTTAGAAACAACAACTCTAATTTTTAAATTATATTTATGGTATTTATGTTGTGGCACATAGACATAAAAATAACACACACTTATTAGGAGCCAGGTACTGTTTTGAGTGTCTTACATATATTAACTTGTTTAGTTTGGAGAAGATAACTATAAAATAGAGGCTATTATTATGTTCATTTTTGGATGGGGAATCAAGGATGTGTATCTAGTAGGTGGAAGAACCACAGATTGAATCTTGGCAGTCTAGCAGCAGAGGCTGACTCACTAATCACTGCCCTGAACCTCTAAGAGGAGCACAAACTCTACTGTAAACTGTGCACGGAGGGATCTAGGTTGCGGCTCCTTATGAGAATCTAATGCCTGGTAATCTGAGGTGGGGCTGAGACGGTGATGCTAGTGCTGGGGAGCGGCTGCAAATACAGATTATCATTTGCAGAGAGGTTTAACTGCACAATAAATGTAATGTGCTTGAATCATCCTGAAACCATCTCCCCACCCCCATCTGTGGAAAAATTGTCTTCCATGAAACTGGTCCCCAGTGCCAAAAAGGTCGGGGATCGCTGATTTAAAGGATTTAGAACAATTTAGCACATTAGAGAGAAGCTCACCAATTAACCACGTGGTTTTACTGCAAAAAGCAATTAGACTTGTGATTTTAAAATGAACAATTTAAGACAACATGGCTGTTTACAAACTGTATTGAATGTTTAAGAGAATCTCAACTATTATATTAATAGGTTTGCTCAATTGGATTTATGGGTTGCTCAAGGGCTCTAGTTACTTTGTCTGTTAGACTTGTAAATCTTCCTCATTAGGTACTTGAAATTTGGGGGGAAATTAGAATATTTGTAAACATAGTATAAAACATTTGAGGAAATTTAATTAAGTGTGTAAACAAGGTCAACCATTCATGAAAAGGTAATCTGAAACCTATGAATGAATGTACACTTAATGAATAAATATGTTAAGTTAATTTTAAATTAGTAAAATTACAAGTAAATGTGTTATTCTTATTTTCATACAAAAATAACCAGATTTATAAATAAAATAACAACATCCACAAGTCCAACTTAAAGTCTTAAGAAAAACTGGATTTTCATGTCTGCGACTGTAATGACCTAGCAACCCCTAGGTTACCCTGCAGAAATGAAAATTCATGTTCACACACACAAAGACACTGCACATGAAAGTTTACAGCAGCTCTATCAATAATCACCAAAAGCCGAAAACGACTCAAATGTCCTTCAAAGATGAATAGATAAACAAACCGTGGTACATTCATAAAATGAATGAAGCATTGATCAACGCTGCAACATGGATGAACCTTGAGGACATCATGCTCAGTGAGAGAAGCCAGACACAAAAGGACAAATCCTGTGTGACTCCATTTATATCACGTTCTTGAAAAGACAATATTGCAGTGACAGAGATTTATAGAGGTTAGGGGTGAAGGGAGTATCTGACTATAAAGAGAAAGCCAAAGGGAATTTTTGGAGGAAATGACACTGTTCTGTATTCTGATTGTGGTGGTCATTCCGGAAATCTATTCAGGTGGTAAAACTCATAAAAAATAAAAGAAAGGTAATTTTGCCACATGTTAATTTTTAAAACCTTACAACTATAATAAATTAAATGTTAACTCATAACCCATTAATTATAAAGAGGACTTTCTGCACCCCAAATGTGCCCAAGATGTTTGAAACTCAAAACACAATTACAAAGACTTTATCATTACCTTCAGAGAAACCACGGTGGTTTTGTTTTCACATACATTGTCCAAAACGCTGAAGGTGGCATTTATCAGTGCGCAAAAGGAGACCTGTGCCCCAAAAGAAAGAGCGTTTGTGAGCACTGATGGATTTATTCCCCAAGCATGCAATCTGCAAATTGAGCCATTGAGCCCATCATATTCCTGAATTCCCAAGTATCTAGAATTCCCAGGGAAATAAAACTATCATTTGATCAAAATTAGAATCACATCACCTTTTTCTGCCATGAATAAAAGAAGCAAACATAAACAAACTGCAAAACTATTTAGTGGGACAAAAAGATGTGTGTGCAAGCAAACAGTGGTTCAAATGAAATATTATTCAGCACGAAAAAGGAACGAGTTCTCACACATAGTGCAGCGTGAATGAACCTTGAAAACATCATGCCCAGTGTAAGAAGCCAGGCACAGAGGAACTAATATTGTAGTATACAATTGCATTTACATGAAACGTCCAGAATGGATGAATCCATAAAGACAGAAAGCTGGTTAGTGTTTGCCATGGCTGGGGGAAGGGAAGAATGGGGAGTAACTGCTTAATGGGGACGGGGTTTCCTTTTGGGCTGATGAAAATGTTCTGGAACCAGATAGCGGTGATGGTTGCACAACATCGTGAATGGACTATTGCCACTGAATTGTGCACTTTTGTTAAAATGGTGAATTTTATGTTATGTGCATTTTACAATTTAAAAAGAAATCAGTGGTCCAAGGCGTGTGGTGGTTCCAAAGCTAATTTACAAGCTCATATTTAGAATAGTGGCATCAATTTCTGAAGAGACTATATAGAGTCTTTACTTGCTGCAATGACTTCATTAGATGGGAGGTCCAAACTCCTCCTTGCCTGGCTGGCTGTGGATCACCCATCCCATATCACTCGGATGCAGCAACAACACCTTCACCGGTGGGGAGACTCCAGTATATTCTCCCCTTCTTATTCCACATGTTTTAGAGAGGCAAATATCCTTTCTTTCCAGCTTCCCTTGCAGCTATGTGTGACCATGTGACTAATTTGGGGCCAATCAGACACAAAGAGAAGTGATGCTGGATCATGCACTTAAAGGAAAGGACTGTGCCCCTTCTCTCCTTCCCACCATCTGGAATGCAGATGTGATGGTGGGAGCTGGAGCAGCCATCTTGCACCACAACTTGGGAGCCTTATGGAGCCATCATCATCAGCTCTGCACATCTTACACTCAGACTGTTACAGAAGAGAGAAGTAAACCGCTATCTGGTTTACTTCTACCTAAGTGGCTTCTAGGAAAACCTCAAGAACTAGGAACCTTCAAAGATACTTACATATTCAGGTTTCACTGCTGCTTCCTCTTGGCATTGCTGTAACTGCTCATTATTGGGTATCACATCTTCCTTACATTTGAAGGGAACTCCTAGGAAGAAAACAAAAGCAACCAAACCAAACTTCAACCACAGCAAGATGGGATAAAAAAGCAAGTCAGATTTCATTTCCCCCTTCCCAGTTTAAAAACCATCCATTGCCATAATACACAATGGTGACAATGAACAAACTACAGCTACACACAACAACAGGAGGGACTCTCAGGGGTACAATATCAGGTGGAAAAGAGAAGATTAAAGAAGACTATACATAGTATGATACCATTTTTGCAAAGCTGCAAAGCAAGCAAAACTTGCAGATATTGTTTAGGGGCACATACTCAGGAGAGAATTTTTTTTAAAAGTAGGAGAATAATGCACACAAAATTCCAAGTGGGTCCCTCTGAGGAGGAGACAGAGTGGGGAACGAATATGCAGAAGACACGATGGCATTAATGATATTCTATTTCTTATGTTGGGAAGGGCCTCAGATATATTCATTTTATTGTTATACCTCATCGCCTCCATATAAGTAACTTGCATTTTTAATGTATCCCATAATCCATGATTTTAAAATTTTTAAAGTTTTATGGTTCCCCATTGTTCTTGGGGGAAAAAAAGACTCCAAAATTCTTCACCTGGCACACACACAAGGCCCTGCAGAATCTGACCTCTCTACACCTCGTCAGATACATCTAATGCCACTTCCTCTTGTACTCACTCTGCATGAGTGACAGGCCCTTTGCACATGCTATAACAGGGAACACTGTGATCCCCACTGTTCACCTGGAGAATTCCTACTCCTCTTTCAAGTTTCCACTTAAATGTCCTTTGCTTGGAGCAAATTCAATATCCCATTGGCCACTCCAAAGCACACTATGAATTTTCAATTGTTGCACGCATCATAGTAATTACTAAATATTACATAATTGTGTGTGCGCTCCCTGGCTCCTTCCCTAGACTATAAGCCACACGAGGACAAGAATCATGCACATCACATCCAGAACTGAATCCTCAGTACCTAGCGCAAGGGACCTGTTCAATTAATTAATTAATTCATCAGTGCTCCAAAAAATAATTTATTGAATGAGTTGATGATGAATAAAATGACAAAGAATATGTGGATGAGGTGGAAGTAAGAGCAGGATCCAGGAGTTGGGTAGAGTGAGAAATTTTGCAACCAAAGCAACACACAGATTCCATCCCCAAGACATACAAGGAGGTTATTACTTTTACAGCTGAAGTTGCCGTATTCCTGGAAGCCTTCTGGATCAGGACGAAAGCCCACAGCGCAGCTACAGCTGTAGGAGCCCGGGGTATTGGTGCAGACAGAATTTGGACCACATGGTGATGGATCTTGGAAACATTCATCAATATCTGCAAAGAACTGGAGGATATCAGGAAACCCAGAGGAACAAGGAGGAGAAATGTCTTCTCAGGGCTGTCCCGCAAACTCTCTGCTCACCTCTACATTCTACTTCTTGCTCTGTGAAATTCGGCCGTCCATGGCTTGGTGCAAAGCCAGGGTGGCAGGTGCAAAAGTAGCTCCCGAGAGTGTCGGTGCAGGTTGCATTGACGGGGCACGTGTTGACAACACACTCGTCAATATCTGTAGGGTACGGAATGGGTGTGAAGCAGAGGTGGCCAATGGTCCAACCAAGTCATACTTCCCCTCCCAAACTATAGAGTCATGCTAGAAAATGGTGTCCCAGCCAAGGAATACATTTCCCAGAACCTTCCACATCTAGGTGGGGCCACATGACTAGTTCTCACTCATTGAATAGGACAGCTGTGATATACACGTCCCTTGTGGGCCACGGTGGTCAAGTAATAGGTGTGACCTCTCTCTTCTCTCTCCCAGTGAACCCTCTTCTGGGCTCAAAGCCTGGCTCTATCACTTAAGGCCTCCGTGTTCCCAGGTGCAATGGACTGAATGGTGCCACCCCCTCCAAATTCATATATTGAAGCCCAAACCCCCAATGGGATGGTATTGGAGATGTTATTCACTGCTGCATCCACAGTATCTTCAATATTATAGAGTATACAATAGGTGTTCAAGAGGTATTTGTTGAACGAGTGAATGAATTATTGGCTTCCAATTTGCAGATGAAGGTCTTGAACTCAGCCAAGACTCACCCAAGCCCCTCACTGCTGTCTTTGCAAACAGACTTGGACCCGAGTCCCCAAAAGACACCTCCACCTACCTTCACACGATTCTCCCAGGCCCTGGAAACTCGGGTGGCCACTGCTGGATTCAAATCCTGGGTTGCAGACACAAGAGTAGTTTCCAAGAGTGTTATAACAAGTTGCGTTCTCCGGGCAAGCCCTGGAGTTGGCACATTCATCCACATCTGATGAGCAGAAGAGAAAACCCAAAACCCAGGTCAAGATAAACGAGGAAAGGGTGAGTGCAGACTGCAAACAGGAGATTCACCCTGCATGTTAATTTGAAGCAGACTGGGCTGATGCACCCCAGTATCTGTGTTCTCCCCTTCTTGCTGGGCGCACAGTGGGACATATTTCCCAGTCCCCTCTCACAGTTAGGTGTGGCTACAAGAATAAATTCTGGCCAGTGATATGTAAGCAGAAGTGGCAAACAGTTTCAAAATATAATTAACAGAGATTGCAAAAATGGCCATAGTCCATTACTCCTCTCTGTATCCACACCTTGCAATGTAGATTGCATGCATGTGACTTTGCCACGCCTGCCACTAAGAGGTAGAGTCTGTTTCCCCACACCATGAATATAGCTGGCCCCATGACTTGTGTTGGCCGATAGAATGCAGCAGAAGTGACTAGGTGCCAGTTCCAAACTCAAGCCTCAGGAGGCCTGTTTGCTTCTGTATATTCTCTTGGGCCTCTTGCCTCTGCCATATGAACAAGCCCCAGACTAGCCTAAGGAAGAATGAAAGACCAAGTGGAAGAGAAATGAACCATCCCAGATGAGCCCCAGACATGTGAAACAGCCCAGCCAAGATGACCTGACTGCAGACACAAGAACAGATCCAGGTGAGACCAAAAGAACTGGCCAGAACAGCCCAACCTAAATTGCAATGGAATCCAGAGCTCAATAAACGGTGCCTATTTTTAGCCAGTAACTTTTAGGGTGATTTGTTACCCAGCTATAGCTGACTGCTACAAATAGATGATAAAAAGCAGAAATGACTTCAAACATCTCTTACACTAAACCAGGGGGCATGTGATGAGGCTTGATCACTCCTGGCCTTTCTCAATGGTATAGCTATCATCCCTATGGATGAACAGGGAGCATTACCTGTACAGGCAAAATGGCCTGCATTTCCCGGGATCCAGCCATTTCCAGTGGGAGAAGAGAAACCGGGCAAACAGCTGCATTTGTATCTCCCCAGCATGTTTTCACAGACTGAGTTAGGGCCACATTTCGGGGGGCTTTCAGAACATTCATCAACATCTGAACAGAGAAAGAGCTGGAGTTACAAATATGCCTCATCCTGGGCAGCGCATCATATTTTCCAAAAGTGGTTGAAACGCTATCTCCCATCCCACATGCTCTTCATTTCACGTGGCTTTGGTACTCCTTTCGTCAAGCAGTGGGGTAGTGTCCCCTCTGCTCTCGAATCTGAGCATGCTTGCGACCAGGATGGAAGTGACACTAGGTCAAACAGATACCATGCGGGGTCATGAAAATATCATGTACTTCCACCTTGTTCTCTTGAGACACTCATCTCAGAGCCCAGCCGCCATTTTGGGAGGAAGCCCAACCATCCATGAACTTTTACAGTGAACTTTTATATTTTCATAATCAGAAAAGGAAAGAGAGCAGGGGAGAAAGGAAGGGAGGGACAAAGGGATGGAAAGGAAGGAAAAAATGAAGGAAGGAAGGAAGGAAGGAAGGAATAATGTTTGGGGGCACAGGGAAGTACCTCCATCTACTACCCAGCAGGTTTTCACCTGATTTTCCTACCAAACGCTGGAGGGTTTTGAGGGGGGTGTGAACTCACCACTGCATTTTACTCCTGGACCTCTGAAGTGCTTTTGTCCATTGCTGGACACAAAGCCTCTTTTGCAAGTGCAATAGTAACTCTCCATGGCGTTGGTGCAGGTTGCATAAGCTGGGCATGTGGTGGTGTAAGCACATTTGTTCACATCTAGGCAGCATAGAAGGGAGAGTTTGGACAAGGTTAGAGCATCAGAGTGAGGCTGCAAGAGAACCCAGCATAAAACAGTGGAGGTGACTGTTGTGGGTTGAATTGTGTCCCCACCAAAAGATATGTTGAAGTCCTAAACGCTGGCACCTGTGAATGAATGTAATCTTATTTGGAGATAGGGTCTTTGCAGATGTAATTAAGATATAAGTTAAGATGAAGTAGTACTGGTGTAGGAGGAGCCCTTCATCCAGTCTAACTGGCGTCCTCATAAAACGAGAAGAGATAAATAGACAGGCACAGCAAGAACACCATGTAACAACAGAGGCACAGATTGGAGTGATGTGTCTACAAGCTGAGGAATGCCAAGGACTGCCAGCAATTCCAAAAGCTAAGTGATATGGTTTGGATGTTTGGCCCCTCCAAGTCTCATGTTGAAATTTGATTCCCCAGTGTTGGAGGGAGATGTTTGGATCATGACGGTGGATCCGTCAGGAATGGCTTGGTGCCCTCGCTGCAGTAATGAGTAAGTTCTCTCTATTAGTTCACACAAGAGCTGGTTGTTTAAAAGAGCCTGGCACTCTCTCCTCCTTCCCTTGTTCCCACTCTCGCCATGTGACACACCTGCTTCCTCTTTGCCTTCCACCTTAATTGCAAGCTCCCTGAAGCCCTCGCCAGAATCAGATGCTGATGCCACGCTTCTTGTATAGCCTGCAGAACCATGAGCTAAATAAATCTCTTTTCTTTATAAATTACCCAGCCTCAGGTATTCCTTTATAGCAGCACAAATGGACTATGACACTAAGAAAAAGGCACAGAACAGATTCTACCCTATTAGCCTTTAGAGAGATGATGGGCCTGCCAACACCTTGATTTCAGACTTCTGGCCTCCAGAACTGTGAGAAAATAAATTTCTGTTGTTTCAAGCCATCCAGTTTGTGGTAGTTTGTTATGCAGCCCTGCCAATGCCTTGATTTTAGCCCTGTGGGACCCATTTTGGACTTGTGACCTGCAGAACAATAAAATAATGAGTTTTTGTTGTTTTAAGCCAACAAGTTTGTTACAGCAAGCCATAGGAAATGAACATAATTCCCAGTATCCAGACGTGAGGAACTGAGGCTCAGAGAGGTTAAGTGACTTGACCAAGGACACACAGCTAGTAAGCAGCAGAGCCAGACCTTTCAAAATCCAAAGTGCCATGCAAGATATGGAATCAAACTTAGCATCCATCCATGGATGAGTGAATGAAGAAAATGTACATATACACAATGGAATATTATTCAGCTGTCAAAAAGAACAAAATCCTGTCATTTGCAACAACATGGATGAAACTGGAGTATGTTACATTAAATAAAATAAGCCGGGCACAGAAAGACAAATATCACATAATCTCATTCATAGGTGGGAGCTAAAAATAAATTGAACCCTGGGCTGGGCCCAGTGGCTCACGCCTGTAATCCCAGCACTTTGGGAGGCCGAGGCAGGAGAATCACTTGAGGCCAGGAGTTTGAGGCCAGCCTGGGCAACATAGTGAGACCCCATCTCTACAAATAATTTAAAAATTAGCCAGGCATGGTGGCACTTGCCTGTGGTCCCAGCTACTCGGGAGGCTGAGCCAGGAGGATGGCTTGAGCCTGAGAGTTGGAGGTTGCAGTGAACTGTGATCACGCCACTGCACTCCAGCCTCGGCAACAGAGTGAGACCCTGTCTCTTAAAAAAAAAAATTAATTTCATGGAGGTAGAGAGTAGAATGATGGTTACCAGAGGCTGGGAAGGGGAGTGGGGCATGGGGATGGTTAATGGGTACAAAAATACAGTTACGTGGGAGAAATAAGATCTAATGTTCAGTAGCACAATAGGGCAACTATAGTTAACAGTAATTTATTGTATATTTCAAAAGATCTAAAAGAGGAAAATTGGAACGTTCCTAACACAAAGAAATGATAGATGTTTGAGATGATGGATAGCCTAATTGTCCTGGTTTGATCATTACACATTGTATACTTGTATAAAAATATTACACGCAACCCCATAGATATGTACAACTAATATATATCCGTAAAAATTAAAAATGATCCAATTTTAATGCTTTAAAAAAATCCAAAGTACATGATTTTAACTACTGCTGCAGGAAAGGAGGTAGGTCTGGCTGGAAACGAAATACATTTGCAGGCAATTTCTAAGACAATTCTATGTAAAAACTTTTGTAGTTGGTTGTTTCAAGTCAATCACTCTGATGGACTGTGAACTCCCAGCAGGCAGAGATTTGTGTCTTGTTCTTTACCACTGTGTAGAACAGTGCCCGGAACTGTTAGTAGGTGTTCGATAAAAAAGTGTGGAGTGAATAAAAATGTCTGCCCTTGTGGAGTTTTGTTCTAGTTGGGGAACGGACAGGAGGTTAGCACGGGCGAGACAATAAAGAAGTTACTAAAACTTTATGAGTGTGTCAGATGACGACCAAAGATAGAGAAAAAAATTAAAGGGGGAAAGGGGATGGGGGGAGCATGGGAGTGGGAAGAGGTACAGATTTAAACAGGGCAGCCAGCAAAGGCTTCACGCAGAAGGTGATTTGTGAGCAAAGGTCTCAAGGAAGTAAGTAAGTGAGCAATGAAGCTATTCAAGGCAGGGGGGAACAGCAAGTGCAAAGGCCCGGAGGCAGGACAGGGACTGGTGATCTCATGGAATCACAAGGAGATCCGTGTGTTGGAGCAGAGTGGGTGAGGGGAGGGAGGGAGGAGGTGAGGACAGGGAGGCGATGGGGGCAGATCATATAGGGTCTGCTAGACCCTTGTAAGACTTGAGTTTTTTAATTGATACATAATATTTGTACATATTTATGGGGTACACGTGATATTTTGATACATGAATTTGTGATGATGAAGTCAGTGTATTTAAGTTATTCCATCACCTGGAGCATTCACCATTTCTGTGTTGGGAACATTACACATCTTCTCTTCTAGCTATTTTGAAATATACAATGTATCCTTGTTAACTATAGCACCCTACTGTGCTATGAACATTAGAACTTATTCCTGTATCTAACTGTATGTTTGTACCCATTGACCAATCTCTCTTCATACCCCTCCCCACACACACCCTTCCCAGCCTCTGGATAGAATGTGTTTTTCTGTTCATCTGCTGATGGACACCCAGGTTGATTCCTTACCTTGGCAATTGTGTGAATAGTGGAACTTGAGCTTTTAACTTGAGCCATGGCAGGGTTTTGAGCAGAGGAGGGGCACAGCATGATTTAGGTCTTAACAGGATCCTTCTCGCCACTGGTCAGAAGATGAGCTATAGGAGGGCAGAAGTGAAATGACCAGGGAGAAGGTGGACTGCACTTGTCCAGGTGAATGATGTTGGCAGACACAACCCAGAGGTGGGCAGTGGAGAGGGTGAAATTCTGGATTTATTTTGCAAGTGATACTAGCGAGATTTGCCAGCGGATCGGATGTGAGGTTTGAACAGAATAGAACAAAAGATAATGCCGGCATCAATTGGTGGGATGGGAAAACTCCTTATAAAGTACCAGGAAAAAAATGGAAGGGACGGATTATTGCTATGATGATGACGTTTTTCACTCTTATTTTTGTAAGGCTGGTGTTGACCTCCAGTCTTTTTGCTCCTACAACGTGCCTTGTTTATTTCCCTTCCCTGCAGGAGGCCTCAGATGGTATCTCTGTTCTCGCGTCCAGCTTCCTCTTCCATCTGCAGAGGCAACATTTCTCTTTGCAGACTTCCGGTAATCTACTATTTATGGTGTCTTGATGCTGTGAGCTTTCCACACCACCCTCTTCCTCTAGCCCAATCCCTCACCACTGAAATTCACCCCAAACCAGAATAACAGCCTAGTCCTGAGTGAGTGGTCACCTGCGCACCTTCCCCACTCACCTCCTGCCCTGTGCTATCAGCCATGGGCACCTCCACTCTGTTCTCCAAACTCCTTCCCACCTTAGGAACTTTTCTTGCTGTTCCCGCTAACCAGGCACACCCTCTCCCACCTTGTTCCTTTCCCTGGGTAACATCAAGCCATCCATCCTTATGTGTCCACCGAAATATCACTTCCTCAAGAAAGTTTTCCAAACCATCTCAGTAAAGCCCCCTTTTAAAAAAAAAATACCCGCAAGTGACAGCTCACATCTAAAAAAAAATAATAATAATAGAACCTAAATAATTTTCAGAAGAAAAATAAGTTGGGATAAATCTAACGTTGATCATAAATAAAGAAAAACAATATCTCTTTTATCAAATGCAAGTCTGGGAGGAAAAAAGCAACAAACATGCATAGCTGGGGTAAAGAAACATTTTTAAATTACCCAACCTCTTTCTGCACCTTTGTTCACTGTACTTTATAGGTGTGCTCTGTTACAATACAAAGTAAATAAAACTCCTAAGAACAGCAAAATGTGTCAAGTTTTGTAACTGGTTGAGGAATAAATGGTGGGTTGGGTATTGTACTATTTTCTCTGCCTTTGAATATTTAAATAGTTCTATAATAAAAAGAATATGTTTGGGGCATCTTTCCAAGTCCATTTATATAGAACTACCTCATGCTTTTGAACAGCTGCATAGTATTCTGTTGTATCCATCCATAGACTAGAATTGTGCCCAAAATACCTAAGCAGCCAAATATCAAACCAAAAAAATTTACACTCTTTTTTCCATGGTGTAAATTTGTCACTAGGAGGCAGCCACCCAGTCATGGACTACATTTCCCAGATCCCATTGTATCCGGGTATGGTCATGTGACCATGAGTGGAGGTGGCATGTGTTATTACCAGAACTGGGTTTTTATAAAGTGGGCGTGCCTTCTCCACGGTCTCTTTCCTCTTCTGCCACTGTCTCTGGAAGACTCTGAAACACCAGCGTGACTTAGCTACAAGACAAAAGGAGTCTGGGTGCCTGAATCAATGCATGGAGGAAAACCACCCACTAACCACTAACCAGAAACATTTGCACTGAACTTCCAAATGAACAAGAATCAAACTTTTTTTTTATGAAGCAACTTCTTTTTATTAAGTGACTGACAGCTTGGGGTTTATTTGTGACAACAGCTAAGGCTACTGGAACCAACTCAACAATTTATCTAACCAGTGCCCTTGTATAAATAAGCGTTTAGTTTACTCCATGTTATTACCAGGACAGTATTATCGTGCATATCCTTAGGTGCACAGGGAGATATCTCTGCACATTATAGGGACATCTCTTCAGAATAAGTTTCTGGATGAGCTGCGGATGTGTCAAAGTGTATGTGAATTTTTATAATATTGTATTAGGTGTAACATGTGTAGAAAAGGGCCCATATTATAAGTGTATAGTTCAATGAATGAACTCTCACTAAGTGGACAAAGCTGTGTTTTTGCATTTTTAATCCTGATAGTGCCAAATTTTTCTCAAATTTTAAGCCTTTTGAATTTCCACTTATAAGTTCCTTGTACATCCCTCTGCCATAATATTTCCCACACTCTCTCTACGTGGCATATATTCCTTCTTTTATTTATCCACCCTACTTGCCTATACTGTGCCAGACCTGGGCTGGGTCCCGACGCTGTAAAGATTAGTTCAGCCTCTTCCCCACCTTCCAAGGGCTTTCTGGGCTCAATAATAATGACAATAATAACTATTTTATCAAGGTTTCCCTTTTTCAGAAATATATTGATGTGATTTTTCTCTTTTCCACTTATATGGATGTGACCACCCCCGAACATTCTGCCAAAGGATTTCATCTCAGTCAGGGAAAAATGAAGACGTTTTAGCAGCAGACACACAATGAGAGCAACACAGTCATGTGCATGCTTTAATGCCCAAATTGGATTATTGAGTTCTCAGCAAGACAATAGTCTCCAAAGCAAACACTTGTGAAAAATAAAACGATATACAAGTCCCTATTCATATTTCAAGAGCCAAGCTTGGAGGACAGGAAGGTAGAATTTTCATTGAGCTGTGGTATACAGAGGACCCCGCAGGTGATATCGGGGAAGTATCTATCAGGTGGGAGAAGAAGCAGCCATGGAGAGCTAATACAGGGAGGTAGGATGGAGGGATGCTTGCTCCTCAGGCACCTCACCTCAGGGTTAAACCTAGGTGGAGATGGGTCACCTCAGAAACTTCCAGGTAGGAATGGATGAATCCAAGGGCATGAAGGCCAGAGGTTGACTTCTCCCAGTAAAGGGCAGGTGGGGCTTCTAGGTCTATGAGAGAAGCCTGCCTTCTTCAGTTGCCACATCCAAAGTGATGTGTAGGGGGGGCTGAGTTTTGGAATTAGTAGAGACATGGCTAGGAAGTGGCCCAACAAGGCTCTTCCGGCAGCCAGGTGCCGTGGCTCATGCCTGTAATCCTAGCACTCCGGGAGGCCGAGGCGGGAGGATCCCTTGAGCTCAGGAGTTCAAGACCAGCCTGAGCAAGAGCAAGACCCCATCTCTACAAAAAATAGAAAAATTAGCCAGGTGTGGTGTCTTGTGCCTGTAGTCCCAGCTACTCGGGAGGCTGAGGCAGGAGGATCCCTTGACCCAGGAGTTTGAGGTTGCTGTGAGCTAGGCTGATGCCACTGCACTCTGGTCTGGACAACAGAGCAAGAATCTGTCTCCAAAAAAAAAAAAACTCTTCTGGTTTCCCATAGCCTGAACATGGGAACCTGGGGCTCCTGCATGGACCCCAGGAAGACGCAGAGCTCTCGAGAAGGCTGCTAGATAAACAAGGTGGCACGACGCACCACCCGTAGATAAGACACCCCTTCAAAACCCAGCTGCTCCCCTACCTCACGGCTGCAAAATCCCATAAGCTGCCCCTACACCAAACATTCAGGTGCCGTCTTGGGGAACAGCAAGGCGAAGGGTGGGAAAGTTCAAAACATGAGCTGTTCACACAACATAGACTGAGTTGCCCAAATGAGACTGTTTGAACCAGGAAACGGAGACACTGAGAACTGAAGAGCTGACGATGTCTTTCTGCCTCTATCCAAAGCTTATGTAGAAGATGAGAATATTCAATGAAATGTAAAGGAGCCCCTTGTTTTTTTCACATGGAGTTGTAGTACGAGTACATTCCACCCCTACTCCTCCTATGCTGCCATTTATGAAGCTTATACTACATACCAGCTGGTTTACAAAGTTACCTCTTTGAATTAAAGCTTCACATCCTTGTGGGATAGGAACCATTGTTATCTGTATTTCACAGCTGAGGAGGCTGAAGATCAGACAGGTTGTGTGACTTGCCTAAGATCACACAGCGATTTCAAGGCACAAAGGAAAGAGCCAGCTGAGTGGCAATCAGGAGACTTGCGTGTTAACCCTTGCTCTGCCACTAAACATCTCCCAGTAAGCATCCAAATGAGCTCCCAGCAAGCATCCAGATAGAGGACCTGTTCTCCCCAGGAAAATCTCCACCACATCAGGCATATGGGTTCTCTTCAGCCAACTTACCCCCTATCCTTGCATCCAGTGTGGACACTGTGTGCATTTCCCAGCTGCATATACCACAACACCCTGTGAAGACAGAAAAGAAAAACACACCATGAGCCCCCAAAAAGAAAAAAGAAAAGAACCTTTGGTCTCAACCTGCAGAATGACTCCTGGCTTGGCCTCGCAGAAACAGGTTTGCTGAGGTTGGATGAGAAACCCGGTTGAGAGACAAACATAATCATCCCAACGACCATTCCTGATTTTCTGCACTTTGCTTTTGTTTTTCATTTTGTTTGTCTTTGTCTTCGTTTTCTTTTCAATTACAAAAATAGTTCCAGCTTTTTTTTTCAAAAACATACATTAGGGATGGGCAAGGTGGCTCATGCCTGTAATCCTAGCACTCTGGGAGGCCGAAGTGGGAGGATCACTTGAGGCCAGGAGTTTGAGACCAGCCCGAGCAAGAGCGAGACCCCGTCTCTACTAAAAATAGAAAAATCAGCTGGGCATGGTGGCGCCTTTAGTCCCAGCTACTGAGGACAGGAGCATCACTTGAGCCCAGGAGTTGGAGGCTGCAGTGAGCTATGATGACACCATGGCACTCCAGCCTGGGCGACAGAGTGAGACCCTGTCTCTCAAAAAAAAAAAAAAAAAAAGTCCCACAGACCCAAACTCCCAAATTCCCATCTGTTGTCACTAACAAAAATTGTTTTGCTCATTAATTATCTTAAAGGCAACACAGCATAGTGTTTAAGCATACAGGCTCTGGAGTCAAAATGCTTGGGTTTCAAAATCTGGCTTCACCAATTACTGATTGTGTGGCCTTGGGAAAGCTTTTTAATCTTCTTGTGCCTCAGTTTCCTCCTTGGTAAAATAGGGGAACCAGATCCACTGGGCAACAGCAGAGGAAACCCAGGCTTGCTACTTAGAAAATGTCCCCCATTCTTACATTTGAACTAATGACCCAAACTCACAAGGCATGGAAGGAAAACCAGCATCATGGAAGATTAATAAGGCCAGGACAAGCTGATGTCTGATGAAAGAGAAATAAGAGCAGACAGGAAGATTCCATCTTATTGTTCAGGTCTCAGCACAAATTTCACCCCCACAGAAGCGTCTTCTCTGACTTCCCCTTCAACGTACGCCCCAGTCACATTCTGTAACAACTTCTTCCATAGCACGTATCACTACCTGAATTTCTTTTGTTTGCTTATTATTTGGGGGAACAAATATATATATGGTGTATATATATATACAGATTCTGGAGTCAGGTCGCCTGGCTTGAAACCCTGGCTCTTCTCCTTATCGGCTAAGTGGTCTTGGGCAAGTCGTTTTGTCTCCTTTGCCTCCATTTGCATCTTTGCATAACGGGGCTAGTAATGACCCAATATCATAGAAATCGTGTGGCAACTGGATACGTTCTATGTTTAAAGAACTTAGATCAGCGTTCAGTGGGTGACAGCCACGACCGTCTGAGGCTCCTTCTCCGCCTGCGTTCACCTCATGAGCACAGAAACCTCATCTGTTTGTCCACTGCTACATCCTCGGTGCCCAGAATGGCACCTGTGACACAGCAGGCGCTCAGGAAATACAAGGCAAACGAATTACTGCAAGGAAAATCCGCCCTGACACGTGGACTTCCCTGTGGAATGTTGTCAAAGGTGCCCCAGTGAAGGTGTTTGCAACGTCCAGCCTAGAATTAGGATTTCTTGGCTGGAGACTGGCCGTGGCCCTCCCTTTTTCTGTCGCCTGTTTCCAGCCCAGGCTTCCCCCAGCAGCCCCCACCACTCAGCCTCGTACTCACCCCAGAAGAAGAGCAGGTTGAAGCGCCACATCGTGCCGCGCTTCTGTCGTTCAAACAGGGGAGCCTGTCCTTCTCACCCCGGGTTTTCGACGATGGAAGGTGTGGGACAAGAGGAAGGCGGGGCCGGGCTTGCTCAATGTCCCCAGCGCATCATAGCCCTTTTTGCTGAGTTGTTGGCACTGAGGGACATCCTGGGAAACTCCTAATTTCCCCCTCTCTCCGTAATAAAGAGAAGTTAATCTGGCTAACGGGTGCTGCTCCCTCTCGCTCTGTCTCTTTCCTCCCCCACATCTGTCTCCTGTCACCTTCTCCCGTGGCTTCCACCTCCCGCCTCTGGTGAAACGAGTCCCAAACTTAAGGATGTCTTCCTGGCCTGCCCCGTGAAAACAACCCTCGTAACCATCATGTACCAGGCGCTGTGCTGGGCGCGTTGCCAACGAAATTTAATTCCACCCCCACATCAACCTCGTAAAGCAGGAATTTCCCTCGTTCCACCAAAAAAAGGAAACTGAGGCTTGCAGAGGCGATAGGACTTGTCCAAGGTCACCGAAACCCAAGGTATGAAACAAAGACCCTCGGACTCCAGGGTCAAGAGCTTTAACCATTTCATCTTCCTTCAGGCCTCAACTCTATGTGACCACTGCGCAGCCAGCACTCCTAGCCCGTTCCCAGTTTCCTGGTCTCTCTCTCTCTCTGTCTCTCTCATGAATAGGGAGATCTAGTAATAGCTTAAGGTCTCCCAAGTGGCCGGGCGCCATGGCTCACGCCTGTAATGCCAGCACTTCGGGAGGCCAAGGCGGGGGGATCGCTTGAGACCAGGAGTTCGAGACCAGCCTGGGCAACATAGCAAGACCCCATCTCTACAAAAAATAGAAAAATGAGCCAGGCATGGTGGTGCACACTTGTAGTCCCAGCTACTTGGGAGGCTGAGGCAGGAGGATTGCTTGAACCCAGGAGTTTGAGGTTGCAGTGAGCTGTGATTACACCACTGCACTCCAGACTGGGAGATAGAGCAAGACTCAGTCTCAAAAAGAAAAGAAAAGGGTCTCCCAAATGTAGACCCTGAGGTAAGGATTCTAGTGAAAGTTTATCAGGGAAGTGACCCCGGAAAACACCAGCTGGGGGGTAAGGGGAAGTGACACAGGGAGAGGGTCAATAATGGGTGTGTTATCAAAGAAGTTGCGCAGTGAGAAAGTGGAGCTTAACCTGCCCAGGGACATCCGGGAGGCAGCACAGAACATACTCCTCAGAGTTATCCCAACTGAAGGGTGACGGAGCTGGGGTATTTTCACCCCAAGCACTGTTAGTTATTGGTTGAGGCTTGTTCCTTGGGTGTGGGGGTGTTGGGTGACGTCAACCCGATGACAGTTAGGGCCTGGCCTCCAAGAAGATAGAATGGGCTCCAGTTGATATAACCCTGTTGATAACAAAATGCAGTGACTGGCACATGTCAGGCTAGAGTATCCCGAAGCGTTCAGGGCTGTGGGTGCAGGTGGGTACCAACAGCGTCTGCTACAAGCTACAAAAGGAGGTTGCAAAGGCCACCCCTAAGTTCTTGCAGAGAAAATCTCCACTTGCTTTTGCATCCTCCCTTTTGCTCTGTGCAAGGCAAAATATCCACCTTGGAGTTATTATCCCTGAAGAAGGTTCATCAATGGCTTCACTTCCTGTTTGTGCATTAGGACAGCAGTCCCCAACCTTTTCGGCACCAGGGACCATTTTCATGGGAGACAATTTTTCCATGGACCGGGGAGGGGGAGGATGGATTTGGGATGATTCAAGCGCATTACATTTATTGTGCACTCAAACCTCTCTGCTAATGATAATCTGTATTTGCAGCCACTCCCCAGCACTAGCATCACCGCCTCAGTCCCACCTCAGATTGTCAGGCGTTAGATTCTCATAAGAAGCCTCAACCTAGATCCCTCCACGCGCAGTTTACAGTAGGGTTCGCGCTCTTATGACAATCTAATGCCGCTGCCGATCTGACAGGAGGCAGAGCTCAGGCGGTGATGCCAGCGATGCAGAGCAGCTGTAAATACAGGTGAAGCTTCGCTCGCTTGCCCACCACTCACCTCCTGCTGTGCGGCCCGGTTCCTAACAGGCCATGGACCGGTACAGGTCTGTGGCCCAGAGGTTGGGGACGCAGCTTTAACCAACATCTCCCCACCCATGTCTTCTTAAGATGCTTCCAATCATAGGGGAAGGAAGTATCATAGTACAGGGGAGGGTCCCGTATGACCAAATAGCCATCTGGGGACTTGCAAAAAGGGTTAAGAGAATTTCTCCTGACACGAATCAGCTCTGCAGAAACCACAGATGTAGCTCTCTCCTCCCACCTCCCTTCTCCTGGTAATATGACCCTCCCAACTCTCTCCCCCGACAATTCCCTGTGGGGTAATATTACCAACTAGAAGGGACTGCCAGGGACTTGCATTTTCTTCTATAATCTTTGTTCAATCTATCCAGGACTGTGACTCCTAGAGGCAGATAGACCCATGTAGTGGTTTCAACATTATGTCCACAAATTCTCTGATACTCCTCCCTTCAAGTGGTTGAGGCTAATTCCTCTCTCCTTGAGCATGGGCTGGACTCAGTGACCTGCTTCTTATGGACAGAAAAAGGAAGATGTGACAATATGTCACATCCGAGACCAGATCGTAACAGGCATTGTGGCTTCCTCCTTGCTCTCTCTCTTTCCAGGATCTTTCACTGGAGAGAAGCCAGTCACCATGCTGTAAGAACACTCAAGGAGCACTGCGGAGGCACTGAGGCCTCCCGCCAACAGCCACGCGGGTGAGCTACCCCGGACGCAAATCTGCCAGCCCCAGTTGAGCTTTAGATGATGTAGCACCAGCCTATAGCTCGACTATAACCTCAGGCAGGACCCTGAGCCAGAACCCCCTGACGAAGCCACCCCCAGATTCCTGACTCCCAGAAACTATAAGAAAATAAAATTTGCTGTTTTAAGCTGCTCAGTTTTGGGGTAATTCTGTTACATAGCAAGAGGTAATGAATACACCTCGAAGCAGTTTTTACCATCAATATAATAATAATAATGTGTTTACTTGGCAGGGTTTGAGGTTTAATGTGGTACAGTCAGAACACCCTGCCCGGCACAGATTAAATGCGTAACACGATCGATCAGATACTATTGTTTTTATTGCTCTTATTATTCCAGTGTGCCAAATGCTCCCAGCTCCTCATAGAAGAAATCCTGCTACCAGCAGAAATTGAACTGGAGAAGTTACCAAAGTTCATATCATACAGGACTTTAAAATGTGGGTGTGATACAGGAAAGTGGACCCCAAAACTGGGGTCTGGCCTGAAGGCCCAGTGGGTTCTTGGCTTCACGCAGGAAAGAATTCAAGAGAAAGCCGACAGAGTAAGGTAAAAGCAAGTTTATTGAGTTAAAAAACGAAAAAGGTGGGGCATGGAGGCTCATGCCCGTAATCCCAGACTCCGGGAGGCCGAGGCGGGAGGATCACTTGAGCCCAGGAGTTGGAGGCTGCAGTGAGCTATGATGACACCACTGCACTTTACCCAGGGTGACAGAGTAAGATTTTGCCTCCAAATAAATAAATATATAAGTAAAAAGGAAAAGAAGGGTGCCTGCCCCATACACAGAGGAGCATTTGTGTGCTGCTGGCTGGCTGTTTTATGGTTATCTCTTGGCTGCATGTTAAACAAAGGAAGGATTGTTCATGAGTTTCTTGGGAGAGGGGTAGAGGGTCTCTGCAACTGTGGGTCCCTCTCCCGTTTAACACATTGACTGCCATGTGAGTTGTATTTAACTCACGCTAGTTTTGAGCCCAGGGCCTTGTGAAGCCTATGAAGACTCAATTCTCTGAAACAAATTCAATAAGTATGTTGTGAGTCACATACAACTCAAGTGGCGTGCAGTGTAAAAACTGATTCTAGTGCCTCATGAGTTGCATATAACTCATGCACAGAAAACAATTCAAAAAACACATTTTTCATTAAATTAGAAAGGATCATTTTGTTTTTGAAGTTTTTATTCTATTTTTGTAATCAAATACCGTGGCCCCAGGGAAAATAATTTTTTTTCTAGTATGGCAGTCAATGTGTTAAACCATGTAGGGCAAATTCCAGGAGTTGCCATGGCATTTGGGAACTGTCATGGCACTGGTGGGAGTTTCTTTTAGCACGTTAATGTGTTATAACTAGTGTATAATGAGCAGTGACAGTAACCTGAGGTCGGTTTTCATCACCATCTTGGCTTTAACTGGTTTGGGTTGGTTTCTCCACCATCTCCTGCTTTTGTTTTGTTTTGTTTTGTTTTGTTTTGTTTTTTGAGACAAGTTCTCACTCTGTCACCCAGGCTGGCAGGCAGTGGCCTTATCATAGCTCACTGCAGCCTCGAACTCCTGGGCTCAAGCCATCCTCCCACCTCAGCCTCCTGAGTAGCTGGGACTACAGGTGTGTACCACCAAACCCAGCTAATTTTTTAAATTTTTTGTAGAGACGGGGTCTTGCTATGTTGCCCAGGCTGGTCTCGAACTCCTGGCCTCAAGTGATCCTCCCGCCTCTGCCTCCCACAGTGCTGGGATTACAGGTGTGAGCCACCGCACCCGACCCCACCTCCTGTTTTATAAGAGATCTTGGTTCGGGTCTTGTGACTCCCTATAGAGCAGGTGAAAGACTTTAGACTTTACCCTGAGGGCAATGGAAGGGAGTTCAGTGAGGGAGTCACAGGCTCAGTCTGGCACTTTACAACACTTGTGCCCTGCCCAGGGGGTAATGGATGGGATGGGGCCACAGGCGAGCAGACAGGGAGGAGGCTGGGGCTGCACCCAGGACAGAGAAAAGAGTGATGCTCTGGTCTAGGGCAGGGGCTGGGGAGAGGGAGAGGAATTTAGGAGGTAGGAACAACAGGATTTGGGGATTGTCTGTATGTGGGTGGGGAGTCTGAAACAGAAGTTGGAAGGTGGAGGTCTAGAGCTAAGGAATTAGAATGTTTTTCAGTCAAGCCCAGATCCCTCCTCGGGATGGGGATGGGATGAAGCCACGGATGAGCTTCCTACGGCTGCTACAACAAATTGCTGCAAACTTGGTGGCTTGAAAAAAATGTAGATTTACTGTATGTTTGGTCTGGAGGTCAGAGTCCCACATGAGTCTTAGGGGGCTAAAATCAAGATGTCAGCAGGGCTGTTCCTTCTGGATGCTCTAGGGAGGAATCCATTTCTTGTCTTTTCCAACTTCTGGAAGCTGCCTGCATTCCTTGGCTTGCGGCCCCTTCTTTTATATTCAAAGCTGGCGTGCAGTGGCCTCATCACAGCTCACGGCAACCTTGAACTCCTGGGCTCAAGCCATCCTCCCACCTCAATGTAGTATCTTCAAATCAGTCTCTCTCTGTCTCTCTCTCTCCATCTCTCTCTGTATATTTCTGTCTCTGTCTCTCAACCTCTCTTTCTCTCCCCAACCCTCATGCCTTTCTCTTACAAGGACTCCTATCGTGACACAGAGCCACACAGGTGATCCGAGATCACCTCCCCTTCTCCCGATCCTTAACTTAATCCCATCTGCAAAGTCCCTTTTGCCATAGAAGGGAAGGTATCCGCAGGTTCTAGGGATCAGGCACTTGCAGACGTGAGGGGAGCACATTATCCCACCTGCCACAGGTGGGGGTCTTGGGTCCTGGTGAGTAACTGAAGACACAAAATCTCCAGACAGACAGCCTTCAGACCCACAAGAGCTGACCGAGGCTATAAAGTCTGGCCTGCAGCGATTCTGCAGGGGTGCGGGCGGGGGTGAGGGGTAAGAAGGGGAAGGGTGGGGAGGAGGAAACGAACCGTTCTGCAAAAGTCTAACCGCTCATGACTTTCCTGGCAAACGGGGAAAGCAAGGGACGCTCAAGATTGAAGAAGTCAGCCCCGAGGAGCCCCAGGGACATCACTCCCTGTCACACTGAGTGGGGGAGGGGCAGGGAAGCTGCGGAACCCCGGGGGGGGCTCCAGGGCAGCCCTGCCTCACCTGACCATGTCCCTCTTATACTCAAAACCCTTCTATAGCTCCCTAGCGCCTTCAGGATGAAGTCCGGGCTCATTAATTTGGCGCTCAAGACCCTACCTGGTCTTACTCTGGTCTCCCCATCTTGTTTCATTGTTGTCCACTCCCCCCCCAACTCTAGTGATCCTAAAATAATTGAAGCCCCCTGTAGTGAATGCTGTTGACACCCTGCCCGGCCACCCTCTCTCTACCAGCTGGTGCACCCATCCCGCCGCTGCTGTGAGCGCTGCCTACTGATAGCTCACAGCTTCCCCCTTCTCAAACCCTAGGACTCAGCCCACGGGTGCAAAAGGCCAGCTTTGCCTTTCAAGGCGAGGTCAACTCGGTGGTGCCATTCACGTTCCATGGGATCAGGCTGAGGCTACACTCCGGCTCAGACCACCTCCTTGCTTAGTTCTTCCCTGCCCTACCTTGGTTCCTTCGCTCCTTTTCTGCTCAATAACCTCCATGCACGAGACTCCTCACAGCAAGTTCTGCTTCAAGCTTTCTCTCTCTCTCTCTTTTTCTTAAAGGCAGGGTCTCTCTTTGTCGTCATCCAGGCTGGAGTGCAGTGGCATGATCGCAGCTCACTGCAGCCTCCAAATCCTGGGCTCAAGTGATCCTCCCACCTCAGGCTCCTGAGTAGCTAGGACTACAGTTGTGCACCACCACACCTGGATAATTTTTTTAATTTTTTTTTTTTTTGTAGAGACAAGGTCTTGCTATGTTGCTAAGGGCTGGTCTTGAACTCCTGGCCTCAAGGGATCCTCCTGCCTCAGCCCCCCTCAAGCTCTCTCTTGAATCCAGGTCTGCAACAAGCATTCACCCCAAATCCTATACCTCCTTCTGGCATAAACATCACCTCCTCCAGGAAGCCTTCCTTGACTCCCACTTTAAGGTGAGGGGCTTCCTCTGCACTTCCCCCATCACCACACTCAGTTTTATCTGTGCTTGTTTGAACGTCTGTTTCCCTCAAAAGACTGGGAGCTTCCTCAGAGCAGGGGAGTCATTTCGTTTGCTACTGTGTCCTAGAAAAGGAAGAAACAGATGAGGAAGAAGAAAGAAAGAGAAACAGATGACTCTCCTGGTCGCCGACCCCTGCCCCCTGCCCCAGAAAGAAGACCAGGATTTTGAGGACGTGGGGGATGAACAGAAGCTGCCCTCTGGCTGGACAGAAAGATCAGATGCCCTGGGAGGGACGTGGCTGCTCAGGGGCATAGTCACATTTTCCTCAGAAGAGTTTGTAGTTTATCTACAGTTCCTAAGGCTCTTTGAAGGCAGGGGTGGTTTGTCAGAGGTCCCCAAGGCCACCCCCAGGCTCAATGATTCTCTAGGAAGACTCAGCATCTAGTCATACTCATGGCTATGAGGTATTACAGCAAAAGGATACAAAGCAAAAATCAGTATAAGGAAAGTGCACATGCAGAGGAAACCAGGTAAGCACCCAAGGGTCCTATCCTGGCAGAGTCACTACTTAATTAATTAGGTAGTTAATTCCTCCAGCAACTATTGGCAACAACAGGTGTGAAACGTTGTCTGAGGGGACAGCTCATTAGAGACAGAGCACAAGGAAAGCCCAGCAGGTCTTTCCTTCTGGTTTGCACAAAGAGTGTGGGAATGGTAGGAAACATCCCCAAATCCAAATTCCCAGACCCCACCAAGAACCAACTATGTTAACTCATTTCTGCACAGGTGGTATCTCAAGTATAGGATACCTGGTCAAGGTGGAACACTGACCAATCAGAATGCACGCTGGCTAAGATCCCAAAGCAAGATTCCAGGGGCCATGCCTGGTGCCAGGCACTAACCCATTGGTAGCTGGATCGTGGGATGTGTTAGGGTCATGGCTGGACATTCAGGGGACTTGGAGTCATGACTACTTACCACTGAGAGTGGAATTCCGTCTGTCTTTTAGCCATTCTCCTCCTAGGTGTTTATCTGCAGAGAAATAAAAACACAGATCCGCGAAATGACTCATGCATAAATGTTTACAGGTGCTTTATTCAAAATTGCCAAACAGGGAAAAATTCAAATGCCCATCAACAGATGATGTGTCTATGCAACGAAGACATGAACCACTGATACACTCAAGAACATGGGTGAATCTCAAAGACATCATGCTGAAAATAAGAAGCTGACGCAAAAGAATAAAAACTAAAAGGATCCTGTATTATTCAGGGTTTTCCAGAGAAATCAAACTAATAGATATAGAGGGAGAGGGAGAGAGAGATTGTAGGGAATTGGCTCACAGTTTTAGGGGTTGCAAGTCCAAAATCTATAGGGCAAGCTGACAGGCTGGAGATTCAGGTAAGATTTGATGTTGTGGTCTTGAGTCCAAAGGTTTGAAACTCAGGCAATATTTCTACACTGCTGTGTTGCAGCCTGGAGGCAGAATTCCTTCTTCTTCAGAAACCTCAGTCTTTGCTCTTAAGGCCTTCAACTGATTCGACGAGGCCCACCCACATTACGGCAGGTCATTTGCTTTACTTACAGTCAACTGACTATAAATATTAATTATATCTTTAAAAAAACTTCCCATAGTCTAGCCAAGTTGACACATAAAATTAACCACCACAAACCTATGTATATGAAACTCTAGAAAATTGAAACCACATATAGTTGGGGGCAGGGAGAGCAAATCATTGGTTGCCTAGGGCCAGGGGTGGATTACAAGAGATCTTGAGGAAATTTTAGGGGGATGGTGGAAATGTTCTGTATTCTGACTGTGGCAGTGGTTGTCAAAATATCAACTCTTACACTGCAAAAGAATGCCATTTGTTGTACGTAAATTACTTCTTAATAAAGGTAATAAAATTGGCCCCAAAATAAAGAGTACCCACCGTCCTGCCAAATTATTTTATTGTGCATGCTATATAAAGTGATCAAATTGTTTTATGGTGCATGCTATATAAAGGGACCTAAAGACATGTGTTTTGAGTTTCTCCAGTGAAATGTGGTCTTGAATTCGTTTTTGTATAGAGCTGATCTCATTGCACAATGATAAATACATGTAGCTTTATAGAGCTAAGCAACAATCTGACCATGTACTTCCTTAAAAACAAAAATAAAGCCACAAAAACTGGTGCAATTTCTGTTTCCTGAGGGCACCCTGACTGATAAAAAATATACCTTGGAAATATATCTCGGAACTCTTTCCCCATCGCTGTTTACAGCTTGGGCCACATCCTTTGGAATTGCTACAGCATGCTGTTGTGTGTAATTTGGTCATCTACGCCCTCTTGCACTGGATGCCTGGTGTCCGCATGCATGGCTGTGCACTTACTCTCCCTCTGCAAATTTCTGCAAGGGTTTCTGGCCGAGCTCCAAGCCAGTTCCCCAAATGGTTTTAATTATCATTTCATCTCACAAGAGGCAGAAGAAACAGCTAGAGGAACTGCTACTCTAGACTGCCTTTGGACATTACCAGAAGTAGACCCAGAAGAGGATATAGAAGTGTCAAAAACTAAAAAGCAAAATGGTAAGTCATCAGATTCGCTCCCCAAAAACAGGGCCCCTTAGCCCAGGCAAACAGGGGCCTGGATTTGAAGGAAGTGGCTCTCAAAGCGATACAGGAAAGTGAACCCCCCAACTGGGATCTGTTTGAAGGCCAAGTGGGTTCTTGGCTTCATGCAGGAAAGAATTCAAGAGTAAGCCAACAGAGTAAAGCAAAAGCAAGTTTATTAAAGTAAGAAAAGAAAAAAAAAAAGACACTTCCCCATAGACAGGGCAGCAGCTCCCTCTCAGAGCAACAGAGAGTAGCACCTGCTGAGTTTCTGGAGTCTTATTTTATACTTTTTATTTAATTTTATGTTAAGCAGAAGGAGAATTATTTATAAAATTTCTGGGAAAGGGGTGGGGAGTTCCCAGAACAGAGGGTTCCTCCTCTCTCTCAACCTTATAGGGTAACTTCCGGGAGTTGCCATGGCATTTGTAACCAGTCATGGCAGTGGTGGGAGTTTCTTTTAGTATGCTAATACGTTATTAAAACTAGTATATAGTAAGCAGTGAGGGGAAGCTGAGGTTGTTCTTCCTGGCCATCCGGTTTCTAGCTGGTTTTGGCTGGTTTCTATGCCACCATCTCTTGTTTTATCAGAGACTTTGGTTTGGGACTTAAGACTCTATCCAAAAGGGCCTGCCGGTCCCCTATGTCAAAAGAACCTAGAGAAGAAAGAAAATGGTCTCCAAGCCTAAGCCTCTGAGAAGGAAAGAAGGTAGAGGGACCTCAAAAATAAGCCTAAATAAGGGGCAATATATTCTACAAACTGAGGACTGGCTTTTCTGGCAGAGAGAACAAGTTGCACTATATTAGTCTGTTAGAGCTGCCATAACATAGTACTGCAGACTGAGTGGTTTGAACAACACAGATTTATTTTCTCACAGTTCTGGAGGCTGGAAGTCCGAGATCAAGGTGTTGGCAGAGTTGGTTCTTTCTGAGGTCACTCTTCTTGGCTTGCAGAGGGCCACTTTCTCCCCGTGTCCTCACATGGTCTTCCCCCTGTGTGTGTCTGCGTCCTAATCGCCTCTTCTTACAAGGACACCAATTGTGTTAGACTAGGGCCCACGCTAATGACCTCACTTTAACTTAATTACTTTCTTTGCAGATCCTGTCTCCAAATATAGTCACATTCTGGGGTACTGGGGTGGGGTAGAACATATGAATTTGGGGGACACAATTGTGCCCATAGCATTCACATTGTAGCTCCAACCCCTTCCCCTTAAAGTATATCTTAGCCTCTTTAACACATTTTTCTCATCTGCTCAAAAATATATACCAAAGTCACTATTCTATCCTAACAACAAGTAAAAAGCTGAACAGACTGAAAAAAAAAAAACCAACAACTCTTCTTGGATCGTAGGAGAAGTGAGGACACAGGGCAAACCTCTGACTCCAAGATTGGAGGGACAGACAGGTGGATACAGGGAGTTGTGGATTACCGGAGCAGACACCACTGCAGTAGGGTAGGAAAACCTGAACTATAATCAACGAAATGCTGAAAGCTCAGCGTGAAGAAGTTGGGGGGGGGCGGATTGGGGAGACACACTTTTGTGATTTTTATGTCCAGAGCTTCATCAGATTCTCCACAGTAAATATCAGGAAAAAACACCCTGCTGCTTACAGCAGGGGAAGGGAAAATGAACCACTTTGAAATAAGACAGAACATTCTGTTCTTAATAAGGATTATTTTTGTTTTTTGTTTTTGTTTCTTAGAGACAGGGTCTCACTGTCGCCCAGGCTGGAGTACAGTGATGCGATCATAGCTCACTGCAGCCTCGAACTCCTGGGCTCAAGGGATCCTCCTGCCTCAGCCTCCCAAGTAGCTGGGACTACAGGTGCGCACCACCATGCCCAGCTGATTTTTAAAAAAAAATTTTTAGGGATGGGATCTTGCTGTGTTGCCCAGGCTGGTGTCAGCTGCTGAGCTAAGGCGATCCTCCCACCTCAGCCTCTCAAAGTGCTGGGATTATAGGCCTGAGCCACCTCACCCAGCCCCTGTTGGAATTACATTAGAGCCTAAATGATCTGAGAGAAGAGAAATACCCAACTCTGTTCGGCTCTAGCCTTCCACGTGGCAGAAGGGAAATACCCAACTCCAGCCCACTCTAGCCATCCTGTGCCAGTTTTCAAAGGTCACCCCTGAAAACTATAGACAGGACACTTGACGCTAATTCCAAGTCAAACAATTCCACTCTTAGGTCTGAATCACTGTTCTCTCTCAAAATCCTCCGATACACAAAAAGAGACTCAATATCACTAATCATTAGGGAAATGCAAATCAAAACCACAGTGAGATACCTCTTCATACCCATTAGGATGGAATTACCAAAAAAGCAAAAAAGGAAAGAAATGTTGGCAAGGATGTGGAGCAATTGGAAGGCTTGTGCACTGCTGGTAGGAATGTAAAATCTTATGGCCACTGTGGAAAACGGTATGGCAGTTCCTCAAAAAATTCCATATAGAATTACACATAGTATGATCCAGCAATTCCACTTCTAAGCATATACCCAAAGAAACTGGAAGCAGGGACTCGGATATTTGCACATCAATGTTCATAGCAGCATTATCTACAATAGCCGAAAGGTGGAAACCACCTGTTGACGGAAAAATCCAAACTCCAACATAATTTAAAGAGGTTTATTCTCAGCCAAATGTGTGCGACCATGGCCCAGGGAACAAGTTCTCAAGAGGTCTTAAGAAAATACACCCAAGGTGGCTGGATTACAGTTCGGTTTTATACAATCATGGGGACAGAAATTATAAGTAAAATTCTAAATCCATACATGGAAGGTGTACATTGGTTTGGCCCGAAAAGGCGGGACATCTTGAAGCAGGAGCTTATAAGTCACGGGTGGGTTTTAGGGATTGTTTAGTTGGCAACTGGTTGAAAGAATTAAGCTTTGTCCAAAGACCTGGAGTCAGTGAAAAGGCATTGCGTGAGTTAAGATAGGGGTCAGCTAGGATGCTTGAGTTAAATAAGACAAGGGGGTCTTCTATCTCTCATGTGAAAATGTTATACCAGAACCATGTTGGGAAGTAAACCACATTATATCAGATTAATAAAACCTGTTTAGTAAGATTTTATCATTGGTAGGTGTGACTCACCAGGACTCTTAGAAAGGAATTTGGACAAAAGAAAAACGGTCAGAGTTCAGTCCTCACACCCAAGTGTCCAGTGATGGATGAACAGATAAACACAATGAGGTCCATCTACACACTGGAATAATATTCAGCCTTACAGAGGAAGGAAATTCTGACACCTGCTCCAACATGGACAAACCTTGAGGACATGATGCTCAGTGAAATAAGCCAGACACAAAAGGACAAATCCTGTGTGATTCCACTCATAGCAGGTCCCTAGAGTCGTCAGATCCACAGAGACAGGAAGTAGAATGGTGGGTGCCAGGGGCTGGGGAGGGGGTGGGGAGTTAGGGTTTCATGGGGACAGAGTTTCAGTTTGGGAAGATGAGAAAGTTCTGGAGGTGGAAGGTGGTGATGGTTGCACAACAATGCCAGTGTGCTTAATGCCACTGAGCTGTGCACTCAAAAGTGGTTTTGAAAAAGGTACATTTCAGCCAGGCTCGGTGGCTCACGCCTGTAATCCCAGCACTGTGGGACGCCAAGGTGGGAGGATGGCTTGAGGTCAGGAGTTTGAGACCAGCCTGAGCAAGAGCGAGACCCTATCTCTACTAAAAATAGAAAAATTAGCCAGGAGTGGTGGCGCTGTCTCAAAAAAAAGGTGCATATTTGTGTTTTCTGTTATGAATTTTATATTATAAATTTTGTTATGATTATTTCACCACAATAAAAAAAATAAAATTTTCAAAGGCTTCCAACAAACGGAAAAATCCAAACTCTAAAATAATGATAAAATCTTTATTGGTGAGATCAAGAAATAGCCTAAGGCCAGAGTGGCCTGCAGTGGGGTATCTCAAGACCTCTTGAGGACTTATTCCTCAGGCCACAGTTGCACACATTCGGCTGAGAATAAACGTCTTTAAATTATTTTCGAGTTTGGATTTTTCCGTTTGTGGCACCCACTGATGGCCTGAGAGATGCCTGTGTGAGAATTTTTTAAAGGGGGTCCCTTCTGACAGATGCAGTGCTACTCCAGAGTATGTATGGCTTAGCTCAGGATAAATGTCAGTCCCCTTTTATGCCTTCACCCAGGCACCTTTGTGCAAAGCACAACTGTACACAGAGACGCTGGCTTCCCAATAAGGTTAGAAAAAAAATCCCATGCTTTTACCCTGGTCTGTCCCTGACGATCTTACCTCCTGTCTCTCCCCTCCTTGCTTCCCCCCTGCAGGCCACTCTGGCCTTAGGCTGTTTCTTGATCTCACCACGTTCCTTCCCTCTTCAGAGCCTTTTTGCTTGCTGTTCCTGCTTCCTGAAACATACATGTTTCCTCCCCATTTTTCCACAACTCACTCTTTGGTCTCACTTTGATCTCAGCTCAAATATCAGAGTGGTCTTCCCTGGTCTCCCAAACAATAATAGCCACCCACCACCATCAAGACATTCTCTAGCATGGATTTTTAAAAAAAATTTTTTTAGAGATGGGGTCTTGCTCTGTTGCCCAGGCTGGAGTGCAGTGATGTGATCATAGCTCACTGCGGCCTCCAACTGCTGGCTCAAGTGATCCTCCTGCCTCAGCCTCCCGAGTAGCTGGGACTATAGGTATGCACCACAATGCCTGGCTAATTTTTAAATTTTTTTGTAGCAACGGGGTCTCACTATGTTGCCCAGGCTGGTTGTGAACTCCCGGGCTCAAGGGATCCTCCTGCCTCAGCTCCTGAGTAGCTGGGACTGCAGGGATGTGCCACCACACTAGACTCTAGCATGAATTTTTAAAATGTGGTCTACATACATGATGGAATACTGTCCAGCCTTGGGGGAAAAAAGGAAATCCTGTCATTTGAGACAACACAGATGAATCTGGAGGGCATTATGTTAAGTGAAATAAGCTTGACATAGAAAGACAAATGCTGCATGATCCCACTTAGATGTGGAACCTTAAAAAATCGACCTCGCGGAAGTAGAGTGTAGAACGGAGGATGCCAGGGGCTGGAAAGCAGGAAAGGGAACAGATAGATGATAGTCAAAGGATACAAATGTTCCAGTTAGGAGGAATAAATTCAAGAGATCTATTGCACGGCATGGTGACTATAGTTAATATAGTTAATATATAGTATATAACTATAGTTATACAGTTAATGTATTGTATTCTTGACCATTGCTAAGAATAAATTTTAAGTGTTCTCACCACAAAAAAATAAGTGTGTGAGTAATGCCTATGTTCATTGGCTCGATGTAACCATTCCACAATGTATACATATTTTCAAAACACCGTGATGGACACCATAAATATATACAATTTATATTTTTCAATTAAAAAATAATAATAATACATTTAAAAAGACATTCTCCAGCCTGTGACACTGCTTTATTTTTCTCCACGGAGCTAATCTCTAAACTCCAGCTGAGGCCACATCCATGCTCAGTTGTTTCCTCTGCCCCTTCCTGCTTCATGAGGCCAGTGTGGCCAGGGCAGGAGGAGAGATACAAATTATATAAGGTCTTATGGTTATCCTGGCACCTGGGATCTCTGAGGTTGGTTGTGCTTTTGCTTGGTGGATTGGAAGTAAACGGGAGGTAACCGATGACTTGAAATACACAGACGTGGTGGGAGTATTTACACCACGGGAATGGGCAAATGCTATGCCAATATCCACTGATTAAATAACCCCACTCCACGGCTCCCCACCTCCTGCAGCTTAGAGCTCCAACTTCAAAGCCCGACTTCTGAGCCTACCCTTCCAGCCTAATCTTTCTGAACAGTCTAAGCAGAGTTTTGGGTGCTGAAGCCAAATCAGTAAAGGCCACAAGAGGGCATCACACAGCTTCAAATCAGTGCTCGGAGGACACAATGGGAAACATCTCACGGAACCTGAACTTCCCACCCAAGGCTCAAACACCAGGGAAGCAATGTGCTGAATTCCTTGAGGACAAGCTTCCCTCGAGTGAATGGTCCCCGTGAAATATGACAGCACCCTATGTGAAAATCTGCCCCACACCTGACTTCATTGCCTGGAATTCCACCATGAGGGAGTCATTCCTTTGGATAAAAAAAATTTCTCTTCCAGAAAATACAGGGTATGGATTCAAGAGCCCAAACTGAGACCTCTAAAAAGCACTAGAGGTTAAAGAAGTTGGAAGAACCTTCAGGCCACAGCCAAGGGCTCTATGTAGAGCCGCCTCCACCTACCCCGTATTTCTCTGCCTTCTCGACAATGGGAACATGTACTTAACCTTCAAAGACCCCGATGCAGCCTCCCCTTCCAGGAAATTTCTAAGTCCTCTCGCCGCCTCCAACCCTGTGTTTCCCCATCATGAGGAAGGGAGGTTTTTTTTCCCTGCAAGACTCTTAAATGAGACCCCCATGTGGTGCCTCTGATTGGATCCTTTTCTATGGTTTGTTGGGAGTATAAATGGGGGTGTATATGAAGAATTGGGCGGTACGGAGACCCCCTTATATGCCGAGGTTGGCTCACTACTGCTGCTGTCCACCAGGGGACAAGCATGGCTCTAATTTGGGGCTGTCTGCCTGTGCATCTGTCTTTATGATGCTTGTAAATGTCCCTGTTTGATCTAGCGGGTGTCTGTCTGTCTGCCTGTGTTTGAAGTCTATATCCACCCATTGCATGTGTCTTTATCAGTGTTTTTAAATTCCTAGGGCGGGGTGTAGGAATGAATCTGTTTGAGAGAGAAAGACAGAGACAGAGGGACGGTCTGTCTTTTTATCAGGAACTGCCTGATGTTCATGCAGGCAGCATTGTGAGTGTTTTGTGTGTGTGTGTGTGTGTGTGTGTACAAATGCAATTGCCTGCTGAAAGAGGGTGTCTGTATTTTAGCATCTGTGTGTATGTGTCTGTATTCTTTTAGTCTGTTTTTCTTGGCTTGGGGGGCAAGAGAGAAGTGTTTGGGTCTGGGGTCTGTTGGCTTGTTGCAATGGGCCACATTGTCTGTGTGTCTCTACAGCTTTCTGTCTGCTGTGGTTGCCTGCTGTATGTGGGCAAATTTTTTTTTGTCTGTCTGGGTCCATGTCCATCTCTGCTTCTGCTTGCCCAAGGGGGAGGGAATCTTTCTATCTGCGAGTCTCTATTTACTGTGTGTGTTTGTATGTATCTTTGGGGCTGTTTTCCTTATGAACATCTATGTGCCTGTTTTTGCCATTTGTGTTTGTATTTTCATGAGGGCCTTTGTATACAGTGCGAGTGTGTGTGTGTGTGTGTGTGTGTCTTACGGGTTGGATTACATCCCTCCAAAAATTCACATGTTGAAATTCTAACACCCAGGACCTCAGAACGTGACCTTATTTGGAATACAGTCTTTACAGATGGTATTAGTTAAGGATCTTCAGATGAAATCAGCGTGGATTTAGGATAGGTCCTAAATACAATGACGGGTGTCTTTATAAAAGAAGAGAGAGGGAGATTTGGAAGGCACAGAGAAGAAGCCATGTGATGACAGGGGCAGGGATTGGAGTGACACGTCTGTAAACCAAGGAACGCCAAAAATTGCTGGCAACCACTAGAAGCTGAAAGAGGCAACGGCAGATCTTCCCCTGGAACCTTCAGAGGGAGCCTGGCCCTGCCAACACCTTGACCTCAGACTTCTGGCCTCCAGAACTGTGAAAGAATGAATTTCTATTGTAACAGCCACTTCATATGTGGTACTTTGTCACAGCAGCCCCAGCAAATGAATACAGTGTGTGTGCATGTGTGTGCGTGTGTGTATGCACGTGCATGTGTGTATGCGTGCGTGTGCATGCCCCCCCCAGGCAGCCAGAAGTAACAGACAGCCAACACCAGAGGACTTCCGAGTTGGAGCATTGTGAGGCTGCTCTGTGATCTTTGAACCTCTGTGCCAGCATATTGGGGTACCAGCTGTTCCCTCAACCCCAACTCTCCAGCCATCAGTAGGCCACTTCAGGGCACACCTGAGGCCCTCGGAGCCGACCAAGAGCCGTCATCCCCTCCTCTCCACCACCAGCAAGGAGTAGCCTCCCCCGTCAAGATATCTTCAGGAATCAGTTACCCCTTTTCTCTCCCTGGTCCCTCCAGGGAACTCATAAGTACGGGGGTCTCGCATGGGCATTACCTGGGCTTCATCCAACTCCCAACAATAGTCCTGTCACCCCCCCCCCAACTTCCCTCTCCCTCTGAGCAAAATGAGCCACTTGAAGTCCCCACAACCTACCACAATCACCCTCATTTACACCTCCTCCTAAGAAAACTTCCTCCCCATTTTACCTAGTTAACTCCATCACTCATCACAGAGGTGCCACCTTAGATGTCTCCTCCTCCAGGAAGCCCTCCCTGACTATCCTCCCCCAACCCAAGCCTGGGTCACATGTGTATTTGCTCCCACACAGCCTCCTTGGTTCTCTTATCATGAAGCTCATCACTCCGTGTCATAATTGCCTAGTTGACTGTTAGAATCCCCTATTCGATTGGACACACCTTGCAGGCCAGTCTGTGCCTGATTCATTCCTACCATCTGGGGCTGAGGTCAGTGACACTCGGGAACTCCAAGAACAAGTCCATGACCGCAACCTCACCAACACCATGAAACTAGACAGCCCAGGTGGCCACCTCAGGCCTTAGGTTAGTTCATGGCGTGATTCAGTGAGTCATGGGGGAGGCAGAAACCTCCCACCGTAGTCCCTGATCCCTTGTGACTCCACTGACTCCCCCAACACCCCTTTCCTAGCTTCATGGCCCCTCAAACATGGAAAACACTTCGCTCTGGGCTCCAGAGTCTATATCCTGCACCTGGCCAGGTGTGCGCAAGTACTATCTGGGCATTGGCTTACCTGGGGTTGGGAGGGAACTGGGACATGCCACGGTCCTCACCAGCCACTAGAGTGATGGTTTAGAAGGTGGATTTGACACATACTAGCTCTGTGCCCTCAGGCAGGTGATTTCATCCTTCTCTGGTTCAGGAAGGTGAAGTTATTCCCAAAACTTTACAGCTAATTTTACAGGGGCAGAGAGGACCTTAGAATCGTCCTGCAGCCTTAGCCACCAGGCTCTGCAAAGACCCTATTTCCAAATAAGGTCACATTCTAAGGTCCTAGGGGTTAGGATTTCAACATGTGAATGGGGGGGAGGGGGGCATGCCTTTCAACCTATAGACACACACACACACACTATGTGTGTACAAAGGCCCTTATAAAGATACACACGCAGCTGGCCAAAACAGGCACACAGATGTTCATGAAGAAAACAACCCCAAAAATACACACAAACACCAATTGCCCACAAAGCTGGTTGTGAGAGCAAATTAGCTAATGTGTATGAAGCGCTTACTATCAAGGCACCAGGCAACACTTCCATTATTAGTGTGGTACAGTGATATTTGAAAGTACTAACTATTTTTCCCCAAATTAACCTATAGCACATGGTCCTTCCCCAGAATTGGCTACTCATGCCAGCCATCTCTTTGCTCACTAAGGGTTATTCCAGCAGCTGACAGATTTACAAAAACAAAAACAAAAAAAAAACTTCCTAGCTTTCGAGCTTCAAAATCTGATCAAGTCATATGGTAAATGGCAGAGAACAGCAATCAAGTTGGGAGACAGGGACCGGTGAGCCGGCTTTTGTCTGTGCCGCGAGTGACACCTCACTCTCCCCTTCCAGGTCCTCCTCAAGGACACGACTCCCTCCAGTCATCTCCATCATTTTATTAAACGTCACCACCTGAGCCCTGCCTTCTTGAGGGGACCCAAGAGGAAATCAGTGTGTTATAAATTAACCACGGCAGGGCATCGTCCCGGGAGCAATGCCAGCTGGACGCTGGCCTCCTACAGCCCATCCCGAACTCTCCACCCGCCCGGGACCTGTCACAGCCCCTGGCCCCGCTGCCTGCTCGCCCTGGGCTCAGAGCCTAGAATTTCTCATCTCTCTGCCGGCGCACCAGGACTCAGCAGTATTCGGAATAGTCTTCCTCCACGTAGTTGGCAGGGAACCAGCCAATCTGAAAAGAGACGAGGGACGCGTGAGGGCAACCTCTGCACATTCTCCTTACGGCTCCTCCATGCACCAGGCAGGGCAGGCTCCCTCCCACCTCAGGGCCTTTGAACCTGCTGTTCTTTTTCTACCCCAGAAAATACATCACCCAAACATACACAAGGCTGACCACCCCCCCCATTACCTCCTAAAAGTCTCTGCCTCTGTGTCACTGAATCAGTAGGGCCTTCCTAACCACCCTATTTAAAATTGCAAGCCCCACCCACCCAACCCTTCTTATTCTTTCTTTGGTTTATTTTTCTCCATAGCACTTATCCCCATCTGATTGATTATATATTTTGCTCATTTACAGGCTTGTTCTCTGTTCCCCTCCCCCCACTACAATGTGAGGTCTACGAAGGGTGAAGGGATTTGTCTGTCTTATTCAGCACTGAATCCCAAGAGCCTAAACAATTCCTAGCATGCAGCAGATACTTAATAAATATTAGATGGATGGATGGATGGATTAATGAATGTATAGGTGGGTAGATGGGGATTGGATGGATGGATGGATGGATGGGTGAATTAATGGATAGATTAATGGACTGATGAGTAGGTGGAAGGATGGATGGGTGGATGGACAGATACACAGGTGGAGATGAACAGATGCATGGGTGAATGGATGATTTGTGGATGGATGGATGGATGGATGAATCCTTTACATCTCAGACCTTCCTCAAAACTCCAAAAGGCTCTCTCAAACCCTAATTGTCCCCTGCTCACTAAACTTACCCTCCAATGCTCTTAACAAAACTGTCCACCTAAGCATTCATCTATGTCATTTTTTTCATGTGTGTGTCCCCCAGTAAGCTCTAACTGTGTCCCTGCCTTCATTCAACAAATATTTTTGAGAAATCATTATGAGTAAGGCCGAATTCTAGAGGTTGGGAATTCATCGGTGGATGAAATAAAGAAGGCTCTCTGCCTCTGTGGAACAAAACTAAGAACTAGGCAGAAACGAGACAGTTTGAAGGATTTTGTGGTCCATTTCACTCCTGACAGTCTGAACTCAAATGAGCACGGTGGTTAGTTCCAGCTCTGCCTCTTCATGCATTCAGTATTTATTGGGCACCTACTGCATGCCGGGCACTGTTCCAAGTACTGGTGACACTGCAGTGAACAAGACAGACACAAATCCCTGCCTTCGGGTTCCCCAAACATGCCAATCATTCTGTCACCCCAGGGCCTTTGCACATGCAGGTCTTTCTGCCTGGAACACTTTCCCTCACCCCATGTATGACCTTTTCACTTGGCTAACTTTATTGATCCCTCAGCAGTCAGATGACTATCCTCTCAGAAGTCATCCTGACCTGCTCCCAGGGTGGGCCAGGGGCTCCCACACCACCCTGTGATTCCCCATCTCAATCCTGACCACTCAATTTTTTTTGAGACAGAGTCTCACTCTGTCACCCCAGCTAGAGTGCAGTGGCATCATCACAGCTCACTGCAGCCTCGAACTCCTGGGCTCAAGTGATCCTCTCGCCTCAGCCTCCTGAGTAGCTGGGACGGTTGCGCATGACCATGCCCAGCTAATTTTTCTATTTTTTTGTAGAGATGGGGTCTTGCTATATTGCCCAGGCTGGTCTTGAACTCCTGTGCTCAAGCGATCCTCCCACCTCGGCCTCCCAGAGTGCTTGGATTACAGGTGTGAGCCACCACATCCAGCCTCATTCTTGACCACTCAATGTTGTAGCTGGTTGGTTACAGGTCTACCCTCCTCACTAAACTATGAGTTTCATGAGGGCAGCAATTATACCTTATTTGTTTTTTTTTTTTTTTTTTGTCTCTTCAGCACCCAGCAGTGCCCAGCACATAGCAGGTGCTGAATAAGTAAATGTAGGCTGCATAAATGAATGCAATCTCTGTGTCCCTTCCTTCCTTCCTTCTGACCTCCATGGGAGCCACACCACCCCTTCTCTGATCCACGATTCCACTGCAGCCCCACCACAGCCAGGTCAACCCCCCACGCCCCTGCCCTGGCTACCCAGCCCCGCCTGCCTTACCCGGCCATAGATCTCCCCTCGCCACCAGCCTTGTTGTCCCTTTTTGTTGAGGATCTTGATGATGTCACCCTCCTTGAGGGATAGCTCCGACCGGTCCCGGGCACAGAAGTCATAGCGGGCTTTGGCTGTGCCAAAATACTTGGTGCTTCCTGCTGCATAGAGAGAACGGAGGTTAGACGAGGGTCTGTGGTTTGTTTTTGAGACAGACTCTTGCTCTGTCACCCAGGCTAGAGTGCAGTGGCGTCATCACAGCTCACTGCAGCCTCAAACTCCTGGGCTTGAATGATCTTCCTGCCTCAGCTTCCTGAGTAGCTGGGACTACAGGTGTGCACCACCACACCCAGCAAATTTTTTTATTTTTATTTTTTGTGGCTATGGGGTCTTGCTATGTTGCCCAGGCTGGTCTCAAACTCCTGGCTTCAAGTGATCCTTTCACCTCGGCCTCCCAAAGTGCTGGGATCACAGGTGTGAGCCACTGCACCCAGCCCAGAAATCTTTTCATGGTACAATATTAAGCAAAATTGTGGAATATAAAATTAATTTGCAAATATGCTAAGACTGAACATTCCTATAGACACCAGGACACATAAGTAACATGCAGACAGATGGAAACATTCATTTGATTAGGTGACGAGCACAGGGGCAGTTGTTGTCTCAGAGTCCTAATGTTATGTTGATATTGCTTTTCCAAGAATACAACATTTTAACAATAATTAATTTTTAAATCCCTCTTTAAAAAATGTTTGGACATATAAGAATTCAGAAACTATACCACCCAGGTGACTTTTCTGAGAAACACACTCCAGAATGCACTCCAGCAAAATGAAATATGAATCAGAATAAGGAATTTTAAAAACAAAGAAAAACATGGAAAACAAATACAGATGGAGTCTAAATAATTATCGATACTGTATTTGTGAAGTTAAATGCAATTGTTAAGAAAGGATTCCTAAAATATATGTCCTAATTGTTTTAATGCACAGCAAACAGTATCCAACAATTCCAGGTAATTTCAACAAACCTGGTGGGTGAGGGATGCAAAAGAAAGGGAAAAGAAGAGTGCACTAAAGGTTTTGCCTTATTTAGGGACAAGATTATAGATGCTAATTAATCCTTGATATCGACACAAAAATACAGACTTAAAATGTGCAGGTGGAGGCCAGGTGTGGTGGCTCATGCCTATAATCCCAGCATTCTGGGAGGTCGAGGTGGGAGGATTGCTTGAGGCCAGGAGTTCAAGACCAGCCTGGGCAACATAGCAAGCCCTGTGTCTACAAAAAATAATAACAAAAAAAATTAGCCAGGAGTGGTGGTGCGCGCTTGTAGTCCCAGCTGCTCGGGAGGCTGAGGCAGGCAGATCACTTGAGCCCAGGAGTTGGAGACAGCAGTGAGTTATGATTGTGCTACTGCACTCCAGCCTGGGCAACAGACAAGACCTTGTCTCAAAAAAAAAAAGGTGCAGGTGGAGTCCCTTCTGGTTCCTAGTATCCTCATCTTCCCTGCCCCACCTTCCACTCAAGCAAATAAATATGCAAACCACTCAAGAGCAAAGGGACAGACAGGAGCGGGAAGGAGTTCCCGCTGTTGCACAGACATGACCCCCATGCCCATTGGAAGGGATGTCCATGGCAGCCCCAACCTTTCCCTCCACAATGGGAAGGGGCTGGGGCTGCAAGCTCCCAGCCTGAGACCTCCTACCTGGTGGCTTGCTGATGGCTCTCCTCTCAGGCTCCTTGAAGGGGAACTGCAGGGTGGTGTCCAGCGACTTGAAGCAATCCTTTAGGGAGTTCTGCTGATAAAACTCTACCAGCTCCTAGAAAGGGGACAACGTGACAGCTGCTACCCCAGCTATGCCAGCCCACAAGGGGGCGGAGCTGGGAAGAGCTGTATCCAACTCCTCATATGAAACAGGCTTCTAGTCTCCCTGGCAAGTGACTCCTTGAATGCTTCCCCTGACGGGGAACTCCCTGTCTTCCAGAGACCACATTGCCTAAAACCAGTTCTCCTAATAGCGAACTTCGTGATAAATTTACCAAATAATCAGCTCACCAGATTCAAAGCCTCCTATGGGTACCAAGTGCCTTATTTTTACAATTAACACATTGACTGCCACACTAGAAAAAAAATCTTTTTTCCCCTGGGGCCACGGTGTTTTATTAAAACAAAACGATCCTTTTAATATGTTATTTTTTATTGTTCTCTGTGCGTGAGTTATATGCAATGCAATCCACATGTTTTTAGTTAAATTTTCAATATTAATTGTAACAATAAAACATCAACAAGATTTTCATGAACCCACTGTAGGGTTTTGCTTCACGAGGCCCCGGGCTCAAAACTAACCTGAGTTAAATACAACTCACGTGGCGGTCAATGTGTTCATCATCATCATCACTGTTGCTTAAGCACCTACTATGTGCTGGACAGTGTGCATCCCACACAGCATCAAAATATCCTAACAATCCTGAGAGGTGAATACATTCATGATTGTCCCATTTTACAAATGGAGAAACTGAGACAAGGAAAAGCCAAGTACTTTGTCCAGGGTCCCACATCGGGAAAGAGAAAACCCTGGATTCAACCCCTAGGGGAGGCAGTGGAGCGTGGTAGCTAAGAGCTGGCCTCTATAATAAGATCAATCTCAATTTGGAGTCTCAGATTTGTTGCACCTATAAATATTTCTTCCACAAATGTTCGGGCTGATTCTAATAGTGAGGAAACAATCAGGTGAGTCAGAATTAAAGGATGTTCTGCAGAACAAAATGCCCTGTGTTTGGAGTTCTAGACTCCAAAAATGCCAATATCATGAAAGACACCCCCCCCCCCGCCAAGAAAAAGACTAAGCAGCTATTGCAAACTAAAGGAGACTAAAGAGGTAAAAACTAAATGCAATGTATGACAATTAATTAGATCCTGGAGGTGGGGGAATAGCTTTTAAAAAGATATAATTGAGGCAACTGGGGAGTTTGGAATATGGATGGTATATTAGATAACAATTTTGCATCAGTGTTCAACTTCCTGAGTGTAATCATGATACTGTGGTGAAGTATGAGAATATCTTGCCTCTTAGGGTATTCATGCTAAAGTATTTGTGGATGAAGGAGACTGATGCCTGCAACTTACTCTTAAAGTGCAGAATAAGAGTGTGTATGTTTGTGTGTGTGTGTGTGTGTGTGTGTGTGGAGAGAGAGAGAGAGCAAAAGTGGCAGAATATTAACAATTAGTAAACCTAGGTGAAAGGTTCATAGGTGTTCATGACACTATTCTAGCAACTTTTCTGAAATTTCTTGGAAATAAAAAATTGGGGTGGGAATGTTTCAGAATAAAAAATTTGGGAGAGAAAAAAAAATATGTGGAATGAATTAACCTTTTGGAGAGTCAAGAATCCCTTCATCTGAGACACCCCCCTCCAAAAAAATGCAGATACATGCCAAATTCTGGATTTTCTTTCAGAGGACTCACAGCTTCTCAAGGATCCACAGACCACAGGTAAGACCCATGTGCCTTAGATCAAAAGGCTTAAAATGTCTAAAAGATGATCAAAAATGACAGGGTGCTGAACAGAAGCAAGGACACCCGAAAGGCATTTGAATGCTCAGTGAAACAGTCATTCGGCAGATTTGGCAGAGCTGAGCTATGGGCTCTGCTGTTCTGTGACACTAGATGAGGACTAAACCTCAGTTTTACCCATCTGTGAAATGGACACTGAGGGGATTAATTAGAGTCCTGTCTATAACGTGTCTGACAATAAATGTTCTGTGAATGTTCACTGCTGTTATTCATTATTACTTTTGTTGTTGGTCATTAAGGGAATATGTTTAAGGCCAATTGCACCACAGTGCCTTGGAGGGGCCACTCTGAATGTGGGAAGAGGGTCCCACCTACGTGCTGGGAGGCCAGGGTTTGGGGGACACTGGCCCTTACCGTAAGCCCCCGGAAAGCCTTTTTCTCTGTGATCCGGTATAGTCCTTCTGCTGTCATGATTTTAATGTGTTTGACCTCGACATTATACCTGGAACCAGGGAGAGAGAGGACCAGGTGGTCATTGCGCCCTGAGTTCGAGGACCAGGCCCATCCCCTGCCAAGCCCCAACCATGGAAGAAGTAATCTTGGCTTCTCCAGGGACGGGTGACCACTGGAACCCAAAGACAGAGGCTGTCCCAACAGAACCCCTTCCCTGGAGCCTTTGCTACTCTAAGCCTTAACGTCTTCCTCTCATATAAGAGGAATCATCTCCCTGACTCACAGGTTGGTTGAGAAGTCAATAAGACCTTGTAAAGAAGGTGATGTTTTAAAATTTGAATCTTAGATAAGCATCGAATAATTTGCTAGCATTGCATTGGACATACAAAATTAAAAAAGAAAAAAAGAAATTTAAAGAAGGTGATGTTCTAGAATAGACAGGAAGAGATCTCCACTTCCACCAGTGCAGATGACCATAGAATATAAAGGACATGGGAGGAGAGACCTTGTATGGCAATATGGTGAACCTCAGAATAGAAACAATTATATAGAAGAAGACATCCACTTCTGCCAATATGGCGGGCCAGGGCATGGGAGAAAACATCTACTTCTGTCCATATGGAAAATAGATAACAACAACAACAAAAAAATCTTCCTACCACAAAACCCCTTGAAATGCTGAGAAAAAAATGCTGAGCTCTCAAAAAAGTAAGGAAATCCACAGAACCCAAAAGTAAAGATGAAACAAAAGCTGAATGTTAAGCACGCACTGATGCTAGGGCTACCTGAGCAGGTTTGCTGATCTTGGTAACCAAGGAGCTTACATCATGATGATCATGTGGAAACATGAAATGCATTACTGGGCTCTTGTAGGGTGGGGAGTTGGCACTGAGACCTGCTCACACCCTGTAATGCTGGACTGTCAAAGAGCCACTTCTGGCTGGTCACAGTGGCTCATGCCTGTAACCCTAGCACTTTGGGAGGCTGAGGTAGGAGGATCGCTTGAGGCCAGGAGTTTAAGACCAGCCTGGGCAACATAGCAAGACCCCTTCTCTATAAAAATAAAAAAAATAATAACAAATTAGCCAGGCGTGGTGGCACGCGCCTGTAGTCCCAGCTACTTGGGTGGCTGTGGCAGAAGGATCACTTGAACTCAGAAATTTGAGGTTGCAGTGAGCTATGATGACGTCACTGCACACTAGTTTGGGCAACAGAGCAAGAACCTGTCTCAAAACAAAACAAAACAAAACAAAACAAAAAAACATCCTCAGGAAAAGGGGTGGGCTGGAAAAACTCCACCCATCAACACAAAGGAGATGATAAGAAAGCTTGTGCGTCTCAGACCCAAAGCAGAAAAGTCACCCTTGAGAATTCATCACCTTCCACCATGTAGGCTTGAGGTTTGAACTTAAATTACCTGTGTAGGCTGGGAAGCTAAGAAATTAACCTTAAAAACAATTAACCTAAGGCCAGGTGTGGTGGCTCATGCCTGTAATCTTAGCACTCTGGGAGGCTGAGGTGGGAGGATCACTTGAGGTCAGGAGTTCAAGACCAGCCTGGGCAAGAGCCAGACCACCACCACCCCAACCCCCGTCTCTACTAAGTATAGAAAAAATTAGCTGGGCGTGGTGGCACGTGCCTGTAGTCCCAGCTACTTGGGAGGCTGAGGCAGGAGGATCGCTTGAGCCCAGCAGTTTGAGGTTGCTATGAGCTGGGCTGACTCCACCACACTCTAGCCTGGGTGACAGAGTGAGACTCTGTCTCAAAAAAAAAATTAACCTAAAAGTTAACCTAAAAAAGAAATTAACCTGTTGGTGATCCCAACGGAAGCCAGTGCAAAATGTCTCTGAAGACCCAGGCAGCATAAGACTCCCACAGGTAAAGCCCCACTTAAGATTACAACACAAAATCATAAAACTGACAAGGAAACAAGTCACCATGAGTGAGAAGCAGCACACTAGAGAGCCAGGATCTGTGATGCTTTGGTTCAAATTGTGTTTCAGCCTCTTCCTAGAGGATGCTAAAGGCCTTTTTTAGCCTCTTTAAGAATCAGATCTCCTTCTTGTGGGTTTTCAGTCAATTAAAAGAAATAAAACAGGTAAAAACACTCAGGACCCAATGGGAGCTCAGAAAGGTGGTTTGTTATCACGGTATACTAAGAAGTAAAAACTGGATGCCCTTCCTTGCAGGCACTTGAAGGGCCCAGGTCATGAAAAGAGATGGATCAGGGAGGGAGGAGTTACTTAATGCTGATGGCAAATTCTGCAGCGTCCTTCACCCTCTGCCGCACCAAGAATGTCCCGTCCGAGCGGTTGGTAAGGATGCTCTCTGCCCCTGCACGCTCCATGGGGCCAGCGTACCTACAAAGATACACCAAGGAGAGAGGTTACACAGTCCCCGTACCTGGGCCCCAATATTGCCATATTGATGCTGCTTCCCCCCACCCCACCCCGCCCAACCTCGTGATTTTTTAACTTGGTGACAGCCTGGGTCTAACAGCACTTAAAATCAAGGTAAGCCCCATGGAGGCAGTGGCCAGAGCCCAGAGGTGGACAGCAGCCATCAGACTTCTGTAAGTTATACCCAAGGTTTGACACATGGATTGTGGGGGACGGCTCAGCCCTTTGGGTCTTGCTAGGTCTCTGGAATTTGGCCATTGTTTTGATGGGCATTTGGCTGAGCGCCCACTGTATGCTGGTCTCTGTGGTCACCAGGACAGAAGTCAGGTAAAGAGAGTGAGGCATTAGCCTCAGGTGCAAAATTTAAATGGGAGACAAAAAACCCAGTCATCAACATAAGTAATAATAAATAGAACAAATAGTATTTTAATGCAATATTTTCAGAAATCAAAAATAAACAAAAAATCAGCCATAAAAAGAAATGAAGCTCTGACACATGCTGCAACGTGGACTAACCTTGAAAACACCATACTCAATGAAAGAAGCCAGACACAAAAGGCCACCTAGTGTGTGATCCTATTTACATGAAATGTCCAGAACAGGCAAATCCACAGAGACAGGAAGTACATCCGTGTGGGTGCCAGGGGCTGGGGAAGGAAATGGGAAATGCCTACTATGGGATGAGGTTTCTTTTGGGGGTGATGAAAATATTTTGGAGCTAAATAGAGGTGATGGCTGCACACCACTGTGAATGTACTAAATGACACTGAATATAAATGTAAATATGAATTAATGATGCAAATGTAGATATACAATATAAATTATAAACATTAACTATATATAATATATAATTATATATAATATATAATATAAATGCAAGTATGTCATATAAATGTAAATATATATTATAATATATAATAATATGATATAAATGTAAATGTACAATATAAATAATAAATATTAATTATATATGATATATAACATAATATAAATGTAAAAATATAATATGAATATATATAATAATATGATGTCAACATAAATATTAAATGTTAATTGTATATAATATATAATTATATAGATAATATGAATGTAAATAGGTTGTATAAATATAAATATATATTATAATATATGATATATAATAGTATGATAAAATGTAAAAATACAATATAAATAATAAATATTATACACATGTAATTATATATAATATCTAACATAATGTAAATTTAAATATGAATATAAATAGAAATGCCACTAAATTTACATGATTAATTTATATTAAGTGAATTTGACCTCAATTTTTTAAAAAATAAATGTCAAAAACCTATGATGAAAAAAATGTCAAAATTTTAAATAAAGACAGAATCTGACTGTGCTGGGTTCACCTCACTTGCCTCTTCCTCCTAGGCCTGGCGCTGTCAGAGCCTGTTTTTATTTATTATTTTGATACTTGTTCATTTTTTTTGCGTTGTTTTGGATTTTTTAAAATATTGCATTAAAATTTTTTTTTTAAATATTCAGCGCTCTCTTAAATCTTGCACCCAAGGTGACAGCCTCCCTCGTCTCACCGGGTCCGCATCTCCGCGGGGAAGGGCGGGGCGAGCACAGCCACAAGAAACCACGGTTCAAATCCTGGCTCTGCCATTCACTTGCTCTAAAACCTTAGGAACCTTTTGCCAGTCAGAGCCCCAATTTACTCTTCTAAAAAGAAGAATATAGAAACACCCACCACAGAGGGACATTGATAATAGCAGTACTGCAGCCGAAGCACTACGTGGGGAGATGGGAGGGTCACCACCCTCACTCTGCTATTATTACTATTGGAGTTGGACCATCTTGGTTCAAATCCCCCCCCCATTACTTCCTCACCATGTGACATTGAACAAATCATTTCCCTTCCCTGAACCTCCTTTGCGAAAAAGGATTCCTCCTTGCTTGGCAAAAAGAAAGTAAGAATAGCATCTATTTCAAAGGGTTATTGAGAAAATTAAAGGAACTCATTAAAGAGCTGACACGTGGCCATAAAAATACCACCATAGTGCAGCAAATCTGAGATGTCAGCCACAGTTAAGTGCACCATTCTTTTATGTGCCTTTATGAAAGAAAAATTACTACCCATAAAATTCAGCAGAAGACTGAGACTCTGTTGGTTGCAAGAGCCATTCCAATGTCAGAGATGTTAAAACGTGAAGGGGGAAAATGTGCATCTTAGCGTGGATGAAACGTGGTAATAACAACAGCTGATGCTATGTGAAGTCCCTACTATGTGCCAGGACCAGGACTTAGCATGTACCAGGCTTGTTTAAGCCTCCTAACAACACTACAAAGTAGATACTGTTATTAAGCTACTTTTCCAGGTTCAGTTATGGGCCCAACGTCACACAGCGAGACAATGTCAGGGTCAGGATTTGAACCCAGGTTAGCGGGCTTCAAAAGCCACACTGTAAAACCTCCACCCCTAGCTGCCCAACATGCAATAGATGCTCCAAAAAAAAAAATTGGAATTGCCATTACCATCACCCCCGTCAACCATCATCATCATTGTCATGGGGACCATTTTGCTTCCAAGGTCAGGGACCTTCCTTTTTCTGTCCCCTCCCCAGCAGCCCCCAGCCCAGGGCTGGATTCAGAAGTCAATGCTCAGAGTTCAAAGAATAAATAACTGATTGGTCTGGAGGTCCCTCCCAAGCCCAGCCTGGGCCCCCACCCCAGAAACCTCTCGTTGGCAAAAAAAAATAAAGGTAGAATGTAGTTCGCTTCTACTCACCAGAGATGAACAGATAGGTCCTGAGGAGGCCCCTAGGAACACAGACAGAGACCCCAACTTAGGACAAAGGCCCCAGCTTGCCAACAGACTGCAGGGCGCTTCATTCATTCATTCATTCATTCAACCCACTGGCATTTACTAAGTGCCTATTATGTGCCAGGCACTGTGCTATTCATTGGGGATACAGTCCCAAAATCTCATGGGAGAGACTGTCCCAGTATCATATAAATCAGGTGGTGTCCTCCCCCCTGTTTTGTCACGGACCTCAAGCTAATGGTTTTTACATTTTTAAGTGGTTGGCAAAAATCACAAGTAGAGTATTTCCTGGCATGTGAAGATTATATGAAATTGACATGTCAGTGTCCGTGAATTATGTGTTATAGGAACATAGGCATGCCCACTCCTTTACAGATCACCTATGGCTACTTTTGTGCTACAGTGGCAGAGTTGATGAGTTTGTGTTGTGAAACGTTGAACATATTTACTATTTGGCTCTTTACAGAAAAACTTTGCCAACCCCTGATCTAACTACATGTGAAAGTACTCACTTCCACGACCTCACACCCTTTAGGATGGTTACTATCAGGAAAACAAAACAAAACAAAACAAAACAAAAAAACCCAGAAAATAACTTGGAGGGCGGATGTGGAAAAATTGGAACCCTTGTGCACTGTTGGTGGGCATGTAAAATGGTGCAGCCACTGTGGAAAGACAGTATGACAGTTCCTCAAAAAAATTAAATATTAGAATTACTGCATGATCCAACAATCCCACTTCTGGGTACGTGCCCAGAGGAATTGAAAGCGGGGTCTCGAAGAGATATTTGTACACCCATGTTCACAGCAGCATTTTTCATGATAGACAAAAGTTGAAGCAGCCCAAGTGTTTATGGATGGAAGAACGGATTTTTTAAAATGTGGTATATGCATACAATGGAGTATTATTCAGCCTTAAAAAGGAAGGAAATTCTGATACAAGCTACAACATGGATGAATCTCGAATACACTATGCTCAGTGAAAGAAGCCAGACACAAAAGGACAAATACTGTATTATTTCACTTATATGGGGTCTCTAGGATAGTGAGAGTCATAAAGACAGAAAATAGAATGGTGGATGCCAGGGGCTGGGGAGAGGGGGATTGGGGAGTTGTTGTTTAATGGGCACAGAATTTCCGTTTTGCAAGATGAAAAGAATTCTAGGGATGGATGGTGGTGATGTTCATACAACAATGTGAAGGTACTTAATGCCACTGAGCTATATCTTAAGCATGCTTAAGTTGGTAAATTTTAGGTAATGTGTATTTTACCACAATTTACAGTAAGAAGAATGAGGAACCATCACCTCTATCTAGTTCCAAAACATTTTTATCACCCCAAAAGAAAATCCCACACCCATTACCCATTAAGCAGTCAGTACCTTCTCTGACTCCTCCCACCTAGCGCTGACAACCATCAATTTGCTTTCTGTCTCTACTGATTTACCTATTCTAGGTATTTCATATAAATGGAATATACTAAATGCAAATATACTAAATACTTCTGAGTTTTTCACTTGAAATGGACAGGTTTATATTGTGCATATTTCACCTCAATTTTTTAAAAAAGGAAAAAAGAATTAGATGTCCCATGTACAGTGATATGGCAAGATCCCAAGATATATTAAGTGGAAAAAAAAAAAACAGGCTGCAAAATAGTGAGTATTGAACCTTTTGAATAAACCATGGGGGAACTGAGAATCCATATTTATATCTATCTGTATTTGCATTAACAAATGCCAAATGGCCATATTAAAAAAGAATAATAGTCGTTATATTCTGAGGTGGGTGGTACTGGAAGGTTGGGACCTAGAATGAGGTGGAGAACTGTCATTTTTGGTATCTTTTCTCAGAGCCTTCACTATAATGGGACAGGAGGAGCTACTTTAAGGGGGCAGCTACGTTTAGAGGCAGACATTGAAGAGATGCCCAGATCTTGGTTTCTGAATGCCATGCCCCACTGAAAGGACCAGAGCTCCCTGGAGAGATGGTTGATTCCAAGACCGGCACAGGGAAAGTACGAGATAAATCTGGCATTGTGTCAGAAAATGAGGAAGTACTCAAAGAATGATGAGGACATGTTAAAAGGATAGAGAAACCAGCCTGAAGGGGCTCCTTCTGGCCAAAGCTAGGACGATTTTAAAATAAGAATCTGATAGAAGATAGATGGATAGGTAGATAGATAGGACAGACAGATGATAGATGCATAAATAAATGATAGGTAAAAAAATAAATGTTAGATAGGATATATAGTAGATAGATGGATAAATAGACAGCCAGATGATAAGTAAACAGATAATTGATAAATAGATGATAGATGATGGATGGATAGATAATTGATTGATAGATGGATAGATGATAGACAGATGAATGAATGGATTGATAGATGACAGATGGGGGGATGATGATGGATGGATGGTATGATGGATGTAGATAGGATGATGATGTGGATGATGGATAATATGAGATGAGATGATGATAATGAGATGTGATAGATAGATGATAGATGGAGATGGATAGATGAGATATGGATGTGTATGTGAAATGGATGGATGGGGTAGAGAGTGAGATGATATGAGGATGTAAGATAGATGGATGTGGTGGATGGATGGATGATGGATGATGGATGGATGGAGAGATGGATAGATGATGGTGGATGGATGGATGGATAGATATGATGGGATGAGGTGGATGGATGGATGATGATGATGGAATGGATGGATGGGATGGAGTAGATATGGATGATGGATGGATGATGATAGAATATGGATGGAATGTGATGGATGGATGGATGGATATGGGATGGATGGATGGATGGATGGATAGATATGGATGATGGATGGAGGGTTGGATGGATAGATGATGGATGGATGGATGGATGTGAATGGATGGGTGGATGGATGATATGGAGATGGTGGAGATGATAGATATGATTGGATGGAGGATGATAGTATGGATGGATGTGGATGGATGGATATGATAATATGGATGTGGATGGATGGATAGATGGATGGATGGATGGATGGATGGATGATAATGATGATGGATGGATGGATAGTGGATGTGATAGGATATGGAGGATGGATAATGGGATGGATGGTGGATGGAAGTGATATGGATGGATGGATGGATGGATGGATGTAAGGATGGATGATAATGATGAGTGGATATGATGAGATGGATGGATGGGTGGATGAGGATGATGGATGGATGGATGATGATGGATGGATGAGGATGATGGTGATATGGAGATGGATGGAGGATGATGGATGGATGGATGGATATGGATGATGTATGGATGGATGGATGGATGGATGATGGGAGGATATATGGATGGATGGTGGATGATATAGAGGGTGATGATGTAGATATGGATGTGGTGGATGGATAATATGATGGATGGGGATGGATGGATAATATGGAGGATGATGGGAGGATAATAGGATGATGGTGATGGAGGAAGATAGAGGAGTGGATGATGGATAGAGGTGGAGGAGATGTGATATGATGATGTGGATGGATGATAAGATGATGGTGGAGAGGTAAGATGGATGGGGTGATGTATGGATGGTATGGATGGTGGATGATAAGGATGATGATGGATGGATGATGATTAAATGGGAGGGATAATGGTGGTGAGAGGAGTAGATTGATGTGGAGGAGATGTATGGATGGGTGGAGGATAGATGGGATGAGGAGGGAATGAAGAGATAGGTGGAGAAAGAAATAAGATAGATATGGGAGTAGAGAAGATAATGGATGGATGGATGGATAGATAATGGATGGATGGATGGATGGATGGATAGATGATGGATGGATGGATGGATGGATGGATAGATAATGGATGGATGGACAGATGGATAGATGATGGATGGATGGATGGATGGATAGATGACGGATGGGTGGAAGGGACAGCTCTTCCTTACAACAGAATACCAGCAAATAAATTTGGAAGGAACAATGGAGTTGGAAACTCATAATGTAAGTTGACAGTGGGAACCTGTAGAACCAAAAAAAAAAAAAAACTCTAAGTGACATTTTTGGGAAAATTGGTAAAATTTAAATGTAGACTTTGAAATAAATAATAGTATAATGACAATGTTGAATTTTATGTTTTTTTAAAATCATGCTATGGTTACATACAAGAAGGTTCTCATTCTTAGGAAGTACTTAAGGGTAAAGGGGAATGAAGTCTGCAAACTCACTTTTAACTGTTTCAGGAAAAATAAATCCGTGCATGTAGAGAGAACAAACGATAGAGCAAATGGAACAAAATGTCAACAACTGGTGAATCTAGGCTGAGGCCCTATGGAAGCTCTTTGCATTATTCTCATAACTTTGCTAGAAGTCTGAAAGGATATAAAGTTGATGTTACAGTAAACACGGGAGAGAGTTCCTCTCTGTAGGTTCCATTTGGGCTGTGAAGTTGGACAGTGGGATCCTTTGCTGTGAATGAGGGAGGAAGGGGGCACCTGAGGTTTGGGGAGAGTGGGAAAGATCTGAAGTCATGGGAAAGAGTGAGGGATTAGCTGAGCAGAGAACAGGTGAAGAACAGTTGAGGCCAGGGTGGACAGGTCTGTCCATCAGGAGCTGAACAAGGAGGTAGAGGTGGCATGATGCCCTCACAGGACACAATTCAGTGTCTCTGAAGGAAGCCAGGGACTGGCCCACCTTCTGGACCCCTGCATCTTCCCCTACCACACCCATGTAGGAAGGAGGACTTTCATACCAAAAGAATCAAGGGAGAATGGACTGAACATCGTTCCCAGCATGGCCCTCCTCTGGGTTCAGTTGGCGGGACAGGCAAAGACAGGAGTTGGGGAGTGACTCACCATGATGGACACCCCCTCTCCAACTCTAGAGGTGTCCTCCTAAATCTGCCCACCCTCCCAGGATCATCTCTGGACCCCTTGCCCTCGCTCCATCCAGACTTGTGGCACTCACATGGACGTAGGGTTTCACCCTGTTACAGGGAAACCAGCCAACTTCATTGGTAGCTGTATTCCTGCCCTAAAAACCCAGGAGACAAAAGCAGGGTCAGAGAGGTTATAGGCATCCAAGTGTGTATGTGTACATGTGTGTGTATCCATCTCCCCACTCAGTGGCCACTCTGCTTATCCATCTATCATTGGATGGTCCGGAGGACCCAGAGAGATGCCAACCAGTGTCAACTTCCTGGGAAGATGGCCAGCTCAGGCCAAGCCCCAAAAGCCAAGCCCCAAAAATCCCAGTCTATAGCATCATTCCCCAGGCACCACCAAGCCAAGCCCCAAAATCCCAGTCTATAGCATCATTCCCCAGGCACCACCTCCAGAGCCCAGTGATCCCACTGTGACCCCACTCCTAGAGGTCACCTGAACCCCTAACCCCACACTTGAGTCCTGCCCAGCACTATCATGGCCCCAGCGTGTACCTCCCACCAGTTCTGTTCAGCCTCCGCCTTAGTGAGCTCCACAATGTCTCCAGGGTTGAGCCGTAGGAAAGGTCCAAAGGCACCAGGGGGTGGAGGAAGCCCATAGTATTCCTGAAACACCTCCATCTTGGGTAGACCTGGAGGACAGGGAGTGGGGTGGTTGGTAGTCAGGGACTTTCAAACCTGAGTCTGAGCACCCCCAGAATGGCTAAAATTAAAAAGACTAGCAACATCAAACAAGTGTCAGCAAAGATGTGGAGAAACTGAGACTTTAATACATTGCTGGTGAGGGATTCACTTTAGAAAACCGTCTGGCAGTATCTCCTGAAGCTAAACATATGTCTACCCTGCAACCCAGCAACCTAAGAGAAATGAGAACACGCCCTCCGAAAGTCATGGGCAAAAATGTCCACAACAGCTTTATTGGCAATAACCAAAAACAGGCAACAAACCAAATGTCCTCAACAGGTTTAACTATCAATAACAAATGGTGATACAATCACATAAGGGAATACTACGCAGCAATGAAAAAGGATGAACTACTGCAACAGGCAGCTGCATCCGTGTAGCTTAGCAGAGATGTGCCTAGCCAGCTAAGACTACAGAAGGGGTGGGACAAGAGATCCTAAAGATAAAAGGTATGGAAGACAAAGAGGATCTTAACCAGTATTGCTACGCCCCATGCATTCCCTTCACAGTGTTTGAGCAAAGCAAGTAATGAATTTGAGTTAGTTATTTTTAAACTCCTTTTGGCTTTCTGGTACTGGAACACATGGATCACAGTGTTATAAGCGGGCCATTATGTGGGTGTTCATATGACGATGGAGATCTGTCTCTGGAGGAGAATCGGTTTCCCCTCGACCCCACACACTGCCCCCTGCCGACTCACCCAGGTCATTTCTCTTTTTGTCCTGAGCCCTGCGATGTGGTTTGTCCTGGAAGGAGAGACCAAGAAAGCAAGTGTGGCTGCCTGTGCCCCATCACTGTCCTCATCCAACAAAGGACCGTGCCCACTGCTGGGGTCTCCTGGGTCCCCCCTCCTGCCTCTCCAGATTCACCATGCACAGAAAGGAGCATGGGGGTGGGGGTGGGGGTCTTACCTTCTTCATCGTTCCTGAGAAATCTATGAGAGGGAAAAGGAAATAGTTAGGACAGGAAATGCCCCATGGAGAACCAAGCCCACCTCCCAATCTCCCTCCCTGCCAGCGGTACCTTGACCATGTCGGCCACATGGAGGGACCCTCCCCAGACATTCCTTGTGTGCAGGTGCCCGGCACCGATGACAGCGGTAGCCCTGGTAGAAGGTGCCTCTAGAATGCAGGGGAGAAAGAAGAGTCGTCTTTATAGACATGGACAGCCATGCTGCCCCCTTGGGTTTCCTTTAGAGCCAAAGAGCGATGGAGAAACTGAACATCAAAGCAGGGCCCCCCATCTCCCAATTTAGGGGACCGATTACTGGGGGAGCTTCTCTAAAGAGGAAGGGCCTGCCACGCCCAGGACCCAGGACCCTCCTCCCAGACGCCCACCTCAGCAGCATCTGGCAAGCCTTGCAGGACGTGGTCTCCTCGAAGGAGAACATCTGGAAGTCATGCCCATTGGCGGCGGCGTTCTCGGGGTAGATGTTGGAGCTGCCAAGTAGAAATGAAAGAGGAGAGGACCAATATTTCATGCCTTTTTACAGCTGAATACTATTCCATGGCGGGATAGACCATGTTTTGTTTGTCCATTCGTCCACCGATCAACATTTGGGTTGTTTCCACCCTCTGGCTATTGTGAATCACGCTGCTATGAGTGTTGGGCAAGAGAGAAAGCGGATTAGTATTAATAGTTTCCAGGGGCTGGGACAGGGGAAAGTGGGGGGTGACTGTTTAATGGGCGTAAACTTTCCTTTGGGGGGTGATGAAAAGGTTTGGAACTAGATAAAGGTGGTAGTTGCACAACAATGTAAATGTATTAAATGCCACGAAACTGTACACTTTGACATGGTTAATTTTTTGTTATGTGAATTTCACCTCAATATAAAAAGACGGGGGAGGAGGAGGGAGGTGGGGAGGACGAGGCGGAGGAAGAGAAAGTTCCAAGCTGGTGCCTGAAGTTTGCACAAACCCTCAGCATTCCACAGATGCAGACAGCCTTGAGCGGGTCCCTGCCATTTCTCAGATGAGGAAACTGAGCTTCAGAGTGGTCCCATGGCATGTGAGGGCAGAGTAGAGACTAGAGCACAGTCCTGCCTCCCGGCGCCTGCACCCGTGAGATCGAGTCCGCTGAGGATAGCAAGAGCAGGGTAAGGAGGACTCACATGGCCATCTCGAACTGCTCCATCCACTTCTTCTTCAGTTCTCGTGTCTTGAAGAACAGCTCATAGCCCTGAGCACCTTGGTCCTCGATCAGGAGAAACATGTGGCTCCACTGCAGGGAAGCAGAGCTCAGAACGAGGGCCACCCCCTCTGCAGGGGGTGGGAGCACACATCCACTGACCCCTCCCCTGTAGGGAGCACAGGGTCAGGCCCATAACCGTCTCTCTGCCCCTAGCACCATGCAAGGGTATTCTTGTAAAGGGCAGCCTAGGATATCCAAACACACATGCACAAACCCCAAAACCATACGTACACCCCTTTGCAGAACGCACACCAGACACAGCATGTCATTCATCCATTTGTCTATTCCACAAGCATCTGTTGAGCGCCTGCTGAGAGACGGCCACCTTGCTAGGAGCTGGGGACAGAGCAGTGACCACTGTCCCCCAGGCTCCTGGTAGGGGAGACAGACCCACAAACAGGCAATTACAAGAGAGCAATTAGCACCTCCACGTGGGAGACACAGGGGCTGAGAAACAGCGAGGCAGCAGACCAGGACACAGGGGGGACCTCCAGGAGGAGGAGGACTAAAAGGATAGGAAAAGAGCAAGCAGGAGAGCATGGAAGGAAGTGAGGAGAGCCAAGAGGAAGAGAGGTCACAGAGAATGCTCCTGTGACCACGTCTGTTTTGTTTTCCATTTTTGTCCTAGTGCCTAGAAAAGTGCCCAGGGTAAAGTAGCTGCTCAATTAAAAAACTGTGAGTGGCTTAATTAACACACACTTCCATGTACTCTCACAAACACACACATGCGCCCAAGGGGAGAGCCCCAAGCTGCCCCTGCTTGGGGGGAGCCCCAGTCCTAGCATCAGACCCCCACCTTCTTGTTGTCTCTCTCTCCAGAGGAGTCATCTCGAACCTGGAAACTGTGCAGGTTCACAAAGTCCTTGAGGTCGTAGGAGTCCCCCCGGCGCTTACAGATGAGCAGAGCTTTGTCGAGCAGGAAGGCATACCTGGGAGCGGATGGGTAAGGTGCCCCTGTCTGGCTCCTCCCAACTGTCCCCAACACCTCTCTACCCAGTTCCCTCCACCTTCCTGGCCCCACCCTGCCCTTCTCCTTCTCGGCCAACTGGGCTGTGCCCACCTGTCCATCCTGACGTCACCCACGTGATCCGTGTTGGCACCACCATCTGTCAATCTTGGCTCCACCTACACGTCCACAATGGCCCTGCCCTGCCTGTCCATCAAGGCCCCACCCCCTTGTTTGGATGGGCCCACCCACCTATCTATTATAGAAATCTGGCCCTACTCACGCCTAGGCTCCTCCCCAAATCCATGTTGACTCCGCCCACAAATCTATCTAGGAACCAGATCCCGGCCTACCCATGTTCCACCCTAAATGTGTTGGCTCTGCCCACCTGTCCATCTAAGAGTCTGGCCCCATCCTACCCAGGCTCCACCCCAGATATGCTGGCTCTGCACACCTGTCCATCTAGTAGCCTGGCCCCGCCCCTGCCCAGGCTCCACCCCAGATTTATGTACACTCCGCCCACTTGTCTATCTAGGAGCTTGGTTCTCCCCACCCCCACCCCCGCCAAGGCTCCACCCCCAGATCTTTGTTGGCTCCACCCATCTGTCCATCTAGGAGCCTGGCTCCACCTCTTACCAGGCTCCACCCAGACCCATGCTGCCTCCACCCACCTGTCCATCTTGGAGCGCCGTTCCACGGAGGTGATCTTGAGCTCCCCATCGATCTTGGGCCGACCATAGTGGGCCAGAGACTGGTCCTAGACAGCACGCACGGGGTATGACAAGGGGCCGCCAAGAAGGGACCAGACACACCCTCCCCACGTGGCCACACCCCTGGCGCACGAGCTCCACCACCTCACCAGGTTCTCAATGGACAGCTGGAAGTTGGTGATCTGCCGCAGCGTCTCGTTGTCTCTCTTGACCTCGTTCACGCACTGTGCCAGGTCCTGGGGGTGGGACAGAGCTGAGCCTGGCCCCACTCCCCAGCACCAAGCCCAGCCTCCTACCTGGCCCAGGATAGAAGATCAGCCCCCACCAGGAGGCTTAGAGAGGGTGTCTGCAGCATGTGTGCCACTGTCACCCACACTGCACTCACCCTCATGGCATCCAGGGACAATCGCAGGTTCTCCTTCTCCATCGTGTCCTGCGTGTGTTTCACCAGCTCCTGCATGACCCAAAGGAGTCAGACATCACCTGGGCCTGCCCGCTTCTCCTGGGGGGGGCCTTCCAAACAATGCTAGTACACCTCATCCTGCTGTCTCTGGAGGCTGGGACATGACCTAAGTGACCCCTCCCATAGGGTCCTAGAGCCCCAACCCCCAGCAGCCAGCCAGCCCCGCCCCCCTTTTATAGACACAGGAGAGTGGACAGGCCAAGCCCATGCCTAGGGGATGTGCCCAGCACCTGGAGAAGGAGGTGGTATTTGAGTACCCGCTGCATGGGTACCATGAGCAGATCCCGCAAGGTGAACCTCCCATTGTTTGCTCGCTGAGAACACTCCTGGGGGGATCAGAGAACAATGCAGGTATCAAGACCAGGTGGAAACAGGTACCCAGGATGAGCCAGTAGCAGGGCAGATTTGAATAAATATATGGACAGCTCTCCACCCCCAGAGCTGTGTGGATTTTTCTAGAGCCCCCAAAAAATAAGGAGAAAAGGATGCCATGAGCTGAGGGGCAGTTTAAAAGCTACTGGGAGGCTGGCAAATGCTGCCTGGGGTAGAGGCCCAGCATTCTGCCAGCTGAGTGTGGCTGGAAGGACACAGAGAGGGACAGATCTGGAGGGTCCTCATCCTCCTCGTCCATGCCCTGTCTGTGTTTCCACTAGACACACAGTTCCAAGGTTGGGGTCCAGTTCAGGATCAGGGCTCAGCCTGGGATCAGGGGTTGGTTGGGATCAGGGCTCAGTATGAAGTTGGAGTTCAGTCCAGCTTGGGCACAATCAGTGTGAGGGCTCAGCCTGGGACCGGGGTTCAGTTTGGGGGTCAGAGCTCTGTTTGGGGTCAGGGAGTCAGCCCAGACTCGTGACCGGCCCAGTTCTGCTGTGTTCGATTTCCTCCACTCAGCTGGCTGGTACCTGCCTCCCCAATCCTTTGGCAGATCCCTGTCTGGGCTGCAGCAGAAAGTGGAGCCATCTCCAACCCAGTCCAACCTCCCTGCTGCCTCTAGGGCCTGGGAAGGAGTGGGAGATGCCCCCCAGAGGTGGCCCAGCCCCCACCTCCAGCTTCATCTGCACGTCCTCCCGGGCCGTGGCAACGTGGTCCAGGTGCTTGCTGGCAGACTCCACCTGGCTGCAGTAGCGGCCGTAGATGAGGAACCTACAGGAAGAGGATAGGCCACCAGGTAAGGGGGGCCGACACCAAGGTCAGGCAGATCTGGGTGTCAGTCCTGGCCTCGATCTTCCCATCTAGATGACCCTGAGTCTCAGTCTCCCCATCTGTGAAATGGGTGTGACAATAGCACCTCCCACAAGAGGTTATCATACCATTAAATGAGATAACACGTAAGTTCTTGCCACAGTGCCTGGCATATCATACCACCTCTTCCCAACGTTCATTTATATAACAAACACTTATAGAGCACCTACTGTGTGCCAGGCCCTGTGCTAAGCACTTTATGCATCAATTGATTCAACCCTCACCACAACCCTAGGAGGTGTGTTCCTGTACCATACTGAAGCACAGAGAGGTTAAATAGCTACCCAGTGGGAATTGAACCAGAGATGGGCAGCCCCCTTGGCCATGAGTACACAGCCAAAAGTCCTCCCTGTCCAGTGGTCTCTGAAGCTAAGGTCTCCCAAATGACCAGCCCAGACAGGGCAATGACACCCAGGGCTCACCTCTCCTTATATTTGATGAAGACTTGGTACAGATTGGATGCACCAGGGGTGGCCAGGGCTTCCTTCATCTCCTTTAGGAAATGTGTATGCACGCGAAGCAGGTCCTACTCGCAGGGAAGGGAGAGGACTGGGGCCAGAGCCTAGGGCTCTGAGAGCCATGCTGGGGAGGGTCCTCCACCCCCCTCCTGTGCTGCTCAACTCCCAACTCCCATACTCCGGGGACAGGCGGGGCCAGGAGATTATCCCCTCTGGACAAAGGCTCACCTCAATGTTGATAAAGATAATCTCAATGTCTTGGGGTTTGAGGAACCGTTGCAGGGGCTTCATAAAGTGCTGCGGGAGGGGAGAGAGGAGGAGGGAACATGAGACCCCCTCCCTCCAGCCTGGTCCCCAAGAGACAGGGACAAGGACACAGAGACAGAAACAGACAAACAAAAACAGAGACACAGAGAGAGAGAAAGAGACAAGAAAGACAAGGAAACAGAGACAGAGAAAGAGACAGAGAAATGAAAACAGATGAAGAATGTCCACATCAAAACTTGTACAGGAGTCTGGGCATGGTGGCTCATGCCTGTAATCCCACACTTTGGAAGGCTGAGGTGGGAGGATCACTTGAGCCCAGGAGTTTGAGACCAGCCTGGGCAACAGAGTGAGACCCCATCTCCCAAAAAAAAATTTAAAAATTAGCCGGGCACAGTGGCGTACACCTGTAGTCCCACTCGGGAGGCTGAGGGGGGTCGAGGCTGCAGTGAGCTATAGGCACACTCCAGCCTGGGTGACAGAGCGAGACCCCATCTCTTAAAAAAAAAAAAAAACTTGTACAGAAGGTTCATAGCAGAATTATTTATAATAGCCCAAAAGTGGAAACAACCCAAATGCCCATCAATGGGTGAATGGATAAACAAAATGTGGTTCATCCGTACAACGTGGCCATGAAAAGGAAGGAGGCTCTGACACAGGCTGCAGCATGGAGGGAACTTGCGGACATCATGCTCAGTGAGAGAAGCCAGACACCAAAGGCCACAGAGTGAGTGATCCCATTTATATGAAATGTCCAGAACAGGCAGATCCACAGAGAGAGAAAGCGGGTTTGTGGGTGCCAGGGGCTGGGGGAGGGTGACATTGAGGGGTGACAGTTAAGGAGTGTGGGAGTTCTTTTGGGGGTGTTGAAAGTGTTCTAAAATTAGACAGTGGTGATGGTTGCACAACCTCGTGAATATGCCAAAAACCATTGAACTGTAGACTTTAAATGGGTGGGTTGTGTGGTTTGTTAATTAAATCTTAATAAAGCTGTTTTTCAAAGAAATAGACAAAGGAATGAGTTTCAGTAGAGAGGCAGTAACCGAGGCAGCCAGCCAGCCACAGGCCGGGATAAAGCGCCACTTAGGGACAGAAAGAGACACTGAGGAGGAAGGAAGGAGAAACCCAAAAGGAAAAGGAAATCGTGGCAGGGAGAGAGAGACAGACAGACAAAGAGGAAAAGACATTGAAAAGCCACAGGGCAAAAGTGAGAGAAACCCAAAGATGGAGACAGACGTAGAAACACAAAACTATGGGCACAAGCTACTCGCAAAGAAAAAAAAAAGAGAGAAAAAAACAAAACAAAACCGTGGGGACAAGGAAAAGCCTTGGCGCGCCCCAGAGGCGGCCAGACAGGTGGACGCGCACCTGCCGGCCCAGCGCCCGCACATGCGCCTTGCGGGGCCGGGCCGGAGGCTCACACCTGCTGGATGGAGCCCAGCGTGTCCGTGTACTTCTCCTCCGTCTGCTGGATCTCCCGCAGGCAGCAGCAGCGCTTGTCATACTCTGTCATCTTGGGCTGAGAACGGGAAGGAGAGGCCGGTGTTGGGGGCCCAGGGGCTGGCCGCCCCCCGTCCGCGCCCCCAGGCCCGGCCCCACCGACCCCACCGACCCCACACACCGGCATGGGCACCGGCTCCGAGCGCATGAGGTCCTCGTAGATCTCGTCGCCTTCTGCCTCCTCATTCTCCACACAGTCGTACAGGTCCTCATCCTCCTCCACCGTGTCGCTGCAGGACGTGGCGTCAGGCAGGGCCACCAGATTCCCCAGGGCAGGGACCCCGCAGACCCCTCCCTGTGTCCCCTCAGACCCCAGGGAAGGGCCATGTCCCCCCCCCAGACCCCCCTGTCAGGACCGTGCTCCAATGAGTCCTGCAGGCCCCCAACACTCACTCGATCTGGTCGGACAGGCCACTGTAGATGTCTTCGTCACCCACACTGTCCTCCTCGGTGGGGAAGGGCCTGGGGGTGGGGGGAGCGGCCAGGAGGGTGTGAGCCAGGGGCCTGGGCACTGGGTGGGGGGAGGGCTTCAAGGAGGGCGAGCACTGGGGCCGAATGTCCCAAAGCCCAGATGGTTACTCACATGATCCCCTTGTTCTGGGCAATTGGGGTCCAGGACAGAGCAGACAGGGTGTAGATGACCTGTGACAAGGGCCATGGCTGCTCAGCAAGCCCCTTACCCACCCCCGCAGAACTCACCCTCGGACTCCCAAGGCTCTGAGGCTAGATCTTGAGGTTAGACTCATGCCTCTTGGAAGCCTAACTCAGGATTTGCTCTACCTGCCCGTACCCCATGCCACGTTCCCTTAACTGAGCTCCTGTCTTCTATTTCATCCTCATCCGCCATTCAGAGAAGATGGGATGATAGTATTCCCATGTTACAGATGAGGAACCCAGGGCTCAGAGAGGCACAGCCACATACCCAAGGTCATACAGCAAGTGGTGGAGCAGAGACTCAAACCCAGTCCCATGTGTTCCAAGCCAGTGCTGTTTGCACCCTGTGTGATGGCTTGTTCTGGCTCATCTGTCCGTCTCCTGACAGCAGCCTTAGGCTTGCCCAGCGTAGACATTAATACAAGTGAATTGAAATCCAATCTTTGGACTTTTAGGTGCCTGGCTCACCTTCCCGAAATCCTGCACATCGAAGAGGTCAAAAGCCTCAAAGAGCTCGCTCCGCTTGAGGCCGAACTTCTCACAGCAGGTGGACAGGAAGGTTCGAATGTTCTTAAGGCACAGGAACTGTGTTGGGGAGAGAGATGAGGGTGAGGGAGGGTATGAAGGGGCAGAGGATAAACTGGCCCCGGGGCAGCTCGGCTGGAGGGGAAAAATGAAAACACGGACCCTCCCCCCCCACGAAATTGCACTCTCTTCTGATGAAGATCAAGCCGTCCCTGAAGCCCACACCTACCCCAAGAACTTTTTTTAATTGAGGTAAAATTCACAAAACATAAAATGAATCACTAACAGACAAACAAATATGGTCTATCCATGCAATGGAATGTTATTCAGCCATAAGAAGGAATAAAGCCCTGACACATGCAACAATGTGGATGACCCTCAAAAACATTCTGCTGAGTGAAAAAAAAACAGACCCAAAAGGCCACATAGCATATGATTTCCCTCGTATGAAATATCCCTGAACTTTTTTGATTTCATGAGCCAAAACATTCCTTTTCTTGTTTAAGCCAGTTTGGGTTGGGTTACTATGACTTGCAACCAAAAGATGTTAACAAATGCAGCAGTCAGGCACATCGGATATGGCCCTGGCTGGTTTTTTGGTACCTGGTTCTGATTTAAAACAAAACAAAACAAAACATCTTGTGTTCTTGAATTTGCCCGATATTGGCTCATCCAATATCCCAATGCACTCAGCTCTCAGACCCTAAAGAATTCTAACCAAACTTCTGTCCACCAGCCTCCCCCAGCATGCAGACCCTCCCAGAGCCAACAATCTCCATGAAGCCAGAGTGGACCAAGAGTCCTGAAGCAGATACATCAGGAGAACTGGTTAGAATGCATCCTCCAAAACCACATATTATATATATGATTCCATTTATAGGAAATGTCCAGTAGAGGTAAATCCATACAATGGAATATTACTCAGCCATTTTTTTAAAAAGGAGCGAAGTACTGTTTCATGCTACCACATGGATGAACCTTGGAAACATGCTCAGTGAAAGATGCCAGTCACAAAAGACCACATAGTATATGATTCCATTCATAGGAAAGAAATGTCCAGAATAGTTTTGGAGACAAGAAGTCCGAGATCAGGGTGTTGGCAGGGTTTGTTTCTTCTGGGGCCTCTCCTTGGTTAGCAGATGGCCACCTTCTCCCTGCATCCTAACGCGGTCTTCCTTCTGTCTGTGTCCTCGTCTCCTCTTCTTTTAAGGACACCAATCATATTGGATTAAGGCCCACCCTAATGACCTCATTTTAACTTAATTACCTCTGTAACGACCCTGTCTCCAAATACAGTCATATTCGGAGGCACTGGAGGTTACGACTACATTTAAATTTTGGAGGCACACAATTCAACCCATAACACAGGAGAAAATGTATTCCAAGAAGCGGGAACAGCCCATGCTAAGGCCCTGGGGCAGGACCATGCCTGGTGCATTGGAAGAACAGCAAGGGGGCCCATGTGGCTGGAGCAGAGTGAGTGAGGGGGAGGGAGGGAGGAGGGGAGGACAGGGAGGGGACAGGGGCATGTATTATGAGATGTAGTACTTTGTTATGGCATCCCAAGCAGGCAAATACACCCTATTGTCCACAAGGTTTCCTGCTACCTTCTCCGTCTTTGCTCAAAGGTCACCTCAGTGAGACCTCCTCTGACCACCTATTTAAAATCACACCCCCTACTCTGGCATTTTGTATCCCCACTGCTGTGCTTCATTTATTGTCCCTTCTCCCCCAAATAAAATGTCAGTTTGAGGAGGGCACGGCCATCATCTTGTTCCTTGTTGGATACCTGGCATCTACAACAGTGCCTGGCGTGTACAAGACCCTCCATATATATTTGTCAGACAAGTGGATGGCAGTGGAGCCTGGGAATCTGCATTTAACACCCCCCCCCAGGTGATTCTGATATAATTGCTAACTCCTGCTCTGCGCCTCTGCCATGACATTATTCGCATTTCTTGAACGCCTACTACTCGTGGTTGGGCATCCAGATGAATTCTATGCTCATGACCACACTGTATTTATGTCCATTTTACCTACGAGAAAGCAGGCTCCGATTGGGAGGGAATGCTGCCCAAGGTTATTACTAGCAAGAGTAAGTCAGTAGAGGAGCTGCAATTGAGCTCCAAAATAGTGTGAATCTAGAACCCACTGTCTTGACCACAGCTTTAGCTCCTCCCCCTGCACGTAGCTAACACGAGCACCCGCCCACCGTGGGCCCAATTCCCAGCACTTTAGAGAGAGAATGTGGAATCTTTGCAACAACCCTGCAAGGCAAGTACTATGATCATTCTCATTTCACAGATAAGGAAACTGAGGCAGGGATGCACAGCCAGGATGCAGGATCAGGCAGCATGACCTTAAAGCCTGTACTTAATCACTATGCCATAGCTGCCTGTATGAAATGATGCAATACCCAGCATTTGTTGTGTTTGTGTTTCTCTTCCATCTTCAGATTGTATCTTCTCAATTGCTGCCACATCCACAGTCTACGTAACCCATTACATATGGAACGTGAACTTTAAATTAATGTTAACCTAAATAAACGTATTTAAGAAGAGAACTTAACTTGTCACTATAAATGGAAAACCAAGACCATTTGCAACAAACAGAAGCAACTGTAAAATAGATAGGATTCAAACAATGTGATTCAATTATAGCTAGATCCTGTGGCTGGCCCAAGGCTTTGACCCAAGCCCTGTTCTCTCTGTCAAAAAGAGAAATTTGCAACAGAGGCACTTAAAAGACAGAGTAGCAATTCAACATTTATTTGTGATTTAAAAAAAGAGAAGAAAAAATAACTCTTGGCAAAGTAAGGATGAAAGAGAACTTCTGTAAGCTGATAAAGAACATCTTCAAAAAACCTAGAGCAAAACATTTTACTTAATAACATGTTGAAAAGATTCCCTTTGCAATCAGAACTAAGGCAAGGATGCTCGCTATCACAACTGCTACTCAACATTGTACTCAGGATCTCGGCCTGCAATGCAACACAAGACAAAGAAAAAAGGGAAGAAAGAAATACAGTGGTCGTTTTTGTAGAAGAAACATCCATCGACATAGAAAGCCCCAAAGAATATATGGATAAATCACTGTAATTAATAAAATTATTCGGCAGTGTTGCAGAATACAAAACCAAAATACAAAGTCCACTGTGTGTCAGTACATCAGCAACAATCACTCAGAAAATGTTATCTTTACCAAAAATAAAAGGTGACTTTGTGAAATCCGAGAATAAGCAAAACTAACCAACGGTGATAGAAATCAAATCGGTGGTTGCTTCTGGGGCAGAAGGGAAGATAGAGGTTGACTCAGACAGGCCACAAGTGATGGAAATGTTCTGTGTGTTGATAAGGGCGTGGATTGCACAAGTATGTGCAGTTGCTAGAAGTGATTGAATGGTAAACTGAAGAATTTAGCATTTCGCTGTAGGAAACTCAGACTTCGATTTAAAAAGGGCACCATTTACCACATAGCCTAAAAGATGTAAAACAAACCAACTCATAAAGCTAGTGACATCTAATGAATCCAACAAAAAGTGCAAATCCCTTATGAAGAAAATTATAAAATGTTCTCGAAAGACATGAAAGAAGACCTAAATAGAGTAGAAAGTATTCCCGTTATTTTCTCTCCCTTTTCTCTGTCTTTTCTATGAAGAGTCACTATTTTAAAGCTCTCGACTCTCTCCAAAATTGAACTGTAGATTCAATGCAATTTTAATTAAAACCTCAAAATGGTTTTTCATTGAACTTAACACACGAATCCTAGGACTTACATCAAAAAGCACAGAGTTCTGAAGAGCCAAGACATTCCTACAGAGGGAAAATAAAGTGGGGATATAAGTCCAACCAGATATCAAGACTTATCATAAATCTACCGTAATTAAGACAATGTGATCATAGTAGCCAGCCTCCAAGATGTAGCCCCCAAGGGTTCATAGCTGCCAGTATTCATGCATAGTTCTGATGCCCTTTTGTAATCCCCTCCCACATTGAACCAAGACTGGCCTGTGTGACTAATAAAATACGGTGGAAGTAACAAGATGTGGTTTCTCAAGACTAAATAAGAAAAGGCATTTCAACTTCCACTTTGGCCTCTTGGATCACTCATCAGCCGCCATGTTGTGAGACCACTCAATCAGTCCCGTGGAGAGGCCCATGCGGAAAGGAACTGAAGGTCTATGTGACTGAGCCAACTGAGCAGAGTGGATCCTCCAGCTCCCGGCCAAGCCTTCAGATGACTGCAGGCCCAGCGACATCTGATTGCAACCTCATAAGAAACCCCCAATGGGAACTGCCCAGTTGAGCCATTCCAGAATTTCTGACCTACAGCATAATAAATTGTTGTTTTCCTCAACCGATAAGTTTGGGGATAATTTATTACTCAGCAATAAATAGGTAACATAAGGATAAGGACAAATAAACCAGTATAGAGGGTTTATGCCTACTGTATCATGTTGTTGTAAGGGCTTGACATTTCAATAGATGGAAATTATCATTATCATCATCACTATCATCAACATCATCTTCATTACCATCCCCATCACCACCACCATCATCACCATCATCTTCATCACCATCCCCACCACCACCACAATCATCATCATCTTCATTACCAACCCCACTACCACCACCATCATCATCACCACCATCAACATCACCACCACCATCATAATCACTATCCTCAACATCACCATCACAATCATCATCATCATCTCCATCATCACCACCATCATCACTACCATCAACATCACCGTCATCATCACCATCATCCCCACAATCTTCATCACCATCCCCACCACCACCATCATCACCATCGTCTTCACTGCCATCCCCACCACCACCACCATCATTGCCATGATCCCCATCACCATCACCATCATCATCATCATCTTTATCACCATCCCCACCACCACCACCATCATCATCACCACCACCATCATCACCATCATCACCATCATCTTCATTACCATCACCACCACCACCACCATCATCATCACTGTCCTCATAATCACCATCATCATCTTAGCTCCAGCTAGGAAGCCCAAGAGCATTCACTGACCCATAAATTTTTAAAGCTGGAAAAGACCTCAGATACCAACCAGTTTCCAACCTTCATCACCCAGAGAGCAGGAGAAACCCAAAGAGAGAGAAGGGTTTACTCAAGGGCATAAAGCAAACTGAGTGTCTCCAGCCTCCCAGGCCTCAGTTTCTTCCTGTTGCCTACGTGTGGCAGAGGCCACTAACAACCCACCAAAATCATGCCTTCTCTTCCATAATATGTAATTGCTATGGGAAAGTGGCTGCCCAGACAAGGACTACATTTCCCATCCCCCCTTGCATGTGGGTGTGGTCATGTGATCATGTGACTACTTCTGGCCAATAGAATATGAGCATTTGTCATATGCATCACTTTCATCAGGGTAAAGTATTTACGAAGTAGGAATGACTTCTCCATACCCTCTTTCTCCCTGTTTTCTGCAGGCTGAGATTCTAAGAGATGGCAAAGGCACAAATGAAAATAGCCTGGGTCCCTGAATCACCCTGTGGGGAAAAGTCCCCCCACTTGGGACCAGGAACACATGCATTGGACTATTATGTGGACAAGAAATAAATGTTTATTGTGTTAAGTCACTGAAACGGCTTGTTTATTACAGTAGCTAGTGTCATCCTCATACAGTATATCCTTAGGGCCAGAGCCAGTTGTGATCTGTTTGATCCTCAGAGGCCCCAGGACTCTCCACTCCTCTTGCAAATTCTTCCAGTAATTACATGCAAAAAGCTGAAGAAAAGACTGGTGTTTGGGCTGAAAGTTTCTCTCACATCTGCCTGGTGAACTCCTACACATCCTTCAAGGCCCATCTCCAATATCTCTTCATCCAGGAAGCCATCCCCAGCTTCTTTGGCCAGGCAGAGTTCTCACTGTCCCCTGACTGCAGGCTGCCTTAGAATAAAGTCCCTCCCTACCCCAGTCCTGGCCACAAGATCTGTGACCAGCTCTTTCTCCTCCATAAGACGAAGGCACAGCCCGGGGTTGAGTCACCTCTGGAGCCTGAACATTACATGGTGGCATGCAGTAGTGCCCAATAAATACTTATTGAATAAATAAACAAACAACATGGGAGTAACTAGAAGACTGTCTGGACCTCTTTTCCAGCTCAGGGCCAAATTTTCAGAACAGCTAAAAGCAACTTTCCTTTGTCATCAATTTCTTTCTTTTTAGAGACAGGGTCTTACTCTATCACCCAGACTGGAGTGCAGTGGTGTCATCACAGCTCATTGCAACCTTGAACTCCTGGACTCAAGAAATCCTCCCACCTCACCCTCCTGAGTACCTGGGACTATAGGTGCATGCCACTGTGCCCAGCTAATTTTTAAATTTTTTGTAGAGATGGGGTCTTGCTGTGTTGCCCAGGCTGGTCTCAAACTCCTGGTCTCAAGTGATCCTCCTGCCTCAGACTCCCAAAGTGCTGGGATTACAGGCGTGAGCCACTGCGCCTGGCCTGTTGCCATCAATTTCTTTGCTTACAGCTGGGGAAACAGGTTCATTCAACAACGGACACCTCAAACTTTGCAGGTCCAAGACTGACATCATTGCCGATTCAAACTCACTCCCTTCCCCAGCCTCCCCATCTCAGCGATGGCACCCTCATCAACCACAGACTTGTCTTAGGAACCCCAGAATGATTCTCAAAACTCTCCCATCCCTCACGAACAAGTTAGAGTAAGTTTACAGAGTATTTTCTACAAGCCAGGAATGGTTGCAAGTATTGATTCATTGAATCCTCCACTTGCAGTCAATCTCCTTTGGATTCTACATCCAAAACGTCTCTCACATCCAAGCCCTTCACGCCATCCTCGTTACCAAATCCTAGAGTGGCCACCACCACTGCTTACCTTTGTGACTGAAACGGCTTCCCCAAATTCATTTTCTGCTCCTCCCAGCCCACCTTCCCACAGCAAATATGATCGTGTCGCTCTCTGCTTGAAACCTTGGTTCCACATCATCCACAAGATAAAGTCCAACCTCACCATGGCTCCTGCTGACTTCTCCAAAGACTGTACCCATTTCTTCACTCTATCGCTCCTATCTCTGCTCTAGCCAGGTAGAATGATTTCCCCACCCTAAATACAACATATTTTTACTGTCTCTTTTCTCCGAGCCTTGCATATTAGGTTGCCTCTGCCTGAATGCCCTTTGTGGTAGATTACAAATACTTCCCAGCTCCTGCCATCGACAGGTGGAATCTATTTCCCCATTTCTTGCACCCGGACTGGCCTTTTGACTTGCTTTTAGCCGACAGAATGAGCTTAGGCATCAAGAGACCTTGTAACTTCTCTTGCTTTCCTGAACTGTTCCCTACCAAATTAAAGAGGTCAGGCTACAGTACTGGAGGATGAGAGGCCACATGGAGCAGAGACAGGCAGTTCCGGGTAGAGGTGCCCTATGCTAACCTGCCTGCCAACCACCAGACATGTGAATGGAGCCATCCTAGACCACTTACCCCAGTCAAGCTGTTAGCAAACCACAGAGATCAGCTGATCTGCCCAGCCAATTCACATTAATAGAAATTGCAAATGTTATTTTCAAGCCATTCAATTTTGGGGTTGTTTGTTATGTAGCAAAAGCTAACTGATACACTCATCCTTGCATCTTAGATGTGACTTTCTCTAACAATGAGAAAGCCTTTTTAGAATTCCTTTTTCACATATTTACTCCCAGACCAGGTTAGTACCTGCCTCCAGGCTTCCAAAACTCCCTGAGATTCCTTTATGTCACCTTTGGGGTATAAACTGAAATTGGCCTCAATATATATTCTTCCCTTTTGCATAGCAATAAGGCTCTCAATTTTCAGCTAGGTACATGGCCTCTTGGAATAAAGACAACTTTTCCCTGCCTCTTAACATCCAGCTATGTTAGGTAGCATTAATGGCCACAATTCTTCACCTCTCCCTGTATTCCTTTGCAGTACTCTCCCACTATGGGCAGAATATACTTCTCCGCCTCTTGAATTTGTCTTTGGCCACGTGACTTGCTTTGCAAAATAGAATAAGGCAGAAAGAGTTCTTAGCCTAAGCCTCAAGAGGCATTGGATGTTTCAATTTTCCCTGCTGCACCTCCAACATTACCATGGGAAGGACAAACAAGGCTAGTCTGCTGGTACTAGGAGGAGAATGAGGCACACGGGCCAGAGCCACCTTAGCCAAGCCCAACTGACATCAGCCAACCCAGCCAATGTTCACATGCGTGCTAACTTATTGTTTCATAATGCCGAGCTTTCGTGGTTGTTTGTTACACAGCATTTTTTGCAGCAATACTGAACTGATACATCAGGTGTGGCCACACGCCCAGGTTTTCTGGCCAATAGGATACGAAAGGCGCAATTTCCAGGTTGGGTTCTTAAAGGGGAGGGACACTCTATTGTCTTTGCTCTGGCTAGGAAGTGGTTATGGTGGCGAATTCTCTTGGGAACAGAGGACAAAGGAAATATTCCACAGATGTCACAGCAACAAAATAGAAGACACTGGTCCTTGACACTATAGCAAGTGCCATATCACCCTTGAACAGATTAAGCCCAAATTGTCACATAAGAAATAATCTTCAATTCTATCTAAATCCATTCATACACACAGACCCCCCCCCAGAACCCTGATGTACCTTTGAAAAAAATAGCCCCTTCCCCTTTCCCTTCAAGCCACAGGGAATGAGAGAGGCTCCACCCTCAAGTCCAGTCAATTAGCATAGCCCATCCCCTTTCCCTTGGCTATTGGTTCAGAGATCACCGCGTGACCCAATTCAGACCAATAAGAGAGTGTGAATCCCGGATCTTAAGCTCCACCTTCCAGGACAGTGACTTACTCTCCCCAGTGGTGGCCAGGGATGAGGTTATGAGGTCTGGAGCAATGGCATCCACTTGTCTGCCCTGAGGGGGAGATCCTGATGTTACCTGAAGCCTGAAAAAGAATCCATCACAGAGAGACATCCAGCCTCTGACGGCATTGTTGGAGCTACTGAATCAAGCCATACCTGAAAGCCACATATGATTTCTATTGCATGAGTCAAAAAAATTCCCTGAATGGCGTAAGCTCCTCTGATTTAGGACCTTATTAAACTTTTCCTGTCAAGGGCTAGGTAACAAAGATTTTCAGCTTTGCAGGACGACATTCGTGCTCAGGTGCAACTATTCGACTCTGCCATCATAGTGCAAAAGCAGCCGCAGAGAGCATGTAAATAACAGCCATGGCTACGTATGCTCCAATAAAACTTCATTTACAAGAACAGGTGGCAGGCTTGATTTGGCCCACAGGTCATGGTTTGCTGAGCCCTGGGTTAGGTTTTCTGTCATGTGCAAACTCCTTGGGGGCATCCCCCACTGCCTTGATGAAATGCCAGACCCTGTTAGGCTGGAGGGAGCTGAAGGAGAACCCCATAAACCCCCTTTGGCTTCCATGACACCTCTGTCAGTGCAGTCCGAAGGCACGAATCTATTCTTCCTTCCTTCCTTTCTCCCTCTCTTTTCTTTTCTTTCTTTTTTTAAAATTAATAATAGACTTTATTTTTATATCACTTAACTCCAGTGAGATTGGCCCATATCAAAAAATCCCCAAACAACAAATGTTGGCGGGGAGGGGGACAGATAGGAACACTCATACACTGCTGGTGGGACTGCAAATTAGTACAACCTCTATAGAAAGTAATATGGAGATACCTCAAAGAATTAAAAGTAGAATTACCATTTGACCCAGCAATCCCACTACTGGGTATTTATCCAAAAGAAAAAAAGACATTTTATAATAAAGACATCTGCTCTCGAATGTTCATAGCAGCACAATTCACAATTGCAAAGTTGTGGAAACAACCCAGGTGCCCATCAATACACGAGTGGATCAATAAAATGTGGTATATGTATACCATGGAGTATTACTCAGCAATGAGGAACAACAGTGAATTAACACTTCTGGTATTATCCTGGTTGGAGCTAGAACCCATTCTTCGAAGCGAAGTGTCACAGGATTGGAAAAACAAGCACCACTGGTACTCACCATCAAACTGGTACTAACTGATGAACACTTACATCACACAGGGCAATAACATTCATCTGAGGGCGGGCGGGCAGGAGGGGGGTGGAAGGGACGGGAAAAACTCTCACTGAATGGATGTGGGGAGCACAGTTTGGGGGATGACCACGATTGTGGCTCTGACACGGGCAGAACAGGGGCAATGTGTATGGCCAAAGTGTTGTACCCCCATGATATTCTGAAATTTAAAAAATAAAAAAAATTTTTTAAAAATTAATAATAGACTTTATTTTTAGAGCAGTTTTAGGTTCGCAGCAAACTTGAGCAGAAGGTACAGAGAGTTCCCAAATACCCCCTGCCCCTACACACACACAGCCTACCTCTCTACCACATCCCCCACAGAGTGGGGCATTTGTTACAACTGATGAACCTGCATTGACACATCATTATCACCCAGAGTCCGTAGTTCCCATTAGGGTTCACTCTTGAGGTTGTACATTCTCTGGGTTTGGACAAATGTACACTGACATGTCTCCACCGTTACAGGATCACACAGAGTAAGTAGTTCTGCTGCCCTAAAAATCCTCTGTGCTGTACCTCTTCATCCCTCCCTGCCCGCTAACTCCTAACAACCACTGATTGACTATCCCTATTGTTTGTCCTCTTCAGAAACATCACATACCTGGAATGATACAAAACGTAGCCTTTTCAGACTGGCTTCTTGCACTTCTTGTAATATGCGTTTTTAAGTTTCCTCCCTGTCTTTTCATGGCTTGAGAGCTCGTTTCTTTTTAGCCCTGAAGAATCTTCCATTGTCTAGATGCACCACAGTGTATGTATGTATTCACCTACTGAAGGGCATCTCGGTTGCTTCCAAGTTTTGGCAGTTATGAATAAGGCTGCTACAAACATCCATGTGCAAGTTTTTGTGTGGACATAAATTTTCAACTCCTTTGGGTAAATATATTTTCTTTTTAATTAAATATTATAGTTAGATCTCAAATTCATGTGCAACAATCCCTAATCTTACTCTTTTTCCCCTCCCCACGGGTATCCAAACACAGTTGTGTATTATTCCTCTGTTCATGATTGTATTCTTTTACTGCACATACATGTATTCACAAGCAACACATGTATGTATTCTTTTCTGTCTCAGGTCCTGCCCTCCCTCCATTGCTACAGCCTCGTCTTCCTAAAGTCGTCTCTGAAGAGTCCATCAACCCTGGCTGTGCCACCAGCCACTGCCCTCCGGAGCCCCCAGCCCTTCTTGCAAGGCACCATATGTTGAGGACTTAGACCTTTGCCAAACTGTGTACTAAGAGTTCCACATGGGTTATTTTGTTTCATTCTCCCAACAGAGTCGCTACCGGGATCTATGGAGTGGGCTCTAATAATATGGGTTCATTCAGACCCAAAATGTTGGCGTTCCCTTGATGTCTCTATTTCTCTTTCACACCACTTCCATCAGCAAATCCTTCTGGTTTCACCTTCAAAATATTCCTAGAATCCAGCAGGGTGGGGTGGCTCATGCCTGTAATCCCAACACTTTGGGAGGTCAAGGTGGGAGGATCGCTTGAGGCCAGTTCAAGATCCAGCCTGGGCAACATAGCAAGACCCCATATCTAGAACACAAAGAATTTTTTTAAAAAATTAGCCAGATGTGGTGGCGCATGCCTGTAGTCCCAGCTACTCGGATCGCTTGAGCCCAGGAGGTCAAGGTTACAGTGAGCTATAATCGCTACACCACACTCCAGCCTGGGTGACAGAACAAGACCTTGTCTCAAAAAAAAAAAAAAAATTCCCAGAATCCAAATGCTTCTGTCCATCTCCACTGCCACCTCCCTGGTCCCAGCCACCAACATTGATTGCTCAACGAGATAATTGCAATGACTACCTCACAGGCTCCCTGCTTCTGCCCCAGGGGCACCTATAATCTGTTTTCAACACAGTAGGCAGAGTGATACTATCAGTACCTTTCCGGGTTCTCATCCCACCCAGATGCAAACCCAAGTCCTCTCCGAAGCCCACAAGGCCTGCCCTGCCCCCTCCTTGCCCTCCCCTCCTCCCTCTCTCATCCTGCTCACTCTGCTCCAGCCACACAGGCCTCCTCCTCGCTGTTCCTAGGACATGTCAGCAACGATCTGGCCCCAGGGCCTTTGCACTGGCTGTTCCCTCTGGTTAGCATGTCTATCCCCAATTAACTCCACAGCTCCTTCCCTTGCCTCTTTCAGGCCTTTGCCGAAATGTCACTTCTTGGTGAGACTTTCCCTAATCACTCTGTTTAAAATCACAACACACATGCACACACCGTTCCCCATCTTCCCTTCTCTGCTTTATTTTTCTCCCCATAGAACTTATTGTCTGGCACACTATATATTTTACTTACTTATTTTATAATTGTCTGCCTATGCTCCACCCCCTCAAACCACACACAGACACACACACACACACACATACACACTAGAACATCAGCTCTATGGGGGCAGGGTTCTTCGTGCATTTTGTTCACTGCTGTGGTCTCAACACCGAGTACCGTGCCTGGAACAGCACCTGGTAGATGTTCAATAAAAGTTGGTGAATGAATAAATCCTCCTTTGACAGATGGGACAACTGAGGCTCAGAGAGGGAATATCACCGGGCCAGGACCATGCAGGTAGGAATGGGGAACCGGACACTGAAACGCTGAGCCCAGAGGCCATGCCCCCGACCACTGCACCACCCTGCCTTTTTTGAAGCACACTAAGCTCTTCCTGGTGCCTCACAGGAGGTGATATAATAGGGGGACAGGGGAAAAGGGAGTTGGCACGTGACAGAAAGCACATGTGCCACTCTCCATCCCAGCAGCCTTTGCAGTAGTGGGCTGGCCCCATGCAGAGTAGGCAAATCACCAGAGGCAACAGAACCCAAGGGAGGAAGTTCCCTCCTGACCTCAGGGAGATCAGCTGAGCCTTTTGAGATGCTTCCCTTCAGTCATGTGACCCCCCAAAGAGGGGAAAGAGGGTATGATTCATCGCCCCTCCAGCTGGGGTGGAGCCAGCTAAAGAAAGGGGCTCCCTCAGACAGCAGTGGTGACTGTGGTTAGACCACCAGAAGGACTTCCCGGTCAACTGAAAGCATGAGAGAAGGTGGCAAAGGACAGGATGCCCTTTAAACAAATGGGGGGGATGGGCATGTGAGGACAGTTCCTCCCTGTCGGGGGACAACCCCCTTGGCTCCCCTCTTCTTTCCTGCAGGATCTCAGAGCGGGCCACTGGTTGGGCTGGCGTCTTGCCCATATGCTAATCAGCACCCGGGTGCACCGCGGTAAACCCTGAGACTCACTCTTCCCCCACTTGCCAGCACACGTCCCCCATCAGCACAACCCCTGCCCAAGACAAAGAAAGAGCCGGAAAGGTCGTCCAGTCTGCCACACCCCTTCAGGGTGCAGGAACAGAGGCCTGTAGGGGCTGGGACAAGGGGACCCAGAGTCAGCTCCCCACCCCCACCCGAGCCCCAGGGAGCTGGCCGGAAACCGGAAATGCCTGTTACCAGGGCTTTGTTGGGGAGATAGGAGAAGGGTGGGTGGGGTGGCCTCTGCATTCAGCCCCCTCAGCCCCTAATCGTGCAAGCTCAGGCTCCCTGAGGGACCCACGTGCTGCCCAGGGAGGGTGGGCGTGCCGTGCACCCTTTCAAAGCTCCAAAGCGGGGGTGCAAAGTGTACCCTTCCCGTCCTGGCCTTCAAAGCCTCCCGTGAGCCAGCCTTTCTCTCCTCTTGCCCCTCTCGCCTTCCACCTCAGCACACAAGCAACCTCTCCACACCAGCAGGGGCTCAGACACACCTGGTTCAACTCCCAGCCCAGCTCAGCAAGCTGAGGGAGCTTGGATGGGTCATTTTAATATCCTGGAGCCTCAGTCTACTCATCTATACATTGGGAATGAAAACACCAAGCAAATCTCTACTCTAGCGCTCAGCAGAAAACCCGGCCACCCAGGCCTGGTCGCGCATCGATTCAGCAAGCATGTATTGAATGCCTACTGTGTGCCACACACCGGGACCCTGTAGTGGCCAAGGCAAACAGAGCCCTGTCCCTGTAGAGCTTATAGTCTGGCCGGGAGACAGACACTGAACAGGTAGTAACACGAATAATTGATTGATGACAACCATATGACCTATTCCATTCCCAAGCATTTAACTCAAGAGGCATGAAAGCGCATAGACTTGTACGTGAATGTTCATAGCATCTTGATTCATAAGAGCCAAAAGGTCTATCAACAATCCAAATGTCCATCCGCTGATGAACAGACAAACAACAGGTGGTAAGTCCCTACAGTGGAATACTACTCAGTAGTGACAAGGAATGGAGCCCTAAATCGTGCAGCAATATGGATGACCCTTGGAAACATCATGCTCAGTGAAAGAAGCCAGGCACAAAACACCACATAGGGTACGAGTCCATTTACATGAAACTCCAGGAAATGTAAACTAATCTATAGCGACTGAAACAGCAGGTCAGTGGACGTCGGGGGATAGAGGAAACTTTGTGTGTGTGTTGGTGGGGGAGGTGATGGGTATGTTCCCCCTCTTGATGGTGGGGCTGGTTGCACAGTTGCATACACATGTCAAAATTTATCAAATCATGTATTTTAAATATGTCATTTATTATATGTCAATACAGCTGTTTTTTTAAAAAGCCAGTGGGATGTTCGCTGCCCTATTGTATCTCTCCCCTAAAATTGGGAGCATAGGATGACTATTGGCTTTAGGGAAACAAGGGGTGAGGGGAAGGGTAGAAAAGAAGGAAATAATGTAAACCACCTTGGTCAATTATGCAAAATATACTCTCCGGTCACATTTTTATTCCTAGTCTTGACAAAACATACTAAATGAGAGACAAATATGTACTCTTTCTATTCAAATTATTCTCACTTTAGATGTGAGGGGGGTGGGAAAGTGTTGCAGCCAGAGGGAACAGCACATGAGGGGCGTCTTGATCATTCTGCCACCCCTTCATTAATTCCACAACTACTTATTGAGCACCTACTATGCGCCAAGTACTGGTCTAGGCGCTGGGGATACAGCTGTGAGCAGAAGAGGTAAACACATCTGCCCTAGTGAGGCTGACGCTCTGGCAGAGGAAGACGACAAACGTATTATAGGAATATAATTGCGTAGCTTGTCAGAAGGTGGTAAGTATTAAGGGAGAAAAATAAGTAGGAAAAAGGAACGGAGAATACTAGAAGGAGATGCGATTTAAAATAGGGAGGTATGGGAAACCTCATGGAGAGGGTGACATTTGTGTAAAGGCTTGAAGGAGGTGAGGGAATGACCCAGGTGGGCGTCTGGAGGAAAAGCGTTCCAGGCAGAGGGAACAGCCAGTACAAAGGCCCTGAGGCTGGCCCCTGCCTGGTGCATTGGAGGAACAGTGAGGAGGCCCGTGTGGCTGGAGCAGAGGGAGTGAGGAAGACGGAGGGAGTGAAACAAGGGTGCTATCAGCTGCTGATCTACCCAAACTGGGGCTATGTAATCAAAGTGAAGCAAGTGGTTGTCACCCCAAGCACCCCACCATCCTGCCATATCTCCCAGCGTGCCTGAGAAGGAAGCACAAATAAATGATTGATGCCTTTTTTTTAGAGACGGAGTCGCGCTCTGTCACCCAGGCTGGAGTGCAGTGGCATCATCATAGCTCACTGCAGCCTCCAACTCCTGGGCCCAAGCGATCCTCCTGCCTCAGCCTCCTGAGTAGCTGGGACTATAGGCATGTACCACTACACCCGGTTAATTTTTGTATTTTTTGTAGAGACGGGGTCTTTCTATGTTGCCCAGCTGGTCCTGAACTCCTGGGTTCAAGTGATCCTCTCACCTCGACCTCCCAAAGTGCTAGGATTACAAGTGTGAGCCACTGTGCCTGGCTAATTGATGCCTTTTGAATCATTTCTCCCAACTCCACCCTGGTACCATACTCAATAGCAGGTCAGGCTGAAGGCAATAGCCCCACATCCCTTGGGGTGCTCAGATGCTGCTATGGTTTGAACGTGTCCCCCAAAATTCATGCGTCGGAAACTTAATCCCCAGTGCAATGGCGATGAGGTCAGGAGGGCAGAACTCTGATGGGCAGGGAGGAAGAAGGCAGATTAGCCGTGTGCTGGTGGCCCATGGCAGGAAGAGTCACAAGAAAGGAGATCTGGGCTTGATCTAAACATGAACTAAACCCCAAAGCCAGCAGAGGCAGCACATCCATTCCCAGACAAATCGCAAAAAATGGCAGCTCCTGTTAATTGAGAACTAGGCACTGTGCGAAGCAGTTCGTGTGCATTTTAATTGGCTCCTCTGCCCTCTACAAAGCCCTGCAATGAGGGCTCCTTTTCCGCAGGCAACACGCTGAGCTCAGAGACGCAGAGGCATTTGCTCAAGGTCACGCCCTGCCTTTGCTTACTGCTGCATTGTAGGGAACTACATTTCCCAGGTTCCTTTGCACCCTGGCTTCCAGGTGGCTTCAGCCAGTGGGCGGTTCTCGCAGGTGCCCAGGGTGGGAGGAGAGAAGCCAGGGTATCTCTCTCTCTCTCTCTCTCTCTCTCTCATTCTCTCTCTTCCCCATCTGAATTCTCAGCCCCTGCATCATCCATTAGCCAATTCTCTGAATTAAATTCTCTCTGAAAGACCTAAGATGATTTCCGTTTTCCTGGCTGAATACTGACTAGGAGAACGAGAAATATGAATCCAGGACCATTTTCATAACCAAACACCTTGTAAGATTCGTATGCCTTCTTTCCCCACCCCCAAGAAGTCATATTCATAGAGTACTTACGGTCATAAGTTTTCGGGGCTGGCCACTTGGATTCAAATCCAAGCATTTCTTACTCATTTGTTACATAACCTTGAGCAAAGTTACTTAAACTTTCCCTGCTTCCATTTCCTCATCTGTGAGATGAGGTTGTACTTTCCAAAGATGACCACAAAAATATCACCCTTCTGCATGTTCTTCTGCAGTGTGAAATCTGATTCCCCTCCCCTCGAATCTGGCAGGTCTTAGTGCTCGCTTGTCACTAAGAATGCGGCAAAGTGACACCACCTGACTGATTTCTAAGTGGATCAGAAGAAGCCTTGCAGCTTCCACCTTGACCTTTTGAGGAACACTTGCTGTCTTTCCAGACTTCTTTTTGAAACTCCGTTGCCATGTTGTGGGGAGGCCCAAGCCACATGGAGAGGCCACAGTCACTTACAGGTACCTCCTGAAGTGCTTTACAAACTCTACAATTATTACGTCATTTTAAATTCTTATACCAAGCCCATAGGGTAGAGACTGTCTTTATCCCCATTTGAAAGATGGGGTAACTGAGTCACAGAGAGATTCAGTAACTTGCCCAAGATCCCACAGCTGGGATTGGAACCCAGACCCCCAGGCAACTGAAGTCCACACCCCTAACCCCGAATTCCTCAAGGAATTCCTCGGTCTCAGCACTATTGACATTTGGGGTGAAAGGGGGCTGTCCCGGGCATTGGAGGACATCCAGCAGCATCTTTGATCTCTACTCAGTATCAATGCCAATAGCACACCACTGCCTCCAGTAGTGACAACCAAACAAAAATGTCTCCAGGCGTCGCCAAATGTCCCCTCAGAGTACAGAGTGGCTCTGCCCTCATCCCCACTCGCAACCCCTCTGCCCCCGGTGAAGAACCATGCACAACCACTGCACTGCCTTCCGTCTCTAGCGTGATCAGAACTCCCCAAGACCTGTCTCTCCCCCGGTCTTCCCATCATAGCAAGTGATACCCTGATTCATGCAGGTCCCTAAGCTACAAAATCAGCCATCAGCCTGCCTCCTGTTTCCATCCACCCCCGCCCCTCCTCTCCTTCAACCACAATGTGAGCCAAATGCACAACCCCCCATACCCAGTCCAAGCCACCATCGCTTCTTGCCGGGATGCCTTCATCAACCTCCTCTGTCCGGCTCCCTCTGACGACACCTGTACCGCCCCACGGAGCAGCCACAGGGACCTCTTTAAACCACCCATCTGATTAAACCCTCCAAGGATTTCCCATCCCATTTAAATTCTGCACACACGTCCGCACAGCCCCCCTAGTGAAGTACCTTCCTCCCAAACTTCGTTTTCCAGCACCCTTCACTCACCCACCTCCCCCCAGAAGCTCCTTCATTCAGATTCTTCCCGCTGCAGGGCCTTTGCATGGCCTTTGCCCTCTCTGCCTGTGCTTCCCAGAGCTATCCCCCCCACCCCTGGCTCTCAGCTCTCCCTGCCCACCCTCCAGAAAACATGTCCCTCTGGACATTTATTACAACACACCAACGTTTGGTTGATTTGCCTGCCAGCTTGTTTACTGTCTGGAATGGGTTGGAAAGTGCCTCCCCCGCCAACCCCCCCAAAAAAAAAGATGTGTCCATGTCACATTTCGGGAAACTGTGACTGTGATCTGTGAATGTTATTTGAAAAAAAAAGGTACTCTGCAAGATGTAACTTAAGGATTTTAAGATGAGGAGATATCTCAAGGATCTTAAGATAAAGAGATATGTGTGGGGCCCACCTGGATAATCCAGGATTTATTAGGGTACACCTTAAATCCAATACCGCACTCAATGGGCATGCCGCCTCCTCCAGGAAGCCTGCCCTGATTGCATCTGGGAGTTTCCTCCTTTCTGCTCCCACAACGTCCTGGGCTTCACACACCCATTGCGGAATGTGTTACACCGTGAGAGACACATAGACAGACACAGAGGATAAAACCATGTGAAGACAGAGCCGCAAGCCAAGGAACACCTAGAGCCACCAGAAGCTGGAAGAGACAGGGAAGGATTCTCCCCGGAGCCTCCAGAGGGAGCATGGCCCTACAGACACCTTGAGTTCAGATCTCTGGCCTCCAGAAGTGTGAGAGAATAAACGTCCCTTCTTTTAAGCCATCCAGCTTGTGACACTTTGTTACAGCAACCACAAGAAACAAACACACCGTCCCTCTCCCCCACGAGGCCATGAACTCAGAAACGTAGGGACCATGTCTGTTGTGTTCTTTCCCATAACCCGAACAACCAGCGCCGCGCCTGTCACTCATGATAAAATAAACGAATATTCTAACTGGAAGAAACTCTTCCCTGTTCCCAGCCAGTAACTGTAAGCCGTCTTTGGATCTTCCCCAAGATCAGAAGCTCACTCCCTCCAAAACAGTGATTTTCGCCCGGGGTGATTCTGCCTCCCAGGGGACATTTGGAAATGTCTGGAGACATTTTCTGAACACAACTACAGGACAGAGGTGCTACTGGTATCAAGTGGGTACAGGCCAAGGATGTCACTAAACATCCTACAATGCACAGGGCAGCTCCCAGGACAGAAAATGATCCGGCCCCAAATGTCAACAGTATTGAGGTTGAGAAATTCTGACCTACATTTTGTCCTGATGCCGGTATAAACATCAATTGCTTCCTGACATCTTATTCCCCCTTCTTCTGGTAACATCCCTCAGTTTCCCCTGTGAAGCCAACCCACCCCCAACACAAGGAATGGGCATGTGACTCTGGCCTGGCCAATCAGAACACAGTATTCCCCTGGTCACAGCAATTGGTTCAAGAATGGACATATGACACCCCCCCCAAAAAAAATCATGTCCAGTGAAAGACAATCTTAGGAGCTTGGCTTGAGTGACCAGAAAATCAACCCTCCCATTTTCCACTAAACTCAGAATTGTGGAAATATAAATTTGGAGCAGCTGGGCACCCGCATAGTATCTGCCTCCGTGAGGGGAAATAATGACTCAGAATGGAGGAAAACACCCCAAAGAGGGCAGAGTTAAAACGTGAAAAGAGCAGAGGTGAGGAAGGTAGTCCTGGAATATTGTCTGCGCCTCTGGATCCAGCCAGACCTGAAGGCGTTTGCTCCTAAACTTCTCAGGTATGTGAGCTAATAAATATTATTTTTGACTAGGCCAGTGTGGGTTGGGTTTTACTTCATAAGATCTGAGACTCTTGGTTGAAACTTCTGCCGAATGAGTTTAGAATTTCCTCAAACCTTAAACTTCTCCAACTGAACACTGAATGTATTTCTTCCACTTCCTGAGGGTTAGCAAAGAAAACTAACAGAATTTCTTTCCATCCCCTTCAATATGTCCCAACCTCCCACACTCAGCATGTCACCTCCTCCAGGGAGCCTACCCTGATTGCATCTGGGAGTTTTCTCCCCTCTGCTCCCATCCATCGCTGAATGTGTTATACTGTGTCATCACTGCCTATTTCCTCATCTATGCCCACGAGTTGCCTGAAAGCCTGTGTCTCATCCATCATGGAATGCTCCATCACCCAGCACATAGCCTAATACAAACCACTGTCTACGAGGCGGGTGGCATTATCATTACTAGGAGCATTACTATTATCATCATCATCCCCATTTAACAGATAAGAAAACTAAAGGTGCGAAAGCGTAGCCACTGGCCCAACATCACATAACCAGGCAGGATTTATTCAGACAATCCACACCCAACCACCACTAACCAGCTTCCACCAGCCCAGTAAGCACTCAGCAGACACCTGCTCAGTCAGGGATCTGACTTAGTCTGTAAAGAGCCAGATAGGAATTATTTTCGGCATTGCAGTTCATAAGGTCTCGACTACTCGGCTCTGCGGCTGTGGTGTGAAAGCTGCCCCAGGCAGAATGCCGACAAATGGCCATGACCATGTATCAGTTAAATCCTGTTTACAAAACGAGACAGCTCGGGCCCATGAGTTACAGTTTGCCAGCCCCTGAATTAAGTGAATGAATGAAGTGAATAGAGTCATTCATTCATTTGATACATGAATACATCATTAATTAATTGAGCACCTACTGTGTGCCAGGTGCTGTCCTGAGGCACTGTGGATACCTTTGTGAGCAAAATAGACAAAAATCCTTGCTTGGCATTCAAGTGGGGGTAGCAGGTAATAAACAAATAAGTAAAAACTATGGTAGGGCAGAGACCAGTAAGTGCCATGGAGGAAAGTAAAACAAGGAAGGGGGTGGGAAATTAGGAGGGGCGGGGACATCTGTGATTTTATATAGGGAAACCACGAAAAATCTCTCTTGGAAATCTGACAGAGCTAAGAGAACAATCACAGTGTGTATCTGGGGACAGGAGATCCCGGAAGAAAGAACAGCAGGTGCAAAGGTCCTGAGGTTGGATTGGGCCTGGCAGGTTCTGGGAACAGTGACAAGGCACGTGTGGCTGCAGTGCAGTGAGCAGGGGGGCGAGGGGAAGGAAGGTAGGGCTGAGAGGTGGACAGAGGCTAAATGCACAGGCCCTTGGGGGCCGCGGGGAGGATTTTGTCTTTTTCACCCTCCCATGGCAATCTTTCTCCGCTAGAAAAGACTCCCAGACTCAGGAGGGTGGGTCCATGAGATAAAAGGAATCTGGGCCCTGGAGGGACTTTATAAAGTAAGGCCATCCTCTTCCAACCTTCTAGCTAACTGTGATGTAAGAGGTAGACTCTTACTACCACTGAAATGATGCAGTTTGGTACAGCAACTGACATTACCTACCCTGACTTATATACCGTGGCCTACAGGCAACTCAATGAAATCAAATTAACAAAAATAATGACTTCCATTCATTTAGCACTTGCTGTATACATCTATCACCATGCTAGGAATTTCACTTACCTTATCATGTTTAACTCTCTGAGATAAAGGTCCTATTGACATGCCCATTTCATAGATAAGATAATCAGGGATCAGATAGGTTAAGTAATTTTTTTTTCTCCAAGATCACAAAGCTACTAAGTACCTGACTTGAAATTTAAGCCAGCCTAATATATAAAGAGCTCCTACTAATCAATAAGGAAAAAGGTCAGTAGATCTAGAAGGGAAAGTATTAGTGGACCAATGATATGAACAGATATTATTTCACAGAAAGAAAATATACATAGCTCTTAAGCATAGGAAAAGAGGCTCAGCCTCACTCAGAATAAGAGAAAATGTAAATTGAGCCATAATGAGCCTCATTTATCACCCATCAAGCTGGCAAAACTCCCAAAGCTTGACATCAGAACAGGCTGTCGGCGAGGCGGTAGAGAAACAAGCACGCTCATGCATTGCTGGTGGTAGCAGAATTGGAACAATCGACGTGGAAACAATCCCATAAGGAGAACAGCCTGGCAGTATCTATCAAAAACACAAAAAGACTCATACATTTCAGCCCATAAATCCCACTTCCGGGCCAGGCACAGTGGCTCATGCCTGTAATCCTAGCACTTTGGGAGGCTGAGGCGGGAGGATCACCTGAGCCCAGGAGTTCCAGGTTGCAGTGATCTATGATTGTGCCACTGCACTCCTGCCTGGGTGACAGAGTGAGACCTTGTCACTTTAAAAAAAATTATCACATGGATATATTGCTCATGTGTGAAATAATAATAAATATGGTGCAATAATAACACGGTCGTGCACCACATAAGGCTGTTTCAGCCAATGATGGACCACATATACAATGGTGGTCCCATAAGATTATAACACCGTATTTTTACTGTACCTTTTCTATGTTTAGATACGTTCAGATACACAAATACTCACTACTGTGTTACAGTTACCTACAGTATTCAGGACAGTAACCTGCTATATCCTAGGAGCAACAGGCTGTACCACATAGCCTAGGTGTGTAGTAGGCTGCACCATCTAGGTGTGTAAGTACACTCTGTGATGTTCACACAATGACAAAATTGCCTAACCATGCATTTCTCAGAACATAGCCCTGTCGTTAAGCAATGCATGACTGTATATGTAGCTCTATACTTTTCTATGTTCTTTATAATAACTCACCTATCCCTCACAACAATACTTTAAAATATGGATTTATTAAACTCATTTTATAGATGAGGAAACAGAGGCACAGAGAGGTTAACTAACATGTCCAAGGTCACAGAGTAGTAGAGGAGCTGAGAAATGCTTCATAGACAATCTTTTTTTAGAAGCTATAATTGTAGAATAGGAAAATTCTTTTTTTTTTTTTTTTTGAGACAGAGTTTTGCTTTGTTGCCCTGGCTAGAGTGCAGCGGCGTCATCATAGCTCACTGCAACCTCAAACTCCTGGGCTCAAGCAATCCTCCTGCCTCAGCCTCCTGAGTAGCTGGGACCACAGGCACATGCCACCACACCCAGCTAATTTTTTTCTATTTTTAATAGAAATGGAGTCTCGCTCTTGCTCAGGCTGGTCTCAAGCTCCTGACCTCAAGCAATCCTCCCACCTCGGCCTCCCAGAGTGCTAGTATTACAGGCGTGAGCCACCACTCCCAGCTGGGAAATTCTTTTTTTAACCCCAGCTTTATTGAGATATAATGGACGAATAAAAATTGTACATATTCAAGGCATACAACATGATGATTTGATATACACATACGCTTACATTGTGTGATGATTACCACAATCAAATTAATCAACACATCCATCACCTCACATAGTTACCTTTCACGTGTGTGTGGGGTGAGAGATGGTTAAGGACATTTAAGGTCCATGGACAAGGTTATTGATTGCAGTAAGCTTGTCATAACAAAAGCCTGGCACAAGCCAAGCGTCCATCAATAGGGCAGATGGTCACATAAATGATGGTCTAACCATACAATGGAATGGAGGCCATTTAGAGTAATTGCTATGAGTAAGGAGCCCTGGAACCAGGCTGCCGAGATTCAAATCCCGACTCTGCCACTTTCAAGTTGGATGACCCAGGGCAAGTTACTTAACCTCCTTATGCCTCAGTTTCCTCATATAAAGAATGGGGATAATGATACTATCTACCTCCTACGTTGTTATGGGGGTTAAATGGGTTACTGTAGAGAAAGTATTTAGACCAGGGATCAACAAACTTTTTCTACAAAGGTCCATATAGTAAATATCTCCAGCTCCACAGGCCCGTCTGTCGCAACTACTCAACTCTGCTGTTGTAGCACGGAAGCAGCAATAGACAACACATAAATGAATGGGTGTGGCTGTGTCAATAAAACTTTATTTACAAAAACACACTGTGATCCAGATGTGGCCCTCAGACTGTAGTTTTGCCAGCCCCTGGTTTAGACTAATGTCTGGCACATAGCGAGCAAAACAAATAAGTGTTTGTTAAATAAATGGGATATCATGTAGCCATGTTTTAAAAAGAAACAAGACTAGGACTTAAATTTTTCCCTACACATCTTTTTACGCATTTTAATATTCAAGTGATACAGACGTATTATTTAACAAAACGGTTAAACGTTTCAAAGATCCTGTTGAATTCTCTAACCCCTAGCCCAGGGTTCCTCTATCTTGGCAGTGTTGACATTTGGGGCCGGATTATTTTCTGTGGTGGGGGCTGTCCTGTGCACTGTAGAATGTTGAGCAGTGTCCCTGGCCTCCACTCACTCCATGCCAGCAGCAGGCCTGCCCTAGTTGTGACAACCAAAAATGTTTCCAAATATTGCCAAAATTAGGGGAGAGTGGGGGCGAGGGTGTGCAAAATCTCCCCAATTGAGAACGACTATCCTACCCCAAACTCCAACCTGGTGTGTTACGCTGCATACCCCCTCACCACCCAACATCCTTCCTAAAAAGACTTTTTAGTGAGAGTTTAGCAGGTGCCAGACACCGGGCTAAGCAGTAGTGAAATATCACAGCAGTCCTTCCCCCCTCCCCCCACAAAAACAGGTGCTGTTTTTATCCACATTTCACAGATGGGGAAACTGAGGCTCAGAGAGGTGAAGGAGGAAGTGGCGATGCCAGGATTTGAACTCAGGTCTGGTTCCTCCAAGGCACCGCTCCCCCCGACTCCCACAGCCCATCGCTACTCTAACTGTCCTACCTTCTCCATTCCCTGTCCCCAGTGGCACTACTGTGTACTGAGGCAGGGGACCTTAACTTCACCTGGGCCCCAGCACTGGCCCCCACCCTGAGTCTAAGCAGCCCCCACATCCTGGTGGATCTTCCCCACAATCCTTCTCTTCTTCTCCACTCCCTTGGCCTTCAAGTTCCATCTCTGCGGCCAGATTCTGGAGAGCAGTGAAGGAGGGTTGGTGCCTGGGTGTAGCTGTGGCTGTTCATGATGGTATCCTGCTCTCTCCGGGCCTCAGAGCTGGGAGGGACCCGCCAGCTTGGAAGCTCCCTCCAATCTGACCTGCCCTCATCATTCCCACCAGCCGGGCCAGTCACCGCCCTGAATATACAGGCACCGACTGGCTCCTACCTCAGGGCCTTTGCACTGGCAGCACCCACTGCCCTTTTCTCCAAATCCACAGCGCTCCTTTCCCCAGGTCTCTGATCCCATGTGACCTTATCGGGGAGGCCTCCTGGACCCCCTATTCAAAGGCGCCCCCCATACACTCCCAAGCCTCCTTTCCTGCTTTGATTCCTCCAGAGTGGCACGTTCCACCTCCTATGTGTGCGTTCCCTTATTGGTCCACTGTTGGCCTCCCCCACTAGAATGCAGCCTTCTCGACAACAGGGGTTTGCATGTGTCTTATTCCCACTGTCCCCGGCACCAAGAACAACACCTAGCATGTGTTGTCATTGTTGGATCGTTAGATGGATGGATGGGTGGATGGATAGATGGCTAGATGGTGGGTGGATGAATTGACGATGGATGGGTGGATGGGTAGGTGGGTGGGTGGATGGATCAATGGATGGATGAATATGTTCTTTCCTCCCTCTTCTCTGGAAACAACTGAGCAAAAGTGAAGAACTCTGACAAGAAATGAGAGGGACTTGGAAGAATTCTAATTCCAGCCTCCGCACCTTTATTTATTCCATTCCCCTGTCAGGAGCACTGTCCCTTTTCTCTCTCTGCCTTTTCACATAGGCCATTTATGGACCCACCTTAAATCTGCTGACAGACAAGCACCCAGAAACCCAGAAAGGTTGCTCCTGTGGCATCTTCCTCTGGCTTATTGTCAGTACCTTTCAGCTTCCCACACATATTCCCACGATGTACCAGGTACAGGGCTGAGCTTCACAAGGAGACAAAATGGGCAGGGGCAAGAATGAGTCCCCTCCCAGGCAGGAAGGGTCAGGGTACACCCCTGCCCCACCTGGGGCCTGACACAGCTGGGCACAGGAAGCCAGAACAATAAGAAAACTCCTACTTACTCTTCAAAACCCTAGCACAAATGTCTCCTCTTGCAGAAAGCCCAGTTCCACCAGGCAATGCCCTGCCCTCACCCCAGGTCCCCCAGGCCAGACCACACAGGGCTGGGGGAGTATATTTTTCTGTCTTTCCCAGTCTGGGAGCATTTTGAGGGCCAGGCCTGGGTTCCTGGCATTGCCTAGTACAGAGAATTAGGACTGTTCTTGGAGTGCAGCTGCTCCCCTAGAGATTAATGCCATGCACCCTCACCCTCCATCAGAAAACCAGCTGTAGCTCAGACACACACAGGAGTGGACGTTCATCCTTAAGTCCCTCCATTTTCCCAATAGCTGCTATTGAATTATCACAGGGGACCTTGACTCCCTACCACATCTGGGGTCTGCCTGGTCCCATGGCTACTTCCTCATGGCCTGGCAGCCAGAAGTAGCTCAAGCAAATGTAGGCAAATTTGGGATGGCCTGTGGCCAGAAGGGCTGGCCATTGTGTGTGGAGGGGGTGGCGTTTGGGTTCTGGGGCTCTCTCCTCCTTTTGGAAAGCCCTGCCCAGGCTGAGGAGGGGTAAGCCCCTGGCACTAAGGAAACAGGAGGAACAAAGGCCCACCCACCTCTTCCACCAGTGGATCTGCCCCTGGAAACCCCCCAGGGACCCTCACAAGCAGTTACTTCTCTTTCTCCTAGCTGATACCCCAGAACAGTGAGGGGGCCATGCCCCAGCCAGCCTCCTCCCACCTGCTGTCCCCAGGAGGCCCTCCCCCAAACCACCGACCCTCAGGACAAGATGTTTGTCCTAGAGGGACTGGCAGAAGGCAGCTGTCCCCTCAGACCCTCAGGCAGGGCCTCGTCGTGCACACCCTCGGGCAGGTGGGGCATGGCCAACCCCACCCTGTTCCCTGTTCCCACCCAGCAGCCTTGGGGACCCAGAGAAGGTGCTACAAAGACAGGACCCAGTCACATAACCACCCCCACCACCCTAACCGTATTCAAATAGGGATTTGAATATATTTCCTGAGCTGGCGGGGTGGCCACAGTCAAATCCACCTCACCCCTCAGCCCGAGGAACCTGGGCCCCTGCAAAATCCCTGCAGAGAAAATGTAGCTCTTCTAAGCTCCAAAACCCCAGGACCTGCTCTCTGAGCCCAAGACCAGGCTCCTCTTCAATGTCCCCCACCTGGGATGGATGGAGAGAGGAAACCCAGAGCCCTGGGGCTGCAGCCCCCTACCCATCCGCCCCACGCTGCCCCAGGCCCAGGCAGGAAGCCAAGAGGAAGGAAGATATGAGGGGAAGGAAGGGGCCCAGGGCCCCGGAGGAGGAGACACATGTGGGGGAAGAAGTCGGTGGAGGCCCCTCCCCCACAGCCAGAATCTGGGGGTGTGTGTGGGGGGGAAAGGATTCAAAAACCTCAGGCACCCTGTTGGCCACCCAGGAGGTTCTGAGGCACCCCCAGGATTGACCCCAAGATGGTCCCATCTGGGGGCTAGAACCCCAGTAGAGGCAGCCTGGGGCTTGGGAGAGTTAACCCCTGGTTTGCCAGTTCTCAGCCTAGATGCAGGACAATTCAGAGCCCATTAACCCATTCAGGGGGCCTGTTTACCCTGGGGGGGGGCACCCCAGAATCTCAGAGTGTTACCACCCTCCTGGGCCAGCCCTTGACCTGAACGCTTACCCCCCCCCAACGTCCCCTCTACTTTGCTGACCTAGAGGGGGAGTGCATTAGCCCCTCCTGTGTCAGCCCGGGGCGCCCCCCACCTCCGCCCCTGGGCACATCAGCCAGCGCTGGGCTCACCTGAGACATCTGGGGGCGCAGGTTGACCTCCCGCAGGTTGATGGCGTGGGGCAGCAAGTTGTTGAGCAGCTGGCACAGAAGGACTCCATCTCGAAGGGCCTGTGCCAGCTCACACACCTGAGCCCCCTCCCAGGTCACACGGTGGCTGGGCGGCAGCACGCGGCACTGGATCAGCCAGTGGGTACACTGACGCCACAGCTCCATGGCTGCTGCCTGCCCAGGCCGGGCCGTGCACCCTCGCGGCCTCCACCGCCCACCCGCCCGCCTGTGGAGAGACAGCTAGTGCTACCACTTCCTCTTCTTTGCCTGTAACTGTCGCCCTGGGAGGGGGTGGAGGAGGAGCCGAGGGGTGGAGGGGGGCACCTGCAGCCCAGCCCCACCCTACGCCTTCCACACTGGATCTGGCCTCTCCTCCACCAACTCAGCATGGACCTGGGCACTGGGGGAGTGGGGGCGCTGGGGGGAGTCAGGCTAGCTAGACTAGGAGGCCAGCTGCCTTCCTCCACATCCAACCCATTGGCGCAATGAGCAGTGCCGCCTCTGAGACATACCCAGAGTCCACCCACTTGTCACCCCCTCTTCTGCCTCCACCCTGTTTAAGCCCCACGATCCATGCCTGGACCAGTGCATTCACCTCCTCCTGGAACCCCGACTCTAGCCCTCACCCCCCACAGTCTGCCCTCCCTGTAGCAGCCAGAGGGCGCCTGTGAGCATCTGAGTCAGGTCCCTGGCCCTCCTCTGCCCACCGCCCTCCATGGCTCCCACTTTCCCCAGTGTAAAAGCACAAGTCCTCCCTGCAGCCCACGGGTCCTGGACAATCTGCCCCCATCACTTCCCTGCCCTCCCCTCCTCCCTCTCTCACCCGCGCTCTCTCTGCTCCAGCCACAGGGGCCTCCTCGATGTGCCTCCAACACACCAGGCACAGTCCTGCCTCTGGGCCTTTGCACCGGCTGTGTCCTCCACCTCAAGCAACTTCATGGCTAGCTCCCTCACCTCCTACAGGTGTTTTCTCAAATGTCACCTTCTCATGAGGTCTTCCCAAATCTCCCCGTTTCAGTTCACAGCCTTTCCCCCATCCCATCCCATCCTATCCACTTCCCTACGCTAAGCCTCTATCATCCTCCGACAAACTGGATATGTATTATACTTATTTCTTTATTGTCTACTTAGGAATTTGTGTCTCTTTTGTTCACTGCTAGCCCCTCCCCCACCCGGCACCTGGCACATACACATAAATATTTGTTGAATGAATTTTAAAAAATGACTGAAAGCTCTATTGGTTCCACCTCTGTCATCCCAAATCCATGTCTTTAACATCCCCGCCGTGGCCACCCCGCAAATCCAAGGCACTATTATCCCTGTCCTAAAAGGTTGCCACATGCTATTCATTCATTCATTTAACAAACATTTACCGTCTTCGTAGCCTTTACCTTATAATTATTAGCTGAAATTATCTACACTACGAGGTCTCTTCCCCTATTTCCACCCCACTAGGCGGTAAGCAGCCCCCTCCCCCTCCATCTGACCCGCTCCCCGCCTTGGGTTTTCTTTTATAATTCTTATAACCACGAGGAGGCGCTAGACCCCTTCACTGGACAAGCTCCTACTCTCCTGTACCCAAACTGGGCAGGGTGGGGGTTCAGGTTGAAAGACTTTGCCCCTCCTGAGCCAGGAGTCTTTTCCATACGGGCGGGGGTTGGGGGAGCCCAGCCTGGAAATTCCCTGCTTTGCAATCCTACAAGCATCAGAACCTCATCCTCAAGCATCTTTGGCTCTCTCTACGCGTCACTTTCCTCATCCGTAAAATGGGTGACGAACTTCCACCGCGCAGAAATACCGTGAGGACCAGAGACAGCGAGTGGGCTTGCGAAGATGAAAGCGAGACAGGCAGGATAGCGCCCCAGGCCTCCGGGTTCGAATCCCACCTCGACCACTCACAAGCTGGGTTAACTTGGGCAAATAAATGGCTTAGCTGTCCCCGTGCCTCAGTTTCCACATCTGGAAAAATGGGGATGATGAAAATAGCACCTACCACCCTTATAGGGCGGCCTATGTGAAAACTAAATGCGTTGAGGCAGGCCGATCAGGCAGAATAGTCCTGGTATACAGTAAGTGCTCAATAAATGCTAGCTGTGGCTACAGCTTTCAAGACAGTTAGGATGAGCCCTTATTAATCAACGTGGCCCCCTTTACTCGTCTCCAGTCATCATGATGGCAGCCCCCCACTTCCCTCCCACCTAGGAAACCACCTGAGTGCTTTGCCCTCAACCTCCCCCAAAGTTCCGCCCAGCACCGACGTGCCGTCTCTGGGGGTGGCTGTCGTGTTTTCCCGCATCCCTCTCCACAAAACCCGCCACCGCACTGGGCTCCTTTCCTGGAAACCCAGGGGGCAGTCTGGAGGAAGCTCCTTCCTCTCTAGGACGTCACAGCCGCCGCCGCCACCCCTGTCCAGGCGTGAGAGCCCGAGGGAGCTGCCCCGCCCCCACCCGGAACCCGGGGCGAGGGGGGTGGCGGAGGCGGGGGAGAGAGAGACCCTCCCCCACCCCACACGGGCTCCAAAGCACCAGCCTGGGTGGGACCGAGGGCCCGGGTTCCAAGGGGCGGGGTTGCGAGTGGGCGTGGCTATGTTTGGGGGCGTGGTCATCGGAAGGAAGGGGCAGAGTACGGGGAAAGAGGTACTATCCAGAGGGGGCGTGGTTAGTAGCAAAAAAAAAAGGTTCTAAGGGGGCGGGGCGAGAACAAGGGGCGGGGTGAGAGCCTGGGAGGTTAGAGTTGGAGGCGGGGTCTGCACGGGGGCGGGGTCTGAAGAGGGTGTGGCCAGGTGACCGGGCTTGGTTCCTACTAGGTGCGGCCAGGGGAGGCAGTGCCTGGCGGGGCGGGGCTGTGGGCAGAGGCCTGGAGCCGCAGAGCCTCAGGCTTCCGCCTGGCCCCAGGCTCGTGGGAGCCCGGCGGGTCCCGCCCTGGTGAGTGGAGCCTCCGGACAGAACCAGGGGATGACTGGGGTGGGGGGTCCTCTCTTTGCAGGTGGGGCCACCCCTGGACCCAAGGAGGATCTGGTGGGGTCTGCCTCCACGCGTCCACGGACGTAGAAGAGGTCGCAGAGTGAGTGAATGGGTCGCCGTGTGCCTTGCATGCCGGTGTAGCCGGGCGTACCTAGGTGTGCTCCTCTGGGTGTGTTTCCTGTGCAACACGGAAAGCCTCTCTGTTTCTATTTTTGCATGAGTGACCTTTTTAAACGGTGAATCAGATCGTGTCCCTCCTTCATTTAAAACTCTTCCGAGGCTCCCCATTCCGTCCACTGTGATTGAAATTCAGGGTGCACCAGTTCCTGCATGTCCTCCCCTTCTGGTCTTCCTAACCTCACCTCCTCCTCTCTGCTCCTTGTTCATTGTATTCCAGCCACACCAGCCTCCCAGATGATGTAAAATGTTTAAGAAGCAAGAGCCATCTCACCTCCAGGTCTTAGCACTTGCTGTACCCCCCACCTGGACGACTCCTCCAAATCTTTCCCTAACCACCTCCTTTATTGAGATTTCAGTTCCTATGTCAGTCACCTCATGGGAGAAGCCTGTTCTACCTTTGCTATTAATATTTAAAGTAACCTGTCGACCCCCTCTTTATCAAATCTCTCTGTCTTATCACCTTCACGGATTACTCTTAGAAATTATCTTCTTCATTCATTGTGTGCTTGTTTGTCTGTCTGTCTTGCCCAGCTGACTGCGAGCTCTGGAGGGCAGGGCAGGGTGGAGCAGGGCTTTGATTTCTTTAGTGTCATTGTATCTCCAGGGTCTAGGACGGAGCCTGGCACACAGTAAATGCTCAACCAATCAGTGTTTGTTCAATGTCAAGTCTGAGACCTTGTGTCCGTCTGTGTCCATGTTATCTATGCTGGTGTCACCCCACCCAGCCATGCGCACACATGTCCCCGAACTAACCAGAGCCTTGCCACTGACCCACCTACACCCCCACTAAAGGGTTCGAGAGACAGAGGAAGTTGGGGTTGGCAGTCTCTAAGACCAAGGCTGGGCCTGGCCCAGCTGACAAACAGGAAGTGCACAGGCATTCTGGAGACACACCTGGCTTCAGGTATGCAGCGCCTGCAGCCAGCTCCCTGCCCCTAAAGCCCTGCTCTCCGCCCCTAAAGCTGCTAGGTCTGCTCTGAGAACTTCCTGCCCCTTCCAGGCCCACAGCCTGCTGACTCAGGAGGCTGGAATCCTGGTGCTATTTCCCTGCAGACCCCTCCAGACCCAGAAGACCTTGGGGGATTGGGGTGGGGGGAGAGTAAGAAGCAGATTCTCCTCTTCCCTCCCATTCAGAGCAGTTTTCCCCACCAGACACTTGAGACACACTGGCCCTGAGACCTAAGAGGTTATCAGGAAACTACCAAAATATCTGAGACCTCAGTTTGACCATCGTACTAACAAATGGCATTGGCTCCAAAATAGGAGAAGAATCTGCAAACACCAAATTGCTGTTTGCTGACGTTTCTACAAAATGTGACCTTTTGACAATCTTAACAATGGGGTTATATTCTAAAGCAATGCATGGGTTAGCTTTGCACACATCCCGAGCATCCCTGAGTGTGCACGTAGATTGATGGGGAGCCTTGGATGTTTGTTAGGTCAAATCCCCTCTGCCTGGAATGTTTTTTTTTTTACCCAGAGAGTCACCGGGCTCACTGCCTCAAAATCCTACCAGTTTTTACTCAATGAGACCTTTCTTGGCCACGCTATCAAAAATCTTTGATAGGTATGAAGGTTCCACCACTGGAACCTTCTTCATATCCTGTCCCTGGTTTAGTTTTTCTGCCCAGCACTCTCTGGTGTACTCTATCATCTTATTATTTCTTAGTCACCACACCCCAAGAAGAACGTCTGGCGGCAGGGATTCCTACCCATTCTGGGAGAATGGAGACCCCCAGCTGGGTCTCTCTCTAGTGCCTAGAACAGCTGTTTGGCACAGCTTAGGTGTCCCATAAATATGGGTTCAGTGAATTCATTAATTGAATTTTTACAAAACGTGGTGGCATGACATCATCTTCATTAATTTTTTCACTTCATAAAAATTGCATTGCCTTTGAAAGTAAGGCATACAGTACTCTTCTTCCTTTGCAGGAATCTCAGTGGACACATGCCATTTCCGTGACATCACAGCCAATCCTAAGTTAAACAAGTTACTCGTAGCCAGATTTATGTATTTTTATACATAAATATATATTTATGTCATAGATGTATTATATATAATATAATACTGTATATAATATATAGATATGATATATAATAAATATTTATATAGAATTTTACTTTGTATAATACATAAATATATTTATAAGTAAATTTGTATTATTTATATATAAAATATATATATAAAATCTGGCTAGAAGTAACTTGTTTAATTTAGAATATATGTTTATATAACATATGTTTACGTTTTATATGTATATAAAGTCTTCCCTCAGTGTCCATGGGGGATTGGTTCCAGGATGCCCTTAGATACCAAAATCTGCAGATGCTCAATTTGCCTAAAACCTAAGCACATCCTCCCATCTACTGTAAATCATCTCTGGATTACTGATAAGACCTCATATTATACAATATAAATGCTATGTCAATTGTTACTATGCTGTATTTTTTTATTGTATTGTTATTTTTTTTCCCCAAATATTTTTGATTTGCAGTTGGTTGAATCTGCAGGTGCAATACCTGTCAATATGGAAGGCTGACTGTTGTGTGCGTGTGTGTGTCTGTGTGTGTGTCTGTGTGTGTGTGACATTGTTGCATTTTAAGGTTTGATAGAATATGGGCTGCTGTCTCCAAAACCAAGAGGAAGGAGCTGACCTAGCCACTCTGGCAGCAAGGCTAATTATTCCCATTTTACAGATGTGGAAGACTGAGGCCTGTTGAAAGTGCAGGGTTCAGCCCTGTCACCCTCTGTCCCCAAGAGCTCCATGCAGGTGCCACAGGATGGAGAGGACCTTGCTGGCCAACCCTGGTACCACGGCCCCCTGTCACGCCAGGTACCACCTCCTGCAGGGCCTCAGCTCCATCTTAGGGGAGCCTTTCCCACCCTTGACCTGCCAAGGACTCCTGGGTCCTGGTTAAGGGGCTTAGGGCCAGGGTCTGTTGGGAGAGGTGGCTGGGGGCTGGGGACTATCTTGAAGTTTGGCTGCCTGGGAACTGTCACTCTTTATATTTAAATTACCATTTTCTTTGGGATGGTGTCGAGGTTGGTGACAGAGATTGAGGAGGGTCCCAATGGCTTCGGAACTGCCCTTGGCCCTGCTCGTCTCTCCCGCTGGGCCCCATCTGCCTCATGGCATTTCCCTCTCAATTAGAAGTTCCCCACCCCCGTCTCCAACTCAGGTGTCACCCTCAGGAATCCTGGGACCCTGAACATCCAATGAAATCATGAGAGACAGGCCAGGCACGGTGGCTCACACCTACAATCCCAGCGGTTTGGGAGGCCAAAGCAGGAGGATCACTCGAGGCCAGGAGTTTGAGACCAGCCTGGGCAACATAGGAAGACCCTGTCTCTACAGAAAATTTTAAAAATTAGCCAGGTGTGGTGGCACACACTTGTAGTCCCAGCTACTTGGGAGGCTGAGGTGGGAGGATCCCCTGAACCCAGGAGTCGGAGGTTATAGTGCGCTATGATCGTGCCACTGCACTCCAGCCTGGGCAACAGAGCGAGACCCTCTCTTTAAAAAAAAAAAAAATCATGAGAGACAGTATAGTTTAGTGGTTAAAATCCCACACCCTGGATCCAGACATCTGAATTCAAGTTCCAACCCTATAACTTACATTCTCTCTGACCTTGGGCCAGGTATTTACTGGACCTCTCTGGGCCTCATTTTCCACACCTTGAAAATGAAGATAATACTACCTGCCACCTAACCTTGTTGCAAGAATTACAGGAGTTAATACCTTTTACATTAAAAGCAGTGCCCGGTGTATAGTAAGGGCTATACATGTGTTTACTACATTTATTGTTTGGTCCCCAGCCCCCATCTCCAGCTTGTGTTTTGCCTTTCCCTCGAAGCCTCGTCCTCCTACCCTATTTTGACACCAGCCACCACAGCTGGCATAAAGACTGCTTGAAAATATTTATAAAGGAGGAGTTTAGGGGGCCACAACCTTGAAGGATCCAGGTAATGGCTTTTCTTGAAGCCACATGTACACAGCAAACCCAGTGCATTTACCAGGTTGTAAGTTGCATTGGTCAGTGGCAGCCAGTGGCAGCAACACACATTCCCAAGATATCACCAGCCAAACACAATCAAGCATTTATGGGTTTGCTCATGTTATGGTCCAAGGTGTCTGAGCAGTGGGGATGCAGAGCTGCATAAATCAACAGGGGGCCAAGTCCATCTTGTGGTTTTGCCATCCCTCAGGGCTTTAGGGATATCCAGCTGACAGATATGGGACAGAACCAGGAGGGTTTTATGGGCCAGGTCTGGATATTTCCCACAGCACTTCTACCCCACATCCCAGTGGCCAGATCCTGTCACATGATGACCCTGGCTTCAAGGGAGCCTGGGAAATGTAGTCCAGATAGGTACCCATGAGAAAGGGGAAAATGGTTTGATGCAGAGCTAACTAGTCTCCACCTGCCACAGAAGTTTCACTGGGGTGGCTTTTCTTGGTTTGGGAGGGCGGTGGAGAGGGAGACACTGCTAACTGCTGGTCTGGGCCCATTCCTAAGCCCCCTGCCCTCTGTCCTCCATCCACAGAAGGCTGAAACTCTTCTTCAGCAAGATGGTGACTTCCTGGTTCGTGCCTCTGGGTCCCATGGGGGCCACCCTGTGATCTCCTGCCGCTGGCGGGGCTCAGTCCTCCACTTCGAGGTGTTCCGTGTGGCCCTGCGTCCCCGGCCAGGCCGGCCTGTGGCCCTCTTTCAGCTGGAGGATGAGCAATTCCCCAGCATGCCTGCCCTACTTCGCAGTTATGTGACCGGCCAGCGTCCACTGTCCCAGGCCACAGGGGCTGTGGCCTGCAGGCCTGTGACTCGGCAGGGGCCTCTGCGGCGCAGCTTTAGCGAGGACACCCTTGTGGACAGCCCAGCTCGGGTAGAGCCTCTCAGGTACTCTCAGTTTTTCTACTTCCTTGAAAACACCCAACAGGCCCCAGGGTTTCTCTACATTAGCACTATTGACATTTAGGGACCCATAATTCTTGGTTGTGGGGGGTGCTGTCCTGTGCATTGCAGGATGTTGAGCCACATCCTTGGCCTCCACCTGCTAGATGCCAGTAGCAAGCTACCCTCCCTTCCCTGCTAGTTGTGACAATTAAAGGTGTCTCCACATATTGCAAGCATCCCCTGGAGGTAGCTCACCTTGGTTGAGTAGACCCACTGGTACAGGGTGAGTGGATGCAGGGATTTCCAGGTATTGGTGAGGGCTGCCCTGTTTAGGCTGGGACCACAGAACTCTCTCACCTCTGTCTCCCAGGCAAAGGAAATGGAGCAACAGTCAGCCTACAGACTTGGAGCATATGGGGCAGTCAAGAGAAGACCACTCGGAACCAGGTGAGGGTCCACTAGGACAGCACATGGCTCAGAGTTTAGCTCTGCTGCTCACCACCTGAGTGGTCTTAGGCAGGTGATGGAACCTCTCAGAGGCTCAACTTCTTGCTTTGGAAAATGGGGATAGTAATGCCCTCAATGTTGTCACAGTGATCTAAAACACACAGGGACTTTGGAGGTGCTTAAAAACACATGTTCACAATTATTCCAAGAAGCCCTACCTGTTCTGACCGCAGCCGACCTTTCTAACAACTTCTGCTGCATACCCTCCTCATTCCAATCACACAGCCCTCCTTGCAGTTGCTGGAACCTTCCAGACTTATTTCTGCCCTGGAGCCTTTGCACTTTCTGTTCCCACCATTGACGGGAACATTCCATTCCCCTAATCTTCTCCTGAGCGGATCCTCTGCGTCCAATAGGAGTTCCCCAAAGCAGTTGGCCCTGACTGTCTTACCTAAAAGAGGACTCGCCATGTCCCCTCATTCTCCTTCTGCACCCCACCTCCTGCCCCATTCAACATGAGCCCGCTCTGCGTGGCAGGCCCTGCGCTGAGAGCTAGGACACACCAATGAACCAGAAAGACAAAGATCCCTGCCCGAGGGGAGCTAACATTCTATTAAAGGACAACAGACCATGAACCACAAAAATAAGTCAATTGTATATGCTTTGGGATAAAAATAAAAACAAAGTTGGGGAGGTTGGGAGAATAGGGAGGAAGGTGAATACCGCAATTTATTTATTTATTTATTTATTTATTGAGCAAGGTGTCATTCTGTCGCCCGGACTATAGTGCAGTGGCATCACAGCTCACTGCAACCTCAAACTCTGGGGCTCAAGCGATCCTCCTGCTTCACCCTCCCGAGGAGCTGGGACTATAGGCACATGCCACCATGCCTGGCTAATTTTTAAACATTTTTTGTGAAGATGGGGTCTCATTATGTTGCCCAGGCTGGTCTCCGACTCCTGGCCTCAAGCAACCCTCCCACCTAGGCCTCCCGAAGTGCTAGGATTATGGGTGTGAGCCACCATGCTGGCCTGCGATTTTAATAGTAGTCAGGAAAGCCCTCCTTGAGAAAACAAATGGAAGGAAATGAGGGGGGGAACAATGTGGATAATGGGGGGGGGTGGTGAGAAAATGGCCCAGACAGAAGGAACAGCCAGTGCAAAGGCCCTGGGGTGGGAACAAAAATTTGAACTGTTCGCTCAACCAAAAAGTGATGAATGTAGCTGAAGCAGCAGGAATGAGACCCTGGGGCTCAGATTGTGAGGGTTTTTTCAGCTCCTGTGAGGACTTGGGCCCTTACTCAGAGTGAGCTGGGAAACTCACAGTGGTTTTGAGCGCCTAGAACATTATCACATGCTTGATAACTACAGAGTCTCACAAAAGTCTTGGTACAGTTTTAAGTACTAATAACCCCAGAGGTAAACATGCCACAGATTTTACAAAAGACATCATTTGAAAGTTTAATACGTTTAGTTTCTTTGACACTTCTGTAGTTTTGTGAATTTTGAATACTACATTTTTTGACATTGTAATTGCACTCGGTCAGTGCTTGCCATCTTTGACCAGAGGGGCAAAAATAAAGAATTCAAATTTAAAATGTTGTATTCAGAATTCACAGAACTACAGAAGTGCCAAAGAATGTTTTCAAATAATGTGTAAGTATGTGGCATTTCTATTGGTGAAGTTATTCACATTCAAAGCTGCACCAAGATAGGTTGGGATGCCCTGTTATTGGCTGAATAATGGATGAATTAGGAGGGGGGTAGCCCATGAAACCCCCACCTATATCCCACCCAGCTATCTTCTCTGTGTACTCCCATTGTCCCTTCTGGTGTGACCCCAGGAGCCTCCACTATGCCTGTTGCTGCCCTGCCCCGGACAGGCAGTGACCCAGTGTTGCTGAAGGCCCCAGCTCTCCTTAGCACTGTCACCGACAGTCTCAGGGCTTCTGATGGACAGCTTCATGCCAAGGCACCAACCAAGCCCCCCCGGACACCCTCACTGGTGCTGCCTGATGCCTCTGGACACCCCCCAACATACTGTGAGCTTGTGCCTAGAGTGGCTAGTGCCCAGGAGACGCCCCCTGGTCAGAGCTGGCCAGAGCCAGAGGCCTTGTGGTGGGAGGCCGAGGAGGAAGAAGAGGAAGAGGAGGAAGAAGAGAACCGATGTTTTGCAAGACCACAAGCTGAGGTCTCTTTCTGCCCCCCTGACACTCCCTCCTGCCTGCTGAGCCCCAGGAATCGGCCCCTGGAACCCGAAGTCCTGTGCAAGCTCCGTGGCCTGCTCCTGGAGCACCATCCTGAGAGCACCGCCCTTCACCTGCTATTGGCAGACTGCCAGGTGGGTCACCCGCCAACTCACCAACTCCCTTCTCCCCAGGCAGAGAGGTGAAGCCCGGCAAGGCCCAACCGCACCTTTATACTTACTGTTCACCTGACCTCCCCATTCCCTCCCGCAGGCCACAGGCCTCCTGGGCGTGACCAGGCTTCAGCGGGCCAGCATGGGGGTGGCCTCTGGCCTGGAGCTGCTCACGCTTCCCCACGGGCATCGCTTGAGGTTGGAACTGCTGGAGAGGTGAGCCAGCCACCTGGAAGCTTGGTTGGGGGGTCCGATTTTCCCCACTCCCCAGGGTTGACAAACATCTCCCCCATTCACGGACCCCCAGGGAGGAGGGGGGATGGGCAACACCACCTCCAGTCTCCCTTCACCCCCGCATTACAAACCTCCCCACTGTCCCCAGACCCTTGTCTTCCGCCTCCGCAGGCACGACACGCTGACCCTGGCCGGGGCGCTGGCGGTGCTGGGCTGCTCTGGGCCGCTGGAGGAACGCGCGGCTGCACTCAGGGGCCTGGTAGAGCTGGCACTGGCACTGCGGCCAGGGGCGGCAGGGGACCTGCCCGGGATGGCCGCGGTCATGGGCGCCCTGCTCCTGCCCCAGGTGCGTGGGAAGCAGGGACGGGAGGAAGCTGGAGTGCAGGAAGAGGGGAGAGGGGAGAGGAGGCATGCTCAGTTCTCCTCCCCCAGGTGTCCCGGTTGGAGCACACGTGGCGCCAGCTCCGAAGGAGCCACACAGAGGCTGCGCTGGCCTTTGAACAGGAGCTGAAGCCGCTGATGCGGGCTCTGGATGAGGGCGCAGGTGAGTGAGGGTCGGGGCTAAGCATCCCCTGCAGTCACAGACCAAGTTTAATAGGAATCCAGTTCTAGGCCCCGCCCGTGAGTCTGCCCTAGGCCACGCCCTCCACACTAGGAGCGGCCTTGGATCCTCTCCCTAGGCCCCGCCCCAGCTCCGTCCCAAGCCCCGCCCCCTGCCCTAGGTCACGCCCTGGACCTGGTCCAGCCTGGCACTAGACTCCGCTTTCTACTCCTGCCCCAAACCCCGCCCCCAGTTCTGTCCTCTGTGCCACACCCATTCGCTGTAGGCACTGCCCTCCATGCGAGACTCGGACCTGGAGCCTTTCCCTAGGCCCCGCCCAAACTCCGTCCCAAGCCCCGCCCCCTGCCCTAGGCCCCGCCCCGGACCCAGTCGGGCTCTGCTCTCTACGTCCGCCCCGAGCCCCGCCCTTGCGTCTGTCCTGGGCGTCCCTCTGCCCTCTGCCCCATCCACTGCCCCAGACCCAGATCAGACCCTCCCCCTCCGCAGGACCCTGCGACCCCGGCGAGGTGGCGCTGCCGCACGTGGCGCCCGCGGTGCGCCTGTTGGAGGGCGAGGAACTCGGGGGGCCGCTGGACGAGAGCTGCGAGCGGCTGCTGCGCACCCTGCACGGGGCGCGTCGGATGGCCCGGGACGCGCCCAGATTCCGCCAGGTGGCGGCCCAGCGCCTGCGAGGTGAGCGCCCCTCCGTGCCGGGCTGCCAGAGGGTTCCGCCTTCAGGAACACCCTGCTTGCTCCAACCGGATGCCTCAAACCCAACCTGCCCCGGGACGGGAGCCTCCTGCCACGCCTCCCCGAGTCCCACCCAAATTGGGACGGCCCCACCTCGCCCAGTGAGGTTCTCACCGCAAGCACCTGCTGCATGAAGCAGTATTGACAGAAACAGGGCGCTCCACCCAAAATGGGGCGGCCACGCCCCCATAGCCACGCCCACAGGGTCCCACTCTACCCTCCCACCTGTGACGACCCCGCCCCCAGAGGATCTCAACCCCCCCAAGAACCGCCAGCTGCCTCCAAAATAACTCAGTCCATTAACCTGGTAGGAGAGCAGTGCCCTCACTGCGCTCAGAGCCACCCTCCTATCCTGGGGCAGCCCAGCCTTCAGGGGCCCCCACCTTCCCTGGTGATCTCAAATCCAGCCCCATTTCCAGGCACAGCTTCTAAAGTGGGGCCCCCAGAATCTTGTACCTGGAAGGGGCCACCCCCATGCACCATGGCAGAGCCTGCCTCCACCGAGCCCCTCAAGCACCTCACCGCAATTCCTGCAGCGACCTAGGAGCCCCCTCCCGGCTAACCCCACCCAGCCATCCCACTTACGAGCTTATGAGGGCAGAGTCCCTCTGGGATGGTCAAAGTCCCATCTGGGAGAGGAAAGACAGGTGCAGTAGGGGCAAGGCGGGAGTCTGGGCCCTGCCCTCAGCCCACCTGACTGTGTCTCCAGGATTCCGGCCTAATACGGAGCTGAGGGAGGCCCTGACCACCAGCTTCCTGCGGAGGCTGCTCTGGGGTAGCCGAGGCATGGGAGCACCACGAGCCCAACGTCTTGAGAAGTTCCAGCGCGTCCTCAGCGTCCTGTCGCAGCGCCTGGAACCTGACTCCTGAGCGCTGCAGGCTGGGACCGCAAGCCTTCTGGGGAACCCCCAAAGAGATCAAGGGAGTCACCCTATGCTCCTCACACAGCCACAGGCAGTGGAGACCTGTCCCGCCAACAGAAGGAAGGGGTGCAGGTTTACAAGAATCTACCCTGCCCCCTAAAAATGCACATGGATCTTGGCGGGGGCTCCTCCCTTACACTGTAAGACCACCCCACACACACCCCACAGCTGGGACTCTTAAGAAAGCAGCAGCTGCATTGTGAATATGGTAAGAAAACTTGCAGATCTGGCATTAGAGGCCAGAGTTCAAATATGACTCTGCCCCTTAAAAGCTGTGTGACTTCTAGCACATCACTTGACTTCTCTGTGTCCACCTTCAACATGAAAGCGAGACTGTATACTTCCTAGAGGGGTTTACAGGGATTAAAGCTTAATGTTTAAATGAGATCGTGGGTGGGTGGAGCATGCCTGGCACACAGTAGGCACTTGGTAAACACTACCTGTTTTCAGTAAGCTCCACCGCATACAAACTTATCCCTGTACCAGAGTCGCAAAAAAGGACCCACCAAGGTTAAAGATGCAGCCCCAGTATCTAAATCCCCTCATAAGGCACAGACTCCAAGAACTTTATCTATTTTTTTTTTATATAAAACAAAACAGCCCAAGTTGAGCGGCAGGAAGAAAAAGATTTTGAAACATGAGTATGTACATCGGTGGTGAAAGGCACAGCGGGTCCATTTGGAGTGACAGGTGGGGGTTGGGAAGGGGGGCAGCAGGTTACATAGGTCTCAGCCAAAGCCACGGGGGCAGAAATAAAGTGCATAGGTCCTGGGGCCCCCCGTGGCCCAGAAGCAGCAGCCGAAGGCCCCCCCTCTTCCCGCCTCTGACAGGGTTCAGTTGAGGGTGACTTGGAGGTAGGAGGTGGGCACGTAGCCCTCACCTCCCTCTTTCCGCCTGACTCGGGTCCAGCCGTCACCTTTGTCCTCTTCCACAAGGCTGAGGTCTTCACCCTCGGCCATGGAGATGGTGCCCTCGCTGGACCCTGTTGTGGGGGTACGGGTGGGCCCAGGTCTGCTTTAGGCAAATTTAAACAGAACCTAGCCAGAGACACCCTCTGCCCAAGCAACTGGCGTGCGCCCCTGCCCAAAAGCCCACCCCAGCCATCCTCACCTTCAAAGTGGTAGATAGCCACACAGTGGCCTATGGGGGACGCAGGCTCCTCCTCAAAATCCTCATCAAACTCCGTGTAAATGGGGGCGTCCTGGCCCTCCTCCGAGGGAGGCTCTTCTGAGCTTTGGGGAGAATTCGGCAGATAAAGATGGGCCCTCCTGGGTCCCTGGGGCTGGACCCGCTCTGGCCTCCCCGCTCACCTCTCCTTGTTGTCCTGTGACGCGTTGCTGTTGCTGCTGCTGTCTGGTGGGGCGCTGGCTGGGGGGTCAGGAGGCCGGGCGTGCCGGCCCAAGCTGTCCCCCTTGTTGCTTAGGACCCGACTTTCGGCTTCTGCCAGCCAAGCCTGGGGAGAGGGGACCACAAGATCAGTTCCAGGGCAGGGCTCCGGGGTCAGCCCACTGTGGACCCGGGGGTTTCCTGAGATCACCCATGCACACCCAAGGCTGTGATGAGAAACAGCTGCAACCCCCCCACCCCCACCCACCCCAGCATCTCCCTGTCCCCTACCCCACCCGGCGGTGACTCAGTCAGCCCCGCCCGCCAGCCCCCACCCCTCCCCAGGGTCCTTCCTTTACCTCATACTTCTGCACTTCCAATTTCAGCCGTTCAATGTTGCTCAGGGTTTCCGTGATCTGGGGCTCCAAGCTGGCAGGGTCCCCCATCTGGGGTGTCTTCTCATAGACATCTTTCATTTTCTTCAAGGCTTCCCTAGGACGAGGCAAGCGGACAGACAGAAAAGGAAGTACAGTCCCGTGCGATTTAACAAGCAAAAGACAGGGGCTTTGCTTCAAGGAGAAAGTAGTAGGACAGGATGGTGGTCAAGAACTCAAAAGCTAGTGCCAGACTGCGTGGGTTCGAATCTCAGGGTGAGCACTTCTTGGTTGTGTGGGTTTGGGTTATCAAACCCCTGCCTCGGGATGCTTGTCTCAAAAATGGGGATAATGATACATATATCTCATGTGGGTCACTGTGAGGACTAGAACCGTGCCTGGTACCTGGTAAATCCTAGCTATTATTCAATTATTCACATACGTCATCGAGTGCCTACTGCATATCAGGCACTATTGTAAGCATCAGAAATACAGCACTAAACAAGTCAGGTTCCTAACTCTACTTTATAATCTCTCAAGAAAATTTGAGAATTCTAATAAATCCATGTTTAGAATGGTGCCTGGAATACAGTAAGCAATCAATAAATGCACAGGTATTATCATTAGTTTCCCATCTCTGTCTCCTCTATGTCTTTATATATAGGTAGTAATGACCATCTCCAAGAGTAGACCTTTGGAATGTATCAGACCTGGACTTAACTTCTTTCCGGTTCTGATACTGACCCACTTTACAGATGCAGAAACAGGAATAAAAAAAGTGAATCGAGCTGCCCAAGACCTTAGAGATAGAGCTAGAAATCAGGACCAGTCTTTCTCAACTCCAGAGCATGCATTCTTAACCCCTCCCCACCATAAAAACCCAGGAACTGTAGCGTTCTGAATGGAACTTCACACCAATAAAAACCATTTTGTCCAAGAGGTTACATGCAAACGGCAAAATATAATTTGGCTGCCTGTTCACAAGTGGAAAACGTCATTCCTATTATGTAACAGGACTGGGAAGAGGATTTTGCTGCTTGGAAGGAGTAAAAAAATTTTTTTTAATCTGGCAGAATTTTTATTGTCTGTATTTTTAGTGTTTTGAGTTATTAAACAGACAATCATATAGCTTTTTTTTCTTTTAGCCAATTAATATGGTGAATTTGATAGATGTTTTGATATTGAACCATCTTTGCATTACTGGGGTAATACCCAACTGGTCGTGGCTTTTTTAAGTCTTTTTAATTTTTTTTTTATTATGGTAAGATATAGATAATGTAAAATTTACCACTGAAGCTGTTCTTAAGTGTACAATGCTGTGGCATTTAGTACATTCACATTGTTGTACAATCATCACCACCCCATGATGTATGATTTTTTAATATGCCATTGGATTTGCTTGGCTAGGATTTTGCATCTAAAATCATAAATGAGGTAAAATGAGCCTATAACTTTATTTTCTTCAATTCTTGGCCACTGATTTGGGCATCCAGATTCCACTAGCTTGCTAAATAAGCTGACAGCTTTCACTCTTTTCTGTTTGCTGGAATGAATTGTGTAAGATAAAAAGTAACTGTTTCTCATAAGTGTGGTAGGAATCACCTGTAAAACCACCAGGGCATGGGGTTTGTTGGGGAGATCTTTGAGTACCATTTAAATGTAATTCATTTATTATTTTATTGTGTCCTTTGCCTGCCTCCCCTCTCACCCCCTCCACCTTACCTCTGGTCAACCTCCTTCTGAAGTTCACGACTGCGTTCTTCCAACTGCTGTTGAAGTCGCTTTCTCTGCTGCTCTGGGGGCAAGTGGCTAAAATCCTCTGTCACCACTGTCTGCAAGGTGGGAAGAGGACTGAATTCGGGGTCGTGGTGTCTAAGCTCCCAGGCTCTGCACAATTCTGAGACATACCAAGTCCACCTTCCTCCCCATCCAAGGTTCTTGGGGGCAAGGCCATGCACAGAGCAAAGCAGGTCTAAGTCAGGCAACTGGGGAAGGGGGTGCCCAGCCAGCGGCAGGAAGCGAGCCCAGGGTCCCGCCACCCGGCCGCTGGGCAGGCTGGGGCCAACACCTCTTCCTGCCCTGAGGCCTCACTTACCCCACGGCTGCCTCGAAGGCTGCGGAAGGATGCTAGCCTCGGTTTGACCGACTTACTGATCTCGCTCAGTATGGCCAAGGGGTCACGGCCGGAGCGGGGGGACGGGGGTCCATTAGGCAATGCCGAGGGTAGGGGGCCCCCCAGGGGGGAGAGGGGTGGGGGGCGTGGCTACCGGCGGGGGCCGGGGAGGAGGATGGGCCGGGAGGATTGTGGGAGGTAGGAGGATGTAGAGAAGGAGGACGGATGGACGGAAGGACGGATGGATGGACGGATGGACGGATGCAAAAAAAAAAAAAAAAGAAAACAAGGAAGAAACAAAACGGAGAAAGAAAAAAATAAGAACGGTAAGAAAACCACAACTCAAGATGTGCACAGTCACACACAGAAAACACTCGAGAGAAACACAAAAATCTGGGAGGTGGCAAGGAGGACACTGTGTGAGACTGTGAGCCGGAAGGCAGAACGCTTTCCCCCACCCGTGTCTCCCACGTCCCTCGAATGAGACACCCAGGAGCTAGCACGCGGCCTGGGGAGGCCCGCGTCTCTGTCCACACCGCTTTCTGGGCTCACAGTCTAGAAGGTGAGGGGAGACACATGCAGGAAATCAAGGTCCCAGATGAGAATGGGGCCGCAGAGGCCCAAAGAACAAGCTGAGGGAAGAGTGCAGGGCAGGAAAGATCTGATGGGTTAGGGGAGTCGAAGGTGTAAGCCGGGCGGTGGCAGGTGGAACTCGAGGAGGGGTATCAAACTCTAAGTCAATAAGGATCAAAAGTATAGTATAAACCAGGGGGTCAAAAGTCTGCACTAGGGAGAAGGGAGTTGTTGAAGGTGTAAACCAAGGGTGTCAAGGTATATCCCTGAGACTGAAAGCCAAAAAACCCAAGAAAAGAGGGCGCGCGCGGGCTGGGGACCCAGAAACCCATCTGTAGGATGGATAAACTCCGGGGAAGTCCCTGGGGACAGTGTCTCTGGCCCTCGGGCCAGCCCTGAATTCCATAAGCAGGTCTTCTCCCAGCATCCTGAGAAGCAGCAGACAGACGCCACAGGCCTCTCCACCCTGCCCCCCTACGCCTCGGGGGACTCCCAGGCCAATCGGCCCGCCCGCCTTCCTTCCCTCCAGCCCGGGCCGGCAGCCAAGGGGAAAATTCCTGCCCAGGACTCAGCGTTCAGGCGGCTGGGGCTGACTCAGTAGGGGCCCCACTGTCCCCACGAACCGTCCTCCCGCCCCCCACCCCAAGGGCCTCGGCCCCCACCTTGTTCTTCTTGCCGAAGGGCCAGCGCTTGGCACGGCTGCGACCCGAGCCCCGGAGCTCGGGCCGTCCATCTGAGGGGGTGCCCAGGCTGCTGTCCGAGGGCGCACGGTTCATGGGCTGGCTGAAGTCTTCGAATTCCACGTCGCCCGGGCGGGCAAAACCTGACTTGTGCAGCTCTATAAGGACCTGGGAGTCCTGGGGGAAGGGCACAGTGGGTGGGCAGCCAGGGGCAAAACAAAGTGCTGAGTCTTTGGGGAGCCTCCCCCTGCCCACTGACACCCCCAGGCCAGGCACCCACGTTCTTGGGATCCACAGTATCTGCAGCCACCTTCATGCCCTCCAAGCACTTGGCAATGATGGGCACCACCTGCAGCTCAGCCTCTGACAAGAGCCCGTACCCGGCCCCCAAGCGGGTGGCCCTGCGTTCATCCATGTCCTGCAGCTTCTGTAGGGACAGGGCAAGGGTGGCTCAGGGGTACTCAACAGAGGGACCTGTGGCAGAGTGATTCACTCCACAAATATGACGGCACTCCACAATGGCCCCAGCCCCAAGCCCGATCTGGTGGGGAAGACAGAGTAGAGAACAGAGACTCCAACTCAGTGTGGCTGGGGAGAGACACAGCATCAGGGGGAATCTCAGAGGGGATCACTTGCCTAGGAAGTCAGGAAAGGCTTCTCAAAGGAGGGGACAAGGGAACAGGGATTTGAAGAAAAAGAAGATCCGGCACAGATACTTCCAGTGCCAGGGTTGGGACAGAGGATAGAGTGCAAGGCTAAAACAGAAGAAAAGAAATTCAAGGATCTTTTGGAGGGTTTGTTAGAACTGGAGCTTAGAATGAGTAGGAGTTTTAAAAGGAATGAAAAACGTCCCTGGCAGAAATCACAGCTGGAGTAAAAGCACGGCTCAGAGTTATTATAGGTTTCTAACTCCCTTTCAATCTAGGGATAGGGACATTTCAGCTGGGGTTCTGACATATGTGTAGGAGTTGGTTTAATTTTTCAGGGATTTTCAGGGAGGTGTGTCTGGGAACTTGGAGTACACACATCAAATATCTGAGGCATCTGTGAAAAATAGAAGTGGGCTTGGTCTCGGTTAAAGCGCTGTAGTTGGGCTGCATATTCGTTTTTGCTTTCCTCTGCCATATGACTTCGAAGGTGAGCTTGCTGCTTGGCCTGAGGAATATCGAGATGGAGGTTACTGTCAGGTTCTGGCCACATTCCACCCCGATCCCCCAAGCCTCTCCCAAATGCCACACACACCTTCTCCACGTCAGCCTTGGTGGCATTGATATCCTGGTCTAGCCGCTCAGCAGTCTGGGCTGCCTTCTCTGCCTCCCGGCAGTCCCGCTCGAACTTACGCTTACTCTGTGTTAGGGGACAAGGGGCATGCTGGGAACCCATGGAGGAGAGGAGGTCTGGGCTAGACAAAGGGGGCAGCTCTGTGAGCAGCAACCCTCACCCTGCTCCTCTGGGCCTGAGCCACCCACCACCCCTGCACACTCACGTTCTCCAGCTGTTTGAAGCCATTTTCCAGCTGTTGCTGGGCCCGACGTCCTTCTTGGAAGTGCTATGGAAAGAAGAGTGGTAAGGCTCACCAGGGTTTTGGCAGGGGTCCTCGGCAAGCCCCAGAGAGAGGATCCCTCACCATCTTCCTCTCCTGTTTCATCTCTTGTGAGTACTTGGCCAGCTCAAGACACACACGGACACTGAGGTTCTCAGCCACCAGCTCCCGCTGGCCTGCAAAGTCATTCACCTCCTGGAGAATCTGCACAAAGGACTGTTGCTGGCTGAACCTGGGGTGGAGTGAGAAGTGGGGAGCAGGGAGTCAGGCCCCCTGGGAGACAGATGCCCCAGGACCCACCTCCAGATGGGAAAGGGTGAGCCCCAAAACATTCATCCCCGAAGCAATGATAAATTCTGATCCACATCCCTTACCCCCAGGCCTTGAGTTGAACGCTCACACAATGCACACAACGCTTATACCATCTTTTTATACACCACCCCAGTGGGGTTGGGGACAGAAACCTATAATCAAACACCATAAATACTTTTTACAGTGAGAGGCATTAATATTCACACTAAGTGGGATAAAAAAATCAAGACTACAATTAACAATACAGGTCAGTTCAGGTCAGAGGCTGCCGCCTAACAACTTACCAAAAAAACTTGATTTCTAGAGCTTTTTGGATTTTGGAATTGGGGGACTCAGAATAAAATCAGATGCTCCTTAAAACTGGGCACTGTTTCAACACATTAACTCAGTTCATGTTCATGCAAGCCCTACAAGGCAGGCAGCGTGGGCACCTATTCCCATTTCATAGATGAGGAAAACAGAGGCACAAAAGTTAAAGTCACTTGCTCAAAGTCACTGGTTTTGTAAATGTTGCAACCTCCCATTTAACAGGTGAGGAAAACAGAGGCAGAGAACTTGAGTCACGTGCCCAGCTAAATAGTAGTGGATTTAGGATTCCAACCTAGGTAATCTAGACCTTGCATCCATGTGACGGGGAACCGAGGTGGGTCGGGGGGTGGCCCAGCTGAGGGAGAGGGAGAGAGACCAAAATGCCGCGCCCTCCCCCCACTACCAAGTTGTCTCCAACCTTACTTGGATTCAGGGTCATCTTTGATAGGTCTCTTGGGCAGATATTTTTTCACCAAGCTCCTAAGGAGAGACAAAGGCATGAAGGCTGAGCCCCCAGCCCTCCACCCGCTCCCCCTCGCCCCAGGGCACGTCCACCCTAGGGTCTCACCGCAGTTGCTTCGCATAAGCCTGTTCCACCTCCGTGCGTTCTTTCACGAACTTCACGTATCTGTCCAACAGGTCCAGCCCCCACTGCGTGTGGCGCTCGAGCACCTCAAACTGATCCTGGGGGGATGGGGAGGGGGGATAAAGTGGGGAGGGCCGGGGTCACGACCTCGGGACCCCACCACCGCCGGCAAACCAGGCGCCCCAGAGCTTGCAGGCTCTGCGCGCGGAGGAGGAGTGGCTTCCCGGCGCCGCCCCGGCGTGGCGCGGGGGGAGGCAGGAAACTGGCGGGAACCCCCTCCCCTTCCCAGGAAGGGCCGGAGAACAGGGCTCGGGCCCCAGCGGGACGACAGGGTCTCCAGTCTCGGGACCGCCAAGAGAGGTGTGGAATGAGGCAGGGCCACTACCCCCTCCCACCCCCCGCTCCCACTAATCCCCCCAGATTCCGGAAAATCCGGCCGGCCCGGCGTGAGTCAAGACCAGAGGGGCAGGGTTCCTCGCAGCCTGGTGAGGGCACCCCCCCCCCCGCCACCGAATGGCCAGGGGACAGGCACCACGTTCCCTAAGTCACCATGCTCCCTGGGGTCTCCCGATGTGTGACTCAGTTTCCCCCACTGACTCCACTACACCTCCAAATGAAATCCCAGAGTTGGAGGTACGGGGGGGAACAGGGGGGACAGTCTAGTTACCCAGCTGCACTCTGATCCAGGTATTCCACCGCCCCCAGAAAGGGGAGGGGTCAGAGGTCCATCTAGGATTGGGGGAAATTTCTGGGGCTTCCAGGGCTGAGGTTACAAGCGACCAGGGGGCGGCCCCGCCCTGTGCCTGGGGCGAGCTGGGGGAGATTGGGGAGGGGGCTGAGGCCAATCCTCGCAGCCCCCTACCCTTCCGTGAGCGTCCCAAGTCCCTAGGTGTTGATTAAAGATGACGGAAAGGGCGGTCAGAACTTCTAGATCCCACGTGGGGGTGAGGGTGGCCAGAGGATCCCCTCCCCCTCCCAGCCGGACAGGCGGGCGGCGGGCAGGGACCCAGGGGCGGTAAGATAAGCCGCCCTCCCGGCCAGGGCGCTCAAAATAGGTGACCTCGCCCGGCCGTCCCGGCCTGGTCCCAGGACTTCTGCCCGCCTCACTCTCAAGCCCGTGCCTCAGTTTCCCTACGCCGCTCCTGCAAGGTCGCCCTTCGCCCCTGGGCGTGCACTACGACTCCCGGAGAAACTCCAAGAGGGGGCGGAGGGTGGAGGGCAGGGACCCAGGCGTCGGTAGAAGGGAAGGCACGGAGCCCCCACTAAGTACGCTGGAGACAAAAGGGGGGACCCTAGCAAGGGGGAACTTGGAGCCCGGACGATTGGACTCACCCACAGCTCGGTGCCCCAATCCATGCTGTCCCCGCCGCCGCCGCCGCGCCCGGTGCCCGCCGCCCTCCGCCCGCCGCCGGGAGACTCAGCCGAGGGCGGTGCGCCTGGCCCGGCCCCGCCCCGCCCCGCCCGGGCCCGCCCACTCCAAGACAAGCCACGCCCCCGAACGCTCTGCCACGCCCCCGCCCGCGCACAGCTCAAGCGCAGCGCTCTAAGGGCGGGGCCCAAGGAGGCGGGGCCCAAGGAGGCGGGGCCCAACGGGCGCTCCGCCCCCTCCTAAAGGCCCGGTGCCACCCGACGCCACTGGACAGACCCCTCAAAGGACCCCCCACTCATTTTCCAAATCTCCGGGGCCCCTCTCATCCTCCCACCCTCCTCCCCTGCCCCAGGTGGTTCTTCCTTTCCCCTTTCCCCTCATCCATTCCTTAAAGGGCCAAAACACTAAAAACCCCAAACCCAATAAGTCCTTCCCCCACCCCGTCGCAGGGAGAAACTGAGGTCACCCGGCTCTTGCGGGCCGGCCCGGCTCCAGGCGTCTACGTTCGTCCCACTAATGGTCTAGTCCCTCCGGCCACAGGGCGGATGGAAGGACTTCGATTTTGCCCAGGACGCGCCTCCGCCAAGGCCGGGTCCATTAGCTCCCACACCGCATCCTGCCCTCCCTCCCCCAGAGCGTCGCTGGGAAACTGAGGACGGGCCGTCCTTGGGGCGCCAGGCCCAGGCCTCTCCCCGGCTGCCATCCAGTTCGTGCTTGCACCTGCCCATTTTCCAGTCTCATCCATGAAGGGCTAATCCAGTTTAATTATCAGTACTGCCCCTGGGATTCCGACTCCGCCCCCCCTACCAGACGCTTGGACCCTGGGGCATGGAAGTCTGTCACCTCCTCTATAAAAGTCTGTTCACACCTTGTAAATCCCTTTGAAGCTTCGGGATGAAAGGGGAGAGAGGCACCAGCAACTCCTACCCCCATTCTCTCTCTAGCCTTTGGCGCTTTCTCTGCAGCTACAGAGATGACAGACGTCTTGCTGAGGCTGGGATGGGCCCCCCGGGGACAGGTTTCCCTTACACAGAGCTCTCAGGCTCCCGGTACAGAGAGATATCCGGGGATCCCGCCTGGGGAGAACTCGGGGAGCCCACACTGGGACTGATGACTCTGCTGGGACCTGGCCCCACCTGCTGGTGGCTTCTGGGCTAGAAAACCTCCGGTTGCAAAGTGGGCTGTGCTCCCGCGGATTCACTGGCTCAGTCTGGGTTTGGGGCTTAGCCCAGCAAAGTTCTGAGCTCAGCTCCGGTCAGCGACTCAAACTGGAATTGGGGTTCAGCCCAGGTCATTGGGATGGGGTCTCAGACTGGGTTCGGGGGCTTAGCAAAAGTGTCAGCAACCCCCTAAGGGGTAAGGGACACAAATTTGGATCCAAGGGTCTGTCTGGCCTAGTCTGGAGTTAGGTCGGGGGTGGGGGTGGGGGGGAAGCCAGAGTTTAAGGCTCAGTTTTGGGGGGTGGGGTGGGGCGGGTGGGGGTCAAGTTTCAGGCTGAAGTTGGGGCTCATCTGCAGGTACAGGGTTCACCTGGGGTGAGGTGTCAGCCCATATTCAAATCTAGCCTGTGATCTGGGGGTGGGGGGCCTCCAATTGCCTCACTCTGGGATAGTAGGAGGCTTAGCCTAAGGCTGGGGACTCAGCCTGGGGTCATAGGTCATCCTAGGGTCAAGATTTATCCTGGGGCTAGGCTTAGGCCTCTCTGTGGACCAGGAAGATAAGGAGAACAGGGCAGGCCTCAACAGATGTGTGTGTTTACCAAAAGCCTGAGTTCTGGCCGGGAGCCACATCCCTGGGGTAAGAAAGGGAAGTTCGTCCCCGGGGACACTGGGAAACGTAGTTTATTTAATGCCTTGCTGCGCTGGTCTGCTCCCTCTGCATTCTGGGTAATGTAGTCCTGGACCGTTAAGGGTAGGTGGAGGAATTCCGCTTCAAGGGCCGGCTACCAGATTCATCGTAATTGGTTAGATAAACTGCTTATCAAATAACATCCGGGAAGATCTTTCTAGCGATTGGTGGGAGTGGAGGCGGGGTTAAGCGGTATCAGCACTCCCATTCGGTACTGGTGCTGTCCATCTGGTCTCGTACGGGACCAGCGGGACACTGCCGTGCGGCAATTGGCTCCTCAGTAGGCGGGTTTGGGGGCGCCAGAGGCGGTGTCGGGGGAGGCGGTGGCTCCAGAGATGGCAGTGAGCGAGAGGAGGGGGCTCGGCCGCGGGCGCCCCGCGGAGTGGGGGCAGCTGCTACTTCTGCTACTGCTGTTGGGCGGCTGCTCTGGGCGCATCCACCGGCTGGCGCTGACGGTGAGACCCACCGCGCGGCGGTCGGGGGCGGGGCCCCGCAACTTTGTCCCGAAGAAGCCTCTTGGCTTGGAGTGGTCTCGTCCGACCTCCCCCGCTTCTTGCGCAGGATGGAGGGGTCCGGCGCCCCCCATTTCCAGGCCTGGAGTGGTCTCGTCCCTGGATCCCCCTCAGTCCTCGCGATGGAGTTGCCCGGCCGGCCACGCGGGGGTCGCGCCCCGCCCACCATGGGCGGGGCTCCATCTCTTAGGACCCCCGGAGTCTTCGCCCTTTAAATTCTTGGGATCACTATGGGGGCGCCAGGGACCTTTGGCGCCTTCCGTGGGGTTGGGGAGGATCGTGGGAGTCCTGGAGTGGGTTCCTCTGGGCGCTCATTGGGATCTTGGGGGCTCAGTTGATATCTCAGCTGCGGGGGGCTCAGTTGGAACCTGAAAATTTTCCAGGAGGTGAAGGCCAGGCACGCCGAGGTGAATAACTGCTCTGGGGGTGGTACTCACCCCGTGGGGGGGGACTTCCAAGTGCCCCAAGATTTCCCTTCCTGGACTCTCAGAACAGCGGCCGGAGGACCTGCGGCCACCCTGTCCCTCCAGGGAGGCAGGCCCTCCTAAGCTCTCTTGCCACCCTCTGGGCTTGTCCTAAATACAGGGGTTCCAGGAGGCCCTTTGGGGGATTTCGTACCGGAGCCCTGGGGCTGGGCTGGTGGGGACAAGTCTGAGCTGCCTCTGGTCTCCCGGCAGGGGGAGAAGCGAGCAGACATCCAGCTGAACAGCTTCGGCTTCTACACGAATGGCTCCCTGGAGGTGGAGCTGAGCCTCCTGCGGCTGGGCCTCCAGGAGAAAGAAGAGAAGTCCCTGCTGGTGAGGGGTTTGAGGAGTTTGCTGGAGGAAGGCAGAATGCACAACCTTCACCCACACTCAGTTCTGGGCTCCCGTCCTAGCTCTGCCTCTCACCCATGTGATCTTGGGCAAGTGCCTTGGTTTTTCTGAGCTTAGGTTTCCCCTTCTGTTACCTGGCAATAATAATACCTCCTGCAATATGTGCCCCGTGCTTTTCTTTTTCTTGTTTTAGAGACTGGTCTTGCTATGTTGCCCAGGGCTGGAGTTCAGTGGCTATTCACGGGCTAGATCATAGCTCCCTGCAGCCTGTAACTCCTGGCCTGAAGCAATCCTCCCACCTCAGCCTCCCAAGTAGCTGGGACTAGTGCCAATGAGCGCAGCTGCTAGGCGGCACTTTTCTTAAAGAGCTGGGGGACATAGCACTGAATAAGTCAGCCCCAGTTCCTGAAGTCAGAATGTATAACTAGCATTTATTGAATGCGCACTAGGTACCAGGTACCATGCAAAGCATTTTCCATGGATCCGTTTCCTCATAGCCACCGCTCAGGGATGCTGCAAAAATTTACTGAAGCCAACTTTATGAGTATAGCCACAGGCTCAGAGGTATGCCGCTTGCTCAGAGTCACACAACTGGGAAATGACAGCCTGGATTCAAACCTGAGTGCACTGGGACTACGGAGCCCAGGACAGGAAGCCACTAACATTTTAAATGGGAAAAAACAGGGTGACTATTGAAGGTCTCCCTGAGGCAGTGACATGCTGGTTGAGTCATGGGGGAGGTTTAGGAGTTAAAGGAAGAGGACGGAGGAACAGGGGTAGGTTGTTGGAAAGTTCAGAGAGAGAATGTGGGATCTGGCACATGGTGGGTGTTCAATGAGTGTGAGGTTAGGTGTCTGTTGCTACTGAAGGGGATGGCTTGATTGGGGGGGTCCCTGATGGGGTCCCTCACATCCTGCCCTTCTCTTTCCATCCACCAGGTGGGATTCAGTCTTAGCCGGGTCCGTTCTGGCAACTCTCGATCCTACTCAGTGAGTGGAGGGCATGGGAGGAGGGGCTGGGTGGTTTTGGGAGGGGGGGGATTTGTCTGTCTTCTTCATCTATAACCCAAAGGCCCCTGCCTGTTCTTTTCTAGAGGCGGGAGCAAGAAGAGACCCTGGGAGGATGGGGAGGGAGGCAGAGCAGGGGAAGGAGGCAGGGCAGGGCTGGGCCCATGGGAAGGGGTAACGGAGGCTCCTTCTTGCCCACCCCCCAGACCCGGGATTTTCACGACTGCCCTCTCCAGAAAAACAGTAGCAACTTCCTGGTCCTCTTCCTCATCAACACCAAGGATCTGCAGTGAGTTGGGGGGGGCGCTGGGGGGGCCTTGCTAAGATCCATAATTTGTATTTCCCTGGGCGCGATTTACCTGAGCCCACCAGGTGAAATGGGAAGCCGGCTGCACAGTGAGAAAGCCACTCACTTTTTAATTTCACCTTCAAGCCTGATTACTGGGAGGAAGGAGAGAGGGAAAGGTACTCAGGGAGTGCTGCGGTCTCAGGGCAGAAGACCCAGATGCAAAGGGTTGCTGTGAGAGTGAATAAACGCTCCTTCATACTCGCTGGATGCTTCTGGTGTGCCAGGCGGTGTCCTGGGGGCTTTAACACATATTTACTCACTGATCCCATATATTGTCATTGTCCCCATTCTTCAGATGAGCAAACTGAGTCCCAAGAACCGGGATTCGGACCCAGGCAGCCTGATGCCGGAGTCTGACGATCCTGTGTTGCCTCTGTGTAGATATGCTGTTTTCTTTTTGAATAACATACTGAGGTAGAGAGAGTGGATCGATGTTGTTGGAAATGACAAATAATTGCTAGGCAGCACACGAATGTGGCAGCCACCTGCCACATTGATGGGTGGTGGCCAAATACTGAATCTTGGTGACCACTGACTCAGCTGGATACCAGCTCCCAGGGAGGACACACAGAGGGCCCCAGAGGCCATTGAGTCCTGCAGCACAGGTTGTGTGCCTATCCCCAGGATTCAGCCTCCCAGCCTCATCCCCCCGCCCCTCACCCCAGGGTCCAAGTGCGAAAATATGGGGAACAGAAGAAGTTACTCATTTCTCCTGGGCTCCTCCCCGAAGTGCCCTCCGAACCAGCGCTCCGGAAGCCAGGGCCCATGGTCACCCCCAAGGTGGATAGTGGTGAGTCAGGCTGGCTGTGCAGACAGAGAGGGGTGGAAGGGCAGGCCCGCCCTGTGTGCCTTCCTCCCCACCACCCCATTTTCCTGCCATCCCTCTGTCCATCCACCTTTTAAAATCATTCACCTGTCTCCTACAGGGACCACCGCAGTCAACAAGGCCAAGCCACAACCCACAGTGTCTCAGGTTTGGTGGAGCCAGGGCAGGAGGGAGAAAGGCCTACCCCGGGGTGGGGGCGTGGGGACCCGGGCCCACCTGATAGAGGGGTTCTGTCCCCTCAGGACCCCGGTGGGAAGGACAAGGAACTGGTCTTGGGTCTGGGCCACCTCAACAACTCCTACAACTTCAGCGTAAGTGTGTGTAATGCCTGCGGCCCCCTTTCCCCCACCCGCCCACAGCAGGACCCCCAAACTGAGCCCCCCTCTCCCCTCGCCCAGTTCCACGTGGTGATCGGCTCTAGGGCTGAGGAAGGCCAGTACAATCTCAACTTCCACAACTGCAACAACTCGGTTCCTGGAAAGGAGCACCCGTTTGACATCACAGTGAGCAGGAGGGTGGGCAGCTGTGCCAGGGAGCGCCCACTGCCCACCAGGAGTTGAGCTCCAGACAGCCCCCCAGTGGCAGTGGGAGGAAGTGGAAGCTGTTATACCCATCCGAGAGATGGGCCAACTGAGGCTCGGGGAGGGTGAGAGAACTGGGAGGGGTCTCGCTAGGACTGTGCCACCGCCAGCGCCCACCTCTGTCCCCTCACCAGGTGATGATCCGGGAGAAGAACCCCGAGGGCTTCCTGTCGGCCGCGGAGATTCCCCTGTTCAAGCTCTACATGGTCATGTCTGCCTGCTTCCTGGCCGCCGGCGTCTTCTGGGTGTCGGTCCTCTGCAGGAACACGTAATGCCCTTGCCCCTAGGGGTCCCCCACTTCCCCTCGCCAGACCCCCATCGCTGCCCCAAGCTGATGCTCCCTGACTCTCCCGCCAGGTACAACGTCTTCAAGATCCACTGGCTCATGGCGGCCTTGGCCTTCACCAAGAGCATCTCTCTCCTCTTCCACAGCGTGAGAGCCTGGGGCCGGGGAGCGAGGGGGGTTGGGCTGGGAGGAAGAGACCGACCTGGCCACCCCCCGAAATCTCTGTGGCCCCTGGGCTTGTGGGAGGCCCATCTGTCTGACTGTCCATCCGTCCGTCCACCCCCAGATCAACTACTACTTCATCAACAGCCAGGGCCACCCCATCGAAGGCCTCGCCGTCATGCACTACATCACGCACCTGTGAGTGGCGTCTCTCTGCCAGGCAGGTTCGGGGGAGGCGAGTGGGGGAGGGCCGGGCCCCCCCAGCCTCATCCTCACACTGTCCCTCCGCTCCCCCAGGCTGAAGGGCGCCCTCCTCTTCATCACCATCGCTTTGATCGGCTCAGGCTGGGCCTTCGTCAAGTACGTCCTGTCAGATAAGGAGAAGAAGATTTTCGGGATCGTTATCCCCCTGCAGGTGCGTGCGGGGAGGTGCCAGAGGAGGGCAGAGGGGAGGGAGGGGTACAGGTCAGGCAGCGCCTGCCCACCCTGCCTCGGCCACACAGGTCCTGGCCAACGTGGCCTACATCGTCATCGAGTCCCGGGAGGAGGGCTCCAGCGACTACGGGCTCTGGAAGGAGATCCTCTTCCTGGTGGACCTCATCTGCTGCGGTACCATCCTGTTCCCTGTGGTCTGGTGAGGACCCCAGCCTGCCCCCACCCCCAGCTGAGACCCCGCCCTCGGCACACGTGAGCTGATCCGGTGCTGACCACGCCCTGTGTCCCCCCACCTGTCCCAGGTCCATCCGGCATCTCCAGGAGGCGTCTGGCACAGACGGGAAGGGTGAGGCCCTGCCCCTCGAGAACCTCTGCCCACAGCCCCCTTCTTGCTCCAGGCCCTTCTTTCTGTCCCTAGGTGCCTTTCCTGGCCTCTCTGCCAACCAGCCTTGCTTCTGCCTCCCTGGGTGCCCCAGTCTGGCCTCTCTGACCCCCTGACGTCCCCTGCAGACTTTCTGCCCCTTGGACACTCCCCAGATGTCCCCTTTGTCCCCTCCCCCAGGCCTCTCCCCTTCTTCCCGTCCTCGGTCTCCTTCCCCTGACCCCCACTCTGTGCCCACCCCTCAGTGGCAGTGAACCTGGCCAAGCTGAAGCTGTTTCGACATTACTATGTCATGGTAGGAGCCCGCTGTGCTGACGGGGTTGGGGGAGGAAACGAGCCCGGGACCACCAACCCATTGGCACACCCGCCCCAGCCTGCTGCCCGTGATCCCGAGGCCCTCACCCGGGTGTCCCCAGTCCCACGGTCCTGGTGGTCCCTCTGTCCCCTCTGTCCCATGCCCACCCGTGCCCCCGCAGGTCATCTGTTACGTCTACTTCACACGAATCATTGCCATCCTGCTGCGGGTGGCTGTGCCCTTCCAGTGGCAGTGGCTGTACCAGGTGAGCCCGGAGGCCCCAGGTGGGACGGACGGAGGGTGGGCCAGACGGTGGGGCAGGGGTGCGCCTGACACTCGGGCTCTGTCCCCGCGTCCCGCAGCTCTTGGTGGAGGGGTCCACTCTCGCCTTCTTCGTGCTCACGGGCTACAAGTTCCAGCCCGCGGGGGACAACCCGTACTTGCAGCTGCCCCAGGAGGATGAGGAGGATGTCCAGATGGAGCAAGTGTGAGCCCTGGCCGGAGTGGGTGGGTCTGGGGGCGGAGTGAGGGGTGGGCCGTGGGCTGCTCTGGGGGCGGGGTTAGAACAGTTGTAGGGGAATGGAGGGGGCTAGGAAGGAGGGGCCAGGGCTACTCTTTAGGTGGGGTGGGTGGGGCCAGGGAGATCTGGGGGCGGGGTTAGGGGCGTTATGGAGACAGTGGGGTGGAGTGGGCGGGGCTGAGGGAGCTCTGGGGAGGGGCTTGGGATGAGCGGGGTCTGCTGCCCTTCAACTCTGGACGGCCTCCTTGCTGTCTGCCCCCAGAATGACCGACTCTGGGTTCCGGGAAGGCCTGTCCAAAGTCAACAAAACAGCCAGCGGGCGGGAACTGTTGTGATCATCTCCACATCTGGGACCAGATGGTCCTCCTCCCCCACCGCCAGCGCTTCTCCCTCCTGCCCCTTCTAAAGCGCGTGTCGGGAGGTGCAGGAGGCCGGTGCAGATAAGGCGCCCAGCTCCTTGGGACCCGGGTTCCCGGATGAGGCCATTCCGAAGAAGACAGACAGCCCCTTCTTCCCCGCTAAGGATTGGGCAGCACGGTCCTCACCCGGGGACTACCCCTCGCTTCCAGCTGTACAATAATGAGCAATCTGTTTTGCTACCGTGGTTTCTTGCCTTTCTGGGGGTTGAGGTCTAACACAGGTCGCGTTTACAATTTAGAAACCTGTATTCGCTGTGGAGGGAGAGGGTACAGTGTCCGTTACTTTACACATTCACTAAATATCAATTGAGCAACCACTGCGTGCTGGGCCCTATGCCAGGTGCTGAGGACAGAGCAGTGACCAAGACTCACCTGGTCCCAGCCCTCAAGGGGCTCACAGCACAGGGTGTGGGCGGCAGGGAGAGGGACACATCACTAGGCAGTTCCATCACTGGGCCCTCAGACCCATGATGGGGTCTGCACAGGGCCCTGACCCAGCACAGAGGTCAGGGAAGGTGAACATCATAGAAACACGAGGGGAGAGTTCACGCCTACATGAGGGGACGGCATGCACAAAAGCTGGAGACAAGGGGGAAAATAATGATTTGAAGACTGAAGAGTAGGAATAAAAATAATAAGCGGGTATGATGGCTCACACCTGTAACCCCAGCACTTTGGGAGGCCGAGGCTGGAGGATCACTTGAGGCCAGGAGTTCGAGACCAGCCTGGGCAACACAGCAAGACCCTGTCTCTACAAAAAAATTAAAAAATTACCTGGATGTGGTGGTGCACACCTGTAGTCCCAGCTACTCAGGAGGCTGAGGCAGGAGGATCGCTTGAGCCCAGGAATTGGAGGCTGCAGTGAGCTGTGATGATACCACTGCACTCCAGCCCGGGCCACACAGCTCACCCTGTCTCAAAAAAAAATAGTAATAACAATAGAAGTCAACATGGAGTGATTGCTTTATACCATGCCCCATACTAAGACTTCCATGGACCTTAACTCTTTAAAAAGCCTGTGAGGCACAGAGGCTAAGTAACTGGCTGAGGGTCACACAGCTAATGAGTTAATGGGAGACTCAGGGCTCAAAGCTGGACACTAACCACTGCGTGCATTGCCACTCTGCAGCTAGACTCCCTGGGACCAAACTTTTCAACTGTACTATGCATTTGCCGTGTGACCCTAGATCGCTGGCTTCACCTCTCTGTTTCCTCGCATGTAAAATGGGACCTCATTAGTTCGTTGAGTGTCACATATGATAATGGGTGTCAGTGGCTCAGCACAGTGCCCAGCGACACAGCCTCAGCCTGATCTCTTGAGGACCTGGCCTGAATCCTGGGGAGGGACTGCAGATTCAATACAGACCCGCCTGGGCACTCGCTTAAAGGCTGATTCCAAAGATGCCTCTCCCCTCCCCCACCCACTCACCCTTCAACTAGAGTGCCCAGAACCCCTTTTGGAGTGCTGAGAAATATTTCTTGGTGGGGACCACAGGCATGGGACGGGGTGGTGGTGGGGGGGAAGTCTTCCTGTAAGTGGAGGCAAAGCATCACTGAGGCCCCGATCAATAAATAGCCCAGCTGGACAAAAAGGAAGTGGGGAGGCACTGCAGGCTCAGGAAGTTATGTGAAGGAAGTGGGGAAGTCTGGAATAAATAGCTTGTGCGTCTCACCGCACGGCTGGTGGGGGGTGGGGGGCAGGAGGAAGGCAACAGTAGCTGGCAGAAGCCTAAAGACAGGCAGGCACATTTGGGGCTTCATGCTGGGGTCTGCAGGAGCCATGGAAGAATTTAAAGCAGGGAGGAGAGTGGCCATGTACAGTCCATGCTTTACTCCATGTGCATGCCGTGATATAAGCAGAGTCATGGTCCCCCCCCCCCCCGAAGATGTGCACGTCCCAAGGCCTGAGGATATGTTCCCACTCATGGCAAAAGGGACTTCATTGGTGGGATTAAATTAAGGATCTTAAAATGGTGAGGTTATCTCGGATTATCTGGGTGGGCCCAATGTAATCACAACCATGCTTGTAAAAGACAGGCAGGAGGGTCAGAGTCAGAGAAGGAAACGCAATAACAAAAGCCAAAGTCTGCAGTGATTCCAGGAAGGGGCCACCAGCCAAGGAATGCAGGCAGCTTCTAGAAGCTAAAAAAGGCAAGGAAATGGATTCTCCCCTAAAGCCTCCAGAAAGGAACACAGCCCTAACTGGCACCTTGATTTTAAGACTTCTGACCTCCAGAACTGTAAGATCATAAATGTATGTTGTTTTAAGCCATGAAATTTGTGGGAATGTGTTACAACAGCAGTAAGAACTCATACAGTTTTAAGAGCACACGCTCAGGAGCCCAGCACATAACAGGATCTTGGCCAAGGTTACCGCAGGGTCTTGGGCAAGTGGATGAAGTCTCTTGTTTCTTCATCTGTAAAACAGGGTAATAACACCTACAGCATGTGGGGTCAACAAGTTAAAATGCGTGAAATAGGTAAGATGCCACTACTGGGTGTCCCATAGGCGTTTGCTGTCATGAGCATGTATTGGTGTCATATATATCATAGTTTTGTTGCAGGAATACAAAGATGGGTTTCAGAAAGAGTCCCCAGGCTCATGCCTGTCATCCCAGCACTTTGGGAGGCTGAGGAGGGAGGATCGCTTGAGGTCAGGCATTCAAGACCAGCCTGGGCAACACAGCAAGACCCCATCTCTAATTAAAATTTCAAAAAAATTTTTAATAAAATACGGCTCAAGCTCATTGAGTGCTCAGTATGTGCTGAGCATTCTCTTTGCCTGGTGCCACTGGATTTTCACTCCAAGACTAGCAAGGAGGTTCTGTGACTGTCGATCTCCAGTTGACAGATTAGGAA